>FR989906.1:5084378-6355473 GCA_905404115.1 Pheosia gnoma | reverse complement strand
GGATGCTATTTGAAAATATAGATATTTCATTGAAATAAAACTTATTTTACAGATTTTATCGCGTTTATTTTATGTTTTAAAGTTTCCAACTTCAACTATTTACCATACCTATCTAAATACTAAAATCAATATAATTTTGAACACCAGTTGACTTTTTCAATGAATTGTAGTTTTTTCTCTTGTAAAACATCTTTGACGGAATCTGTTGTACAAGTCCTAAGTCTTGGAACCATTAGATGCTTCGCAGTTTCTTTTGAATATAAAACGACCGCTACTTGGCACCAATGTTCAACTTTGTTGTAAGATTTCGTGGCTTATCACAAAGCATTTATGTATAAGAAACTTCAGCTTTGTCTGAAAAAAAACGTTATCGAACGTAGTCATGTTACAGCGGTTTACACACAACGAGATTATTTAATTGTTGAGCAACCAAGACCATCAGTCCTCCCGTGACCATGGTTGCTGTAAAGCAGCCGAAACTTCGGGACTGTAAGAACATAAAATAAACGCGATAAAATTCGTAAGATTAGTTTTATTTCAATACTTATATAGATATTAAATGTCCATGATTCTGTTATTGTGCTCTTCCTAATCCATCCTGGGGCCACACACATAAAGTAATGCTGTATACACCCATGCATCGGGGCTTAAAAGTATACAAGCACCATGTAACTTCCCGCCTTGCATTCACCCGCTTCGAATGTCATTTCCGAAACCGTTCCGCGGCACAGCTCGGTGAAGTTAAATCGCGACAATTTCCATTTATATGGCCGCCATAACACGAGTTCCGTTGCTTTGTCTAGCCGTTGTCGCTATGTGCAGGCCAAGTTTCACTTAGCGAGGACAATAAGAGGAGTATGCGTTTGTTGTGCGAGTAATCTGTGTCGTTTGGAGATAAACCAGTTCAATAAACCCATTAATGTAACTAGTCGTAAGTTATTGTAGTCTATCCTTTTGCTATTATATCTCTCCTATAGGATTATTTAAGTATCAAATATCAATAACATGACGTCATGATAGCATTAAGACAATAATATGGTTCTATCTAAGCCATAGTAATTTTGACATTTTATGTTAATTTCTTTAGTGTATACGAATTTTTGAAACAAATTATTAGGACCAACACCCAAAACTCGCCCAATTCATGAACATACCTAACAATGTATACACAGTTCTGCTTCCAACTTGACTGGTCAAGACACTAACTGAGTTACGTCATAATTCAGTAGGCAGGCAGGCACAGATTGCGAGACGGGGCGGCGGCGCGGGCGGGCGGCGAGGGCGGGCGGTGCGACACTCAAACGCGGGTGATAAATTCACAACAGTGAATTGGTTGCACAATGCAGACATTAAACAATAGCCTAGCTTTGCATAGCACTTGAAATTTTGGATTTTAGTGAGTGTAACATTTAATCGTCTGTAGCTGCTGTGTGTAGGCTGTTAAGGCTTTAAAATAGAACTATTATAGGTACTAGCTGTGCCCACGGTGTTGTGTGTGTGGGCTTTAGTTTTAAAAATGTTTCGTAATCACATTCATTAAAACTATTATAATCTGTCCGGTGGATTTTGAGATACAATCGTTTGGCTAGCTCGGAGGAAACCAACTGCTTCTGGCGATGAAAAATACTTACCTCCTTGCCAAGCTTTATTAGAATCTGTTCAGAAGTTTTTAGACTAAAGTTCCTAAAATAACGATATTTTTCCACAAGACCAATTTACGGTCTTATTATATATTAAAACTTTTATTATCAGATATTAAAAAAATAAAATAAAATAGTTTTTTATTTCCATTAACTAACTTAATCAATATTAACAAATTTGTTGGAGCACTCCTTTTAAGTATGGCAATACCTGTGTTAGGAGGCCCCGCTCTTCCATACAAGGTTGGCAAATACAAATTAATGTAGGATATTATTTATTAAAACCGTGAATTCATCATTGGCAAATGACATAGGAATATATGGCACGCGGTTAATTTATCATCCTTATGCTATTATACATAGGTACAGTCGACCAAGAAAGTCCTTAACAGTTTTGAGAACAACTGCTATCTGATAAAAAGATCACTGAGGTTGCGATTTATATTACGTTTGTCTACATCATTAAATTGTTTGTCTACATCATTAAAAATCCACGAATATTCTAACTTGAACTGATGAAATTATGTGCAAATGATATTCAATCTTAAGGTGGTAAAGGACTATCTTGGTTGACTCTACATTTTGATGCAAAGAAAATGTAGCACGATGTTACTTGGCTTCTAAACTAGGTATTCAGTATTTGACTACGTCGCACTATCAATGTCCGTCCACACATTGCGAGCGAGACTGCTCTCCATTGTTGATATCGGTACCGTCGGATATTATTCAATCCAATCTCGGGATTTCGGACCGTAGCTATGCCATGATGTATACCTATCATAGCGGTTTATACCGGTTACTGTGGCATGGTTTATTCGCTGCGTAGGTACCATAATATATTATATAAGAGTTTCTTTCTTGCACGATATAAGAAATATACATAAAAAAATAATCTAAAATAAATACAGATCGTTGAACGCAGAACGAGGATGTCTCTGCTGCTCAAATGTAATTTATTTGTTTTGTTTCTCTCAACGACTTAACTCACTATTAAATGAACAGTGCGAACGAGGAAAACATGTAAAATCGACCAATGGGATCGCTTCATTGTAACGTGATTTTAGAGCAATGTAATTCGTTGCATTTATTTTAATGTAGAGCTTTGCAGTACTATTCTGTAAACAGCTCAAATCTAAGACATCGCGGATTCAGTGCGTACTGTAAACCGATTCAAATCTGTGACAGCGCGGATCCAGTGCTGTTGCGACGTCTTAAATACGCGACAGCGCTAAATTCGCGCTGAATGGCTGATTAAATCTCCGCCTGTATGTATAAAACAGACTAATCCCTTTTAAGTAATCCGTTCTCATTATCGAGGATTAGATAAATGAAAATATGTTTACAAAGCACAGCTGCCCAAAAAGGAATATTAAAAATAATACGACTTAAGGTATTTAAAGGATTAGTATCTATAGATTTAAGCTTAAGTACGATTATCAATTTCGAAACCTACATTCGACAGCATCGCGTGACTCGACTACATCGAAAGGTACTAATTTATTGAAAGCGCTTAAGTAGGAGTCTTTCTAGAACGGATTTTATGTCTACATAAGTATCCATTTACATAACTGACTCTCTGAAATAAAAGCGGTGCGTGTGGAATAGCTAATACGTAAAATTTATTTCTATATTATTCTTATTATTTCAAAGAATATAATAATTGGCTAGTCTTCCGCATTAATATTAAAATAAATTGTAAAGTATTTATTGTGTAATTTGAAAAATAATGATTTAAATAAAAGTTGATATCCAGCTTATCGTAGTGAGCTTTAGTAATATAGATACGTTAAATAATACGCGTAGATATAACAGGTCGGCAGTATGCAATAACATACAATTTGTAAAAAATAATGCGAAGTATGATCTCCAAATAAATATACCATATAAACTTTGTGTGATAAGGACGAATATTTAAGTAATTTATACTGGGTTCATCCCCAGTCCATTGAATGGTACCCATAATACAAATGTTGATTAGTGTGGGTCCGTATAGTGGGTGTGTTTGTCTGGAGATATTTATATTTATTTATTTAAAAAAAAGCAAGGATGTCCAAGCCAGTGTTTTTTACAATGGCGTAAGATAAATTCGAAGCATCCGGAGCTCATTTACATTGAGAACAGTTAACGTCCCCTGACCGTGGCTGGGCACCCGCGGGCCCTATTTGCATCGTATACCAATTAGTTTTTGGAAGTCCCTTAATTTTGTCCGTTAAAATAAATTACTGTCTTCTTTTCGACCGTGTTGATTATTTTTTTTTATATAAAAAAACAAAACACTCATTGTAATTTTGTTGGGACAACACGTATTATTCATATCGACATATCGAAATTCGGAATCCACATAATGATTACAAATGTGCTAAAAAGTGACGTTTCCAATGGTAGTAAACTCTTTGCACACATATCAATAATTGTACTCTCTCGACACTCGCTGCCAGTGCTCATATCGACCCAACTTTACGGGCCGATTCGCACCACATGCCAGGCCTGCTGTTAATTTTGATGGTATTTTATTTCGCTAAAGAGTTTATGCACAGAATATCCCCTAGGTTGATTGCCTCCGCAGGTGACAGGATGGCTGGCTCTTTCCTCGCTTTAAAAAAAATGCTTTATACTACTTGATAATGCAGCCAGCATTCTTGCCACCATTCCACGCGGACAAGGTCTTTTTGATACATACTTTGTTGTTATTTATTTAATATTACATTGAAATGATGTTCCAAATATTAATTATAAGATAAAAATGTTACTTCATGTTATGTAATAGTATATTGCTACCCGGTCCACAGATGAACAGTCCAGTCACACGGTGGCAAAAAAACAATGCAGAGTATATCTAGTATTGTGTTCACGATCACGTCAGTCCAATTAGGCTGGTTGATAAGACGGGGGTCGTATAAGCAGATATCCGAATGCTTGACTACCATAATTAGGACTCTGATCTTAACACTGATAAGTTAGCCATGCGATCCACTAGCAGCACTATAGTCGCTGAATACCTACTGTACTATTTTATAAAGCTTACGGGTTTATTGGTATTGTTGCTAGTGTAGCCGCCGAACGTTAGATCCTGGGTTCAATACTCGTGTCGTTCAGATTACTCTGGGTTGTTAAGATTATATTAATAAATTGTAAGTAACGGCTTGGAGTTTGACTGTTTGTCTGGTCGATGAGTGTGGTATGTATACTTTATTTTAAATGTACGTAGGTAGGCACGGGTGGTCCTACAGGTATATTTCATATATCAATAGTCTTAGAAACTTTTAGAAGCAAATTTAAGATATATTGGGTTAAAAACTTAGGTAAGTACATAAATTCGAATTAGATATACATTAAGACTACAATGAACTAAATGGCTCCGGGTTGTTTGTAGGCTTTACGTTGTTTGTCCATCTTGTAAGTGCCTAGACATGAATAAAGTTTGGAGGAAAGCTCCTCCCATGAGAATTCTAATGGATAATTTATTTTCCTTTCTAGACATCCGTTGAAATGGATTTTCATTACTTTCCTCCCTCGCGACAAAAGGCCGACAATTTCCCGTACACTTACTTAATAAATGGAGATACAAAAAACATATACACATAACCATATATTCTGATCATATTCTTGCTAAGATAACGCAACCCTAACCTATGTAGTAATGAAAGTATTGTAATGTAGCAATATTACATTTTTTTTGAGACAATGATAAGTATGATAGAGTTACTTAAAGTACAGTAAAGTACTTTTACGACTAATTTGACTGTCTGAAACCCTTTCACGTGATTACTTTCAGGGCAGGTCGGATCCCATAAACCCATCGGTTGACTGATCGTCTGACCTGCGTTGACCCTTCTAATCCGTGGCGGTTCCCACCCCAATAATCTACTAATTCTTTTGGCATTTAAGCGTGCTTATTAACAAGTTCCCTTCGATGTCACAAAAAGCCTTCGCGAACTCTGCGAACTTCGCAAGCCGAAATACTTATGTTATTGGGGCTAATACTTCATGGGCGGGCGAAATGTTGCGAGCTTCGTTCCGTAAGACATAATCATACTGTTTTACGTTCGCACTTATGGCGGCTCCTGCTTAATATTGAAGTTGTGACCTGAAAAGCGAGTACCGTATTGTTTTCGAATACATTTTCAGTGAAATATATTCCGTTGCAAGGATTCTTGGTTTCGGGTAGTTTCTTCAAAATAGACTAAAAACCATAACATGCTCTTGAAATTGATGGTTGGACTTCTAAGAGAACTACTGAATAAGGGTTTGTTATTTTTCTGATAAAATTTTACTGTAACTCGTATTTCAATCTATCAAGCTTAAAGGGCTCCCTACAATCGGCGTCTTTTAGGCGTGAAATATATCTTGTCTAGTCCAAGTATATAATATAAATCATTATTAACACGTAATAAGACGGTAGCTACGTATGTTGCAATACCTAATATAGCACTAAACCACTCAAGTCTAGACAAACTTCATTGTTTTCGTCACTTACATAGTGACTGTTAATAAGTTCATTACAAGAACTTTCTCATCACCTCATGCTCAAAAGCTCTTATTGAAAAACTTGGTTCGAAATGTCGTTGTTTCTGGGTCAAAGGCTCGCGACCCCTAACTACGGGATCCATTTATATTACAACGAGGCGGGAACGAAACGGGGCTGTGACGCAGACGGTGCGTGCTCGATTCAGCGCCCCGATTCACAACCTTACGACAAGTCTTGTATCGACCGATTCGGTTATTAATTGGAACTTGTATTATAAAATGTACTATATAAACACAATTGGTCGTCCATTCGGTTGCGTAGTCGTATCGAATCTTCGATTCGGTACTCTTTGGCTCTAAAAGATTGACGTCGAAATGAGAAAAATTCTAATCGAATCGATTCGGATACTTGTCGAAATTTTCTGGATCGACCCGCAGGACTACACTCCGTGTCATGTTTGGTCTTCTTTAAGTCAATGTGTTAGTGAGAAGACAGTGTGCGTTGAGTTGAATAAATGATTTTAGTTTTATTTTTATGTGTGAAACAATTACCGCTTCAGTAGCAAAACAACACAACACTCACGATTTTTCGTGTAAGAAATATATAATCTTAGCTTATTTAAGTTAGATTATATTATGGAACCAATACTACCAGCATCACAAGGTATAAGCATTTTATAATAAATAAATAAATCTATCCTGTTCAAGATTTGATTTGTTGATTCATAGTTCCACTCTTCAAGAGATATATATGGAAGCTTTATATGCAATACAACTTGTAAGTCAATTAATGCAAACCGTACATGAGGAACAAGAGTAGAATATGATGTGCCATTCTTAAATAGAGACGTAAAAAAAACGTTATTACTAGTTAATTATGTATTGAGACTAGAAAAATAGTGTTTAAACGACCGAGAACTAAGTCCTTATCATAAAAGTCAGTTGGGGTGGCTGAGGTTTTGCGTTATTTCATTAACTCACCGAGGGGAGTCTGTTTCGAGTGTTTTAAGATAGGGAATCGTCTTGGGATGAAAGCCTTGTTCAGGGTCTGTTATAGTTTGTTTTGGTTTGTTGATTTAATGAAATTGTCGTCTCGTGATAGAATAGTCACAATAATTGAAGTGATTCTGTAATTTCGCGAAAACACTGTTTGGAGTTTCATTGAGATTTCCACGTCGTTGTTACAATTATGGCTTTGTTTGTTTTTTAAAACATCATTGTCTTGATAATATTGTAAAGTAAATAGTTATCCGTGCAACAACTAGATTCCGAATCTTTTTTGTTTAAAAAAAAGTAATGTATAATGTGCAAAATATCTGTAGTAGTCTTGTTACTCACACGCTAAGTTCACGCACACACATTAAGTTCACAAGCAGGTCCCTTAGGTTTAAAGTTTACCATATTTTAGAGAGTGCGATGATTGCTCTCGACAAGATCATGTTTAATCTTTTACTTGAATATTATTCTTCAAACGTCAAATAAAGTCATTTAGGTACCTTTAAACATTACCACAATACTCTAAAAACAAAAATGTATTTTGTTAATTAAATTTATGATCACAGTAAATCGACCTCATAAAAAGGCTGGATTGACTTGGAAGTATGGCTCCTTTAGCACTGCCTTCGAAGAAGATAAACTTCTGAGACAGTTTTAATTACTTTTAAACTATCTGATGGCCGCCGCTTATTTGACCGCAATATTTTGCTTGATATTTACGTATCTTTATTTCTATAAAGATACGTAAGCATTGCTTACTTTGGGGCTGTACTGTTGGTGTGATCTTCTAGCCATATTGTTATTATTGTTACAAATTTAGTAATAATAATACCAGCCCTTTTAATGTCCCACTGTTGGGCACTGCCTCCCATCAATGCGAGGGGGATTAGTTAGGTCATAGTCCACCACACTGGCCCAGTGCAGGTTGGCTCAGATGTGCAGGTTTCCAGGATTCTGGGATATCCCAGAGGTGCGGGCCGGGGTTTGAAGCTGCGATCCTCGTTACCGTCGTCACAAACTTATGACATGTTATCCGTTTATCAAAATTAAGTTATGCCACGATTTTACTGAAGTACCGATCTTAAAATATAATTGCGAAGTTGGATAACAACGGTACGTACCTACCTCGTTCATATCTTATATACATCACTAGCTATAGCGCTTAAGTAAGATTAGTTATCTCGTTTAAATATCCTTATTGCCGGCATTAGCTCGCTTAATGCTGGATATATTGTGGAAATAATTTTGAATTAAGCACGACAAACAGTGTAGGTACGAGTCGCGTAGACAGTGGCGCGTTATATAAATGTACTAGCTGTTACCCGCGACTTCGTCCGCGTGGTATTTAATAAAAATCGGGTGAAGTCGCGGGTAACAGCTAGTCTAAAATAAAAGTAGCCTAAGTTTCTCCTTGTTACATCAGCTATCTGCCAGTGAAAGTCCCGTCAAAATCTGTTTGGCCATTTTAGAGATTAGCCGAAACAAACAGACAGACAGACCGACAAAAATTTTAAAAATGTTGTTATGGTATATGTACCGTGTATACATCCACATAGTAAAAAGCGGTTATTTTAATATTACAAACAGACACTCTAATTTTATTTATTTGTATAGATTCCAGTCGCATTTAAAATCTAGGTCGTGGGTTATGAAGTACGCAATGTAGTAGCGCCATATAAAGGGTTCTTTGGAACTAGCAAAGCGTAACGCGGAGAAGAAACAGAAAATAGACATTTCATTCGCTCAAGAAGGTGGACTGACAGAAACGCTAGCTTACATTGTGTTAGTGAAAACTGATTTGAAATAAATAATTGTATGTACTTTATTGAAACTCAATAGCGTAGGTAGGTACTTATACAGTCAAGTGCGAGTAGGATTCGCATAGTGTGGGTTCAGTACTGAGTACTAGTGTTCGTTACTAGATATTACAAGCTGAATTGGCCAGTATAATCAACGTTTCAGAAAAAAAAGTATATTTCATTCTTGTTTCAACATTGTAGTGGTGCAGAGGTTCACTATTGTATACTCACATTGAACCAACGGTATTAGTTGGGTAGTCTTTAGTGAAACGAAAAATACCCATCCGTTAAAACTATCCGACCATAATTGAAAATTCCTACATAAATTAATGTTCATCGGGTATCCGTCGCCGGGTCTCATCATATATGTGTCGCAATACAATGTGTACATTAAAATATTAATCAAACGCTTGCAAGTTAAAGTGAATTAATTTGTTAGATAAATTAAACTGTGTCAAGCTGCGTCTAAGGCATAATTGTGGTGACCCAGTTTTGGTTGCGATGCGGGTGCGGCGCGGAGCGAGAGCGAGAGCTCACCTACAACCTTTTTACGTAGCGTTTCGGTAACGTTAACGTGTTCTATTCCGCTCACACAACACATTTCATTAATAAGTATGACAGAGATAGTATGCTTTCTCAATGACGTTACGATTACATTAGGAGTTCCTGCTAAGCACACCGAAAATGGAATGCTGAATGAAACGAGCAGTTTTTTTTTTTGGCATTCAAAAAGTTCAAGAATGATTTACTATTTAATTATAGTATCTAATGTTTGACAAATAGTAGATGTTGAGAGATGTAAAAAAATATACCTATTTTAAGTAGAAATTTTATGTTTACGAAGTGTAGGTTAGGTAAAGCGAAAATATTAATTAAAAACAATATTATACACAATAGCTTTATTATATTCAAAGAAACGACCCAGCAACTAAAAAAAAAGTTAATACCAAGCTTTACCTTAAATGGAATATCATACGTAGGCCTGAACGCCGCACCCCAGCCAACCCCAATGCGACGTTTTAAATATTAAATAGAATAATTCAACCAGTTAACCAGCCGGCGCGTGTAAACAATTTATGACTTATTTTTCTCTCTTTGGACGTGAATACAGACCATTATTGCTCACAGCGCTTATTCTGCCGTTCAGGGGGCGTATTACGATCTCTTATTTCTAGGCAGAAATCTGAACTGCCTGGCAATTTTATATTTTAACTCAATAATTCACACCTATCCTAAAAAAAAACCTTGTTTCCTTGTAAAATAAGTATTATTTCAATAATAATATATCATTGAAATAAAAGGAACATAGAATTGAGTCCAAGTCGTGCCACATCAGTAAGCCGATGTTCCGTTCCCGTCTCCTGTCGCGCCATCTATCCTCGCGCCGTAATATAGATCATTTCCTCGCTAGACCGTCGCCTAATCGCCTTCATCCACCGACACCACTTCACACAATATAAATCCCCTTATTCGCACACTTTTTCATTTCGCAGACTATATCTTGTTTTGTTCGAAAAATAGAATTCGACGCTAGAGCAATGCCAACTATAGATTGTGCGATAAAATCTGGATGCGATACGATCGCGCCAGATCGAATGTGATTTTTAAGTCCACCATATAAAATATGGGTGTGCTGTAAAATGAATTCACTTGTAATTTGTGTCGATACATATATTTTTTAATTGCAGTCCTATTTTTATTGAAGGTATACAAAATGCTATATTTACATCACGACGTTACAAAACAGTACCATTTATTGTACGTACAGAAGTCATAGGTACGCCTAACAAAGTGAAATTATTATTCAATTAAATAAATAAAAATAAAAAAGCCTTTTATTTCTTGCGTAATCACATTACAGAGAACTCGTATAATGCCACAAACCAGAAAATGGAACATTTCCTGTTTTAAGTGGCCATTCAAAATATTTTCATTTACCTTCTCGTGTGCGCTTTGTAACTTTTACATTATTTATAACAAGTTAGAGTGAAAATTAAACCATAATCAACAAATACATGGCACATATAAAAACCTGAACAGGTATTCACCTAAAATCAAATTTTGATAACAATTTAACCTTGATCAAAGTCAAAGTCTAATCATTTATTTCGTATACGCCTACGGGGGCACATACAAATTGTGATTTTTTTTTCTTAACTACAACCGGATCGTAACGCGACCTCAACTGCGAAGATCCGGCGAGAAACTGAGCGGGCTTGCCTTTAGTTATAATTTTTTTTATTTTTTTTTAAAGACCATGTTTATTACACAAACAAAATAAGCACCAATGTGTTGTCATGTGAGGGCGCGCACACGCTACACTTTGACATCAGATCAACAAAAGTAAGTCAGTCTGTTATGGGCTGGCCCATAAGAGTCAAGTAACTTAATCTTTATAAATTCAATCCCTATCAAACTGATTAACGCAAGCGGTGTCCTTTGGCAAGCGATTGACAATCATAAATCCTGTAAAGACAAGTTACAATTACTGACTAGTTTCCCATTTTAAACTAAAGTAATAATTAATAGCCCTGATACCTGATATGATTTATTCCAAAAGGTTGCGTACCTGTGACTTTGGTCGTGAATTATAAATTAAAATATGCTAAGACATCTTCGCGTACACTCGCGTATGAAATATTTGCGATGAATTATTCTCGAATATTATTTACTTATTTAAATTCGGTGAACAAGCAAACATTAGAACCTATCTACTGAATAAATTCAGACGAAACCGTTTTAGTCAATTTTCCAAATTTACAATCCCAAATGAGTATTTTAATCCAATATTACTACTTTATACTTTCTTAACTTAATGCGATATTATATTTAAACATGAGCGACACATCCCTCCGCAAAAAACGTATTTTATGTTGAACATACCGGATGGAAGTGTAAAAAGTGAAGCGTCACACTTTATCGGAATGGAAACGCCGTCACAAGTTTCCCGCGGTAAAAATGGCCGCGTGAAATATGACGGTAATCAAACGTGTTGCGGCGGGTCAAACTCCATACACGATTCTCATTTATAGCTTGATGCCTATCTCTACCTTAACCTACCTTAGTTTTTCTTTAGAAGCAGATGCCGATTTATGTTTGGGAATATGGTATGTGCAGTTTGTTGCTTGGCCGGCCATAGAGTAATTACTGGTAGAAAAACTAGACCAACACATTAATTTGTTTTCATATGATCGACCTGGTTAGCTCTGTGGGTAGTGATCATCTTTCTGTGCTGCGGGTGCCGGGTTTGAATTCGGGTAGGGATAAACTTTGTGTGATTAGCACGAATGTTTGTACCCGTGTCATGGATGTAAGTATATAAGTATTATATACTGAGATTACCCTCAGTCCATTGTACGGTACCCATAATACAAGTCTTGCTTAG
Organism: Pheosia gnoma; assembly: GCA_905404115.1. Taxonomy (NCBI): domain Eukaryota; kingdom Metazoa; phylum Arthropoda; class Insecta; order Lepidoptera; family Notodontidae; genus Pheosia; species Pheosia gnoma. Next base: position 6,343,186 of record FR989906.1, on the reverse strand, counting down.
TGTGGGCCCGAATAGTTGGTGTGTTCGTCTGGCGATATTTATTTCCTATATATTATTTATTTATACTATCCATTAATGTTTTGCTTTTCATGGAACGTACCTAATTAAATGCGATAGTATGAGATAATATGTTTATTTCGTGAAGCTTAAATTGTGAATATTATTCATTACCTACAACACAAGCTGTAATTTCAGCAAATAAACACACAAATATTATCGTTTAGCCTCACTTCTAATACATTTAATTCAGCCAGGATCACAACTCCTACATTAGTCTTTAAAACGAACTCTTTTTAAAAGTCTGTCTATGTTTTCATCAGTGTGGATACAAAGGCTTACTGAGTTAATTAATTGCAATTAGACCTGCTGCCTTATCTCCGCGGAGCAATGTACGGCGGAATAGAGTATCCAGGTGATAGCTTCGTTTAATTAATTCCGAGTGTTGGCTTTTTATTTCATGGATTCTTGAAGATTAAAGACGGTAGTTGAAGCGAGTATCTACTAGCGAAGTTGGTTTAACCTCTAACTTAAGTAAGCATTATGTTACTTAAGTAAGAGACGCGTTGTATAAACTACAATGCACTATTTTACGAAATTGATCTTTGAATCGTAATATAAGCAAGAAGTATAAGTAAGCAAGTTCATTAACCTTGTGTGGTTAGGTATTGTATATACAATTATGACGAAATCTAAAGCTACTACGAAATTTATAGAAGTTCACTATCGCATTATAAAGTATGTGTCAAAAGAAAAGTCCTTTGTTATGCCGTTGTAAATGTCAATACATTTTAGGGTATACGATACAATGAAATATAGAAAATGGACCTTATACTTGAGTGATTCCGGTCTAATCCACCATCTAGCTATAGGTACAATGAATGTACCTTAGACTTGACTGATTCCGGTCTGATCCACCAATGGTTACCCTGGAGGATCCGTTGTATTAACTCGTATTAATATTTGTATGAATAGGAGTACGTTAGTACACGGTTGTATTTATTGGTGTTTCTAAAGTTTGTTCTAATAGGTAGTGTTTTAATACACAACAAGTTTCTTAGATAATTTGCTGAAAGGTTAAAGGTTATAACCTTCTCAAAACCTTTACAATAATAGGCCACGTTCGTATAATGTGAGCTTAGGGCGTTGATTATTTTAATCCACTTTTTATTGAACTAAGAGTTTGATATAATACCAAAATTTACATAAAATAATATGTCCGTTTTATAAATATTACTCGTCAAATTGGGTGACAATAAAATATATATTTTATTTCTGAAAGATGAGAGCTCATTATCAAATCACCGACCTCTTGTTTACAAGTTTGTTCGCCCAACTTGGCCATTATTGTTCAAAGTTGATACATAATGAAAATAGATGGAGTCCCCTTAATACTACGTCGCTAAGGCAAAACGTCTCGACTTTTACATACTTCTGAATATCCAATCATTTGTATCGCAATGTTGCTTACTATCGCAAGAGCTAACATTCGTTTCATTTTTAAATTGATGGACTTTGGGGAGTTGCTTACATATCTGATAGTTTAAAGCCAAATTATTTCTTTCGTATCGGCCTGCGGGGCACTTACAAATTGTTGTTAGGTATAATTTTTTTCTTATCTCTGCAACCACATCGGAACGCAACCTCGACTAAGAAGATTTGCGGGCTTGTCTATTTTACAGAACTTTTTACGGTTACTGCTATGGCTACCAGTAGAATCAGCTGAGTTAGCGTTCATTCCGTTCTGCAGAGGTGTAATTGAAGAATTACAAGGTGATATCCCCACGCATTGAGGCCCGTGCCCAACAGTGGGACATTAAAAGGGCTGGTATTAAGATCAGATATATATTTTTTTATAACGAAATTAAATTTCTTCAACAGTGTAGTCAATTGATACAAGCATAGTAATGAAATAAGTCATAATTATTCAAGTGTCTAGGCGGGTCTGGCGCGGCGCCCGGGTACCGCGGCACCATCTTAGAGTAATTGTCGGGGCCCCAACTACAAGCCTTCCATTGTTAATTAATTTATAATGTCGCGCCAACTTGCCAGTTCCTTTATTCTACATTTAGCTGATGTCAGGAACCCCGGGGCATATCGTTTCAGCGATTGTTCTGTAAATGATCTTGGTTGTACCACAGATAACTATACCATACAAAAAGTTAACTGATTTTCTTGCGTTTATATTATGTTTTTACGTTCCCGAAGGTTCGGCTGCTTTACATCAACCATGGTCACGGGAGGACTGAGGTGTTTGACGTCCTAGTGTCATCGTTAGAACTAGGGTACCCTCATATTTAGTTGTTGTTTGTGGTCCCATCCTGGGGACTAAGAACGACTTTCGACAGCATTCAATAAAAAATAAAAGCTGATCGTTGGTAAAGCACATCACTTTAGAACGGCTAGACCGATTCGGCTCACCGAGTTTAGATTATATAAATATTCAAAGTAATAGCTCCAGTACTAACATTCCATTCCGATAAAACAAACCTCGAGGATCATACACGCCCGCCTGTCGATAACAATACCCACACGCCACACCCGCTTTTAAAAACCATAACCACAATATATTTTCAAACAATTCCAATATGATTAATTGGGCAACACATCGGGTAGGTAGGTACGCTGTGGCGGCCGAGTGATCACCAAATGGGTGCTATCAGAATTTAGATTGAACGCATTAAGGAAATCACGACGTGAAATTGAAATCTAAATTGGCCATTTTGAGGTACATTTTGCACAACACCATGTGTGTCGTATCAACTAACATTAAAGCGTATGTTGCTTTTTATATATAATATAAATAAATAAAAAAATATATAATAAAAATATTTTGACTTTTTTAAATTTGTGTGGTATTAATTTAATTAGTGTAACTTGGCTAATGTAAGTACATTATTTTACCAAAATACAACTCGCTTGGAATCCTTACCAAAATTGCAAGAACATTTCTCACAACCGCACCATCCCTTTCACTGGCAGCTTCAAGGTCGTGGCCTGTTTTCCCTAAGAGTGGAATTAAAAAAAACCTCCTTAATGGTGTATACGTCATACAATATACAGGAGTTCTCTGTTGATGAGTTGTTCAGAGAAAGCAACTTTGCTTTTATATTAAAAGCCCCAACTCCCGGGAGGAGCCTGTGTTTTGGTATATAAGAGCATGGGCGAGTCAAATTTGTGGGTTTAGTGCCTTCAAGTAGGTAAGTATATAGTTAACCGATTTTTTATTTTCTACTGGAGCAACTTCTTAATACATTTTCGTTATACTATTTCCAACAGTCAAAATAGTTTTTTTTATGACGCATTCTAATCAGTCTTGTATTTGTTTTAATGTCCCGTAAAGTACGCAACTATTATTATTTAATTGAATAAACAAGTACTTGAGAATAAAGTTTTATTATATACTAGATGACCCAGTGTACTCCGTACCACCTATCCTAACGACATTAAAACTCTCCCTTCGCTAAAATGGCTGAAAATGTTGATCGTGCTTCTTCTTCTTCTTTCTCAATTCGAGTAGACCCGAGTCCACCGTACCTAACTATAATGGTGACAGAATGACAGATTACCTTTCGTCTGACGTTAGACAGTCAGAAAAAATAAAGCAAAATAAAAACTTATTTTTCGCCCTCGCAACTTTTCCATATTTTCTCACCGTTTAAACCTTGCCTGGACTACGACAAACATTTCAAAACCAAAATGACCAAATGATATTTATTATATAGAAGATGATGTATATATGATGATTATTTTGTGATCGATTTGTTATATAGGTTTATACCTATGTATAAACGGGTCTGTATATGATTACTATTTGGTGTTTGGATTGTATTGAGTAATTAATACAAGTAAACAGATTCTATTATTAATTTAATTGGACAATTATTGAGATTGACGTTACCTTCGGCTGTTTGTTTCGGAAATATGAGATTCGCATTATAATTTGAATTCAGAACACACACACCATTGAACACGGAGCAGTGTATTAATTTATCAATACTTAGCTAAATAGCCTTATTAGCGGGATTTGCATGTGCTAACAGTATCGTGGGCTAGTGTTTGTCGATAATACGTAACTCGGCATAAATTTGCAGTAAGGCCCAATACACGTGTGGCCCTTGTTCATAAATAATCGGCCGGATAATCATAAATCCTCATTATTGTGTCGGGTTATTATGTATTAAACTGATAATGATAAGTATTACCTTTAACGGCACGGGCCCTAGCTGTGTCGTTAAAGAATTAAAGATTATTAGGATGAGAGTGATCACTTCGTTTACATAACCATTAACCATTTTGAATTCCGTTGCGGCGCAATGACGTAATAATGTTATATAATATATTTATGTCTGTCTGTCTGTAGTATCGTAGCTTCAGAACGATTAAAACTATTTAATCGTTATTTTTTTAATCAGGAGTCGTCGAATCTACAGCCATATATTTTAAAGACTCCGAGGAATAGGTGATTTTAACCTAATTTTCCATCATTTTCTTTAAAGTTCAGCCTCTATGAATGTATTTCGTTATATGACAGAACTATCATTAGCGAACTTGCAACACGAAGCTAACACGACTTCGACACGGCAACGACTTTTTTTACAATCATTTTGTGGTGAAGACTATACTCGTATTCTATCTAGGTTAGGGACTTGACTCTTTTTCCTGTTATGTGTATAATCACTATCCTGACTTGATTGCCAAGCCACTATCTTTATTATGGAAATAAAGATTTCTAATATCACTCAATTTTGGTAAGTAACAAGTTATGACAACATTGGTGAATAGGTGCTTCCAATTTAACTAAAACACTGGCATGGCTTTACACAACTTTTAACGGTGGAAGGATGCGTTGCGTTGCGAAACATGTAACTTTTTTATATTGTATGTTTTTAATGAGATTTTTATTTTTTCATATAGTAGGCAGTTGATTCAAAGTTCAAGATCACATATTTATGTTTGATTATTTACGATTTACGTAAGTGCGTAACGTAGGCACGCTTGCGTTTTTTATGACGAAATAGCCTTTTAAGTATCCAGGTAATTTTTCCCTAATGTATATCAATAATAGTGTAAAATAGTTTAACAGGGCCGACTGTAGGTTATAAAGATAACATTCCAAAATAAATAAATCACATTATTAGACATAAAAATGACATCCTGTACTGAGCACATGGCCAAACGCTACTGGTTCGCCTTGTTTTAAAAAATCAAACATAATTTTTAACTGTTAATTGTTAAAATATTTTACACTATATTTGTTAAGCCTTATAAAATATAATAATCGTAGTCCGACACTGAGGTTATAATATTTTTCGTATGAAATTTGTATTATAACAATCATTTAAGCTGAGTGTGTTACTAAAAGTTTTCAGTGGTCAATTTGCAAGTAAATGGTCCGCAAAAGCTGTTGTTGCTGTAAAATATTTTAATGGCGATTACGATTTGTTAATTTTACTACGCGTTTATATTTTACGTGCAACAAATAAGTACCTGCACGTTTCTCTACTGATTTAAACTTGTAAAAATATTTAAAATTCCTTTGATCACCCAACCAACACATGAACTGTACGGCCCCATACTAAGAAACGATAGTATTTCGAGTGCAGTTCAACCGACTGGGGTTCAATATTTCTGGTAGAAACATTCGTGCACGTTACTCAAAGATTGTCCCTATCTGGATTCGAACCCGCATTAGTTTGGTTGACCTATTCTTAGTTGACCATAAGTGTGCAAGATTTAACCTCGCCGCTCTTCAGCGACAAACAATAGCTATGATTCCATATAACTATCAAGTATGATATACAACAATATGGAAGCTTATCGCAGGATACATCGTAACTTCACACAACTCACAGCACACCAAATTTATGGGACTTAGTACCACATATTGTACCGTAAATCCTTTGGGTCCCTAGTGGCTATTATTACTAGTAATACTATGTCTTGTATAGTTTCGTGTTTACAAGGAACATACCAATTATAGAACCAGCAATATAAGGTATGAGGTTGGGTGACACCGGTTAAAAAGAGTCAGTTCATTTATTTATACTGTATGCATAAGTATCACTCAAATGGATAAGAACCACAACTATCCAAAAGCATCCTCGTCAAGCATCGGTATCAAAAAAGGCTAGCACACACTAAGGCATAATAATGCATTATTTTCTAGCAGTTATCAATAGTCTAAGCTTACAGATAAAAATTTTATAATCTGCAAATTAATTCATTTTTGGGACCCTCAAATGCAACAATATTAATATTGTCAACTCTTTATCCATTTTCTCTTTCTTTCACAAAGCTAAATGGATTATCTCTCAACCGCAAAATATTATAAGCTACCATTAAATGCATCTGCCGTAATAAAAGGGCAGCGACCCATGATTGCACTAAGAAATAATTCACAGCCCCTGCCTCGCTAGAATATCGACCGAGCACTCCCCCTGTCCCCTACGTGCAGACCAATAAGCTGCAAGCTAGGCTAACATCATATGAGCTGCATTCGTCACACAAACTGGGCTATGCACCTGAATTACCAAATATTGTCTCCAATCTCAAAATTGGAGCCTTACTCTTAATTATCTGAACGTTCCCATTAGATCCATTGAATTTTGTTCCATGGATCTGATGAGATTTTTCTCTTAGTACAGTTCCATTCGACGTAGAAATGACTAACTTGGGCTTGGACGTGTTAGTGGACACATCGACATTCCATAAGTCATTATCTAATGGCTTTTGTGATCTGGCCTGTCATACACTCTCACCACTGCTGTGCCTCTGCTATTCCTGTGAGCCAGGATTTAAAACAGCGTTTAACAAAGATGCTGAGGTTCGACCTTCAGCAAGTCCCGGGGTAAGGTCTTAGGCCCCGTGAAAATATTGATCGCAAGAAAAAATAGTAGAGTTTGAGGTAAATTATTCACTTCCCAACATTCTCGTCAGACCTTCCTGTACCCAACAAGAACACTATACTTGTAAGGGTTAATTAAAATAAAACCATACGAATAAATATAAATTTCACGATATAAGTAGCGTTTACAGGAGAGAAATCGAATGGGTGAACGCTGGTTAAATAAATTGAAAACGGTTAATTGTTTAATTGAGTTAATGATTTTCAGGTTTAAACATAACATTATCGCAGCTCGCATCGTTCAGAGCGGATGTGGTTGTCTGTGGTTAAGAAAATGGATCAAAAGTTAATTTATCACTTTGGTTTGACATTATCGTTTATTTTTATTAATTGTGTGTCGTGTAGTTTCATAGGAAAGGTGTGCTATTCGATGTCTTATAAGTATTAAAAAATTCGTAACATTTAATATTTTCCGTCGCTTCAAATGAATGCGAATATTAGCATTATGTATGTTATATATACTACGTAAATATATCTTCTCAAAAGATCTTTAGGTACCTACTGCACTTTTACTCATAAAACGGGAAACTTTTAAGTACTTAGCTACAAAACTCTACAAAGTGAAGTCATGAATTTTATAACATCCTTTGTTCACATCACTGAACACGAGATCACTACAGAAGTGTTGTCCGTGGGCCTAGTCATGACTATGAGGCCATTTAATAAAACCACTTAAAGAAAAATATGTGTTGTTGTGAAAAAATTAAGGGTATGTACCCCATTGAGACAGGTGTCCTCCAAATTTCGTTAGTGTCACAGCTTCCAAGTCCTACAAATAAAATGTTCAAGGTAAATATATTCCCCTTTTTGAGTTTAAGGTAATATTCCCAGAAAAACCCTCTTAAGTAGGCCTCAATTAATTATTCCGGTTCAAGAAAAACTTTATAATTTATTAGTTGTTTCCAGAATTTTCATGAATATTTGAGGCCGAGAGTTCAACGACCGAATCGGACAGACGGTTTGAATCAATGATGGACTCGGGAACATCTGAAAACACAAAGGAAAGGGATTTATTCTACTTTTTTATTGTTACTGGATTTGAATAACGTAGTGCTACTAAAGTAAACAGTATTATTTCAAGAAACAATACAATGTGCGAGATTTTTTGATGGCTATTTTATCTATTTACATATAAAGCTGTAACAAAGATGCGTTCAAGCATTATGCAGAAACTGTTTGGTGACGAAATAATTTTTTATGTAGCAACACTTTTTGTCTTCGATGTATTAAATAATTTCTATGCACACGCTTATTTTAAAATGGGCATTTTAATTGATTTTTATCAGCAAACTAAATCCTCATATATAAGTCCAAATCTGAAGATATCAGCATAAATTATTGCTCTAATTTGAGCAGAGCTTTTAGGTACATTGAAAGCATCAACACTGCATGCATCACCAGTATTATCATCATTAGTGATTAATCAGCGGCGAGCACGTGTCACGCGCAGAGGCCAAGTTTTGATCCGCGCAATCAGTTCACACATGTTGACATCTCATACAGACTGGCTGAAAGTGAGACAAATGACAGATGATAGTAGTCGAGCGAACGTTTTCCACAAGCGATCCGCGTATTGATTGAGGTAGGCTACACAGTCGGCTACAACAACTGTAAGTTGACCTACAAACGAATCTATTTTAACTATAAAAATATTAGTGACCAGAGAGCTAGCACATTCTCAAATTACATGCACGCGAACACATCGCATGCAAATTATTATTTACAGTCCATTTGAGTTGTACCTACGTCATTAGGACTAATTTATGTGTGTCGGTCAGTCCGGCCTGTTTGCGCTTTCGCCATGTTTGCCCGCGATATAATTCGTGAACTGTGATGCTAGTGGTCGTGATTAGTTCATTTCAAAGCGTGTGACGTCATAACATGTAAATGTCAATAATGGGTTATAAAAAATGTACACGGCAAACAAAAACATCGTGAGGAATTCGGCATGTCTGACTTACTACTTAGAACTTAACGAGTTTCAAGAGGCGTGCGAAGACCGCCAACATGCATGCACTCGGCCAATCCAACTCGGTGGACTATGACGTGATCCCACGAGGGGGATATTATTATTGTATTGCTGTATTAAAATAGCACGTGCTACTGCAAATAATAATCCGAATTTAATTTTAGATGTTTCTGCATGCGTTCTGTAACCATCCAAAACAACAGTGTGATAAAGTTCTTTTTTCAAAACACTTACTAGAGAGACGTGTTCAAACAAAGGCATGTCTTTATTTTTCATATTCCTACCAAACATCTCGTTGTCCGTCTCATGATAATTGATGATAATTATTTATTCAGTCCCTTTATTCACAATTCAATTCGCAGTCGCATCATTCTAGATAAATAATTAATACAAAGGGTCCAACCTCTGAAATACCTACATTATTTGAATTTAAAATTGGAATGTAAGATTCTTTTACACGGTTTTCCTTTTAATCGCATTTAGAAACGAATGAGCTCTATGATATTTAAAAAATAAGCACAGCTTAGCAAACGCTATTTGTGTATACTTATTTTATGTATGAGCTTAAAACTCTATATTTTTTAACTAACTAGAAATATAGAGAACATCGCACCGGTAACACAACATTTCTTCAACCTAATCTAAAATTAATTCAACCCATCGATAATACAGAGTACGTGTCTACCATGTAATATATATTCGTTCGGATAAGATATATTAAATATGCATAGCGTAGTATTAGTATTTATACCTCGTAGATCCAACACCTTTAACATGGTACGTTGGCGATAGACGGGAATTTACCGCATCTCAAGGCGAACACTTTCAGATAACATTAGGGCTGCGAAATTTCTGAACCGATGCCAATAGTTTTAATAGATAAATTCTCTATATGTAACTTAAACTTACTCGTCGATGATGGGCTGGTGTTCGTAAATTTAGATCCAGGCCTTTAATGTGCAACAAAGTAAGTAGCAAGAGAATCCGTGATGCGAATGGTCAAGGCTCTATGGAATGTCTTAATGTAGCTCTATGTAGACGCATCGCAGATTTTGAACAGCAATTAATTAGAAATGAAATGTGTGAAACTATGAGCTTAAAGCATATGAAATTAGGCAAGCTTTAATTTTCTTAAGTAGCAACCCTATCTCACTGAGTAAAGCGACGTGCACACCGAGAGATCTTGAAGACTGCTAGTGATTTAGAAATAAATCCCTTCCTATCAGAGTTTAGACTTTAGTTTTAGATATAGGAAGGTAAGTGAGACCTTTGAAATAGCAGCTGCTGCTAGGCCTGTCAACCGACCCACGGTTATAAGATAAAGTACTAGACGCTCATAGAGAAGCATACCAACTTTAATCTGCTCTACCAACGTGGTGCAATATATGTCCTAAATTGCAATCTCCGCATATTGTTTGTGACATTACCTAGTTGCTTAGAAACTTTCAAGATATTCTGAAAGCTGCAGACGACGTCAAGTGGAAAGTTAATGTTATGTAGGAACCTCTTGAAGCTGGAACACAACAGAAAATATTCTAAAGATAACGTTGTTTATGAAAATACCAGAGGAAGCGAGCGCTGACATAAAAGTGGTACGGTATTTTGAATTTTATAACTCGTAAAATATATAAAAATATATGATATGATAATGAAATGCACATTACCGCAGTTTTAATATTTTATAAAAAAATGCTTTAAGTGCTAAGTACCTACTCAACATGTTAACAAATCTTCTTTTTTTTAAAATAACCTCTGTTATTAAACATATGCTCTACCGTCTACCGCGTACCGTAAATGATCATTTATGTGAAACTTTAAACTCTCTTGTCTTCACGATTTTAATGGAAACATCACAACCCAAATAATATTAACAATATTCTTTTGTTTGAATGTTGACCACACAACTATATTCAATGCTATGTGTATATGCACTTTTCTTTACCATGCACTTTTCTTTTCCTTACCATGTAAAAACTATGTTCACATCCAATTCCCCGTCAAGTCGAATCTAAATAGGTGGGGGAGGATGAGGATGAAGACGTACCTTCTGAATTATTAATATACTCTGGAGACATGCTACTCCTCAATATCGACATGTTCTGTATTCGCGGCTCTTCCGTGGTACACCCCTAACTACTTGACCGAAAAACAAGTAACAGTCGATTACTAGTTTTATGAGAACGAAAATGTGTTGCTTGGTAAGTAATGATGTGGTCGAGTTCAGCTAGGGAATGACCTCATAAGGAGGTCATTAGTGATAACCCATTCGCTGTTATTGCTTGGTAACCGGTGTTTATTATTTTTTTGAGCATTGGATTATTTAGAAGTTGACTTATAAACTGGGCTCAACATTTCATACATCTAGTGTGGAAAAAAACACATACAAAGTGTAACGTGTCTTGCCTTAGATTACTTGTACATTTATTTTGCTAGCTTTGAATGGCGAGACGACACTCAAAAAAATCTCTAAACATTATTAAAATAAATAGACCAACAAAATAAAAAAAAGACATGCCGGATCTTTTCAGTTAAAGCCGCGTTCTGATCCTATTGCAATGATGAGAAAAAATAATACCATCACATATTTCAGTTTGTGGTAAAAATTACCATTTCCCCCTGTTAGCTTCATCTTGTGTACTCAGTATATTTCACAATTTAAGCTGGAAACACTAGATGGAGCTACCAATAATTAATAGCAATCCTTATGCTCATCGATTGCATAAACATCAATGCATAGGCCGTACTTGGGTACCATAGACAATAAGGTTAACTAAAATCTATGATATTGAGAAAAATAATTATACTATGGCAGAATAGAAAACCTGAATACACAGCACAAGTCGGTTTTATTATAAAAGCCACCAAATATTAAGCCCTTACCCTACAATATCACAAATACAACGCCGGTGGTGAGCGGCAGGCGAGCAGTCTTCAATTCTTTAATGCCCTGTAGACAGGCCTATGAGAAATAAATGCTTTGACTAAGTGTATGTGTTGTAATTGTAACTTTAATTGATAGAACTAGGCGATACTTTGCGGTATTCCATTGTTAAACAAATGCAAGAGCTCATTCATAGCCCAGCCTTCCCGAGGATGCCTCGTTTAGAGGCGAAACACGTGTCGAATACTTTTTTAGATTTGCATCGTTAATTGGATATTTATGTCCAGACACTGGTGACAGACAGTTTCTCGACTAACATCTTAGAAGAGTTCGATGTTGCTGGCTTCTTTAATTATCGATCAACTTGTTTGATTTATAATTGGAAAAGTTGACAAGCCGAGGGTCAGTGGTGGGTTCCTCTTCCCCCACTTGTTTAATTGTAACTTTATTTTCCTATGAAAGTTTTTCTCTACGTTTGCTACGTAATAACTAAAGCAGAAAAATATCAACTAGCTCAATAGCTGCTAGGACAATACGCCCAGTATTCGACACAATTCTAATATAGTTCCAGTTTTCTTTGAACTGGAAAATGCTATCTCCATAGCTTGCGTCTTTTATGTTTCCTTTTATTGTCCCTAGATGGCAATACGAGACCTAACAGAAAGCTAATGTGGAACATTCCGCTCTATATTTTTTCGAGAAACTGGGGCAAGCATTTCATTACGACCTATTACCCACCTACGCAAAAACTGATTTGTTGCTACTTACCGTATGTTTTTATAAGTCATCATGATATGATTAGTGTTATGATAAGGCTGGTAATTTGGGATTATAGAACTGTATTTGGGTTAAGACTATTTTAGTTAGACCTAGTTAGACGTAGGTATATGAATGGCGCCGTTCACACCGCCAATGTGGATCGCGATCCAGATCTAGCACGATCCATAGTAAGGTGATCGTGATTCTTGCAATACCATCAATACTGCTGTGATATCGATCGTGACGCACGTGATGTATGTGTGTAACAATACTTATAGTGAGAACGTCACCATTTAATTAAAAAGTGCCTGTTCTGTAATCGTCGGTTTTGCAAATTGTATGACAATGTTCTGCCTTAGAAGAACTTCTAAATGAGATTAAATATGATGCCAAAGTGCTTAAACACTACAATATGAAACTTCTTCACTTAAAAAGTTGGCTTCTATAATATTCCATAACATTGTATTAAACAGAAAAACTCAATCATATCATCATAGTCCAACCTTATCCGGTGTTTCACCTAACAAATATTATGTCGTAACAATAAATTTTGTGAATAGCATTTCCTCAAAGTAGTCGGGGCGTGTTGTCAGAAGTTTCAGCGTTAGCAATAAGGTTTACCAGTTCAAAGTTTTGTTAGTAAACATCGGATCGTCGTCGACTCCAACTTTCCACCGCGGAAGAGATTCTCTCGATAAGCATGACCCTCCTTCATATTGCTGGGAAGCACGCTACAATGTTATGAGGCCCGTTCGAGTGATAGCGGGCAAGGTTATATTCCGACAACATTATTTGAGTCTCAGGAACATCCAATCTCGCCCATTCCATCCTAAGATTATTTGAAAACCTAATATGTTTGTTGCAATATATTATGATCTAACTATCTGGTTACCCCCTATTTCCTATAATGTGTGTCTTTGATACAAGACAGCGCTACAAAAAATTGGATATAGCTTTTACTCACCTTTTTTTAATCGTATCTTAATCTATTATTCTCTAATAATAATATCGCCAGACGAACACACCAACTACATAGTCCCACACTAAGCAACGCTTGTGTTATGGGTACTCTACAAGGGACTGGGGGCGAACTCAGTATATAATACTAAACATCCATGACTCCGGTACAAACATTCGTGCTCATCACACAAAGTTTGTCCCTACAGGATTCAAACCCTCGGCCCAGCAATCAAGGTCACTACCACCTGAGCTAATCAGGTCTAAACTGTTAATTTCCTTTGTAAAGTACTATGGTAATCTCCATTGTTTACCTCCAGTTTTCGATAACTTTTTAAGAACTTTAATAAAAGAAATAGTTGGTTGTTGTTAACCCGCCTGCACTGCGGCCCGCCTTCCACTCACAAGTGGTATTTCAACTAGTCGTATATTTTGCAGACACGCCTTTATTTATAGGATACGCTCGATACGTTGGGCAGCGCTAAAATTTATTACCGGTTTATCCGGTAAATAAAGGAATTATTTATGACAGAAAGTTATAAAAATGTTATGTAAAATTGTGTTTTAAAGAAAAACAATTCATATAATTAATATAATATTGCCAGACAATAGTCCAACTATGCGGTTACACCCTTGTGTTATTGGTACCGTACAACTGGGGGCAAACCCAGTATATAATACTTATATAGATACTAAGCATCCATGACTCGGGTACAAACATTCGTGCTCATCACACAAAGCTTGCAGCACTACCAACAGAGCTAATCTGGTCAATAAATAAAGATTATGAATGATTTAAATCATTACTATTATATTTGTAGTAATCGTTTATTGTCATATTATGTTATCTGAATTGAATACCTACTTGAATAAGTACCAAAATATCCTAATTAACATGTACCCCCGAATTTATAACTTTATCACACGTCATATAGTACTGCGTAAAGCAAAACTCTTGTGTGCAGTACTATATAACGTTTGATAAAGTTATAAAACGTCTATAAATTTGGGAGGTAATAAAAATATTTATTTTAAACATAAATCACACTAATATTATAAATGTGAAAGTTTGAATGGATGGATGTTTGTTACTCAATCACGCCAGAACGGCTGAACGGATCTGGATGAAATTTGGCACAGAGATAGATTATAGTCTGGAATAGCACATAGGCTACTTTTTATCCCGGTAAAAAGGACATACTTTTTAATCGCGGGTAACCGCGGGGCGCAGCTTGTTTTTCTATTAATAGTATTTCCAAAAAAATCCACTCACTGAACAAATATCATATAGATTGTATGTGTGTTTCTTCACAGTTAATACTCGTGGGGATATTAAATTAATTACGTGATGCCCATGCTAATTATTATGAATTAAACTTGGTTCGCATATTACGAAGTAATGAATAAGTCTGTGCTAATATTTACATTGTATATTGTGAGTTCGCGTCTAATATGTACCTGATACTGTACTTTATAATTTGTTTTATAACACATGATCCTTATTAGTACTTGTTAACTCGTAAGCGGCCTGATTAGGGGGTATATATGGGGGTATAGAGTGTCCTGGGTTCAAATCCTCGAAGAGTTAAACTTTGTGTGATGAGCACGAATGTTTGTACCCAAGTCCTGGATGTTTATTATCCATATAATTGATTTATACTGGTTTCGCCCCCAGTCCATTGTACGGTATTCACAATACAAGCGTTGCTTAGTGTGGGACCGTATAGTTGGTGTGTTCGTGTGGCGATATTTATTAGGTTGCCATATTGGTCGAAGCACGACTTCTAATAAAGAGATGCAAGTTGGACAAACGTTTTTGACCTCTTTAGTTTTTAAATGTTATAAGAAAATCTCCATAGAATACGCAACTATTCTTCGTTTCTACCATGATGTGAAAAAACCTAGATGCATGAAATAAAGTCCTACGATCTTCAGCGGAGTTTTAACGCTTCCTAACCCTTTTTAAACTGCGTTTATATGAAAACAGTATAACTTTAACTGTATGTAAAAATTCTAAAGGACTTTCAAAAGATTTCCAAGTAAGATATACCCGCCTTAAAATATAGGAGTCAGATGCATGGTTCTGTTTATTTCACTGGGCATGCAGGCATTACTGCAAATTGCATTGTTAATTACTCCGTGCTCAAGGTGTTGTAGCAAAAAAAGCGTCGCTATCAATCGCGATAAAAATTGCAAAAGTATTTGATTTTTACCAAAGTCTCGCATTGCATTCGCATTATTTGAAGGTAAAATCCACAAATGATATTTTTATAGAAACAAGTTGATACATTTTATGTAACTATATCAAAACAAATATATTGGTATTTCATCGTTCATAATAAAGCTTAGCTTATGCCATTTTTCGTTGTTATCCGTATAATCATTTTTTTTTCGGTTCCGTAACATAGCTGCCGAAGGAAGTGCAGCTTTACATAGCTGTATGGGAAAGACATAAAATATATTTCCGCGTAGCCTCCCATAACAGCATGAGTCATTTGCTACGTGTTAAGCATAAACAAATGGCTACAGCATCGTAGCCGCGTAGCTTCGTAGTCGACTACGCTTGCTACGAGTTATGAACTTGAGAAGTTAAAGAGCTAACATTTTAAGCTTTTAGGTAATGTATTATGTAGAGTACTTGGACAGTCTACTAACAAAGTTTCATAGTTTTACGTATTCACATTGGAATATTTCGTATATTTTTAAGAAGCAACTAATAACAACAAATACGATTTTATACTAGTTTAATCATAGTTTTCTGTTTATGAATAAAATAATATGTTTTTGTAATTTGTTAGTAAGGAACGGCAAAGGAAAACATTGTAAGGAAACCTTCACGTCTGAAAGAACCCCTTGGAAGACGTGTGAAATCCGCC
Organism: Pheosia gnoma; assembly: GCA_905404115.1. Classification (NCBI taxonomy): domain Eukaryota; kingdom Metazoa; phylum Arthropoda; class Insecta; order Lepidoptera; family Notodontidae; genus Pheosia; species Pheosia gnoma. Next base: position 6,326,840 of record FR989906.1, on the reverse strand, counting down.
AACCCGCACTGGGCTAGTGTGCTGGAATATGGCTAAATCCATCACGTATTGATGGAAAGCCCGCGCCCAACAGTGGAACATTAAAAAAGGCTAGTATTGTTATTATCAAAGTAAGTGACACCAAATAAAACGCCGAAGCTCATTTACTCCCTGTATTTTTGTGCGATTAATGTTATCGTCAATCCAAGAACTTTGAAGTATGTGTTACTTATATCTGAGGTCGAGACAGCCTCTTTCAAAGAATAGGTAAAAAAAACATATGTAAATGCAAACGCAGCTTGTATTAAGATATAAGTTAGTTTTCTTAACATTGTTAAAAACGTACGAACATTATTCTTTTCATTCGGACTTCAAGTAATTGCCATGGCACCTCGTGTCCTTGGAAAGAATACCACGATATATACCTGAAAATATTTACCAGAAATGATGTAGAGTATAAACAAATAAATAAACATCGTTATTATTATTGTAGGTAAACATTATCTGAAAACAAAATTATTATGTTATTATTATATATCTAATAAGTATTTACCTCAAATTTCCAATGAAAATCCCCAAACAAAACGGAATGTAGTACAATGAAAAAGTTCTTGTATCATTACCTTCCTTCCGGGTACGGATAGCAAACAAAACGCCCACAGGCTTAATAACCGGGGAATTTAAAAAATACAGCCGTCTCGTTATGCTAACGCTACTTGTAATAACAAAAGCCGTTTTTTACGAGCCCTGCCCTCCAATACGAGGCTTGAATACCTAATTTACTTAACATTCTTATTTTTATTTCTTCAAAACAAATTGTTTATAACTTTATGGCTGTTTATACAAACCTAATATGTGTTGGGAAATCATTTATATCTGTAACTATATGGAATATGTCACCAAATTTTCAAGCTTCGAATTATACATAAGGTTCTAGGCGTAGATATATGAAGTATATCTATAGTTCTAGGTATTATGGTAGGTTCCAGGTTAAATATTTTAAAACATCTATTCGTAGGCTATTATCACTATTAGTCTTTAGTTCAGTATGTAATAAGACACGTAAGCTTCTCTAGCCGTCTCCACTCGAACCTGTCTGACGCTTTTCTAATCCACGTCTGTCCTCCTACTCTATTTACATCATCTTTCCATCTTAACACTGCCTTCCTTTTTTTCCATGCCGTGGTTGTCATTCTATTAGTATTACTGTCCATTTGTCTTTGCTCTCTCTTATCATATGGCTAGTCTACTGTCGTGTTAGATTTATAACTTTTTTAGTACGCTTTCTCCGTATCTGCAGGCTATCAAATATGAAAATTAATTAATTTCTCCGTCACTCTAAAACATCGAACAAATTTCGCCAAACAGTCGTTTTCGCCAAACAGTCACAAATTTCGTCAACAAATTACTATCATTACTGTCACAATTAATTCAATGTTTGGCACTAATAATGTTTCACGAGGTCATCAACTCGAGGAGATTGCTAATAGCGTGATTTAGATTAGTAGGGCTGCCCCCCGGGGAGAGGATTGATGTCACATAACCCTAATTTGATGTTAATCTCAAACTTCCTTATTAATACGCTCATTTATATAGTCGTTAAAGTTCGTGACGTGTCGTGTGAATTGCGTTTATTTATGCATGTCTGTACGATGTCGCTGAGTCTACTGTATAATTATCCACCTTCATAATCTACTTACTCTATGTTTTATGCGACTTCACGTGATGACCAAGAAAAAGCATACAACCTTAGTAGGTACCAGTTTCCACGATCGATGAATATCGATTGCTTTACGGTTCGTTACGACTTGGCTCACGTCACCGGCACTATAATAGAGATACCTAGTCTAGCCATGCTAGCTGATTGCTATTCTTACCGCCTGCGCAATATCGCCTGGCGATATTGTGCCGCATCGCTACCAACCGTAAACTTTGTCATAGTAAAGAAAGTTTTTTTATAAATATGATTTTTTTTATGTTTAGTATCTTTCAAATTAAAAAAGCCATAAGTAAAGATAGTCCCTACACACAAAATCGCGACTGAAATCACCAAATTGACCCATCAATCCATCAGGCGAATGACGCCCACTGCCGGACATAGACCATCCCCCAATGACTTCCACACACCACGGTCCTCTGCCACTCACATCTAACGGCTTCCTGCGACGGGTGTGATATCATCGGTCCACGTGGCGGGGGGGGGGGGCGTCCGTCACTACGTCTTCCAACTTGTGGTCGCCATTGTGGTGGCTCTTGAACAAATTGAGCAAGAATTTCTATACAACTGAATATAATGTAACATCAACATTCCACCAAAATTTAATAAATAAAACCGATTAATAGATAATAACATTTCATAGCTTCACAAATACATACAAAGTTATGCTTATCGTGTCCCAACATATAACATTATTTTTATCCGGGGTAATATGGATTCCCGTAGGATATATAAGATATGAAACCCGCACAAACGAAGTGACGCGCACATCTCAAATGTAGTTTTCGCACGGAATCATAGGAGAAGTAATAATCAGTCGAAGACGCAGATGGTGGCGGGGCATCCGCGTTATTAGCTTCGCCCTGTGATCGGAATACTCAACGAGAGGTGCAATCGATATTCATTGATCACGACTGGAGGCACCTATCGTTTTGAAATAGTCCTTAGCTCCTTAGTCCGTTAAGTGACAGTTCAGATTATGAGCTACTTATATTTAGATTATTATTTAAATATGTACGGCCGCAAACTAAGCCACGCTTGTATTATACCTATAGCACAATGGACTGGGGGCATTTTGGGTTACAATATCTACTTATATAGATATTAATCATCAATTACTCGTGTTACCGACTCTTTCCCCTGAGTAATTGTTTATTTTTATGTTTAAATTGTATACTTTTTGTAATTTATATAAACTGTTGGTTTTGACTGATTCTCATGTCGAACACCTGTCTGTTCTGTTCTGTGAAATAATTTTGTAAATGAAAATTATTTTACAGACAATTCAGGTTTTCATTTATAATCTTCATACAGTCCGTTCACATTTGTTTCAAATCGGCTATACATATTCGTGGTCATCACGGGTTTGCTCCTACCTCGATTCGAATCCGGGACCCTCAGAATATACACAACTCACTAGCAACTATGCTTATCTAATCGTCTTTTATAACGCAAAACGGTTAACCATTGTCTAAGCTAGGTAAAAATTCCAGAAATAAATAATAGTAAGGTCACCTGTGAACCTACAAAAATTTCCGATACCCAAAGTGTTTCTTGAGAGGGTCAGCTCTCCCGCCAAATGACCTCTACTCGATCAACCTTAACTGCAAAGTTTAGGCTTGTTATCCGAACTGTCTGAGAGGTAATTTGAATGACTTTGAACTCCGAATAGAGTAGGAATATTAATGTACCTACACGTTACCATCGTGAAATAGTATCATATCAGTTCGTGTATTATACGGGTGATTTGGAAAGGCTATCTTTAGCCTTGAATCTACGCTTTTTTGGCGAAGTCAAAATTTCGAAATGATTTAAAAAAAAGTGACCAATAAAAATACAATTGCTATCTATTATTTATACACAGTTGTATTTTTTTTTCTTCTAAATTAAATTCCGAAATTCTGACTTCATCTAATGATTATAAATGCGTTAAAGAAGCCCATGATCAAGGCTATGTATATCCTTCCTGGATCATCATGTATATATACACGTATATCCATACCAGCCTGTACCTACTTACTTTTAAAATACTGTTAAGGATAGCCCGCACCTGTGCATAGCATCTTAGAGACGGGGAATAAGTGCTCACGATTCAGCGTGGCAGTGCAATTATGGTTCTGATGGCGATGTAGCGTTATTATAAAAAAAAAAGTGGGCTTTAACTTAAGAGTAAGACACTAAACATTAACAAAACGACGAGATAGAAAGCTTTGATATATCTTCAAACTGTTGAAGCTGAAGCCTGTGTGTTCGATTTGTACCTATTTTATCAGTTGTAATGGATATGCCTTACAATCCAGTATTTGTTTAATATTCGTCGTATATATTGTCTCGAAAATGGACTCAGGTCAAAAAAATTATACCCATATATTTAGGGAATATTTTTCATTTGATCTGGCATGATAAAGGGCGGGTCATATTTCATATTTATAATTTATTTTATTGAAACCAGTGTAGTAAACATTCGCCCTATTATTTATGGTTTCACAACCCTGAGATAGCGCCAAATTGCTATCATAAGGTCAGCTTGAGAACATTTACCAATTCTAAAGTCATATTAAGTTGCACAAAGTTACCTACAGCTGACATTGCCCCTCACTTGTGACAATTCAAGCTATGAATCAGTAAGTAAGTAGGTGTGAGAAATTATACACTTAAATAATTTATCTTTACATTATTTAAATAAATGTTTTCTTGGTAAGTATTTATATCTTTTGTCGTAATATAGAACAATTGCTTTTGTTATTTATACATTCTAGTAATATTGGGGAAGCTATCCTAGATTTCATCAAGGTTTTCTTTGTGATTGATATCGGCGAGATGGTTTTCTCTGATTGATAAAAATGGGTTACATCGAGATTATCATATATGTTAGTATACATTTACGGGCTATAGACATTCGTTATACTTTATTTAAGAAATTAACATAAACCTTGCCTCCCAAATATGATATATTATTGAAATAAAATCAAATTCGTACAGATAATCCTAATTCATATCACGCACGTGCCTCGAGACATAATAAAAATGCGTAGCTATTTATCAAATGCCTTCATCTCGCAGTTTCACTGTTTACGTGCAGCGCCCTACTGCGTGAAAATGATTACGTTTTGGATACATCTGTAAAAATCGACTCATGATCGACTGGCAATGACATCATGGTTGCCACTTTTGATAGATCTTTCAAAAGTGTCATTTCATATGCTACTCTTATGGGATGATTATCATAAGAATTAACCGTACTTATACACCTACATATAATCTAGGTTTTGTTTGTCCAAATAACTTATTAACAATGTGCCGTCCTTACTAACAATGGTGTCTTGTCCTTTGTTTTAGAAATCGGCCACATACGGCAATGGATTTTCTTTCACTCCACTGACCATATTTTTACCTCACCATTATGTACATCCAAGTTCTGCTAGCAGAATTGTAGCAAATACTAACAAAGCAGAAGAAGAATCCTACATTTATAGAAGTGTTACTCAATTGACAATGTCATAACACGAAAGTTTAAAACAGAAATGCTTTCATATGAAATTATAAATGGCTGCAATATTTTCTTCTTCTTAAATTTCTTCTTCTTCTTCTTAAATTTCAAATTCTTCATCAACTCACATACAGATATAGTTGTAGGGTTGGGATTATTAACTTAATTCCTCTTGACATTTCTATGATATTAAAAGAAAATTGTACCTACCTATGTAAGGTGGCCAATATGTAACAAGTTTTTCTTCCTTAACAATAAAATACTTCACCATCTTATAAACGCTGCCTACAATATCCTCCACCATATTTAATCCCGGTATACAATCCCGGGCCTCCGTATATTCACCGTCCCTACCACCCGGGATATAAGGGCTCTAAATAGTGGAATAATTTCACGGGAAGCCCGACGATGGACCGGCAAATGTGAGTCGATTTGCAACGGAATTGCAACAGGAAATACCGAATCAATCCGGCCAATTTGACGATGACGCCGAACCCGGAATAACGAATTCCGTTGCTCCTCATTGGGTCGTTATGACTGATTCCCGGTTTTTGTGCGCTGATTGAAATTGCTTATAAATTTATTTTGCCCCTTTTCAATAAGTACCTCTATATAATGTGCTCGAATGTGATTTTCTTTGTGTTACATAGGGATTTTTATTCTTTTATTTTAAGGTGTTCGTTAACAGTGGATGGGTACTATACCAACTGTCATATCCGACATAAATTATTTTTATTCTGTGGTGTGGTGATTGACGTAATCATCGTCTATTTTTTGTGGATTGAGAGCAATAAAGACGTTAAGATACGAATCGGTGTATTAATTAATTACTGCTGAAATATCAGGCGAAAAGCCTGATATAGTACCAACAGCACACATTGGCCGTGGCCATACTGACCGCGCAGCCTTGTGAGGCTGACTGATAACCGATGACAGCGCTCAGCCGAGGCAGCATAAAGGCTGCACAGTCTGGGCTCGGCTTTTAAAACAAAACACTACAGTTAATTTAATTATGAATATCTCATTGTTTCAGGCGATCAAGTGCGGGTCTGCTCGCGCCGCAGCTGGCCTGCCAATCATCGTCACCTGCCAATGCACCCGCTCAGCCGCACCCCGCGCCCGCTTCACCCCCCCGCATCGTCTCTGCGCCTCCTGCACCCCTCAACCAACCACCCCCTGACCCAGTACCGCAACCCGAGCAAGAAGACGGCGTCAGATTACGTCGCGCGCACACTGTTGCTGTTAGGGATTATCTCAAGAGGGAAACGCAGACGTTCTTCGGGGTTCAGAGGGACAATGAGAGGGAACAGAGACGGTTATGGTATGAGAGGCGAAGGAGGCATGCGGCGCGGGCGCTCGGCGACCTCCGGCCGGATCTGCCACCTGACTATCACCCGGATGATGATGATATTAGGTACGCATTAAATTTTATTATTTTGTCATGTATGAAGCAGAACGTTACCTACTCCAAATCCCGGATTAGGTATAAAAATAATAATACTATCACGTTTACTTTACCAGCTGTAAAGTTAAAAGTTTAGGTAGGGTTGTTAACCTTTTTTATATTAAATACTATTTAACGACCATTACTTCTAAAAATATAGCAAATGGTGCAATATATAAAAAAAAAATCGTAGGTATGTTACAAAATCAGTATTACATTATTTAAATCAATATTTACTGCTGCGTTCCGTGTTACGATAAAAATGTCGACACAAAATAATCTTGCTTAGTTATTTTTCCATGCAAGTAAAAAGTAATTATATATTTCGATTCGCGATATCCATTAACAAAAATTATATTATTTCCACCTACTAGATAAGTAATTTTATTTTTAATATTTTAGTCGTGTCGTTTATTTATTTATTTATTTTTTAATTTGGCAACACCATAGGTATTTTGCCAATGTCAAGTAATATAAATTATTTCTGTTTTTGAGCATATGTACAGGCTCAAAGCCTAGGCCCAAGTAAAATACCCCCCCATCCCTCAATCAGTAAAGTTATGGATACTTTACCGAAAGATTTTTCATGGATTTTTTGTGAGAAACTGAAAAGCCATGTTTCGTCACTCTGTTTCAATTACCTACACTTGTGCACTTTACCGAACCCATAATGGTTAATATTCCACTTATATCACTCACTATAACTCGCAGGAACACTAGTTTTAGAAATTAAAACATAACTGACGCCATGACTTTTCAGTTTCCCGCCAAAAAGTCCGTGTCGTATATTATATAGCACGATTGGCATCCCTCAGTTCTGCTGATATGGGCAAAAAATTACCGTTACGTACCGTTTCACGCTCCTATTCGAGCTAGTAAATTTAAACTTGGCTTTATCCTAGTCGGTGCGTCAGTCTTCAGAATTGTGTACGTGTTGCCTAAGTAAATAAATGTAGAAACTTCTGACTCAATAAGATTAGTCTAGTTCATTTCATCCTTTGAAAATTGACTGTAAGTCTTCCTTCACGAGCGGGTAAGTTTGTCATGTCGTTACAAAACTTAAAATCAAGGCGCGGGACTAGACTGCATCCAAAACTTCTGTTGGCATTCATGTCATGAAATAGATTTATGTATAGGTAAGTACTATTTAGTTATTTAAATTATAAATTTTCACACTTACACTGGAACAGCTTGTTGGACTATGATTCGAAATAGCTCGCGTTGAAGTAGAGTTTGCCGATATAATGGAATAAAGCTCTCCAGTTATAACATTGGAAGCAATACGTCAACGAAATCTGGCTATCCCTTGGCGGTTTTCAGGCGTGACGATAAGTTTTTTTTTAAATTAAATAACTTTATTAGAGCTAAGAGTCGTTTATATGAACACCTAGAGTCACTAATGGTTACAATACATTTTCGATCTCGTCAAAATAATAAAATGAAACCCTCTCTACTCTACTCTACCCGCCTAAATTCGAATCGATGACGTCACACCGTGATCCGTGTTTTGTATTCTTACGTGGAACTTCGTTAACTTGAAGAGCCAATTTGGTAAGGTTGAATATAAATAGAGTTCAGCTCTTGAGAATTGGCTCCTACCTAATTATGTTAATTGTACTGTGTTGTTAGTGAGATGACGGTATTTAGAAAAGCGCTTTATTTTGCGGTACCTACAGATGAGAATTAAACATGCTTTGTGTTAGACATGTTGTGTTAAACATGCTGAACATAAAATTTCTAATTAAATAATATTAGATGTAAAGTCTTAAACAATAGAAAATAACGATGAGCTTTTCATTACTTGGTATCATTAAATGAAATCAAGAATATCTAAATTCATTTTTATATTGAGGTTTTAAATGTTTAAAATTTTTATTTTTTCCTCGTAATAAAACGCTGTTGATCAAGCTGTACCGTACTGTAATATAATATATGTACAACTATGTACAGGATGATTCAGAAAGGGTATAGGTACTAAACTTTAAACCTGTGGTTATTTAGGGCATACAATAATTGCAAATGCGCTAAAGGTTTAATGGTAATACCCTTTTTGATCAACCTGTATAAAAGATAATTGGATCACATCAAATCAGCATCAAATCAGCAACTCACATGCAAATGTACAGTAATAATTATATATACTGGTAAACTTGATAGGGGTATCCCTACCCGCTAACTGGGTAAGGAAGTCATCTCACTCCCAGTTGTAACCCCAATGGGACTTTCGTAATAGGGTTGTCACTATTTATATGTAGTTATTGGTATTATATTAATGTATTGAGTTATTGATCACGAATTTGAACTTTGAAATAGCGGGAATATGTCATAGTAATAGCAGCTATTCTATCAACAAAAGTATGATCCTTCATCCTTCATATGAAGGATAAGAATCCCAGAGGTGCGGGCTGGGGTTTGAACCTGCGATCCTGGTTACCAAAGCAAGCGTTCCACCAACTTGCCTATCACTGCTCCTTCCTTCTAATTGTCCACCCTTCTAGCTGTCTACTCTTAAATGTAATTCTCACTAACTCTTAAATGTAATAAACAACATGTCAATAGAGTTTGAATTTATAGACAATAATACATACTTTAATATTGTAGGAAAACATACATAACTACATATAACGCTACTCAACAAAAGCTATCAGAATGGCTGTTTAGAATATTTCCCAGTTTTCTCATGTCGATGCTGGATATTTATGTGACGGCTTCCATAAGTTACGTCTACAATGCCAACATTGAGTTGGAATTGAATGTGAAATAAATTCCAGACCGAGTATGGAATATTTTACAACTGTCCAATATGTTTTAAACGTTTTACTAGTATTTTATATTGGTCACGTAGTTATTTATGGTGGTTTGAGTGAGTAAGAACTATTAAATGAAAAGTGGGTAACTAGTTGGTGTGATTATAAAATGAATGATGTACAGAAATATCAGTATTTAAACGAAGTGTTCAGTATGTACTTAGTACAGCATTTATTTTACTTTTCTTTAGTATGTACGGAGCGTCGGGCGCAGCGCCGAGGGAGGCGCGGGGGAGGGCGCGGGAGCGGCCCGACGTGCTGCCTGCGCCGGCGCCGCTCGAGGAGCCCGCGCCGCCCGCCGCCCGCCCCGGCAAGGACAGCGTGGCGCGACTCACGTTCACTGGACTGTCTTATGTTGTTACTGTAAGTTCTTATATCATTTTACTAGGTACTTACTTCATCAGTGTGTGTATTATAGTGAAGCCGAGAGAAGCAAGCTGTCACTGTCATTCTTACGTATGAAATATGTGGTGTGAGCGTAACGGAACATACTAACGTTACCGTAACGCTACATAAAACGACTGGCTTCAACCATTGCTTCCAGTCATACCTGATTTACCAGACTTTCTTGAAGGATAATAACTTTACTTGTATGTGTCTTTGGAGAATCCTTCTGACATTTAGCAATATATCAATCTCAGGTATAGAAATAAACCCAACTATCCCTATTAGGTATAGTTTTTGACTATTCTAAGTCTAGTATCGGTAGTGCAAATTAAATACTAATTTAATTAGTATTAGTAGTAACGAGATGCGCAACCGTGTTTTAATTTAGAATCTCTATACTTAGACCCTGTTTCATAATGCCGCGATAATCCCTTTCTACGCTTTTATTTAACAGCGATTGCTTAATAGCATATTATGTAGCAGGCCCTTAGTATAACTTGTAACCGCTTTAAATGTTCAAAGTAGACTTTAGAATAGTGATTCAAAGCTTAAATGCTTTTGATGTTCAAACAGTTGACTACGCGTAGCAGTCACAGTCAAATCATTATGTTAATTCGTCAGCAACAAAAAACTGTTAACGACCACAGGTGGCATAGTTTGCCAATAACCCACTTTCACGTGTTAACCATTTAAAAGTTAGAAATTGTTCTGGCTCTTTTAACACTGCTAAAAGCACTTGATGCCCGCGTGAAATCCTACACTGTCCTGCTAACAGCTTAATGGACGACACTATGTGTGTACACAGACTTTGCTGTATCTAACATTATGTGTGGCTTCGTTTAGTTTTAAAATGGTAATGTAGCTGACGAGTCTTATCTACGTAGTTTATAGTCGAAGGTCGAATGGCGGGCGAATACAGCAGCAAAACAGTCTCGGGACGAAATTGTTACAGTTCTTGTTTAATAAAATACTCTTTAAATGGCCCACCGTTGACCACCCTCTTCAGTTTCAGTCGAATGGGATAGCGTTATTAGTTTATCGCTCGCGTTAGTCGGTAACATTGTGACTGTGTTTTTTCTTTGAAACCTAACAACCCAACGAGATAATTAAAGAATAATTTGAATTAAATAAATAGGGAAGTCGATTCTCAAAGCAATGAATCAAAAGAAAATAAGAGTTTGGGTCGATGTTCAAACATAGCTACAAAGTGTTTGCCTGGTCAAAATTGATCAGGTTCATTTGTTTCGCGGCAAACGTGGGCTAATCAATATTTCGGATGATCTAATAACTACGTTATCAGTTGTATACCAAGTTTAGTGTAAGTTTAACTGCTCGTTAATATTGTATTAGTTTGAGGTAATACGCGTTTGTCATCTTTACGTGCTTTTATTTTATTTCTCACTATATTGTAGCACTGTAGGTATTCCTGATGGATAGCTTATTGGGAAACGACCCCATTCCCTATGGCTTTACTAAAGGTGCGATGTTTTATAAATTCTATCAGACACATGTGATTGATGATGACGTCACGTTAACTGTGGTGATTAAAAATTTATTAAATGGCTAAATGACGACGTCATACTTCGCGGATTGGAAACTATCTAGCCTTTATTTATTGATAACTAGCTGCGCCCCGCGGTGTTACCCGCGATTAAAAAAAAAATGTCCTTTTTACGTGGATAAAAAAGTAGCCTATTTGCTATTCCGGACTATAATCTATCTCTGTGCCAAATTTCATCCAGATCCGTTCAGCCGTTCTGGTGTGATTGAGTAACAAACATCCATCCATCCAAACTTTCACATTTATAATATTAGTGTGATTGCAAGATTATAACAAATTAAAATTAGCAGGGATTGATGTTTTTGATTCATTGCTTTTAATTCTATCCAACCACAAGCTCAAATCCGTGTATAATTTTAAATCAAATCACGCGCCGCTTGCTCGGATGAGCCTCGGAGCGAGACGGGCAAGCCGTATCTCGGAAGTAACTTCAGACGTCAGATTAAGACTCATATTCAGAACTGACTAGACATTGTTATCTAGACGGCCTGATTAAGCTCAGTTGGTAGTGACCCTGTCTTCTGCGCCGAGGTTCCCTGGTTCGAATCCTGGTAGGGACAAACTTTGTGTGGATTTTTAGTATATATATTGGATGTTTAGTATCTATATAAGGTAACAATAATCGTGTAGAATATTTCAATATGACTAACAATAGGTTACAAAGATAACATTCCCAAAGAAATTAATCAAAATAGTGTTAGGTATTTATATACGTACAACTAGTTTTTTTTAAATTATCTTCCATAATTATTAAGGTTTATTTACCACAAAAACCATGATTAAATATATTTTACCAGTATGTAAATGATTTTATAAAAATATGTTCCGATCCAAAAAAATGGTCATCCCAAAAATAACTTACTCCTGAAATACGAATATTATATATCTGCGATATTTCCAAGCAATAAATTATAAAAGCGATGTCTTTGGGTGGTCGGGTCAGTCATTATGGCATCGTAAATTATAGCCCAAGACGCCCCAGATCCCGTTTGTAATATCCTTAGAGTATGCTGGTTAAAACGGTTTCCTGTCAAAAATACAGACTTTGGAGAAACTTTTGTCGACGATTATTTATTAGGCTGTGAATCTACTCGGTTTCGTGAAACGGGTGGTAGCGACTGCAATTCAGTATGGTAAGCAGAAACCTCTTATGTAATCGTAACTTCATCCAGAAGACATGTCGTCACTGTCATACTAATATATGGAATCTGTGATGTGAGAGGGATGAGCGTTGCATTACCGAAACGATACGTAAAAAAAAGGGCGGTGCTTATGGTAGTAAGCGGGTTAAATGGTTTCTGTAAATGGTCGTATAACAAACAAAAACGTCTCAAAACTATTCACTTAAACAAATATTGCATTCCACAATATAAAATGGTAAGCATGTTTTGCAAACGATGCATTTTTCAAACTTTTTTATACAGTGCGTTGTTTTATCAATTAACGTAATTAATAATCAACAATATTATGTTTGTGAAATGGTAAACTTTATAAAAACCAGTACTTAGTTAAAGATTAATATATCTATCAATTGCGGAGAATTGCATTTTATTTGAGGTCCCGTCACTCGTGATAGATAGTTTCTCGATTAACATCTTAGAGGAGTTCGGGTGTTGTTGGCTTCTTTTATTATCGATCAAACTTGTTTGGTTTATAATCGAAGAAGTTGACAAGCCGAGGGTCAGTGGTGGGTCCTCTTTCCCCATAGGTTAACAATGGATTTCCGCCAAGTATCGCCTAGTTCTATCAATTATATATCTATCAATGTTTTATTGTGATTTGTATATATGTTGTATTTATTTTATGAATCGAAACGATTCCGAGTTCAATACATTACGAATAGTCTTTCATATTTCGGCCTAAGTCTGGGTGATAATGCATCGCGCTTTGTCTATTATCCTTAATTCAAGCGTTGCTTGGTTTAAGACCATACAATTAGTTTGTTTTTCTAGACGCATCGCAAACATTATTATACCTTGTCAAGCTAACAATGCAAATTTTGGTAGCATAAAGTTCAATTTGTGTAGTTAGTATAATGTTGTCGGGGAAGTTATTGTTATGACAGTTGCAAAGCTTGTCTGTGTCCATGAAATTGTATTGTAGCGGAATTTCATGTTTAACATGTTAATGTGAAAACATAAATACGCTATAGTTTGAACTTTAAAACTAAAAAGTTAAAGTTCTATTTCCAATAAATAATATTCTTAGAAGAAGTCGCTGACTAGTTGATCACACACATTTTAGTTCGGAATAAGCTTGAGGTTGGTAAGAGAATTAAATACTCGACGGTAGAAGCTCGACACGTTAAGGCATTCTAGTCCGGTTCCAGTCTTGATGGGGTGCCAAATTATAACATCCACGTAATCCGTGTTTATTTAGGCGCGCTTATCTGGCGGTCTCGTTGATACATTCGTTACGGGTCGATGTGCAAATATCGATAATCAGGCGAACTAGGATAGACGCGCAGCTGATTCCATAAAACAAAATATTAGTTGAAATAAAACTAATCTTAAGGATTTTATCGCGGTTTGTTTTTTATTTTACGTTCCCGACGTTTCGGCTGCTTTGCAGCAACCATGGTCACGGGAGGACTGAGGTGGTTGACGTCCTAGTGTCCTAGTGTCCTAGTGTCAGTGACCACGGTTGCTGCAAAGCAGCCGAAACGTCGGGAACGTAAAATAAAAAACAAACCGCGATAAAAACCTTAAGATTAGTTTTATTTCAATGTGTAGTATTCGCGTAAATATAAGAAATCAATACAAAATATTAGATTCGGAGTCAGGGCATAACTTAGATATTTATATAGGTAACCACTATTTCTCTTAACGTTCTTGTATTCTCTAGGCGGTGACCCGACGTTCGCGTCAGTCGATGTCAGCGCAATGGTCGCGGTCGTTCCGGGCAAGCGTGCCGCCGCACGACGACGCAGACGTCGACGACGTATTCTTCTCGCCGCCGACGTCAACGATGCTAATGCAGCACCACGACGAAGCGGACACTGTTGACGGACCTAAAGGGTGAGTTAAATCTAGTGAATAGTGACGAAATTTCAATATAGGAAATTGCAATATCGCAATATATTGTTTTAGTAGATACTGTCACCAAATACTAAACACAATTAAAAGCAAATGAAGCTCTGAAGGCTACATAATCAATCTTTCACCTGCCATTTTAATAAACTATATCAAATGGGTTATTACAGAATCTTGGATTATTTTGATGTTAAAGCAGCCTGGGACTGATCGCTCCAATAGCGTCAATTAATTTTAAGATGTCAAAGTTTAGCGTGCGTGCGTCTCGCATGGCAACACACAGAAGCTAAAATGACGTTTGCAAGTAATAAACAAGCATGGCGATTAAGAAAAGACAAGCCTCTCAAGATCTTCTCAGTTGAAGTTGTATTCCGATCCGGTTGTAGAGTTAATAAATAAAATTTTAAATGACAATGTGTAAGTGCCCCAGTAAGCATGTACACAATGAATAAGATGACATTGACTTTCTACACGTCTGTGATAACTCCTGCCAAATTCATAACAAAGGAGCAATGAGCAATAACCAGTTACTCTCGGCGTACTAAGTAACTAAACTGGCTGCAAGTTCTAGCTAATAATCCTGTTGGAGCCAGAACCGAGGTCTCATTACGTCGTGTTGCTAACTTGACAGATTAATTAGCAACCCATTCAAAATTATACACTTCACTGTATATGGTTTAACTTGAGAGTAAGATGGATTTAGCTAATCTTTTTATGAATTATGATATAAAGGTTTCTTAATATGAATAAAAGACTTCGTCGTAAGTAGCATACAAATTAAATAATAATTCTGTGATCGACATTATAATATAATATGAGTGACTTGAGATAAAGAAAAATAAGATAGGTCTTATTAATAGTATCAAAATACAAACATAAAACATTACTTGAGTTTATACTCAACATATTATTTAGAAAATCTATATAAACACCATTTTTATAAAACATACACACATAAAGTGCAACATTTTATTAATGTTATCTTTGTCGAGATTTTTCCAATTGCTAGTTGAACCTTGAGAGAAATCTTGAGATTTCTCTCTCAGTTTACCAAGAAACGAGTGTGTTTCTTATCTGACAGAGGTATCACTCCACCCGGATCTTTGTGACGTGGGTCTGGGGTTGAGATCAAATCTTCGTACCAACTATCTATAAAAGTTAAATATCTATTACATCCAACGCTGTATCAACCTTTTATTTATAATGTATAAAATGTAGAAAATATTATCATTATTTGTGGATAAAGAGGTACCAATTTTAATTGAAGTAAATTAATTTTCAATCGTTGAATTTCGAAATTCAGTTATTCACGCAACATGATAATACATGAAGTAGGTATATATAGTAAGTCCCAACTTGTGAAATCTATATACTTATCCATGTATAATATATAACTTATCGCTGTCTGCACATGGAAGATATATGAAATAAAACTATCATTGTACTACAACTAGCTTTATCAACGCAATAGAACCCAAAACAATGATTGTTAGAATTTTTGACTATTTATCTGTGCGTTTGTGCGCGCCAATCTCAAAAAAGGCTAAAACGATTCGGTTGCGGTTTCACTAATGCATTGTGGTAAGCTTCACTAAAAATTAAATGTGTGTTTTATTTAAATCAGTTCATAAATTAAAAAGTTATATTAGTTTAAAGACTCGGTCGAAGTTGCGGGCAACAGCTAGTGCATAATTATTATTTATTACGAAATTATAATAGTCATTATCAGACCATTCATTATATTTCGAGTAAACAGTAGTGCAATAACTTGTAAATTATTCCATTTCTCCGCTTCAAGCGAGTTTAATTAATTCATACATAGACGTTTCGAATAAATATTATTCGAATAATATATTTACTTCGGTATTTATTCATTATAGCAGATATTAAACTTTCATGTCAACCACTACAGAGTTAAAATTGATATTGCTACACACTAACTGTATGGTTCCAACCACAGAGCAATCAACAAGTAAACAAAGCTTGTATTACATATACCATACCATGGAGTCGGGGGTCATACTCATTACAAGCATATTAAACATTAATTTAGGAAGGTATCACATTAATTTGTATTAAAGTATTGATTTCTTATATTTACGCGAATACTACACATTGAAATAAAACTAATTTTACGGATTTTATCGCGATTATTTTATGTTTTGTACGTTTCCGACGATTCGGCTACTTCACAGCAACCTGGTCATGCGAGGACGTCGGAAACGTAAAAAAACATAAAATAAAGGCGTTAAAATCCGTAACATTAGTTTGATTAAGTTTCAAATAAAAAATATTCACTTTTTAATATATTTATATTATATAAAGAGTTACAATGTTATTGAAGAAGTAATTGATTTGAGAATAAATCTATTACATGGGACCAAATTAGTACTTTCGGCACAATGCGTGTTGGTGTACTTTAGTGGACGTCTCTTCGAGGAATGTATCGTGATGGTGTAATACAACCACTGACCTAAGTATACATACAATTCGCGCCCCTTTCGAGTCAAGGTCGAGGTTCGAGGTTATCTCAGACATGCACTAACTTCACTGCTTATCAAGTGATTCGTTGAAATTGACATTCAAAAACTCAATATTTCTAAAGTTGTAAGTCATTATTGTTTTCAAGGCTACTAACCGGGCTGTTACAGCTTCTTTGCTTTTCCATGAATAATAATGGTGTTAATTCCAGGGCGCGGTCACCCATCGGTTCGAGTGGTGTGGAGTACCGGCGACCGGAGCGGAGCGTGTCCTGGGGCGCGGGGGGAGCCCGCATCCACACACCCATGTTGGAGCCACTCGCGGACAACTCCAATCGGAGGCAGTTTGGGATGGGCGTCGTCGGAAGGTTCTTTCGGTAAATCCCTATTGGTGTATAGTTCCTTATGAAGCACCTATTGAAGTGGGATATTGTCTTGACATTACTAACTCTAAGGTCCCGAACCAAGCACCGCTTTTATTTTTAATACCAAACAATGGGATGGGGGTCGATCCCAGTATAATAAATAATAATAACTTACCAAACATACTTAGCCGAACACACCAACTGCACGGCCTCAAACTAAGCAACGTTTTATTGTGGGTACCGTACCACGAACCGGGGGCGATCCCAGTATATAACACTTTTTGTATCGATATTAAACATCCATGACTCGGGTCCAAACATTCGTCCCGATCACAGAGTTTGTTCTTATTGAGTTTCGAACCTGGGAGCCTCGGTACGGAAAGCAGAAATACTACCTATCAAACTGAAGCAATCGTGTCGTCACAATATATAAATAGGTAGTACTTATTTGCTTATAACGGGCAGTAAAAAAATTGGAACCAAAAATAAGTCGACTCAAGGTCGTATATCTAAAATCAAATTAAAAATATTAGACTAAGAACGACGCAACTACAAGCGCAAAACACAGCCAGTTTGTAATATATGTATAATAGACGCAAGTGCTATAAAAAAAACTCGAAAATAAATTCTGAAAGTTCATACCCGCCCTATGTCCAAGCGGCCTTGTATAAATAAAATGGTCAGCGTGGAACGATTACCGCGGGAGTGGAAAACAGTTGTTCAGCTGCGAATAATTTGCATCAGCGGCTGACTACACTCCTATATCGACCCGTTGCATAATTATTAAAGAGCTGAGCTAAGCTGAGGGGAGTGTGGAGGGGTTCTGCATTCGTGTTTTGTTTTTAAAACCTCGTCGCAACGCAAAGAGGGGTTCTGACTCTGCATTTCTGTACTATCGTAGCCACAGAACAACTTTTTATGATAGCTATCTACATTCAATGGAAATCGGTTTTGCCGTTTACAAGATAAATTTTGAATACCCTCGGTATATTTTTTTGGAATAGCTATTTAATAGTGTAGCGACCTTTTCAACCTCACCACACAGATGGCGTTGCAGACGACACTCAGAACAAACATGACGATTCTTCATACGATCCTGAAACGCGCTATGAGAGTATTCGGAGAACGTAACGTATATACAAGATACCGACAGTAGCCGTTAGGGCATAGCGGCCACCCCGCCAGGCATATCATACGCCGCCTGCCTGGAAAATCTTCCATTTTCCGTTAAAATAGTAATAATCTTTAAGAATTTAGTTTTAAAACCTGAATGGATCTACTATGTAAAACAAAACATTTTGCTTTATTTTGCTTCAAAGGCCATTATTTTAAAAAAAATAAAATTTATTACTTACAGTTTTGTAACTAAAATAAATAATAATAATATATTTCACAGTAACAATATATTCTACATCATCATATACGTCTATTAGTTATACAAGGTACATTCCTATATAAGATTTTTTTACCTACAGCGCATTTTAATTAAAGGGTTTGTGCTTTTCTATTATGGCCGGACTTACCCCCGCAATTTATTATTGAACCCGTCGCACACCACGGGGTGGGGTGTAAGCTAGACAGGTGCTTATTTATCATAGCACCGTATTTTTATTGATTTTCTTTCTGCAACAGCAATGTACGGCAAAATTTATAGCTGATTTGTGTTCATGATTAACACTGAAACAATAAAAAAATCTAAAGGTTCGATCAGAAAAAAAACGAAACATACATTTTTGCAGTGTCAAGTGACGTCACTGCACCAGTCTGTCTCCACTACTCGCGTTTACCAAACTTCTTTGCATAAGTTATGTTATCTAACATTTCCAATGGCAAGTTACATCAGATAACAAGTTTCTAGTACCATACGTAGCTTCATCACTCTAAATTTCAGTACGAAATAAATCATTATGAATTAGCTGGCAGAGCTTTTAAGTACAATGTGTATCTATATAATACATCCTTTTCATGCTCCACCTAAATCACCTTTATCTACCAAACATTAAGGTGTTAATTAGCTGTCAAATAACACCTAGAGGTTTGTTAGAACAATATCTAGGCCACTGGGCGAGGCTTATTCACGGTGTCCTTGATTCTTAGCCATTGACCCACTTTAGGACTGTTTATTAACAATGGCGTAGCGTAAACTTCAATTTAGACGTTCAGGGTAAAAGCTGACTATTTCGTTGGGATTGCCATAACATTCTTCTTAACTAATATTTGTTTAGATTTAGGCCCTTAGTACGAGTTTTGAACGTATTCAAATACCACACGAGTATTAAATGTTACCTAACATTTACCAGGGCCCCATGCATATACCATACAATATCTGTCAAAAGTGACAGTTACTATGCTGTTGCTGTTCGATTATGAATCGATTGTGTTAGCAGACTTGGGGCCTAGTAGAGCTGTACAATAGCACTAGGGAACACTGATATGCAGCACTTTCGAATTTAATTTGTGCTGGCGAAAATCGTAATAAGCCCCTTTACCGATACCATTGACTTAATTGTGTGCATAATTATACATGATGTAGTCTGCTTAAGTCTAATTTGTCTCCTAGTAGTCCCGACAATTAAGTAGAGGCCAAGCTTTATAAGCTCTGATCATTTATTCTTATTAAAACTGAACAGCTTTATAACAACATAAAACGATGCATAAATTTCTTATAATTAATAAACTAAGGACCATGAATCTTGCTTGACGCGAGCTACAAAGGAGATTAAAAAAATGATATAGGAACGCCCGTTCGCTGGTAATAATTCACCTGAGCCCCTTGTACATCACTGTGTTTACTGGAAGCACCATTTAAAACTTGCCGCTATGGGTTTTTTTAATTAATATCCCGTGGATTTGACGCAGAGGATTTATGAAGAAAGACGAAATGCATTATTCAGTAATACCATACGTTAACTTGTACCGAATATCATTGTTTGAATTGTAATATTAAACATTTTGGTATTCTATATTGTATGGAAATAGTAGCTAACTATTTTTTTTGTAACATACTCACCAGCAAATCTTGTTAAATTTGATACATTAAAAATAAGTTGTCGTAATGAATATCGCTAGACGAACGCAGCAACCTATGCGGTCCCAAACTAAGCAACCTACCTGTTGGTGATGGGGCACTGAGGAAGAAATAAGCAAAGAAAACAAGACGGTTCGGTCACAAACATCCGTCAAAACGTCAGCTTCAACAGCAATCTTTATTCAAAAATAAAATACAAAAAATAGACAATAATATTTAAAACTATAAAAGTTATTCGTCGCCAACACTACCATACAATAGACTGGGGGCGATTCAAACATTTAACTTACTCGAATGGTATAAAAAATATTATCAAAATGTATATTCCCCACAGTTCACACATAAATCTTTTGCCTTCCAGACAATCTCTCCGAAAATCAGTAACGCAACAAGAAGAGGTAGCTCGCCAACTGGACGAGATGACGGACTACCGGCCGTATTTCACATGGTGGGTTAGCACTGTGCAGACGATGGTGCTACTGTTATCCCTGCTCTGCTATGGCTTCGGTCCTGTGGGGTTTGGGAGGCACACGCACTCAGGACAGGTGCTGGTGAAGAGTTTGAGTTTACAACAGGTGAGTAATCAGTTGTCTTAACGACGATAGATATAGATTAATGTTTTGTAACTACACACTGTTTATTTTATGTTATTGCTGAACTTAAGTCTCTTTTTTTTAAATCAAAACTAAAAATCCTTTTATTTTAATAAATTTTACATTGGAATATATATCAAATTTACAATTACAGTCAAACTAAATAGGAAAAAAAAACTTAAAAATAGTATGACAACAAACTATGTATCAAAAAGATCATGTCCGCGTGGAATGGTGGCAGTCTCTAGTTTCATTGACGTCTTATTTAATGCTTGTTTTCATCTGGTTGGCCACCGTGAACAATATATCCCATACAATAGTAAATATAGCTTCTATTGCGAATGTTGATAAAAGAAGATTTACACGTTTCCAAATCATTTCAAATTTACTATGTGCTTTTTCACACTCGAATAGATAATTTTATGTGACGTCGCGTTTGAAAAACCTTTTTTTGGGATCGCCTTGAAATTCTCAGACTTTGTAAATTCAATCGAATAATTTACGTAGGTATAGCTAGATTCTTTTGGTAAATACGCTGTATGTATCATATAAGAAATGCCTTTATGCATTTTAAAGTTACAGGGAACAGATATGACTTAGAAATCCTAGTCACACGAGTGTTGCGAGGCTCAATTTTTTTTTACCACTACTTAATACAATAAGGTTGAATGAGGCAAAGCTTTTAGACAAAATATATCTCCGAGATTTAACGCAGGGCTCTACATAGTGCGAAATATTTACCTACACCGCGGATTTATACCATCGAAGTAATACTCCATTCTGTTTTACACTGCGAGAATGTTAAATAAAAATGTACAATTATTTAAAACTAGACGAGCAAAATAGTAGGTAGGGTAGGTATTTAATGATAATTGCTGATTTTATTAGATAAACTGTTTTATAGATAACTTTAATTGATTGCTTTCTAATATAAATAACAATAACTTTATTAGGGGCTCAGGTAAGTACCTAAGTGAGGAAGCACTATCTCCGTCGCTGTTTATTGCACGCTGAAGTAATTCACGCTATCCTTTTTTAATTTGCACAACTTATTGCTGCTAAGAAATTAACAGTTGGAAAAGGCCTAACCACAAAGGGTGCACGCACTCATTGTGACTCCAGGGAAAGCGACATGAAATAAGAGTATTAGCGAGTAGCTCGGATGTGGGTCACACAGCCTTTGTGGGCCGCCCCTTTGTCTGCTTTTTGCAGCTTAGCGCAGACTTCCCCGATGCCATCTTTTAGCGAAAAATAACCGCAAAGGGTCTACTTATGTCATTTAAGGTCATTGCCCTTTTAGCACGTATAGGTACGCTGTTTTACCGTCTCAATTTTGTCTCTGTGATTGAAACGGTTGCTATAAATGCATTGATATACTATATTTAACTATGTAAGGTCGGCTGGTTTAGTGGCAATAAGCTCGACCTCTATAACATTGGAACAAAATACAATTGGTAAAATGTGGGTCCACTGCAATGCGCCTACACCTTTGGGATTAGGCGTGATGGTGTGTAATTATGTACCTATTTTTTAATATTTTTGATTCGGTTCATTTGATTTATAATTAACTAAAGATAAATTGTATTTGAGACATCTACATATAATTTAGACAAATTCCGTTTTATTTTCCAGGTGGAGTGGGAGGAGCCAGCGTCATTCTGGCTCGGGCCTCGGGCGGCGGATCTCATACACTTGGGAGCTAAGTTTGCGCCTTGCATGAGACGAGACGCGAGGATAGCTCGCGCGATAGCAGCCTCCGCGAGAAGAGAAAGGGACACCGCATGTTGCATACGAAACGATGATTCGGGATGTGTGCAGTCTTCTAAGGCTGATTGTTCGGTGAGTTATGTTCAATTGACTTTAGTATTAAAGCTCTATGCTCTCCACCGTGCGTAGGGTTTATTTTATTTACAAAGAAACAAATAATTGTAATTCTTTAAATATATTAAATAAAATAAATAATATAATATAATAAAAAATAAAATAGATGTATGTATATTACTTACTTATAATAATATCGTTGAAAATCATATACTTATTGAGTATTATGTATATTTCCATACATTTTTAATAGGTACTTATGAATATTGAAAATGTATGACCTGCTTAGCTCAGTTGGTAGTGCCTTCTGCGCCGAGGGTCCGGCTTCGAATCCTGGTTGGGACAAACTTTGTGTGATGAACATGAACGTTTCTGCCCGAGCAATGGATATAAGTATTATATACTGGGTTCGCCCCCAGTCCATTGTACGGTACCCACAATACAAGCGTTGCTTAGTGTGACACCGTATAGTTGGTGCGTTCGTCTGGCGATATTATCACACAAAAAATTGTTAAATGGTAAAAGATATATTTTTTTTGCGCATGCGTACATAACAGATAAGAGGATTAGTAGCAAAGGTAAGATTGAAATTTGATTTTTTAAAAACCATACATAAGTTTTATAGAACCAATGTAGGTAGATACTGATGAAGCTCATTGCTATAATATAAAGTTGTTATGTGCTTTATTCACGTGACTTAGAGTTTAGAATCAAATAGAGCCATTAAAATTGAACGCGCCATTAAAATTGAATTAATCTTCACAAATTAGGTTTTCAATTGTTTTTAATTATTTCAGAACACAATATCAACGTGGAAGAAATGGTCTTCGGGCGAGTCTGGCCCTGGAGGTCGGATATCAGGGTCTGTGTGTGGCCTGGATCCCAAGTAAGTACTTACTTCAGAACATTTAATATACTTTACGAGCAATGTGCCTGATCATAACTTTAAACAAAAAATCTTTATACAAATTTTGACCTCGTTATTACAAATCTGTACTAATATTATAAAGAGGTAAAGCTTGTGAGGATCTCCAGAATCTCCCTAAGGACCCCTATCAATCCAATTCTGAATTTTATTTCACTAATACCAAACTACATTATCCCTGAGTGCTAAAGGCTATGGTTTCATGGAATTACCACGGGCGAAGCTGCCGGCAGAAGCTAGAATCTTATAAAAAAAATATTTTTCAACAGGTTCTGCGAAGCGCCCCGTTCAATAGCACCCCACGAATGGCCGGATGACATCACAAAATGGCCGATCTGTCGCAAGTCAGTGATAGATGGTTCGGCGGCGGCGGGCCGCGCCGGCCACGCAGCCGAGCACATGGCCTGCGAGGTCATAGGCCACCCCTGCTGCATAGGGGTGCATGGGCAGTGCGTCATCACCACGAGGGAGCACTGCGATTTCATCAAGGGTTATTTTCATGAAGATGCGTCGCTATGTTCACAGGTACACAACATTTTATTTTCTCTAACGCATGGTTTACGCCGTAGGGTTGTCAAAATATTTTTTTTAAAGTTTGATCATGGATATTTTTGTATTATTTTGACCTATGTGCCTTAATGAAACCTGATCAGTTTTTTTCGAACGCTCATCCCCTAAAATATTATTTTTACCCTCTGTAGAGCGTTTTATAGCTCATATTTTGAGTTTAAAAACAATTACACGGAACTATGGCCCCGTATAATAATGAATAATATCTAGTGCATATAATTTTCCAATACAACCAAATAAAAGGAAACAAATATGGTAGTAGACACTATAATGAAAGAAAACGTTGTTATTATACAGCTGTCTGTACCAAAGCATTTTAATAATTAATGGCTACTCTATATAGTCACTATTTCTGACATTTAAGAGGATTACAAAGGAATCGTGTTTCACAAATTCTTTTTGACTTTTACCAGCTGGATCTAAATTCTACCTTTCTATAATTCCAGGTGTCCTGCCTAGATGATGTTTGTGGTATGTTACCGTTCATGCGGAGACGCAGACCAGACCAGCTCTATCGGGCGTGGACTTCGTTGTTCGTGCACGCTGGTCTCCTGCACCTAGCCGCCACCTTGGCCTTGCAGTGGCTGTTCATGAGAGATCTTGAAAAAATGGCTGGCCCTGTTAGATTAGCTGTCATATATCTAGGCAGTGGCGTCGCCGGTAACATGGCGTCAGCCATCTTTGAACCCTATAGAGCTGAGGTGAGTTTAATACGACAATTTGTTTATCTTGAAGACGTTTTTGGTCTCACCAATTTTCTTAATAGATAAAAAGCTGAAAGAGGCAAAACAAGCATGAAAGCTTCTATTAACAATCTCACCATTTCAAGATCTCAAGACGCTGTGAGCACTTTCTGCGTAGATCGGACCGCAAACAACAAGTTAATATGAGGGTACCCCAGTTGTAACTACGAAACTAGGACGTCTAACAACTCAAACCTCCCGTGACCATGGTTGTTGTAAAGCTGCCGAAACGTTGGGAAAGTAAAACACATAAAATAATAGGGATAACATTCGTAAAATTCGTTTATTTTAATGTGTAGTATGTACGTAAGTATAAGAAATTAATATAGATGCAAAAAAGTAAGGTGAATGTGGTCGAAATGGGCTCCCTAAAAATTTTACTGTAACAAGATAAATATTAAAACTGAAGGATGTGATAGTGACTAAGATTGATATAGGTATGTTGCAATGTCTTGTCCATGGTGAGGATGAATGGTAAACGACTGACGCAAGAAATATACCGAGTGAACGTGAGTATAAGTGTCGTAAAAGGAGACAGTGCTTAAGGTCACCGAGTCCATTGTGCAGTAGGCCAAAGTCTCGCTAGTGGATAAAATATTAAAAATTACGATAAAGCAAAAAAAGTTGTGTTAGATCGAGTTTGTGAAACGGGCGTATTGGATGTGTAAAATCTAAAGACTGTCTATATCTGTTCCAGGTGGGACCCGCAGGATCACATTTCGGTCTCCTGGCATGTCTAATAGTAGAGGTCATAGGCGCGTGGCCTCTCCTGAGGCATCCGAAGCGCGCCATCCTCAAGCTGGTTGGGATCGCCATCGCGCTGTTCCTCCTGGGCCTGCTGCCCTGGATCGACAACTTCGCGCACGTGTTCGGTTTCGTGTTCGGATTTTTACTGTCGTACGCTCTCCTGCCGTTCGTGACGTTCGGGCCGTACGAGCGGCGGCGCAAGATCGCGCTGGTGTGGGTGTGCCTGGTGTCGGCGGCGGGGCTGGTGTGCGCGCTGGTGGCGCTGTTCTACGCGGCGCCGGCGTACGAGTGCGCGGCGTGCGCGTACTTCACGTGCCTGCCCTTCGCGCCGGACATGTGCGCGTCGCAGGACGTGCGCGTGCGCCAGCTGGACGGGGTATGACGGCGGTCGGCCCGGGCGCCCCCGCCGCCGCCGCCCCCCCGCCCCGCGCGCGCCTGCCGCCGCGCCGCCGCCTAGCCGCCGCCCGCCAGCCGCCGCCCGACCTCACCGAACACCTACACACGCGTGGCTAAGGAAACTCACTTGTACCGAGTACGAAGACGGTATATTTCATTTTTAAAAGAATGAGAGCGCATCTTGTGAATATAGGCATGCTCTTAAACATTAATTTCGATACTTAGACGAAGAAATTATATAGAGGGAGAGTCGCGAATAACATACTGAAGGACAGAAAAAGTAAGCCGATTTGTGTTGTAAATGACAATGCGCTTGTACGTAAGTGCTTTATTCGCGTGTACTGCACAAATCGCCTCGGTTTTTGTGCATTAATGTGTTATTCTCGACTTTTTGTATGATTTCTTCGTCCGAGGTACGATCCCACAGAACAGTAAACTCAGGTTATTAAAATGTCACCAGAAACTAGTATGAACGTGAGTGATTTTTTTAAATTTAAACCATGTTTTGAAGACAACAATTTGCTTTTGATTTGAATAATAGAAATCGTTATTGAAATTTTCTTTTTTGCAAATTTTAATTTTAATTGTGTTAATGAATAGGTATATGTATCTATCGTGTCGTTCATTTAAAGATTGAGGTGCAATGAGTTTCTGTATACATCGCGTTGTCGCTATTACCAATTTACTGACTGTCCGTTTAATCCCGCGTTCTATTACCTACCTACGCCATCATTTAATATCGTCGAACTAGACTATTATAAAATTGTATGCGAATATTTCATCGATTACTTTGTTTATCGATATATTAGAGACTATTGTTGAGTGGATTTTTGGGTATGATGTTTTTGTGGACTCGTTATTTGAAATTTGAGTGTGTATCGGAGGAATTTAATTTATAGGCACAAGCGTGATGGGTAAATATACTGAAAATGCCATCTCTATCGTTCCCTTTAGGGAAAATAGGTGTGACGGTAAACTAAAAGGAGACGACGACAAAAATGTGTTTCTACTATAAACATAAAACTTGATTGAAGATGAGTACATTTTTTTTGTAGAAAGAATATTACAACCGCATCGATCTAGCGCACAGACACCAACAGAAACCAAACTTCCCTGAATGCGACCGACAGTCATTTGTTTTGTATGTAAGTACTTACAGAATTCTCCGTTTCTGATAAATATACACTGTATAGGTACAGTCGCGAACTTAATTTTGGGACCCATTAAAGGTTGAATATCGTACAGCAAACTTATACCTTAAGAGCTACTATTTTGACGGACTCTGCTCGCAGATATGATGATATATCGTATTCAACCTTATTGCATGTTCGCGACGGTACTTGTTATAATTTTACCAACGATACGAAACGATAAGAGGATAAAGAAAACAGTTGTATAAAGTACTATGTTTTCCATCTCTGTTGTGCATAATAAAACAAATAAAACTCATGCCATGATTCTTAATAATAAAATTACTTGTACTAAATCCACGGATATAGAAACTAATATTATTATGACGCGAAATACATAAATTGTAAATATTCTGTAATATAAAACAATTACAATTATTAAGTGAGTATTTAGGTGGGACTATGTTTTGTCTTCGTACATTTTATGGGTATTTCGTTACGTCACAACACAGTATAAAGGTAGTGTTACATTTGCAAGGTATTACGTACGCGTTCAGATACGCGCGCGCACCGAACAACCACTGTTTTTTTTGTTTTTTTTTTTTATATATTTTGCGATAAAGGCATTGCTAGTAAGTCGCCCGTTAGACTCTCCAGCTTGTACTGGGCATAGGCTATTGGCGTGAAATGAACTCACAACTTTTTAATTACGTTTGTGGAAAGTGAAATATCTTATATTACATATTGGTAATATTACAGAGCTTCGGATTATTGTCGATTGAATCCAATTCCCACATTATTACGAATCAGTTTCAGGAAATGACCACTCAACACATTAAATTAATTTCACACATTTCATTAATTGAATATATCGATACTAATTCTGATAGTGTGCATGGAGCCGTAAGATTATAATTTTAATAGTAAAATTAAACATATATTCCGGGTTTGACGATAATCCTGTGACTTTTCTGTTCTGTGAATTTCGTTACGTTGAATGTACTGGATAATACGCGCCAAGGAACCATTACCTTTAAGCCGAGAGTGAGAGAGTTAAAAGTATTTTATTCAATTTTTAAAAGGGCTTACCTGGATTCACTTAGAAATAATTTTGCGTTGTGGTGTAGCGACATCCCGTAACAGTGTCAAAGTTATACATAATTTAGTATATTACTAAATAATGTAAATATAATGTTTAAATTCATATTTTACATCATACTAAGTTCACAATAAAAAATATGTATAAACGAAATCAATTTGTACCTATGTATTTTATAATCAACTAATAAGTGATGATTTTTCTTTTTTCTTTTGCTGTATCAATTCGGCGTAGGTTTAACATTTATTTGATATACTTACTTAATATGCTAGTAAATATTTATTATGTAAACTTATACATTTAGGAGTATTTATTTTTTACTACGAACGCAGGTTAGGAGATAATTTATCATTCACACTCATCTTAACATGATTTATTACGAATTTACATCTAAACTAGTCACTATGTTAATTAATTTAGTTTAAAATGTTGTAAATACATGATTAATATGTTTAATGAAGCAAATATGGTGATCATTGTAATTAGCCGTTGTTGTGTTAAGAGGAACTAATCGAGAAACGTATGTGTGTGTGTGAATTTTATACAAAACCAGGCGCGAACCATTATAGTAGTACTTAAAGAGCTTGGCAAGTGTGGCAAATATAAATTCCCATATTGCGCACATAATTTCCCTCTATTAATATTTCCGTTCGGTCACACCGAGTGAATCACACTTAACGCACGTGCTACTTGACCTAATAAAAACTCGTGAGTTATATTCTTCTTCCTAGATGATCTACTTCGTATAGGTACGTGTGACTATTTGTCATTTAGGGGCACTTTGACGTAGTTGCTATGTGTACTAAGCATGGCTTCAGTCCCCGTAGTTGAAGAAATAACCGAATTAATACTAGACATTTTTGGACAGTTGACCCAGACGTCAAGTGCGAGATTATTCGTTAGCTAACCATATACTTCATAGTCTACGTATTTAGACACATTATATGGCAAAATGGATGTTTAAAATAACGCCCGCTAGAGGCGCTGTTCAATTAGCTATACAATGTGTCTAAATACGTAAACAATAAACTTGTAGCGACCTCTTCAACCTCGCCACAAGCTACACAGATGATGCTGCAGACGCATTCAGAACAATTGACAATTCTCCACACAATCCTGAAACACGCTATGAGAGTTTACGGAGCACGTGACATATATGCAAGATCCCGACAATAACCGTCGGGGCACACCATCCACCTGGCTGGAAGATCTTCCCCTTTCTGCTAAAAACTACAGTTTACTAATAATCTAGCACTTAACGTACTGATAACAGTAAATTATAGTTTGTATCTTCATTTTCTTGTTTGGTGTGACCGAATAGACATGTTCAATTTAGTTTGACAACAAGCGGATAAAAGAAAATAAAATTAATGCACAAAATGAGAATATTAAATATACCAGCTCGTAAAATATATTTTGTAAAATTATTTTTACATAAAATATAATAATACAATCTTAGTGATGTCCCAATACTTAAATGTACACTCGCCAAAATTGTTTGAGCACAAAAATCGTTCAAATGCATACTTTACTTAAGTTTAAATTATTACTTATAGACTATTGTATATGTAAATATTTAATACTTATGAATTAATATTACATTTAATGTATTGTATTTGCTTTATTTGCTCAGAAGTCTCCAATAAAAGTACAAGAAGCAATAAAATGCATATAAAGTTTGTGTGCTTGAGTACTGAGACGGAATGTGTAGGTACTTAATTATTACTTAAAATGTTAAGTTATGGTGTTTGCTTTGGGATTACTTAATCTGTCACACAGTCTGTATTGTAATTCACATATTCAGGCATTTTATAATTGCTGAAAAGATGTGTTATTGATACTGTTTACGATCTAAAAATACAAAGGTTTACCAGTATTGCAGCCATTATAAAAACATTGGACCCAAATTTGTACCAACGTGGCAGCCATTATAATAATTTTGGGCCCAAACATGTACCAATTTGGCAGGCATTATAAAATCATTGAGCCCAAACTTGTACCAATGTGTGCAGGCATTATAATAATATTGGGCCCAAAGTTGTAACTGTGTGGCAGCTATTACAATTATATTGGGCCCAAACTTGTACCAATATGGCAGCCATTATAATAATATTGGGCCTAAATTTGTACCAATGTGTCTGCCATTATAATAATATTGGGCCCAAGCTTTTGCCAATGTTGTAACCTGATGTGGAATAGATTACAGCAGCATAATAGGACTGTGAATAGCCTCGAAGAACTAAAAAAGATGCAACTGATAAAACTAGGATATGATTGAAGACTGTTCTTTACTTCTCCACGTGTTTCTTACTCGTCGGTTTCTACGTCAGTGATCTCCATTAGGAATCCAGTTATTGAGGATGCTACTCCCGATGGCTCTTTATCTGACCCTGAGTTCGGAAATCAGTTAAGCAATTAATGACCATGTATGTGTACCGTATGCTAGGACAGGACAGCTTTAGTTTCGACGAACTTGTTCAGGGTCATCGGAAGGTTACCATAAACCAGCAGCTCCTGCAGGCATTTTCAATATGTTTTTCGGTCTTGTCAGTTTTCAAATGGGAATAACTAACCGCAATCGTGCAGTAGAAACACTAACACCTTTTAACATTGTAAAGAATAACATTCGGTAGGTACTTATTTCTTGCATCTTTATTGGTACTTTTGACAGTTTTTAGTAAAAAAATTTAGTGGCTGTACACAAACGACGTATAGTCAAGGAGACGACTGCATCAAACATAACAATGTGGTTATATAGATTTGTTTAATTGTTCGTGTGAAGTGTGATGACTCTCGATTAATTTCTTTGGAAAACTATTACCAGTGACGTCAAATCTCGAAGTGCCCTTGCGCCCGGCGGCCCGGCGGACTGTTTTCTGAATTTAAGACAAAAAAAATACTTACATAATTGTACATTGTGAACATACATCTAATTATTACTTGTACGTTAAGGAAACGATAAAGTAATCTTATTGTAAACTAGTATTAATCGAACAAGAAACCTTATTATCATAATATCGGTGTGTTTTATTTCATACTTTGAAGGTGAATACCAAGTCTGCATGTCAAATTGCTACGCCAACCTGAGCTGTTAATTGACTGTTTCGCGGGCTCGAGGGGCTAGCAGAACATGGGCCCCCTATTTTCTTCTTTCTTTCTTTCTTCACGAAATGAAATGCGATGAAATAAAATGGATATCAAAATGGCCTCACCCACAACATAGCGGCTATTTTGCCAATGTCAAGTAATTAATAGCAATAAAACATTCAATAAATATACATTGACATGATGATATGAAAATGGCGTGTCGCCCCCTATTTTGATCCGAGCAATGTTCACGCAATGTAACGTCAAGCGGTCTGATTGCACAGAAAATGACCAATGATAGTGCTCGGGTTAGGTTAGGCAACGTGCACCAATTTCTTCGGCGAGATACACACTGGCAGCCTCGCGAGGCTCCGCTTGGTACGCAGCTTGTACTTAAATGCAAAACTTGTTTTTATTCACGAGCTACTAAATATAAACCTTTTCCTTAATTGACGTGCTATGACATATCAACCCCTTTTTTAATTTACGAGCTACGAATTATATAGTTTTTTATAATTGACTATGTACAAAATATCTTAATTTGTCAGTAGTTTCTTTATTTACTGTAGGTTATCTAAGGAGTTGAAGTTGTATTTTTATGCAGACTTGCAGCGTTCTCTGCCAAGGTGGAGAGAGGTCAAGAGAAAAGTGAGAAACTCCAACTAGAGACTTATTCTACGTAAGATCATAAGCAGGCTCATCATAACTGATGGCATTAAGACTTAAACGTGTATAGAGAGATAAGAGATCTTCGCGTTGTATACTTACAATGCAAGATGAGTTGCGTGAGCGCACGTGCTTCAAAAAACCTGGTTTCATTTATCTCTAGATAGTGTCATAAATCCAACGATGGCCTATCTGACTATCGATGATCTTTTTTGGAAAACACCGCACGCCGAGAAATGATAACTAGGCAGATAAGTGTGTAAGTATGTAGAGGTATACCATTTTGAAAATAGTTTTTTTTATGGAGAATGGCCTCCCCCACCCTTGGGTTGGTATGTTGCCAACGTCACGTGGAATGTTTTTGAAAATATAAAAAAAATTGGAGATTCTATGCAGGCTTAATATGTCAACTAAGCCTCATAAACGCTTCTAGCCCTATCAATAAAGTTGAGAATACTTTAGTGACAAGTTACCGGACTAATTAGGAGAACTTGAAATGCCATATTTGTTTTTATTTTGTCACACTCGTGTAAGTTTATGAATACAATGGTATTTAAAGAAACACATTTTTCACAAAATAAAATAAAACTCAACTACCTACGCCAAAAAGTACGTGAATGTGGTATTTTGATTATTTTACTGGTAGAATTCTTTTCATTGAAATAAAACTAATCTTACGGATTTATGGCGTTGATTGTATGTTTTTTTTATGTTCCCGACGCGACGTTTCGGCTGCTTTACAGCAACCATGGTCACGGGAGGACTGAGGTGGTTGACGTCTTAGTGTCATAGTAACGTAAAAAATATACAATAAACGCGTCAAAATCCGTAAGATTAGTTATATTTCAATGTGTAGTATTCGCGTAATTATACGAAATCAGAATTCTTCTCTTTCATTTAAAGTAAAAATGTTTTTGCCATCTATGATAATTACGAAAAGCACTCTTATTTTCATTAGTCGTAAGTACATATACCTACGTCAATGAAAAAATGTGCTTTCATTTGATGCATAAACTATCTATCGAACTATTTCTTATTCCTGTAAATTTTCATTTTTTAAACATTAGTAGGTAGGTACTGTTCGGTGGGAGCGGCAATATAACTCGATACCGTTATCGGTGTATCAGTATCGTTTGATTGTTATCTATTATTGTTCAAGTGACGCGAGCGTGACGTATACCTACACACTTATTTGTATCAAATTCAAATACCTACTACGATATTGTCCGTCCGTTCTCAACAAGTTGATCCGCATGACATTTAAATTTAAAACTGATAAAATAATTATCTTGGCACACTTGGCCCTTCACACACTTCTTCTACCACTGTTAGTCCTTTAAGCCAGCTGAAGATTTTCATCCGGCCGTGAAACATGGCTACCTAATATTACTGGGAAACAATAATGGTTTTACAAATAATATCCAATCCTTCATGATTCTAAGATATAGAAACTGACATCTATACAAATAAATAAAATTGGAGTGTCTGTTTGTAATATTAAAATAACGGCTTTTTACTAAGTGCATTGGGATGTATACACGGTACATATACCAAAACATTTTTTTTACAATTTTTGTCCGTCTGTCTGTCTGTTTGTTCCGGCTAATCTCTGAAATGGCTGGACCGATTTCGACGGGACTTTCACTGGCAGATAGCTGATGTAACAAGAATTCACTTAGGCTACTTTTATTTTAGACTAGCTGTTACCTGCGACATCGTCCGCTTTTTATTAAATACCACGCGGACGAAGTCGCGCGTAACAGCTAGTCATCTTGACTAGACTTGCAGTGCAACAATGTGTTATTGTAGCACCTGGGAAGAGAATGGTGCACTTTGTGGGACCCTCCCCGCACCAGTCCGCACATACCAATCGGATAATATTCAATTTTCTCCTGTATCGTTAATGCAACAGCAGCATTTCTGCCATCTAGCGACAACTACGGAAACTAGTGTAGCCATCTTTTCAACCTCGCTACACATGTATCACACGAAGATGCACAGATGGCGTTGGCGATTCTCTATACAATCCTGAAACATACTATTACAGTATTCGGATTGTATGGAGTATTGCCAGCACTATCTGTTTATATTGGACACTAGACGACAATAATGCACTACATACACCTGGTGGAAGAAATTACCTTATTGGGAATGTCGCCTATACTAAGTTACAGTTGAAATATTGGCAAATTTGGATTAATCGTTTTGCATTTTTGCAAGATCAATAAATTTTGTTAGATCAATATCAAGACTGGGTATCATTAAACAGGACTTGTTGGGTTATCCACTATACAGGTGAAACATCGAGATGGGCACGGATACGGAACATCCTGTATATTAAACACTAGTAGGGAAGTAAGGATTAAGTTATTGGCAAGCCGCGTGCCAAACAAGCTGATAACTTTAGGACTCCTTCGACGACGATAATGTCAATCAAATTGATAATTCTTTGTCAAAAATATGAATAAAAATATTGTTATATCAATTCTTGTATTCCGTTACTCAGTACCTATTTGTACTTCACATTGAAAGGTACAACGCGACTGCCGTCTTTAATTTAAAATAGTGAGTATCCTTTTTTATTGTCCATGCCTCGGATAGTTGATTTAATTGCATATTGATAGCCCAAATAGCGCATTTAGTAGTGAACGTGCGTTCTGTTTTCTTTACCGAAGGTCCCGGGTTACAATCCCGGTAGGGGCTAACTTTTTGAGATGAGCATGAAGGTTTGTGAGTTGTGACCGAGTCATGAATGTTTCATATCTATATAAGTATAATATACTGAGTTCTCCCTCAGTCCATTGTACGGTACCCATAATACAAGCGTTGCTTAGTGTGGGACCGTATAGTTAGTGTGTTCCTCTGGCGATATCATTATTATTATTACCCCATACAAGGGGTCGGCGCGTACGCGTATTCATGCTCATCACACAAAGATTGTCCCTACCAGGATTCGAACCCGTGACCCATAGCGCAGAAAGCTGAGTCACTACCAACTGCGGTAATCAAGTATATTATTATTTTGATCTAAGAATCCATGGTAAATACGTTGCGTGCTTTTCAAAGGAAAATAAATATAAAAGTAATCAGAGAATTAGTCGAATTATGTAGTGAAGTAAAACCAAATATGAGTCAAGGTGTAAAACATAGGAAACGATAAGACATGGCATTTGATGAGTAAATACAAATACTTACCAATGGAAATTGTTTATAGAAGGCGTCTGTCGCGTGCTTAATCTATGTTCAAATATTATTTTATTTTTTGAACTGATAATGACTGTATTTACTAATTAAAAAAGTATTGGCCGAATGCATGTTTTACTACCTGCGTGAATTCAGTACAGGCTACTTTTTATCCCGGTAAAATGTATGGTTCCCGTGGGATAGATTTGTTTTAATTTTTCATAGAGCAAAGGATCGACATGATTTTTTGCATAGGTAGTGGTAGTTTAGGGGTCAGTAAATGACATAGGGACATACTTTTTAATCGCGGGTAACACCGCGGGGCGCAGCTAGTACGTATATATAGTTAACATCGACGACAAGCACGTCAAGTGCGAGATTATTGGTCAGCTATACGTATACTTTATAGTCTCCGTATTTAGACATTTTGTATGGAGAATTAAAAGTTTTAAATACCGTCCGCTATAGGCGCTTTTCAATTCTCCATACAAAATGTCTAAATACAGTAGACTATAAAGTGTACGTTTAGCTTGCACTTGACGTACTGGCGCGTTGTAACACACGCTTGTGTTGAATCAAATGTTTTCAGTTCTATAGTTACTTACATGTTTTTATTTGTTTGAAAATCAATTTAATTCTTACTGAATTGACAAATATTGTGAGTGATTCTAGTATATAAAAAAGCTACTAGCAAAATAAAAATTAAGAATTGAAAATAAAAATGTTTATTAAAAATAAATGTAGGTTTATTTCAAAACTTATCTTAAAATTTACAATACATCATTATAATTTATTGAATTTGCAACGACATATTATATAGCTCACTTTGCAAAAACATTGATACTTACTTGATAATTTGAGACAAACTCATAGGTTGATTTCACTTAATACACACTTTAACAACATAATGTACGGACTTACAAAACAATTAATTAATTGAGCTATTGTTTTAAAAACAAATATGCGTATATTATGCCGATGTTAATATATAATGGTTTGCTTATCGTTATATAGTTTTTATATATAAAGTTTAACCGTCTCATTTCAGTTCAGTTCAGTGCGCAATGTTACAGATTAACGCGCAAAAACTAGATTGATAGTGACAGTGATTATATTTTTTATACGTTAAACAAATTGAATTTTCACAACAATACGGAAAAACGAGACACGTCGATGTTACAAAAAACATCTTACAAAACGTTCCGAGCACAATTGAAAATGTATTAAAAAAAATAAAAATTATTGGTGAAAAAAAAAATTAAGTTTTAATGCAATAGACCTTTTGTTTTTGAATAAAGAATCGGTTTGGAGGATACAATATATGACTCGTATTTACCACAAAATTGATTCATGTAGGTGAGATTTAGGTGCGAGATTATTCGTAAGCTAACCGTATACTTCATAGTTATAGATAATTGAATGTTTTAAATACTGTCCTCTGTTCAATTTGCCATACAATGTGTGTCCGAATACTTAAACTATAAACAACTTACGAATAATCTCGCACTTGACGTGCCCGTATTGTAAATTGTTTTTGATACACTCATATACATTTATGTATTTTTTGTACAGGCAAACACTACAAGTTATTAGACAAGACGCTTTTTTATTAAACATCATGACCAAAAATTATAGCAACCAAATTGAAGAATTCAGTTATTGAATTCAGAAAATGATTTGATTGCCGTCGTATCACTATAATAACATATTATGAACATATGTTATGAACTTTACAGACGTTTCGTCTATTGTATTACCTTTTAGCCAAACAGGTACTTGTTATGTTTTCTTTTGTAGGTAATTCACTTATACTGCCCCATAGGTTTATAATATCTAGGTAACAAATATATCTTTGGTAGATTTAATTAATCACCTTGCTTATAATTATATTTTAAGGATCATTTTCTTCATAATATGTTATAAAAATACTATCACTACTGTAGTAGAAATATGTAGAACCAAATTCAAGAATTTGAAAGCTTTTGCGTGAACCGTATATCGAACCAAGTTTCCTTAAAATAGGTACATTACCTGATTCTTAATTAAAACCTTGATCCTGAATAATATTTATAATTGGGGGACTTAGTTTTCCGTGAAATAGTAATACTTACTTAGCTTACAGTTTTTAATCTATGAAATCATTACGATTGCTGTATTTTTACGTGATTACCAATCTAAATAAATTTGCTTTGTTTTTTAAATAATATTTAGTAGAATCAAATAGCTAACAAAGCCAACTTCTTCTTTTAAATCGGCGGGAGTTTCTAGTTGTTGACTTCTAGTGCGCTTATTTTACGTGTAATGGTAGGTTGACCGGCTACTCTAGCCATCCAAGCTACGGCAGGAAGTCCCAGCTTCTTGGTGTTACTGAATTGACAATTCCTTTATATTTTTTTTTTTATGTACTTGAAGATGGTGTGCGAGCGACCTCGTCAGTACTAATCCGGTAGTGTTAACTCAATGAAACCTACGTGCCCAGACATCGCTCCACTTTTCCTGATTAGTCTTTGAACCAAATGGTCGCGTCTCGTCTAGTGCGCAAATGTGCCGCGTGCGAAATAATATTAAGTTCGTGAATTAAGTCGTGGAAGTTTGTGTACAATTTGTTTTTATTTTATTTTTAAGGTAATCTAACAAAATGCTATCGGGATGGAGACTGGCGTTGTCGAAATGTGAGTAAATTTTTTTCTAATTGTTTACCTGCGGGTATTAATTATTCAGTGCAGTGATAATTATACAGTGTAGGGTATCAGGGTGAAAACAGTTTTACTGTAAAATATCTTACATTAAATTGTCGGTAATAAAAAAAGTATTTTGTTTCTGTTTTACTTTTTATTGTATTAAAATTATTCACCGGCTTTACCTCTCTTTCTCTCTCTCTTACTCTCAATATTGCTTATTAAAACAAAGTTGCATAAAATTACTTCAATAAAAAAAAAATCCCATAATGACAATAATATTTTTCAACCATTCTTCCAAGAAAAATACGTTTCGATTTTAAGTTTTCTTTTATGGATCGCTACTCATCACTTTTTTAAAATTGTGACTTAAAGTTAAGTGGGTTTAAATATCAAACCTTTTGCTCACTTAGGTAATGTCATCTGGAAATAAGTTTAGGAAGTTACAACAGCCAAAATTATATATATTTTTTTATTTCTAATATTTACAATACCGCAAAGGTAGCAACAACTATTACTATTTATTTTTTTATTTTGTTTCCAGTATTTATAATACCGCAACGGTATGTGCTGGCTATAATGGCCTTATTAGCCGTGGCCAATGCCTACACTATGCGCGTCTGCCTCAACTTGGCCATCACGCAGATGGTCAAGAAGACCGTGGCAGTGGAAGGCGACGCCCACTTTGACCCCAATGCATGTCCAGAACAGGGAGTGACACTAAACGAGACCGTCAGTACCTTCTTTAGGGATGATACTGAGGTAAGTACCACAAATCACACTAATATTATAAATGTGAAAGTTTGGATGGGTGGATGTTTGTTACTCAATCACGCCAGAACGGCTGAACGGATCTGGATGAAATTTGGCACAGAGATAGATTATAGTCTGGAATAGCACATAGGCTACTTTTTATCCCGGTAAAAAGTACTTACTTTTTAATCGCGGGTAACACCGCGGGGCGCAGCTAGTACTTTATATTTTTAATTCGTTTTGAAAATGGAAAGGAGCGCGTATAGAGGTGAACTGTACGTCAAGTGCGAGATTGTTAGTGAGCTAACCGTATACTTTATAGTCTACGTATTTAGACACTTTGTAATGAAAATTAAACAGCGCCTCTAGCGGATGGTAAAACTTTCATTTGTCCATACAAAATGTATATGCTTAGCTTAAAAATAATCTCGCACTTGACGTGCAGCATATGTCGGGATAGTTACACAAACATTGTTAGTGGACTACTCTTGTAAAATATACGTTATAGGATCTCATTGCTTTTGGGTATATATCCAAACTATGAGTAGAACTCTTCAACATTCCAATGAAATCGTAACTTCAGGGCAACACAACTCACAATCGACGCACCAATATTTGCAGCCATTGGACTGACGAAACAATCACATCAGCGGCTTAGCTATTAAAGAGTTAGTCAGAGCATCCCTTTGTTCGTCTGATCTGTAGGAAACAATGAAAGTATAAACTGCACACTTAACAGCGCAGTTTGACGAACTAAAGATAGGTACAGATAGGCAGCCGTTGATATAATGCGATATATTATCTCAATTCTTAGTAAATACTGCCTTATGTGCTAATACTCGTACATTAGCGTTATTTGCGTTCAATGATAGTAGAGTTTTTATTTTATGTATAGTAAACATTTACATAAGAGCGAAATTCGTGAAGCTAAATAATATTTAATAATAAAATAAATTGTCATGATGGCGTACGATTTTTATCTCAGAAAATACAATATGGTTCCTTCGGGGTACTCCAATAAAGACTACTATTCCATCTAGGATCACAACAGAACGATAGTGTAAAATTAAATGCGTATTCTTGCGTTTTAAGCCCTTCTTATTGCAGCATAAAACCGTTATTTGAACTGCCACATAACAATTATCAGTTTTATCTTTCTGCTACCTACTGGCAAGAAGCCGTAAATCTCCGAATGCTCATAAAAACTCTCCTGGTGCCATGACGCTTTGAATTTTTATCGGATAATCCTATAAGACTTATTCACATCTAAGTAAGCAAAGGATTATAAAGGTATGTCTTATCGGTCAGAAGACCGAGCATAATGAAAATATTAGAGAAAAATAGACGTGAATCATGAAAACAGCAGAACCGAGTTTTATGCTCAACACGCAAAAGGGAGAAAGTTATCCTTCTTGTTTGTTTTTTCTAATGCCTTTTCGTTATTTCACAGTCAATACTTTTCGAGTGGAGTGAAGCTACCCAAGGTTTAATCCTTGGCTCCTTCTACTATGGCTATGTTATCACCCACATCCCCGGAGGGATGCTGGCTGAGAGATTCGGAGGCAAGTGGGTACTTGGCTTGGGGCTATTATCCACAGCCATTTGTACGTTTATCACTCCAATCACTGTGAAGACTGGAGGTGCAACTGCGCTGTTCATTTTGAGAGTCATCGAAGGTTTTGGGGAGGTGAGTTTACTCGACACTTTTGTGTTATTAACTTTACATTGCTGCGTATTCATTCAATATTTAGAAGGAATTCTTCACATATTAATAGTAACTTTACCTGTAATAAAATACGATCCCTTTTGAAAATACTTTCGTAGCTACCTACACCTACATAACATACCTAACTACATACAGCGTATATAGCGTATCATACCTATATACCTACATCATAATTGGCAGGAAGATAGTAACAAATTGTAGTTAATTTTACTTATTAATATTAATGTTACACTTTTATAGTTCTAGGAAGTAATAACATAACGTTGTTACCTAACAAGCGCAAGAATATATAGGATTATTTTAATTTACACAGTAGATAATGATCTTTGCATGTTCTTGTATCGCATTTCGTACAATAATTAGTGCATATTTCATGGCGCATTCATATTAGTGTCTTTCAATCTGAATTTGAAAAAAATAGTCAACTTTTTTTACCTTGCGAGCCAATATTCTGAGTTTTGTCATTTTTGAGAATGCGACATTAGCAGGAGATATTCAGTAGTTGTCAAGAAATTAAAAAAAAAAAGATTTCAGTAGCATTTCACATTACAATCAAGTTCTATACATATCAAACAAAATAATATAATTTATAAAGTCTACGTCCAAAATGTAATCTAAGTTACAAGCTAGAACGTAATCTATGTCGTTGCGCTTGGGCATATCAGTTAATTCAGTATTTCATTGTATTATATTGTATTATACGTAAGTTCCACAGACTCTAACATGTCGTAACTTGTCGTAAGATGCCCAATTTCTAAAAGGTTGCAAATCGTGACTGTGTCCGGTGCTGTATTTCGTTTAAGACACCGTGAAGTGTTTTGTGTGATTCCGAGGTGTCGTAAACCAGGCGGTGAGGTTTTTTTTACCTTTAATGGAAATCTATTAGACTGTCCAACTGTCAGGTTGAAGGCTACTGGTTCGATTACTTTCAGAGTTACTTGCTTGGGTTGATAAAACCATTATTTTGTTTTATCGATGGATTTTTTTGTCTTTTTTTCCTTGCTCTACGAATAATAGTATAACTATCATTTCTTTTTTGTAATGTAATGCCAACGTAAATTGAACTTTTACATTCAAGTAGAGTCCATACATTCATGCCACACAATTCGACTGCAGAGCCCTAAATAATACCTGGGCCCCAAGTCTGCTAACATAATCGATTCATAATCGAACAGCAACCGCATAGTAACAGCTACTACGCGAC
This sequence comes from Pheosia gnoma, assembly GCA_905404115.1. Taxonomy (NCBI): domain Eukaryota; kingdom Metazoa; phylum Arthropoda; class Insecta; order Lepidoptera; family Notodontidae; genus Pheosia; species Pheosia gnoma. The sequence continues at coordinate 6,285,229 of FR989906.1, read as the reverse complement.
AGTTACTATGCGGTTGCTGTTCGATTATGAATCGATTGTGTTAGAAACATGGCACAACAAGAACATAATTTTTCTTTTTCTTTTTGCCTCTCCGTTACTCTAGGTTGCCAGTCAACTTTGTATATTCCTTTCTGTTTTCCGCAAGACAAAATAAGTATTCCTTCAGTTTAAAATCTTTTCCACTCATGGGGATAAAATGGACTATTGCGAACAGATTTCGAACAATAAAGGCCGCCTTACCGAACCAGTGAGATGAAATTAACTATCATTTGTTGAATTTATTTAACAATAGCTTGGTATAATAACTACCTTAGGCAGCTTGGCTCACTGATCTATGACATTGCGGGTTCGATTTACTCCTATAAAATTTCGAAAATATTTTTTTCGTAATTTGCCTCATCTGGGCATTACTGGGCCGGGTCTCAGTCAAATTGTACGGTACACATTATACCAGCGTTGCGTAGTTAGAGATCATACAGTTGGTGTGTTCGTTTGGCAATATTAACTATTATTGTTCCCAGGGCCCCACAATGCCGGCTCTCATGGCGATACTGTCAAAGTGGGCACCGAAAGCCGAGCGCGCCCGATTTGGGGCCATTGTGTTCGGCGGCGCGCAGATCGGGAACATCGCTGGATCATACTTCTCTGGTCTTATCATGCACAACGGCAGCTGGGAGAATGTGTTCTACATGTTCGGCGGACTCGGTCTTGTGTGGTTCATCTTGTGGGTGAGTTGACGTAACATTTCTAGTAGTCCCTTTTAATTAAGCTCTTCAAGTAAGCTAATGTTAAGAGCAAGCTTAAAACAATACCGGTCAGAGGCAGGATTTTCACAGGATGACTGTATTTTGAGATTGATCTTTTTTTTTTTTTTTTTCCTAATGGCCTTTTTCCATTGAGTCAGGCTCAACTCAAAATTGAGATTGATCTTGTACAGTGCAATGACTTGCGACACAAAAAAAACTTAAAGATCTCTTTGGCATTTATGGAAACTGCAGCACATGAGTAAATAGGTTGATTGTGCTAGACGTGTAGACTTTATAATCACATGGAAATCGTGTAGAAGAAATGTCTGCTTGTATAAAAAATGCTATTAGTAAAAAACGTATCTTCTTTATAATATTGGTAACCTACTTACTTGTTTTTAATATAGAACGTGCGGATTGCATTATTCATTGTGAACACGCTGCTTTAATAGTTGATAAAAACAGAAAAAGTGGGTATAAACATTCCGTACATCGGAGCGGTTGGGTCGTTCGATACAAAAAATGTTGACAAAAACTTCTGATTCATACTTCAGTTGCCAATTGAGATAGATTTTTTTACACAGTAACCTGTAATTTTGCGTGTTTATACAAATTATTTTGTCGTCAGTCACATATTTACAAAACTTATGTGTAAATTAATTACAATCGCATTAAAATTAGGACACACGCTATCAAGAAATTATAGAGTTAAGGTAATTTAGGTATCATAAGAGCTGAATAACTTTAAAATAACTTTGAAACTTTAAATCCTCAAAGTGGTTGGGGTCGATATCGGTTTCCCAGGGGTCGACATAAAACTGATGTTGGGGGTCGACGAGGTCTTAATATCGACCCCTATTAATAAACACAAGTTCTTATTTTAAACATTCAAGATACTGTATAAGTTGTGTTACTTGTACCAACTTGTTATAAGAATGACTAATATTTTAGTAGGAAGTATCATTGTTGTACTTTTAAAAAACTCAACAAGTCGATAAGCGTGCACAAGTTCGTACAATATGAAATTATTATTTTTTAATAATTTTGTATCAATGGAAAAAAAACTAGAGACAGGATTTTTAAAGTAATTTGGTTATAGGGATCTGAAGATCAGTTCACTTTGGAAAAGGGGTCTCTTGCCCAAAATAGTTTGGGAATCCCTGTATTAAACTTATGCTAAATTGAAATACTCGTATACAACTAATGAACCCGCAAAGGTAGATAAACCGTGTTATTTCTTGGACTTGGATGGCAGACCAAATCAAACATGGTGCAACCATTTAGACACAGACTCAAGATAGGGTCCTATGGACATGTGAATGGATGACTTTTGTCTAGCAGTACGATACACAGTAGGCCATAAAACCGTCATACGTGGCTCGGAGAATGCGTACCGTCGGTCCTGCGTATGATCTCGCTCCGGATCGTCGGATTGACGTCCCATCGTACTATGACATTGAGGGAATAGAGAGTGCACCTGTACTGGCGCACAAATTTGTGCACTTTATACCTCGTGCGCATATACATACATATTTGAACTATAACATCTCCTGCGCAGTTGGTTATAGTCTCCATTGATATTGGTTGCCGTGCCAAAATTCGTTCAGGATGGTGGCTAATTTAAACAAGTGACAACAGGTAAACAGTATACATTTTGTTACAGTCGTTGCTATGCTTCAGTACTCCAAACACGCATCCGTACATTTCTGACAGCGAGAAGAAGTTCCTGAACCAGAACGTTGCTGCTCTGATCCATAATCAACAGCAAGTGTTGGATCCCATTCCGTGGAAGGCTCTTCTCCGGTCAGGGCCACTGTGGGCATTGATTATTGCTGGTGTAAGTTTATTACCTTAAATCCACTATAACTTATACTACATTTGTACAACTATTATCGTAATTCTCGAAGGTTAGGTTAGATTTAAAAAACTTAAGACAGAACTCCTCGGATACACACTCATGAGACAAACTTTATTTTTGCTTTCCTTATTTAAAAAATAATCACCTATTTTATATGTTAGTATATTCATATATCTTGGGGTACCACACATGCTTAACATATAACTTGGTACTATCTGATTTTGTTTTCTGTACCAAGGCTCGAAAGTTCAAATCACGGTAGTGGCAAACTTGGTATCATGAGAACAAGTATTTGTATCCGAGTACCTGTACCTTATTATAGACTGCGATCGCTTCCAGCCCAATGTAAGGTAACCATAATGTTATCAATCTTTGTTGGGTTTAGGACCATTCATATAATATTTTGTCCGGCAATACTGTTATTCTTCATTGACAGGTACTTATAAACTGAAGTGTACAAATCAAAATCTAGACTGACAACGTGTTGTTATTGTTATCAATGCCGGCACGCAGAGTTTGATTTACTAGCATGAGATAGGAAAGCAGATTGTGATCAATGATACAAATGTCAGTATGTGATTCGATTGAACAATAACAAACCACCGTGATCTAAATAAAACACTTATGAAACAATCTGAAAAATAAACCTTAAATCGTCTGTAATTCCTGAAGCGGTAGGTAGAGCTGCACCACAGTGCATCTCCATTTCGTCGATGGTATTTATATCAAAAGTAATAGAAATGATCCTATTGCAATGATACCGTACACACTTCCCCTCATCGGGGGGAATTCGGGCCATAGCCCACCGTACTGGCCCAATGCGGTTCGGTTACTTCAAACGACTTTCAAAGGATGTCGAATACTCACGATGATTGCCTTCATGAGTGTACGATGAACCTAATTGAAAATGAAATTTGCATCTGAAATAAAAAAAAACAGAGATACGAGACATGATTTAAACCTGCACGCTTTAGTTCCAAATATAGCGGTCTACCAATTTGGGTACACCTTGCAAAGTGAAACGAGCTTATCTTCTTCACAGATTGGACACGATTGGGGCTATTTCACAATGGTGACTGATTTGCCAAAGTACATGACCGACGTGCTCAAGTTCAACATCAAGTCTACCGGCACCCTGTCGGCTCTGCCGTATGTTGCCATGTGGATCGCTTCGTTCTTCTTCGGGCTGTTATGTGATTTCTGCGTTAAAAGAGGATACCACAGTATCAAGAATGCAAGGAAGATTTACACGACAATTGGTATGTGGGAATGTTGAAAAATAAATTTACTGGATACATGCCAACCAATTATTCAAATTAAAAGTACGTTATAATTTCAACGTAAATTGATTAAAACCCTCTATAAATTTGGAGGTTACCTATAAAGTCCTAATGACACAGTTCCTGGGAACGGATTTTGTTTATCATTCATAGATAGATAGATAGATAACTCTTTATTGTTCCACCACATAAAATTAATACAAAATTACACAAACTTAACTTATACAGCGAGTGTCACAATGGGCGGCCTTATCGCTAAAAGCGATCTCTATCAGGCAACCTTTGGATGGAGAGGATTTTACAGAGATGTTTACGACGGGGGTGTACTTAATAATAGATCATCAATAGATCATATTGTTTCTTATATATCTTCACCGTTTCAGCGGCCACCGGTCCCGGTATCTGCATCATCTTGGCCTCATACTCCGGCTGCGACACCACCCTCGCTGTAATCTGGTTCGTTTGCGCCATGACCCTCATGGGTGCCTACTACAGTGGCATGAAGATCAACCCGTTGGACATCACTCCTAACTACGCTGGCACAACCACGGCTATGGTCAACGGAATTGCTGCTATATCTGGAATCATCTCACCGTATTTGATTGGTCTATTAACGCCAAACGTAAGTAGAAATTATAATCTTTTAAATTTTTAAACGGTGAAGGAAAATATTGTGAGGAAACCTGCATGTCTGAGAGAACTGCTCGAAAGACTTATGAAGTGTGCCAACCTGCACTGGGCCACCGTGGTGGTCTATGGCCTAATCCCGCTCGCATTAAAGCGCACAACATAAGACAACACTGCGCGCGATAATTTTGTTTTGCATTATAATCAAATTGGAGCTAAAGCATACACTAGACTACGTGTTTTGCCAACAACAATATTACCCGATTCATAATGATTATGTATTATTTTTTATCGGTCGTGATCTTAAGATAAGGCTTTTATTGAGAAAAAGGAAGTAGAGACAGATGATGTTACCCAGTGATGATGAAGAATTAGCAAATAATATATGTACCTACCTAAACAGATCAATTACCCAATCATTATTATTTTGCCTCACATCTGTCTACCAATTCGTTCAAAATTTACAACTATAGTTGACATAAATTAATGATTTTTTTTTTGAGTTGTAAATGGCAAAAACCCTTTAAACGGTGATTTTTTGCATTGCTTTATTGACAGTTTATGAAGCTAATAATAATTTCACAAGATGTCAACCAAAACTTATTTCTTTACCCAAGTTTTGTTTGGATAGGCGACGAAAATTATAATTAAGTACTTAGTAAGTTAGGGTGGTATTTGTTCATCGGCCTAATCCTTGTATCTACTTTTATTCTATATATTTACATTTTTTTTGTTCACAGTCCACATTGAAGGAGTGGCGGGTGGCTTTCTGGGTATGCCTCGGCGTACTAGTAGTCACAAATGTAGTCTACGTTCTATTCGCGAAAGGAGAACAGCTCTGGTGGGATGACGTCAATAACCACGGCTACCCTGACGGCTGGCAACACGGCCCTCTACCCTCGAGAGCCGTAGATACAGAAAAACAAGAAAAAGAAGAGAAACAAGAGAAGAAATAATTCAAACGACTGCTTAGTATATTGTTTTGTAAATATATTTAAATTATTTTTAATTTTTAAGATTAAAATATTGAATAATTATGTATTTATTTTTATTACTAGTTTAGTATTTCGTGACACTAGTAGCAAGTATCGGATTGAACAGGGTAAATGTAACACACGCGTATTCTACTTTTTCTTTTGTTTGAACTCAAAAGACGGCTAATCACGCGCATATTTAAACCGTATCCAGATTCCAGATCCACCGACTTGCCTAGAGAATCTATCCAAGCCAGCCTCGCACATTAAATGCTTCAGGACAGGCAGATTAACATAGTTGTATTTATTACTAGCTGTTGCCCGCGACTTCGTCCGCGTGGTATTTAACAAAGACAACCGTTGACAACAGCCTGCTCGCGCGTTCTGAGCCCGCGGGACGCATTGCAGGTTGTTGCTATCAAACTTAATCAGGCGCTGCGCTGCAACATTGGCTTTAATTTTTTTCGTGAGATCCTATTTTTTTTTTCTAAAATAAAAGTAGCCTAAGTTACTCCTTGTTACACCAGCTATCTGCCAGTGAAAGTCCCGTCAAAATCGGTCCAGCCATTTCAGAGATTAGCCGGAACAAACAGACATACAAAAATTCTAAAAAAAAATGTTTCGGTATAGGTAACGTGTATACATCCAAATGCACTTAGTAAAAAGCGGTTATTTTAATATTACAAACAGACACTCCAATTTTATTTATATGTATAGACTAGTGGTCTCTTTTATGCGAGAGTTCTTTTTTTTTTCATCGCCAGACGAACACACCAACTATACGGTCTCACACTAAGCAACGCTTGTATTATGGGTATCGTACAATGGACTGGGGGCGAACCAGTATATATATATATATGTTTATTATATATATATATATATATATATATATAATAAACATATAATAAACATCCATGACTTAGGTACAAAAATTCGTGCTCATCACACATAGTATGTCCCCTAAAAGTTCTAAAAGTTATGCTGTGGTTTTATTTATGGGAAAAAAGTAATAATATTTGGGACATATTAATCATAGCAATCATAATAAAGTAGACGTTGACTTTCTAGCCATATTTTCATTCTATAGCTATCCATCTGTTATAACAATAGAACAAGTAATCAAGCGGTCCATTGTTTTGTCTACCTTTGCTCATAATGCAAATTTATTTTAGTGACCACTAAATGATGTTGAATAATAATGGATTTGAAATACTGTTTCAGTTTAAGTAATTGTACCGTCTGTTTGTTTTATTATATTGTTATCTAGCCGTTGCCGGCGACTTTGTCCGCGTAGAAAAGTACAAAATTATAATTAACCACAGAATGCGTTAGCGTTTACAATTATTGAAACATTATGTAGGCACAGTATTGTCATTCTGAGTCTGCATGTCTGAGAGAACACCTGGAAAGTCGTGTGAAGTCCGCCAACCCGCACTGGGCCAGCGTGGTGGACTATGGCCTAATCCCCCTCGCATTGAGGGGAGGCACATGCCCAGCAGTGGGACATTAAAAAGGGCTGGTATTATATATTATAGTATTGTCATTCGTCTAATAGGTTTCCGAATTTTGTTACTCAGTTAAATCATATAAAAAATGTAGAGATGGCTTACAATAAGGAAGCCCTAATAAGCTTTGTTATATATTAATATTGGAATAATAATTACAAAGTCATAACTGAAATTTAGTATTTTCATAATCGTGAATCTCATGTTTACATGGAACTTTAGACATAATAAAATTCAAGTTGCCCGTGATAAACAAAAACATTGTCAAATTACGTAGGTTTTTTATCGGACGTTTTTTCACAATAATATATCATTAATCTTGAAAAAGTCTGACAAATATTTGCGTTCAAGATAACTTCCTTTTTTTGATGGTTTAACTTGACCTTGAGGTTCGAGTGCTTCGATGTAATTTTGTATGGCAAATTCAACAGCGCCTCTAGCGGACGGTATCTAAAACTTAGTTCTCCATACAAAGTGGACTAATACGTTGAACAAACAAATTTGCACTCGACGTAGTTACTGTACGATATGGATTAAGCCGCGTAGAAGCAGGTACTTGATACATCTGGGTGTCACGTATCTGTATGAAGATACTGTCATGCTATATCGAGATATAGCTGTCAATGACGTTTTATTAAAGGATAAAATTGTATGTTGCCTAGTGACATAGGCGAGGAGAGTTATTCATTGTTTGAGTATAAAGCCTAAACATAGAAGATTTACGAAATGTGTCCTTATTTATACAGGGGTCAATTAAAGATACTTAATACATTTTAAAATACTGTACAAGCGCAGTCTCTTCAGCCCCTCGCAGCCCAATAATTCGCACCGCACTGTTTGCTTATTTCATTCTTTTCCGACATCATCGTTAATATTGCCATTAAAAGCAATGTATTTTTTGTATGACAGAAAAAAGAACACCTTTTAATATTCGTCCATTTCCAATTTATTCGTATTTTCAACAGCAAGCAAACAACAGCAAATTAAATACCAAGCGCTACGATCAAGGATCGAGGTAACACTATCAAATTTCAAGAGCTAAACCTAAAATATGGTCCAGTTCCATGTTTGCATGACATTTCGACCCTCGAAAAACAGCTAACGGTTAAACGCTACTTAAATGCATAAGTCCCTTGTAACTGTTTGTAACGTCGTAATTTTGTATTTTTCCGAAGAAAGGGTTCAGCTTAAGCGGCTTATTTGATATTTGAAAAGATAACCTATTATCACTGCACAATTTAAGATATGAACTGATGAAGTAGGTATCCATTATTACCCACATCAAAGCAAACTCAGCCATTTCAATGTCAGCCTTCAGCTCCTCATCTTAGAAAACAGACCGCAATAATAAACCATGCAATTGCGAGAAAACATCGATAACAACAGCACTCATTTTCAACTGTCTTAGAAACATCTCCGCATATCTGTTACTAAAGATATTATTTATCTTAAAGATTGTTTAAGAGCATTCATTATCTAATATTCTGACGGTGTTCACGTGTACTCTTATCATTCGCATCTGTTAGTGCCTCTGCATCAGATGACATGATACTCTTATCAGTAATGTTTAAATATTGACGTCTTCATATAAAGTTTTATTTGCAAGACCCTGGTGTGTTGGTGCTGGCAAAATGACCCTATCAGGATGGAGGCGCGTACTGAACAGAGGTATGTGAAGTGTTAGTATCTTATCTAAGTCTGTCAAATAGAAAATGTGTATACTACGTAGTACAGTGAAAAGATTTTGCGAAATGTCTCACCTACCTATAAAATTTCAAAGATACTCCTTATTCTAGTTTTGTAGAAGCGAGGCTACGATATTTCCCTATCGCTCGCACGCTGACCGATCGCAGTGACGACACATGTCTTTAGTTCTGTACTGTTTTGTTTTGTTTTCAAATCGGTAACCCTAGAAATGTGTAGATTTGTAATAGTTTTATCTATTTCGATGATTGTTTCACAGATAGCTATCTTGAAACTTAAATTATAGGGACAAGTTATCTCCAGCTCATTACAACTTACCAGAGACACAATTTTCATGAAGTAATTACATCTGTTTCAGTACTCTTCATACCCCAAAGATATGTCCTGGGTATCATGGGACTGTTTGCTTTGGCCAACTCTTTCACCATGCGGGTCTGCCTGAGTATGACCATAACACAGATGGTGCTACATCCTGAAGCATCAGAACACATTGTTGGTGAAACGTGTCCGGCTCCTGGTGCAATATCTGTATCCCAAACTAACACGACAGATAATATAACAGACTTGAATAATGTAGGTATTGTATTGATAACTAGCCATCAAGTTACAATATAGTTGCAATGTTTATGAAATAGCATTAATTAATTACATTAATTTTCTTTTAAAACGGGCTTTGTAATTTCATTGTAAATAGGTTGAAAATTGTATGATACATCTATTCCCACCATATACTAATTGACTTAAAAACAACAATACGAATGATAATATGAATAATGAAGATTTAGTTATTTGCTTTATTTAAATTACATAGTATATCCTGCTTATTGCTATCCCGATTTAAATGAAGTTGAAAATTGTTTTGGTGATATAATTGAGTTGCAAAATTAACGTGTAACATTAGTATGGCTTAAAAAACACTTTGCATAAATATATACAAATAAGTGAAATAAATAACACTTCCACAAATCTTTTATTTGTGGAAGTGTTATTTATTTCACATTATCCACACTATGACAGAAGACGACATGGTAGAAGTCGTGACTTTGTTTGGTTACATAAAGAAAACATCAAAAGCGATCTATGAATACCAATTTCATTAAAGATATGACGATGTTCATGACAAAAGATCATTGTGTGGTTTACAGGTGTTGATAATTTGAGAAAATTTAACTATCATAACGTCAATGCTATTTTGTTATTTACCTATGGACAACGTGAACAGAACAGTCCCCGGATTAACAACCTTACGACAAGTCTTGTATCGACCGATTCGTTTAATCATTGAAATGATGAATGAAATTGACGGCCTGATTAGCGCAGTTGGTAATTAACCCAGCTTTCTATGCCGAGAGTTCCAGGTTCAAGTAGCTGCTAATTAACTCGCAATGTATCCGTTCAAAATTAGAAAAAAAACGAAATTTTGTTTTTTTTTTCCTGAAATAAAAACACATAAATTAATTACTTCACAGATTACGACGCGATTCTGATAAATAATATAGACAAATAAAAATACTGCTCAGATTTAATTAATATTTATACTCACTAACTATATGAAGGGGATTAAATGTTATAACATTTTTATTACCAGGGTCGTGAACGTTACGACTGGGACGAGGCGACGCAAGGCTTTCTGCTTAGTGCATTTTATTACGGCTACGTAATCACGCATTTACCTGGAGGACTACTTGCTGAGAAGTTTGGCGGCAAATGGACTTTAGGTATAGGGCTATTGGTCACCTCTGTGGCGACTACCCTCACCCCTTGGGCTGTGGAAGTTGGAGGTGCTGTTGGTTTGTTCATTATTAGGGTCATCGAAGGCTTTGGAGAGGTAAGAATTAGAATGTACAATGTTGAATTAGGCTTATTTGAATTATTATGATGACTGAATATTGGTTTATGATTTCTGTTTCTTAAATGACATGGATATGATATTTTTAAACTTAAGTGATATTGCTTTTGGTATATACTGATTTGTGCTGTTCTCAATATTTTCAGGGCCCTGTTACACCAGCCTTTGTTCTGTTGTTAGCAAGATGGGTGCCACCATCGGAAAGATCTCGGTTTGGTGCTATGATATTTGGAGGAGCGCAGATTGGAAATATTTTCGGTCCCTACATATCAGGACTATTGCTAGTTGATGGCGGGGATTGGGCGTATGTGTTCTATGTCTTTGGTGGGCTGGGGATTATTTGGTTTTTGTTTTGGGTAAGTTCTAAAAAAAAAATTCTTTTTAAGATTGTGTGTTTAGTGAACTTAAAATTTCTGAAGTTCACTGTGTGTTAAATTAATACATTATCTTCCAGGTTGTACTCTGCTATAGCACCCCAAACTCACATCCGTTCATATCGGATGATGAAAAAGATTTCCTTAACAAGAATGTTATAGCATCTGGTCTTCATAAAAAACTGGATCCAGTACCATTCAAAGCTTTGTTACGATCCGGCCCGCTGTGGGTACTGATAATGGCGGCAGTAAGTGTCTTTATTACAGTAAAGCAATTTCCTTCAAGTGTAATCTCAGAAAGACATAAAACAACAAAGTTAAGACCGTTACCCTTGCGTTTGTTGATATTGGAAAATGGTAAGCGCTTGTAACTCTGTACAGATTCAAGATTAAATTACGCCGTGAGCAGTTTAAGCAAATTAGATTTGCTTAACGGTTCTTTTCTGATACACTTCTGTGCAAAATACAGGAATGACGATGACAAAATGGCAATCACTTCATAATTAACAAATATACCTCACACCTCACATAATTTTAGTTCAATCAGTAAGTAGGCACAGCCGGTTCAAATTTAGTTGATAAGCTTTTTCATTTAATTGTATTATAATAATGTAACTAATCATAAAGTACATAAGCTAACGTAGATTAAGTAAACTTATAAGGTATTCCAAGATACAGGCTTCCGCCTAGTTTGGATCCGTAACTCATCTGCCATGTAAATGCTTAAACTGTAATAAACTTTTACTTTACTTTATATTCACGTAAAAAAAGACGAATATTGATTCCTTTAATCAGTTAAATGTTTCTTAATTAAGGTGAAATTTTACTAACTATAAATTATGTACAATAGGTGTATACAATGATATCTAAATGAAAAAACAAAGAACGAATAGATACTTATTAATAGGAAATGGTTAAGTTAGTTTCATACACCCAGATAATCCTACTATACATATTTTTTTTAGATCGGCCACGACTGGGGCTACTTCACTATGATAACGGATCTTCCTAAATATTTTTCCGATGTGCTCAAGTTTAACGTGAAGGAGACTGGTCTGATGTCTGCACTGCCATACATTGCCATGTACATATGTTCTTTCGTGTTTGCTAGCCTGTGCGATCTATGTATCAGAAGGAAATGGCACAGTATTAGCACTGGAAGAAAGATCTATACAACTGTTTGTAAGTTCTTTATCTTCTTATTCTGCAAATGCTTCTTCTTCTTCTGTTTCTTCTTCTTCAACATCATTTATCGTAACAATCTGAATACTGAATTTTGGATTCCTTTTATCTTTTATTTGAAAGGTTTATTTTAAGTAAAGAAAAATATTTTTTAAATATCTGCCTAGTACCTTACCAGATTATAAATTTTCAGTTCAGTTAGATGGCCAGTGACAAATTAAATAGAAAGTAACCAAATAATATTTAGCTAGTTTTAGCTGTTACAAAAGTTACTGGGTATATCGTGATTATTACAAGAATAACTTGAATAATGAAACATTAAAGCAAACAGTAGAGTATGAATTATATTTCAAGGAGTCAAAATTGTTTTGACATTTTATTGAAATTAGTTGTAATTAAGACTTCAAATCTTTTTGCTTATAATTAGAAACATTGTAATTAATAATAGTTTGTGAACAGCGTTCTATTACATTTTTCCAAGATTGATTCAGGAAAAAATGCTACTGAGAATTCAGTAAGCAATATTCATTATTTTCCCCGACCCTTGATCAATCTCTTCAATGATTTTCATCAAGAAACAATGCATTTCCAATTATCGTTAAACGCTATCACGATTTGTTAAGGACGTTTTTTGTTTGCAGCGTCTTCCGTGCCGGCAGTTTTTATTATTCTGGCCTCGTATTCAGGCTGCAATCGGGTAGCGGCTGTAGGCTTCTTCATAGCCTCGATGGCGTTCATGGGTGGTTTCTACAGCAGTGTTAAGATCAATGCCATGGACATTGCGCCAAATTACGCTGGTACCTGCTCAGCGTTTGTTAACGGCATCGCAGCTATATCGGGTATTATAACACCGTATTTGGTTGGATTATTGACCCCTGATGTGAGTATAATTGTAGTCGTGGTAATGGTTCCTATTCAACGATAACAATAGCAGTTTAATCCCTGATTATAAGTTTATACTAAAATATCTAATACAATATTAATAATAAAGTTTTAACTTAGAATCGCCGCTCAAAGTACTGAACCTAAGTCACTACTAATTGTCAATGTTATAATTTTCTTTAAGGTTAATCAATAATAAGGTACTTATGTGCGTACTTATTCGACTTACCTACTTATTGCTAAAGACAGGCAAATTATTAAACAAATCAATTTACCTAAAAACATAACTGCCTATTTTGTAAATATTTTCAAAACTGTAAATAATACTACTGATATTTGCATTGCTGCTATTAAGTGACTAGAGATGCTAATTACTAAGTACAAATAACTTTTTTTTTCTTCTTTAAAATCTTATTTTTTTCGCTAAGAGTTACAATCAGGTTATCATGCATTCGGGAAGAACATCACGGTCGGCCGAGCTGACTGAGATCAAATGTCGAAATGACTTACTTAGCCATCGATGATTAGGTTTTTGTGTAGATAATAGCTTCCTTCATGTGGCTTGTTTACAAAGAGAGATTCAACAAATAAGGAACGAGGAAAAGTCGAGCCATATATTAGATTGTATGATGTTCTTGAGTGAAGAACGTAAGCGTTTGCAGATTATTATTAGTTGAGTGGTCGCAAGTGTGACTCTTTTTATCAAACAGGTTTGATTCCTGATCTTTCAACGATATACTGTCTTTTTAAGACTGCCTAACTAAGCCAACCTGGTAGACTATGGACGGAAACGTCTTCACAATGAAAGGCAATATTCCTGTTATATTATAAATAGGCTAGAAGTTAGGGCAAATAAGATTGCCCAAATCGGCACTGCAGTGCTCTGCCGCCTCCTCGGAATTACAGGCGTGATGATGGTACATAGTCGAATAAGTCTATGTTATCAGCGATTCATTTTCAGTTTTCTTTTCGCAGCAAACAATCGGACAATGGCGCATTGCATTCTGGACGGTATTCTCAGTATTAGTAGGGACTAATATTGTGTACGTGCTCTGGGGTTCGGGCGAGCAGCAATGGTGGGATGACGTAGACAAATTCGGCTACCCTAAGGGCTGGAAGCATGGACCTCTGACGAAACGGTCTGTGGATGGAGAGAAGAAGATTGTGTACCCTAAACATGACCATTCACCTGTTTCAAACGATTGATGACGAATAAAAAGGTTTTATTTATTAATTTGTATCGTACGAGTAAAAAGTTTTTTTTATTTGTTTGGTATTGAAGAAAATGCTTGAAATTGACCTATTCCCGCCACGTACGGGAAGTCGCTACTATCTCAAGAAGAGCTATTGACCAAGTAAGATTGTAAAACCATTTGTTTCAAACCCCAACCCTGTACGATCTTGCGTGAATCCACTCGTATAATAGGTATAATATTTTTATTAGATTATCCCTAAATGAAGACATTTTAATCGACATAAAATTGAATTACGTAGCACTTTTTTGAGATGTAGAGTGCTGTAAATGGATGACTTTGTTGATGTTCAGTTAGCTTACTCCATGTTATTTTATTACTTAATGCAAAAATAATCACCTAGATGGCGTTAGTTGTCAGTGGTAAGTACAGAAGGCAAGAAACATGGTGTTGAATATTTTAAAAAAACATCACCAAAATCCTATTTAATGTTAATAAAATAAACTTTATCATAGTTAAAAATACTAAACAATAATTACTCTTATAGTTATGAATGTCTGGAGTACCTTCTTTATTAGTAAATATTACATAAATGTTACATTATCCTAGCTCAACCACACCGCATTTAAAAATATCTATGGAAATAAGAATACCTAATAATAACAGTTATTTATATCAAATGAATACATACCTTCGAGATAGGTATAATAAAACTATTAAATGACTATACCAAAAGGAGAAGGAAATGTAAAAAAAAAAAACGAATACAGGGAGCGCCATACCAATGCTGATTTATTTGGTCATCGAAACCTCAGTTGACTTACTGCAGTACCTCATTACTCATGGTAAAGCGATGTATACCTACGTCGTGTAAAAATACATTGTGCTCCAGTTTACTGACTTTACTTGATTGACATTCTAGTTCCAGTAATATTTCTTTCAACGTTTAATTTCTATCATAATACGCTAAGTAAGTGGGTATATCTGCTTTGACGTGATTTTAAGGTAAATAAAGAATATTTCTGTTTAAAATATTTATTGCAGACAATAATGACTGATGACGTGCGAATTTCAGTGCAATGATGTCAATAATTAATATTCTTTTCATATATAGACTATGCGTTGTATTCTGTATCCTAAGTATACATAAGCATGACTGATTTTTGTATATCTAAGCGTTCTTATCATGAACTTGTTTAACAGGAAACCTTATTTAATATTATGTTTTAGTAAAGAATTAGTGAAACAGACATCAATTAAGTACTTAGATAACATCACTTAAATTATGTGTCTACGGTTTGAATAATGTATCTAATTTCGTTAATTCTGAGGAATATAATGAAATTATATCAACAAACGGCATATCTGAATAATATGATTGATAAATGTCATGGTCAAAACTGTGTTTTAAGTATGTACCTATCCAAAAAGTTTTAAAGAATATCCTGAAATTATTATTATTTTCAAACACCGTGTTCTCTACAACGCTAAGAAACTAACGACATCTAGTTTTATGGCGTTGTATTAATACATTTAGTTGGTTCATAAATAAACTGATTACCATGAAGTAATACGAAGTGCATATGCCATATGCAACTGTGCACCACGATTTTAAGTTGTCCGAGTGTCGGCGTTCGTTAGTCCTTTACACATAAAACTCGCTTTTGGATTCCAGTTTATTAATTAACTTTTACTTTTACTGCTTGACAAAAGATGACACCATATTGTATACACTTTTTAAACTGGTGGCACTACATGCATTTTGCATAATATAGCTCTAAGCCAATAGTAATCTCGATATAGAAGTAGCATTTTGCTTTACCCATTCATCGCTAGATGAAAAATATAAAAGTCGGCGTGGTCCAACGTGGGATGTCAAATCACGCGGCAGTGTCACACATCGTTTTGTACTTATATCCCTTTGCTGATAATATAAAAGTTGCGGTATGAACTAAAACATCATTATTGGTTGTTTGAATAATTTTTAAACAAGCTTCTTGTGAAAAAATAATCACATGTATAGGCAACTCCTTAGACATAGCGAGGGTGTAGGTAAGGCCGTATTTAAAAATCCCTAAAAACCTAATCGGATTATGACTTGATACGATTGTAGACATTGTACATAGCTCTACTACAGTCTACTTAGCAGGCGCGGGAAAGAAAACTTTAGTTGCTGGACAACGATTAAATTTGTCAAAACCCATTCAAACGTTATTCCGAGCATAAGATTTTATTATCAACTGTATATCAAAAGAGAAATTAAAAAAATCAAGGCAGCCTAGAAGGGGACATAATTTCTACTATAACTACATGAGCCGGTGAGTGTATCCACCTAAAGCTTTGGCGTGAGTAGCAATAGTTCAATCATTTATCACGAAATTCTTTATTAATTCGTGTTGGTTTCCGAAATTTCACTGGGAAAGAGCGCACGAACGCGCGAGAAACAGCAAATTTTACATATGTATTTCTGCTTCTTGAGCACGCCGATTTGAGAATTTCATGTATGGTAGGTACCTTATTGTTGCGGGGATTTATCAAAATCGTATATTTACTTATTTCTTATAGTATATCTTTGATCGAAAAGGTTTTCATTCTGGTTATCCTTCTGTCAGCTAGACATTCCAACGTTTTCCTTGTTTCAAAAATTCAAGGTTATTTCCTTAAGGCCACTGACATTACAGTACATAAAAGAACTCTACTTCCAGTGTTTCTCGTTATCAATAATTGACTGGTTACCCTACACCAACTAAACTTATAGCTAATACATTTAACTAATTAGATACGATAATCTAAATCTAATATGATAATCTTGAGTTTGACTGCCATCGATTAGAAAAAATCGAAAAATCCTTGTTTGCATTGTGGTGCGCTATGTGGAAACGAATAAAAATATTTTTCAATTTTATTATTAGCGCATCTGTCAGGTGCTCTAAGTGGAATGCTATTGGTGATTTTCAAATCAGCGCTTTAACTGAAATGCCCCTAGTATTAGATCGCATTATAGTAACTACTGCGTATTTCGAACTTAAGACACAAAGATTATACGATCTTTTAATGTAGAAACTACGAATTATTTTTCATGACAGCTCTGCTGGTAAATATACGAGCAGTGTCGCTGAAACAATCGTATTTTATTTATATAAATCTGAATAAGAGTAATATATATTTACAAAGAGTTACTTTACAAAGCAGAAAGATAAGAATAACACTAACCGCTATTATATATAGCACAATGGTTTCCAAAATATGCAAGCGCTTGTATCTTGGAAGCTGACCTTGTGTATTATTTTTCTATATCAGTAGCAGTATTACTCACATGCACTAGTAATAACGAGATTAACACAATAAAAGAAAAAAGGAAATACAAACCAAAACGACACGTCGAAAGATACAAAATCGTGTGTAATTATTGTATGCTGTTAAAATTTGTTTTACGTACCGGATAAATAAGTAGGTACTATAACCAACTTTGGAATACCAAGTAAGACTAAGCACTGGCGATTTTAAATTGTATCTACTACTGCGGCCTAAGTTTCTAATGTATTAGAAATAAAACAGCACTGTAGCATTTCATGAAAGGTCAGGCTACTACTAGCAGAAAGGTTAGGTCAATGACCAGAAATAAAAGCATACAACCACCAACCCAACGACGCAGTATCACAAAATAACAGGTAGTTATATGTTTGACGATTTTAAGTTAGAATGAATCCTTAGTTTTATAATGGTGCACATTCAAATTATGAAATAAATTGAAATAACAAACTAAATTTTAACCTAAAACCATTGGAGTGTTTTTCATACATTATTTGCATGAAAAGGACGAATATATACGTGTCGAATATCACGCGGAGAGTTGTGTTGTGATCGCATTGTTTTCAATACAATTCGCGCTTAAAAATGACAAGAACCTATGACTATGAACAAAAATGATTTCTATAATTTTACTATAGGCAATAAGTGTAACTTGTACCCAAAGTTTTCGTTATCACGCCCCCCTTACACCCCGTATTTAATACCCACCTTACTGATTAATATACCATTTGTATAAATAAAATATCATTATATTTATCAAGTCAAATGAACATAATACTTACTGATATTTTGCCCTCGGTACACAAGGAACTCGGCAAGTATTTGAAAGTATGTACTATCTCGCTCTCGCAACATTTATAATAGTATCGTAAAAATATTACGAGTCACCTGTTCTTGTAATGCAAATATCCACAGCTCATGCGAAGTTAATTAAATAGTTATGATGACATTAATAGTTCATAGATTATTGCTAAGAAATTACACTTCTTTAATACCTGCGATGTTCGAAGTGAAGCCATTGATTTATTTTGATCTGTATATTCGGACTGTAAAAAATATATTAAAAATAACGAAGAAGAGCGATATTAAATGGCCTTGAAAGAAAACAAAACAGAAATATTTTTAAATTACTTTTTAATATTATGTAGCTTTTCGGAAACGTAAGCGTCTTCATCTCTCTCACACCACAGATTTTATAAGTAAGTATGACAGTGACAGCATGTTTCCCGATGATGCCTAAATGTGCTTTAAGCTATATGTATTTTATAATTTATTTATAGTTGTTTTTTAAAATATTTATATACGGAATACAATAGAGCTACAGACTTATTATTGAAAAACTAAAAAGTGAGTAATCATTGATAAGCCAGGAGTTATGTAGGTATGATTCACAAATGTTTGTACCTTCTGAAGATCATTCTATAATCTATGGCGGGACACAATGTGAGGCTGCGCGTGCGCCGTTCTTTCGTCTGCGCTAGTCAAGTGGTCGGCGCTTGGCAGTCGCTCGCCTGGCAGGAGCAACTTATATTAATTACATTTACTGTACGTACTGTGCGTAAAGTAAAACCAGCGATTGAATGGGAAACAAAATAAATAACAGGATATATCCAAGAATTTTAAGAAGTTTCACAGTGAGTCCCTTTTTCTATATTAGATATTTACTATATTTTCGTGATCGATATAGCAGCTGCATGCCGAATATTTAAAGCAGAAAATAAAATTATTATAGTTGTTTTGGTAAATATTTTTTTTTGTTTTTTTTTTTTTTATAAAAACATCATGTATCATGATCTTCTTCTATTACTATAACTTTTGTGTCCAATACTTGTAAGTAAACGATGTCTGGTTATTGTCTTCGGCGAAATTTTAATATAAATTTATTCGAAAATGAATGAAAATATGCACAAGTGTGTTTCCGTTGTGTAAACATGCCTGAAATTCAGCTCCGTGGATATCTTGAGATGGAACATTTTTATTTCAATACACGTGGCGAGAATATTTACGTTAGAAGTTCACGCAAGTTTTTTTATTATTGTGACTAAAAACACATGTTAAATAGAAACATACCTAACGATATGATTTTCATATGTTTTGATCGCTTATGCTAGTAAGTACTCATATTACCTCCATACCTATGTTTACGTATGTACCTACTTAGTTATTGTATGGACATAAGTTACTTTAAGCCGGTTAAACTTGCATTTAGTACGTACAATGTCTCGTAAAATCTGTTCGGCTATACATTGACATTTAAAATAGCTTCCCTTAACAGAACGATATTTTTTTATCAATGCGGATGAACCTTCAGTTTATTATTCTTTGATTCTCTTACTTCTGTGTAAGTAATTGTCCTTTGACTGGTCTTGTGATTGGGGAGTAGAGCACTCGGGCACTGCATCCGGGAGTTGCGGTTTCGTTCCCGTCAGGGAAATTTTTGAAAATCATATTTCGGAATCATCATGGAT
Source organism: Pheosia gnoma (assembly GCA_905404115.1). Lineage (NCBI taxonomy): Eukaryota > Metazoa > Arthropoda > Insecta > Lepidoptera > Notodontidae > Pheosia > Pheosia gnoma. The sequence goes on along the minus strand of FR989906.1, from coordinate 6,265,275 downwards.
GAAGCTAGGAGAGGCCTATATTAAGAAATGGAGAGAGAAAGAGAGGGAGAAATTTCTGTACAGTTAAAGGTGAATTAGGATTATACCTAATCTGTGTGATATCGACAGCGCGCCTCGTCTATTGTATTTACTGTTACATTTTGACGTCGCATTGGTGTGTGGTCCCTATGTAGGGCAAGTTTATTTTCGTTATATCGGGAACACTATCTATCAACGCAAGGGAGATATACGATCATTCAACTATTTTTTATACTTTTAATCCGTACCTATTCGCATAATACTTTGTTACAAGTCGGTACTTAATAACCGGCTTAGCTAGCTTAATATTAACTGCACTTAATTACAGTGGTTCTGACAAATGTTATCGTTACAAGGTGAGGTACCTATTTGCAAAACTCTAGTGCGGTAGTTTAAAATCAGATATGAAATTTAGGCCATTGCATTCCGTCACAGGGACCCGAAAGTGTATGTTAGAGCTATACACTGAATATAACATTATAAGTAGATGTATACATATGATTCAGAATGGCTACTTTAAGCTTTGAACCTGTGCTTTTTTAGCATATTTGTAATCATTACGTGCAGTCAGAATGTTGATATGTATATTTTGAAAGAAAACTCCAACAAAATTGACATTGTGATATTTTGTCAGCTATTTTTTTAGCTAAAGAAGCGCATTTACAACACATTGATATAAAACTAATTTTACGAATTTTATCGCGTTTATTTTATGTTTTTTTACGTTCCCCAAGTTTGACGTCCGAGCGGCACCATTGTGAGACCTCAAGATACTGTGAGCATTTTCTGCGTATATCGGATCGCAAACAACAACTAAATATGAAGGTACCCCAGTTCTAACTATGACACTAGGACGTATAACACCTCCGTCCTCCCGTGATGGATGCTGTAAAGCAGCCGAAACATCGCAAACGTAAAAAAACATAAAACTACCGCGATAAAATTTGTAAAATTATTTTTAACTCAAAGCAGATTTATGAGATTTATTAAATTCTTGTTGTTTCTTAAACCTATTTTCACTAACTTTGAGTGTTACTTGTGTAAATACTGACATTATTGTGCGTCTATAAATCAAGATATTCGGAATATAGTTGAGTGATCGTGTGTGTTTATCACCTAAGCACGTGGCATAATACAATGAGACCACTTCGAAAATGGTATTGCTATCACATCAGTGACGGCCTGATTAGCGCTGTGGTAGTGACTCTGCTTTCTACGCCGAGGGTCCCGGGTTCGAATCCTGGTAGGGACACAAGCTTTGTGTGATGAGCACGAATGTTTGTACTCGAGTCATGGATGTTTAATATGTATATAAGTATTATATACTGAGTTCGCCCTCAGTCCATTGTACGGTACCCATAACACAAGCGTTAAGCTTAAAGTGGGACCGTATAGTTGGTGTGTTGGTATAAAAAAAAGAAAAAGAAAAGAAAGAAAGAAAGTGACTGTTTCATAGCCCGACCGATTTTTTCAACAACATGTGGTTAATTCTATTATAACAATAGCATATCATTTGTTCTGGTTTTGCATTCAATTTCAATAATGTTCTGTAATAATAATATGTGACGCTTGGTATAAGTTTCTTGCGGTCTATCGTTCACGTGCTGAGGCAATTATGTGCTGTATTATTATTTATATATTTGTACAATTGGTAGTGACTTGGCTGTCTGTACCGACCGAGGGTACCGAATGGGGCAAACTGTGTGTGATAGGCACAAGTGTTTAATATCTATTGTATACGTTATTTAAGCAAGGAGTACGTATTAATGTAGATTCAACAATATTATAAAGCGTGGGAGTTCGTGATAAAAATACTATGTATACTACCTGTCTAGAGTAGCTCAAGTATTAAGAACCAGTTGTGCTACTCCAAATTAGCATATATACGTCATCAACACAGAATCACTAGCGCTGAATTTAAAATCGACATCTACATTAGGTCAAGTTGAACCACTGTTTGCAAACACGTCTAATTTGTTGAACCACGTGAAATAATTAATTCATCATTTAATTCTCGCGGAATAATTTGATCCGTGGCTGTACATAAATAAGCATTTTTTTGTTAATTTATGTTCTTTTTTAAAACTGATAATTTTTATGAAAAATTCAAAGGCCCACTGGAACAGACTAATCTAATCAAACCATTCAATCTAATATTTATGCAAATATAATAATACCTCATATAAGTACCAAGTTTTTTTTTATAATAACTATTATTGATATAATTAAATTATTCATGTATGCTAGCATCAGAAAGCCATCAAAGCGTAATGCATCTCCATATTTTCCTCTACAAAAATTATACCTTTTGCATCTTATAAGGTAAAAGATATCTCCATCCTTGCCTTATTATGATGCTGTCTACACAAGAGGAAGTTCATTACAATGGATGGTAATGACACTGACCTTATCTGCACCGAAACGGGACGAAGGAAAACCAGGAGATGAATGTTGAAGAAGGCATGCTTGTCATAAACTAATATCACGCTTGCTTGAAACCTTTGTAGGTCTGTAATATTACAGACGTAAAGCGAAAAGTACCTATATAGGTACTTTTCGTTTTACGTCAAGATACGTATTTCTCAATTTCCCATGGTAAGATTAAGGTCATCATTTATACTTTATATGTAAACCAGGTAACCCCAGATCAGTTGGCTGATCAATACATAGATGTGCAGTGAAATTAAAAATGAATGCTTGTTATAGGAGAAAATATCCATCCATTGATTGATTGAAACTTTACGTTAGTCACTTCGTGTAAATAATAGGCAAAATTAAAAGCACAGCCTATTACTAATTATTACCAATTATACCTATTTTATTACCAATTATAAGATATATTTTCCACTGTCTTTGTATATATATATATATATATATTTTACTCGTAGTCCTATAAGCTTAGCGTAGTATAGAGAAAGTTAGCTACTAGAATTAGTCAAGTACCTTACCCTTCTATAATTTCAATTCATCATTCCATTCTTCCAGTCTATGCTTTAATTGCCTTCTAACATAGTGTGAAAGAAATGAACGCTATTCCAAACACATTTAATATGCATGTTATTTCATGAAGTCCAAACTTATCATTCGATATTTCAATTACGAAATTAGTCAGCTGTCTGTGTGTCCGAGACCCAACCATTATTATATAGTCTCGTTTGTTGTCGTCGCGTGTTTGTAAATACACTTATTAATTGCACGAATATTCAAGGAATACGACGAAGTAATATGATACTGTGACTTTGAATCATACAAATTAATACCGAATATCTACTGTCATTAGGTATGTATTAGAATAGTCGTTCGGATGCAAGCCGACTTCGCTCTTGCAAATTCCAATTTCTCAGCACAAGTCACAAACAAATTGGTAGATACGAAACTTAGTTCTTTTTTTTGAATTTAGAATCGTGCGTTCAATGTTTGCAATATTGTTATTAAAGTATCGAACCATGAATGCTGCGATTGGTCAACTGACCTCGGCGTGGTGGTTCGCTCGTTAAATAATAACCTTCTACTACGACAGAACACTGCTCTCTTAAGCCTATTATTAATTGAATAAAACTTGTAATGAATGTATAAACATTGTCGATTTGTTTCTAGTAATATTTACTTGACGCAATACAGTAATCTCTCTAATAGTTAAATGAATAGCTTGTATAATTATAACCCACTCATTTCCGATCACAATGTAAATTTACATATGTAATTAGCCCTCCTGACCGAATTCCGGTCAGACGGCCAATCTAAACGGAGACTAGACAAAGCGGGAGATTTTATCATAGTGCACAAGTGTGTACGCAAGCTCAGGTGCATTCTCTCATCTCTCACTCTCTTTCTATCACATCTGCTATATCCGGAGAGAGATCAGAGGCCGGATTTACGGCTTTAATGCTCTCTGAGGCACGAAATACTTTGAAAGATGTACGTCATACTTGTCAAGTGTATTTAAAACCAATTTATAAATGGTTTTTAATTAGTTTTATGGATGTAGCGTTCCACCGTATATGGGCATTTTTAAATATCTAGCTGAGTGAGGCCCGGGTTAGGTTAACGTGACAAATTAGATGCACTAGAAAATAATTGGTCGCAGATATCCGATGACACAGAAGCATTGATAGTGTGTAGGGAGACCAGCCAGCAGTGGGATGGTATAAGTTTCAAAAAAGGTTTATTTTAATAAGAATAAGTTAATATATCTTACAATCATGCACATTGGGTCATATATAGTGAGATATTCCAAGATGCGACGAAAATACCTCCTCGTTTTTGATGACCATGGCTTTGTTATTACTAATGCAAATATTATATTCTCAATGAAAAATTGGCTTTACTTCTTTTGTTCCTGTTTTTTTTTATTATACCACCTCTAAAAACCAAATCCTGACATCATTATATATTTCACCAGGGAAAAAAAGTAACTCAACAGAGTATAAAAGAAGTCAATGACCATTGAAGTCGTTTTGAATTGATCACATATGACGTCACTGAGACTAACCTTCACTCTATTCTTAAAAGTTGAAGAACTGGTTTGCATTCAAAATCTTTACTGCATTGCACCACCCATCCAAAAGAAAGATCTATAAAGAAAGTTCTAGCAGGAGAGAAGTAGAAAATAATAAGAGGATACAAACATTGAGCCTCACCACACAAAGTTTGTCCCTACCTGGACTCAAATCCGGAACCCTTGGGGCAGAAGGCAGTGTCACTACCAATTGAGCTAATCAGAACTTTCTTTAAGAAATGTAATGCCATGAATTAGTGGTAATTAATGTTAGTAATGTGGGTTATGTCATGAAAATTTGAGAATTGCGTTTCCCCCGCAGCAACCTTAGGTTTGATTCGAGTTAACGAAAATGTTACATTTAATGCTAGGCTGACAGCTAAAATATAATTTGATCGTCTATTTCATTTTTGTCCTGTTGTCATAGAAAGGCAGAGAGTAGTGATTCGTCGATGTGTTAAAACACTTTTTGTTTCCGTCAAGGTTAAACACATTGATTATGAAATTATCTTTTTTCTCAACGTTCTCGACTTCATTAGCCTCGTTCTGTACACTGAATCAAAGCAAGACTTCACTATTAGTCGTTAAAAAAATACGACAATAGAGTTTAATGGCTTATAAAATGGTTAAAATTACACGTATAGTCTTTTGAAACTTGGAATATTGTCAAAGCCAAGATTTGAATAGACTTTGTCTCCACCTGCACTAGTAGCACAGCCGGCTGTAACAAGACAAAATATGAGATTAACATTTTCGTCTCTTTCCCTCGTATGAAATAGGGAAGGGGGAGAGCGACTCGGTGCGAATAATTCGTGACGTAGTTTTGTCTTGACCTGCGTGCTAGCCCTACTGTGTTGCCATTTCTTGGGAATCCTTCCATTTCCCAGTTTCGTAAGACTAAGTCCGAGATGAAAAGGTCTCGTAGATAGTTATCTCGTGAAAATATAAGTCCAATATTATGACTTTGAGCAACACTACTTTTATGTTTTCTAACCTCCAATCTATCTATATAAATGTATAATAAATACGGTTCATTGGTAAGCGTATCACTTAAGGATGCCTGGACCGATTTGGTATAGTTTTTTAATTTTCGTTATTGTCCGAAAAGGATTTAAGGAAAAATAATTTAAAAAAATGTCCGGAAAATTAAATAGAAATTCATGAAAAACTATCGTCAATTTTCTGGTGATACTTCTATTACAAGTTAATAGGTGTTTGAATGTTTGTAGAGCCTGTATGTATTCGTTATTGAAAATTCATAAGCACGATGGAGAGCAGGAGTACTGCATAGCTAACACGGTACAAACAAACACGTCGCAATTTAAAAGAAATCACGCTGTTGCCGCGTGTGTAAATATTGATTCGCTTAACGAATCAACCGGGACCGCGGTTTGTATATTTCTCCGATTTATTTTCGACTTAAATCCAATAATAATAAGGGATTGGAATTTTGCGCATAATTTAATATCCTGCTATCGAAGTAATCCTTCATCTTTTGATACATCAAATTCTTGGCATTCTCGATACTGAGGCCGAATTCACTATTTATGGAATATTTGTTATTTTTCCTTCGTATGTTATGGCCGGTCACTACGAAAATGTAAATTATAAACAACCTTTGGGACATGCGCGAGCCACCATTTTTAACCAATTTCAAAAAGGAGGCAGTTTTTAATTCGTCGCGCATGTTCCCTTTTATTATTTATTTTTACGTAATTTAATTTATTAGGACATTTCTCAAGAAATATCTCACGCGCCAAAACAATGAAAATATTGTATTGTGTGATTGAAACATGGCTATTGGAGTAGTTGTGTATTATTGTAGCTTGATAGGCATGTAATACGTCACAGATGGCTTGTCATGGAATTTATTATATTTTACAAGGCGAATTTGCGTACTTAAGTACCCTTGATTCGCGTCTACATAAGCGCCAGCAATAGCGTGTCGCAAAATGGAAAGTAAAGTTACAAAAACTCGGAGCCTGATGAGGCCGGTTAACGTCAGTTGAACCACATTGTTAAGCGTGGACAATTTTACATAATCCACAGCTAATTAACATAACAGGTTCCCTATTAACCTATTAACAACTTAAAGGAAGTAACAGACACTCGAATTACAGTTTCCTAAACCTACCCATAAAATATAATTTGAGGTAATTTAATTTGTTTGACAGCTTGATTAGCGCAGTTAGTGGTGAACCTGCTTTCTGTGTCGAGGCTGTTTTACTGGTGGTAGGCTTCGGCCGTGGCTAGTCACCACCCACTGAACAAAGCCATGTCGCCAAGCGGCCTAGCCGTGTTCCGGCATGATGTTCGGTGTTGCCATTCATGGATGGCGGGTCAGATCAGTTGCGCTGCATGTGCCTAGTGAATGTAGCGTCTCGATCTACTGCCGCCTTCCTACCTAGGCAAGTATGCTCCATCATAGATCTCATCGTCACTTACCATCAGGTGAGATCGAGATCAAATACTTGCCTATAATGTAATAAAAAAAAAAAGGCTAACGAGGTCCCGGGTTCGAATCCTGGTTGGGATAAACTTTGTGATGAGTATTGAAATGTTTGTACCGAAGTCATTATTCGACGACGACGACAAAGTCATTAATGCTTAATATATATATAAGTAATATTGTATTATATTATTATGCTTGAAATAATTTAGAATTACGTTACCGATAATGTCATTCATTTCATCAATAATCTATTATGATAGATATGTCTTTGATATACTATAATGCAATATCCCCCTAATACTAATTGCGGACCAGGTACTTTTGTTTCATAACAGTGAATATAATAATCGTACCGTGCAACATTCAAACGACTGACCAAGGTTAGTGAAGTGAGATCACAAGTCGCAAAACTGCAGGTTTATGGCTGTACAATATAAAATCTGAATATTTTAAAAGGATTTGTTTTTATTTTATTTTTACAAGGAAAAATGTATATTATAAACCAAATTTTGTGTCGAATCTGTGTTAGCGTTTTTGTACGATACTAAACATAAAAATATAGTTTCATGTGTCTAAAATATTACTAATAGCTAGTTTCGTGTATTAAAACTCTAGTTCTTGCTGTTCCCGGCGTGTACATAATTCCACGCGTATGGGAGATTAATATTAAATACACAATTGTTTGAAAGACCCTTTATAATATATCACGGTAGACAAAACACTGTCACGATTGTAGTAATTTAAACGAGACGGTCAAACTATGACTCTAGGACGACAACCACTTCACTCCTCCCGTGACCATGGTTGCTGTAAAGCAGCCGAAACGTCGGGAACGTAAAAACATAAAAATAAACGCGATAAAATCCTTAAAATTAGTTTTATTTCAATGAGATTCGCTTCGTTATTACCATGTACACCATCATCCTACAAACTCTATGGATTGCAATAAAGTATTACAAATCTAAATAAAAAATAATAGCGCATTGCCAAAATAACTTATGCTTTATTCCGTGTACTAAAACCATCTCGTTAGTGAATCAGTGGCGAGGTGATCTAAAGTCGTGGGTACGACTCTGAAGCGTCTTAGATGTAACCTGATATTTGTATTTTCTGTTAAGAAATTCTATGTTACAGTCTGGATGTTTTAGTGATGCTCAAAGTCCTGATTTTGGTCCAGTATTTTTGCAAGGCTTGCAGATTTTGCTATAAAACTCGTAAATATCTTTCCCTACACTTTGGGCTTCACTGGAGAGTTTGCACAGTATACACACAAAAATAAATTCGAAGTTCATTTTAAAGAACATCATTCTTTCCACATCAGGGGTGGGTTGAACTATCAACCGCAGCTTGCCCTAAATGGGACAAGTCGTTAGGCCCCGTCGGTCCCGTGTCTCTAAAACGTCCCGATAGCTTTGGTACGAGAACGCAAATCGAGGATATTTGGAGTCAAGTCAAATGGCAAAGTGTTATCAGAAGTCGATCGGATGTCAGCTATTTCTTGAAGTATTTTTGATGTAGCTAGGTTAAATTCTTATAAAATCGTTTTGTGTTTTTAAGATTTTGGACAAGTATCTAGTTTATTCGATAAGTATCACAACAGCCTGTCTGACTATACAGGGGCTGAATTCTGCTAATTTACAAACGTTTCAGTGGAGTGTCGATAGCGTGTCGATTGAATGATTTTAGACATTTGGTAATCTAGCCATTCAACTACCATAGAACTATTTCGTATTCTGCACTTCAGTCGTGTATCAATTTAATGTAGCTAAGTAATGTTATTTTACTCGTTATCTGACGTTTCTAGCAGTCGACACACAACCATTGACACTGAAATGAGACTCCATCAAGACGACATTAAAGTTTTAGCAGAATAGCTAATCTATCACAGTCGTAATGGAACCTCAATAGTGTGTCACTGGAATGGGAATTGTATGCCATTTTATTTAAATTAGCAGAATTGGGCCACTGTTCATATGTCTAATATATATGTAGTTATATTTTTGAGGCAACATTATCCATGTAAATTACCAACATAGTGGCACTGATATAGAAATTAACATAGGAATGGTGCTACCACAAAGAACTACAGACATGCTACGGGTATTATGTACCATGTATATTGTTAATTATTCCATTTTTAGCGCCAACACTATACAATTTGATGGATAACGAAGAGAAGCCCGCTTACTGTCATATTGTTTATCGTTTTATTCATAGATGTTACACGTTTCTTATGTTACAATGTATATTTTTCTTGTATTTACTAGTTATTTTAACACTTCCTTGTTTGATAATAGAAAGATATTACAATTAAATATTCTTGTGATGGTCGTGTAGAAACCGTACATTGGTTATAATGTTAATATAATTAATTTACTGCCAGCAATAATAAACTAGGGTGCCTAATGTAGGCTTCCTGGTCGCCACACTGTAATACCCCAGGGTATAGGAAAGTCGTATGAGTAAAAAAAAAATACTACCTACACAAAGCTATTAAAAATATGATTATAAAACAACATCGTGGATGCAGCGTGACGAGTTTATATTGTTAGACGTTTTTAACCGACTTCAAAAAGGAGGAGGTTCTCAATTCGGTTGTATTTTTTATATTTTTTTAATGTTTTTACCTCAGATCTTTGTTAAAATGCACAATACTAATAAGGAAGCAGAATTTCAATTCCTCTCGTTCCTCGTCTGCTGAAAATAAAATCGCAATAATCTTTTAACATCTATCATTATCGAAGTTACATGCAAATAAGGTTGATCATAGACCATTTAACCGACTTGAAAAAAAGGAGGAGGTTCTTTAATTTGATCGTATTTTATTTTAAATAGGTGCAAGGTTGGTGTTGTCTTTGACCATCGTCAATCAGCCACCTTCTATCGGTTGTCTATCGTCTCCTCATAAAATCCCTGACCACTTCTTGTATTTAATTCGTTATAAATCATCATGATTCAACCCAACGCGTATGTCGAAACTTATTTAATTTGCCACACAGTGTAATTATTTTTTGTAGCAAGTCGGGTGCATTTTCGGTGAGCCAGTAGGCGGCAGTCGGTCTTTGATATAAAAAGTAGAATTTTAACTAAACCAGTCGGCAGAACCGGTGCATGTCGGTTACATCAAGTGTACACCGTGAAAGGATAACATTCAATTACATACTTTGCGTGTAAGTAATACATAAAATTGGGAACTCGTTTTAAGGCAGCGTGTAGTATTGTAGAGCCTAATGTTTCCAATTAATTTGGCGATTGATGATTAATGTAAGCACATCAAACTATTTTTATTTATGTAAACCATTATAGTACTTGTGAATCGTTAAAAATGTCACAATATGATTAAGATTCTACTGCCGATCTATTTTTTTATATCGCCAGACGATCAATCCAACTATACGGTCCCACTAAGTAACGCTTGTATTATGGGTACCGTATAACTGAGGGCGAACTCGGTATATAATGCTTATATAGATATTAAACATCCATGATTCGGGTACAAATATTCGTGCTCAACACACAATCTTTGTCCCTACCGGGATTCGAACCCCGGACTGACCTGATTTGACGATTCGTCGTCCGGTCGTCGTCAGGTCGGTCTATCTATCCGCCGAAAGACGTCCACTGCTGGATATAGGCCTCCCCCAATGGTTTCCACACATCACGGTCCTCCGCCACTCGCATCCACCGGCTTCCTGCAACGCGTGTGATATCATCGGTCCACCTTGGTGGGGGGCAGTCCTACACTACGTCTTTCAGTTTGTGGTCGCCATTCTAGAACCTTTCTGCCCCAACGGCCATCGGTTCTGCGAGCTATGTGCCGCCCACTGCCACTTCAACTTTGAAATTCTTTGAGCTATGTCGGTTACTTTAGTTCGTCCACGGATCTCCTCATTTCTGATTCTATCGCGTAGCGAAACCCCGAGTATAGCTCTCTCCATTGCGCGTTGAGCGACCTTGAGCCTTCTTATCAGTCAGGTCGGTCGACGATACCGAATACATTGTACTTTTGTTCGTAAATAGACTAATTTCAGGTTATGAGTGAATTCACATATCTACACATCACACAAATCTAATAAACGTTATTATTTTAGCTCATACATCTACGTACTATTAAAACACCTTTATTAATCAATCAGTTAACAACACAACAAACATATTTTTTTACAAGTAAAATCTCAACTAACATAATTTATCATTCAGAAAACATTCAATTTCTTTCTCTCTCTTCTTATTTTCAATCAATTTTGAATTCTGTCACCAGTACCATAAGTTGGTTTTCCCTTGTATGTCAAAGTTGGTTTAATAAATATCGCTGTCTATGTAGCGTACAAAAATACTTTTATAACTCCGCCACATGTTTCTCACAACTGTGACGTGGAGATACCGATTTTAGTTTAAAAACAACTTACAGTGCGACTGTATATAGTCAGCCCGTCAAGTGCGAGCTAACCGTATACTTTATAGTCTACCGTATTTAGACATTTTGTACGGAGAATTGAAAAGCGCCTCTAGCGGCCGGTATTTAAAACTTTCAATTCTCCATACAATATGTCTAAATACGGTAGACTATAAAGCATACGGTTAGCTTACGAATAATCCCGCACTTGACGTAAGTACAGTACTTGACTCCACGTGGGTTGTAAACACTGTATTGAGGAACATTTAAGATGATTAAGTACCAGTTTCCGTTTTACAATCTCATTTACAGTTCAGATCTGCATTGAATTTTACCTCTCGGACCATATATATAAGTTCAGTAAAAGTATTTTTTTTTCAAGGTTTTTTTATTGTACTGATTTTCTTTGCGTGTTTCCGCTCAATAAAGTGATAACAAAATATAAAACCCGAGTAGAATAATGTGTAAGCTAACGTCATTCACAAGCTGTTTCTTTCATTAGGTATTTATATATGTTTTAGCCCCTAGTAGCGGTCTTCGTTCTTTCCACGTAGCCCAGTCTATTATCATATTTTCACTAGAGAAGGTAAACAAGTATTTATTATAATTATGTTGAAGCATTCCGGAAACTTTGTATTGTACGTAAGGTAGCCTAAACTAAGTTGCAAACTACAGGTGCAGCACTTAAGAGTGCATGTAAAATGTATGAGGCTGTACAACTTTGCTCCTGTATACCAAGCTTGGCTATAAACAACCGAACGTTATCATCTAGCTAGCTATTTGGGAATAAGTAACACATAGTTCCATCTAAAACAATGAGAATCAGAATGTTTTTTTATTCATGAAAACCGAATAGTTTGGTTTGATTCTTCATAAGTACTTACTGTAAGTACAGTTTACGAATCGTCAAAAATGTCCCAAATGTTTTGCTACCATTTAAACCCGCCTGTACACCCAAATACATAAAACAATGAAGTTTAAATTCGTGTGATATGAAATTATTAGGTTCTTGTTTATTTTAAAAACACGCCTTATATACCTAGGCACACCGGGCTGTTAGTTTTTTTCTAGTTGTTCTGTTGTTTCTGGATTTTGTATCGAGTGCATATGAACAGCAACCGCATTTGTTTGGAAACTATACCCTCTTAAAACCCGACAGCCATGTAGGTTTACTTAAAAAAAATTGTTGTTAAAAAAATGTTTAGATTAAACAGACAGAAGGCATTGTCGACAGAGGGCAGTAAAAAAACCTGCACGCTAAGTGCGATTCGTCGTTCGTTCGTATTCGTAAGCTAACCGTATACTTTATGGTATACGTATTTAGACATATTTTTAGGTAATGAAACAGCGTTTCTAGCGGGTGGTATTTAAAACTTTCAAATATCAATACAAAATGTCTAAATACGTAAACTATAAAGTATTACTGTGGTACGGTAGTAATTGTAAAGTGTTACGATTAGCTTGCGAATAATTTCGCACTTACGTGCAGAATAATTTCGCACTTACGTGCAGAATAATTTCGTAATGAAAAAATTACCCCAACGTCCGGCCATTCGTATCGTGACGCTCTGTTTATTTAAATAAAAAAAACAATACGACTCTTTTATAATAGTCAGTTATTTTGCAGAACAATTGTTTTCGTGACTGTACTTTTTTGGCGACTTTAATTGAATTGCTAAGCATTGTGCAATTATTTATTTTGTTCTAAAAGGGTGATATGCTCGTGGCTTGAGTGGTTATCTTTATTAATAACAATTAGAAAGAAAATAACTGAAATATTTACAAACTAATATAACTTAAAAAGAGTATAGAAAAGCTACAAAAAGTGTAAAAAATTTGGCCCATGCGGTAGCGTGCCCAAGATGCGGGCCGCATTTCCTCGCTGAATAGCCAAAGCTAATCGCTGAGCGAGGAAATACCCAGCCCTTGGGTCACCGGTTGCGTCGACCAATCTTCTAGAAAGATTTTCTACAAAATTAATGGTGCTCGGACCCCATGGTTGTATTCCCCATGCTTGAGTGGTTGTATTTCTGGCGCAAAAGTAAAAGCGCTGCACTAGTATAAAGATAACACACTTCGCATTTTATTATTATTATACGGGTATTTACTACTGATAAAATACTAAACCAACCATTTATCTTTCTCTATATTTACTTACCGTTGTCTGTAAAACAAATGAAGAATATAAGCCTTTATCTTTGCAAGCGTATCTTCTTCAGATTTTTTTTTATTTTACAGATAATCAAGCAGTGAGGTGTCAGTTGCTGCAATGTTACCGAGATGGCGACAAACTATATCGAGACGTAAGTTATGCGCAAGCAAAATTTTTTATTAAACGCGAAAAGGAAATCTCAACTTAATTGTTGTATACTAAAAAGGTTATAATTAAGTAATAATAACTAGACCACTTTAATATCCCAATGCTGAGCTCTTTACTCAACCTAACGTACATTACTTGGCATTCTTCTCAGACATGCAATTCCTTAGATTCCAGCTTACAACAGTAACCTTACCTAAAGTGGCGTACTAAGTCCTCTATAAAACACATGTAAATTGAAACTAACACAAACGAGGAATAATCTAATTAAAAAAAACCGCCAGACGAACTAATTGCACTGTCCGAAACTAAGCAACGCTTGTATTATGGAATGGGGGCGAACCCAATTTATATTTTTTTATACAATACATCCATGACTCGGGTACAAGCATTCGTGCTCATCACACAGAGTGTGCCTCCACCGGGATTTGAACCCTAAACCCTCGGTATAGAAATCAAAGTCATCATCTCCATCACATAATTTTACCTCTCAACCAATATTACATCATAACATTTTCTCCGCTCAGTGTTCCTAATTCCTCAGCGGTATGTCCTGGGCATCATGGGCTTGCTGGCCGTGTGCAACGCGTATACCATGCGAGTGTGCCTCAACCTGGCCGTGACGCAGATGGTGAACAACACAAAGCACGAGGAATCCCATTATGACCCGAACGCCTGTCCCGATGACAGCGAGCTATTGAGCAATGGAACTGTCAGTGAGAGACCTGTGAGTATTGACACGCCATGTTCATAGCATCATGTCACATCCATTATTTTATTTATAATGTGCATTTATTGAATGTTTTATTGCTATTAATTACTTGACATTGGCAAAATACCTGCTAAGTGGTGGGTGAGTCCATCTGCATATCCATTTTATTTCATCGCATTTCATTTCGTAAAAAAAGAAGAAGAATAATAATACAAAATATTACATTCAGCTGAATGTAGTACATAATCTCTGTTCTACCGATCTGATTTAGAAAATTCTTACATTAATGGAAAGCTACATATTCCTTGAGTGCTAAAGGCTATATATTATCGAAGTAACACAGGTGGAGCCGCATGCAGAAGCTAGCACATAAACCGTTACAATGTCTGTTATATGGAAATTATTAATAAAAAAGTTTATATAAAAATATACCACACTTTAATCATCTTTTCAATGATGTCATTCCGCACAATATTGAAATAGTTGGTAGACGCATTTTTGCTACCCCTGCTCTATCTCCAGTTAGATGACGTGACTTCATTTATAGTATTCCATATTCTAAGCACGATGCAATGAAATATATAATGCCACAGACGCGTGGATAATTTGTGTAGAAGCTGGAAACGCATTTATAATAATAATATTACGAGCCATTTTTTAATGTCTCACTGTGAGGCACGGGCCTTCTTTTCAATTTGTGGGGGATTAGGCCACAGTCCACAACGCTGGCCCAGTGCGGGTCGGCGGACTTCGGTTGAGGTTCGACTGAGGTTCTCTCGGACATGCAGGTTTCCTCACAATGTTTTCCTTCACCGTTTAGCTAGTGATAATCATGGTTGAAAATGAGATTCGCACATTAAATCCAGAAATCGCAGAGATGTGAGTCAGGGTTTGAATCTACAATCCTCGTTACCGCGGCAAGCATTCCACCAACTTGGCTAACACTGTTATCATGTGATGCTTTATGAAATTAAAAAAAATGTGTTTTTTCGGTCAGTTTAAGTGTGATATAGCTATAGAATAAAATGTAAACTCAAGATATATAGGTAAATATTATGTTCAAGAATTTCAATGAACATTAATATTATCTTAATAAACATCAATTTATTGCTTAAACACAGATATCATAAGATAGGCTGTTCTTATTTACTTGAGATCATTTTATCTTAAGTACTTACCCGATGGACTCTATCTAATCAACACTCAATACCTTTAGAAACAGACAGTTGTGCCATCATTGTATTCGAGGGTTTAGAATGTTGATGATAATACGTAGATTTGTTTTGTCCTCTTATAGTCTACATCGGGAGAATCGTGTAATTTAGGCTTAAAAGGGAAAACTATACTGTATTGATTTTTTGATATTCACCCGAATACTACACATTGAAATAAAACTATTTTACGGGAGTTCTCCCGTGACCATGGTTGCTGTAAAGCAGCCGAAACTTCGGAAACGTAAACATATAAAATAAACGCGATATTATCCGAAAAAATAGTTTTATTTCAATAACTATAATGGATAACTATACCAATTATACATTCATATTATTGCTATTTGGACCATGTTAATACTCAAAGTTTCCACAGCCAAACCCTACTACGAGACTTTTTAATAAATCCGCCAACACCCGGAACAAATAACTTGTTATTAAATGAGAACCATTTCTTTTAGTACGCGATCTTCGACTGGTCGGAGTCCACTCAAGGGCTCATTCTCAGTGCATTTTACTACGGGTACGCCATAACCCATGTCCCTGGAGGGTACTTGGCGGAGAGATACGGTGGAAAATGGACGCTGGGCATCGGGCTTCTAAGCACAGCCATATTCACGCTACTGACACCTGTGGTCGTGAAAGCTGGAGGGGCGACCTGGTTGTTCATACTCAGAGTGTTGCAAGGAATGGGTGAGGTATGTACTAGAATCATTTTCATTATATTATCAGTATCACGAAATGCAGTCGACCATTGGGATGGTATCATTCGCTCGGTAAAAAAATACCGTGATTTTAAAGCCATTGCTATTGGTCGGTAGGTTTACTTGCATCCTCGCAAATGCGCAGACTATGTAAAAGTCGTTTAGCTTTGATGAAAACTCAGAGACGAAAATGGTTTGTTTCGTACCGCGAAACGCAATTAATCATAGATCCATGCTTATATAACACCGCATAGAGCAGCACACTGCCCGATAAAGAACATCACCAAATAACAGTAGGCAGCTCATAAATAAATTGGCTATGGTAGCTAAAATGCATGAGTAATTTCAAAGATTCTGACGTCATAATCTGGTCAAGGGCCGTAAACTAAGCTAGCTGAATGAACTATTGTTGAATGCTGAATATTAATGTTCCTCATTCTGTAGGCAAATAGTATCTCCGCTATCTTGCGTGTCGTAAGTAATTAATTAATTATAAGATTGTAGTTACGTCATTGCTTAGCATCATAGTATAGAAAAGTCAGTGTTCTCTATGCTATGATGGCATTCTCGTGCTAATGTTATAGTTTAAATCTATGATAATGTTGAAAAAAGCTATGCTTTGTGGGGTACGAAGGATTATTTGGTATAGCCCAGCGGTCGCTTACCAATTATCTAGGGGTTTTTATTTCGATGTTTAGGAACTGACGTTAGCCCAGGCATCGGAATTCTAAGTGAGTTGAACCGTTGAGCGAACGATAACGTCATAGAGCCAAAAAATAAAAATAAGTTTAAAAAGTTACTTCCTTATGTTCGTTCCCTGCTACCAACCCAATGGCATGGTACTATTAACTTTATTACACAAGGAATACCTACCATGTGAACGCAACCGTTGCAATTTTATTGTATGTGCAAATCAACAAGATTGAGTAAAACAATGTTGCATGGGTTTAACAAAAACATGCTAATTAAACGCATACCGCAACCATGAGTAATGGGTAATTGTTATTAAAAATACTTGTTTGTTTAATTTAGGTTACTATATATATATAAAACAAACTCGTGTTAGTTACACCATTTATAACTCAAGAAAGGCTGATTTTATTGATCTTTATTTTTTTTGTCTGTGTCCGCCCCGAATAGCAGAATAACATGGAGGAAAATTCCTAAAAATAATAATAAAGATATTTCATTTTCTCATAGATTTCATTCTGAAGCGGTACGAAGTTTATTTATGCTAGACATTCCTTACCAGCCCTTTTGGTGTCCCACTGTTGGGCACGGGCCTCCCATTTATGTGACGGGGATAAAGCCATAGTCCATAGTCATTTCTATCGTAGAAAATTAATGTTATTGCCAGACAAACGAACACACCAACTATACGGTCCCACACTAAGCAACGCTTGTATTATGGGTACCGTACAAAGGAATGAGGACGAACTCAGTATATAATACTTGTGGATATTAAACACTCGGGTACAATCATATGTGCTCATCACAGACAGATTGTCCCCTCCAGGATTTAAACTGGGACCCGCGGCAATTATTACAACCAAGGTCGTCATACTAACATACGGAATTTTAAAAACAAATTTATCGTATTCATATTTACGCAAGGTGTGTGCAAACAAACCAATCAAAATTCTGAATTCCTATCTAATCTGGTAGTAATCGAAAAATGCAGCTAAGACCTTGAAGCGTTCGTGAGAGGGGTCCAACTGCTGGCGCGATAATAACGAGGCTGCGGCTACATGCGCACGAGTCGATACCCAATCTGTCACTTGTCATTCAACTATCGTTTTACGAATAATAGTTACCTATTATAATGAATCTAAAATTAAATCAACATAACGTGTATGTATATAAATATATGTATTATTTTTATAAAAAATCTAAAATTAAATCAACATAACGTTTGTTTCCCCCAAGAGGTTGGCAAAGAACTTGAATGAATGATTGCGTAACTTTACGACGACGCTGCCTCAGATTTGATGTGACCAAATAGATCATGCGAAGACTTAAGCGTTTGGGCGAGGCAGTGTAAGCATTGCCCTCAATCTATCAGCACACGGCATAAGTTCTCCATGTCGCAAGGGCGGGCTTATTTCCATTTACCAGGATACCTTTTAGTGTGAGCCGTTACAAATAAAAGAAATCACGACTCTTGAATTGTACCTAACTTCTTATTTGAACACAATTAGACCAAACTACTACTAGGTACTTAGAGTAGCACTCTCTATAATTGTATAGTATATAATAGAATAAATTTATGATTACTCGAATCGGCTTATCGATTATTAATAGGGCCATCGATTTAATGAACCAGGTAACCTCGACAAGTGTCCACATAAACGGTTTTTCTACAATTCACAAATCAAATGGCTAAAACGTTAACATTCGCAACTAAAAGTTATTTTTTCACACTTTTCAGAAGTAAACTGTCAGTTGTTTTTGAAAATACTTTACCAACATAATATGGCTCAATATCCATATAAGGGATAGTCTCAGCGAAAATATTTTTTGTAGTTCATAAAAAATATTTTAAGACTCACGTTTGAATGAGCATTTTAGTATATCATTTTTTTTTCCAGGGTCCCACAATGCCCGCGCTTATGATAGTCCTAGCCCGATGGGTTCCACCACACGAAAGGTCAAGGCAAGGTGCTCTGGTCTTCGGAGGTGCTCAGATCGGGAACATCTTTGGGTCGTTCATGTCAGGCTTCCTGATGGCTGGCAGCGGTGACTGGGCAAATGTGTTTTATTTCTTCGGATGCTTTGGAATATTATGGTTTTTGGCCTGGGTATGTATTAATGATGATGATGAAGAAAAATAAATTGTAATGTCATTGTATATGGAAGAAAGCATTCCATTAATTTGGGGGATAGAATATGGTATTGTAAATGAAAAGGTCGATGACATATCATACAAGTATGGAAAAGATAGAGACAGACGGAAAGAAGCTACCCTAACACTGACCACTACAATAAGAGACCCTGAACCTTAAATGAGAAAATCCATGTTTTTTATTATTTCGTTTTCTTTTCTGAATTTATTAAATGCTTGCTTTCAGTTATGCAGACGATTTCTAGTAAAACCTACTACGACTCTACATTTCATGAATGTTTTACTACTTTTTCAGAGCCTCCTCTGCTACAGTACACCAAACACGCATCCATATATTTCTGAGGAGGAGCTCAAGTACCTGAACGAGTCGGTCACGAGCGCTGAGAACACGAGTATCAGGGACCCAGTGCCCTGGAAGGCGATTGTCAGATCTGTGCCAGTATGGGCACTATTGTTTGCTGCTGTAAGTATAGTTTAGATTAATACCTATTTCGTTTATAAGTTATCATCAAACAAATTCACAACGTACAATTGTACTCCATAATTTGAAATATATTCGCTATTAGAGTCTAAACGAGTAATTGGTAGAGAGGGGCTCGGCTCTTTCTATATCGCACCAGAGCTTACTTATAGCGATGACGTCACTTGACCCTTACTATGTATTATTTTTTTATCGGAAACTTAAAACGTCTATACGTTCTAGGTTTGAATGCTGTAATCTGTAGTAGGCATATATATACCAATCATATTGATTCCATTAATTGAAAAAACTCAGATGTTATTACAGTTACTGTTATTGAGAACCGTTTCCATTATAAGGAGGCCTCGTGCGCGAGGACACTGGAACAAAAGCCGTTGAATAATAACTGTTATATAATAGTACCTAATCGAGTTTGTATTGTTGTCCCCTATTGACGTGTTAGATCGATAATTAAGTATTACGTGTTATGTGAATTGTATACGAGCTTAACAATGTCAATTATTACAACCATACAAACTTCATGTCTTTGTATCCGGTTATGCTCTGTATTTATTGAAATTCAAAATACATGAATATGTAAGTAATATATACGTCAACAGGTTTTAGAGAATTATTCTAAAGCACGTACGTAGTTTAATTTATAGTCATTATATTGTTAGACTCTTCGTATTATCATGTTTAAAATTATCATAAGAACATCCGTAAAATTTAAAATAAAATAGGAAATCAAATTTAAATCACATAAGCATAATATATTTTCAGGTTGGCCACGACTGGGGTTACTACACCATGGTCACAGACTTACCAAAATACATGACTGACGTCCTCAAATTCAATATAGCAGCGACCGGCACATTGACTGCGATTCCGTACCTCGCCATGTGGATAAGCTCCTTTATTTTTGGATGGGTGTGCGACGTATGTGTTAAGAGAAAATGGCACTCCATCAAAACTGGAAGGATTATTCATACAACGATAGGTATGTATACCGGATTAAATTTTTCGTACTTTCCTTTCTAGCTTTTTGCCATTTTATTATTACCGACCTTAGGTTCATTAAGAAATGCATACGTTTTTTGTTACTTATATTTACGCTTACCGTCGTGGAGTACGGGCGCTATTGATAACCGTACTCGTACGTACGTCGTAAGGTACAGTCACCTACAACACTCAAACTTTTACCCCTAAATATATAGAAGATTTAACTAATTTAAAAGAGTATTACAATGTGTTTATCAAAAGAAAAGTTGTTTGTAATGCCATTTAAAATACATTTTGGACATATATTGCTACATCCATATTGCCGATACCAATGGCTTTAATTGTGATTTTTTCTCAGTTTTCCACGATAGCTACCCCCAAAAATATTTGTAAGATAAACAATACACTCCCTACATAACCGCTGCTATATAGTTTGTCATACAAACGTTTTACGCGGTCACTAGCGTGCCAACTAAGTAACAATACTCATAATTGAGCCACCGAATGGAGTTTACGTGCTTTCACTGAAATTATTCTTCATATGACGACCTGATTAGCGCAGTTGGTAGTGACCCTGCTTTCTGCGCCAAGGGTCCCGGGTTCGAATCCTGGTAGGGGCAAGCTTTGTGTGACGAGCGTGAATGTTTGTATCCGAATCATGGATGTTTAATATCTATATAAGTATTATACACTGAGTTCGCCCTCAGTCCATTGTACGGTACCCACAATACAAGCGTTGCTTAGTGTGGGACCGTATAGTTGGTGTGTGTTTGTTTCATGAATCGAATGGTACATTTTATTGCTTCCAGCCGCTGCGGGTCCCGCCATATGTATTATATTGGCGTCATATGCGGGCTGCGACCGGATGGCTGCGGTCGCCTATTTCATCGCCTCTATGGCTCTCATGGGAGGGTTCTACAGTGGAATGAAGGTAATATAATAAAAAAAACACCTCACGTAAGCGAGCCCTGTCATTATTGACCAACGTTGTCTATCAGTCCATCAAAGTCCTCTGGCTTGGAAACGAAATTAGATTTCTGATATTTGCCTATGCGAGTATTGAACTTACAAACACCCGGTGCAGTGACTACTATGCTTCTATAGCTAACATAAACATTTTACTTAAGCATTTGTAGTTGTAGAAATCAAACCCGAGACCTCGCACTAATATGCTTGTATTGCCAACATAAACATTTTACTTAAGCATTTGTAGTAGTAGAAATCGAACCCGAGACCTCGCTCGACACGCCTGCAGGCGACCCCTACCTATTTCCCGAAATATACAGAAACTAATTTCGATCACAATATTTGATATTCCGCTTGTAACTTTGCACATTGGTAAGGATATAGGAAATAACTTGCCGTGTCAGCTTTTTATTGGGTTGGGGAGAAACGGAGCGTGTCGGCTGAATTTAGATGACATAAGGCGTATTTTACAAGCTCTCGCATCAGATTGCACCTATGTTATTTTTCCTGGTGTTTTTGTAATATTAACCCACCTACCTTTTTTCTGACCGTAATTGATATTATTAGATCAAAAACCATGTGTTGATAGAATAAGTAGCACATTTTGTGTGTGACATTATTATTATATTCCATTAGAATTATTCTATAGTCGTCCTGTGATCTCTACGTGTGTCACTACGTCCCTTTGTCACGTCTCTACTTTTTTTTGAGATTGAGCTGTCAACATATAAACAAAAATCATTGAATCAAAATGTTCAAAGAAATCTCGATAAAACAAATATACTTGTCGACTTGAGAACACCCTGCTTTCTCCGTCTGTTACAAATCTACGTTATTGGGCGTGACCTTTTATGGTACTTGCAGTTAAATGAGATAGGAGACTTAGGTTTAAGCGTGAATCAGGCAAGCTTTCCTGTCACTTACCACAACATTTCTTGCAACCAGGTGAATGCATTGGACTTGGCACCCAACTACGCGGGTTCCCTCACCGCCATGATTAACGGGACCTCCACAATATCTGGAATCATCACACCTTATTTGATAGGGCTGTTGACACCTGATGTAAGTATATTTTTAACTGCGTGAATAAATTATTGAATGGTTCTGCCTATAGGCCATAGATACTGAGTAGGTACTAATAATTTTAATCATGTCATTAATTGAAATAAAACTAATTTTACGGATTTTATCGCGTATATTATATCAGTCCTCCCGTGACCATGGTTGCTGTAAAGCAGCCGAAACGTCGGGGACGTAAAAACATAATATAAACGCGATAAAATTCGTAAGATTAGTTTTATTTCAATGTGTAGTATTCGCGTAAATATAAGAAATCAACATGTCATTAATCATAATACTGCCACAATTTCCATCAGTTTGAAAGTTCATATTAAAATACATGGGTAGGTAATGAATACTTTATCAGACCATCAGTTATTCAGACCAAAAATGTGGAATAAAATTTCAAACAAAATGAGTAGAAATTTTTGGGCTAAAAGTTTGTTCAGAACAATAATAGGCTTTTATTGATGTAATATTTTCAGCCCGGTGTCAAGTTCTGACAAGTTGTCGAGTATGCGGCTTTGTGCCGGAGTTTCTTTTTGAATTTCCCTTAGTCTTGCAATCAGTGTGTATAATAATATCATAATGTGTATAATACTAATTTTGGTAAATATTGCATTGATGTTTTTATAGATATTGATTATGAAATTGACTATCAATAAGTACTTCTTCAATTCGAAATAGTACAAGGTACAGGATTATGTCCATCCTTTTTTTATTAGGATCCACAATTTCCCATTCTCAATACCAAATTTGAAAACAATTTACCGTTCAAGAGGTGCTGACCAAATCTTTATTGTTCTAGTCAACACTGGTCCAATGGCGAGTCGCCTTCTGGGTGTGCTTCGCAGTGCTAGTTGGCACCAATGTGATTTACATAATCTGGGCGGACGGCAAACAGCAATGGTGGGATGACGTCAGACAATATGGCTACCCTGAAGACTGGAAACACGGGACTCTCCGGATGGCCAATCAGGATAAAGAGAAGAACAAAGAGGCAGAAGCCAGGAATTAAGTTTTTTGAGATTATCTGTGACTACACATTTATAATGTTTCTTTGAAATAATGAATGATTAAGTGCCCATTTTTTAAATATCCTATCATTGTTTACGGACCAGTCTTTGCGCATGGGCCTGCCATCAATTTCAGGGCTATTCAGGCTGACCAGAAGTGAGGTTTACTAAATAATGTAGGCGAGTTGGTAATGGTAATTATCTATTTCTTCAATTGTTTTACAATCATCAGTTCAATGTATTGAATTTATAAAATGGTACGTCCGCATCTCAGCGCGATGGTGGGGTAATAGTGTAGTGATGCATCGTAGACGTAGTGATGCGCTGTAGATATAGTGCTGTGCAGTTACTGTATCGACTAATGTATCGACTATTTGCGCGTGCACACAGGCCATAGTTCAGCTGGCCCATAGCAGATTGGTGGACTTCACATATCTTTCAAGAGCTTAGGTTAACTTAAAATACATTCTTTGAAAGGAAAATCTAACTCAGTATGGTAGTAAATTGTTACCCCATTGCAGACTCTTTGCTGTACCGCATAATAATGTATGGCTCTACTAAGCGGTGATTAAAAGTTTTAGGTAGATACATGAAGTGCTTAAAGTTTGTAGTTTTAAGTACGTTTTATTCAAGACTAGTTAGACCATAAATACATGGTTAAAGACTCTACGCTTGTATGCTTCTAGCTACAAATGCTCCACATAAATTCATGAAGTTCTTTTTTTTAATAGTACTGCAGTATATGTTATTATAAATATTTTTCCGCGTGCATCATTTTAATATCATCCCTTGACTTAATTTTAAAAGTGCCATTTAAGAAGATAAATATTACTAGTAAATATGGAAATTAGATGTAGTACCTTTATTTTTCTTAAGTACTTACATGTTCATATTTAATTAACCCAGAAAACCATAGGTACATTTATATTATATGCGATCATTTAGAAATAAAACACTTACCCCCAAATTTATAGAAGTTAGATAATTTTATCAATCGTCATATAGTACCGCCCAAAACAAACCTCTTTTGCGCAGTACATTATATGACGTTTAACAACGTAATAGAACGTCTATAAATTTGGGGGTAGTACTATTATTAATAATTCCCATTCCAGTAAAAACAGCACCATTATAAGTGTTCTAAATTTATATTTATTTTTAATAATAGCTAAGTGCAGAATATAACTACGTAGATAGTATTTAAATAGTTTACAAATAGTGTAATGCCTAGGTGTTATTGTAAATTGCAGCAATTGTGATATGTAATTTTAGTAGACTTAGCATGTCATCGAGGTAAATCAAAAAATCCATAGATGTGTTAATATTAAATTATGTAAATTATAGCGATAATTAAATATTATGATTTGTTTTATTTTAATAAATACCTACACAACGTTCGTTTTGTCTTGGAACTTTTACTATACTGTCTTAGTTCTCATGGTGACACTGCAATCAAATTTCTGCTGTTAGAGGCAGTCTGAAGTCTGAAAATAATCTGAAAACTCTTTGGTCTATGACGCCTATTAAAACAAAATAGCAGTAAGGTACAAATTAGCAACATTAACAATTGTATCACTGAAGTACAGACTCTTGCGTGGATAGGTAATAAGAAAGGTACCTAGTTGATCTCGCATATGCAACTATTCCATATCTTAAAACACTAATAGAGCATCAATTTACGTATCAATTTTGAGCTGACGTAAATTGCTACCAATAATTTCGATTCACAAAAACAATTGAAAGCATTTTTCTTAAAAACAAAATTGTAATGCCATTATAGGTACCTAAATAGATTTCAACGTCTATGAATTTAGTTTTTTACAGCTTTCATAGAAACAAAATAATCTAAACCTTGTTGAGCCAGTACACAGAGCGATAGGTGTATGCATAGCTGTAACTTATACAATTATGATTCATACATTCAGTTTCCCTTTGCAAATTATACCTACCTACGTTCATTCATCGTTTAACGACTTAGAATCATGGGGAATGAATTTTGAGTAGGTTGCCAGAGGCGGCTTTAGTACGATTTATGGGCCGGATTTGGATAGAATGAAAACCCGGGCGCAGATGTTACTGAACGCATGGTCTCGGCACTATATAATGTTCAACAATGTGTTTTATTATTCTATAATTTGTATTATTAGGCGTAGTCCTAATTGGCAAACGATGCTGTTTTGTCGGACGACGAGATTAAACATGTGTTCAAAAAGAATAGGATTCAGATCAATTTAATTTGAATTTAAATCACAATTTTAGTTCAATTAGAGCTGCTGACGTTTTTAAATTTATTTAATATTAAATATTGATTTTTTATATAGCGATTACACATTGAAATAAAACTAATCTTACGGATGTTATCGCGTATATTACATGTTTTTTTCGTTTCCGACGTTTCGGATGCTTTACAGCAACCATGGTCACGGGAGGACTGAGGTGTTAGACGTTCTAGTGTCAGAGTTTGAACCGGGATACACAAATCTCTTTAGTGTTTTAATTGAAGCTCGCAAGTCATCGCGCGACCATAGTAATAATTTTCATCGCGCGACGAAATCGCATCTTTTGCCAATTAGAACGACGCCTTAATCAACTTCTTCTAAACATAACAATTAAGGTCCATATAACATAGTACCTCTAATGCCCCGACTGGATAATCCAATGAAATAATGTTGGCGAATAAAAAAAATATTTAACTCCGTCTCTGGCAGCGAGATCTAATCGCTTGTTTAAATTGTTAATGTTATATTCTCAACCTACCAGTGTGGGGACTACTCAGAATGTGTCCAGCATGACAATCAGTCACTTATCCCTGCTGTTAGTACAATGTATATGTTGTCTAACACTGCATGCCGATGAATGAATTATGGCACATATTCCAGCGTGGAATTCATGATTGACATTCTAAATATAGGCATGTGAATCTTTAATGATGAGTGAAATGTAATATTATTCACTACAGTCAAATTATCATCTTTAAGATTAAGTATAGTTGGTATTTTCTAGTACAATGTTATGGTTAATGTGTGTTCTCAGTTATATTAAAACGAGATAGCATTATTTCATAAGAGGTGAACGTTTTTTGTTTCTTAAGCCTTCAGACGAAATAAAACTATACTATTTGTTTTGCCTCCACCATGGTGGACATCTAGGCATCTTCTTTTTATATGTAGGGTAAGCCGGGCCACTTTATAAAAGCGCATCATCATCGAGAAAGCATGCTGTCACTGTTATTCTTATTAATGAAACCGGTAGTATGAGTGGGACGGAAGACGCTTACGTAGCCTTAATGCACGCAAAACTATTGTGCTAGAGCCACAAAGCTTGCTTTTGCGTAAAATATAGTAAGAATTGTCAGGTTATCAAAAAATTCGGTATCATTAAGGTTATCGTTCTCCTGTCCATTTATAAACAAATGATGTCTTCATTTTATCTATACGTACTGACCTTATGATTTATTTAGACGGATTTGTTTTTAACTAGATAGGCAACGAGATAGTGTACATAGGTGCTTTATGTAAAATATTTTATATCAAATCATAATACATTGAAATAAAACTACTCTTACGGATTTTATCGCGTTTATTCTACGTTTTTACGTTCCGGACGTTTCGGCTGCTTTGCAGCAACCATGGTCACGGGAGGACTGAGGTGGTTGACGTCTAGTGTCATAGTTTGAAACGGGGTACCCACATATTTAGTTGTTGTATATATTATGAGAAATCAATAAATCATAATAAATTTGAAATACTTAGGTTTAAATACCACTTATACTACATTGAAAACAGCTAAAGATATCTGAAGACATCTTTGTTTTTTTAAATTTATATCCTGTTGATTATATAAGCACTATATTCATTACCTAGGAAATTTTCAAAATTGTTAGTGAAATATATAGTGTGTTTGGTATGTAGATATCAAATAATTTGTAAAAAAAATATGGTTGGTGTTCCAACGAATATTCGAGTAATGTGCCGAATATTAACCGAAATTTGGTTCTTATAGGATTGTTATATCATGTATTTAACGAACATTAAAGGTTCACATAGTTACTTAACATTCAACTTAAACCTGTACGTATTATTATTTACTAAAAGTCTATAGTGAGCGCCGTATGGTAAGCGTCGCGACGCGTTCTAGCGTTAGCGTTACGACGCCTTATAGTAAGCGTCGCTCACTACAAGCCATCACCACCCGCGTGTAAATTGAACCGAATATTCAGTTGGGTTAGCGCTTAACCGAATAAAACTTGGAATTCGGTTCAGTCTCAAAATCCATGTTTGGCGCATCTTTACTATAAATACATTTGCTTTATTTCATGCCCTATATATTCTAATGTTGTTTTTTTCTTAATTTATTTAGTCTAGACACATTGGTAGGACCTCAGATTAATTCTATGTTTACACAATCAATTTTGTAAAACAATTGGTATAGGATAGAAGCAATCGATGTGGAGTTATTGTAGATGTCTGGCCTTGAGTTTGTGACAAACGATCCCGGCCATATGGTCATTTGTTCGAACAGTGTTTGTCAGTCAGATGTCACTAGGTTGAATAAATAGTTTCAACGAGTAGCCTTGAGTAGTTCCCGCAATAGTACCAGAGTTGAACGGAGCCATTAAGTTTTTTTTTATGATATACCTACCTACTCACATTATTTTTGGACACTTCGCGTCATTATTAGGACCTGTTTTATTGGTACCTCATTAGCAACTCATAATATTTGTGCCCAGAAGTTTGGGTTGTATTTATATTAATTTATTTATAATAAAATCTAATTTTATATTGAATATTCTTGTTTTGTAAATACCCAGATATCATAGAGTGAAACATAAAACAATTATAATGGTTTTGATCAAGTATCAACTACCAAGCTTCACAATGTAGTGTTAGTATCACTATTTATAACTCAAGAACAGGCCGGCCATTTTTATGATAATATATTTTATTTATTTGTCACCGCCCCGAAATTCCTAAAAAAAATATTACTAAAGATAATTCTACACACTAAAACGAAGTTCACCGGGACAGCTAGTTATAATTAATCTTTATTTTGAAAGGTTCATAAGACACGACCATAAACTACGAGGTGAATAGTCTATAGTCAAAATTAGGAAAAAAAAATACATTCTGGAGTTTTGCTCTCCCATAAAAGTTACACTAGCGTAACGTTCAACCACGCAACGGTTCAATATTAAAACTAGGCAGATAGCTGTGGCGTTACCTTACAACGATATTGAAGGTGCATTGTTTGGATACACATTTGACACAGATAACGGTGTCGTGTACACAATCAATCAATGTTATCGTATGTTGTGCGAACGTGATTGATATACAACAATCTATTGCGGTATCTGTCTGAGGGAACTATTTAGTTTGTCCTAAAGTATACACTTGTAGACATCAAATGAAATGAAATGAAATGAAAAATGAAATGAAAAAAGTTTATTCGACACAGACACGAAGATACACAAATGAGTACATTTACATGAAAAAGTAGAAGTAAAGAACACATAAATAGGCACATACATTAAAAAGTGAGGAACATAAAGCAGGTATTGTGGATCTCAGTGTGAGCTGTGCCGAAAGGTGTTTGGCTCAGCATGAGCTGGTGGGGAACGGATTCTCCTCCAGCGCTGATTTTCAGCCAAAGCCTCCTCAGTAGGACATTAATCATATCGCTTGGTAACCAAACTCAGACGCAATCGCAGATACACACAATAAATGTATAAAGTATAGAATAGAAATAAAAGTAATAGAATAGAAAGATACATATAACGTGCTGCATATTATGGTAATAAAAATAAATAAATAAAATAATTAATTAGGCACCAATGCCTGAGCGCAGACCGTTCGTACTTGCACGTACCTACCTACTTATATAGGTACGCAAATGTGGTAACTGTAGGGGTTACGTAGGTACCTTATCTTATAATACGTTTCTTTTTTTGCGGAATCGACTCTCTCGCGGTCCGGCTCCGCTGACTCCTTCTGGGACATAGCAGTCTCACAGAAGGCAGTCATAGCCCCCCACCCCGATTCCCCGGACAGCATAGCTACTACGCTGTCCAGGGTATCGTATAATACCTATACTTAGTCATTAGCTGTATTCGGACCGATGGCGTAACATCACGATAGATTGGTCTGGCCACATACAGCCACTTATGATAGATGATACTTATCTCTGTTTAAAAATCAGTACTTCGACAACCAAAAGGTATACTGGAAAACATTCCCAATTAATGAATACTGGGAATGGTAATGAAAAAGAAAAATTGTCATTAAAAATAGCTGTCCCGAGAACATCGTACCGACTCACAATTAAATGTATGAGAAAATAAATTATCTTTATTATTATTTTTTAAGTGAATTTTGCCATATTTTATTTCTCGGGATGGGAAATTTATCATAGGTATTCATTAACACAGTATGTGAGTAGTTCAGTAATATCTGCCCTGTAGATTTTGAGATCTGCCATGGAGTTTTTTTGTTTTTTTTTTATTACATTATAGGCAAGTATTTGATCTCGATCTCACCTGATGGTAAGTGACGATGAGTGAGTTTTTGCCTATTCTACGCGAAGCCACCCATTTCCAGGGATCAAAAGTCTCCTCATCATCATCATCATGGAAATGTTCATCACAGTCAGTTTCATACGGTTTCCCCATGATTCCTTTACGGACAAGCAGACATATACTTGGTATTTTTGTATGGCAAGATCTACCTACGACTTATATACCATCATTCGTATTATGTTAGAATTACTTTGAGATACGTAACAAGTTATTCGGACGCTTTAAGGTCCTTTTTTGCGGCAGTCAATTTTTAATAGGGTGTAAGGTCTAGTTGTGGTCAATTCTAATAACATTTGGTAGAATAATAGTTTTTATTTAAAGTTTATATTTTCTGAACCGATTAAGAATCAATTATTGACAATATGGGGGACATTCTATATTATGTTTTATATTTATAACATGGA
Source organism: Pheosia gnoma (assembly GCA_905404115.1). Lineage (NCBI taxonomy): Eukaryota > Metazoa > Arthropoda > Insecta > Lepidoptera > Notodontidae > Pheosia > Pheosia gnoma. Next base: position 6,234,647 of record FR989906.1, on the reverse strand, counting down.
TCTAATGTAAAAATAATAATACCAGCCCTTTTTGCCTCCCCTCAATTCGAGGGGTATTAGGCCATAGTCTACCACGCTGGCCCAGTGTAGGTTGGTGGACTTCACACATCTTTCGAGGGGTTCTCTCAGACATATAGGTTGCCTCACGATGTTTTCCTTCACCGTTTAGCAAGTGATAATCGTGGTTGAAAATGAGATTCGCACATGAAATCCAGAAATCCCAGATGTGCGAGCCGGGGTTTGAACCTGCGATCCTCGTTACCGATAGAGTGAATTATTAACCTACCATAATCATAATTATAAGAACAGATAACCATCAAATAGTACCTTTACCCTACACAGAAAAAATGTATTTGTATACTTGTACACGAAACTCGTTTTAACGAAGGTCACATAACATTAAAATTCAACAAGTTCGGGTCTACCATGTACCTACTTATGTGTCTGTACCTTCTAAATCCATTGAATTGCCAGTTCCGATTTCAATAAAGTCGAATAAGGTTAATGTAGATTCGTATTAACCTACTTGCTCGTAGTAAATATCAGTTATGTCTCATGTCCAGTGGTGGCGATGAGAATATATTTTAAAAGATGGCGCTTGAGTTGAAATATTGTATAGCTTTGGCATTCATTTGGCACTCATTTTTACTTGACTAGTGTTGTGCTATAATAATATTATATCTCAGTACCCCCCTCCAACTAAATCAAAGCTAGAGCTAGGATTAGGCCTTAGTAGAAGTTATGTCCATACTTAAAAGGTCGCAGTGAGAATACAACCTAAGAACTGTCGGTTACAACGTCGGACCCTCCAACTACAAGGCAATGACGCTTCGAAAAATAATATGTAACGTTCGCATTCCATTTCCAAATATTGAAATATCTATTAAAATCATAATACTACCTATTATATGTGTGTATCAAATAATAATGTATCTAACTTGACTATCGAACGTAATGACGTCATCCAAATCAGCATTCTGTTCTATTTTAATTTTTTAAATATGCACATTTAAATTTGACTAGCGTAAAAACAAAATAATTTATAGTCCCACCTTACTGTGGTCACAAACCTTTTTAAGGAAATTATAGTTATATTCGATATCTGTATCTTGTTAGAATATTAGATTTCAAGATAAAGTTATACATAACTACATATAAGATACACAAAATCTACGGTTAAATATAGATCTTCTCAGTTGAGGTTGCGTTGCTATGCGGTTGTAGAGTTAGAAAATAAATAAAATAAATAATATAAATAATATATGAATAAATAATATATATAATATACGAAATAAATGAATTTGACTTTAACTTTTAATCTATAAGAATGCAATAATAGGAATAATGTATTCGTATGTTTGTGAAGACTTGGTTTTGTATTGTCCTCTTGTCGCTCTATATGCCTTGTTTCCTGGATAATTTTATATTTATCAGTTAATTTATTATTTAATCATAAACTTCGTATTATTATTGTCGCATATTCATTACCAGCAATTAATTTATTATTTTCATTCATTTATTATAAATATAATAGGTTCTATATCTGATCAATCTATGTGATACTTTTCTTTAAATAAATAATATACAACTAAAGGTTTACCAACTATATGACTACACGATATCTACATGTGAATAGCCAGTAATATAAAATGCACTTATAATTATGCCATGTGAAAATGAACTTTGAACTGATGATAATTTTGCAGTGATGGATGACACATCTCGTAATATTGACGTCTTAACATTACGTATGATAAATAAAATAATTGTATTCCATGTAATATTTAATTGAATTAACTCATAACGACTAAACCTTTCTAAATTTCTTAAATAAAAGGTAAAAGTATATACGCTTACTTATAAAAATGATACCTATTGGCACTTAAAACTTTACCACAACAAACAGCTTCTCAAACACGCAACTGCAGACGGTTGTATGGTTAACGTATCGATAAGGTAACGTAATAAGAGAAGAATTTGAGAACGATAAGTGCAAAGAAGATCTATAAGACTTCTTACCATCAAATGCTGTGTCAGTGTACTCTATTTTCCAATATGTAGAGTATGTATTTTCTGTATATGATTTAGAATTTTAACTCTACTCTCGGGTGATGCCGCAAAACAAGCTAGTTGCAAATTACCGGTTGGATATACCACAATAAGGCTGACCCCGCAACATGTACTTCCAGTGTTTAAACCGATTACTTGATTCAAGGCCGACAACCTCATGCGCGGGCGCGGCTAAGTTGACAATATTCGCCATGCGCCGGCGCCGACCACGCGACTTGTAGGCTGTACACTGTAGTACTTTACGATTGATAAATATATTATACTAAAATTATATATTCGTGTCACTGTACTCGCGATTGTCGGTTCGTCATCGCGTGTGTTGTGGTTTTATTTTCTTTTTTAAATGTACGTTTAATAATATAACGTTGTTAATGTGAGAATTGTAGTGTAATAATAGTGAAATATTTGTTTTTTTAATAAAATTGATGTAAGTTTTATTTTATTTTTTTCTAACTTTTGCATTTTTTGTTGCAAACTCGACGCCATTGACTTAGGTTAACTAGGCAATGTTTTTTTTTAAATCTTTTCGAAAAATATAAATATAATCGAAGAACGCCACTAAATAATATAGGCATTATAATAAGTAATACCAATACACATTTCAGTAGGTATAGATGTACTTATTAAATTCTTCAATAAATGTTTTATACATGATACGCTAAGAAGTTTTTTAGACAAACATTCATATAATTATGGTGTGAAATCTGTAATGTTGCCGACTAAATTACATCAACGTTTAAATAAACAATTTTTTTTATTAGCATACTAAGTAACATAACCATACTAAGTTAGTTATGGTAAGCATACACTATTTCCTAGACCAATATTTCCACAATTAATTCCCTACAAAAAATACAAATTGAGAGACGAGTATATTTCTTTAATTAAAACCTTTTCTTCACAACCCACTAATACAATCAAAGCAAACCACAACCCCTTACGAAATGTTGATAGCGTCGCGCCGCCGCCGTCTCAGCTCTTGAACTCAAAGGTCTAGGTTACATTCTTGACTCGGTAACTATTATCTTTTATAAAATAAACATTTCAAGTTAGACTTCGTGTACTAATAATAATAGTTCTACGAACAAGGTATGTTAAGAGCGTATTTTTTATATATAATTGGTAATGGTTTATTTCTTAGAGACATCATGACCCTTTTTAACCTTTCCTACTATCTGGTTTGATTTTTTTTAAACGGTCTAATTAATCTGGTCGAATGCAGAATAACAACTGTTGCAAAATAGCACTACATGCCTATGTAATAAGTACGCTTAAATATTTTAATAGCTGGCAGCTGGTATTTCTAATGCAGCTGTGTTGACTGCAAGAAGGTTTGCCGCAGTGTCAATCTAGGACATTATTATACTGTCTGTAATCTTCGATATATATAACACAACGTCGTGTTAGTTACACCATTTATAGCTCAAGAACGGCTGGGCCGATTTTTATAAACTTAGATTTTTTGAATTTGTTTCCACAACGAATAGCAGCATAAAAATTCAAACATGGGAAAAATTTCACCAAAAAGATTATAATAAATTGAAATAAGGATTTTATCGCGTATCGGGATGACTGACACGGGAGGAGGACAAAATCCTTAAATTAGTTTTATTTCAATGTGTAGGTTTCGCGTAAATATAAGAAATCAATAATAATAAAGATAATTTCTTATATTATATTTAATTATGACGGCGATACGAAGTTCACCGGGACAGCTATTTCATAATACATTACAATGACGTCAATTACAGTTCGTAAAATACCTATAATAATAAATAAAATACTTTAATACTTTGCTACATTATAATGAACATCTAGACATCTATACATTCTATACAAATAAATAAAATTGGAGTGTCTGTAATATTACAATAACCGCTTTTTACTAAGTGCATTTGGATTTATACACGGTACATATACCAAAACAACACTTCTTAATTTTTTTGTCTGTCTGTCTGTTTGTTTCGGCTAATCTCTGAAATGGCTGGACCGATTTTGACGGGACTTTCACTGGCAGATAGCTGATGTAACAAAGAGTGACTTAGGCTACTTTTATTTTAGAAAAACTTTTTTGGTAAATACCTCGCGTACGAATTCGCGGGTAATAGCTAGTTATGTATATAAGTGACAATTAGTATAAAATATTATTGTGAGCATTTTTTTATTGATTATGTAAAATGTATTTCTATATTAGGTCAAGGTATCTGATAATGGTACATATTACATATACACGAGAGTAGATATTGTCAGTTATGCCCGAAGTGACATTATTAATTGAGTATTGAATTGATAATAATATTAAGTATTATCCTGGTAGGTATTGGAACACGTAAACCTGTTATGTGAAGTTAAACCAATTTATAGATGACTAGCGCATATCACTTATAACCTAATAAAAAAAAACTTAAAATGAAAAAACAGGTTTAGTAGCGACTTGAAGAGTGGGGACCCATTACTAGAAAGATTTGAGTCAGTCTAGTTTTAAACGGACCCGACTGTTGAAGTCACTACTGGGCTTGTTTTCTGATTTCAGATTTTATTTAAGTTCAATTTTTACGCAGTCGGGTTTTTTGATTTTTCTAATTGTATTTTTTTATTTTAACTTTTTTCGCTATTATTTTTCACGTTACTAAGACCTATTCTGCGTATATAATTAGAACATTATCACAGCTTCATTATAAGCATTGGAAATGTAAGTGAGACTTTTCACGTCACATAGTGTTTTATTTCAGAACTAAAAAAATACTTGGCGATTGCGTTGAGCAACAAGTATGGACGACACCGAAGTACAGGTTCAAGCTCATAAGCTACTGGGCCAGAAAACTCAAGTACCACGGAGACCAGACAATGCGTTGACAAGGACATTACGATCATGTAAGTATTTATAACTTTACTAGCTGCGCCACGCGGTGTTGTCCGCGATTAAAAATTATGTCCTTTTGCAAATGCACGGTTCCTATATGCTATCCCATATGAACAGTGCATTTTACCGGGATAACAATTAGCCTATGTCATTTTCTGACGCCTAAACTACCACTACCTATGCAAAAAGTCATGACGATCCTTTGCTCTATGAAAAATTAAAACAAACCTATCCCACGGGAACCATACATTTTACCGGGATAATTCATCCAGATCCGTTCAGTCGTTCTGGCGTGATTGAGTCACAAACATCCATCCATGCTAACTTTCACATTTATAATATTAGTGGGATTCATCTTTCTAAGGAGGTACTACATGACGGCCTGATTAGCTCCGTTGGTAGGTAGTCTGCTTTCCATGCCGATGGCCCCAGCTTCGAATCCTGGTAGGGACAAACATTGTGTGATAAGCACGAACATTTGCACGCGAGTAATGAAAGTTTCATATCTATATAGTACTAGCTGACTCGGCAAACGTTGTTTTGCCATATAAAATAAATTGAGATTTAAACTATCCTATCTCTCAAGTTGGATCGAACTGCACATGGTGTGCGAATTTTATTATAATCGGTTAAGTGGTTTAGGAGTCCATTGAGGACAAACATTGTGACACGAGATTTATATATATTAAGATTTTGTCGCCCCCAGTCCATTGTGTGGCACGTTATAGTTAGTGTGTTCATTTGGCGATATAAAAAAACAAAACGTATTGAAGCAAAAGGAAACACTTTGAAATAGAAAAAAAAACCGGATTTATTGCGTTTATATTTTGTTTTATTTCAATGTGTAGTATTCGCGTAAATATAAGAAAACACTTTTATGAAGCCAACTATTATTATGCTACTAGGTAATAACAGAATGAAAACCGTGCAAATTTTATGCATATATTTGATACTAGCTGCGCCCGGCGGTGTTACCCCCGATAAAAAGTATGAAAAATTAAAACATCTATCCCACGGGAACCATACATTTTACCGGGATAAAAAGTAGCCTATGTGCTATTCCAGACTATAATCTATCTCTGTGCCAAATTTCATCCAGATCCGTTCAGCCGTTCGGGCGTGAAAGAGTAACAAACATCCATCCATCCATCCATCCATCCAAACTTTCACATTTATAATATTAGTATAGATGACATTTTTAATTCACCGATTGGCATGTCTATCATTATGAATAGGTATCCGTTTCAATATCACATACATTGATAAGTTGTAACCCGAGCTGTTTGCTATTTCAATACATTTGCTATTGCGCTATGATTATCGCGCAAGTTACTAATGTCAGTAAGCGATGACTCTACTAAATCAATAAGGGCTTGTTTCCATAACCACGTCCAGACATACTATCTGTCAGATAAGGTCTAGATAGGATATATTAGCAGAAGGTCTTACAGACCCTCAATGTACGTATACCTATTCATTTTTGTTATGTCTCGAGTGTCTCTCTCTAAGCAGTAATAGCCAAGTTGGTAGAACGCTTGCCTCGGTAACGAGGATCGCAGGTAACCCCGGCTCGCACCTCTAGGATTTCTGAATTTCATGTGCGAATCTCATTTTCAACCACGATTATCACTTGCTAAACGGTGAAGGAAAACATCGTGAGGAAACCTGCATGTCTGAGAACCCCTCGAAAGATGTGTGAAGCCCGCCAACCCGCACTGGGCAAGCCTGGTGTACTATGGCCTCTAGAGTGAGTTCTGATAGAATCACGTAACGACCGAGTATTGAATCTTTACATACATAAATACACGTCTGTGAAAACGTGTAACGTTATATGTCAATGTACGGAAACATTCGATTAGTCAATTGTTACTTTAATAGTATAGTATTAAAGTAACAATTGACTTGAACTTGAATAGTATAGTATTAAAGTAACGATTAACAGTAGTAATACGTAAACTCACACTATAAACATACATATATCTACACCCAAGGGTCTATGCAAATAAAATAAGTACTACCGATGTTGTAACATTATCTATTCAGAATTTCAGTTGACCGGCTTGTATGAAAACTATTTGAATGGCGCTAATGGATCTATAGAAATCAGAGAAGTGTATAGTAAATATTTAATTCGCACGCACTAATCTGTTCAGGTATCTGATTTTAATAGGTAGGTACTATTAAACAAATCTTATATGTAGGTACTTAAATTGGTAGTGTCTATACCTACATTGTTTTTTTTTTGTAAAAATTAATCGTATGGGACATTATTATCGATACAGAGATCAAAACCGTGATTATTAAAAAGTCTGTCTGTTTCTTTGTGCACGTATCACGAGGAAACCACTGAGTGGATTTTGATTAAACTCGGCATGGTGATAGTTTATAGCCCGGATCAATATATAAATAGGATACTTTTTATTCCGAGAAATTGAGAGGTTATTGCGGGATAGCCAAAAACTGTACTTCAATCTAAAAAATAGAATACCATATTTATTTTTTATTATGTTTATCCGACGGCGCCAGTTAGAGGGTAATGTTTTTATAATTCTCTATCTATTCCAATATTGCATATGAGAAATACTTTAATTCTATAAATGATTTTACATTTTACATATAGAGTGTTGCAAATTTCAAGTCAATCGGGCAGGTAAAAGTAGAATAATTAACCCATTGTATACAGACTTGGAAAAAAACTGCTGGTCTTGAAACGGTTGAATCGATTTTCACCAAACAAAGCTAAGAACCATTCCGATTAAACCAGCTTTCGTATAAAGAAAACTACGTTGAAATCGGTCCACGCGTTTGTCTGCTACGATGCCACAAACATACAGATAGACACACAGACAGACAGACATAGACCTCAAAGTTAAAACACCGAGACGCGACCGTCGGGGGTTAATTATTTTAACTCAACACAAAATGGAGCATTTCTTGTATGCAATCGGACCAATTTGAATAATTCTAAGAATATGCAACTCAGGAGTTTATTGATAACTAGAGATAGGTAAAACCAATAACACTATAAATTAAGACTGAAAAAGTACTAGGATAGCATGAAAGAAGAGATAGTAATCGCAATGTCTAGTGCGCAATACAGAGATATTAAATGTACTACCTAATACCTCTTCCCTTTGTCTAATATCTTAAACCTATTTAAGTCTAAGCGATGGTGTATTATTGACATTTTTATTATTCAACGCCCATCTCTTGAGACATAAAATCCTTTAGTACCCACGCTAAATTGAATAGAAATGAACCGTTTCGGTGAGATTCAAATTAGTGCGCTCCGAAGAATAAACGAGGAGTAACAGTAAAATTTGCGTTTGGAGAGACGCCAAGAGTATTGTGATCGTCATGTTTACGTGATGAGGCCAAGTCAGGATAGGAATGCATTGTTGTGAGTTTATTGTCACAATTTTCGATGTTTAATATTAATTTCCATTGTGCGTTAAATTCATAATCCATAGTGTAAAGTTTGCACATAAATAAACCACGGAACCAACCCACTATTAGTATGGTCATAGTGATCACAGTAACAGCTTATTCAGGTCAAACGTGAGCTCACAGTATGTTAGTACACAGTTCAAATACTTATTATTAACTCATTGGTGCAGTTTTTTCATTGGGTCACTCATCTTGACTATTCGTCGAAGTATGCTATTCAAGTTCTAAACAATGGAGTTTCTATTAGACTTAGTTTGTACACGTTCTACATGAACTTTCTCATACATTGCAAAAGTGGCTCGCAAGTACTCCTTCTGTTCTAAAAGTACCAGTTTATTTAAATAATTACATTGCACATGTTTGCTTATAAAAGCTAGGGGTATTGTAGAGTTTACAGAGATCGTTATAAGACAATTAGAGTTAGAAGCCATGACATTCCATATTTAAAATCACATCCTTAAAATGTTGTCTATTTTTTATAGGAATATACATAGTCAGTCGTCTGGTGTGAGAAAATGAATACATTACTGTCTATAGTCATCAATGTTGTTTTACAGGAACATAAAACTGTTATTTACGATGTTATCTACATGTTTACGAAGCAGTTACTCTATATGAATGAGGACAAAATACTGGCCGTCTAGCTTTCCTTAATAGATATTGGCGTCTTGGCAAAACAATTGATAATAACTATCTCGATGTCTAACACAAAACAATGTTTTGTAATATTGAAATTTCCTCAAACTTAGGTGGGCAGGTTCCGTCTAAAGGTATTGGATTTTAGATTACCAGCGGAACCTTAATTTATATAATTTTATGAAGAACTTAAAACTAATACCATGTCACTTACCAAGGTGTAAAAACTAGTCATGGCAATTAAATCTCTCAAAGTGGGATATTTTGGGAAATAATTGAAATTCCTATGAGTTGTATACCCATAGGTATTTTGCAATAAAACCTACGGGTACCCTTATATATTTTGGGTATAACTGATTGCCACCATTATTTTATGCTCATAATACGAGCATAATAAGGTTGTGATTCGATTAACTGTTTATAGAAGCTCAGTAGAAAGTAAAGGGCTTATAGCGCTGTGGGCGTTCGGTTGTGAAACTAGCGGTCGTATCGAGTTCTGCGTCCTCGAAATACGTATCAAAGTTCTGGTTGCATTATAATTGGTCACCTATTCTGCAATATGATACACTGGAAGTATTATTCAATGTGCCCACGCAGTGGCGGTTAGCTAGAGTTGTAAATTAATGAGAGCATAAAATATAAAATGAATATTAACATATATAAACAAATATATATATATATATATATTGTTACTACTTTTGATAGTCAACAAAAAGATATTTACCAAAGAGACAAGAACATCTCAAACAATTATTTCATTAACAAATAATCTCGATTTGAAATAAAATACCGCAAAGTTAAAGTCTACTCTTTGAAAACATCTCACTAACATAAATCACATTACTTCAATGTTTGAACTACTACTTATTATTTTTCTTCATCCCAGGTTGCGTGATTCCCCAACGCTACATCCTAGGGGTGATGGGTCTCCTAGGAGTTTGCAACGCCTACACCATGCGCGTCTGCCTAAACCTCGCCATCACACAAATGGTCAACCGCACTAAATCCGGAGGATCTGATTTCGTGGATCCTGACGCGTGTCCCAGCGATGACTTAATTAATAACACTACGACGCCGGCTATTGAGAAGCTTGTAAGTATTTAGTTATTCTATCAAACGTTATTTACGTTTAAATAACGTGATAGTCACGGGTATGACTCCTACTTGGAGGAATTTCAGTCAGTAGCTGGTTGCGTGTACTAGCTAGGTTTTATTTAGCATTAGTCAATAGGCAAAAGCATACGTCTAGCATTCGTGAGGTAGGCGCCAGGCAACGTCTGTCTTAAAAGCATAACACAGAGCTCTTTTTACATTGTGGTGTAATTAGATAACTATTGAGAGATTGTTCCTATAAGAATATTTATCAGGAAGTAGTATTATGAAGACAAAAGGGATTTCGTGCCTTTAAATTTAGAGGATAATACCAACATGCAGAATAGCTGTAATCTAAAATTTTCCAAACAGTTCACTGAATTTAATGACTCCCTTTATGCTTAATTACTTAAGTTTTGGGATCGGCAATAAGTTCAATGAATGTGTTTGAACAGTCAACTATAACACCGAATGAATTGCATTACAGAAACCCTCTTGGGAATACTTTAATTAATACCCAGTCTTATGGGAGCAAGCCATTCACCTAACGGATATTGCCCTGTAGTTATTAGAATGACTCGCATCTAACGGGAATAAATTGTGCCCTGATCATAGTTCAAAGATAATACGAGCTCAGTATCTAGAAATATCGATTGCAATTAAGTCTCGTGTAATCTCTGGATCATCATCTATATATACACCAACAATTTATAAACACCTTCACCATCCAGTGAACGTGGAGTAGTGATAGCCATGTTGGTAGAACGCTTTTCTCGGTAACAAGGATCGCAGGTTCAAACCCCGGCTCGCAACTCTGGGATTTCTAGATTTCATGTGCTACTGTAATTTTCAACCATCATTATCACTTGCTATGGATAACATCATGTGGAAACCTGCTTGTCTGAGAGTACCCCCTCGAAAGACTTGTGAAGTCCGTAAAGCCGCACTGGGCCAGCGTGGCGGACTATGGCCTTCCTAATCCCCCTCGCATTGATGGAAGGCCCGTACCCAACAGTGGGACATTAAAAGGGTGGGTATTATTATAGTGAACGTGAGGTATCTTGATGACTTTCTTTTCTACGAACGTGTATATTTTGCACTTTTAAATTGTAACAAGAACCAGCGAAAATACTGTCCAAACACTAAAATAAATTAGTATCTACGATAATATAGATCAGCTTTGATTAAATGAATACCAAAATGGGAAAATAGAACAAAACAAAAGCAACAGAGTTCCTTCTTCCACTTGGAATTTTATTGCGTCAACGTGATTAATTGTTGTTTTAAAGCGCCCCTGACCTAACGTCGTGAATAATAACATCCCATGGGAAGTTTTGAGGGGTCAATCAAAATGTCAATCTTTATTACTAGCGATGTCAGTGTCTGTTTTCACACTCATTAATTATATACGTCCTTGTATCTAGTTTGAAACAGTTGATCTGCTGTTCAAGCAATCATCTGGTCTATCGCAGATCTCTGAGCTTTTAAAATTATAAAAGGTTTAACAATAATAGTGTAAAATATTAGTATGCTATAAGGGTCACATTCCCCAACAATATAATCAAATTCTTTGAAATTTAAAAAATAACGCTACTTGTCCGCTGTGAAACTGTCTCGTTTTCACACAGAAAAATCAAACACTGTATACACATAATTTTTATACATAAACGTGATCGTTATCACCTACTTGTTGACCCTTAAAATATTTTACACTATTTTTGTTTTTGTTATATAAACGAGCATAAATATGAATCTGCTATCCAAAAAACTCTGTCAGTAAAACACCTGATCAAGTCTATGGCTTGAACTTTTATTGGAATAAGAACATCTTTTTGGTAATTATCATTATTATAATATCTGATCATCCATAAAGTACTATAATCTGTCTATGTAATTTATTACTCTTTAGCCCTACATTATTAAAAATAAACTACACACTTATGATAATACTATGCAATAAATATCTTTAAATTTAATATACAACCGATAATTGCGTTTTGAAAGTCTTGGACGTTTTATAAGTCAATTTGAATGCACGTGTTTGCTACATGTGCCAATCAGCTGATACAAAAGTATCAATGTATACCATTAAAATGATCTGATCTGCAGATGCGATGATATCATTGGCGACCTCGTCTTGATGTCCTTACTAAGTTCTATGCATGCATAGAGAAGATTTATGCGTATTGTGTGCGTAGGCGCGTACCGGTTTTTATTTACTTAAAATTAACATAATTAGGAGCTTGCTCAAGAAGCTTGTGTCAAACCTTACGTAGTATATTTTTTTAAATACTTCTAAGAACACTGTAAGTGTAGTCTTCAATATAGCTATGTAGGATTGACCCAAAAAGGTTTAGATGGATAACACAGCATTTTCTTAGATAGATACTACAAAGCTAAAGCTATATTTAAGGAGAAGCTAGTGAGGAAAACTGGAGTTCTGAGAGAATATAACCAATCCACGAAAGGCATGTTATTTCTGCCATCCTGCACTGGATTATGGCCTCAGTCCCTCCGGATTGAGCGGATGGTTATGTCTAAAAGTGGGACATTGAAAGGGTTTAAAAATATTATCTTACTGTGAAAATATCAGTAATTATGTTTTTTAATATACGAGATAAGGGATTGTCAGATGATATTTATTATGTCACTGGCAATGCTAAAAGCACTATATGTAATATACCAAAACCTTGAGGCAATGTGCAATATTAAGTTTTTTTTATTGCATTGTATAGAATGGCTAACGAACAGGCAAAATGTGTCAGAATGTGCTTAATTAGAAGAATCCCATTTTTTTACTCGCTATGCTTCGGCTTCGTGCGCTCGCTTCTCTTAGGAATTCCTTCGCAAATGACTGGCTCACGCTAGAAAAGCACGAATAGGAATGCTTTAACTTGGGTTCAGCACCCACCGTCTCCGTCACTATTAAGTAAAATGCCCGCATAGTTTTACAAAAGATGACTGATATGATTGAGTTGTTATATACATTTCTATACTTGACCTATTCTACTGTTAGCATTCTATGCAATGCCTAGACTATGCATACAATGTCCTGGGGCCCAATTCTGCTAATTTAAATAAAATGACATACAATTGTCATTCCAGCGACACACTATTGAGGTTCTATTACGACTGTGACAGATTGGCTATTCTGATAAAACTTTAATGTCGTCTCGATGGAGTTTCACTTCGGTTTCAATGGTTGTGTGTCAACTGCTAGAATCGTCAGATAACTAAATAATTCAATGTCAGTTGAGTGGCTGGACGGTGGAAATCTACTGGTCTTAAAAAACTAGTAGACAACCAAAGGTCTGCAATCATTCAATCGACATGCTATCGACACTCCAATGGAGCGTTTGTAAACTAGCAGAATTGAGCCGCAGGTAATTTGAAGGAACATTAGTAGAAGCTCAAGCAGGCCGGTATCGTATAAAATAATAATGCGTTCTATACATAGACAGAATTATACACAATGCTAGTAGCATATTATATAGATAACATTTGCGCATCCAAAGCAATACGTCTGATTATTCCGAATCACGTATGCGGTGTTAGTCGTTGCGTATAAAACATAAATAATTAATTCATCCAGCCATTTTACAAGGACTTAGGGTTATTGCTTAGCTAATGCTATGTATTAATATACCGACTATTATACATATTTATGATAGTGACGTAGGCAGTTATGTGATTCTGGTATATAATTTATTCAGTCGTCTCATTCATAATCAATTCAAAAGGAAGAACCGCTTTAATTCTGATACTGGTGTTCGTTATATCGTTAAATTCTCTTAAATATTTTTATTTTCCTTTACATACAATACACTATAAGATGTGTGGGTATAGGTTGTTTAAAAGCATCCGATGAACCAGCTTAATATGGGCAGATAGCTCGTTCGGACTTTAGGTTAGCAACATCCTACCTTTTTTAACCGACTTCAAAAAGGAGGAGGTTCTCAATTCGGTTGTATTTTTTTTATTGTAAAGCGCGGTAAGCTTACCAGTAGATAGTAGTCCTAGATGTCATTCTAATATCAGTCATAACAGGCAGTCAGGAGGCTTGAGTTGAACCGAGAAGTTGTCCATTTTGTTTTATTTTCCAAAAAAATGTGTTTTTTTTTTAAATAATGTGTAATTATCCATTTTGTGCGTTTATAGACGTGTACGAGTGAAGGAAATTTGACTTTTCAAGTTCTCTCAAAATGTCCGTTGAATTTTCAGTAAAGTATCCACAGCTTTACTGATAGGGGATTCATTTTATCATCATTATCGTCAGGGGTACATCAAATTTAATAACAATTATCAAGAATTACTCGACAGAGGGAATAATAGCACTATTTTGTAGCTGATTTCCAACCTAAAAAAAAGAAGAAGAAGAACAGGCAGCCAGTAGCCTAAAAAGTTGATAATATGAACATATATATTTTTTTAAGTTACATTCGCGCTCATTGCCAGTACTTATTATTTTATTATCTATTTCAGTATGCTCATTTCGATTGGGACGAAAAGACTCAAGGGCTGATACTCAGTGGCTTCTACTACGGTTACGCGGCAACGCAAGTACCGGGAGGGTACTTGGCAGAGAAGTTTGGTGGGAAATGGACACTCGGTGTGGGTCTGTTGAGCACAGCAGTCTTCACCTTCCTGACGCCCGTTGTCATCAATATTGGCGGAGCTACGGGGCTGTTCATTCTTCGCGTTCTACAGGGTATGGGTGAGGTAAGGATGTTGGAATTTGACAGTTAACGGGAAATAATAAGATTTATTTTCAAAATAGTGTTATTTATTAGGCACACGCTACACCAATAACATAGATTAAACATGGTATGGATATGGAAAGTGTTCTATAATATTATAGTCTGTGACTATTCTTCGTATCCAATATTCTCAATCGTTGGGTCTCAGAGCGAAGGCGGCGACAGTCGCTCTGTGTAATATCGGTAATCTGCCAAATAGGGGTGGCCTGGAAGCCAACAACAACGATATTGGAAAAAGGATCGGAAAGAGAATATTGATTTTTAAACATAATTTCAATGAAATGAAATTATGTATAAAATTTGGTGTTAGATTTTTTATTTGCTATTAAAACTTTGGGGGCATAAATGACTGAAATAAAGGACAGAAAATTTAAGAATCGAAACCATGTGTTCATGATATTTTTTTTATTGTAGTACCATATTGTAGTATTGTAGTACCATAATATTTTTGTAACTTGACGATTCATAAGTACTGTACAATAATGGTCTACGTGAATAAAAAATATTCTGATTCTGATTCTGATTCTGATATTAGTTCCTTTTTAAAGTACCGTTACTGGACTTAATACTGAGCGAACCAAGCAACTCCACTCGGGCGGGGATAAGCTGCACAAGTTAAAAAACTCAATTTAAAGTGCACTTGCTTCTACGAGTATCTTGGGACGGATAAAGATGTTACTAAATTCTTTTCCAGAGACTTTATTTGTTCAACTTATATTTTTTTAACTTGCTCGTTTATGTTTTTGTACAAACCAAAATGTGAATAAATGTATATTGTTGTGTATTTAGCGAAATAGATCCATCGGAGTATGGTAATGTTTTTGTCCAATTAGCTAGTTTATGGTAAAGAATAGTACTGTATCAGAATCAGAATCAGAATATTTTTTATTCACGTAGACTATTATTGTACAGTACTTATGAATCGTCAAGTTACAAAAATATTATGCTACTGCTTTACCACCCGTTCGGAATGCCGTTCCTATGGAGAAGAACGGGCAAGAAACTCCATGGTTGCTCTTTTTTTAAAATAGATCTTTTACATTTTTGAGCAATACATTGTTATAGGTATGTGAGAACAATGTAGGAACGGCTAATCAAACTTTAGCAGCAGGTCAAAAAAAAAACAAAAAGTACTAACTAAGTATAAAATTACAGTTAATGGCTACATGGTTCCCACATTTACAAATTACTTATGTAAATGAAAATAAGAAGGAAGAAGAGAAATACAAAATCTTAACTGTAACATACTTAACTGTAACATTACAACTCTATGTCCTCTTATTTAATTTCTCGTTCGATTATCCGTGCTTTATTTTTGTAAGTATACCGGCTTTTTGGATCTCCAATCCAATTCCATAGCTCTATTGTTATTTTGTTTCATTCGTTGTCTTCGAGTGTAACCGAATAAGTTCAAAGAGCCGTAATTCATAACAACGGAGTGTATTACCTATTTATTATATATTTCATAACCACATATTTTTTCCCACAATACCTATTTATAGCAACGCCTTTGATTCCTATTACTCATAAAATATGGTTCATTTTAAAATCGCTTGCAACCGCATAGCTCTTATCGTTCCGACACTAATGATGGCGGAAACAACAATAATAAAATAGCATTAATACTTCATTCGCAAGAGTATGTAAATTAATGGAATTCCTAGACCCGGTTTAGTGCTTTTGGCTAAACTTTTCCTCTTCAAGTAGTCTTCCACCTCGCTGAACAATTTATGACGTCTCGCAGTTAGATAGGATAACTCTTTATTGTACCAGACGTTATAAATGAGACGAAATAAGTAAAGAAGAGCAGTGCACATTGGGCATTCGTATCCCAAGCTGTGATCTCTTTCAGACAACCTCATCAGATGAAGAGTATTTACGGCAAACTAAAGATATTTTATAATGTTCAATCGTCTACGTATTTAAAGATTATGTATGGAGAATACGCAGACTATAAAGTATACGGTTAGCTTACGAATAATTTCGCACTTGACGTGCTGAACCCTATGTCAGTGTATTTTTGTTAATAATAAGGTGGTCTTGATATTGGCATTAAGAAAATGCTGCAGAGAAGACTTAGAAGATGAGTTAAGACTCAAGATAAAATTGAATCAGTTTTACTTGGGATTTCGTTAACTCTGAATCTAAGTATAAGACAAATAATATGAGATTAAATAGCAAAGCGACGACGGTCAACAGAAATATCAACTTTACTTCGGTATGGAGAACAATTTTTATTGAATAACCGCAAATCAGTAAGTGTGCCCATTTGTGTTTCATATATATAACTGTGTACTGATAACGCGGCACTTCTTAGAAGTCTACTCAAGTAGTCTGACGACATTCTCATATCCGCACTTTGCGCAATTCGCTTCGAAATCGTTCATTGTCGAGTACTATTGATGTGCGATTTGCTTTATCGATTTTATATCACATTTTTTTATATTAGGTAGGTATATGAGCAGACAGCGATATTCTGGTTCGATTACCTTAGTAACAAAGATAGCAGGTTCAAGCCTCGACAAGCATCTCTGGGGATTCTAGGTTTCTTGTGCGAATCTCATTTTCAACTATGATTATTGCTTGTGAGGAAAACTGCAGTTACATGTATATCTGAAAGAACATCTAGTTCGTTAACATATTTGTCATATTTATTTTTGTACTTCAATCTTAGCGCGCGCAATGTTCTGTCCATCACTGTTTATTACACGCGAAAGTAATTAACTCCATCCCTTTTTAATTTGCTCGCGCTGTGATGCACCCGTTGGGTTTAAATCACGAGTACTAACTCGTCAACCATGATTGCCAATAACCTGTTACTGATGAAAAATCTGATTCTGAACTATCCGTCACGGAATTAATCAATTTCGTGGCGCATTATAAATGGATAAGGAAATCCATTTTAGGATTCATCTTCAGCAAAGTTGGTATAATATGCCCCTACACTAAACATAGTTATAGTCATAACATGAGACATAGCTTAACCTATGAAGTATGATATATATATAAATATAAACTATGTAAATCCTACGCAAAAGTAGGTATTATATTATGTAGTTGATTACTAGCCTCTTATTATACCTACCTAGAAAAATGATTTTAAAAGGGCCTATTCAAATTCAAAAATAGGGCTTATAATACTGTAGCGACCACTTCAACCGCACCACAAGCTACACAGATGGCGCTGCAAAAGCGTTCAGAACAATAAACAATTGACGTCACAATCCTGAATCGCGCTATAAGAGTTTTCGGAGCAAATAACATATATACAAGATCCCGACAATACCCGTCTGGCTGGAAGATCTTCCCTTTACCGCTAAAACACCAATAAATTTTGAAGGATGTCGCTTTGCGTAAAAATTTCTAATCAGCCAAATTAGGGTAGGCTGGACTCCGACTCCAAAATCGAGAAAATAGTCTGTGCAAAAACATGAAAACTGGAGACGAGGATCTCTAATATACCTACAAGTATTTATTTTTGTTTAGGGTCCAACAATGCCAGCTCTGATGATAATGCTGGCGAGATGGGTCCCACCCCACGAGCGCTCATTCCAAGGCGCTCTGGTGTTTGGAGGTGCTCAAATTGGCAACATCTTCGGCTCCTTTATGTCTGGCATCCTGCTGGCAGATGGCAGAGATTGGGCGTACGTGTTCTACTTCTTCGGTGGATTTGGAATTTTCTGGTTCATATTATGGGTAAGTGCAATTCATATAGCTAGACAATATATAGCACTTGATTAATAAATACTTGCATTGTATTGTACCCGTAATACAGGCGACTTACTGTTGACGAACTTTCTACCACGGTGGGCTTACTTCAGGAACATACTTGAACACATCTTTAATAATACTAATAGCTAATCTGTAAAAAATATTTACATGCCTATGGGAAGCATGTCATCATAAATCATAACTATAGTATAACAAGTTTATACTTCTATTTTGGCATTGGCATTTTCCAGAAGCAGTTTGTAATTCCACTGAAAATGTATTAAACTTTCTATGGGGGGGGGGGGGGGGGGGGTAGAGTATAATGTGAGAATCGATTAGTTTAACAATATATTTGAACATCATGTTGTCACTATGTTCGAAAAGCTTAGAGTATACTTAACTTATTTGTGTGATATATAATACAATACTTTCTTATGTAAAGCTAAAATATATTACAACACAATCACGTTCAATCGCGACAAATAACTCGGCTGGCCCGATTTTATGTCCGAGCAAATTGATAGACTCGTAAAATTCTATAGAGCTAAAATAAGTGGCTTAAGAGGGCTGTTCCACGGCACACAGCTCTGAGCCATAGTTTTACTTCATTTTATTTATTGATTTCTTATATTTACGCGAATACCTACTACACAATGAAATAAAATTTATTTTAATGATTTTATCGCTTTATTTTATGTTTTTACGTCCCCGACGACAGCAGCTATGGTCGAAATCCTTGAATTAAGTTTTATTTAATAAGTTGTATAGATGGTATGTTCGTCTGACGATATTATATTATTATATAGTTACATGCCTTACGATTGTATTCGCAGGCGCTTTTATGCTACATTGAGTATTTTTACCCGTTACCCATTTAGGTAGCTATTTGTAAGTATGTTTCTACTCTGAATGATGAAATACTTACATATTAAAAGGTACGGGATTTTGAATCAAGTTGACACATAAGTAGGTTATAAGCACACAAGTACCGTGCTTACCGCCAATCGCGGATGGCCGTTGTTGACAGTAGTTTATAGCCACTTAAGGGGATTAATAGCGTTTACTGCGCATGCTCGACTCGACACTCGCCATTTAATTAAGTAGTAAGTAATGATAAGTGGCTTTTTCGTAATGTACGGTGTTATAGTGAATTAAGTTTTTAGTAGATATTATTAAAAATAAGGACCGTTTTCAATCGCAATTTCGATAATTCTGCCCAAAAAAAGATTACCCAATTTACTGCATAAGGTTTAAAAAAACAAATCAAAATGGTTAATCGTACATTTACAAATTTTTTCTTCACTATGATAGGTGCGTATTAATCATCTCTCGGTTATCTGACTATCCCCTAATCAAAATCTCTCTTTACAGAGCTTAACCTGCTACAGTACTCCAAACACTCACCCATACATTTCCAAAAAGGAGTTGGCCTACTTGAACGCGAACGTGACTACTGCTGAGACCAAGACTAATAAAGACCCCGTGCCATGGAAGGGGCTTCTGCGATCTGCGCCGGTGTGGGCTTTAGTCTTTGCCGCTGTAAGTATTTCCATTATTATATCAAAAGACCAGACAGAGGAATAAAAACCGCAAGCATTTTTTAACTAACGCTATCTATTTTATTCATAATCATAACTTTACAATTACGTAAGTAATTACCTATACTTAATTTAAAATAATACGTTTGACAAAATGCCTCTTTCTACGGAATAAATATTTACTGCATTTGTTAAGATATTTTCACATCGGCACCATTGAGGCCAAGCGTAAACAACATAATAACCATTAAAATCACAAAACCCGCTAGCAACTGCAAGTTGTACTGAACTCATTATTATTATATTGATTTGAGTTTACAATAAGATTAATATCGCATAATACTACTATAACAAACGTTTAGTTTCGTTGGTACCAAGAGATACACAGTTTGTAATGTAAAAATATATCAAATCAGTCCTTTTCTCTCCCTACGAAATAAGATTTTTTCGCAAGTATCCGCGGAATGTAAACAAGATTTCACGAGAACGCTTTCCTCTATTTGACACTTATTGGGTATCAGAAATGTCGACAGCGACTCGAGGAATATCGTCGAGATACAGAAATTGCGATCCCTTCGATTCTTATTTTGTGTCTCCGTAATATGCAAAGACGTTAACGGTTCGTCGAAGCAAATAATCCCGATGCGAAGCGACGTATACTGGCATCCTTTGACCATTTTAATATTAAAAAGCCGCGCCGTTTTGCTAATGGAGACTGACTTTTGACTTACAAAACAGTGAGGGCTTTACTCAGATGCAATCCTTGAAATAAGATTAAAATAACGTAAATTTAATAACAAAAAAATAGAAAATATTTTGAAAATATAATTAATGGAGCGTTAATTAGCATTCTAATAAACACTGTAACAAAAAAGAGTGCACAAAAAGATACTGTTTACACAGTTGCCTCCTATATGCCTCCTATTTGACGGCCTAATTAGCGCAGTGGTAGTGACTCTGCATTCTGCGCCGAGGGTCCCGGGTTCGAATCCTGGTAGGGACAAGCTTTGTGTGATGAGCACGAATGTTTGTACCCGGGTCATGGATGTTTAATTCACCCTCAGTCCATTGTACAGTACCCATAATACAAGCGTTGCTTAATGTGGGACCGTATAGTTGGTGTGTTCGTATGGCGATATTTATTATTATTTATGTGCCTATATTATGAACAAATAAAGCTAATTTTCGCGTCTTCAAATCCCAAGGAAACTATCGATATCCAAGGATTACGTGGACACGCAATCTATCATCGTGGATTATGATCCTAGCGGTGTGATACTTTCACATCTCCGAATTTTGTTTTGTTGCAAAAACGTACCTAATACTTAGAAGTTACGACTCCACTTTGTTGGACATTTCACAACTCTCTTTGACACAATTCTCCTCCCCAGGTTGGCCACGACTGGGGCTACTATACAATGGTGACAGATCTTCCTAAGTATTCGCACGATGTTCTCAAATTCAACATTGCGACTACCGGAACACTGACAGCTTTGCCTTATATCGCCATGTGGCTGAGTTCCTTCTTGTTTGGCTTCGTCTGTGACTTGTGCATCAAGAAAGGATGGCATACTATTAAGACTGGAAGAATTATTCACACAACTATTGGTAAGACACATCCATCCATAGCTTACTTATTCTCCCTTTTATGTTTTTAGTAACTTCTCATTCCACCTTTCCTCCTTCTTCGTCCTTAATTTGCTTATCCTTACTCCTATTTCTCCCTTCTAATACATTTCTTTCTCCTAATACCATCCAAAATAACAAATTCACGAAAGAAATCCTGGTATAGATTAAAAAGCTTCCTGGAAAATTTGTCTGCGTCAAAAGGAAAATAGTTTCATTAAAGGTTCTGATCTAAACTTGCTAATACTTGACATAATACTATCAATGCCTTTAAATTGTTAACATGATGGATAACAGGCTTCTGGCAATTCAATCTACTTTACTCTACAAACAAGTAAGTAACTCATTCATCTGTACCTAGTATATGTACCTACCTGCTTTAATATGAACCCATTCATTTTAATTCCAGCTGCTACGGGCCCGGCTATCTGTATCATCCTGGCGTCTTACGCTGGTTGCGACCGTACCGCGGCGATGGTCTACTTTGTACTCTCCATGGCTCTCATGGGAGGCTTTTATAGTGGAATGAAGGTATGAATTATTAAGCCTTCATACAATTTATTTTTCATAGTTTAGGCCGTTGGATATTTTAGATGTTATTGTTAGTAGTACAAGTAAAGTTATTATGTTAATATTCGGCTAAAATATTGCTGCCTACCATGTAGAAGATATAAAAAATATTGGCTGTATATTTTAAATTTATTGTATAGTACCAATTTTTCGAGTAAATAAGTAATGTTTGGGACTCGCTCTAACCTTTCCAAAAAAAATTAGTGTTATGTAAATTGATTAATATTGAACCACTTTGTAATTCTTGTTCTCTCACAACTTTTTAATGGTAAAGTTAAAGTATGCAGTTATGTTACGAATAATCTCGCACTTGACACAGCCAATTTATTAGTTTATCGTGTATACATATTTTTAGTGGACATTTTTCTATACTCAGGTGAATGCATTGGACTTGGCTCCAAACTACGCTGGCACTCTGACGTCACTAGTGAATACCACTTCGACCTTTGCGGGCATCATCACACCTTACCTTATCGGCCTATTGACGCCCGACGTAAGTTCCCATTTAGATCATGTGCTTAGGAATATTGTTAGACATAGTAATCACAGGCTGGTGGTGGGCCGTAAGGGGGCGATGCACAAGAGGGGCACCAGTGCGTTCCGTTCGGAGATCCCGGAGCCCCTCCAACATGTGTCGAAGGCGGCCACCGGGGGGGTTTTAGTGGGTAAGAATCCCACATAACCCGGCCCTCTCCCACACAGAGGCCGGGTATCTTTCGAAGATTACGAAGATTAACAAAAAAAGGCTGGTATAAGAAAATCTAACAAATAAATATCCGAGACCGACTTAATTCGAGAGACTTAAGTGTAATAAAATACAAATGTCAATAATTCAGTCCGGATATTATATCGGCCAAATAACAACAACATAATAAATCATGAATAAGGAAAACACGTAAACAAAGTCCAAGAACTCCTGGTTCATCTTCCATTTTGAAGGCGCAACCAATTTCACATGAACTATATTTTCGAAGCACTTCTGGAAGTTGCGTTAGGCTTTTTCATTTTCTCTCCTTAGCTGGTAATAAACTTGTTCTTATAGAGAACTAGCTTTTTGGCTTCTCTCGCTCAAGCATCGGTTTTATCTGTTGAACCATGATCTATCAAACTAAAAACCCCATTGAAATCGATCCAGTAACTTTTCGCGAAATTGCCTTTCGTATATTTCGACAACGAGAAATTATATATTAGATTCAAAATTGCCATTTTTTTTCAAATACCTTCACTTTACAGTCTGTTCATTTCCAAATTTATATAAAAGGTATGTTATTAAAAAAAAACAACATCAAATTATATTATACCTACTTACAGATTGTTTTTTTATTCCACAGTCAACTTTAGCCCAATGGCGCATCGCGTTCTGGGTATGTTTCGTTGTTCTCGTCGGCACCAACGTGGTTTACTGCATCTGGGCTGACGGAAAGCAGCAATGGTGGGATGACGTAAGACAATACGGCTACCCCGAGGGCTGGAGACACGGCCCCCTTATCCGAGAAACGATAGAACAACCAGAATCGGTCAGACTTTCAGCTCAGAAAGCCGGATGATACTAAATCAAATGAGACGAATGTGACAGTATACCAGTGGAGCTAGTCAGTGATCAAACATAACATAATACTACTTAATAATAGTACAAATACAGTGCCGTTTACTCTAAGTTAGTCCCATTTGGACGACGTGTTGTAATTGATTTTTTTCTTTAAGAATAAATCTACTTTATATAGCTTTTAATGTGTTTGGCTTATATTTGCAGAATCATGTACATAACAGGAATTTGTAATCCTTGGCTATGAGAGTTGAGACCTTGAATTTATTAGGCGTAGTTCTAATTTGCTAGCGATCGTGCGAGTAAACAAAACATGCGCGAGGAGATTAAATATACAAATCTCTATAGTGTCCTAATTGAAGTTCGCAAGTCATCGCGCGAGCACATGAATTATTTTCATCGCGCGAAGAAATCGAATCGTTAACTTGTACGCCATTGTCGCCAATTAGTACGACGCCTTAGGGACTGAATTTCGGACAAATTTTGGAAATTGTTCACAATTCTAATGTTTGTCGATACTAATATTCCCATGAAATATTCCCATCTTAGTAATATTTATCAAGTAAATTCAAAACTCTCATCTGAGATCCAATTTAAAGTTATCTAAAACATCCAATCAATTTTCATATTGAGATGGCAATAAACAAAAGGAAATCGAATTGTATTTAAGGTTTGTTTCCATGAAATACTGATCATATTTCAGTTACTACCGTTATAGTAGGCACCAATGAACCAAGGTCGTAAGAAGAGAGAACGAGCATAGGTAAGGTAGAAGATTTGTTCCTGCCACCGCTTGCACCCAAATTCAGAAAATGTATTTGTCCGATAACCAGGTATTATTGAAACGACTGAAAATAACTAGTGCATGAAAAACATACATATGAAGTAGGCCCTTTATCTAAAATATAAATGGGCTTTGAAATAAAACGAATTCTACGGAATTTATCTCGTTATGATCGGAATGCGTTTGATGAATCATCACCCGTGGCAACTTTTTCCTCGCCTGGTTTAGGATCTTAGCGCTTCCTCGTATGTCCTTCTTTTCAGCAATCTTAGCACACATAGGAAAGAGATTATGGTCTCGGCATCTCTTCAAGAAATTTTAAGATGTTGTAAATAAAAGTCCGTACTGGTTCACATATTGATTTCTTATATTTACTCGAATACTACATATTGAAATAAAACGAATTTTACGGATTTTATCGCGTTTATAAATGGGCTTGTCAATAAAAGGGTCCCTGATTGAAAGGCGGAAATTAATGTTTCGCTACAGGATACCGAGCCGCGATAAGCGTTCTCAAAGTTATGACAGCTTCAAAATGAACCCGGTACAAAGTGAAGACAAGCCGACGAACATTATGCTACGGCCACACCTGCGGCGTAGTACACCAATTAGTGCCTTAAAAATTCAACTAAGCAGATGTGGACAATATTTTAACACCTTTATATACTAATATCATTACTAATGACGTTAGATATTAAGCTATAAGAGCAGAACTACATTAATGTAGCCAAAGGATTATCGTGGTAATTTTTAGTATTAAGGCGTATATTGACATTAACTAGCTCTAACGTTACCCAGATGGGGCCAAACCGTTGAAATAATCTTTAGGAATCATGAAGACTATAAAATGTAAAAAAAATAGATAGGCAGCTAAATTAATTTATTGAAATTGATTATTACGAATCAATAATAATTGATACAATATTTTGTCAATAGAACAGAAAACAGTACATATTATTATAGCCATGATTAATATTTACGATTTAATAAAATAAATAATTGGCTCGAAGCGTACCCATCGCATTTATGAGCTTGAAGTGTCGCGTTGTAGTTGAATGGTGCATCGTCTGGCCGCTCTCACTTCTTGTGTGGTTTTAACTATCTGCTGCTCTAGATCCTGCTTCTTCTCTTTCAATTTTACTACCTGCGGATTTAGTTGAATTTAATGTCCAATAGAAAATAATTTAATAATGAATAATGCTAGTATTTTTTTATGTCTCCCTGTTTGGCACGGGTCTTCTTTCAATGCGAGGTGATTAGGCCATAGCCCACCACGCTGTCCCAGTACGGGTTGACGGACTTTACACGTCTTTCGAGAAGTTCTCTCACATTTGCAGGTTTCCTGACGATATTGAATAATACACCTTAATATCCCACTGCTGCTCAAGTCTGTCTATGAGTGCAAATTTTCTCTATCGAGAATAATGTTGGCCCCAGTCGAAAATTCATTCCGCGGGTTGGTTCAAAACTTACAACACGAAAGAATCTAATCAATTAACATACGGCTACTATAGAAAACTCAGAATCAGACCGCTGGTAGGAAATGTCAGAGTCGGATCACCATGGAAAAACAATAACAAAAAGAAGATTTAAAAAAGAAAGAAAGAAGAAGAAGAAATTATTTACTATATAGCTTATAAATAAAAGAGCGGTTACACACAAGATAAATTCTAACTGTACCTATCTATCGACGTTACCTCATCTGTGGAGTCTTGGAAGTCACGCAACAATTCCTTCCTGGTGAGCAGTCCTGCTTTTATTCGCTCCGCTTCCAGCGACCAACGCAGTTTGTCTCGGTAACTCTATTAAATTGTATGTAGGAGTGAGATTTACATCTAATTTATATATATCGTTTTTTTTTAAACTTTTTTGGTTTATGGTGAAACGATGTAGTTATTTTGTTCTGAGAACCTTTTTTGTCCAAAGATCTTTGATCGTAGTAGTCATATATATAAGGTTAAACAAAAATAGTGTATAATATTTTAAGGAGCTAATAAGTGTGTGATAACGATTACATTTATGTATAAAATATATGTGAATACAGTGTTTGATTTTTCTGTAAAAAACTTACAACGCAGTATTATTTTTAAAGTTTCAAATAGTTTGATTTCCTTTTTTCGAGAATGTGACCTTTATAGCCTACGAATGGACCACTAAAAATATTTTACACTATTAACCAATATCTCATTGATTTCGTATTCCGCAGTCGATTGTGATAACGGGATAGAAATAAGATTTTTCTCACCTTAATTTTGCCCAATTTTTCTCTGGCCCTCGTGTACTCGATCTCAGCCTCCCCAAGATCACACTCAGTGAAGTCAATGACCTCGTCAGTGTGATGCATCTTCTCTCTAATGTGTGCCAAGATTTGATTGTGTTCAGTGCACTTTCCCCGGTTTTTTATAAGCTCGTCTTCGCGCTCTACGGAAGATTCATTACGATAGGCGTCACAATGCTCAAGAATATTTATGTCCGGATATTTCTACGAGTTTTTAACAAAATATATTAGTAGCAAACAATGATATTTATTATAATTAGCAATATAATATAGCGTATTGAATATCTGTATCTTATATTTACGCGAATACTACACATTGAATTAAACTAATTTTAAGAATTTTATCGCGTTTTTATTTTGATTTTACGTTCCCGGCGCGATGCGATAAAAACGCGATAAAATCCTTAGAATTAGTTTTATTTCAATAATAATATAGCGTTTTTCATTCGGTCGCGTAAGAATGAGAAAGCATGAGAGAAGCGGGCAATCCTTGATTAGATAAATATTTTCTTGAGACACACATTGTCCGAAGATAGGAAAGCATTTTACACACATGATCGACCTAACTCTAAATGAACTGTAGGGTAAGCAGGAACTTCTAATCTCAACGTAACGTCATTGAGAAAACATGCTTTCACTTTCATACTTATTTATAAAATCTATGGTGTGAGAGGGATGGAATACGCTTACATTACCGAAACGCTACGTAAAACGGATTGTAAAACATGACTCAAATTTGATTTGCAACAATTTTGATTCATATTATTGGCGCAAAAAAATGAACGAATATCCGTGTTAATAATAAAAGCAAACTAAAAATATATTATTTAAAAAAAATGTAATTAATTAATAAAATTAAAATTATTAATCATAAATTTTAAAATATGTTATTCAAGATGTCTTTTATAAGTAACTATAACATCTATTTATATTAAACACAATTAAGTTACCTTCAATTTTAGTCATCAAGTTCTGATTGTCGACGTGCAATTGTTCATAATGGGCCACATATAGTCCTGGCCCCAGCATCTCGAGTTTCCTTACAATCGATTCCAATTCTGTGACCGCGTTGCGAACTCGGATGTAACGTAAGCATAGAGCTGAAGACTGTTCCAATTTACGCCTTTGTAGTGTTAGGAACCGTTCGACCGTCTACGTTAGAAAGTAAAATTTATAGATCTTGTTAGTTAATCTTATTTATCAGAGTTTCAGATGTCATTTGATATTATCGAATCAACAAGAGCCAGTACTCTTTCCTTCTCCTATTCTTTTTATAATAGTAGTCTTACACCCAACCCAAGGCCATACTAAGAGACACACTGGTAAGCTAGGCATCTGTGGTAGGTCATGCCACCCCCACATGCGTGAAGGTACTCATTTCATGTGTTAACAGCCTGCTGTTGCCGCGAGCTATTAAGCCGTTACCTATATCGGCTTTGCATATTATATATAATACATTTCTTCCCCTAAACTTTGGGTCCCACGGTCTGTCTTATACACAGGCCAGACCACGTTGCCCCTGTCGAGACTTCTACATACGATAGCGCCTTGCACCGAGTACATGCCACAACAGACGCGAACGTTCCCACCGCGGTCTGTCCTGACTTGACGTGGCCTGACCTGACACAAATCAGGCCCATGGGGTCTAAACTTATCGCTGCTGTTTCTTGCCTCGATTACTCGGGACGTCTTTTATTTTGTTTTGGTCCCAAAATTCGTTACCTTTTTTTACTGCCAGCTGTTGCTCTACCTACTCACTGATTGTCTCCGTTTATTTGATCGCACGACATCATTATAAAAGTTTGGCGTGTGATGTCAATCACGTTTATTGTTGCTAAGATGGGTATACTAACCTTGTCAGCTATAGGTTTTCCTTTCTTAGCGTAGATGAGGCCAGTCCCAGTGGTTCTCTCGAGGCTCTGGAGTTCGTCGAATTTCGTCTCAACGTGTTCAAGTCGCCCGGAATATTGTGATTCCACAGCAAGAAGTTCTGTTTTTATCTGATAGGAGAAAATATTGACTTCACAGATGGGATTTGAGATAATTGTTTTGATGAAAAGATAAAATTTTTTAAATTGTGTTTAACATTTTATATTCTAGTTAAATAATGCTGTAGAAACTAAACAGAAATTCATTGAATTGAGATGCCACTTGTGCATCGAAGCAACAGCGAATTATAAAAGGAATAGCCTGAATTAATTTCACGTGTAATAAACAGTGAGGAGGGCTGGCACACTAAGATTGAACCACAATATAAATAGCTAGCTGACAAAATCGAGATTCAGGGTTTCTAAGACTTGGCCAAAAGCGTGTCGAAAACAAGATGTTTTCTTATTTTTAAATATGTTTTTTTACACTTAAATCTTACGATGTTTCATGGATTCAATCTCTCAACTCGCATAGGCAATCAGATCAGTTAACATCAGAATTATGAGTACAGACAGACTTTTAAGTGTTAGAACAATAAATGAACATTCATAGAAATATTTACGTCAGCTGTTTCCCTTTCAACTTTCTCCATTAGATTTTCATAAGAGAACAACTTCTGTTGGTACTTCTCCTCCAAATCTGTTGCACCCTCCAAAGGTTTGAGGACATGATCAAGCTTACGCTTCCTAAAAAATAAAATTTAAACATTTTATTGTACCAGCGGCTGGAGTATAATTTCCGTCCCGCCGACACTAGAGATTTTATGAATAAGAATGACGGTGACGGCATGTTTTCTCGATGACGATACGATTACGTTAGGAGTTTCTTCTAGGCATACTGATTGTGAATAGTACACTTAACTTTAGGCCAGTCGAGGCCAACAAAGTGCCGGCTACTGCGCACCCTACACACCGGATTTCGGTTACTTTGTATTGATTCACCTAGAACTGTGTCCACTATCAGAAATTACGCTGCGAGAACCATTGTTTAATTTATTTGAACATTTGAACAAAGTAAATTCACACCATACCTACGTGACGTATACACCTACTATTCAATTCTGTGACGATACACAATTTTAAAAATATATTTCAGAGAATTTGCTATTCAAGTTCAGTAAACCCAAGTAGTGGGAAGAGAATGGGGTCGTTCGTTTGAATTATGGCGGTGACACCACGCCTTTGCAGCCATGTACCTACTGTTTACGTTTTTTTCTGTTCGAGAACTAAATGTAAGTGCACTACAGCGCACCCCCGCGCAGCTTTAGGGGATTAGAAGAATTTTAGTAATTTTCACAATTAGTGTATAGTTCGACATCCCACATTACCTAATTATTAGCGGATGCATTGATATGCTAATATATCCAGAATTCTACCAATGGCATAACGCAAACGTTCGCCAAAGTATTATGTAATTTTTTTATGTATCTGATACCCGAACGAGCTACTGCATTTCTTTCAATACAAATAAGCAATTTAGATGTTTGCACTAAAATCCCACGACCGATGACTAGTAAAACATCGGATTTATTTTATAACAATCCTCTCTGAAATAAGACTTGTTTTGTTAGGTGCAGTTACACAATTACTCCTGAGTATTTCAGCGACATAATGCCCTTTCTCTTTCACTCTACCTAGACTTGGCATATACACAAAAAAGCGATAGAGATGATACTATCATTTGTTGTTTAATGGCATCCTCCTTGATTAAAGGTTACTACATGTTGTGGTGAGGTATCTGAAAGAATCGCATTTCTCTCACTTTAATACCTAGGACCTCATGACTTAGTAAGGCAAACAGGGCGTACCAACTCCAACCCAATGTTTCACTCTTGGTTTTTTTTTTCATGTCTTTTTTTAAGTTTCCACGAAAATTACAGTCGTTAAAGATAAGTCTATAAATAACGTACTTGTAATATTCGGCCATACGTCTGTGAAGTAGATTGTTTTTGATTTGTTGCTGGTGTCTGTCGAATGAGAGGTCTCTGTGAGCTTGGAGGTACTCGTCTCGGTTTACGGTAATGGACGCCGTGCCAACGCCATGGCCTATTTGTCCCGCGCCTTCCTCTTTTTCATCTTCATCTTGCCCACTTTCTGTATTTTTAATAAATGTATTAAAAATATAATTGATAGAATTAGGCAATATGATGGAACTAGGCGATATGCTTGATGGAAATCCATTGTTAAACAAATGGGGGAAGAGGAACCTACCACTGACCTTCGGGTTGTCAACTTTTCAAACTATAAACCAAACAAGTTGATCGATAATGAAAGAAGCCAGCAACACCGAACTCCTCTAAGATGTTAGTCGAGAAACTATCTGTTCAGTGTGTGTATTAAAATAATAATAATATCACCAGCCCTTTCAATGTCCTACTGTTGGTCACGGGCCTCCCCTCAATGCGAGTGGGATTAGACCATAGTCCACCACGCTAGCCCAGTGCGGGTTGGCGGACTTCACACGTCTTTCGAGGGTTTCTCTCAGACATGCAGGTTTCCTCGCGATGTTTTCCTTCATCGTTTAGCAAGTGATAATCATGATTGAAAATGAGATTCGCACATGAAATCCAGAAATCCCAGAGGTGCGAGCCGGGGCTTGAACGTGCGATCCTCGTTACCGAGGCAAGCGTTCTATCAACTTGGCTATCACTGTGTGTATTAAAAATAAAGGAACAATTGTTGATAGCACGGGACTCCGCACGATACAGCAGTCTGTCTTGCGTCCAGACTCCGGGTAGACGTCTGAAGAGTCTCGGTCTGCCATATTTGAAGCTCGTAATCTTTATCATTTAGGAGATTGTGACAAGTAAGGCTATCGGGTTTAAATTTTGACTACAAATAGGGTATAGACGGTGTCTATTATGTTCAATTAAAGCTGAAACTTACCACTAGATGTGCTCGAAACATCATCAGCTCGGCCATCATCAGTTTTTACCTTTTTTTTAGTTTTAGTCTTTTTGCTGGCATCCTACAGTTTGAAAAAAATAACTTGATTAAAACGGATTCCATACAAAATAAATGCCGGAGAAAAACTGTAGTGATAGAGGTTTAATTTGATGCTCCCGTTGTTTGCGGTAATAATGCTTTCGGAGCATAAGGTCTAGTTATAAGCAAAAGGTTGTTACAGTATAATGTCCCTCAATAACTGTAAGCGGAAAAAAAATGTCCATAATAAAAGCCGTAACTCATGCAAATGAAGATGTAAAAAGAGAGCACTTTTAACATAAGGGGACGACTTTATGCATGATGGCATATTTTTGAAATGTTTAGTCATAAAATAAATTATGCCAAAGACGTCACAGTAAAACGGTAGGTAGTTTAGTTCTAGTCAAGTTGAGTAGACGGTTTAAATGCTAATAATGATGGCTCAAGGGAGTGAGTTCGTGCAAAGAGGGTTCCACGAACGTTCAGGTAATAACCGGATTGCATGTCAAGTAAACCACATTAATTAAATTGTCAGGTACAAACGTAGCATTTACCTTTGTGTCTGCCATCGCGTGATCAGTTTGAATTACTCAACTCTATTGAACTGTAACAGCCACGAAATTATTTTACTCCATTATCTCCACAACGTCATGCGAAGACGCGAAGACAGTTGTAAGGTTGCCATGGTAACGTACAAACAAGTATTGAACGCACAGCCAGCTTTGATGCCAGTAGCAGTTGCGAACCAAAACGGCTTTAGTTTTGTTTTTGAGTATGCTTTTCTTTTGTTTATTTGCTTTAAAGATTTTGGGTTAGTACATGAAGGTAATTTTTAAAGGATGGAAAAGATCCCGAAAAAATATGCATATCTGAGGACCTTTCAAAATTTTGGAAGGCCAAACATACATTGGCACTGGTTGAATGAACCCCTAGATATATAGCCCCTAGATAAGTAGGTAATGTGTAGATAAATATTAAGCCCTGGCACACTATTAATACTTTCGACAACAGCAAATTAAGCCAAAAACTGTTGCTTTTTACTTGCAAATGGCGGTTCTATAACTTTAGAACTACTAGTCACCTTCAGCTGGCATGGTAATCAGCTCTCCTGTCTTACGACATGTTTTATATATTTATCACATTTATACGACATAACAGCTGAAAAATGGAGGAAGGTAGAGAACGTGGCCCTACAGCGCTCCGGGTGTTCTTTAGTACCACTGGCCTTTTCCCTCAACAGATTTTTTTAGGACACTAACCTCTGTAGACTTTGGCAGTGTCACAGCACAACTCTGGGCAATTGCCAAGTTTTCGACAATGCTCCATCGAAAATAGCTGCCGTCGAAAAGTTTATACGACATTTTTTCAGTTGTAAAATGTTAAAGACTCTGACCGCGGTACATTAATTCCACGTTACTTTGATATCCCTTCCAAAATGTATTATCGTTTTAAATTTCAATCGTAACACTTTGTCACGTTTATGCAAACATGTTTTATTAATTAGTTTCTTTATTGCAAGATCAATACACAGTTCGTGAGGTGGAATAACGAGACAAATAGTTTTAAAGGATGTATTTAAAAAAAGAATTATAAATAGGAAGAACATACATAACAACAAGTACACACGATAATGCAAATATAAATGGAATAAACAATACCAATCTTGAGGATACATTCCGTAACAGTTTCATCTCGCACTTATTTGTCGGCTGAGATAGACTTCTCGCGTGTGTTTGTTCTTAAAATAAGTCTCCGATGCTGACTACATTGTATTTTAACGTCCTCTTGGTCCCGACATTACTTTGTTCTCATGTGGACAAGAAAAACAAAACAAAATACAAACTAATAACATGATGATTATAGGCCGTTGGCATAAGGTTGATGAGAACTATATATGGCACACCTGTACTCATTTTTCATTTTTCAAGTTAGATTTGAAATTGACGTTACGATCGCCACCTTCAATTGTTCTCACACGCTCTGCGTTTTTCTACTTTATCCGCACTGAATACGCGAAGGCATTTCCGAATGAATAGATCAATCATAGGGAATACCAATACCACGTTGGAATACTAATGTCAGTTCTACTCGTAAATATGTTTTATTATTCTATGACATTAATTTTACAAATCTATTTCAGTTACCAAACTAATTACGGAAGTAACCCTTACAAACAATATGCACTTTAAACATACATATGACTAGATTCAAGTAACATGTAGTCTCATAGCGGCACAGTACTTATAATGTACACATTATATTTACACAATAACGCAAAAAAAATATACAGAGTATAATATAAAATAACCACTATTTTATAATAGTGATCTACGTTTACTTCGTTAATCATATAAGTTCGAGGCCAATACATGAAAGTTTAAATACGTATCCACATAAAAACATTGCAAACTGGTAATAAAGTTTTGTCGCAATAAAGATTATAATTTCGTTCGCTTATAAGATTAACAAGGCGTAGTAATATAAACGTCACGATTTACATTCAGCATGTAATTAAAACCAAGGCAACAGAATCAGTCAAGAATCATGTAAAGTAGCAACTGTTGATGTGTGAGAATTGTACCAGTGATGCAACTCTTTAACAGTCTCTGTGCGAGGTAGTTCTAGTTAGTGTGTAAAATTTAGTACAATTTCTATGAGGATACGTCCATTAAGTACTAAAGACGCCGCCATTTGACTAGAAACGTCACTTCGACTAAAATTTAAAGCAAGGAGTCGGTATTTCATAACTTTACAGCAGGTGCTTTATACGTTTTCATATATTTTACAATAACGGTAGATCCAGTATCGATAAGAGCTTATAATAAGTATGTGGACTCAAAGATTTTCTAAAAGTATTGAATGAATTTGCGATTAGCTCGTAACTGGAATTAATGGTCTAATCAAATCTAAGATCATCCAAACTCCAACATCCCATGACATAAAGTTGGATGAGCATCGAGTCGCATCACTATGTCTTAGTCTTAGTTTAGTCTTATAATAGAAGACTTGAACGTAGTAACAGCTATTGATCATTTGAGCACTGTTCAGGATAGATTTGAGGAAGCTTTCCGGCGACCGGAGGTGTCGCGTGAGGTTACGCTGCTTGAGGCGTCATCGCCCAATGATGGTGGGTTCATCAGCCATGGCCAGCTCATCTGTTGCTGCTTTGTCGCCTTTCCTCTTCCGGGAGTACCAGAGGAAGGAGGCGGCACCGAAGAGGTTGACGAGGACAACAAACCAGGCGAGGAAGAAACTTATGCCGTAGCTGCAAGAAAAACATAACATAGCATCGTTATTTATCTATTTTGTATTCTGGAACTTGAGTTTCTGGAATTTGAGAATACGAGTGGTGAAATAATTGGAGGAGGACTATTACTGGCAGTGGATGTAATTCGGCTGACGAACATTGTAGTCATAACTTTAATAAGAGGAACAAATAAATATTAATGAAAGATTCATTAAGCACATACGGAGCGCCTTTTCCAAAACAAAAATCTGACCTACTAATTCAAATATAGAAGAAATATAATAGAAATAATTCATTGGACAGTACAAGAATTTTACATGAATCTACTGCAATCCCAATTTTGAGCTGAGCTTAAAATTGAACGTCAAATGCAATTATTTGATTACAAATGGGTTTATTATAATCATCTAAGAAGTTACTATATATATAATACTAAGAATAAATAGGATAGGAGAACTCACCTATGGTAGGCACGTTCTGGGTAAAGGAACCTAATATTTTTCTTCATGTGGTCCACTGATGACATCATTACTTGCACTACCACAAATGTGCAAGAGGCTGGAAATAAAGAGAGGCTTACAAATCAAAGTATTCACAAACCAAATTATGCAGTATTGTAACTTTGTCACTAGTTACAAAACCTTTTGCAGTCTGATTGTAAAGGCATGAAAAAGGATATATAATTAACTCACTGCTAATGAAGTGTATTCCCGCCGCAAGCCGCTTGAACATGTACCGAGGGTTTTTGAAGGTGTACGCCGAGAACCCACAACCCATCGCCATCACGAACAAGCTGATGATCCCAAATGAAATCATGGTCCTCACGTAATCTAACAATAAAAACAACAAATTGAATTTACAAAAATATATGTACGGATTCAAATTGAAAATAAATTGAACCAAAGGAAGAGCTTATGAAGAGAAATAATAATAAAATATAATTTACGTATATAAGAGTATACACAATTACAGTTTTATCAACATTGCCATGAAGCTAGAGATGTGAAAAAAACATTAAGGAAGATTCAGAGAAGAAACGTACTCTGATAAATTAGCCTGGACTTGCCTTCCCAAGGTACCCTGCAGGCCTACCTCTACAATCTTATGGGCTTATATACATAAGAGTTGAGTTGAGTACGTGTGTAAAGACATGATTTTAATTTGCACCAGTGTGCACATAATCGTAGCTGTGTGGTGTACGTGTTGACCACCCCTCTCTCAAAAAATGACAGTCTGTACAGAAACTAGCTCAACAACTCCATTGTAAAATAGTCAAAGGAAATTTAGCAACCAAACTTACTAGCTATATTTACATCATACGCTGGATCAATAATAGGTTTCCCGTTCTCCGTTGTAGGTTGTGCCAAATAATTTGTGCGTTCTGTAACAAATAACTTAATTTATCTATTACGTAAATATTTAAATACACACTGAAACAAAAAATGTAGCGCTCGTTCCCGAATAACAATATAATCAATTACTTTTCACAGCGTTTTAACTTTACAACAAAAAAAGTGTTTGTATAGTACCAGGATTCGAGCCCGGGACCGTCGGCGCAGAAGGCAGGGTCACTACCAACTGAGCTAATCAGGTCAGGTCAGGTCGTTTTAGTAGGTTAGGTTAGGATAAGTAGATCACATTCTGTAAAGTAAGCAGCTTTCATATGTAAGGGTTTTAGTCGATCCTATTAAAAAGTAAAGGTTTCCGGCTGGAGGTATTTAACAAAATTCCATATCACACAATAAGGCCGATATTTCGTTAGTTGAACTACGCTGTGAGAGGAAAGTAGATAGGTACTGCAGAACGAATAGATGATATACTTGAGTTACAAAGTCCGGCTTGACCTTATCGTAATACGGTACTGCTTACACCATTGGATAAGAAGGAAGGTTACTCAACGCGCAATGGAGAGATCTATGCTCGGGGTTTCGCTAAGAGATCGAATCAGACATGAGGAGATCCGTAGACGAAATAAAGTAACCGACATAGCTCAAATAATTTCAAAGTTGAAGTGGCAATGGGTAAGGCACATAGCTTGCAGTACCGATGGCCGTTCGGGCCGAAAGGTTCTATAAAGGCGACCACGAACCGGAAGACGTAGTGTAGGCGTAGGCGTAGGCGTAGGCGTAGGCCCCCCACAAGGTGGACCGATGATATCACACGCGTAGCAAGAAGCCAGTGGATGCGAGTGGCGGAGGACCGTGATGTGTGGAAGTCATTGGGGGAGGCCTATGTCCAGCAGTCTTTCGGCTGATAGCATAGCATAGCATACACCATTGGTGTATTTCGTGTGCTTTATATACTGTTGCATAAGATTGAAAATAATAATTCGATTATATTATTAAGTTAGTTCTTATCCATACCAAGGAGCTCACAATAAATTAACCTACATCAGCACGATGGCTGTAACGGGAGTATGCCAGTTTCGATGGCAAATGTCTCGGTCCCTATTATATTGTTCAACCTATTAAACTTGGACCCTTGTCTTCAGAGCTGACGTTTCAACCGCTTGCTCCGTTATGAGACCTGCCAGTGGCACTTTTAAATGTTCAAAACGTTCGTAGGCTAAACATGCGATAACATTTTGTGAAAGGAATCTTTCTGTATGGCTTGCCAGAAGGTTTATGGTGTGACAAAAAAAATATTGAGACCTCAGCAATATCTTAATATACCTGTTCCAAATTTCGCTTTTTTAATTAGTAATGTAACTTTATTATAGCTACGTTGTCCATAATGTGCCTTTCTATAGCTCTATATATATTATCATTCATGATATTCACGGCCCAAGAATTCTAAAAAGTATCCGAGTCCATTAGGCTCACCCAATTAATTATGTCGAGGGAGAACCTTTTCGTAATTAGGAAAATTAATGGCATAACATATATACTTTCCGAAAAATATGGTGCATGATATTTCGTTCCATAATAAACCAAATAAAAGATATACTTAACATTATATACTTCACGGAATTTAAAAAATAATCTGAGATTCGAACTTAATCAATTCAGAATTCAAACATTCAAATTTGAAGACGGTATTTTATTTTTACTTTTGAAACATTATTTATTAACAGTTGTTTACTATTCTTGTCCTTTTAAGTATGGTCGTATTATATCATGTTTTCTTGGTTGTGTTGCTACAAGTAAATAAATATCAAAAATCTATTGATTAAATTAAATTATTGGACGACGTTTGTATAATGTCTATAAAATAAAGCCGTGTTAGTTACAACATTTATAACTCAAGAACGAGTAGGCCGAGTTTTATGATCTACTAGCTGTTGCCCGCGACTTCGTCCGCGTGGTATTTAACAAAGACAACTGTTGACAACAGCCTGCTCGCCCATTCTGAGCCCGCGGGACGCATTGCTGCAGGTTGTTGCTATCAAACTTAATCAGGCGCTGCGCTGCAACATTGGTTTTAATTTTTTTTCGTGAGATCCTATTTTTTTTCTAAAATAAAAGTAGCCTAAGTTACTCCTTGTTATATCAGCTATCTGCCAGTGAAAGTCCCGTCAAAATCGGTCCAGCCATTTCAGAGATTAGCCGGAACAAACAGACAGACAGACAGACAGACAGACAAAAATTATAAAAACTGTTGTTTCGGTATAGGTAACGTGTATACATCCAAATGCACTTAGTAAAAAGCGGTTATTTTAATATTACAAACAGACACTCCAATTTTATTTATATGTATAGATGATATTTTGAATTTGTTTCCGCACCGAATAGCAGAATAACTATTAAAACATGGGAAAATTCACTGTAATATTATAATAAAGATAATTCATTGCATCATACACTACGAAGTTCGCCGGGACGGCTAGTATTCAATGAAAGTAATTCTCGTCTATCATCAATACCATAAATTTTACCCAGCACTATTTTAAAACGAATTCAAGCGAATCTATTGTTATGCGATAATATAAATAACGTACTTTGAAATAATAAATCAACGATTTATGAGTCGTTTGCTTATTAAATTTGAGTATCGGTGCTATACTTATGAAAATGTACATTTTACTATCTGGATATATTTTATTGACTATATTGAATTTTATTCCAGTTCGAAATGGTAGTTGCAGTAATAACTAAGTTTTTCTAAAGCTCATAATACCTAATCAAGAGATTCCAACTTACCGATTCTCCCGGACTTCAAGGTTTTTAGAATACTTACGTGCTTGAAGAGTTAAGTTCAGTTTATGAAAAAATATACACGAATTCATGAGCAGTTTTTTATTGTTGTGTTAAAAATGTACTGGAAAATGTCTGTACTGGACAAACAAAACACTATTGATGTGATATGAAAAAGAATCATGCTAAGCCCTCCGGTCTGTTGCGGATAACTAAGCCAATTTTAGATTTTAGAATCGATTTATCGACGAATCGATTTATAATTAAAGTCTGACTCACTTGATCATTCATTTTATTAGCCGTCAATCAATATACACATTATAAACTCACGCTCATACCATCTCATATGAAAAGCAGTTATGAAGTGCTAATTAATTAAGAGACTTTCATAACAAGCGTTTAATTAATGTAAATAAAATTAATGCAATTAATATTAGCAATCAAGATTGGCCCCAGTTCACTGTTCAATTAATAAATAACGAAACCAAACCTTGTTTATATAATCATACGATTTATTTTTACCAACTGAGTGAACGAGCCAAACGTCAGTCAGGAGAGTAATCCTTTCCAAAATATCAGATACAATATCGTTGTAGCGCGTCGACTTTTTTTTAATCTTGTTCAAATATTAATCATGGTTTTCATCAAATGTTTCAGATTTTCTCATACATTTGATTGAGAGGCGGTACAAAGTTCGCCGGGACATCTAGGTGTTTATCAAAAACAAAACACCAACAAAATTGTCAACTTCGCTTTTCAACTTCCCGCATCTGATTTGGTATGTTGCCAGACTAGGAGCTATTTGGTATTACCTGTTAAGACCGACCCTACTATGTTTGAAGCTAAACATATTGATATTCGTATAACGATACTAGGTACTCGAAGTAGCGCACCGTAAAGTACCGTTGTACGTATAATCCCAAAGGCTATTGTATACATTTCCATCCTCTTCGAGATTATTACGACGCAAACCACCAATTCGGCTGATAGAAATATACCAGAACCGTTCGGTAAAGCCCGGAGAGTCTCGTAAATAGCGATAATTACTTTGTTCATGACGGGCACAGCTCCAGCTGAAATGCGTTTTGTAACACTCCCAGCCGAGCGAATCACACATCAATTTAATTCCTTACCGTACCCGCTATTTTGTATGCGTGGATTTTAGTTTATTTAACCGACTTCAAAAAGGTGGCTTATATAAGTCGGTGCCAAATAAACAACCGACGAAGAATAATTAAAGTATACTCAGTAACGAGATGCGCGGACCAATTTGTAGGTGTAGTCTTTGGGGCGTACCGGCAATACTCGACTCAGTTGTTTGTTAGGCACCGACTTCATATTCGTTAAATATTTGATTAATTAGACAAGGTAGAATTTAAGATTAGATTTGTTTTTTGAAGACCTTTTTTTTGGTATTTTTTTATAACTGTCTCAGAAGTATCTTTTCGGTTCCTGATATAACGAGTATCCTATACTTTGACCTGTGCCCCTATACACCGCTTACATAATGGTAATTGACAGATGACTAGACAATTTGTTGACACAAGCAAGCAACACCATGCTACGTCCAATGTATTTAGAGATATTTACAGATATATTTTTGACCATCTCGCTGAAACCAATTAATTTCACGGGATAAACACTATCCTATATCATTGCTCGAAATGTATGGTATCACTACACCAAATTTCATTAAAATCCGTCACGTAGTTTTCTCGTCATGTGTGAATAAACAGACAAAGATTCCTCAGTGCCGAAAACAATCTACCCTATAATTATCAATTTTTATATTCAGTAACATGACATAGTTACAGTCTTAATAATGTATAGATTATATTATATATACCTATGTTTAAGATACGGTAGCTCTACCATTGTTTATTTATTTACACAACTAGCGTAGAAACCCTGACTGGATTCGTCGTTGGCGACTTGAAAGAACCAATGCGGTATTTTTATCGGTGACTATAAATCTTATTGTGTGGGCTGAACCGAAATGTTTACGCTTCGTGAAAATTTAGACGGTTTCCTCAGATACCCACGGTATATCTTCTTGTAGTGAAAAAAAATGCTATCGTTATTGGCACATACGGTATAATGATTTAATAGCCATACCGGTGTTATCGCTAACGACTATATTTCATAAAACAGATACCATTCAGCTGCGAAAATAAACTGTAAGAGCCGAACAAGATCGGCTGCTTGTAATTTAGTATATCTAAACGCGCTATAAGAATAAATTGTTATTAAAATAACGTGAAGAGTAAAGCAAGGGCGAATACAAGTTGGATGATCGCATTGAGCTAATAATGTAACGAAACCAATTACTGGGATGTATGTCAATAAGTTCGCTTTTGGCTTGAATGAATTGATTCAGGTTTGGATGATGCCAAATACGAGTAGTAAGTGTAATACAGCGGAGAGTACAAGTGTTATAGGTTTTATAAAAAAACAGCATACCCTCTATTGCCTTTGGGTACCTGCTCAAAAATAATAAAATATATACAATATTTCAAATACCCATGAATCTCTTATACTAACTTAAATAAACAACAAGGTAAATCCTCTCATAATAAACTTCTGAACGGTGTGGGAGTTACGAGATTCTCAATAATAAAAGACAATAATGTGTCTATTATCATTAAATATTTTGGTTTTTTTTTATCACATAATTCGTTATGTATGTTTGAGTGCCAAACTGACAACCTGATGATAATTATCAAACGGAGTTCAAATAACAATTCTCGAGAATTTAACTGCGTATATTAGTTTCAAAACGATCATAAATTTATATATAATAAAAAGCAGTTTTAAACATTTGGTTCTAACATTATTATTGATAAAAGTTTGAATAATAACTCTATTCTAAATGCCTACAACAACATTTTAAATACTCTAGATATGAATAATATGTCTAGTATACGCTCCTTCCATTCCGCGAAAAGCTAAAAATTAATAAAATAAAATCAAACGTTGCTATATAAATTAAAATAACAAGCCCGTCGAGTTCATAAGAGCACATACAGACCTATTTAGTGGGGCGATAATGATTGTTACATTCTTTACGACGCAACGGGACATCGCACCCCACGGTGCGTCTGAAACCATGACATCATTAAGCCATTTGCACAACTGGTTTTTTTTTACAAACAAATGGGGGAAGAGAGTCCCACCACTGACCCTCAGCTTGTAAACTTTCTCAATTATACACCACACAAGTTGATCGATAATTATATAAGCCAACAACACTGAACTCCTTTAAGCTGCCAGTCGAGAAACTGTCAGTCATGTGTGTCGGGACCCAAATTAATATACAGTTCCGCCTCTAAACGTAGCATCCTCAGGACGGCTGTGCTACGAATGAGCTTTTTACAACGAAATTGTCTAGGCCACGCAAACAATCTTTATATTAATCACAGCCCAACATTAAATTATTTATTTTTTCTTGTTAATAGAAAACAACCATGTGTAAAACAATCCGAAGATCGAAATGTTAATTTGCTATATTAATATATTAGCGAAACAGACATTCATTTGGCTAAGCAAGTTGCGTGAAAAATTAAAGAAATTAACCATAAGATTTATGTAACATAACATTGAATTAGATACTTTGTTTGCAACACAAAATGAATTTCGCCAAAGATTGTACATAAATCAAGAAAAAAGAAACGCAGAATGTTAAACTGTTTGACATTTAAAAAATGATTTGTTAGAAAACATAAAATGTAGAGCAACCCGAATCTACTGTAACGTTAATAGTACACTAGTAAATCAATCAAACAAATTATAAAAGCTTTGTTATGTTAGAGATTCGCACCATCTTCCTTTGTTCATAAAGTAAACCTAGTACTATTATAGCTCTCGTTTCAAAAAGGTGTTGAAATATTTATTTAAAAACGTGCATGGAGTCACGTCCTATTTTTTAAGAACGTAAAGATTCAATTGTTTAGAAGGTACTAAGTTTGCCAGCGGGTGTACAAGTTAGTCCAGAACGCACTGATTTCTGGAGTCAATGAAGAATGGGAAGAAGGTATAATGTGCTTTATATAGACTACTATTTGAATTCAAAGTCCCCCAATTAAAATACAAATAAGTTGCATACCAGCAGTGCTCGCAATTTCATTCGCGTATGCTATAGTTATTGCCTATAGGGAACATTTGCCCGGTCTAGTGAATTGTTGGGTATAGTTTTTGACCGTGCTGCGGAATACATCCATTTCCCAGGATAAAAAGTATTTTCTATTATGACTCGGGATATACGCTAACATCATGTCCAGTTTAATCAAATCTGTGGAGTAATTTTTTCATGATGCGAGAACAGACAAAAAATATATATATACAGAGAAAAAAACGAAAGCTTATAAAACAATTGCCTTCATGCATTACCCCAAAACTATTTAATAAATGTTCATATCCAAGAATAATTGATGAATGCCCATGAGTAAATACTTGATATCTAGATATTAAATGTCCATCGTTTAATATCTAGGTATCAAGTATTTACTCATGGACATTCATCGTTCATTCTTAGACATGAACATTTATTATTTATATCATATATTATTAATATAATATGTATTAATATAAGTATCTAGTGGCCAAGATAACTTCTAGTTTAGGGCTAGATCAAAATGTGATCAGAATGTTAAATAAGCATTAAAACATTTTTACCCTAGGAAATCAGAAAACTTTCAGGGGATAGCTTTAATTACTAGAATAATGAAATATCTCATCGTAAGTATCTACTTAATAACACCATAACTTACGCCAGGGCGATCAAATAAAGACGACAAATAAAGCGGTCGATCTCAGCACGTGCCTGGAATACTTTGTGAAGAATTTAATAAAGCTAGCAGAATATATATTGGATACTTATTTCGATCTACAAATACTTACAGTGAGTAATTACAAATTAAGCAACGTTTATTCTGTGAATGATGCAACGAAATGTTTCGCTTGGTCCTTTTAATGGGACATAGGTGACTCATTTAGCATGGGTACAGACCCGGCGGCAATTACTTGATAGATTTCAGAGCGTGTAATTC
Source organism: Pheosia gnoma (assembly GCA_905404115.1). Lineage (NCBI taxonomy): Eukaryota > Metazoa > Arthropoda > Insecta > Lepidoptera > Notodontidae > Pheosia > Pheosia gnoma. The sequence continues at coordinate 6,190,451 of FR989906.1, read as the reverse complement.
CGCTTTATAGTGAATATGTGAAAAAGTCCAGCAAGCGCCAAAGTTTTGGCGGACAAAACATACTTAAAAGTTGAATACAAAATCCCACGTGTGGAATTCCGTAGCTGAGTCAACGTTAGATTTGTCTCTGGTCTAAGAATAGTTTAAGAAGCCATTGTTTTAGTACTTCATATATATATCTACTACCTACATATTATGTAATTACTTATTAAGAATTTCCGATATGGCCCAGCGTTACCAGTTTGTGTTGAAAGTAATCGTCAGATGTATATACCTATACGGCAAAACCAACCAATCGCACACGAGCTGCGGAGCGACGCCGAGGAAATAACGACAGATATGTTAGTGTTAATAATAGGTAAACACATTGCGAGCGATTAACTACCTGCGCCTGCGCCAGCGTGGCCGATTAACGAGTGCCTCCGGCGTCATTTCAGCTAAATGGTTTGCGCAACGTTCCTGCATAGATTGACGCCGCATTTACCTCATTATGTAAACTAACTAGTGACCTGCTCCGGTTTTGTACGGTTAGACCAGATTATTCACGATTCGATCATAATGAAGATACGTATGAGGCTTTGTAGTCAACTTGGCCCGATGTCGATTGGGACCTCGGTCCAAGATGACCACGTGCTTTTATTTTAATATTCTTTTTTTCGTAGTCCACTCCGGTAGTCCACTCGGACTGGTTCAAAACTTTTTATCTTTTTTAATTTATTTTGGCAGCAGTGAGTTTACAGATAAAAAATACAGCAACTTGATTACAGAACAATATAAATAAACTTAAACTTCTCATAGGTAAGTTAAAACCAAAATAAAAATAATTTACTAAGGGCCTGTTTCATAATATAGTGATAAACCCTACCTACAACCTATTTGGCAGAACTTGCATAGGCCATTGCGGATATGCTTCATCACTACATAATTAATCCAGGTTCTCACTCACATACATTTACATACCATCAATAGCGCTATGTTTTAATTAAGTGCGGGACAAACTTTAGGTACAAATATTTATATATTTTTACGCGAAAACTACACATTGAAATAAAACTAATTTTACGATTTTTTTACGTTTATTTTATGTATTTTACTTTTCCAACGTTGCGGCTGCTTTATAGCAACCATGGTCACGGGAGGACTGATGTGTTTAACTTCCTAGTGTGATAGTTACTACTGGGGTACCCTCATATTTAGTTGTCATTTGCGGTCCGATCTACGCAGAATGTGCTCACAGTGTCTTGAGGTGTTGCAATGGTGCGCTTGGTTTTGGATTTTAATTATATTAATTACTGGATCCTAAGTCGGTAGTAGCACCCAGCCATCTTTCCTATTAAATTAAGCTGTTTTTTTAATTTCAATGTCCTCACATATCATCCTTGGTCGGAATCGGTGTTCTTTTGCGAGGGAGCAGCCAAAATAAACGCAATAAAATGCGTAAAATTAGTTTTATTTCAATTTAGGTACGAACTTTATTTTTATAGAGAACTTGTTGTGAACCAAAAGTTGATATCGATAGTTCTTCGAAACGATGCAATTTCTGTAATCCCACAGCAATACCTTTATGCAATGACCCCGGCGCTGAAATGTTCTATCTTCAGTGGTGTTTAATGGGTGCACTGGGAAAGATTTAGTATTTCAGTCTGTCAACGAGTAGGATTTACGAATCCACACGTGTCATTTCAGCATAATATACGAGTTTCTATGTTTACTCACTATAATGCTATTCTCTCATTATATACTGGACATTGCAGTCCGTTAAGTTATTAACAATAAGGTTTTTGATTTCAATAACGATAGCGATCTGGAATCGCGTGGCGGTTTTAAATATAAAGTTGCTTCAGTTATTCCATAGTACGACCAAGCCTCGCCCTGTATCGAATTTAATGAAAATCCGTACAGCAGTTTTTGCGGGATGCTCAGTCACACTTGCGAACAAACACCATTTCACTTTATCTAGTAATTGATGAAGAAAGGTTAAGGAGCACAGATCGCAATATGGTTTCGGATTGGGTACCGGTAGTACCAAATAAAAAAAAAACAAAGATTAAAAAAAAACTGGGCTACCAATGCGGCGCGTAGGCTTTTATTAATATATATTGTTAAGTAATAGATATATTCGGAATTTGTAAAAAGGTTTTTTAGTTAAATAATAAGTACTAAGAATTACCGAATTTTGTAATTTAACTTAAACACAAGTATTCTTGGCAAAAATTTAAATAAAATTGCCCTAACCGAACAGAAAATAGCATGCTTTTTGCGATTGGCAAAGCATATGCGACTTGTGGGGCAGTCTTATTTCCGTAGTTGTGTTAATAAGATAGTTGAATAACTCAGGGCGTATTATACAAAGGTACCTAAAACGGATTTGAAAGTAATCAATAATGTACATTTGTTTACAGATCTGTTTTATATCTTTGACGCATTAATATTTCGAAGCGCACCTAATTAATTGTTCCTGTTTTCAACCCGTTCGGTGTACAATACATTATTAATTTAATATGCGTGTAAATGTTTGAATGTTTTATAACACTTTTGTTTACTTATCGCAAGATAAATGTTCTCAGTTTCTCGTAAGTAAGTAAGTTACAATCAATTTGGCATGTCATTAAACAGTATTTTTGCAGAAAAATTGCTTCGTTTGTAAGGCCATTGTAAATAGAAAACGAAAGTTATTAGAAATAATTATTTATTAGAGACTATCTTTTCCAGCGACGTTCGTCCCACCAGAGAATCAAATGCATAAAAAATTGAATTATCTTTTCTCATGTTTTAATAGTTATTCTGCTAATCCGGGCGGAGACAAATTAAAACAATCAAAGATCATAAAAAGCGGCCCACCTGTGCTAGTGTTATAAATGGTGTAACTAACACAACTTTGTTTTATATCTATACCTATAGATTAATAATAAATTCGGAGGTTTATGTGTTGGTATTCATCTCAAAATATAAGCGAACAGAGGAAGACTGCAAAATCTATTTTGCAGTCTTCCTCTGCAAAATAGATTTTGCAGTAACAGAGAACAGGAACGCAGGAACAGAGAAGATTACACTATAGCTGTTGTAAAAATACTTTGGTGGGTAACGACGGCGTACTAAGTGGTTCTCTTTGTACGAATACTAATTACGACTCATAAATTTTGGGGAACTCATTAATATGATTGTAATTTTGATGGATAAGAGGCGATTGTAAGTAATTTACTCTGACATGATTTGAGCACGGTAACCTAATGGCGTAAACTAAGGTAAGTCATAGCTTCGTTAGAGTTTTAAATTTCGAACCGCCACTGTATAATCAATATTAGGTAAGGTACGGTACAGCCACCCACAATGCCTGAACGGTAAACGGTTAACGCTAAAACAGACTTAAAGATAAATGTATAGCACCCCATTTTGCATTACGTCGAAGGTTATGACAACATTTCAATTTGAACAATCTAAATCTTGTTCTGTAATACACTCTCAACCTTCAGCCCACTGACGAACCGTACCGGTATTAATTGAAGATTAAAATGTTGTAGTCAGTTTTAGCTGAGAAAAGAAAACAGCACTAAATAGCGAAGTAAACCAGCAGGAGATAATGGACAAAGCGAGTGAGGAAAAACAGAAGGTGCCACGAAAGAAAAATAAACTAGCAACGGTTTTGCGTGCGGCGCAAAAAATCCCGTGAGCTTTTCAAACATATCATGTGTTTTATGTACACTATGCAAGCTGGCAGGCGCATTATTACGAAATATTCCCGATCAGAAACAGCAGGCCGGTGGCTTTCTGTTTGGAATATTAACTGCTGATATTTTCTTGAAAAAATCTCATTACATATTGAGATTTGTCCATTCACACTAAAAAGATGATTGGCATAGGCCGACACTTTACTAATCGCGTTAACTCACTTCTGTCAAATTATAAAGAAATCTCATTATAAAGAAGTCCCTTACGTCCACCACCCCTGACCACTATTCAATGTCGCTCCAGCCTCCGAGATAGGCAGGGTACCCTTAGCGCTTGCCATCCCAACTGGAGAAGCTTTGTACAACATATACCTTTCAGAAGAGAACCATGTAGATACTTACTAATAATAATTTCTCCCTCCAATCCAGTGATATCTGGCTGTGGTCCCAGCGTCCGGTTCTTCGGCTGGAACACATACCGGCAGATCTCCCACACGCCGGAGTCACTCCACATCAGGTACCGTCCCCCGTGCGGCAGGTATATACCTGATAAAAAATTTGCGGTGTTAATGACTTCTCTATGGTCGCCATTTGGCGGACGTCCAAGCGATTTGCTAACAAATAAAAATAAATAACCCAGGAATTGTAGCGTTACAAACTTCATCGTTCAAGGGTAGATCAAAAAACTGAAGCAGATACTGAATATAGTATTTACACAATTAGATTTCATTTTTACTACTGAAATAATAATATAATGCGAATTTAAATATAACACATTTTGCGGATATTATCGCGTATTTTTTAAACGCGATAAAAAATATTTCAATGTGTAATTAATTTATTTCTTAGCTAATGTTATTTTAATACTCTACGTCAGGCCTGTTACAATAGTTTACAATATTATTGTTATACCATATATACCTGTATGGTTTGTGTGCTTTTAAATCATTGTATGAACTGTAGCGTTTGCAGTTTGGTTTTCTTATTGAATGTTTAAAATTGACTTTTGTGAATTATGTAAAAATACGCCCTTCCGATCATTTGTTTCATGCATTTATGACACCGAACCGAACTGGCGCCGTTTGCTAGATAATTGATTACGTGTTTTGGTTGAAAATTTTGCATTGACGTGTTTTAGGACTAACGACAGTTGCTGACATTTTCATGCGTCGTTAGCCGTGTCCTTAGGAAGTAATAGGTATAATGTGTTTATGGTATGACGTCATAATATTCTCAAACATAAGCTACCAAAACAATTTCTTAAATAATAGACAGTGACAAATTACCAATTTTTAAAATAATAGACAGTTGCAACTTACCAATTTTTTTAACTATAGAATGTTGCAAATTTTTTTTTTAAATATTAGACAGTTGCATTTTTTTTTAAATAATAAACAGTTTCAAATAACTATTTCTTAAAACAATAGTTTCACATTATCAATCTCTTCGGTTTGAAAGACCTTGGAATCTTCTCCGTGTTCTGGCAAGATTTCAATACAGCACAATGCACGTTATCGTGGTAAAATCTATACTAATGTAGCTCTATAAATAATCTCTATTCGTTGTACGGAAATAGACCAAGGGTCGTTGAACTTAGTGCCATATGTTTGTAATTAATAACTCAACGATGTATCCCTTGCTTTTAATAAATATTACCATAGAAATGAAACTGGTTTTTGTTCATTTATTTATTGCTATCTAGTTCTAATTCATTCATGTGTTTGATGTTTCGGAACGAGCAGTCAAACAATATTTTCATTTGTCTGCCAGCTGTAATTTGGGTTTTAGTTAAAAAACGCTAACTAAAATAATACCAATCAAATCAAATTTAAAAAATCATACCTTGTCAAAGCTATTATCTTATATTCAGAAAAGAACTGCATTATTTCATACATAATTAAACTATTTGGCATTCATCTAGGTAGTAAGATTTGTTCGCGCAGATTCACCCTCTTATTAAAATGTTAAGTTATAAATAACGGTTAACACATTTAAAAATGTGCATTTAAAAACCTTCATAACCTAGTTGAACAAAACTCAATTTTCTTTGAAACTTGAATAGACGTCATTCAACAGTGGTAACGGATATCGCAACAAGACTATTAGCTGCCTTGAGTCTATTCGTGGAACGGTAAAAAGACAGTGTTCTTCAAACCGTCAACATCATAACATTGATGAACTAGAATAGAAGCGAAAATTCACACGTGCGGTGCAGAACCTACCTAGTACCTAGTATGTAGGATTGTGAAAGATTAGCATTAAAATAAAACTGTTTAAACGTTACTACGTATCTACTACAAATAGTACAATTATTTTTGAGCAACTATAGGAATAATAACACGTAGAGGTTACTACGAATATATCTCTGTCATAGCATGTCTACACTTATTCACCCGTAGTACCCGTAGTAAATTTAAAAAATTGTTTATGTAGATATTTACAGTAGATAAATCAAGTTTTTTCTCAGGATCGTCAGGATAACCTGACGCAAATACTTCATTAAAGAGTCCACATTGATTTAGCGCTTTACTCCTTATATAAAGGTACCCACCAGAATAAATAACAATACATTTGTGAAGAAATAGATTGTAATTTATCTTATTTCAATATTGCATAAAATAATCATTACTTATTAATTATAATAATTACGATTTCTAGATACAGATACAATTACAACATAAAAATATGAGAAGCACAAAAAAACACGCCAATTCGCTTGTGCGTAAGGTCGTAATTCGCGTGTACTTCACAAATTGGCTCGGTTTTGTGCTTCATTATTATGTTTACGACACATGTTCTGTATTTTTTTTATTTTTTTTTAATATTAGACGAAGATAGATATATTCTCACTAAATATTTACAACAGAAAAATAAAAAAAAACTTAAAAATGACATGTAAACAAACTATGTATCAAAAAGACCTTGTCCGCGTGGAATGGTGGCAAGAATGCTGGCTGCATTTCCTCGCTGTATAATCAATTATATATTATATTATTAATTAATTCGTCTAAGCTATTTTCCTTTCAAGTCTTTGACCTTCAAGTCATTGCGACATTACCCGCATTTAAGAAACTCGATACACAGATGTGTTCCAGTTTAAAAGTGTCGAGGAGTTTATTTGTCAGTGAAATTGAAACTGAAAAACACATAAATTGGTACATAAGTACCGTACCGTACCGGGACCGTACAAGATTATAACTTTAGTTACCCGACTGGATAATGTCGCGACGTTGATGTTTTGTATTCATCAATGCAGCCAGTTTGTTGGAATACATTGAGCAACAAGTTAACCCATATGTTCGTAGTCCAAGCTTTTATACGACTTCCACTATCTCAAACACATAACTCTGCAATACGTTGGCAAAAATATTGTGAAAAAAATCGAGAATAAACTGCGTGGCCACTGAAAAATGCATCCAGACTTTATTTATGGCTATTGTTCTGTTGTGACGTACGCAATAAATGTAAAGCTCCATCGATATGTCACGGGGATTTATCGATAATGCAACGGTGGACGGAACAACCGTTCGAACTACTGAAAGGTATATCAAATGAGTTTATTGAATAACGCTCACATAAATAACAATTGGAAACATCTATTATTACGTTCCGTTGCATATTTTTCTTTAAAAAGCCGCTCTTTATGTTATTGAAAAATAACTCTTATTGCACTCAATAATTATGAATAAATTGGTTTATTAATAATATATGGGTCATAGTGCTACGCTGTGGTAATTTTGAATCTAGTCCATTAGGAAAAAATAAATTTTATTTCCAATAGTATCTACAAGATAGATAGCGCTTTTTTTATTCCACTACAACAAAAAAAACTATAAAAAATACACACCAATTACACAGAGTGTCACAATGGGCGGCCTGATCACTAAACTGGTGGGCCAAAGACTCCTTCCTTAGTCCATTAATAGGGGACTCTTTTGGAAATTCGACACCTATATGGGGTTCCAATAGGAGGGGGGGGGGGTGGGGGGGGGGTGGGGGGGTGTAATTAATAAGTTTTTTTTTTCATTTGCGATATAATAATCATTATCAGTTAAAACTGTGTCTTATTCAGTCGAACTATTGAATTGTCGCCAGACGAGGTAATCTTCAAAATTGAGTCGCAGAACACGCTTCATTATTTATGCTTGGCTGGCTAACGACCAGCATAATTATGTATGAGCATCATCATCAAAATAGGAAACACTAATGCAACAGCACAATCATCCAGATCACTATAAATAATAATATTGATGCATTTAAAAGCCATGCTTATTTGTGTAGAAGACGCGACGAATTCGCGTGTTCTACACAATACCGCTCGGTTTTATGTGCTCGAATATCTTCTTCGCGAAATTCCGTTTGTATTATTTCTTCGTCTAAGCGCGAAAATGAATGTTTCTTTGTTTGTCCCGTATGCGTTCATATACCATTCATCATATTGCGATAAAAAAATGTATGTGATTAGTGTTTGCAGTCACTTGAAAACGTAAGTATCAATTTCAGATATATTATTCATTAGAATATTTTTTTTTATTGTTCGTGTTGGAAGATAACTGAATGGACTGCAATCTTTTAAACCGTTCTTAATTTGTTATTGTCTCCGTCTGGTGCATATTGAAACAAACGCTTCGTCGCATTCATCGTTTATACTACTTTTTCTAAGACATCAATGTTTTATTTATATATCTATACTTCTTATAACGTAACCTATTTGAGGCCGAACAATTCTTAATTTGTATTCACGATAGCAATTATAATTTTGTTTTTATTTAAACTTTCAATCGTTATTTCTTTTAATTCAGTTTTAATAATGTTTTACGTTTCATCTTATCTTTTTTTACTTATAATTTATCTTTAATTTCATTCCTGTCTTGTTTCTTTATCTTTATTTTTGTATAAGAATATAATAATGTTCTTAACTATATAGCAAACTAATTAGGTTTCCAAGATACAGGTTTCCGTCTAGTCTGAAACCGCAACTTAACCTACCACGTCAAATGTCTAAACTGAAATAAATTTTACTTCACTTTAATTGGTAACAGTTTGCACATAATCACTATGGAAAAAGGTAATTTATATGATAAAGGTAAAATAAAAAAGGTAGTTTATAGTTACAGTAAATATACTTTACCATTCCCACCGTCTATATGCATCCACTTCTCAGTGCAGACCGCTGTTATCCAAAGGAAAGTGCAGAGACCCACAATGATTGTGCACCCAAATAGTATCCGCCTCTCAATCACCAGGGCCTGAAGCAATGGCCGCCTCTCGGCTCCCACTGATGAAGCGGTCGACATTTTGTCTGTCTCCATAATTCAGCGTTACTGTCGGAAGAAAAAAATATATAATATCATCAGACGTACACACTAAGGCTGTGTCCCCAGTAGGCAAACTGTTAGCGGCCGACTGAGTGAGCCGCAAATTTGTGGCGAACTGAAATTCGATTTAGCTGCAAACTCAGATAAATTTGCGTGCGTCGCAAGCAAACTGTTATGTGTTAGCCGCTTATTTAGGTCGACCGACCGACTGAATTTTCACTGTCAACTGTCCACATGACAGTTTGCGGCAAACGGACTCACTACGCCCGGCGAACAAGCATATCGCCGCCGCCGACTGGAACCGGTTTTGCTGTGAGTCGGCCGCTCACTGAATCAATCGGCGCGCGCAACACAGCAAACTGCGTAGAGTGAGCGCAAACTAGCAAACTGTGAACACTCCATTTCAAATATATGGAAGGGCGTACTAAACCGATACGCCGCTAACTCAGTCGGCCGCTAACAGTTTGCCTACTGGGGACACAGCCTTATGATCCCGTACAATGGACCGGGGCGATCCCAATATAGTAATACTTATATATAAATATTAAACATCCATGACTCGGGTGTAAACATTCGTGCTCATCACATAAAGTTTGCCGCAGTCCGGATTCGAGCCTGAGACCGTCAGTGCAGAAAACAGGGTTACTACCAACGTGTTAATGTGTTAATCAGATCATCAAAAATTTTGACGATTATACAAGCTAAAGTTATACATTTTACATTTTCCGATTTCCGCTACTAGACTAATTTCTGCAACCATGAAAATTCCTACAGATTATCGGTGCTAGAGCACGGATCGTATAAGATGAGAATCGTGTCTTATCTCTATCATGATAGAGCCGTGATTAAATGTTTTTTTTTAATATATAAATTATATACTTTATCACACAAATCTTGTTTCTAAATATTAAAGACTAATGACTATCATTAAAAAACAAGGCATTTATAACCTATCTGGATAAATTAATAATAAATTAAAAATAATAATATTATATTTTGTGGCTTGTCGAGCCTATCAGAGGATTGTTGTTGATTATTTTCAAACGTAAGCTTAACTAAAATTTAAAAAAAACTACGATATAAGCTACAGTATGCTGACTCTGAATCTAGAGTATATACTCGTACTATAGTCAGGTTGACGACCCGCTATTCATATTCCCAGTTTTACCCAGACGGATTATACCCAATTATTTTATTGTTATCGTTTAGTATTCCTAAAAATCTATGAAAAATATATATGTGTTGAATCAGAATATTGTTTATACCTGTAAACCGTTAAGTAAATTACTTATGAATCGTCACAGTTGTTACAAAATGCTAAGCTACAACTTTACCACCCGTTCGAAATGTCGTTCCATATTTTAAAATGATTTCAAATTTTTTTGAGCAATAAATTGTTATGAGTATGTGAGAATGATGTATGTTGTCTATGATTGTCCTCGATGGAATCTTCTCTCGCATTCCACAGCGCTAAGAAAAAACGTAAAACGAATGTCTGAGAGTCGTATTTAAAAAAATAGTGTGGCATATTATATGAGCTAATGTGGCAAACTAAAAAAAATATTCAATTTGTATCAATGTGTGCTTTTCAATTGGATTACACCCAATAACCAACATTTACATACACATAATCGACACGCATTCCTTCTCGTTAACCTTTGACAATATTGTACACTATTTTTTTTTTTTATTAGATTTCAATGTCACGGTGTCTATTGCTATTACTTGGTTCTTGTCTTAAATTATTGATGAACCCGAGCTCTCAATTCTGTATATTTTGCGTTTATCTTTAATATTTTTTTAAATATTTTATTCGTCATTATGGATGTCATAATTTACTTTTAAAACGTAAAAGTCACGCTACGGCATTGAAAATTGCTACAATATTCTGAAAATCATTAGCAATATAAACATGGAATATATCATGCGGCGGATGTTGTAGCCTCGTTGGTTAACACGCCCGATCGATCGAGGCGTGGCTCGGTTGAACCCTGGATGGGTTACCGACAGATACTATCTGACCCTCTCAGGACTTCTGAAGTTCAGCTGATGGTCCTAGTTGACATACTTCATTCACATCTTTGACAGTCATTACGTTACGGGCAGTAAGGAAGCCTAACAAATGGCCTAAGGCTACAAGATAGTTCCACTAATTGGGTCAAAAATGTAACTGAAAACTAACTTAAATGCCATCCCAAATCTAAATAATATTCACAAATTATTTAACCGTCATTAGCTGAGCTGCTAATATCGCAATAATGTTCAAACTAAAAAGTAAGACAAAAAGAAACAAATATACGTGTCGATTTGAGAACCTCCTTTTTTGTCACTCAAAAACTGCACCAAAAGACATTTCAATTTGGGATAAAGCATTCTACCAACTTCAATACACAGGTGTGTTGTAGGTGCAAGGTAGACTGTAACAATCCCTACGTCAGCTAACCTGACGTCAGCCACACGTGCATGCGTCAGTCCTCGTCATGCTATACTTCATTTAGTCTCTACTTGCAGTTAACGGACGATTATTTCGTTTCCAACCGTCTAGTGACGTCACCAGCGTTTACGAGATCTCGGTACTATGTTTAACACCATCGTCGCTCAATTTTAATGCTTCACCCCAACTGGTAATGCCATAATAATCATTGTTTCACTGAACTTTGTTCAGTATCTTTCGAGGAGTTTTTGCGCAATTGCTTTTATTTAATACCTTTGGCACACATAGAGGTTAACGGTTTGTGACGTTTATACCAGTCACCAGTGGCGCCATATTCCACAAGTGTTGATATATGTAGGTAACTGATAATTAAGCCATTATCTAGACGATGATACTTTATAAAGCCATGCCGACGGCTACCTGCAGACCATCTTATGTCTACTACAATCTCTGTATTATTTTCATAATTACCCAACCATTTTTCATGCGTATAAACGTTCAACATGATTTGATCTCAGTTGAATAAAACGAAAAATTTGCAACACAAAAACTATCGTTCCTTGTCAAAATAAATATGAGTTGGCAGAAGACATCAGAGCTGACGGACTTTGAGAGACAGGAATAATTTTGCGCTATTAAACGCGATAGCTCGCTTACAAAATGTGTTCATCCTACCGAATTGTTAAACGAACGTTGAATAAAAATAACGGTATGTATATTCTACATACTGGACGCTGAATTTCGCATATTGATGTTAGATAAAATAATCAAATAGTTGTATTTTACTACTGTGAAAGGTGACTTGAAAGACAATGAATATAGATTGAATATAAATTAATTGCATACATTTGTTTTCGCACATGCACTTCGAGTCTTATGTGATCTTTTTTACTGGTATGCTCTAAAGAAAACGCTAGCATAGACCTTAATTGAAATATCATTGTAATAACTGATCAATAACTTTTTATTTTTGTAACTGAAGCGTGTTTAAAATAAGAACTGAAAAAAGTAGTAGTATCTTAAACTATGTATATAGTAAACTAGATAGATGTGTGACAAAGGACTCGCACACAACAGCTTAGCGTTCATTTGTTTAGTTTTATTACATAATTTAATTTAATTTTAACGCTTGTGCTAACCAATAATTGATAATACAATAAGCATCAGTTCTGACGATGTCCACTCATCTATGCTTAATTCTTTTGTTGTTAGCATTTAGGCATTTGTGTAAAAATAAACACAAATGCCTAAATGCTAAAAGATATATGTACTCGGTAACTAAAGCAAAAAATACTTTTTTTTCATAGGTACTTATGAAAATCCTCTTTCCTCGCTCTCAATAGTAAGGGATTTAATTAATCGCCCGCAGAGCATATCGGCTGTTGGTTCTGCGGCGTCTATCTATCTATATACGCCCGGATACTATCGTTAGCTGTTTACTTAGGCGATCGGCTAATACCCTTATAGGTACGTGAGTGTCCATAGTGGGATAATCTGATAGTATCGTGTTACTAAGTGAAATGTGTGGCTGTTTTATAGATCTGTATCCAGAGATCTTATCTATGTGGGTCAGCATTACCAACAATAAGCACAAATATAGAGTTAATATCAACTTATAATCAACCATATACAAATAAATTGTAAGTCTAATATTGATTGAATCAACGATTCTAACTAGTGTAACGTAGAAGTTTATTAATGTAACTATCAAATATAACTTGTTATAATTTATTTTTGTTATGGGGAAAAACCTTAGACGCTGTTGAGGCGGAGTACCAAGCAGGGTACCATGGTTTTTTCAGGAAGCCGTCACTAAAGTCAAGGTAGCTGTGACGATATCCAACCTCATGTAGGAAATTGCACCAGAAGAAGAAGACGAAGAATAAGTTTAGAGTGCTCCTGTGTTTGGAACTAAAATAAAATGTACAATGATGCTGTAGGCATTATGCAATGATTTTATGAAAATTACGACCCTTTGTAAATGTTACAATAACGACGACTGCGGCCATCAGCGCTTTATTTATCGGTCCAATACTTTTTGATACAATAAACCGAACATGCTATTTTTTTAGTGCCCGACATTAAAGTGACAAATACAACATGACCGTGATAAACTGAATAATTTATAGCGCAATTCAACAAGATTATTTAAAAAAGTCTAAGAAATAATAGCAATAGACATAAATCTTGTATGAAACTATTAAATTCCTTCTGTTATGTCGAATTGGCGCGAGCAATCTTCTGAAGGTCTTTGCCGACTATACCGTACTATACCATGGTAGTAAATTTATCACTTTACTATTATTTCTATACTATATTTTTATATATTACTAGGAGGCAAAGCCCATCAGAGCTTTAAGTGAGCAAAACGTATAATGCACGCTAATTAGCGCAGTTGGTAGTGGCCCTGCTCTCTGCGCTGAGGGTCCCGGGTTCGTATCTTGTTACGGAAAACCTTTGTGTGATGAGCATTCATGTTTGTAACCAAGTCACGGATGATGAATATCTATTTAATTATTATATACTAAATTCTTCCTCAGTCCATTGTAAGCAGGGTCACTGCCAACTGCGCTAATCAGGCCGTCGAAAATTAAATCATTACTATTTCTTAGCGATGTCGTTTCAAGTCTCTTACAAAAACAATCTCAATCTATTACAAGTAGGCATTCTCAAAACACATTTATTTATACGCCTAATTAGTGTGACAAAATCATTGGCGAGATTGCCAAAAAAACTGTAGCACTATTAACAAACACAGTGTACATAATTATTTACTTTTAACAAACACATTGATGTGAAGTTACCTTATAATTTAGAGCTTTATTGTGTAAATGATGAATGATAATAAAATAACAATCCTAGGTTTATTGAAATAAGGTACTTAAACGCTTCCCGAATTTTTAGCTACATTAATTTTTACCTCCAAGTACTCATACATAATTTAAACAGAAATAGTAAATAACTGAATTGATGGTTGTCGGTATTTTACAATAAAATACAATATTTTTTTGGCCAAGTGTATCAAAATATTTAAAAAAGTTTATATAAATCTTTATGATGTATAATAATATCGCTGAACTCACTAACTATACGGTCCCACACGAAGCAAAACTTGTATTATGGGTACCTTATATTAAATTGAGGCTGAACTTAGTATATAATAGATAATAAACATTCATGACTCGGGTACAAACATTCGTGCTCATCGCACAAAATTTGTCCCTTCCAGGATTCGAACGCGGGACCATCAGCACAGAAAGCAGAGTCACTAACCACTGAGCTAATCAGGTTGTCATGAATGTCGGTATAAATAAAAACTAAGCATGTGCGATGTGACATAATTTTATCGAAGTTCTAATGCAATTAACACACACACACACACACATACACTACCGTATTTACTTATAACAAGAATATGGATTACTCACTGTTGTTGAACACGAATTGACAACACAATAATATCAACCACATACAATAAACGACGATAAACCAGTTCATTATACTCCGCATCTTCAAGGCAATATGGAAACCCGCCAAATAAACCCAGGCATCGGTATGATGTGATATCGTATGGCAACATCACTCACATTGCTTTATTCGCTTGACATTGCATACATAGTATTCGAGGTAAGTGGGCCTGTTAATAGGACGAGCTAAACGATGCTACAATTATAACAATATCGCCCGATGAGCACACCAATTGTGCGGTCCCAAAACTAAGCAACGCTTGTGTTATGCGTCCCGTACAATAGACTGGGGGCGATTCTGGTATATATTACTTATGTTCTGGAATGGCGACCACGAATCGGAAGATGAAGTGTAGGACGGCCCTCCACAAGGTGGCCTGATGACATCACACGCGTCGCAGGAAGCCGGTGGATGCGAGTGGCGGAGGACCGGGATGTGTGGAAGTCGTTGGGGGAGGCCTATGTCCAGCAGTGGACGTCTATCGGCTGATAGATAGATAGATATTAAGCGTCCATGACTCGGGTACAAACATTCTTACTGACACAAAGATTGCCCCTACCGGCAATCGATCCCGGGGCCTTCAGTACAGAAATGACTGTGCCTTTCAATATGAATCTATATTGAAATGCACAAATAGGATTTGAATCCACTGATAGAATAACGAAATTTCAATACCGTTAGGTAATCTGTATTTTCAGGGCATGTTTTGCAATGTGCTGAAAATATATTCTCAACTCATTTGACAGAATTTGTATGGGTCATTTGTGAAGTAAGTTGTGGGTAGGGTTTATAAAATAAATCTGTAAATACTATTCAGGGAACTAGAATAGAGTATTCCAGTGAAACTGAAAAAAAAAATGTGTTAGGAATAACCTGTAAATTTACTTTTTGTTTTTAAATTCCTCACTGAGAACAACCGTGATGGCCCAATAATAATACTCGTATGTATTAAAGTAAATTCCTAGTACACTAGTAATAGTATTATGTTACAGTCAAAACTCTTAACCAGCCAGCCAACCAGCAGTACTATCGTTGTAAGTAGATAAAATGTAGTCCATAACAACA
Source organism: Pheosia gnoma (assembly GCA_905404115.1). Classification (NCBI taxonomy): domain Eukaryota; kingdom Metazoa; phylum Arthropoda; class Insecta; order Lepidoptera; family Notodontidae; genus Pheosia; species Pheosia gnoma. The sequence continues at coordinate 6,174,498 of FR989906.1, read as the reverse complement.
AGTCTAAATGTCATTGTGGGTTGCATCTCACGGCTCGTAAAAGTCTAGTCCAATACGATTTTATTTGTGCTCCTCGGATAACTTATATCGTAATTTAAATTGTGACATTTGAATATTCTAGAAATATCAAAATAGTTTCATGAATAAATAGCGTTGCGTTTTAATAGGATGACTGAGGGGTGAAAGATCGAACTTATTTTTTGAACTGAAATAAAACTTACAGATTCTATCGCGTTTATTTTGTTTTTACGTTCCCGACGTTTCAGATGCTTTACAGCAACGATAGTCACGGGAGGACTGACTTATTTTGAATTTTCTTGTAGTTAGTTATATTTATGCAACCGGGATAAACAATATCAATTGGTATTAATGCAAAGATAGACAACGCTATTGCAAACAAATACTATACTATTATTTAGTTGCAATGAATTAAACACCTTCACGGGTTAAATGTGGTCACACAAAGCCCAAAGACAACGTACTAAAATATAATGTATGAAAAAAAACTTACGCACGAACCGCTGCATTTCTTATAGAAATATTTATGAACCATATAATAAAAATGGATATGTCCTGCATTATGAAAAAAATGCGATCCCTATTAACAGCATTTCAAAAATTAAATTGTGAAATATAGATTTGATACAAAGTCTATAAAAAAGTTTAGTAGACACCGCCGGCGACACGAGAGCCAGCCATTTCCTCGCTCAAGTATTCAGCGAAGAAATGCGGGCAGCATCTTGGGTACGCGACCACATGGGCCAATTTTTTTACTCTTTTTGTAAATATTAAGTAGGTAAGCTTATCTATTCTTATTTATTTATATTTTCACTTTGCGCATTTTGTCTTAAAATATATTATATAATTGTTGCGTAAATTATTTACAACTCTTTATGTGTCGCTATGTATAGAGCTACTGAATTATTTCAAATGTTCGGTGATGCTTTATCGTGACTGAGTGATATCGTTAAATCAGATAATAGAAACAGTGAATACATGTCACCCGATAGGCACGAGGGGCTTGTGTATCACGATATCGACAAATACACTCGATATTCGTGTAGATACGAAACAAAAGTTAGTCAAGCTTTTTAGTAAGTGTAAGTGTTATTTTATAGAAATGAGTTACAATTTTTTTTTGTAGTACAAGTATTTGAATTTTTTTAAAGAAATACTTTACTAAAGATAGATACTGATGTTAAATCTACATCCATGTAGAACTAGACGGAGCTATATAATTACCATCACGCATGTAAACCCCACTGGGGTAGGCAGAGGTGTATCCGCATTTCACCGATGGTAGTTTATCGCAATTTAACAGGGGGCATGCTTATGGCCATTACACCGGGCGCACTCTTCCTTAAATATGACGAGGACTAAGGCCGACTACGTATACGTAAGGCCGATAGTCGACTACGCTGGTCCACTGTGATTAGGGGACCTTCACAGGACTTCCGACAGACGTGAAGGTTTCCTCACGATGTTTGCCTTCACCGTACAGCAAGTGATAGTCATGATTGAAACTGAGATTCGCGCATGAAAATCTGTAAATCCCAAAAGTGCGAGCCGAGGTTTGAACCTGCACATTGTGTTTGCACGGCGTACGTTCTACCAACCTCGATCATCACTGCTTTAAGCGATATAGTTTAAAACAATGTTGGTCTAAGTATATTTAATTGAATGTTGTTACAATAAGCGCTTACAGAATATTCATCATTGTTAAATGAGTAGTGTACAAAACGATGAACCTAACATGCATCTGCGGTACTTATATTTTATTAGAGTAGGTACCTATAAGGTACTTCTAAATTACTCCACCCATAGGTTGTCATTCCCCCCATTAAATCAACCCGTACAAAAACCCCAACCTTTTCAAACAGTATGAGCTAAATAATGTCGTATCCATTACTAAGTATATACTGCTAAGGTTAACGGCAAAATAAAGCGGCCATCAAAGGATGCTTGCTCAGTGTGCAAACACTTGCGGTCTCCGTATAAATACATTTTAAATGGCAGCTCGGTCCTCACTGTGGCACTCAGTGTCAATATCATACAAATATAATAAAAGCCGGTCGCGTTTTTTCATGTCCATTCAACTGTAAATGATGTTATAAATATTATATGACAGTTTACAGGTCAAAATATCTGCATTTTGTCTGGAACTGTAGTTTACGATAAGAAAGATTTATTTAAGGTCAAAAATAGGATTATATAGTCTACAATATATTACGGTAAAATAATTTAATTTTGAAAGAGACTAAAACACTTATATTTCAGGTTTATTTTTGCATAAATAATTTATAATTATTAAAGCGTTACGAGCCTAGTGAATTTTCTTGTATGCCCTCGTGTGTTGTTCCTTGTAATCAAGCGGTCTGAGGTTCCATCATTAAACATGAGCCGCCTCCTAAAACAAGCATTGTGGCCTATTTGGTGGGGCTAAGGGGCTCTAGGACGATCCACAAACAAAACAATATAGGTATCTAAATAGCCGTGTGCCTCAGCTTGCCCGATCAAAAAGTGGCACCTCTGACGAAGTGGCTAAAGCGCTGCTGTCATTTGCCTTGCTTCGTCAGCTGCAAAACTGATTGCTAGGATCAAAAGTGAGCCCGTCGCACACGGTATGAACCCGAAACAGCAGCCTGAGGCTACCCAGACATCCAGTACATGACTGCCATTATAAAGTTTAAAATTAAAAATCTAGTTTACCTAGTTGCAATTAAAAAACTGATCCTCGTTTGCCACTGTTGAGCAAGATTGAAAGGTAACAAACTTCCCAACGAAGTTGAAATGCTATATAATTAACTCGTAAAGTGCTTCCAGAAAGCTATCTATGTCTAACTAGTTCTAAAAGCGATCTGAAATTTAAGTAAATTGTATCGTAGTTGGTACATTATATTTAAAAGTTAATTCTTTAAATATGTATAAATTAAACCAATTAATAGTAAGTATTGGATATTGCACCGCGTATATCAAGCATCTGCTATGTCAGATTAATGATTTCAAATCTGATTATGAGAAAAAGACCCGTCAGGCAAGTACATTAAAGTTGGGTACATAAACTTCCGGATAGTCAATTAGGAATACTAAATTCTGTGTCCAACTATATATTACTAGCTGTCCCGACAAACTTCGTGCCGCAATAAAATAATATTACGATTTTAAATTGAGATATAAACTATCCTATCTTTCAAGTTGGATAAAACTGCATACAGTGTGCAAAATTTTATTAATATCGGTTTTGTAGTTTAGGAGTCCATAGCGGGCAAACACCGTGACACGTAATTAATATATATTAAGATATAGTATAGTAATCATATACAAGAAGGTTCCATAACAGCAATAAAGTAAGCTATTTAAATTATTATTATGTAGCTTGATGATAGCTGTCCCAAAGCTAGATTGCATCCATCATTATTTAATCTGTTAAGTTTAAGGGCAATGGACTCCAAAGCCCCTAATCGCGTAACCCTGTGAAGACTAGAACCAGGCTTTATTACTGCAACTGTATTGCTTAAGCACATTCTGTAACTACATTTATAAATAACTACTAAATCCTTCGTGAGCCTTAAGCCTACTTTCGAGTTATTAAAGCAGTACATACATTAAACTATGTAAGAAGCTTTATTTTCTCCAATTTCACATTATTTTTTGAAGAAATCAACAAATTAAACGATTCAACCACCAATTTTGCAAATAATAAGATACAGTCGCAATTGTTTTTATACGGTGTCCGATTTCCATTGCTTATTTACAAAGTAATATTATGAAACACACTAATGAATGAGACGTGTTAAATAACGTAAACTAACCTGTTGATGGTATCAAGCACAGTTGCCAGATCCGTAGCACTGAAACGCTATCATGAATATTTAATGACGCCAGGCATCCTCCGTGCCGTTTTGGTTAATTATTATCACGGTGAGTCACACGTAATTTGCTAACATTTCCGTTTGACTGCCACTTATGAACACAAGGTATAATTTCGAATATTTGATTTCGTTATCGCGGTTGTGCAAGCGTCGTGTCGTGCGGCGGAACGATCGGTAACTAAGGCGGATTTTTCGTCTTAGCACGCGGCCGGCGAGTCGTCGACTGGGGCGGGCGGGATGCGCGATCTCGCCTGTTGCTGAGCATTGTACCACGATCCTCCAATAGTAGCACGCTGCCGGTCGCGTCACACTGTTCCTCGAAACTTTGAAATAAAAAAGCGCTGAAGCAACTTTCTTTTTTGTCGTTTGCTCGTCGCGTAACAAAACTCCTATGATCCCCAGACTATTTGATCATGCACTAAAGTATTAGTAAGAACAATAACGTTTTTGGTAAATACCACGTGGACGAAGTCGCGGGTAACAGCTAGTCTAGAATAGAACTGTATGCAATTGTGGTAGTTTTGGTTCATACTATGAATTCCGTCTCCGGCTACGAATAAATATACAGAGCTCGTTGGTCTGACTGTTTAAGCCCTGCCTTACTCGTAAATATTCTGGAATGGAATTAGCATGACATTGTAAGACAGTTCTTCTATTTCACATCCTGGCACCCTGCGCAGACTGAGTAGGTGTCGTGGGAACCAAAGTGTGAACTAGCTTTTAAAGTAAAAGGCCAAATTAATATGAGCTAAATATTTTCAGATACGAAAAGGCTACGAAAGTTAATTCTGATCATTTTGAAAGCGAATTAAAATAAACTCCTATGATCTGGAAATATTTTTTCTTCTTCTTCTTTCTTTACGAAATGAAAATGAAATAAAATGGATATGCAAATGGCCTCACCCACAATTTAGCGGGTATTTTGCCAATGTCAAGTAATTAATAGCAATAAAACATTCAATAAATACACATTATAAATAAAATAATGGATGTGACATGATGATAAATGAAAATGGCCTCTTCCGATATCGAAATATATTTTATGCCGTTGGCCCGTAAGCCTTGGAATAAAAATAATACGCATACTATTTGCAGCAAGAGTGATATGGTACTGGTTACATAGAATTTAAATATTTGCTGTCAAATTTAAAATGATTAATTTGAGAAGAGATTTTCATAATTCTGTACAGAACGTCATCCGGAGTTAATAGAAGAATGTAAAATATCATATTTTTTCCTGAAGTAGATTTATTCACGTTGAAAAGAAGGCAAAGCCTCAAAAATGCTGTAAGTAATTACCGTATTATTTTTTCATGTAATGAAATGCAATGAAATAAAATGGAATAACATGAGAAAATGCCTCAATTTACAAATTACTGTATTAGTGTTGTACTAAAGTTTGACGGGTTGAGTTAATTTTTCATATATTTCAGACGATTTTTGCCGATTCTGGAATATAATTAATTTGTATGAAATCCGTATATGGTAGATATTTTACGGCTTTCCATTAATTCTCAGGGGCCTAGGAAAAGAGGAGCCTGACATAAACTTCATTCAAAAGTTCAAATACTTTTTTATTGCTCATTGGCGTGGAGTACTGGTTGTATTCCTACCACTAGCACTATTGGGACTGGTTGCACCCTTTCCGGGAGAGGTATGCCTTATTATTATGACAATGGAACACAATTCTTGACATAAACAAAAGAGCGTGCAGTATAAACATACCCCTGAACTTATAGAACATCTATACATAAGGATACAGTGTGTTTTGGGTTTGCAGATACATTGCAGATACATTACTTACTTAGCAATGCGACCAATATCGCTTAGGTCACTGAAACAAGAGCTAACCTTGCTATTACAATATCGTCAGGAATCGACAGTTTTGTCAAGACAATATGACATCATCACGAGCTCTGGCAATAGATCTCTAAATTGGTGGTACTTCAAAAACAAAAATAATGGTGCTTTCGATGCCTTTGAAGGAGATATACCTGTACTGTAATGAAAGCCCTGGTACCACATTATAAAGCTTTTATTCATGTCACGTGTTTTCAATATTTCAGAAGCACCTGTGGTGTGCATACACTCTTATCATAATGGCTGTATTTTGGGTGACCGAGTGCATTCCTTTAGCGGTGACAGGATTCGTACCAGTCGTGATATTTCCTCTGACTGGTGTCATGAGTAGTGCTGAAACTTGCGCTTGTTACGTAAATGTGAGTATGTTTGAAGTGATGTGATAACTGACGCTAAACATACAGCATCATAATACAGGCACAATTTACATCCCGAAATAATTATTAACACTGTGGCGTCGATATAACTCAACAATAAAATTAAAGATGACTAAAAGTCTCGTGCCGATTGTAAGCGCACCAAGCGCGTCGCATCTCCTTAAAAAATGCCATTTGCAACTTAATCGTCGAAAAACTTAAATTCGCTTGACGGCGAGCCTTCTATTCAGCTTAGTGAAATGTAACCTCTGCCTCTTTAATTTCCGAAAATTATTTGTGCAGAAGACTCAGAAAATTGTCCATGAAAGCGAATCCACTAGTTCTTATCGTTCTGTCTATTGAAGGATGCCGTTCTGATGTTCTTGGGAAGCTTGATGCTGGCAGCCGCTGTGGAGCAGTGTGGGCTTCATCAAAGACTGGCCTATTGCGCTGTACGCTCAATTGGATATTCTCATTATAAGTAAGTCTTATTACTGTCTAACTTTTCTTCATTGCACAGCTTAAGGGTGACTAAAAAAAGACTAAACTACAAGATTAATAGTCCCGTCCGATGCAATGCCATTGTCTCGTCAGTTTCAAAACCAGGACGGTGTCAGCGATGCTACGGTACAGGGCAAAGAATATGAGGGGATCACCAAGCACTTACAGAATTTACCCTCACCTATTTCGAAAAAAATAAAACTGGTGATTAAGCAATAATTTTGCTGTCGGGGGCGCTCGCTCAGCTCTGATTGAAAGCCTGCGTAGCGACCTCTTGAAACTTCGCTAGAAACACGCTTAGCACACCGATACATAGATGGCGCTGCATATGACGGAACAAAATCCCCACGATTCCCCATAAAATCCTGCAGTGCACTCTAACAGTTTTCGGGGAAAGTATATTATTATACAGAATGATTCAGAAAAAAAAAAAACCGCGATAACTTCATTAAGATTAGTTTTATTTCAATGTGTAGTATTCGCATAAATATAAGAAATCAATATGATTCAGAAAGCTTATAATAAGCCTTAAATCTGCTTCTTTACCTCATTTCTATTTCTAAGAATATCGATAGGGAAGTTAAAAAAAAGTACTTAATCAATCTGCGAAATTCTGACATCATATAATGATTAGAAATGCGCTAAAGAAGCGCAGGTTTAAGGCTTAGGGCATCCGTTCCGAATCACCTGTATACAAGACCCCGATAAAAGATAGCCGTTGGGCATAGTGGGCAGTCTCGCCAGGCATACCATATCTTCCCTTCACCGCTGAACCTGCCTTCCTCCTTCCTGAATATAAATACTGCAATACATACCTTTCACAGGTTACTTTTCGCGATGTGCGCGGTGACCATGTTTGTCTCCATGTGGATTACTAACACCGCTGCAACTACGATGATGGTGCCCATCTGCTTTGCTCTCTTGAATGTGTTTGAATCTGTGAGTTCTTGAAATAAGCCTAAAGCATTTATTAAAAACGTTATTTAGTATGTATTTGAATTGAAATTAGAACTGAGCTTGAACTGATTCAAAGGTGCTTTGGTTTTGGCTTGGCTATGCTGGATTTGGCTTAGTATTAGCGGGGCGTAAATGATCTATCTTGCGTTGCATATGCTATCATCTTGCGCTGCATATACTATCATCTTGCGCTGCATATGCTATCATCTTGCGTGTATACATTGCGATGCGGTTGCTCTTATACAGACCCTTCACAAATTTAGACTCGTTACATCGAGTATAATAGCGCAGAATCCGCTTTTTATAACAGAAGAAGATTGGTTTTGTTTCTTGACTGAAAAATTAATTGTATTTGTTTTCAGAATGGAATTTCAAAATTTTATGAGAAAGACTCCAACGGTGAACTAGTTGCCACTGACATCACTACGTGTTACTTCTGTGCGGCTGCATACTCTGCAACCATTGGTGAGTCTATCTTTAAGGTGTATTCCATTTAGGCTGATGGTGTCAGAACAGTCTTGGATACGGGGCGGTTATTTATTACGAGAGCAGTTTGTGGCCCTTGAGTTCTATATTCGGGTGTAGGAATCATCTCGTATTTGTTTTCATGAACAATCCATACCCATCTCAATTCATGTCGTGTCACAAAAAATAAAATGTGTTTAACATTTTAAATGAATCGTTTGAATAAATATTATGTAGTTTTTAAAACCATTATATACGATATTTTCAGGTGGAATAGGTACCCTTGTAGGCACGGGTACCAATTTGGTGTTTAAAGGACTGTTTCAAGCGTAAGTTTCGAGTTACCTAAGAATTGGATTAGAAACATTGCACAAGTCTGCATTGAACTTTTTGTAATATTGCAACTAGTAACTTTAAAGGCGGTTTTGCTCGTGAAGACTTTGGGAATCAAAAGTACCTTTGCACAAAATTTAATGCTATTTTATACTTTAATTATTTATTGTCCTTAACATTCCCTGGTGGTCGCATTAATTCACAAATTCCTACAAGCTCACTTCAGTTCAGGCAAACTACACACTCATAATTTATAGAATAGAGAATAAGTCAATAATTACAATAACGATATATTTTTCAGGGAGTACCCGACTGCACCTGAATACTTGTCGTTTCCATCGTTCTCGTCGTTCGCTGTACCATACATGATCGTAATGGAACTCTCCCTCTACTTTTGTTTTATCTATATGTATTTTGGTTTTTTGAGGTAATTTCAATGATTCGAAATTATCAAATTTTATAAGGGCCTTACCAAAAGACTACTTTTTGCAGCAAGCTTGCCGCGATGCTAATAGCACATTAGTTGAGAGGTAGGTCTACACGCACCGCTGGCCTCTGACCATGCTGTGATTAACTATCTTTGCAAGTTTCTACGCAGTTTAGCGTGCTTTGTCTCATCATCAATTCGCGCCACCGGTATCTATATTCTGTATCTCCGCTAACAGTGGTCTAAGGTCCACTAGACTCTGACAGCCAGAATGCCTATCTTATAATATAAAAGACTTTGTCCTGGCTGACTGACGAACAACGTACAGCTCAAACCGCTGGACATAGATACTTGATATGTGGAGGATATGTTCAACTATATAAGAATTAATCAAACTCACGTTTCACGATTTCAAAAGATCAACCCAAAAGACTCCACACGAGGCAGTAGTAGACCTAAAGTTTGTATGGAGAAAACCGAATAAATAGTTCTACACACCTCTTTGGTAAAATTGTACTTAAATATGAAATGGACATATTTTCCAGGGTTGCCAGGGTCTCATAATGAAGCCGGAAGATCCTCATTAGAATTCGATGAGGGAATACAGAAGACTCATGTAGTTTGGGTTCGCTTGATCTTTTCTGAAGACTACTTTGGTCATTGGTCACACCTAGGAAAGCAAAACTTTGGCATCTATATAGTTAACTTTTTCACAATAGGAAATCCTTCATGGAGACCCGTCTACCACCGGGGAGGCAGACTGGTTATGTCAGACTCTTACTGAATAAAACCACTTGGTGATCACCACTCCGCTGGTTGGTGGGTCACGGGAATGCGGATGCATACTTGCGTGACCCACCAACAACTATATGGTTACCAGAGTTAACTTTTTGCAATATTTTATTTTTGACGGCCTGATTAGCGCAGTGGTAGTGACTCTGCTTTCTGCGCCGAGGGTCCCGGGTTCGAATCCTGGTAGGGACACAAGCTTTGTGTGATGAGCACGAACGTTTGTACCCGAGTCATGGATGTTTAATATTTATGTGAGTATTATATACTGAGTTTGCCCTCAGTCCATTGTACGGTGCCCATAACACAAGCGTTAAGCTTAAAGTGGGACCGTATAGTTGGTGTGTTCGTATGGCGATATTTATTTATATATTTATTTATTTTATTTATTTATTGATTACTTTTCTACGCAGACAAAGTTGCGGGCAACGGCTAGTAATATTAATTCTCGTACTGACATTAGAGAGGCCTTCAGGTTATCTTTGAATAGGTTTAGTCGCAATCATTTGAACTTGAGAATTTGTCACGCATTCGTGTCGCAAGCGACCAAGCTGCTGCAAAAAGTAGTTATGCATAAGACCGGGTTTTCACGATGCGAATTTACCCAGATGACTAATTAGATGCTACCTAGTACAGTGAAAACGAATGATCCGAGTACAATCGGTGGACTACTTGGATGCTACCAGTAGTGCGAGAATGAGCGATCTGAACGACCACTTGGATGCTTCTAGTAATCTGAAAACGAGTGATCCGAAGGCATCCTATCATAGTGGAATAGGACTGTTTTATAATTTTACGAAGCGGCTCGGTCCGAGCTAGGGTCCAAGCGCACTTGTATTGTGAAAACCCTGCTTAAGGCTCGAAACAACTTTACTCTGATTTGATCAATGATTGTGCATTCCAGACCAAAAAGTGCTCAAGCAAAGGCCAGCACTATACCCCAGAAAGTACAAGATGCTGCAAGAAAGGCTATAAATGACAATTGGAGGAAATTGGGACCAATGTCGTATTGGGAAGTTGTACGTACTTTATATATAAGTATATTTGGACGACCACATAAGTTTAGTGGGTAGTAATCCTGCTTTCTGTGCTGCGGGTCCCGGGTTTGAATCCTGGTAGGGTCAAACTTTGTGTGATTAGCACGAATGTCTATACCCGAGTAATGGATGTTTATTATCTATTATATCATTAAATACTGAGTTCACTCTCAGACCATTGAATGGGTACCCATGATAGCGTTGCTTAGTGTGGGACCGTATAGTTGGTGTGTTCATATAGCGATAAATAATTATTCAAAACTTCATATATTCCTATTAAACAACCTTTTCCCTTTAAGTTGCCAAAACGAGTGTTTAATTCTCTTTGTGGATAATTGCGTATTAGGGTCCCGACACACATGACAGATCTCTTAACTGACGTCTAGAGTTCGGTTTTGTTGACTTCAACAATTATCGATTAAACATGTTTGGTTTAACCACGGCCTCGGTTTGACCATGTTTCTAAATAGGAAACGTGGTCAAACCGAGGCCCAGTAGAGAGTCACTTCCCTCAAATGTTTAACAATGGATTTCCGCAAAGTATGGCCTAATTCTATTTACTAACCATTTATACACTTTTATTACTTCAAAATGTAGTTGCTATGAAGGCACCACCTCGCCACTTGATTTGAAAATAGCTGCTAAACTATGAACGCTGTACGTTATATAGGGTGTTTCAGAAAGGGTATACTAACTCATCGACCAGTGCTTCTTTAAGGCATTTGAAAAACATATTTGAAGTCAGATTTTCGATATCAGGACAATGTAAAAAAAGAATGACAAAAATCACTATTTTCATTTTGTTGGGAACAAAATTTATTTTATAAAGTCGCCCTCGGAACTCGCTTTACATATGGCTACAAATGCGCTAAAGAAGTGCAGGTTCAAAGGTTAGTATACCCTTTCTGAACCACCCTGTAACTATAAGAAACGATTGCTTTTACTGGATTTTAGGTAAAAAAAAATACATCACGCATTTTTTCATCAGATGGTAATTTTACTGTTCGGCGGAGCAATGGTGGGCTTCTTCTGTCGTTCCCCACAAATGTTCGACGGCTGGGGTGACAAGATTATTTCATTCTTCGAATTGAAAGACAAAAAATTGTTAGTATCTAATATATTTATAACTCTTTTTCTTTTTTCACTGAGCGCGGAGCTCGAAGCTTGGGCCCGCAGCTAATATGCCACGTGTGGTAGCGTCAGTTATAATTCAATTCAATTTTAAGTTTTAATGGATCACCGATATTCAGTGATTTCGCAAGTATCAAGGTGAAAAGAGCAACTAATAAATTTGATGTAAAGAAAATGTTTAGTACATCTCACTACACAAAATCACGGAGTTAGTATTCAAATAATAATATAAAGAGGCGATGTGTAAAGAACCACAAGAACCAATCACCAACAACCGAAACCACAAACCAGAAGACGACAGAAGAAGAATAGCAGATAAATAAACTTAGGAAAAGGAAAGGAAATGAGAGTAAATAAATGAAACTCTGTTTTAATGACATAAAACTATCAGGCAGACTGTGAAGCAAATAATAGACTTAACGCCCGGTTAACGCAACGCTAGTTCTTGCCTTGGGTGAGGCAATACTGATAGAGCGAGGCAAACCAGACTCCGTGCGTTAGTTCGTGGCTATTGTCTTATTTTTTAATTCTTTCCAACCTTTACCATTTTCAGTTTTGGGGTTCCAAAACCAAAATGGAACCCTATATGTTATGGTTGTGATAGCATTGTCCGTCCGTCTGTACTCCGTGAGATTCTAGCTACCAAATGATTTGAAATACGGACTCGTACTTTAACACATAATATATAGTAATGTGTGTGTGTATTCCAAAAATGAGGAACATTTAGTATGTTTTCTGAATTGTCCGAAGTCCTTTATGAGAGATTGTTTGAGTCTTTCACCGCAATGTCCCTAGATGTCGCTACTTTCCATTCGTGCCTACGCCATCAGCACGCCTATGGTAGAATCTAGAACGAATTAACACAACTGTACTTAGGCTTTAGAAGTCTGAGAAAAAATTCATCAAAATGTATGGTTTGACACAACCAAAGTCCTTTACGAAGTTCCTAATTCGGCTGATTACTGATATTTAAACGTGCCAACGTATAAAGGATGCTTTACATACACAATGGTAGTGAAAATTCTATGAAAATAGTATTTTCGTAGAAGTTCCAGACATTACTATGACCAGTGGTCACATCCAAGGTTGGACCGAGGCAAGCGCCTATCTATTAGGCGTTTTTTTTACCAAGTACGTTATGATCTCCTCTCCAAAATATGTGGCTAGAAGTAACAAGTAAGTAATCAAAACTTTTTCCAGCGTCAAAGACTCAGCGCTAGCTTTCCTCGTCTTGCTCCTGATGTTCCTTCTTCCTGCAGCATGTATTTTTTTCAAGCACTGTAGAGCAAAGTGTACGTATTACTATAGTCTCGTTATTGAACACTGTTCTTACCTAAGATGCGGGGTCTACGAATAAATATACATAGCTCGTTGCGTGGGGTTGTTTGTTTGAACTGGAGACATACTACTGTAGCTACTTGCATACACCTTTCAATTTCACAACCAATCTACTCGGGCCTAATAGGTTAATTCCCTAGAGATTTGCGTATTGCATGTGAGTAAACCTGCATGTCTGAGAGAACCCCTCGAAAGATGTGTGAAGTCTGCCAACCCGCACTGGGCCAGCGTGGTGATCTATGGCCTAATCCCCCTCGCATTGAGGTGAGGCCCGTGCCCAGCAGTGGGTCATTAAAAAGGGCTGGAATTATTATTATTATAAATTGTTAGCACAGAATTTTTAGGCAAGGAGATCAAACCGATCATTTGTAAAGCCAGATTGGCAGCCGAATTGCAACATAAATATGTTTTTAGTTACACAAGTAGTCAGCGACCTTATTCTCTTTATTTTAATTATGTTTCTTTTAATCACAGTCCACGAAGATTTACCTAAAACATCAGCAAGATCTGTGCTAGATTGGAAAACTGTGAACATCACTATGCCTTTCAGTTTCATGTTCTTATTAGGTAAATATGTTTGCTCCTTTCGGATCGTTTAAAGGGTCAATTAACAACTATTGAGAACATAATGATGGAGACTTACCATGTTAGGGGTTTCGTACCAAAATGTTATAGACATGAAACATGCAATAGATTTTTTTTTGTGCGAAACCCTAGTAAGGGTCCTACGAACGAAGTTTAAGCTTGTACAAAATACTGTTCTCAAATTCGCGTTCGCAAATAGGCGTTTTCTTTTGTTTTTGGGTTGTGTGCACTTCACCATGATTGTGTTAAAAACCACTTATATTCGGATATCCTAACAAAACAGCTTACCTTCGATCTATTTTTAAAAGTGCAAATAATAACTTTATTTGACTTATTAGTAATGACAAGCAAGTAACATAAGTTTGAAATATAATTTCATGGTACAAATTTCTGTACAACATGGACGCCTCGTGATACAATTATGACGTGAACTTGTTTTGGGGTTATCCTATAAATATATACATAGATAAAAAATAGATTTTCATTGATAATAAACTTGAATACTTTACAGGTGGTGGATTTGCTTTATCAACAGCAGCTAAGACGTCCGGCTTGAACGCTAAACTTGGAGAATCAATGCAGAAGTTGGCAAGCCTGCCAAATTATTTTCTATTGTTCCTGGTGATATTAATTGTTATATTTATCACACAATTTGCTTCCAACGTCGCCGTGTGCAATGTATTGGCGCCTATAGCTATGCAACTGGTAAATATCGATTAATATTTTTTTATCGACATGGTAATGAAAATTTTGGCAATATTAAAAACTCAATTAAATAATACTCCGTATTGAAGTGTACTGGCAAGTATTTACACAAACGGCCGAATTAATTATTATTGACAAATTTAATTTTGTTGCTAAAATTCTGTGTACCTCATAAAGCACGTTGGTTTCGCGTGGATAAACCAATCTTTATGTAAGTACACTAGATGTCAAAACTGGGACAGAACATATTCTGAAGAGTGGCGGACACTCAATAATTATAAATGATCGTTATAGACACATTGTGGATGCGGTGGACGCGAGTGGCGGAGGACCGTGATGTGTGGAAGTTATTGGGGGAGGCCTTTTTTTTTGTTGACGGGGGGGAAATCTTCGAAAGATACCCGGCCTCTGTGTGGGAGAGGGTCGGGTTATGTGGGATTCTTACCCACACCCCAGTCAGCCAGTTACACCCCAGTCGTCCTCGACCCCGAGGGTAGCCCGATGTTTAAGGCCCTGGACATCAGGGCCGATTGGGGGAGGCCTATGTCCAGCAGTGGACGTCTTTCGGCGGATACAGTAGAGAGTAGAAAGATAGACACATAGACACTTAATTTACTTTATTACAAAACCAGGGCCCTATGTCTAACACAGTCGTCTCATATTTCAAGTTTAATATATGCCATTGCTATTCGATTAATAGTATAGTGCTTCAGAAATTAAAAGCTTTAATTTGTTCCGAGTTACGAAAAAATACGATACTTATGTTTGGGTATTTGTGCACGCATTCATTATTTTCTTTTTCTTTCAGGCAAAGGAAGTTAAACAGAATCCATTATGGTATAACATAGCTGCCGGCTTCTCTGCTTCGTATTGTTTCATCATACCGGTCGGGACACCTCCGAATCTAATAGTTCAAAGTGCTGCAAAGATTCCTACCAGAAAAATGGTTTGTGTGCTCATTAACATTAAAGTACTTACATTACCTACTAATTACATTACATGAGCCAAGAGAATTTCGGTACGCGATATCGAATTTCAATTATCTACTGACTACTTATAATTTTTTCAATTCTTCAATTAATGCCTTGTGGTCATTTTGAGCAAAATATTTTACCACTTTCGCAAAATAAATAATTCCAAAATTACGTATTCTGTAATAATATCCCTTTATATTTATTTATTCTACGTGGCTTCACATTTTTATGGTCATTATGGTAGACAATATTTGTTAGTGATCGATCCATATCTGGAACAATTTTACTGCAAAATGTATGTATTAAATATCGACAAATATCAAGTATCAGTTTACCAAAAAAAAAGTAAAAAAGATCTGAGTAATACAGGCGAAACTATTTGCAGCTGCTTAAATTTTTATTCAATACAATAAGGTAAGCTAAGGTAAAAAGCTTTTTGGCTAAAAGCAAAGTTGTTTTCATCAATATTTCAGCATATCGAATTTTTGATAAAAACAAATCAGAGGAGAATGCTTCTAAGGTGGATGCATTATCCAATGCAGAATGCTAATATCGCAAAAAAACTAAATTACATCGTAAAGATGTCCAAATTTTCGTAAAAAAATAAAAACCATTGAAATTTTTAAATTTCGCGCCCTGACCTGAGCATCCACCTTAATACAGAATACTCGACGACCTGATTATGGACCCTGCTTTCTATACCGATGATCCCGGGGTCGAATACTTGTAGGGTCAAACATTGTGTGATAAGAATGAATGTTTGTACCCGCGTCATAGATGTTTAATATCTATATATGTATTATATACTGGGTTTAGCCCCCAGTCCGTTGTACGAGATTGTACGGTACCCATAACACAAGCGGTGCTTAGTGTAGGATCTAGTAGTTGGTGTGTTCGTCTGGCGGTATTATATTATAGAACAGAACACTATGAATGTAAAACACTATGAAATAAATAACTATATTTTGACGTCGTAGCGTGAGACAAATGAGTACAATGTTTGGGCACTCTCCTTGAATTTTGCAATATAATAAACGCCATAGTTCCGAATTCTCAATGTGCAAGTCTGACTTGCCACTGACCAGTTTTTTCTTTTATTTTTCAGATGAGAGCTGGACTTCCTCCAACAGTGTTCATACTTTTCATCACATGGCTTGCGATGTGCTTTTGGGCACCGGTAATATGGCCTGACTTGCGCACGTTGCCAGAATGGGCAGGCGGCAATTCGTCGGGCGCGGCCGAAAACAAAACTGGCCCCTAATTGCCTTTTGTTTTTCATTTTTATCAACAATTTGAAGTCATTATTTTAATTTAATTAGCTATTTTATTAAGTAGAAAGAAGTTGGTGGTAGGTATTTTCTATTCTTAACCCACCAGACCCACCCAACCCAGAAAGGCATGGAATCAATGCTCGAATAGTCTATAGTAACTAAAATTACAGCT
Organism: Pheosia gnoma; assembly: GCA_905404115.1. Taxonomy (NCBI): domain Eukaryota; kingdom Metazoa; phylum Arthropoda; class Insecta; order Lepidoptera; family Notodontidae; genus Pheosia; species Pheosia gnoma. The sequence goes on along the minus strand of FR989906.1, from coordinate 6,157,725 downwards.
GTCTGCCATTTTAGAGCATATGAATATGGCCGAGTCGCCGTTTGTTTCTATGATAGTTGAAGCGATTTTTTACCAAAGTCCATCTGGATTCTGTAAGCAGGTTTCTGCTCCCGCGCAGTAGGCGTGCCGCGATACCTTACGGTCTGCGCAAAGCCACATTGATACTGTATTGTATTATAAACGTACTGTTTTTTTATTATTGTATAAGACTACTTACCTTAACCTTCCACTTATATGTAATTAAATTTTAAGTTACATCTCGTGAACAGCGAAGCAAGAATTAATTTAAGATACAAGATTGTTTTAAATTAAAATGAAGCTCTGTTTCACTTAACTATTACGTAAATAAAATGTTGTAATTTTTATGTATCGTATAATAATTTCTTGACACACTCCTTCATGGCTACACTGGTTGTCACACCAATGTGACTACCAGGACATCCTGTTCCTCCCTCCGTGTATGTGATATTTTGTGGCGCGGCCTTTTCATCTTAGGTCATAAAAGGTCTTAAAATGCTGTGCGTCAGGACAGGCCAACCACTACTATCCTAGACGCTTGGGTTGTAGTTTGATCGAATGTACCTACTTCTCGCGAAAAGTATATATACCGCCTAAATTTTTCAATGTACCTCTGTAATACGGTGAAAATTGTGTATGGAAATAGTTCATGTGTACCTAGTGGGTAAGAGTAAGTAGTACCTACCTAATTATTTTTATCGGTGGCCGCGCTGCATTTCATGATGTATTCCTGATGATATCTATGATGTATCCCAGTGATTGAGATGAAGTTAATTACTGGTTACAGGCTTGCTCGAGCTTCTAGACCACCGTTCACACAGTTCGTACATCATACACGAATAAGATAGGTAATCCTTTTCGTTTTTGAAAAAACTTCTTACACAAATTAAGTTACTTACGTTAATTGTTGTGACCTGGGTCTTGTCACACCATGACACAATAGTTGAGGTAACAAGGCTCAAGTATGAGTTTTAAACATATTCCAATAATTATCGAATGGTTCCAAACCCTTTTTCGGTAAATCTACGGTTGCAATAGACACTGATCATTTGGTTAATTTCAATTGTTAATGTAGGTTACAATTTAACTTGAACAAATATTTGTTAAGGGTCAAGTTGGATTTGAGGGGGCATCTACACCCAAAGGACTAGATTCTGATGGTATAACAGTATAGCAGACCAGCTATACTGTCTGTTGTTAAGCGCATCACTTCAAAACTGCTAAACGGATTTGCTCCATTAGGGTTTCAAAATGCTCTTAATAGCCTTTAAATCAGGTTTGAGAAGAAAGCAACATTGAGAAAGAGGTCCGGAAAATTTGAAAAATACGGGAAAACATGAAATCACTTTTTTCTATGGGATATGGACAGTTCAGTCTGTTGGATCAGCTCGCATGCAATAAACTATATTCTCTACATTTTTATTCCTTACCATCTTAATGGTCGGTATATTAGCCGCACTCGTGAGTTACGAGGTTTCCAGGTGTTCCAACAGGCAAACAGAAACAATATCATATTATATACATATCGATGTTAAATAGATAACAGAGAAAAATACAATGTATTATGGTTTTTATCGATATAGTTAGGCCTAGTTAAATTAAAGTAAGTAGTGTAATTATACCACAATGGTGTACCATAAAAAGCAATAATAAATGAATGTGCTAAGGTGTATACAGGACTAAGCCGCCGACACAGGCGGCACAGCCCGTGGGCTTAGCCCGCCGGCCAAAATTGTAATGGGAAACAAGCTTTAACAAACAGGACCTTCAGACTTACGGGTATACAGTTTCGTCATTATTCTGTTTCACCTTCAATCTCTGTTATTTCAAAAATAAATTAATCTGTATTATATTATGTTGTGCATAAACCGCTGGTATTAACATTTAAATATGAGCTTTTCTATTGATTTCTTATATTTACGCGAATACTACACATTGAAATAAAACTATTTTTTAAGGATTTTATCGCGTTTATTTTTGTTTTTACGTTCCCGACGTTTCGGCTGCTTTACAGCAACCATGGTCCTCCAGTGACCATGGTTGCTGTAAAGCAGCCGAAACGTTGGGAACGTAAAAACAAAAATAAACGCGATAAAATCCTTAAAAAAATGTTTTATTTCAATGAGCTTTTCTAGTTGGTTTTGCCTCGGTCGAAACCGACTATATTAGCATGATTGCACCTAACCCTAACTATGCCGGCTGGCGCGGCCTACAACGACCAAGATTTATTTCTACCAGTCTGTGCAGAGAGTAGTCATACTTCTATCTCATTATGTTACCCTAGTGTCTACTACCAACTCTGCATTATTTTATGGGGCCTCTAACCCCCAAATTTATAGTACGTTCTATAACTTTATCAAACATCATATAGTACTGCGCAAAGCAAAACTCTTGTGCGTAGTACTATATGTCGTTTGATGAACGTCTATAAATTCGGGAGTTAGTGTGTAACAATAAAAAATCGTAGATGTTTAATAAAACCAATGCTTTTATTTGTATAGATATTCACACAAAACATCTTGCTATAGAATATTTTGAGTAGTTATAAGCTAATATCAAAACTGAGAGATCAAACCACGTTCTGAACCTTTATAGCTATAAGGATTTATAATACAGATAATTTACGATATAAAGCTAAGAAGTTGCAAGAGAAAGCAATATGATCTCGCAATTTTGATATTCATTAAACAATATAGGTATGTAACCTCTTAAACTGATGATGAAATATTCTTCATTACCTACCCGAGTACATTGACTTTTATAAAATTACAAAATGCAACATATTATTATTTTAGGCATTCCTCTTTGTGAACTGAGACAAAAAAATGTACATGTAACAAAACTAACTTTAGAGGTCATTAAAATAAATTAATAACTAGGTGTCTACTTAATTATCTTGCCTTAAATTGAACTCAATACTTAAAACAAACCAAAATAACTACATTGATGCTAAAATAATAATTTACTAAAACAATAATTATGTATTAACGAGCGCCTCCCGCGCCGTTACAACAGGATTTTGCTACTACACAATGTACTGAAGTACACATATGTCAATACAATAGAGTTGTGAGTATTAAAATACTTAGCACTTATGTTATATAGGATATGAAATAGGTCCTTACTGTGAAATAAATTTCTAAATATATTAGGTAGATACCTGCTTACATAATTTCAAACATTATCGCAATTTAATTTAATAAGTTTAGGTATTTTATGCGCAGTTTTAATTCAATTCGCGTCAATCAGACTATAAGTCCCGATTGTATTTGTATACGTTGTTACCGTGTTTTATTGCTAGGAAAGACATAAGCCAAATTCTGTAACTAAAGTGGGACACCCTGGTCCCATTAAATTATTCGCTTGTGAACACCTTTCGCACTGCCACTTTATTTTTATTGTAAACATTTTAACTAAAAAGAGAGTGGATGCTTTGATGAACGATGTGATAGTTAATGATAATAATGATGTGACAATTGAGATGTAGGGCGGCTCAAAATGTGTTTCTTATCATAGCGCAAATTAATGAAGGAGCTATCGTATATTTATAATAGAAGTAGATATAATAAAACTAAATACTAGTTTATATTATAGTTCCACATGTGTAAAGGGTTGTAGGTTTTAGTACACATTCATATGTGGTTATATTATAAGGGTACACGTTGGCCTTTAAGATAATAACGGGCAGGCCCTCCTCAGGAGGTGCCTCCTGCTGCTGCTGTAGTTGTGTTCGTCGAATTCCCACCTTTTAATATCTTAAACCCTTCATCTTCAGGATCCCATACAATGGGTGCCCAATGTAACAACGCTATCCATAGAACCAATACACAGATGGCAACGCTCAAAAATGAATACTTGATCTGAAACAATAATTGTTTGGATCAATACACATACAGTATTGGTCAATAATAAAATAGAATATTTCATACTGTTGTTGGCTGTTGTTATTTACTCAATTAAAATGGGCTTTTTTCAAACACGGTGTATATTTAGTTAATAGTGTTGTGTGCGATAGACACGAATACTTATTAGTCAATGGTTGTCGCACTCATCGCTACGGCACCAGATAAGAATTACCTCAGCTCGAACCGTTAAACATGCTTTTTATAAAACTCTAAAATGTTCCAGTGCGTGTGCATAAGAGAGTTAAAGTGTATGCATTCTTCTGGCTCTGCATGCAAGCATGTTATAGCGGTTCTCTATATTGTTCCATGAAAAACATTTGACCAAAGGATCATTTTACAAAAAATATTGCAAAAACTATTCAAAATATTCAGTTACCATTTTAGAAATCGGCGTCTTTCCAGTATGGCTGCAAATGTATGCTGGCGTGTAGACAAAAGGTAGCATGAACCCATATGAACCACACAAGCCGACAGCCAAAGCGCCCAAGTAAAGTCGGTCGGGCCATCGATTAGGTGGCTCTTCTGTCACGTTAGCGACAAGTGGTGTTGGTGCTGTAACGTTTTGGATGTTAGTAGGAATTTAAATTTTGCGCGTTGTAGTCATTCATTATTTTTTTATATCGATGGTACGAGAAGTGACATCAGTGGCAAAAGGAGAGAAATTTAAATTTATTTTTGCAACTACGTTTTGATTAAATTGTTTTTGTCGGTAGATTGTTGTTGATACTTAATAAAAACCCAATGAAAGTTGCATATTGTAATTACTTTTAGTATTTTCATCAGAAAATCGGTTTATTTACACCAGTTCGGTGGGAAATATTGTCCAATAAGAATCTAGCATATGAGCCAATCAGATCAAGTCTTCTATGTGATGATTGCCACTTTGGAAGAAAATATTACTTTGGGCAGATTTTTAGGAACTGGAGGTTGCAATGATTTGTTCTTATTTATGTAATTCATGTCGTTAAAATCTATTGTTTACTTCCAAAGCGTAAGAAAATTACTTAGATATTTGGTGTGTATGCGGATTGTTTATTTCTTACCAAATTACGATTTGAAACTGTTGTTATTGCATGTATTGGAACGTAATTTGGGAATTTTCGGACAAGCGAGGTAGCAACACCGCGACTGGTTTACGTTACTTTGATTTTGACAGCTCGACCAGAGTTGGTGTGGTTCTTAACATTATGTTTTATATTCGCCCTAAATTCATTCAAGTGCATGTGATATGTGGTTTACCATGAAATAACGTTTTCTTTGTTGGTTGTTATCATTTGTCATAATGCTAAACTTTCTCGTTTTGCATACAATTTCAGGATTTAACCAGTGTTTTATATGGAAGGGGTGGGATGCAGATAAGCTGTGAGATTCGCCACAGTCGCAGCTTTCTAGTAAGTTTATATGTATACCATATAAAGTGGTGATACTTTCTTCTTTGTAGGCCTACCTACCTCCTATATAAAAAATGAAAAACTAATTGTTTTTTTTTTCTCTTCAATTGTTTCAGATGGGATTTTATGTTTTTATAACCTATTAAACATGGTTATAAACCTTACATATTAGATAATGTTTTACATTCATTCATTTCAATTCAATTTGAAGATGTAAGACTGCGGGAAAAGTATGCATCTTATCATCTATCAGATTTCTATCTGTTGTGGTTTGTGTCTTCATCTGGTGATGTTCCCTCTGCCGCTTGCTGATGGATGATGACCCGTTGGTCATTGATACACCATAAACAATCATGGTGATGTAACTTTTGGTCCGGCTTTAAAGGTACTTCTTTACATTTTTAACTTCAACGCAGAAATGTAAACAGGAAGCCTCACTTCCCTTTTTGTTGGTGGTATAACATAAGGTTTAATATCATCTACCGTAAAATGTATAACAAATATTTAAGGGTTATCATATTAGGTTTCCCTTATCTATAATTCTATACTAATATTATAAATGTGAAAGTTTGTTTGGATGGATGGATGGATGTTTGTTACTCTTTCACGCCAGAACGGCTGTACGGATCTAGATGAAATTTGGCACAGGGATAGATTATAGTCTGGAATAGCGCATAGGCTACTTTTTATCCCGGTAAAATGTATGGTTCCCGTGGGATAGATTCGTTTAAATTTTTCATAGAATACCAATAAATTCATTTTCTCATACATTTGATTCTGAGGCGGTACGAAGTTCGCCGGGACAGCTAGTAATTCATAATTTGATAATGTGGTAATTTGCATTATGAAGCTACGATTAGACCTCTGTCAATAGGTACTTATACATTTATTGTGACTTTTAATTAATAAGTAATACATATACCTCCTGTCCAGTATCAAGGTGCGGCCAGAGTATTCTAGTGCTGCTCAACCTTGTTCTACGTGGGTATCCTACCAATATATTATGTATAAACGCGTACGCAGTGCGGGTACTTGGGTGGCTTTGCATATTGGACGGCTAGGACCTAAAGGAAAGACCCCTGTGGTCTGTGCTAAATGTTAAGTACATTTAGCACAGACCACAGGGGTCTTTCCTTGACATTACTTTTGACCTTTGAATCTGTAGACTATTCAACTTATGCACCATTTTTGTGTGTTGTAATAAACCCATTATCACAGTTCAAGATTTTTATTTGTGTACTCCAACAACGAAATTATCGTTAATTTATTTACTTACCTGCTGTTGTGGTAGTAGTAGGCCATGGGTCCCAAGCCCACCTCCGTGGCTGTACAGCTGACGAACCTTGCCGTCTAAAACGCGAGTTTCCCGTATTGCCCCAATCCTCCCTCAGCCTCAATGGCTTTGCCGATGACGACCCCGGCGACTCCTCCGGCTCCGGCTCCGGCGCCGGCGCACCCGCCTTATATAAAAATAAGAAACATTAAGATCCTATGAATATAATGAGGCAGTCGGCCGCAGCCCGAGCCAATCAGCTCTCTAGCTCAATCAACTCATCCATCATAACATCCATCCAACAATGAGCCGATGACGTTTATAGTTTATAGTCTGTGTTAACTGTAGTGTGGCGCAAGTGGTGTTTACCTATAAGTAATTGTTGCATTTGTGATGTCATTTTATATGTATTTTTAAATGTATTAATGTAAACAATTGTTGGTGAACCAATAAAAAAAAAAAAAAAAAAAATTACATCCATTGGAGCACGTCTAGTGGAGCAACTCGCATCCAACGGCTTCCGTGTAATATCATCGGTCCATCTTGTGGGTGGCCGCCCTACGCTACGGCTACCAATTTGTAGTCGCCATTTTAGAACCATTCCATTTAAACCCGGGACCCTCAGCGCAGAAGGCAGGGTCACAACCAACTGAGCCTAATATATAATTATGTATTTTAAAGATATGCATTACCAAATGTAGAATGATGGGCATGAGTGAGATAACCACTCCGACTCCAGACATAAAATTTGATAACAGTGACGCGACGAGGCACACCAGGAATACAGACGAATTCCATGAAAAATCGTCGAATAACGACTTTCCTATATATTCTGTTACATCGGCAGCGAGCTCAGAGTCACGAACTGCGTTACACAACGCAATGCCGCCACCTGGTGGAGAATAATTGACCGCATATAAATTTTACAACAAAACCTATATATATATATATATAATAAGTCGTGTTAGTTACACCATTAAAAACACAGGGACGGGTGGGGCGATTTTTATAATCTCTCATTTTCATTTTCTCATACGTTTGATTCTGAGGCGGTGTGAAGTTGGCTGGGACAGCTAGTCATAATAATAAATAATATCACCAGACCCAGAGTTGGTGATCACCAACTGTACAGTTCCAAACTAAACATCGCATGTATTATGGATACAGTAAAACGGACTGTGAGCGATGCCAGTATACAGGTTGATTCAGAAAGGGTATACTAGGAACTACTAAAGACTGAAACCGGCGCTTCTTTAGCGCATTTGTATGCAAATGTGAAGTCATAATTTGAAAATGTCAATTTAATAAAGAAATATTTGCAAAATATCACAATTATTATCATTTTGTAGAAAACTATTTGGTTCCAACTTAATTCACAGTTTCAACTACCTTTAAAGGACAATGGCTTCCATATGAAATCGTAGAACACATCTAGAATAATTGCATTTACATAAATATATAGCTCAAAGCTACAGCTTTTTTTTCATAAACTTCATACACACGAGTTAAAATAAAAAAAAAAAAACATTACCCAGTACGAATATATAACCGTAGTTTAAATTCTTATCAACATACTTCCACCACAGAATAGCAGACTGCGGTTTAATAGGTGGTAATTGACTCTTTTCTGAAACAAAAATAATAATCTATAAGCAGAGTCACAGATTATAAATTTGAACTGCAACTGAATTATAAACTTTTATGTAGTACTTTAAAGTTGCATCTTGCATCTGCGCTCAAACTTCTAAACTAAAATATCATTACTGTAAGCAGGACCTTCTAATGTTATCGTAATCGCTAAGGGATCGAAGATCCCTCACGTCACGTTACCGAATCGTTACGTAAAAAGGATTTTTCTTGAGGTACTGTACTTACTATCAGCGCTTAAATATTGCACAAATCCCATGTATCCCTTAGGTATAACGTGTAATGCAATAACAAATATGGCAGCTACAGTTGAATCTTTGACACTGAAAACGAAACATATGTATAACCAGCTGACCCGAAAGACGCGGTCCTATTCTAAACAAATTGTTCTAGAAAAAAGAACTTTTAGCTGTCCCGAATTTGCCAATTTTCCACACAACTTTGTCAAATTTTCTTCCCATTAAAACCTTATTATGGGTACCGCACAATGAACTGGGGGCGATCTCAGTATGTAATACTGAGTATTATATATTAAACACTTGGGTTCACTTGGGACTTGGGTACAAACATATTATGTGATCATAACAATGTTTTCACTACCGGGATTCGAGTCCATGACCCTCGGCACATAAAGCATGGTCGCTACCAACTGTGCTACTCAGATCGTCAGTATGTTAATATCATAGGCTATAAAGTAGTGTAGTAGAGCAATTTGTTGGGCTTCAGAGAGCAAGCAACACTTGCTGTCAGTAATAAGCCTAATCCGAGTAGACCAAATGTCGATAAGTACAATTTTGGAACGAACCTACGAAGAAAAAATTTATCAGTATGTTGCATACTTACGTTGGAACTTTCTTTTCGCCAATTTCAGTCGCATTAAAAGTTGCCCAACCCATTTGAAGCCATGGACACCAGCGAAAGAAAAATATTATTAAAGCAAATAACATAAAGAATACTGTCAGCTGAAACAAATAAGGTCGTGAGCATATTTTAGGCAATTTGCACTGTTGATAACATTATTTATGAGAAAATTATTGTAAAGACTGTCCCGTTAAGAGTTGTCCATTTTTTATGAGCTAGCCAACGCTCTATTATGAAGGAATACTTACCTTCTCGTGTAAGGTAACCCTGAGTGGAACAGAACTTTTCAATTTCAGAAGAATTCTTCGCATTTCTCTAATGCTACTTGCAGGCATCTGAGCACCACCGAAGCTGTTAATAATTAACAAAAGAAACAGTGTTACGTGGCCTAGATTACAAATCGTATTGTAAGAGATTCTTTGACGTCTTAAAACTTGCCTGTTTATTAGTACCATATGATAGCCAAGGTTTATCATAAACTGGATAAGAGCAACGGGAAACGCGAAAGCTGAGAATTGCATGTAGTTGAAGATGTCCTCGTAATGTGATCCTTTTGGGGGGCTCCTAAGATAAACATTTAATCAGTTATTTTATTTGTAAAACATACTTAGATAGATACAGTATAAGTTCTAACGTGAATAGTCAGAGCACTATGTCTTGCTCGTGTACCCTCAAAGTAAAATATTTTACGTTTCCACTTACTCGACAAAAATACCACGAAATAACAAGGTTGCAGCTGACGCGTGCACTATAGCTGTACTTCCTGGAAAAATATTATAAAATCATTTATTTGCGATTACGGAATCATTATGTAGGAACTAGCAATGCCCGCGACTTCGTACACGTCTTATTACGACTTATTTTTTTACTATCCCAGGAAAATCCCTACAATTCCAAGGATATTAATTATTGTTATTGTTCTTATTAACAGCTTATCATCGCGCCGATGCCAAGTTTCACCAAAATCCAAAAGTTAACAATTCTAAAAATACCCAATTTGGTGTCTATTTTCAAAATTATATTCCCTACGACTATTTATCAAAAAAAATAAGCAATGTACAAACACGGCCAAGTTACATTCTTATTATAATATTATGTAAAGATAAATAAGCTTACAAAAACCACTTTGCACTTAAAACATAAATTTATTGTTAGTCGTGACTTCGCTCGCGTTGTTTGTAGCAAAAGGGACGTTTTAAAATGTCGAATAATTCCCAAAAAACTAGGTAAATGTAGAACAGACCTGCATATTGTATAGTTCCGAATTGTTACATAGAAAACGAAAGCCTAATTTACCTCCAACTATCTTAGCAGAGTCGACCGAACATTTAGTTAAGTTAATATATTAGGTCAGATGATTGCAGCAAAGTATAAGGGCTCGATAACTTCACAGATATAGTAAAACCAGCTTTAACGAACGAGAACATATTTGTTTTCTTTCGGATAGATCGTTTATAATGTTTCATTATTTTTTTTTGGTAATTTCTGTTTTGAAGTTAACAGCTTGTAACAATAGAATACAAATCATCTCTCACCAATAGCTGAAGACGTTTGAATAGCATTGTTGATAATGTAACGCATTTCTTGATAATTAGCATCGGTCTTGGAGCCACCTCTGGATGACTGGAAATAATGTGAAGTTTATAATAATTTATTTCATCAACATTTGGTCGATAAATATTAAAGGTCGTCTCGAAGCCGTATAAGCGTTTTTCTTTTATAAGTAGGTACCTATTTTTTTGAAATTACATTTGAAGACCTTGCCTCTAATAATCTTGGTTTGGAAGGAACGTTAGAGCAATCTTCTAGCTCCCGTAACACAGGTTAATTTCCAGCTCGGGGCTGGGTCGTTGTCCTATCCACCACTGCCCTAGCACAAAAGGATGGCACCCCATATATGTAGGTAATGTATATGTAGTTGTACCCTACATTTCTTGCATTAAAGATTCCCTACAGAAAGACAGGAGATGAGAATGAGCTGCAATGTTTGCCGAATATACTTCATATTTTAACAAACGACAATGACATTGTTGCTTAAGGGAGCTTTCAACTTACATGCATATCCATCAATGCCGGAGTAATATACTGCATAAGACTAGCCACTATTATTAATCTGTTGCTGAACATCGACAAGAAGAATGCTGCGGTACTGAATTTGAACACCAAGCTGCAATTATTATACACACACGAGATTAAAATAACTAAAATACCTGTGTAATGCATAGTGAAGTAGTAAATATAATATTATACATTTTATACCTTTTCCCAGAAAATTGGCAGCTGTCGCCGGAACATATTAACCAGAGCGCTATGCGCCGGTCGACTCCAGAGTTGTTCAAAAGCAATATCAGCATCCCGGACAATATTAGCAGTCCAACATTCTCCTGGAACATGAATTAGTGGTAAGTAGGACATCCGTGCCTCAGCTGAATGTACGTTCACTGCTGGTCGTGGACCTCCCCCAATGACTTCCACACATCGCGGTCCACTACCACTTGCATCCACCGGCTTCCTGCGATGCGACTCATATCATCGGTCCACCTGTTGGACGTCGTCCTACACTACGTCTTTCGACTCATATTAATTCTAGAACTTTTTTGTCCCAACGGCCCTCTTTTCCCCCACTATTACTTCTACGTTGAAATTCTCTAAGCTATGCCGGTTACTTGAGTTCATCAACGGAACTCCTCACAAGAGATTAAATAAATTAGCTAGCTAAATTAGATGGCTGTAATTGGCCTATTATAATGTATGATTTAACTAGTTTATGGCTATTGTTACATTATCTTAGATAAAGATAAATTAAAATAAATAGAATGGGAGTACAGCATCCTTTCTCGATTGAGATACGATTACTTTTGGTGCCTGCTACTAGCTAGCAGGGACGGGGAGCGCTTACCGTGAAGTCAATGTTAAGTCAATCCAGTCAATGTTAAGTCAAATCATTTATTTCGTATAGGCCTACGGGGGCACTTACAAATTATCTTTTTTATTTTATTTTCTTAACTCTACAAGCAGTTCGGAATGCGACCTCAATTGAAAAGATCTGCCGAAAAACTCAAAACTTGTCTTCTTTTTATTTATTTTTTAACAACCATGTTTATAACAAAAAAAACAAAATAATCTCCAATGTGTTGCCATGCGAGACCCACATACGCTACACATTGACATCATAAATCTTAATTGATCTAGATATTTGATCGATCAGTATTAGGCTACTTTATCGTTACCGTTACTCTTCTATTCCTAATGACCTTTATCCGTTGAGTACTTACGTTGAAATAGCATTTGCAAGTATCCATTGTGCTCATTACACCAGTCATCGGTAGTAAAAATATCGGTATCATGGCAGTCACTGGTATATCAACAGGTTGCCATAAGAAAAACCAAAACATCCATATCCACATAAGTGCCACGGTGATGGCATTCTGGAAATTCCATGGATAATTAATATCTTGTGAACCAGTACCCTGGTCATGATGTTTGATAGGTAATAAAAATCCGATCGTCGAGCCGCAGCATTACATGGTAATGCCGCACGTTTACGTTTATGAAAATATTCGATCACTCAATCGTATTTAACGATGTGAAAACTCGTACTAAGCATCCTATGAAAAAAGTTATTGTTGAGATCACTGAACTTACATTTCCTTTTTGAGCCAGAGGGATTAAAGCGAAAATAGGTATAAATATACCAATCAGCCCTTTATAATGACACTTGACGAAGTTTTTTAGCTTTAGAAAACATCCGTTGACTGGGGTCTTCGGGCCTTTGCTTCCACTATTTAAAAGAAATACAACAATTACGTAGGTTGATGAAATAAGATTTCCTACGAATAACCGAACACTTCAATAAGCATTGGACAGCACTATGTACAACCTACCAACCAAGTACCAACTTATGTTTAATATCTTGGCAAGTAGCATGCTAATCCATTTACTATTAGGCGTGTACTGACTGATTAAGTAGTCTTGCAGGCTGCCTTTGCTCGCTCACCGGAGCGCTTTCATTCAGCATCTGCTCTACTTTCAGCCCGGCAGTTTATGTCAATTTTGCACGAACTGATTGCTGGTATCGCAGATGATAAGCTGCGCATGGCATGTGCCCGAGGCAGTCTCGTGAGGCCGCGCGATCAGTCAATACATGGCATATAAAATTGATGAACTGTTCACTTAACAAGTATAACAAGTACTTACAACCACGAACTGAGATATCTGAAAAGTAAAATTAAACGTGAGAATATTTTTATTGGTCAATTTCCTTTTTGAAATCGGTAACATGTGTTTCATAGAAAGCTGGTATACGAGGACCACAGAATTGTTATTAGAGGAAGTCCCTGACTACGAGACGTCTATGGCTAGTATTATAAGATTTCCAGCTTAGAGAAAGTCTTACATAATCTGTATATCAATATTAAGTTTTACATAATCTTTATATATTTTTTGTCATTCCACTTACCCTCCCATGTTGATGAAACTTTAGTCCAACACTGCGATTTATCCAATGGAAAATTGTATCATAGGTCAACCATCATTGATGGCATCTGTCAAACGAAATAACAAAAATCAATGATCCAAAAATTGACATGAAATGCTCTAAATTTGAATATATAGGTTCTAAAGGGAACCTGTACATTCAACACCTTAGAGGAGTTCGGTGCTGCTGACTTCTTTAATTATCGATCAAACTTGTTTTTTTTTTATTACATTATAGGCAAGTATTTGATCTCGATCTCACCTGATGGTAAGTGACGATGAGATCTACGATGGAGCATACTTGCCTAGGTAGGAAGGCGGCAGTAGATCGAGACGCTACATTCACTAGGCACATGCAGCGCAACTGATCTGACCCGCCATCCATGTTTGGTTTATAATTGGAAAAGTTGACAAGCCGAGGGTCAGTGGTGGGTCCTCTTTCCCCATTAGGTTAACAATGGATTTCCGCCAAGTATCACCTAGTTCTATCAATTATATGGTAAATTTATGTTCACTTTGAGAACAGCGGTGATGGCCCAATACTCGTAGGTAAGTATTAAAGTAAATTGCTAGTACACTATTAATAGTAGTATATTACAGTCAAAACTCTTAACCGGTCAATAGTCAGATTAACTAAAAAAACAGGCAAAATTATTTTTGACTCAACAGGTTGGTTGCTTTTATCTGAAAATCATTAGTCAAAAGCACTATTACTTTTGACTGCAAATTAGCGGTTAAAAGCCATTTTAACTGTTTAGAATGTAAATAAAAGCATTTATATGTAAGGTTGACTGCAACATATATATATCGTTGTAAGTAGATAAAATAAATAGTGCATAATAACAAGTCTAAATATCATTGTGGGTTGCATCTCACGGCTCGTAAAATTCTAGTCCAATACGATTTTATTTGTGCTCCTCGGATAACTTGTATTGTAATTTAAATTTTGACATTTGAATATTCTAGAAATATCAAAACAGTTTCATGAATAAATAGCATTGCATTTTAATAGGGCGACGAGAGGTGAAGGATCGAACTTATTTTTTGAATTTAAATAAATATTTTTTTACAGATTCTATGGCGTTTATTTTATGTTTTTACGTTCCCAACGTTTCAGCTGCTTTACAGCAACCATAGTCACGGGAGGGCTTACTTATTTTTGAATTTTCTTAAAGTTAGTTTTATTTATGCAACGGGATAAACGATATCAATTGGTGTTAATGCAAAGACAGACAGCGGTATTGCAAAAAAAACCTATATTATTATTTAGTTGAAATGAATTAAATACCTTCACAGGTAATTTGTGGTCACAATAAGCTCAACGATAACGTACTAAAATATTATGTAAGAAAAAAAGTTACGATATAAGTAATCTATACATCTATACATATAAATAAAATTGGAGTGTCTGTTTGTAATATTAAAATAGCCGCTTTTTACTAAGTGCATTTAGATGTATACACGTTACCTATACCGAAACAACATTTTTTACAATTTTTGTCTGTCTGTCTGTCTGTCTGTTTGTTCCGGCTAATCTCTGAAATGGCTGGACCGATTTTGACGGGACTTTCACTGGCAGATAGCTGATGTAACAAGGAGTAACTTAGGCTACTTTTATTTTAGAAAAAAAAATAGGATCTCACGAAAAAAATTAAAACCAATGTTGCAGGGCAGCGCCTGATTAAGTTTGATAGCAACAACCTGCAATGCGTCCCGCGGGCTCAGAATGGGCAAGCAGGCTGTTGTC
This sequence comes from Pheosia gnoma, assembly GCA_905404115.1. NCBI lineage: Eukaryota > Metazoa > Arthropoda > Insecta > Lepidoptera > Notodontidae > Pheosia > Pheosia gnoma. The sequence goes on along the minus strand of FR989906.1, from coordinate 6,142,407 downwards.
AACGGTTGTCTTTGTTAAATACCACGCGGACGAAGTCGCGGGCAACAGCTAGTAAATAATAAAAATGGATATGTACTTCATTAAGAAAAAATGGCGAACCTTATTAATAGCTTTTCATAAAGTAAATTGTTAAATATAGATTTGATACAAAGCCTATAAAAAGGTTTAGTAGACACCGACGGCGACACGAGAGCCAGCCATTTCCCCGCTCAAGTATTCAGCGAGGAAATGCGGGCAGCATCTTGGGTACGCGACCACATGGGCCAATTTTTTTACTCTTTTTGTAAATATTATGTTGGTAGTAAGCTGGTCTATTCTCATTTAATTTATATTTTCGCTGTGCGTATTGTATTTTAAAATCTATACATATAAATAAAAAAGGAGTGTCTGTTTGTAATATTAAAATAACCGCTTTTTACTAAGTGCATTTGGATGTATACACGTTACCTATACCGAAACAAAATTTTTTACAATTTTTGTCTGTCTGTCTGTCTGTCTGTCTGTCTGTCTGTCTGTCTGTCTGTTTGTTCCGGCTAATCTCTGAAATGGCTGGACCGATTTTGACGGGACTTTCACTGGCAGATAGCTGATGTAACAAGGAGTAACTTAGGCTACTTTTATTTTAGAAAAAAAAATAGGATCTCACGAAAAAAAATTAAAACCAATGTTGCAGCGCAGCGCCTGAATTAATTTTGATAGCAACAACCTGCAATGCGTGCCGCGGGCTCAGAATGGGCGAGCAGGCTGTTGTCAACGGTTGTCTTTGTTAAATACCACGCGGACGAAGTCGCGGGCAACAGCTAGTATATTATATAACTTTAACGTAAATTCTTTAGAACTCTTAATGTTTCGTTATGTACTCGTATAGAGCTTATGAATTATATCAAATGTTCGGTGATGCTTTATCGTGACTGAGTGATATCGTTAAATCAGATAATAGAAACAGTGAATACATGTCACCCGATAGGCATGAGGGGCTTGTCGTATGTATATACTCTATAGTTAAATAAAATTCCCTATTTGAAACCCATATTTCCTTTGCCCAATGGATGTAAAAAACTAAGAAATAAATAACTATAGTTTTGAATAGTAGAATGAGATAAATTGGTACACAGGTTGGGCATTCTCCTTTAATTCTGCACTATAATAAACTCCATAGTTCCAAATCCTCAATGTGCAAGTCTGACTTGCAATCGACCAGTTTTTCTTTTGTTTTTCAGCTGAAAGCTGGATTTCCTCCAAAAGTGTTCGTACTACTATTCTACACGCTTGGTTTGGATTGATCGAATGTACCTACTCCTCGCAAAAAATATATATACCGCTTAATTTTTCAATGTACCTCTGTAATACGGAGAAAATCATGTATGGAAATAATTCATGTGTAGGACCTAGTGGGAAATATAAGTAAGTAGTACCCAGTTAAGTATATCTTTGTTATTATAACAGACACATTTGTTTCATGGCCGCGATGCATTTCATGATGTATCCCTCGAATATGAGAACAGGAGGCCCCCTCTTCTCATATTTTATCCAAAGCGCCTGTTTCAAATTGTGCCAATAAGCCTAACCATGGATGGCGGGTCATTCATTCATGGATGGCGGGTCAGATCAGTTGCGCTGCATGTGCCTAGTGAATGTAGCGTCTCGATCTACTGCCGCCTTCCTACCTAGGCAAGTATGCTCCATCGTAGATCTCATCGTCACTTACCATCAGGTGAGATCGAGATCAAATACTTGCCTATAATGTATATAAAAAAAAAACCACAACTTATTTGACAGTAATTGTAACGGCCATCATTGAAATAGTTTTGTACATAGGGTTTATTTGTTCTAGTCTGTGATCCTAGGGTGTGCAAGGGAGAAAGATGACGTTGTTTCTTTCTTTGTAAGAAAACAACTATGTTATGCTGCTAACATTACTCTACGCAGTAAAAAGACGGTAAAAATAAATATTCATAGAACGGCCTGCACCCACGCCATTTTGTGAACCCCGAAATAAAATATTTTTTTTACTTAACAAAATCAATTTATTAGGACTACCATACCTACTACAAAATAATCAAATATACTTAATAATAACATCGCCAGACGAACACAGCGACTGTACGGTACGGTCCCAAAGTAAGTTATATTTGAATGGATCCCTTACAATAGACTTGGTGCGAAGGAAGTATATAATTCTTATACATCCATAACTCAAATACAAACATACGTGCTTATCACACAAAGTTTGTCGCTACTCGTATTCGAACCCGGGACCTTCAGCACAGAATAGAAGGGTCTACCCATTACGCTAATCAGGTCGTCAAACCATACAGTACAGAAGGTTGGCTGTAAGCTGCACCATATGCGTTGATTCACCTTACCGTAGAGCCGTAGGTAGGGGGGGGGTTCTTCAGGGGTTCAACCGCCCTCGCCCCACTGAAATGCCTTAGATTTTATACATAGGTACTTACTCACTCACACATACACAGGACCGCCCCTCCCCCCCGCGAAGTTAAGTCCTGGCTACAGGCTTGCTAGAGCTTCTAGACCACCGAACACTCAGTTCGTACATCATACACGAATAAGATAGGTAATTTTTTTTTTTTAAACTTACACAAATTACACCTAAATAGTTAGTATATCCAGGCGGGCATAAGGTGAAGATCTGGCCATATAACTGGTGCCCAAAAATACATGCATAACCAGGTCAACAGTATCGTGGTAACGGTAGGGCCAGCTCCAGCAATTATCTGCGAAAAAGTTAATTGTTGTGACCACGAATCGGAAGACGAAGTGTAGGACGGCCCCCCACAAGGTGGACTGATGACATCACACGCGTCGCAGGAAGCCGGTGGATGCGAGTGGCGGAGGACCGTGATGGGTGGAAGTCGTTGGGGGAGGCCTATGTCCAGCAGTGGACGTGTATATCGGCTGATAGATAGATAGATAGGTCTTGTCACACCATGACACGATGGTTGAGGTACAAGGCTCAAGTATGAGTTTTAAGCGTATTCCAATAATTTTCGAATGTTTCCAAACCTTTTTCAGTAAAGCTACGGTTGCAATAGACGCTGATCATTTGGTATATTTGAATTGTTCATGTAGGTAGGTACCTTACAATTGAACTTGTAAAAATATTTGTAAAGGTCCAGTTGGATTTGAGGGGACAATCTAGGCGTAACGGACTAGATTCTGATGGTGAAGTAACAAACAGTATAGTAGACCTGCTATACTCTTTGTTGTTAAGTGCATCACTTGAAAACTGCTAAACGAATTTGCTTAATTAGGGTTTCAAAATGCTCTTAATAGCCTTTAAATCAGGTTTGAGAAGGAAGCAAAATTGAGAAAGATGTCCGGAAAATTGGAAAAATACAGGAAAACATGAAATAACTTTTTTCTATGGGATATGGACAGTTCAGTCTGTTGGATCAGCTTGCATGCAATAAACTATATTCTCTACATTTTTATTCATTACCATCTTAATGGTCGGTATATTAGCGGCACTCTGAACTACGAGGTTTCCAGGTGTTCCAACAGGCAAACAGAAACAATATGAAGCTGAATAGCCCGCCGCAATGTTGTACCAAAGGGGATTCTTCTTGATTTCTTTTGCCTAATAAGAATATGAAAAATATTAACGTGGAAGTGATAATAGGGTAAAAACATATAAAGCTACTAACTGACTCGGCAAACGTTGTATTGCTATATATTTACATCATTTCTAGGAAATATTTTTATAGTTAAATATTTGCGATTATAAATTGAGATATAAACTATCCTATCTTTCAAGTTGGATAAAACTGCACACAGTGCGCAAAATTGTATTTAAATCGGTTTCTTAGTTTAGGAGGAGGAAAAAACCGTGTCACGTAATTTATATATATTAAGATAAAGGAACTATTATTGAAAACATATATACTACATGAACAAATTATTAGATTCAATCAATTCTTGCGGCGAAGTGCCTGCTCTCCACCAAAGCCCTATCAAGTTGAGGTAAAAAAAAATATTGATCTAAGTAATTTTCTTACCAATTGCATTGCTATCGGCACTATAACATTTGCCACTGCTACGTTTGCAGCAAAGTTCGTTGTGAAAACCGTAAAAATTATTATCAACAAAATAATTAAATAGTTGGGCAAATATTCAAGGCTCTTGAGTATGTTTCCAATTTGACCATTCAAATCTGAATACTCTTTTTTAGCTGCTTCAGATAATGCAAATCCTCCACCTGTAACGCAACAATCACCAAACACATAGGTAGTAGAAGATAAGCAGGTCCATCTTAGTATAATAATTATATTTACATACCCAACAAAAACATGAAACTGTATGGCATAACTGAATCCATCAATGACCAATCAAGAACTGATCGAATAGGCTTATTCGGTAGATCACCGTATTCTAAAACAAACAAGTAGAAATAAAGTTAGTAATGCTAACTAAATAATATAGTGCAGTGCTTGCCAGGCGTTCTTGCAACAGATGCAACCAATGGATAGATATCCAAACCATAGAGTTCTTTTGGATATATGTCCAGCCGAACGGTACTGTGGCAAGTCTTCATGATGACAGGACAAGTAGGACTTGAACTGAAGAACTGACCCACCATAGTCATGAACTGGGAGTAATGGAATAAGGAAAGGGGAGCATTAGCGCAGCGGTGCTACTATACAGCGTGATCCAGAGAGGGTATACTACCATTTGACCCTGCGCTTTTTTACCGCATTTGTAATCAGAATTTCTGGCTGCTTTTGTAAATACAATATACCGTGGCCCAATAAAAAGGTGCAATTATCATACCTTTTGCAGTAAAATGCTTCAAAAAGCTCCAGTTTGATAGCAAAAGAAGCATTAGGAAACCAATTAGAATAGCTGCCGCAGAATCTCTTACGCTTAAATTTGAAGTATTGGGTTATTATTTAGTAGCGATACACACATTACAAACGATAAGTAACGTAAGTTAAAAAAATGATCTAGAAACTGGGTCCACTATTTTTAATAGGTATACTTATACCAATTTATTGAATTTGTTTAATTTTTGTGCCAACATAATTAGCACCAATATTTTGCCTCATAATTTAAATATGGAAATAAATAATGACGTCAATCATCATCTATATATGTATATATATACTTTAGACAGAATACATACAATTTCTTGTTCTTCAAATTATAATAATCATTAATAAAATCGCCCCATCCATATAATATTTGTGGTGAGCGAAAGAAAAATAACAAAATTGCACCACTGAACAATATTATGACCATCTGAAACAGAATATTGTATATAATGGAAGATATTGGATTGGGTAGGTAAGTAGAATATGGCATGTAAATACGATTAAGAAGAACTTTTTTGGGGTATTCAGAGATAAAGGTTATCAAATTTGTTCTAATTTTGAATTATAATATTACTTTTAGAGAAATATTAACCATTATGGATTCATAAATGTGCCCAGTGTAGGAATTTAAATTAAATTGGGAAACATGACTGCTCAAGCCCTCCCAAGAAGTTTGGTATTTTGTCAGCAAAGTATCCTCCACATTACTTATAGGATTAGGGGGAGTTTATGAGGCCTAGTCCACAAATTCGGCCGTCATAGAATCTCACATTTTTTATATTTAAAAACCATGCCACTTGGTTTTGGCATAATAGCTACCCACAGGTGGGTGAGGCTATTCTCTAAAAAATATTTAGTGAGCATATCAATCGAAATTATTAATGATCCAGAGTTAGGTATATACTCACAATTTCCCAAAAAGTGATCCCTCCTAACTCATGCCACTTTTCCTTTACTGCTTGTTTAGCCGCTTCTATGCCTTCTTCCGATATCTTTGCCTTTTTAGCAGCTTCACTTTTGGGCCTGCATTAAATAAAAATCCTTGCTTGTATTGGTAATGGTTATGGTAATAATGCACCTGTTTATTGTAGTATGTAGCATTAGTCTGCGTATTGTTATAAGTCATAGACATAGACAATTTTGTCTGCAACATGTTACCACTACAAGAAGCAGCTATAGGGGTTTAGCGCGCTCCACACCTTCCGATTCTAACCGATCCAATCCTAATTATCGGATAACTTGTGGAGCAATCGGAAGTCCTAAATCCTAATTAAGGTCGTCCGATTGCCCAACACATTATCCGATAATTAGGATTGGATAGAAAAGTGTGGAGCCGGCTTAAGTCCCCTTGCGACGGGTGTACGAATCTATCACAATACTTTATGAATCTTGTCCGCCGCACGCGTGGAATCATTGTGGATATTGAATACGGAAATATGGATTATTTATATTCAAATAATGCTAGAGAAACACCAGCATATTTCATCGTGTCCAAAGGAATATACTGAAGTCGCGCCTACACATTATGCCAGCGACACGGCTCCCGGACTTTTGTCCCATGAAGTTTTTTACTATCCCGGAATGACCTGGAAAATGCTCTTCTGGCAAGATCCCTTTCATTTCCCGGAATCTTCCGAGAGACAAAATGTTTTACCATATATTGACCCGATTTATATAGTATTAGCATGCCATGTTTCTTTAGTGATGCGCGAACTGATTGACAGACAGACAGACAAACACACAGTCGAGTATGACCACAGTGTAAAAAGCCCCTGTGACAATGGCAATTGGTACGCGGTACTAAAATGTACACGTCTCAAAGAACGAACCAAAAAGTATAATAGACAGTTTTACCTTAAAAACCCAAAATACACGATCAACATGTACAAATACATGCATGCTTCAAGCAGGATCATGTAGGGTAATGCAAACGCTGAAAAATTTGGAAATGACAGATATTCCGGCGCCAATGGATATGCCCTGAAATAATAAACAAGTAGATAATAAAATTTAATAGATATAATATAATTTCTATATACTAATCCATTATCTAAATAATAGTCTTCATAACTGTTAAAAAAAAAAATAGATAATAATACCGTTAGAAAAATATCCTAACTGTATTGGTTTGGTACCTACCAAACTAAGCAACGCTTGTACATATTATGTGTACCGTACAACTGGTGCGGTACGATTCCAGTAATACCTAACCTAACCTCACACACCTATACGAGCGGCTGCACCTCTATATATTTAACTAGCTGCGCCCCGCGGTGTTACCCGCGATTAAAAAGTATGTCCTTTTCCTCCTTCCTTTTTTTCTTCCTTTCTGTAAATCATGTCGATCCTTTGCTCTATGAAAAATTAAAACAAATCTATCCCACGGGAACCATACATTTTACCGAGATAAAAAGTAGTCTAAGTGCTATTTCAGACTATAATCTATCCCTGTGCCAAATTTCATCCAGATCCGTTCAGCCGTTCTGGTATGATTGAGTAACAAACATCCATCCATCCATCCAAACTTTCACATTTATAATATTAGTGGGATTCTGTTTGTCACTTTCTGCTTGTAATGCGCTGCCTAAAATGTTGCTTTGTAACAAAAAAAGGTTTGAAGTTTGAATTTTCATGGCCATGAATTTGTTGTATGATATCGGTTACTTTGGAACGTTATACTTACGTATTGAAAAGCCCTTTGAACACTAAATTGGTCGCAGTGCCTACTAATGTGCCAATTCCACCTGCAATTGTAAAACTTACATCAACATTTAACTTTCTTAAACTGTGATTTTTGTTCGACGATCAATCTGCACTTAAAAATAAAAATACATTTCTGATTCGTCAAGTCATCATTTTATACAATGATTCAGAAATAATATATTAAGGTTCGAATTTGGGCTTGGACACTAATGTCAACATTTGGTTATTTCAGTCATTTGTAATTTTATTATACATGTGTATTTTTCCTATTAATAAGTATATTTTAGGTTTTTTTTTTAATTGTAATTTAGTTGAAAAAATAAACAGTTTTTAAACGTGTAACTTAACATATTGCTGGCAAATGCGCCAATGAAGCCCAGAATCCAGGCTTTGTATACTATTGCTGAATCACTCTGTATAATTATCTTAAGTTTATTTATTTACTACACAAGACATTTACCTACCAATAGTTGCTGAAAATGTAGCTGAACAAAAATAGCAGGTTGTGATATCAGATGCAATTAACTCGCCGGCGGTGTTCGTTTCATATATTCTAAGAAGATTTTGCTGAAATGTAGCAAAAGCAGCATATTATTAACCGACTTCAAAAAGGAGGAGGTTCTCAATTCGGTTTTTTTTTTTTTATTAAACTTGTCAACTAATATGAATCGTGTATTGAAATTGGCACTTGTGGTGGTATATACTTTTACCGTTCCCGTGTAAATGGGCTACTCAGACAAAGAAATATATAGAAAGGGCGTCGAGAACATCACATTGAAGCCCAAAAAACCAATCCGATTTGTATACACGCTAATTCTCGTGCACTTCACGAATGGGCTTGGTTTTTTGTGCTTCCATATGATGTCCGTGATACTCCGTCTATAGTATTTCTTCTTCTCATACGGGCTATAATACTATAATTGTGTGAGATACAGCGACAAGATTTAGTTCTGGTAGTGTAGTGCTAGTAATCTGATAACTTACATCCTCAAATACTTTCAACAAAGCAAAATTGATAGGCACCATCATGGTTGTTGCCGCAGTGTTGGTGATCCACAGAGACACAAACATTGTTGTGAAAGACATGGCGAATAATAACCTACAAGATAAATGTCGAATCGTATTCTGCAAAATGTTCTACAGCCAAGAAATAGATATAGACGCGGTCTATTGTCTCCTTTCCAAATTCAATATTTTTTTCTATCTTTCTTTTCCAAATTTATCTTAGAACTGAGGTTGTTTTAGTCTACGCTGATCATAGCAGATTACCGACATCAGGGTTCCGTACCAAAATAGTAAAAACGGAAACCCTATTATGCAACTAAGCTCCACCTTCCCCCCCTACAAGGCGGGAGTACGTCAAATACAGTTCTAGCCGGCCAGTAAAAGTCCGAAATAACCACATCGCCACTCCTTTGGCATTGCAGTATCCATGAGGTTTGTCCCACGTAAAAAAGGGGCATACACCATATTCGTTGGACGATCACTCTAAATTGCCTTTGTAACTTCTTCTATCTGCCTATCTTTAGTCTACCTTTTTGTTGAACATAAAGGCTTACTTATAATGAGAGTAGCCCACAGAGCGAATGGCGCATAGGGCTAATCTCTTGTGAAGGCCTGACTGCTCCACGGCGTATGCAAGCAACATGCTCCCAAAAAACATTACAATTGTGTCCTGTAAACATGCATTATAAAAAGTAATTGTGAATGTAATAAGTACATGTAGACATTAGCATGTACTGAATTATGGCGGTGAAGACACGGCCCTGTAGCGTCTGTATTTTTTTAAAGATTTTTGTATTTAATTATACAAATAATAATAATTGACATCCCTATTGCTGGACACAACCCATATTCAAATCCGGGCTGGCTATCACTGTAAAATAGATAGTGATTTATCAGAAATACACACACATTAGAGTCAAAAGAGTTTAGAAAATGAACTATCACAACAAACTACTACCGCGAAAGCGCGCGCAGGGGTCTCTGATCTTACAATCGGTACTGCCATTACTGACATCTTTAATAGATTGAACACTGCTCATTGGTCGAAGATGGCCGATGACGTAGTCTTTGGCGAATTACGTGACTGAGCAATTTTTTTATACCCTAGTATTGCCAATCTTTATACCAGCGCGGGCTCAACTGCAGGTGTTGCCACGCTTCACACACCGCCTCTCAGGAATAGCATGACTTCATTCACAATGAATACTAATAAAATATTTTTCTTTGCCTTTACTTAGTTCAGTGTGCGTCAGGCCAGCCCAACTCCCACTATCCTAGAGGCTTGGTAAGTGGTCTGATCGAATGTACTCCTCGCGAGAAGCATATGTACCGCTTTGTTTTTAATGTACCTCTATAATTACGGAAGAAACCGCATGAAAAGGGGGCCGGGCTGGCCTGAAAGCCTTAAAACTCACATTCATATAACATTTACAAGTAGTGTTGGTATCCATAACACCGGTTAGAGGAAAAAATACGATAGGCAAAAAGGATGTAACTGGCAAAGGTATACACTCAGTCACCCAGTATACAGCCATCAGTACTAAAGTATATGCGCACCATTGGTATTTCTGCAACAATTAATTATTAAATAATATTATACAGCATCAAACCAAAAGCAAATTAAAAAAAATAAAATGTGTTGACTCTTAACGGATAATCTTAGGGATTATCTAAACTTTCAAATGTGTTATTAAAAAAATATTAGGTAACTCTTTATTTAATTCATATAACTAGGCGATACTTATCGGAACTCTATATTTGCTCAATACTGTTTGCTGTGCGTGCACTCGTAATTCGTTGTTTTAGGAATTTAGATTTAGAAATCTGAAGAAGCGACGTAAAGTCTGGTAAGTTTGTTAAAAACAAGATTCAAATCTAATTTTAGAATTAAGTAGTTAATTAGTTCAGAGTATATTAGTAAAACGTACTTAGAGATTACAGAGGAAACTCTGTAGACATCTAGTAATTACAAATCAGTTTGCGCATTTACCACTTGAGCGAGCGGTATTCGTATCATAAGTATGATATTAGATGCATTAATTGTGTACCTAATACGACAACTTCGTTCGTAGGTAATAATTTGATTAGGTACTGGCAGTTTTATTAAGAAACTCACCTCAGGAGGAAAAGGCACTAGTAAAGGAATTAGAAAGATCGGCGTAGCGATGCAAATGATGCCACGCCAGTGGGCTTTCAAAAATCGAATTATTCTTTCCTTCAACGTTACTGGGGTTCCATCATCTCTGTTGAACAAATAAACCAAATTGGCATTACAACTTACAAGATGCTGAAAAAAACTATTTGCAGAATGCTGAAAACGGAGTTGACATAGTCGATTTCGTCGATAAAAACCACGAAGTACATATCCAAGAAAAAATATCCTAACATACCTAACTGATTAGTTAGGAATGTTAGTATATCCTTTGATCATCATCTGAGAATCACTGTGATTCTCAGCTAGGTCGTGACGTCATCACAGTGGGCGTGGTCTCCTTCAGTCTGTCAGCCGTCGTTTGAACAGCACGCTCGCGTTTGTATCCCATTCTATTATTCTCTCTTATTACTGCTCGACAAAGATGTCGCCACATTGTATACGTGTTGTACACTAGTGGCGCTAGAGACATCTTGTATCATGTAGCTAACTTCTTACTAGCACCGTCATATAAAACGCGTTTAGTTTTTTTTTTTTTATTACATTATAGGCAAGTATTTGATCTCGATCTCACCTGATGGTAAGTGACGATGAGATCCACGATGGAGCATACTTGCCTAGGTAGGAAGGCGGCAGTAGATAGAGACGCTACATTCACTATGCACATGCAGCGCAACTGATCTGACCCGCCATCCATGAATGGCAGCACCGAACATCATGCCGGAACACGGCTAGGCCGCTTGGCGACATGGCTTTGTTCAGTGGGTGGTGACTAGCCACGCTTTAGCTTTTACCATTAGCCGCCAGTTTTAACATATAGAAGTGGGCGGGGCTCAATGTCCCTCTCACCCCGCGCAGTTTTATTCAGTCCAGTTTAGAGGGAGAGGGTCTGGTATACACAAATCATATATTTCAACTCTCTCGGTGCTACCAAGTGTTATTTTTTATACATATATGAACAGCCACTTAAAAGCTCTCCTCTTTGTAATAATTACATGATAAAATGCTACAGAATACGGAGTTATATCTGTCCCCCATTGAAAGGCGGCCATTTTAAATTACAAAATTTTTTACATGTTTTCGTTATAATATTTTTAAATCTATATATTATATATAAATATGGATGTAAAATAGATAACAGGACAATAGACCATCTATTATTGTTTTTTTCGATATAATTAGGCCTAGCTCAATTAAAGTAAGTAAGTAAGTAGTACTTAAGTAGTAGTGTAATTATACCACGATGGTGTAACATAAAAAGCAATAATAAATGAATGTGCAATGGTGTATACAGGACTAAGCCGCTGACACAGGCGGCACAGCCCGTGGGCTTAGCCCGCCGGCCAAAATTGTAATGGGAAACAAGCTTTAACAAACAGGACCTTCAGACTTACGGGTATACAGTTTCCTCATCATTCTGTGTTTCACCTTCCATCTCTGCCATTTCAAAAATGCGGCACACACTATCAGACTTGTTAAAAATTAATCTGTATTATATTAAGTTGTGCATAAACCGCTGGTATAAACATTTAAATATGAGCTTTTCTAGTTGGTTTTGCCTTGGTCCAAACCGACTAGATTAGCATGATTGCACCTAACCCATACTATACCGGTCTATAACAACAACTAAGATTTCTGCCTACCATTCTGTATAGAGGGTAGTTATACTTCTAAATCCTACCTACTCTGCTTTTTTTATGGGGCCTCTAACCGCCAAAACTTATATACGTTATATTACTTTATCAAACGATATATAGTACTGCGCACAAGAGTTGTGCTTTGCGCAGTACTGTAGCAACCTCTTCAACCTTGCCACAAGCTACACAGATAGTGCTGCAGACGTGACGTATTCAGAACAATTGTCAATACAATCCTGAATCGCGCTATGAGAGTTTTCGGAGCACGTAACATATATACAAGATCCCGACAATAACCGTCGGGGCATAGCGGCCGCCCAGCCAGGCACAACACCCGCCTGGCTGGAAGATCTTCCCTTTTCCGCTAAAGTACTATATGATGTTTGATAATGTTATAGAACGTCAATAAATTCGGGAGTTAGTGTGTAACAATAAAAATCGTAGATATTTAATAAAACCAATGCATTTATTTGTATAGGTATTCACACAAAACATCTTGCTATAGATTATTTTGAGTAGATATAAGCTAATAACAAAACTGAGAGATCAAACCACGTTCTGAACTAATTTAGTATTATAAAGCTAAGAAGTTGCAAGAGAAGACAATATGATCTCGCAATTTTGATATTCATTAAACAATATAGGTAAGTAACCTCAAACTGATGATGAAATATTCTTCAGTGCCTACCCGAGTACATTGACTATCATAAAATTACAAAATGCAACATATTATTATTTTAGGCATTCCTCTTTGTGAACTGAGACAAAAAAATGTACATGTAACAAAACTAACTTTTTAAAGACATTAAAATAAATAAATAACTAAGTATCTACTTAATTATCTTGCCTTAAATTGAACTCAATACTTAAAACAAACCAAAATAACTACATTTATGCTAAAATAATAATTTACTAAAACAATAATTATGTATTTTAAACGAGCGCCGCCCGCGCTGTTACAACAGGATTTTGCTACTACACAATGTACTGACGTACACATATGTCAATACAATAGTGTTGTGAGTATTAATTTACTTAGCACTTATGTTATATAGGATATGAAATAGGTCCTTACTGTGAAATAAATTTCTAAAATATTAGGTAGATACCTAATAATTTCAAACATTTTCGCAATTTAAGTTTAGTAAAAGTCGAGTAATTAATTACCGTTAAAGCAAGTTAGATAAATATAAGTTTAGGTATTTAATGCGCAGTTTTAATTCAATTCGCGTTAATCAGACTATAATTCCCGATTGTATTTGTATACGTTGTTACCGTGTTTTATTGCTTTATTTATAAGCCAAATTCCGTAACTAAAGTGGGACACCCTGGTCCCATTAAATTATTCGCTTGTGAACACCTTTCGGACTGCCACTTTATTTTTATTGTAAACATTTTAACTAAAAAGAGAGTGGATGCTTTGATGAACGATGTGATAGTTAATGATAATAATGATGTGACAATTGAGATGTAGGGCGGCTCAAAATGTATTTCTTATCATAGCGCAAATTAATGAAGGAGCTATCGTATATTTATAATAGAAGTAGATATAATAAAACTAAATACTAGTTTATATTATAGTTCCACATGTGTAAAGGGTTGTAGGTTTCAGTACACATTCATATGTGGTTATATTATTAGGGTGCCAGTTGGCCTTTAAGATAATTACGGGCAGGCCCTCCTCAGGGAGTGGTAGAGCCTCCTGCAGCTCCTGTAGTTGTGTTCGTCGAATTCCCACCTTTTAATATCTTAAACCCTTCATCTTCAGGATCCCATACAATGGGTGCCCAATGTAACAACGCTATCCATAGAACAAATAGACAGATGACAACGCTCAAAAATGAATACTTGATCTGAAACAATAATTGTTTGGATCAATACACAGACAGTATTGGTCAATAATAAAATAGAATATTTCATACTAACGGCTGTTGTTATTTACTCAATTAAAATGGGCTTTTTCCAAACACAGTGTATGTTTAGTTAATAGTGTTGAGTGAGATAGACACGAATACTTGTTAGTCAATGGTTGTCGCACTCATCGCTACGGCACCAGATAAGAATTACCTCAGCTCAAACCGTTAAACATGATTTTAATAAAACTCTGAAATGTTCCAGTGCGTCTGCATAAGAGAGTTAAAGTGTATGCATTCTTCTGGCTCTGCATGCAAGCATGTTATAGCGGTTCTCTATATTGTTCCATGAAAAACATATTTTCATAAATGATCATTTTACAAAAAATATTGCAAAAACTATTCAAAATATTCAGTTACCATTTTTAAAAGCGGCGTCTTTCCAGTATGCCTGCAAATGTATGCTGGCGTGTAGACGAAAGGTAGCATGAACCCATATGAACCACACAAGCCAACAGCCAAAGCGCCCAAGTAAAGTCGGTTGGGCCAAAGATTAGGTGGTCCCTTGTCTCCCCCATCTGTCCCGTTTCCTCCTGTCGTTGGTGCATCTGACGAACCTTGCCGTCTAAAACGCAAGTCTCCCGTATTGCCCCAATCCTCCCTCAGCCTCAATGGCTTTGGCGGTGGTGGTGGCGGCGCAGCAGTCTTATATAAAAATTAGAAACATTAAGATGCTTGGATTTTATTTTCAAATACTACAACTAATACGTCATTATTATAAAACGAATAACGCTGGGACTCCATTAGAGGAGTGAGCTGCTTCGTTCCGCCGATGTCGCAAGATTTTGAAATTTAATGTTTCTGCACTTAAGACCCAATGAATATATTATTTTTTTTATTACAATATAGGCAACTATTTGATCTCGATCTCACCTGATGGTAAGTGACGATGAGATCTACGATGTAGCATACTTCCCTAGGAGGTACCTGTTCACTCTCGACTTGAAAACACACAGACACATATAACGAGGCAGTCGGCCGCAGCCCGAGCCCATCAGCTCCCTAGCTCAATCAACTCATCCATCATAACATCCATCCATCAATGAGCCGATGACTTCCATTGGAGCACGTCTAGTGGAGCAACTCGCATCCAACGGCTTCCGTGTAACATCATCGGTCCATCTTGTGGGTGGCCGCCCTACGCTACGGCTACCGACTTATAGTCGCCATTCTAGAACCATTCCATTTAAACCCGGGACCCTCAGCGCAGAAGGCAGGGTCACAACCAACTGAGCCTAGAAGGTCGTCAATATATATGTATTTTAAAGATATGCATTACCATATGTAGAATGATGGGCATAAGTGAGATAACCACTCCGACTCCAGACATAACATTTGATAACAGTGTCGTGACGAGGCACACCACGAATACAGACGAATTCCATGCATGTTTGGTGAATAACGTCTTTCCTATATATGCTGTTACAACGACAGCGAGCTTAGAGTCACGAACTGCGTTACACAAAGCAATGCCGCCACCTGGTGGATAATAATTGAGTGCATATTAATTTTACAATAAAATCTATATATATACTAGCTGTCCCGGCGAACTTCGTACCGCCTCAACATCAAATGTTTTATCTTAATTTGTTTTATGATTTTTCCCATGTTTTATTCATTATTCTGCTATTCGGGGCCGAGACAAATCCAAAAAACCATAACACATTAAATAGATCCACCCATTCTTGAGTTATAAATGGAGTAACTAACACGATTTTCTTTTATATGTACCTATAGATGAAAATTTATATAACTTTCAATACGACTTAAACTGATTTGTTAAACGGTACGATGACATCAACGCCGCGAACCAAGGAAGGAAATGGATGGGTTCCCGTAGGATACCCATCACCTGTCACGGATGTGTGTGAAAGCGTTCCCGTGACCTCCTCAACAAGGCGTGAGAAGGACCACCGTGGGGTTTTAGTCGGTAAAAGTTCGGCATAACCCGCTTGCCTCCCTCGGGGCTTGCGGGTATCCATGAGGATTTCCCCACGCAAAAAAAAACTTACTTAGCAGATTCTAATGAAATTTGATAGAATGTTACCATGTAAACAGTTTCAATTAAATGTTAGGCTCAACTGGCGGGGATAACATGCGGAATGAAAAATGATTAAATTACTAAAATGACTATTAAAAAATAGGGGTTGGTGATAGAAGGGTGAAAATTTTGGGTCGTATGTATTTTTTATGCCACATTATAATAAAAAAAAATAAAAAAATAGTGGTGGACAACCCTTATCACTTAGGGGTATGAAAAATAGGTAGTAGCCGATTCTCAGACCTACTGTATATGCATATAAAATTTCATAATAATCGGTCAAGCCGTTGCGGAGGAGTATGGTAACTAACATTGTGACACCAGAATTTTATATATAACATATATATATATATAACAAAGTCGTGTTAGTTACACCATTAAAAACACAGGGACGGGTGGGGCGATTTTTATAATCTTTGATTTTTTTTAATTTTTCACCGCATCGATTAGCAGAATAACTATTTAAACATGACAAAAAAATTAAAAAATAGTTAATTCATTTTCTCATACATTTGATTCTGAGGCGGTGTGAAGTTGGCTGGGACAGCTAGTCATAATAATAAATAATATCACCAGACCCAGAGTTGGTGATCACCAACTGTACAGTCCCAAACTAAACATCGCATGTATTATGCATACAGTAAAACGGACTGTGAGCGATGCCAGTATACAGGTTGATTCAGAAAGGGTATACTAAGAGCTACTAACGTGTGAAACCGGCGCTTCTTTAGCGCATTTGTATGCAAATGTGAAGTCATAATTTGAAAATGTCAATTTAATAAAGAAATATTTGTAAAATATCACAATTATTATCATTTTGTAGGGAACTATTTTGTTTCAACTTAATTCACAGTTTCAACTACCTTTAAAGGACAGTGCCTTCCATATGAAATCGTAGAACACAACTAGAATAATTGCATTTACATAAATATATAGCTGAAAGCTACAGCAATTTTTTTTCATAAACTTCATACACAAGTGAGTTAAAATATAAAAAAAAACATTACCCAGTACGAATATATAACCGTAGTTTAAATTCTTATCAACAAACTTCCACCACAGAATAGCAGACTGCGGTTTAATAGGTGGTAATTCACTCTTTTCTGAAACAAAAATAACAATCTATAAGCAGAGTCACAGATTATAAATTTGAACTGCAACTGAATTATAAACTTTTATGTAATACTTTGAAGTTGCATCTTGCATCTGCGCTCAAACTTCTAAACTAAAATATCATTACCGTAAGCAGGACCTTCTTATGTTATCGTAATCGCTCACGTCACGTCATCGAATCGTTACGTAAAAAGGATTTTGCTTGAGGTACTATACTTACTATCAGCGCCTAAATATTGCACAAAATCATATCCCTTAGGTATAACGTGTAATGCAATAACAAATATGGCAGCTACAGTTGAATCTTTGACACTGAAAACGAAACAAATGTTTATCCAGCGGACCCGGAAGACGTGGTCCTATTAGATTCAATTTTTTATAGAAAAAAGTACTTTTAGCTGCCCCAATTTGGCAATTTTCCAAACAACTTTGTCAACCTTTCTTCCCCTTAAAACCTTATTCAGACTATAGCGAACATTTGAAAAATAGCCATATCGGTCCAGCTGTCGACCTTGAATTTATTTATATAGATTCAAGGTCGTCAAATATAGAGGTTTTTTGCTAATTAATAGACGACATTAAACCATGCGGGTGTTTCAAAACAATCAATGTATATGTCTATTCTTTATTATGGCAACGATTCTCTCCAATCTCTATATTATTAACTCTCAGTAATAAGCCAAAACACGTTGGACTGGAAGCCAACCTCGATATAAAAATAGACATGGGATAAAGTAAATATATATCACCATACTAAAACACCAACTGTACGGTCCCAAACTAAGCAGCGCTTGTTTTATGGGTACCGTACAATGAACTGGGGGCGATCTCAGGATGTAATACTTAGTATTATATATTAAACACCCATGACTTGGGTACAAACATAGTATGAGATCATTAAAGTTTTCACTACCGGGATTCGAGCCCAGGACCCTCGGCACATAAAGCATGGTCACTACCAGCTGCACTAATCAGGTCGTCAGTATGTTAATATCATAGGCTATAAAGTAGCGTAGTAGAGCAACTAGTTGGGCTTCAGGGAGAAAGGAACAGTTGCTGCCAGTAATAAACTTAATCCGAGTAGACCAAATGTCGATAAGTACAATTTTGGAACGAACCTACGAAGAAATAATGTATCAGTATGTTGCATACTTACGTTGGAACCTTCTTTCCGCCAATATCAGTCGCATTAAAAGTTGCCCAGCCCATGCTAAGCCATGGACACCAGCGAAAGAAAAATATTATTAAAGCAAATAACATAAAGAATACTGTCAGCTGAAACAAATAAGGTCGTGAGCATATTTTAGGCAATTTGCACTGTTGATAACATTATTTATGAGAAAATTATTGTAAAGACTGTCCCGTTAAGGGATGTCCATTTTTTATGAGCTATTATGAAAGAATACTTACCTTCTCGTGTAAGGTAACCCTGCGTGGAAGAGAACTTTTCAATTTCAGAAGAATTCTTCGCAATTCTGTCATGCTACTTGCAGGCATCTGAGCTCCACCGAATCTGTAATTCATAAACAAAAGAAACAGTGTTACGTGGCCTAGATTACAAATCGTATTGTAAGAGAATCATGGATATCTTAAAACTTGCCTGTTTATTAGTACCATATGATAGCCAAAGTTTATCATAAACTGGATAAGAGCAACGGGAAACGCGAAAGCTGAGAATTGCATGTAGTTGAAGATGTCCTCGTAATGTGATCCTTTTGGGGGGCTCCTAAGATAAACATTTAATTAGTTATATTATTTGTAAAACATACTTAGATAGATACGGTATAAGTTCTAACGTGAATAGACAGAGCACTATGTCTTGCTCGTGTACCCTCAAAGTAAAATATTTTACGTTTTCACTTACTCGACAAAAATACCACGAAATAACAAGGTTGCAGCTGACGCGTGCACAATAGCTGTACTTCCTGGAAATATATTATAAAATCATTTATTTGCGATTACGGAATCATTATGTAGGTACCAGCAATGCCTGCGACTTCGAACACGTCTTGTTACGACTTTTTTTTTCTACCGGGAAAATCCTTTCAATTACAAGGAGACTAATTGTTGTTATTGTTCTTACTAACAGCTTTTAATCGCGCCGATGCCAAGTTTTACCAAAATACAAAAGTTAACAATTCTAATAATACCCAGTTTGGTTTCTATTTTCAAAATAATGTTCCCTTCGACTATTTCTTAAGAAAAATAAGCACTGTACAAACACGGCCAAGTTACATTCTTATTATAATATTATGTAAGATAGATAAGCTTACAAAAACCATTTCGCACTTTGTTTGTAGGACGTTTTAAAATGTCAAATAATTGAAATAAAACTAATCTTACGGATTTTATCCCGTTTATTATACTTTTTTGCGTTCCCGACATTTCGGCTGCTTTACAGCAATCATAGTCGTAAGATTAGTTTTATTTCAATGTGTAGTATTCGCGTCAATATAAGAAATCAATATGTCGAATAATTCCCAAAAAACTAGGTAAATGTAGGACAGACTTGCATATTGTATAGTTCCGATTTGTTATATAGACAACGAAAGCCTTATTTACCTCCAACTATCTTAGCAGACACGATTGAATATTTAGTTAAGTTAATATGTAAGGTCAGATGATTGCAGCAAAGTATAAGGGCTCGATAACCTCACAGATATTGTAAAACAAGCTTTCACGAACGAAAACATATTTGTTTTCTTTCGGATAGATCGTTTATGTTCTGTCTTTAATTATTTCGGTTAGAGACTATTTTGAACTTTACAGCTACGTAACAATAGAATTCAAATCAGGTCTCACCAATAGCTGAAGACGTTTGAATAGCATTGTTGATAATGTAACGCATCTCTTGATAATTAGCATCGGTCTTGGAGCCACCTCTGGATGACTGGAAATAATGTAAAGTTTATAATAATTATTTCATCAAAATTTGGTTGATAAATATTAAAGGCCGTCTCGAAGCCGTAATAGTAGTTTTTCTTTTTAAAGGAGGTACCTATTTTTTTTTAATTACATTAGAAGACTAATCCTTGCTCTAAAAATGTTGGTTTGGAAGGAACGTTATAGCGATCTCCTGGTACCCGTAACACAGGTTAATTTCCAGCTCGGGGCTGGGTCGTTGTCCTATCCACCACTACCCTAGCACAAAAGGATGGCCCTCCATAGATGTAGGTAATTTATAGATAGTTGAACCCTATTTTTTTTGCATTAAAGATTACCTACAGAAAGACAGGAGATGAGAATGAGCTGCAATGTTTGCCGAATATACTTCATATTTTAACAAACGACAATGACATTGTTGCTTAAGGGAGCTTTACACTTACATGCATATCCATCAATGCCGGAGTAATATACTGCGTAAGACTAGCCACTATTATTAATCTGTTGCTGAACATTGACAAGAAGAATGCTGCGGTACTAAATTTAAACACCAATCTGCAATTATTATACGCACGAGATTAAAATAACTAAAATACATTTGTAATGCATAGTGCTGTAGTAAATATAATATTATACATTTTATACCTTTTCCCAGAAAATTGGCAGTTGTCGCCGGAGCATATTAACCAGAGCGCTATACGCCGGTCCACTCCAGAGTTATTCATAAGCAATATCAGCATCCCGGACAGTATTAGCAGACCAACATTCTCCTGGAACATGAATTAGTGGTAAGTAGGTCATCGTCCATGCATGGGCCGAATGTACGTCCACTGCTGGGTGTAGACCTCCCCCAATGACTTCCCCACATCACGGTAATCCACTACTTGCATTCACTGTCTTCCTGCGACGCGTCTAATATCATCGGTCCCTGTTTTGGGGGGCGCCATTCCAGAACTGTTCTGCCCCAATGGCCATCTGTTCCCCCACTAACATTTCTACCTTGAAATTCTATGGGTTATGTCGGTTACTTTAGTTTATCTACGGATCTCCTCACAGCAGATTTAATAAATGAAATAGCTGTAATTAGCCTTTCATACAGTATGATTTAATTAGTTTATGCCTGTTGTAACTTTATCCTAGTTAAAGATAAATTCAAATAAATAAAATGGGAGTGACAGCATCCATTCTCGATTGAGATACGATTACTGTTGGAGTACTTGCTAGCTAGCGCTTATCGTCAAGTCAAATCATTTATTTCGTATAGGCTTACGGGCGCATGCGAACTCAACTGATAAGATTTGTTGAGAAACTCAGCGGGCTTGTCTTTTTTTAAGATTTTTTTTAACAACCTGGTTTACAACAAAAAAAACTCCAGTGTGTTGCCATGCGAGGCGCCCACACGTTACATTTTGACAGCATAAATCCTAATTGATCTAAATATTTGAGCGATCAGTATGAGGCTACTTTATCGTTACCGTTACTCTTCTATTCCTAATGACCTTTATCCGTTGAGTACTTACGTTGAAATAGCATTTGCAAGTATCCACTGTGTTTACTACGCCAGTCATTGGTAGCAGGAATATCGGTATCATGGCAGTCACTGGTATATCAACAGGCTGCCATAAGAAAAACCAAAACATCCACATCCACATAAGTGCCACGGTGTTGCCATTCTGTAAATTCCATTAATATTTAATATCTTGTGAACCAGTACCCTGATCATGAACCATTGAAATAAAACTAATTTTACGGATTTGATCGCGTTTATTTTATGTTTTTTTATGTTCCCGACGTTTCGGCTGCTTTTCAGCAACCATGGTCACGGGAGGACTGAGGTGGTTGACGTTCTGGTGTCATAGTTTGAAACGGGGTACCCACATATTAAATTTTTGCTTGTGGTCCGATCTACGCAGAAAGTGCTCACAGTGTCTTGAGGTCTTGCAATGGTACGCTTGGTTTTGGATTTAATAATATTAATTACTGGATCCCAAGTCCGGGTAAGTACCCAGCCATCTTCCCTATTGAAATTAGAATGTTTCTTAATTTCAATGGCCACGCGTATCATCCTTGGTCAGAATCGGTTTTATTTGCGAGGATCTGTGGCTTATCAAATCTGATATAATGGCGGGTGCGATCTTGTACATGTTCACAGATTACAGACTTCGTGGATCGCCGGTGTTTCACGTCAGCGATGTGTTCTTTTACGCGGGTTTTTATTGATCTTGTAGTTTGCCCTATGTACCACCGACTAAGCATCCTACTAAAAGAACTACTAGTAGTAACGTTATTGTTGAGATCACTGAACTTACATTTCCTTTTTCAGCCCGAGGGATTAAAGCGACAATAGGTATAAATATACCAATCAGCCCTTTATAATGACACTTGGCGAAGCTTTTTATCTTTGGAAAATATCCGTTGACTGGGGTCTTCGGGCCTTTTCTTCCACTATTTAAAAGAAATACAACAATTACGTAGGTTGATGAAATAAGATTTCCTACGAATAACCGAACACTTCAATAAGCATTGGACAGCACTATGTACGTCCTACCAACCAAGTACCAACTTATGTTTAATATCTTGGCAAGTAGCATGCTAATCCATTTACTATTAGGCGTCTACTGACTGATTAAGTAGCCTTGCAGGCTGCCTTTGCTCGCTCACCGGAGCGCTTTCATTCAGCATCTGCTCTACTTTCAGCCCGGCAGTTTATGTCAATTTTGCACGAACTGATTGCTGGTATCGCTGATGATAAGCTGCGCATGGCATGTGCCCGAGGCAGTCTCGTAAGGCCGTGCAATCAGTCAATACATGGCTTATAAAATTGGTGAATTGTTCACTTTACAAGTATAACAAGTACTTACAACCACGAACTGAGATATCTGAAAAGTAAAATTAAACGTGAGAATATTTTTATTGGTCATTTTCTTTTTGAAATCGCTAATATGAGCCAGAAAACTGTGAACAGAAAGCTAGTGGATGCGAGCACCACAGAATCGTTATCAGTGGAAGTCCCTGAGGGAGGTCTATGGCTAATATTGAAAGATTTCCAGCTTAGAGAAAATCTTAAATAATCTGTATATTAAAATTAAGTTTTACATAATCTTTATATATATTTTGTCATTCCACTTACCCTCCCATGTTGATGAAACTTTATTCCAACACTACGTTTTATCCAAAGGAAAATTATATTATAGGTCAACCATCCTTGATGGCACCTGTCAAACGAAATAACAAAAATCAATGTTCCAAAAATTGTCATGAAATGCTCTAAATTTGAATTTTTAGGTCCATTTAGCAAAGAGCATGCAATTAACCGTAAGCAATCCGATATATTTATTACTTTTTTATGTATCACCGGAGTAAGATTTTTATCCTTCAGCAGTGAACAAAATAAAGGGGCAGCAGTAGGATATAAAGATTAATCATCAAATTAGTAGAAATTCAACTTTATGTATGCCCTTTTTATTAACCATTTAAAATGTCACTCATTTAAAATATCACTCATTTAAAATATCACTCATTTAAAATATCACTCATTTAAAATATCACTCATTTTAAATTTAGCTCTGGCTTGCATCGTGTTTAGTCGATGATTTTTTCTACAATAAACTAGTTACTGGTTAATGAAATGGTTACTGAAATTTTATCCAAGGGAACAATCATATTATGCCGCTTCAACCTGCGACCAATTCTATGTGTAACTCCAATAATCAACATTTTTATAATTTTAAGCCAAACTGAATAAAATAAATCTTTAAAGAAATGTATTGTTCACCCCCAAGATATATTTACATAGAATGCATTTGTAAGGCATTGAAATTAGACGATAACTTTCTACAAATGTTGAGAAATTAATTATAATATCAGTATTATCAGTGATAGCCATGTTAACAGAATACTCACCCTGGAAACGAGAGTCGTAGTTCAAACTCTGGCTGGCACCTTTCTAATTTTTGAATTTCATGTCGAAATATATTATTTAACAATGATTATCAATATTATTATGTGAGTAGGTTTCCCCACATAATAATAATGATAAGCATTGTCAAAGTTATCGAATGTTACGAAGTCCGCCAACCGACATTGGGCCATTGTTATAGACTATGGCCCGAATCCTTCTCGCATAAGGGGGACAGGTCCGTGCCCAAGAGTGGGACAGTAAATGGCTATTTATTATTATTTTTATTATAAAGCAATTGATTTTTTTATATCGAGTGGTATTTCATTAAGTTATTAATACAATTCTAGCCCTAACATCATCTACCGCCTACATCCATTTGCCCGTAAGTTCACATACTAATAAAAAATAACACAGACACATGGCAGTGTTTAATTAAGGAATTGTAACAATTAAAAATTTCATAACACAATTCACATATGCACCTATGTACGTTCATAAATTCGAAAGACACTTCTCTTAACTGTATCAGTATCCCGCTAAATGCGACCATCCATTTACGTACGTAGCACGTCATATTAGCGACGTCACTTATCACCGCTCGATATGCTTTATATTCAGGATCATTGACCCAAGTTGTTGGATCAGACGGGCGTTGTTCTACGGTACGGGTCGGTGCCCACGGCGCGGTCGTGCAACTGCGGGTGCTGCTCGGAGCCGCCGCCCCTCACACCGGCTCCGAAAGTCACCATTTCCTCCTCCCGTGAAGGCGGCGGCTCAACTGCCGATGTATCCAGAAACCGGCCGCTGGCGACGGACGCCTGCGACTGGAATATTGAAGCACTCCTGAGCCCGCTCAGTGTATTCGCGCTTTGCGGTATTTCCTTGAATTCTTCAAAGTAATTGTCGCACGCAGTCGGCCGCGGCGCCGCCGGGAACCCGTACAGAGTCGACGACGACAGGTCTTTCAACGATGCAGAACTTAAGTTTATCCTTCGATTTTTGTGTATAGAACAATGTGGTAATTCGTCTCCGTCGAAGACGAAGCGACGCCGCCGCTCTCGTGGCGTCGCCGCCGAAGACCCAGTGGGAGGGTATGTGTCCCTTTTCATCATTCGCCTTTCAAGTAGCGCCGAGTCTTGCTCTCTGAACTCTGTGAAGGCGTACTCGCGATCCCACGCGCGACAATCAGCTTTAGCTTTCTCTGACAGTTCTGTAATCCAGTCTTTTTGATACCATTGAAGGAATAGAAATATTGCGGATGTACCGGCTAACTCTACGGCTATAAACCCACTGAGGTATAGTCCAAATGAGTATCCGTAGCTGTATGACATTCTTGGTGAATTAAAAACAGTCATGTATCGCAATTTGTGACCCAACTGTGATTTAAATACCGATATGTACATGACGATTCCGGTCAACATTATAAGACCTGAAAGGAAGGAAAAGAAATTAATGTAGTTTATTTCTCAGTAGGTAAATGTTTTTTTTTTAATTATCAACATCAACCGATATTCAATTTTTACGAAGGCCGTAGTTACGCAAGTAGCAATAACTAAATTATGAAATGTACGGAAATCTAATC
The DNA here is from genome assembly GCA_905404115.1 of Pheosia gnoma. Classification (NCBI taxonomy): domain Eukaryota; kingdom Metazoa; phylum Arthropoda; class Insecta; order Lepidoptera; family Notodontidae; genus Pheosia; species Pheosia gnoma. The sequence goes on along the minus strand of FR989906.1, from coordinate 6,116,648 downwards.
CAGTCACTAAAATTTACACTTCATAATTGTTGAGCTGTTTACAAGAGGAAATTCGTATTTGTTAATTATTTGCTATCCTCATGTAACGTAACGTAACGTACATTACGTGGGACAGTGAATTAATATCATTAATAGATATTGACATAAACAAATTGAAGCCACGATAGCTAAGTTGTCGTAACGATCACCGTGGCAACAAGGTGTACAAGTTCAAACCCCCGCTTGGACCTCTGAGATTTTCGGATTTTCATGTGCGAAGCTCATTTTCAATAATGATTATTCACTTGCTGTACGGTGAAGGTAAAACTCGTGAGGGATCCTGCGCGTCTTTTGAAAGTCGTGTGAAGTTCACCATACCGCACTGGGCCAGCGCAATGAACTATGGCCTAAGTCCTGCTCATAATGAAGAGAAGCGTGCCCGGTATAATGGTAATAGGCTCGCCCCATATTACATTGAGAGCAAATAGTATCGACGAATTGAGGGTATATTTATACCTATAAGTATTGTTTATAAAAAAAAAAAACGAATTGGTATTTTACTCTTTTGTATATTCTATCAGACTTTTTTATAAGTATACAGATTAATTAAAAAAAGATAAACTACGCTGCTTTAGAGCATTTGTAATCATTATCTGAAGTCAAAATATTGATACGTCAATTAATAAAAATATATGCTCAAAATAAATAACTGCGCTCAATTATCCTGTATACTCTTTAAAACTCTGATAAAAATAATAATAAAAAAACTGTTTGTATAGACGTGAACTAATGACGAACGCGAGGGATGAAGGAGTGTTTAACTCACCAGAGATAATAAAAAGGACGCCAGCTATGAAAGTGTAGAGGCGCCGGCCTTTCACGCAATGGCCCAAGATGCAGCAGAGCGCACCCACCGCCTGCGTGAACACTGCCAGTAGTAATGGCGCGGCCGACCGAGTCACCACGTCTGAAATAATTATAGTACTTTATCAGAAACCAGATTCAGCCAAGGTGTGGATACAGAGGGCAATGGGTACTATAGCTCCCCCTGGCTCACGACTGAAGTACTTTATTTTAACTTGAGAAATAGGTCAAATCACACAAAATCTTGCCTCCCCTAACGAAATCGTACATCCGCGCCTACTTCTGCTCGCGGTAGATAATGTAGCTTGCTAATATAGTACAAGAATTTTCTGCATCGGCTCAGTAGTTCCGAAGATACTTCTTATATCCAAACTTTAATACTAGCAATATTTACCTATTTATACGGCTTGTTGAGTATAGATAAAAGTAGATATAGAAGGTGTTACAATAATAGTGTAAAATATTGATATATATATATATATAGGAAATAGATCAAATGATTAGATATTTAAGAAATGACACCCAATACTGAGCGCATGGACAAACGCTTCTGGATCGCTTTGTTTAAAAAAACAAACTTCATGTACACAGTTATTTTATACATCAACGTGATGCATATAACTTACTGATTCATCGGTTAAAATATTTTACACTATTTTGTTATACCTTATTGAAACTATTGATAGCCAAGTTCAATATCCAGCTCGCACCTTTGGGATTTCTAGATTTCATGTGCGAATCGCATATCAAATATGTGTATATAACGAGTTATGTAGAGCGGTAATGCAAAGGTAGAGAAAGAAAATATGTTCTACATACATAGGTATACAGGATGTAAGTAAAAACTTTAAGTTAAGGTTATACTTAAGTTTAATTTATTTATTATTACGTTGAGTCACTTCTATTATGATTTCATGCTAAAATGAATTTTAAAGGAACTGAAAAAAATACGTACAACAAGAAAGATCGACGGAAAATTCCAACTCTGAGTTCAAATCATGAGTTGAATCTATGGTATCAGGTTTCATTACAAAGCTACTTACAACCTATATATAGAATATAATGGTCAAGAGCAGAACTTACTTACATGGTATAGCATTCGTAGAGTCGCTTGGATCTGGTGTGTATTGCGACAGAGGAAAATATGGTATGTCCACACACCTGAACACCGTGCTTCCTGCTGTAATAGTTAATATAGGGATTAATTCAAAACAAAATAAGTTAATCTTTAATACAGCGTTGGTAGAAATAATCTGAATGTTAATTTATTATTTTAATAATAAAATAATGTTTTAAAACTGTTGAATGGAATTGGAACAATTACGTTTTATAAGAAAACTAGCTGCGCCCGGCGGTGTTACCCGCGATAAAAAGTATGAAAAATTAAAACATCTATCCCACGGGAACCATACATTTTACCGGGATAAAAAGTAGCCTATGTGCTATTCGAGACTATAATCTATCTCTGTGCCAAATTTCATCCAGATCCGTTCAGCCGTTCGGGCGTGAAAGAGTAACAAACATCCATCCATCCATCCATCCATCTATCCATCCATCCAAACTTTCACATTTATAATATTGTATAGAGTATAGATGTATAGATAGATAGATAGATTATATAGGAATCTCGGAGGTGAGTCCATCGTCCTAAAAAGCGTTATATTCAGGTAAAGCGCTATATTCAGGTAAAATATTGAATTTGTGCTTTATTAGCGTATTTGTAATCATTATGTAAAGTCAACATTTCAATATGTCGATTTTAATAAATTAATTTTGTCCCCAGCAAAATTACAATTGTGATTTTTGAGACCAATTTTTTTTTTTTTATTGATTCAGGTTCAAAGGTTACCCTTTCTGAATCATTATGTAGGTATATTATCTAATATTTTGTATTAACAATTCTGGCCTAATTTACATTATTTACGAAAAACCTCGCCTCACATAAATGATCGAAATAGAGTCATAAAAAATCCACGACTCGTAAACAAAGCTACGATATTTAATGAAATAAATAGAGGAGTTAGCAACGGACACATCAGCGGTCTCGGTAAATGGGACGAAAGTGGGCCGAGCTCGGACCGTAGGACAATGCATTTCCCCCGCCGCGCGTGGCGGAAGCGGCGACGCATTGTATCGCCGCGACACACGGAAGTTTCGTACCCTATTGTACTGTAAAAGTACGAACATCTATACTCTATACTAATATTATAAATGTGAAAGTTTGGATGGATGGATAGATGGATGGATGTTTGTTACTCTTTCACGCCCGAACGGCTGAACGGATCTGGATGAAATTTGGCACAGAGATAGATTATAGTCTGGAATAACACATAGGCTACTTTTTATCCCGGTAAAATGTATGGTTCCCGTGGGATAGATGTTTTAATTTTTCATACTTTTTATCGCGGGTAACACCGCCGGGCGCAGCTAGTATTCCATATTATTATTGTGTAGGCCGATACGCGGTACCATTTTTGCATTTTAAGTCCCGCTTTTTCTCTGCATAAGAAATTGAAATGGAGGTTCTCGAAAGCATCTCCACAAATTTAGTAAAGCTATCAAAAAATAAGAGGCCTTCGCAACCGGTTGAGTTAGAATACTCATGATATGAATTAAAATAATAAAATCAAATATAATTGCCATCAGTTAACTAAATAAAAACTTGAGAGGTATCAAGGGCCACCCGGATGGAACGAAGTTCCTTTATTATTTTTTATTATTTATTATGTACAAAAAATCAATAATTTTGGGAAACAAAAATATATCGCCCCCTGGTGGGCTCGAACCACCAACCTTTCGGTTAACAGCCGAACGCGCTAGCCAATTGCGCCACGGAGGCACTTGTGTCTCGAAAATACTGACCATTATGTAAATGCAAACGACAAAGATAGCAAAAAGTGTCGTTACAACTTTTCGTCTTAATTTTTTCCGTCTAGCCCCCTTTCGTAACGCGCGATAAGGAACTTTGTTCCAATAAAAATAGGTTGAATTAGCAAATAAATGACAATCGGATAAAGCATCGTACGACGAAAACAAAACAACCCGTGTTGAAATATAAATAAAACACTTACGGTCCGTATGGCATATCCTCCACAGCCCCGATACGGTTTGTTTAGCTAGCAGATTATATTTCCCAGTGCCATTGAAAGACGGGTTCAGCATGTTCTCCTGTGTGTGCAACCAGTTGTTCGTAGACACTGCAACCAGGATTGCGACGACCGCTGTACCGGCTGATAAGGGTGTAAGCAGCCAGAGACATGCAACCGACGAGTCGATCTGAGCTACTAGAGTCGGTGATGGTGGTGTCGGCCTGAAACATTACGTTTCTAGTTATACCAAAGAATCGTGTAGGATCGGGTTTGAGTCGGACACGATCGTTTGTCTGAGGATATTGGAAAAGATGACTGAGGGCCGGCGCAAGCTACACAGTACGACGCGACACAGCGTGGCCAAGGATTTCGTGAGTGCAAATGATTGTGAATCTTTTTTTAATACTCTTAGCACTCGCATTTCATTGATATCATCACATGAAGACTTGAGCATACTGCAAGAAGCTGCGGCATGCCTCAGGAGGGTTCGGCACGTCCCGTTGTTCTAACATATTTAAAACACAACCAACTCTTGAGCGCCGGCCGTATGCTTCGGCATCCCGAAGTATCCTTGAGCGTCTGTCGGCTCTCATGAGGACAGTTTAAAAGTAATTATTGTTGTTGATATAAAAATGTAATGTTAACCTGGGCGGGCGGCGGCTGGCGATTGCTCCGCTGAGCGTGGGCGCCGGCTGCGCGCGGGCGCCGCGCGGCAACGAGGCGTGCACGCACTGCGCACCCCCACCCCACATGCCTGCCTTTCTTTTCACTGGAAATAAAATAAAATCACCATACTTAAATAATAATGTCACCAGGGAAACACACCGACCGTACGGTCCCTAATTAAGCAACGCTTGTATTATGGGTACCATACAACGAACTGGGGGCGATCCTAATAAATACCTTAAAAGATTTAAGTATCCATGACTCGGGTACAGACATTAGAACCCAAGACTCTCGGTATGGAAAGTAGGGTCTTACCAACTGAGGCATTTGGGTCGTAATATTATCGTTATAGTGGCTATTGGTATTCTATAGTCGTCTCCAACGATTTTTTCTTGCAACGTCAGCTCCATTCCTTCGCGTTCTCAACCCCAATCTCGCAATGTAATAACGTGAAGTAAGCTCCATAATAAAATTCAATTATTTCCTCCTTCTATCCGGACTTCGATTGCAAATTGGGACGACACTTGATGTTGATACAAGACCGTTTGCCTTTTGTTTTTGGCTAATCCATGTTTCATTGAACTACATCGCAAATAATGAACTTAGCAGCACATTACAACAAATTTATCGGTTTCCTTTGCTTTATACGCATGAACTAACGCTTGAACATTATTTATGCAACCTGTATCAGAGAGTAAAGAGATTATTTATCTGTGTGCCTGTTGGAAAAGCTAAATTTCGTAACTTAAAGCCTTTAGCGTAATTTTTACCTAGCGTCCTTAAAGGTCATTTTCGCATAAAATTAGCGAAAGAGTTATACATTATTTGTCGCGTCAGATGCCATTGAAGATAATTTTATTACCAATTTCCGTAACTGTTTGAAGTTTTGTTTTAACACTGATATTTGAATTTGATGATTATGCAATTCCTATGAAATACCTATCATCCAGCATAATATCTACTTAAACCATAGACTAAACAGAGTAATACTATACACTAGTAGAAAAAAAACATTATCAATTCTGTGACCAAACATTCTAATATCATCCTGACCGACCATTAGTCAGCGACACGATAATCTATAACCGCAAATTGATTGTGCTCTTACGTGCTTGAGTAAGCTTTAACAAACACTAATAGACACGAACAGACCAAAAAAACTATCTTATACCAAAACATAATATCTATGCTATTTGGATTGTCACAACAGCTATTAGAAAATGTGTGGTTAAAATTGCATTCCATAATCATTCCTTTAAACCTTCTGAATCTGGATAATTACTTTCTTAGCTTAGCACTGGCAGTATAAATAAATTCATAAGCCTGATCATAGAGTTGAATCCAGGGAATCGTTATTAGCTGCCCCCTTACAAACACTAGACTTAGGAGGTATATGGGGAAATTAGAATTACCCTAATTCTAATTTCCCCTTATACGATTAATACTATAACTAAGGATAGCTCAATTAAGTGCCTAATTTCGAGCCACCCTAGTACGTGCGGCCCCTGTCAGTAAATTACTTTAATAACTCTATGGCTAATAATACTGTCGGGCACGGCACGGGCACGTCAATGCGAGTGGCATTAGGCCCTAGTCCTCCATGCTGGCCCAGTGCGGGTTGGCGGACTTCACACGTCTTTCGAGTTGATCTCTCAGACATGCAGGTTTCCTCGCGATGTTTTCCTTCACCGTTGAGCATGTGATAATCATAACTCTATGGCTATCTATCTATCAGCCGATATACACGTCCACTGCTGGACATAGGCCTCCCCCAACGACTTCCACAAATCACGGTCCTCCGCCACTCGCATCCAACTCTATGGCTACAATCATGTAATTGGAGATAATGTAACATGAATTGATTAACTAATTGGGATTCAATTACCTACACGACATTATACGCGTGATATTTCCTGTCTATAAATACCTAATACATATTATTTGGTTAAATTTAAAGAAATCTTGGATAAATTAAAAAAAAAAATGTAATGACAATTTGTAAGTGCCCCCGTAGGCCTATACGAAATAAATGATTTGACTTTGACTTTGACTATAAAGAGGACTGCATAGGTAATCACGGCCCTAGCCAGGAATTCAGGGGGTCGAGCTTTGGATAGAGACAATAAGCAGCCATAACAACAATACGAAAAGAGTCGAAAATATTTTATAAAATACCTATGTATAAAACGTTGGATTTAAGGAATATAGGGGGGACGTGTTGTACCCCTAAACCTCCCCCTGCCTACGGCCTTGTAGATAATCACCACGCGAAAAAGGCAAAATCATTATACTGTACAATCGATAAGAGGTTTTAATTAATTCAAAATGCCGTTCCAATGGATTGTTAAAAGAAAAATGCTTGGTAACTGACAAAAACTCTATAAATTTATTGGTTAAATTTAATATGTTCATAAACAACAACTCAGACATGACACTTGTGTTAAACTTTTCTTACTTAACTTAATTAAACATTTCAGATTTTCAGTCAACGAGTCTAATTATTAACGATGAATATAGCGTATTGTATCTATTGGAGCACCAGATCTTTTGGAGGCTATTTAAGCCCCAAGGTCCAGCTATTTCGACGAACCACTAGCGCAAACAGGGGGGGTTGCCTTGGGTCGGATAGATATTTAGCTCCGTTCTCCCCCTACTCCCTAACATAATATACAACACCTATAAATTAAAGTGACGATAATTACGTCACGACGGTTATGGCTTATGGCGCCAACATTCGTTCAAAATGTGTTCGAATAAAACACGAATACCAACTTTGTAATAGTAATGTTGGCGATAAACGGTGTCATTAAACATAATTACGGGCGCGACGTCCCTAAGACAACCTAAAGTCATCTCGCTGGAGACGCAACTCATAAAAGTTATAAAACTCATTTGAGTGGTCCTCGGGAGCGCCACGTTCCGGGGCCCCGAAGTTATGGTTCGCACTTTTCTATTAAATATCCCCGTTTGATGGGTCCATTCGATAATTTAATTTTGTTGTCAAAGCAGATGTCGTCCAATAGCCGTGTAGTGACTGGCCGAGAATCTCGCAAGTCTGCTTCTGCATGACAACGACTTGAATACTTGAGCATTTGGCGGTTCTTTTGTTATTGATCCGTAGTTTTTAAGTGTACATACATATGTTCGATTTACAGACATATGGCTTTTGAATTTGACGACTTGATTAGTTCAGTTGGTAGTGACCCTGCCTTCTGTACCAAGTTTCCCGTTTCAAATCCTGGTAGGAAGACACTTTTTGTGATGAACATGAACCATGTTTGTATCCGAGTCATGGATGTTTAATATCTCTGTAAGTTTGATATACTGGGTTCGCCCTCAGTCCATTGTACGGTATCCATTATACAAGCGTTGCTTAGTGTAGGACCACATCGTTGGTGTTGATATTATTATTATAAATTAACATTATTGTAATAGTTTAGATGACAATAACATACATAAGTTGTAGGAAAACCAAAACTCTCTCGAAATAGTTAGATTTATGGAGTGAAAATGTATGTATGCGAGTATTACGTGAATTATAAAATGCTGGTATATTTTGAATTAATTCATCCAGTGCTCGACGATTCGGGGCTAACCATCCCTGAAGCCAATCTCGATGGAGACGGAACTTATAAAAGTTACACAACTCATTTGGAAGATTTCGGGAACGTGGCCCCATTTCGGTTACCTTAGTTCCTCACTCACTTTTCCATTTAATAACTCTTTATGACTTGAACGTTTACTGACCCATTTACTTATAAATTAAGTAAGTTTCTAAATCATATTGATCGCTTACTTATCGAGATTTTATAAATAAAGTCGTTATTGATCAAGTACTTATCCTTAATATTGTGAGAAAGTAAAAAGCAAAAACGAATAACAGTTACGTAAGTTTTCTGAAAAAAAATGTAGAATAAAAACATAGCTATAAGACTTCTAAAGCCACAATATCTTGTGCAGTAATAATATAAAAATATTTTACCATCTGAAATTGATCAAACCAAGAACGTTTATGCCAGACTTGTCCCAGATGAATGTAATGTTCTTGAAAACGTAAACATTTCTAGATAGCCTCAAAGCTAGCCTTTAATATAAGGGATACCATTTATAGAAAAGGGATTGAATAGAAAAAAATATATATTTTAAATGCTATTGGTAGTAATCGAAGCCAATGTTTTATCTATACTCACGTAAAATTAGGTTCAAATGTATATTGGTAGATTACGTGGATTTTAATATGAGATTAATATTGCGTGGCTTAAATTGTATTTTCGGATTTTTTATAAAAAACTAAAGTCCTTTATAGGTTCGCTTCAATATTCATTATATATGATATAAATATTACATCAAAGCAATTTAAAAAATCTAATGAAACAATCGTTAAAATGTTAAGTTATAAATAATAGTTAACACATTTAAAAATGTGCCTGTACCTTCATGACCTAGTTGTATAAAACTCAATTTTCTTTGAAACTTGAATAGACGTCATTCAACAGTAGTAACGGATATCGCAACAAGACTATTAGCTGCCTTGAGTCTATTCGTGGAACGGTAAAAAGACAGTGTTCTTCAAACCGTCAACATCATAACATTGATGAACTAGAATAGAACCGAAAATTCACGCGTGTGGTGCAAAACCTACGTAGTACCTAGTGTGTAGGATTGTGAAAGGTTAAATACAACGGTTCTCAAAGATTGACTAGTCAAGAATGCTTATACGTTGACGGCCTGATTAGCGCAGTGGTAGTGACTCTGCTTTCTGCGCCGAGGGTCCCGGGTTCGAATCCTGGTAGGGACACAAGCTTTGTGTGATGAGCACGAATGTTTGTACCCGAGTCATGGATGTTTAATATGTATATAAGTATTATATACTTAGTTCGCCCTCAGTCCATTGTACGGTACCCATAACACAAGCGTTAAGCTTTAAGCTTGGGACCGTATAGTTGGTGTGTTCGTGTGGCGATATTTATTTGTTATTTATTTTATTTATACGTATTTTGCCACTTGACATTCAGAGGTCCATTCCCGAGTCGTTAAGTGGAACAAACCTCTCAGAACGTAGTTAGCGTTTAGCGTGTTGACGCAGATGTCGCGGCGGGAGGTAGGCGCCTGCAATTTATTTAATGTCGCCCCTCCCACGTTTTACGACTTCTTTTTTCCAGAGATGATGATACCGTCTATCTTATTGAGCCGTTTACTTCACATCCCAAGGGAGATCTTTTATTAAGTGACGGTGCTTTACAGCTTTCGCGGCACGTTTTAAATGCAGACTGTTATTCCGCTTCAGTTGTTCTGCAAACGTCTTCGCGTCGTTGTCAATCTAGTTTTGGGTTCTATAGGGATAAAATTATAAACATATTCATATTCATGCTGTGAGTACGTTTTAGCTATGTTTAAGTTAGAAACAAATACCGGTACCTATAAGGTTTCCGAATATGCTTTTTATGTACAACTGTATGGCAAATAAACTTATGGAACATATATTTATTTCTTAATTTCATTTTGAAAGATTCCGCTAGGACGTGTTATACCGCCGTCTTCTCGGCTTCTATCTCAGAATCCACAGGAGCGACGAGTGATTACGTGTGGTGTTGGTTCAGATGCTATGCCTAACGGTTACCGAAGGTACCATTCAAGTTTTATTTCTATTGATGCACAAAAAAACGTAAACCATATACCTATACTAACCAAACATGGTTACATCTGGATTGTATACGGTGGATACGGGTAAAAAAAATATGTAGAAAGTACTCAACACTTATGTGTTGAGTACTTTCTACATATTTTTTTTGAATTTTGCTGTCATTGTGGATGTCTTTATAGACATCCACAATGACAGCAAAATTCAAACTATATTAATTAAAAAAAAAATATATAGTGCCTACTACTATGTACGGTCGCGAACATTAATATGGGACCCATTTCCTAAATGTTCTATGGCACTTACAATTACATAAACTGGTATATCTGTATATCGACATATCTGAGAGCAGTTGCCCCTAGTAATGTCAGCCAAAGTATTTTTAGGTATACGATTGTTGTACGATATTTAAGCTTAAAAAATAAAATTAAATTAAAGTTCGCGACTGTAATATGTAGTTACTAATATGGTGTATGTTTTTTTCGGTATGTTACTAGTTTGCCTTCACTTCAGATAAGCCTAGATATTGACTCCCTTCCTTCAATCTTTAGTCGCCCTATATGATACCTCGGTTAGAGGGAGAGAGATGCAGTTCTCAAGCCAGCCATCTCACGGCAAATAATACCCACGCAAAATACTCATCATTCCACACAAAGATCTGATATTTGATACGAAGATAATAATGTTGGAGTAAACACAAACAATGAGTTGATAACAACATCCCAGTTACCTGGGGGAGGCCAGCGTTCAATCACTCTCATTATTACACGAGCCGGAATAATCTCGGATTAAATATTACAAAGTAGGATAGGGAAACCGTTTAATCCCAGAAGGGATACATACGCTACGGTTGTATGTAGACTTTGATCGATGATAACGATCATTATTTATGTATATTTAAAGTTTGCCGCACCTATGAGCTTTTGGGATATTATCGATGTTGGGAAATTTCGTGTGGAAAATGAGAACATGTGGAAGATGATTAAGATTAATAATTCGTATTACGGTAGTACAACGCGGTAGAAGAGGGAAGATTTTATACGACACTAGCGAGGGTATAGCGTCATGTTACATCTTTATCGATCTATCTATATATCCTATTTAATATTATAAATGTGAAAGTTTGGATGGATGGATGTTTGTTACTCAATCACGCCAGAACGGCTAAACGGATCTGGATGAAATTTGGCATAGATTATAGTCTGGAATAGCACATAGGCATTTTATAGGTTATAGGTGGATTTATCGAGATGCCGCGGGCGGAGCCATTGTAAAAAGCTAGTATAACATAATCCAACTCGGATGGGCAGCGTTCGGGAAATTGCATGATATCTTCTCGTCCAAATTACCTCAGTGTCTGAAGACAAAGGTTTACAACCAATGTGTGCTGCCAGTGATGACATATGGTGCCGAGACGTGGTCGCTGACTATGGGCCGCATAAGAAGGCTCAAGGTCGCTCAACGCGCAATGGAGAGAGCTATGCTCGGGGTTTCGCTACGCGATAGAATCAGAAATGAAGAGATCCGTAGACGAACTGGAGTAACCGACATAGCTCAAAGAATTTCCAAGTTGAAGTGGCAGTGGGCAGGGCACATAGCTCGCAGAACCGATGGCCGTTGGGGCAGAAAGGTTCTAGAATGGCGACCACGAATCGGAAGACGAAGTGTAGGACGGCCCCCTACAAGGTGGACTGATGACATCACACGCGTCGCAGGAAGCCGGTGGATGCGAGTGGCGGAGGACCGTGATGTGTGGAAGTCGTTGGGGGAGGCCTATGTCCAGCAGTGGACGTCTATCGGCTGATTGATTGATTGATAACATAAAGTGTTGGTTACACCATTTATAGCTCGAGAACGGGAGGGGGGGGGGGGATTTGAGTAGCAGAATAACTATTGAAACATGGAAAAAGAATCACTAAAAATAATAATAGTGGATTACAAAACTCGCGCATAGTGTAATTTTCTACCAGTAAAATAATGATCAGAATCGGTTCATTAAATTTTAGCTCATATCAAAAATGCGTGCATCTCGGAGACCGTGGATCAACCACACGAACTGTATCGTGTCGAGAAGATGAAAGAGACCAGGGAAAAGGAAGCTCAAAACAACTTTAAAATATCTTCCATTTGAGGAGTGAGATTAAAAAAAAGTCTTGACGAAAATGAAAATTGTCCCGGCGACCGACGAGAAAAAGAAATCATCAAACAAACAAAAGTTACACAACCGTAACAATGCAATTGGATACAAATGATATCCATTATCTCAGGATTTCTGCAAAAATAATGGATGAGAAGCGTCTCGGGGTAATCAATCAAGAGTATTTCCGTGTCTGCTGGTGCGACTAATAAGAATGTTCAATGAATGAGCACGGACTAGAGGCGCGATTTCTAATCAGTAAGTATTCAAAAATGATGTAAATAGTAGGTACTTGTTTACTATTACTGACGACGACCTGATTAGCGCAGTTGGTAGTGACCCTGCTTTCTGTGCTGAGGGTCCCGGGTTCAAATCCTGGTAGGGACTTTGTGTGATGAGCATGAATGTTTGTACCTCAGTCATGGATGTTTAACATCTTTATAAGTATTATATACTTAGTTCGCCCTCAGTCCATTGTACCGTACCCATAATACAAGCGTTTCTTAGTGTGGAACCGTATAGTTTGTGTGTTCATGTGGCGATATACGTGTATTACTTAAAGCTCTAGTCTACCAGAAATAAACTTAAGTATTACACACTACTGAGCTTTCTCCATGTAATTTATATTTCCCTTACACATAATAGGTTAGGTAACTCTATTTTTTCCGTTCACTTCGAGGCATTCGAATATCGATAATGCCTATTGCGAAACCTTCAACGTAGAAATGTACGAGTAACAAAAATAAGCAAGTCTGCGGTAGATTTATAGTTCTTGAAAGGTCCGTAGCGCTACGTGGTCTGGTTAATAATACGAGAACCGTCGAATTTCTTGATATTGAATATGACCGCGTCGTTCAAAATACTAGGCGACATTCCTTGTAGGCATGGTCACAAGCTGATGTATAAATTATCAATCGCCATAGACTGGATCATAGAGTAGACAATACTTTCAGTGGTATTCTGAGCTTATTCGAAATTTTTAACCGACTTCAAAAAGGAGGAGGATCTCAATTCGGTTGTATTTTTTTTATTGAAATAAATTGACGTTACAGAGGAATAGGGCATAAACATACATTTTCATTTCAGTTCACTTTGTAACGTTACACGGGAATGATTAACTGTCCGGTCCAACGGAGCGGAAAATTTAAGTTTTAGAATTGATTTAGCATTTCCAATCGGTTTCCATCATTAACCCAACTCGTACGTAGTTGAAATAAAAATACGGCATCAATATTCCCCGAAAGGAAGGCCTACAGATACAATGCAGTATACCCACTGTTTAATAAAGATATTCGGTTACAAATTAATAGTGAGCAAACGAATTTATGTTATGCCTGGCCATCTCCATGCAAAAGGGAATCGTGACGTAGTCCATTACGCTGGTATAGTGTTGACTGACGAAATTCACGTCATTCTAAATAAGATAAAATAAGTGAAATGAATAATTTTATTGAAATAAAACTATTTTTTCGGATTTTATGATGGTTGACGTCCTAGTGTCATAGTTTGCACCGGGGTACCCTCATATTTAGTTGTTGCTTGCGGCCCGATCTACGCAGAAAGTGCTCACAGTGTCTTAGGTCTTGGAATGGACCTCAAGACACTAGGACGTCAACCACCTCAGTCTTCCCATGACCATGGTTACTGTAAAGCAGCCGAATCGTCGGGAAAGTAAAAAAATAAAATAAACCCGATAAAATTCGAATAAAATGTTTTATTTAAATGTGTAGTATTCGCGTAAATATAAGAAATTAATATGTGAATAATTTAAAATAAAATTTATAATTAAGCTCTCTGAAGAATTAATAGTACTCTTTCATCTTCAAAGTAACATGGTTAGAAGCAAACAACAATACCCGGAAGGTATAATCATAGCCCTCCCTTTCGGTTTTGCCGCTTGCAAAAAGGTAAGAAATCCCCTCCGGTTGCGAATAGCCACAAAGATTAACTTCTTGATAACTTTTCCGGTAGATAAACTTGGCCTCTTTATATTAAATTATTCCAAAACTTTGAGGTAGCGACAATGAAGACTTTTGAGAGTGCTAATTGATTGATACCTTTTAAAAATTGTATGCTTTATTTATGTTTAATTTTAAAACGATTTCTAAAGTTCACCAAAAAAATGGTCCAGGTTTAGGATATTAGCTAGTAGCTAGTCCTCTCAACATGAGGACTAAGGGTATTCTTAGTCCATGCAGTCTAAGCGCCCTAGATTTGGTAAAGAATGTATAGGTAGCAAACAGAAGTTGACCCAACCAGCGACCCAAAACTCGGACAATTCTTTGCTCAGTGTAGGATTTTAGCAATTCTGGAAAAGAAAAAGTCGTTAGCTTGTAAATAATCAGTAGTTTACTGTTTTTATTTTAATTTATTTTTACTAATATGTTGTTTTAATTTTAAATTTTGTTAACATTCATAGATTTGAATTTCACCTATATAAAATTCACATTTTTTGTATAAATTTAGGGGTAGTCATTTAACAGTCTTATAGCAGGCTTAGTAACATCGGTATAAGTATACCCGGAAAATCCGTTGTCACACTGATGACTTTTTTAAAGCTATAAATTCTGAATAACGTAGTCCAATAGACGCCAATGACCAACAAGAGCCTATTCACGTAAATAAGTATTTACCCGGTTATTTAGAGTGGTCACTTCACCATGACACCCCAGTGGACTTAACCCCCATGAGGGCTAATCAAAGAAGCTACATATAAGAGAAAAAGGACAAAATTACTGCGAAATAGGATTATGTTTAATGCAGACAGTTCAAAAAAAGATAATTCAAACGTCATTTAAAACGGATAGCTTTCCGAATGGTTAAATGATTCTAATTCTCGGTTCACTAAACATCAATATTGATTGAAGGCTAAGCACCCATTCGTAATCAACCAAAACGATCGAATACTTAATTTGAAAAATATGAAATTCGAACGTTCTGTTCGCTTTATAAAAATTACCCGCTAGGGACGAAAGGGCAGCGTATCTACGAATCAGCAACGTATATAAGTACATATAATAATATCGGCTAGGCGATTAAACGCTAGCTTTGATCGATGTTATATCCACTGGCCTAAGCAAACGAAATCATACCCTTTTCGGATACCATAGTTACTATTATTGCCCCTTTTATTTTGCTGGGTAAGACGATGTTTATATAATGGCGTATTTTTACCCCCATCAGCGATGTGTGTGGGTTAATGGCTCATTTTGAGCGCTTGTACCTACTATGAAAGGTGGTAATAATGTTTTATATACCTACTTATATTTGTGAATAAAATAGTACTAAAAATATATATTTAAAATGCATTTCGGTGTTTGGCTCGTCCTTTAGCCCTACCCATATACTTATGTAATAAGTAGGTAGATAAAAACCCTATATCGATATAACTTTACGATATCAAAGGGATTATCGTGAAAAGGCTTAATCTTAGGCCCTTACGGATAAAATATCTTCAGGAATTCGCCAAGTAGACAAAATCAACATTATAAATCCATTTATTCTCAATGTCTACGTTCTGCCCCAATCCTTAGGCCTAGAAATTCGAAATCCAAAGCTGTCTTATTATACTAACAGGGTAACACTCGTGAGAAATGATTCCCGAGCACCTTTGTGTACAAGAAAGTTTCAAACAAATACTTCTAAAACGTCGAGTTATTAAACAAAGACTTGAGTTAACTATCCAGTTCCAATTTAGTTAAGTAGTTTCAAACATTTCAGGCCAAAATAAAAGTGGGGTAATAAAAAAGTGGGGTGATAAAAAAGCGGGGTAGGAAGCGTTAGCTGCCATCTTGGTGGGAGATTAACAGCCATAATCAAGCAATTGGGTGAGGATTACAGCGATTTTTATGTCGCCATCGACGGTGGCGCCCCGGCGGCCTACGAGCATATCATCAATCAAGCTCGCGCGTCGAAACTCGCGCAATACTCGTAACAATGACGAGCGCGTCCGTGAAGAAATTACGCTGGAAAATGAACGTACGTTAGATGGTACGGTACGGTACGGTACGGTACGGTACGGTACGGTACGGTACGGTACGCTAATAAATGTAGATTTAATGTAAACGATACCGTCTCCCAATATAAATAAGCGTCGTTCCGTGATTATTCATCGCTAAAAGAAATGCTGTGATAATTTTTCCGTTTTTATGGAGGCTATTTCTTTGTGTGTGGCAGCTATGAAACGGCTCGATAAGAACGTTCATTCACTGACGCTGAAAGAAAACCGTTATAAGTATTATAAATATGTTAAAGTATCAATAAATTAGAACAATAATACAAACCCTTTTTAATGTTCCACTGGTGGGCTCGGGCCTCCCATCAATAGGAGGGTATCCCATCAATAAATTAAAACCAAATCTTAATTGATGTAGACAGGTAAGCATCAATTACGTAAGCAACATATCATATTTCTGGTATTTTTTTTTGTAACTACCCTAAAAATCTTACTCTTGCAATTATCTCTACGTAGAAAGATTCATGAAAATAGTAGCTGAGATTTTTTAACAAACTTGATGTTTCAGTCATCACGACCGGTAAAATAAAATAAATTAAATTAAAAATAAAAAAAATCTTCCTTCCTTCACGAACGGTACAATAAAGGCTTAATTATATGTTGTTTTGGTGACGAGCAAACTCTAAACAAAGGGAATTTGTAAGCCACATCGGCGCACCCTTTTTTCATAAAGTTAATCCTCAGAAAATGCTCCTAGATGGCGCTGGTTGTAAACTTTGTGAAAAAACTTATTATGATGTCTTGATAACGGTATATAACATTATGAACTTATAAAGCGGTGCTCGTTTCAGGGGTCTCATAAGCAAGCTCGTTTTAACATAAATTATTATGTGCATAAGCTATATTGCAGCTTAGTTGGTCGGTACATACGTCACTAGTATAACAACACCTACTAATGAAAACCAGGTTTCTTGGTCCCCCTAATGACGTAAACATTGTTTAAAACGTACTTTAAGATAGCCACTATATTTTTAAATCAATATATTTTTGTGAAACAATTTAGGTACTTGTTTTTTTTATTCATAATAAACAAACCTGTTTAAGTTAAATAATGTATTTGACTCCCATATGTGAGGAATTCGCGGGCTGGGCATGATAGCGCTTGGACTAAAAAAAAAAAACAAAAAAATATAAATAAAAAAAAGAACACGTTTAGGTAGGTATTATTATACGGTCATATGAAAAAATGTGTGAACAAATACGTTTCCATTATACGAAATAACATCAAGATCTGTATTATCCCTCTGAATAATTAGTAGAAACCGATTACAAATCCCATTTAAATTCAATACACCATAGATTCGTATGTGGGTACTTATGTATTGTAAAATTTATATGGGCACCGTATATTATTCATTTGATCGAAACGGACAATCTAATTTCTATACTATAGGTACTACGCTATTCCCACTACAATAAAAAAAAAATCCTTATCACAAGCTCCTATTTGTTCCAAGAACTTGAAAAGCTTCAGATAGAGTCGGGAGCAACAAATATAAACCAACAAAATACTTACCTAGCCCGCAGCACTACCATCTAAAACTTGGAATAAAATGCCTTCAGCGAATTGGAGATAATCTAGGCAAGCGTGGTTGAACTGTCGAAAGCGAAAAAAACTGCTGTTGGAAGTTACAAAGATTGCTCCGTTGAAGTGGAATAAGGAATGTGCCACACAAAATAGTCTGAAATCGATTTGTTTTTAACACGTTTCTCTTATAAAAGATACCTACTTGATAGTCGTCGACTCTATCAAGAAAAACAAAACTATCATAATGAAACACATCACAGGTACGATCCTCTATCAGGTCAAGTTTTTACAAATTAAATTAGTATTGTGACTAGGTAAGTGTATTTAGTTGGTAATTACGTTTTCGGCATATTTTTATTTTATACATAACTAGCTGTCCCGGCGAAATTCGTGCCGCCTCAGAGCCAAATGTATGAGATTTTTTTTTTTTTATTACATTATAGGAAACTATTTGATCTCGATCTCACCTGATGGTAAGTGACGATGAGATCTACGATGGAGCATACTTGCCTAGGTAGGAAGGCGGCAGTAGATAGAGACGCTACATTCACTAGGCACATGCAGCGCAACTGATCTGACCCGCCATCCATGAATGGCAACACCGAACATCATGCTGGAACACGGCTAGGCCGCTTGGCGACATGGCTTTGTTCAGTGGGTGGTGACTAGCCACGGCCGAAGCCTACCACCAGTAGAGTTGTCACCTGGTTGGCACCACCCAGGGTCACGTGTAGGGTATCTCGAGGGTGTTTTTGGAATTTTCCCCATGTTTTACTAGTTATTCTGCTAATAAATATGTTATTGCTATACTCATCATTTACTTTCAAAACTTCTATAAACGAGATTTCTTATTTATTATGTTTGATGGCCCTATTAGCCCAGTTGGTAGTGACCCGGTTTTCTGTGCTAAGTGTCCCGATTCGAGTACTTCCGTCCAAACTCCCTGGCAAATTTTGTGTGATAAGCTGATAAGCGAGCACGAATGTTTGTCCTCAAGTCATAGATGACTAACATATTTATTTAAGTACCTACTAGCTGACCAGGCAAACGTTGTTTTGCCATATAAAATAAATTAAGATATATACTATCCTATCTTTCAAGTTGGATAAAACTGCACACAGTGTGCAAAATTTTATTAAAATCGGTTTAGTAGTTTAGGAGTCCATAGCGGACAAACACCGTGACACGTATGTTATATATATTAAGATTATATACCGGGATCGTCCCCAGTTTATTACTCGTTACCCATAAAAGCGTCGCTTAGTTTGAGACCGTACAGTTGGCTTGTTCGTCTTGCGACACAATATTATTATTATTAATCAGTGTGTCACCAACTCGGCACTGTTTGTTCATACTTCAGACCAACTTTGACGTCTCGAAAGCACTTGATACAGGATTTGGATGCGACGAAGCGCTCCCGATAAAGAATGGTTGGAAAACAAAAGGAAGCCACCGAAATCTTTTAGCACATTACTGCTCTGTACTTAACCGCCCTTCTGTTGTGGCGAAAAACTTCCCTATAAGAGCCTCAGGGATTTACTTTGATGAAAACGAATTACGTAATCATGCGAATTTGGTGCGAAATTTTCCTGTTGAGCGCGAAGACATTTTAATTTGGATAAAAATATGTATACACATGTATTACCATAACATGTAGGTAATACGCATATATTAGAATATTTTTTATTCATGTAAACCATTTTGAATCAGCAAAAATGAGACAAAATGTTAAGCTACAACTTTACCACGCTTTCGAAATGCCGTTCCTATGGAGAAGAACGGGCAAGAAACTCCATGGTTGCTCTTTTTAAAAAGATCTTTTAGATGTTTGAGCAGTACACTGTTGAGGGTATGTGAGAATAATGTAGGAACGGCTAATCAGGCTTAAGTAGATGGTTAAAAGTACCAAACTTAAGTAAATAATTACATGGTAATGGCTTCATGGATCCCACATTTACAACGGGATTAGCTGAATTGTTTTATGAAACTCCAATCAAAGAATACAATGAAAAAAGATGATGTACCTATATATAATGAACTTTTGAAAAGCTTTGAAATACAAAAGTTTTAATAAACGCTTCCTAAAACAATAACACCCAAAGACGGGGTGATACTGAAAATGAATACAAACGTTACTATTTGCTAGATAAAGCAATACAAGCTGAAAGTTCTTGTTTGCACGATTAACGAAATAAACTGTTGTCTTGTTAGTATTCATGGGGCCCCACTCATTGTGTATTCGAGGAGCGAATGTAAATGAAATATGGACTATTCTCCGTGAATTTTGAACACAAGGTACGACGGCTATACTCTAGTTACTCGTTAACTGTGTTTTTTATGCTCTGCGGTTCGTTTATTAGCAATATTGCTTAATTAGTGTAAGAGAAGGAAAATGGGCGTAGGTACATTTATAAATTTACCGCTATTAGATTAAAGTAGGTAGGTTACTATATTAAGCGTGAATATGCGTATCTATGCCATCGATGTATACTTTTAGAGCTGTTTAGAGCTGTCGCACTACGTACGCCGCAGACGCCACGACCACGGAATAAGTAGAGCGGTAGCTCTCATTCTATGTATTCCCATTTTCAGCGCGATCCATACGCTTCAGCCGAACAGCACATACTTTTTTTTTTTTATACATTATAGGCAAGTATTTGATCTCGATCTCACCTGATGGTAAGTGATGATGAGATCTACGATGGAGCATACTTGCCTAGGTAGGAAGGCGGCAGTAGATCGAGACGCTACATTCACTAGGCACATTGAGACGCCAGAATATCTCGCGTGCTTAGCTCTATGGTCACACCAACAAAATGTCTTAATAAGGTTTCCAAGATACAGGCTTGCCCCTAGTTTGGAATCACAACTTAACCTACCATGTCAAATGGTCAAACTGAAAATGACATTAACTTTACTTTGTAATTTTTCTTTCCCTAATTTAAGGGTAAGACCTTTGTGGGTGTAGCTCATGAAGCTCTATCCACTTGTCTCTACCTAGAGTAGTCTCTTCTTCTTCTTCTTTTTTTACGAAATGAAATGTGATGAAATAAAATGGATATGCAAATGGCCTCACCCACAACATAGCGGGTATTTTGCCAATATCAAGTAATTAATAGCAATAAAACATTCAATAAATACACATTATAAATAAAATAATGGATGTGACATGATGATATGAAAATGGCGTCCCTAGAATAGTCTCTTTCATCTCCTTATATGACATGACACTGACGTTTTCTTTTATCTGACTCATGTAGTGTATTTTAGTTTTTTATCTTTCACGCTTTCTTTCTTCCTGTGTATGATACATATTACCTGTCTGAATTCACGTTAATGTTTCCACTACCTTATAACCCAGCAATCGATGATATCCCATGTCTATAATATAGGGGCAAGTGATAAGGTACGTGCCGAAAACATGCCGAGGGAGATTCGTGAGGGACAATGGCGTCACGCGTTCATACATACAAAGCTCCTCTTTAGCGCAGAGGTCATGTTATATATTGATTTATATTTGGGTCCATAAATATTTGAATGAAATTTGACTATGAGTTTCATACAACGTCATGCTACTCGTATGATCTCGATTTAGTACAACCTATGCGCGAAAATATCTTATTAGATACATTTTAAAACAAATAAAATAATATATACATAGGTTCATAATATATTGTAAATAAACATCTAATATAACAATTGAATGACAACAATTAATTATGCCGTTGTTGCGAACAACAATATTACGATACATAATATGTTGTATGTGATGTCAACTGACTTTCTTGGTAAAAAAAGTCAAATTTCCGTCCAAATTATAAATTTCGCGCCATTTACTATAGTGTCTACCTTAAGATAATAAAAAAGATAAATTGTGAATGCCTTAACTTTGAATCTAAATGATTTCTAACAATGACATCGTCTACAATACATCAGCAAATACCTTAAAGTTTAAAATTGAATATTCATGTATACAAATAGAAAGCTTACATAATTATTTTAGTGGATCTGTTTGGAATAACAAGGCATGTCCAAATTGGACTTGAAAACGTGACGTTGCAAAATAACTACGAAATGTTCTTGATTCGGTCCTTGAACAGAAACGCGATATTGGAGACACTAAATATTTGCAGAAACACTTCAAGATAGCGTCTAGACGTTAATAAATAATTCCAGCCCTTTTTTTTTTTATGTCCCACTGCTGGGCACGGGCCTCCCCTCAATGCGAGGGGGGTTTAGGCCATAGTCCACCACGCTGGCCCAGTGCGGGTTGGCAGACTTCACACATCTTTCGAGGGGTTCCCTCAGACATGCAGGTTTCCTCACGATGTTTTCCTTCACCGTTTAGCAAGTGATAATCTTGGTTGAAAATGAGATTCGCACATGAAAAATCCCAGAGGTGCGAGCCGGGGTTTGAACCTGCAATCCTCGTTACCGAGGCAAGCGTTCTACCAACTTGGCTATCACTGCTTCGTCTAGACGTTAAAATGGTTTAATATGTTCGTTAGAATCAAGTCAATATGCTTGAAAAGTTCGGAGGTAAATATGAAAAAAATAATATTTTGGCTGAACCTATAACTTGTCATAAAAAGAACAAAAAGTGTTGCCAAGAACTCCTTACTCGTGATGTCATACACGATATTCTACCCTTAGTTTAACTCCCTTAAATTTCGAAGATAAGATAAACACGCACATTAAAGTTCGGGAAATTTCGTGATGAGTGTAATATTGTCCTTTACCTTTTTGGTTGAAATGCGAATCTGCAGGAGATAAACTTCGCAGGAGTCGAAATAAAAAACGCACCTACATATCACCATACAACGCATCATACACATAACATATCAAATACATAATATCTTACTCCAATAGTGAATAATGCGAATATTCCTTTGCATTGAATATTCTTAGAATTAAAAATTCGAAATGTAATTTTATAAAAAAGAAAAAACAATGGACTGGAAACGATCCCAGTTACATCCAAATCAGGTGAAAGTACGAGTAAAATATTTTTTTTTTTTTTTTATTACATTATAGGCAAGTATTTGATCTCGATCTCACCTGATGGTAAGTGACGATGAGATCTACGATGGAGCATACTTGCCTAGGTAGGAAGGCGGCAGTAGATAGAGGCACATGCAGCGCAACTGATCTGACCCGCCATCCATGAATGGCAACACCGAACATCATGCCGGAACACGGCTAGGCCGCTTGGCGACATGGCTTTGTTCAGTGGGTGGTGACTAGCCACGGCCGAAGCCTACCACCAGTGATACCCCTTTACATACAAAATGATTCGCACATCTGAAACAACGGATGCTCCAACTCGACTCCCGAGCCACGACTCTCTGAATCTTCTTAATGTGAAATGTTTCAAATGGCAGCCATTGTTTTGCCCCCACAAAAAGCATCAAATAAGAAACGGCGAACACAAAACGAAGTATAGAGAGCACTCCGTATCGTAACAGTGAAGCGAGAATACGATATGTCTCCATCACATTTCCATACATTCTGGAGCTCGACGCGAGAACGATAGGTACCTATTCTGCAGTGATGCGTGACGGTGAAAATACCTCTTTACTCGGCCTGTTTTATTTTCTTTGAATTCATTTATTGCTGGGTAATGTATCACGGCGGCTTGGAGCGGAACTTAAGGACTGGCACGCGGCTGAAGGAATGTATGTTGATATCGCTTTTTTATACGAGAATCATAATCGTTTTGTTGGTGTTTGTCGGATCCAACGTGAAACAGGATTGGGATTAAAATAAGTCATTATTATCTGGAAAATGAACATAATCACAGCATTTATTGGTGTTGAAATTCAACGTTGTAGCTACTATATTTGGTTGAAAAAATACAAATCTAAGAAAAAAAATGAACAATGAAAATATTCAAAGTAATCCGAAGAAATAAAATAAAAAGTACATAAAACTAGAATAACTAAGCCTGCTTCCACTCTGTTCTCTAGCTCCAAAAAAAGTAAAATATAATTACGAACGGAAAAACGTTGGAGTTTGAAACTTTTGTAATATTTTCCTGACGTATGTAATACGTACCTAGGTACTAAAATTACGTGACGACCCGGACGACGCTTTTGAGCTACCGAGCATGGATGCTACAAGTGCCAATTTAAAAGGAAGCCAAGGAAAAATGTGCTTAACAGTCAAGTAAGAACTTCCCTCTTTCTAAATTTCGCAAATCTTTTTATTGTATCTAAGATTTTTTTAAACATAATTTTCTTCAGTTTTCCTATAAATGCTATGCAAAAAACCTGTTTTTTTTTTCCATCAAGACGCTGTATCTTCAAAGTGGTTATTCGGATAGGCAGCGCCGCGAAATGTGTCTAACTAGTATTTAACAGAGAACGACTTTGTATTGTTTCTATTTAAAGCCAGTTTAATATGGTCTTTAAAAAGTGGTACAGTAAATAAAAATGATTGAGAAGCTTATATAATTTAAATAAAAAGATTATTATTTAACAGTACCTTCCTATATCTACGTATAGAAATGATTCACCCAAGTAGGTGTAATTATGCTTAATAATGGGAATTCAACCACTTGGGAAATACATCAGTATTTTTACTATACATACATAAATACTAGTTGGTAGTTAATTATACAGGCTGATTCAGAAAGGGTGTAACCCTTCAGCCTGCGCTTTAATTATTTTGTGAATTCAGTTTTTTGAAAATTAAACTTAAAAAGAAATGTTGACAAACAATCACAATTGTAGTTTTGTTGGGAACAAAATTTATTTTTCAAAATTGTCTCATATATATTCTTATATCACATAATGATTACAAGAAGCGCAGGTTCAAAGATCAGTATACCCTTTCTGAACCACCCTGTATTCCCTTTATTCTGTATTGTGTTTTTGTATAAAAATAAACCCATGAACTTATTTACACGTCATGTCAATAACAATCACGCCAACTTCATAACACTTTATACTAAGCTAAAAGGTACTTATAAAATGTTTTTTTATGTAAGCAATTTTATAAATAAGTAATCGGTTTTTTACACGCTCATTGAGACCTCAGTTTTACCGATGAAAAGCCGTTTTATGAAAGAAATTTTGATTGATGTGACAAGATTTTTTCCGGTCCACCCTTCTAAGCTTCGAATTACTTTCAATTTATCAACACAGCATGAATTCTCTGATAAAAAGTATGGAAGTATTTTAACTTTATGGATTCTTAATACTTTTCCTTTTGAAGATTTTCGCCGAAATATATTTTGTGGCTTTTATCTAGATCCTTTGGGGCCATGGATCTTATGTACAGCTAGATTATGCCGTTGAGAAATAAATAATAACAAGCGGGATCTATATATCACTTAGCAGTGATAGGCATGTTGGTAGAACACTCGCATCGATAACGAGGTTCGTAAGTTCAACCCCGGCTCGCACCTCTAGGATTTCTGGATTTCATGTGCGAATCTTTTTTCCAACCATTATTATCACTTGCTAAATGGTGAAGGAAAACATCGTGAGGAAACCTGCATGTCTGAGAGAACCCCTCATAAAGCGTGTCAAGTCCACCAACCCGCACTGGGCCAGCGCGGTGGTGTATGGCCTAATCCCCCTCGCATTGAGGTGAGGCTCGAGTCTAACAGTTGGACCCTAAAAAGGGCTGCTTTGATTATTATTATAAAAATACCTACCCACTTAAATTTATGGAGTACTAGCTGCGCCCGGCGGTGTTACCCGCGATAAAAAGTATGAAAAATTAAAACATCTATCCCACGGGAACCATACATTTTACCGGGATAAAAAGTAGCCTATGTGCTATTCCAGACTATAATCTATCTCTGTGCCAAATTTCATCTAGATCCGTTCAGCCGTTCGGGCGTGAAAGAGTAACAAACATCCATCCATCTATCCATCCAAACTTTCACATTTATAATATTAGTATAGATTCGCTATAACCGTCTTGAGTATACAAGTCGCGGATGAAATGTAATTGTGTTTCTATTTATTTAAATATTTTAAAGCTATTTACGCTCCCTTTTGAGGAGATGACAGGATAATTATTTTTCAAAGTAAATCGGAAGCATATATTGCTACATCTTTCCCTATCATCTATACATATAAATAAAATTGGAGTGTCTGTTTGTAATAATAAAATAACCGCTTTTTACTAAGTGCATTTGGATGTATACACGTTACCTATACCGACACAACATTTTTTACAATTTTTGTCTGTCTGTCTGTCTGTCCGTCTGTCTGTCTGTCTGTCTGTCTGTCTGTCTGTTTGTTCCGGCTAATCTCTGAAATGGCTGGACCGATTTTGACGGGACTTGCACCGACCCGAAGTCGCGGGCAACAGCTAGTATTAAAAATAACATTGAATTTACATGTTAAGATTTGTAGCCACCCGAGTCTAGTTTTTGGGGCTATACTCTTTGTCTTAAAAACTCAGCTTGCGTGGTGAACTGTGCCCGCAGGTCAACCTCGCACCGTGCGGGAGCCCTAATTATGGGAGCACGCCCTAATTGGACCTCTGCGAACCCCTTTCAGGAATACATAAATGTTGATGTTTTTTCGTTCTCTAAAACCAAGACGAAACCAACTAATATATTCTGTTCTATTATCTAAGTAGTTTTCCCAGTGACCGATCAATCGAATAGTTCTATCGATCAAAAATCAGATCAAGATGAGCCTAACAAATTAGTTGTAACAAAAATATACGCAAGTTGGTATGAATAATGCTAGCCTCCACGAAAATAATAATTTCTCAAAACCAGTTCAACTCAAATGTACCTAAGTAAATCGAAAACCTTGTTGCTTTCATAAAATGTATGTAAACACAGAACCTACGTATTCCTTCTTTATTTTTTGAATTTACATTCATTATACAGGGATATTTTAATTTTGTTAACAATGTTATAAAGGTGCGCTGCTTTAGCATCTACGAGGTGGTAAAGAAAATATACCGTAGAGTCAACAAAAAAGACGCTGAACAGTCACATAATTTATTGCAGTGTTGTCAACATATAAATAATACAACGTCATACGTTCATTACTGGACTCTTGTGTGCATATTAAGGTATTGAAATAAATTCAGGGAAATATTACAATACGTTCATGCTCCATAACTGCTCTATTATTAAATCTGTGGAGATACTCACATAACGATATTAAACTATGAACTAACTTAAACATGATTTTGGTTCCCTATATTAAGATATTAATCTTAGATAACTTTAATTGCTATTATTATCTACTAGCTGTCCCCGCGAAATTCGTATCGCCTCAGAATCAAACGTATAATTAAATGAATTATCTTTATTATTATTTATCTAGTGAATGTTTTAATAGTTATTGTTCTATTCGGGGCGGAGACAAATAAAAAAAATCAAAGATTATAATAATCAGCCCACCCGTTCTGAAGCTATAAATGGTGTAACTAACACGACTTTGTTTTGTATAATAAGATTGCTAAAGGTCCAATAACAATGATCACTAAAATATATTTATATTAATCTCGTTTTGACAATACAAGTAAATATGCATATCCTAACATACTGGTTGACAAAAAAATTTTAATAAAATATAAACGTACTATTAAGAAAGTTTTATATTTATTCTGGGCTTTAAACACGGGTCAGTCCTATCTTTACTTAGAATTAGATTGCTAAGAAGCCATAGAAAAAAACCCTAAATCTATTATTATAACTAGAAGACCCACAAAATATTAATATTTACTATGCGGTGCCATACAAAAATGATTCCTAAGTCAAATATAGACATAATAGTCCAAAGCGACTTAGCTCCATTTCACACAAGGGCAAAAGTCGCGCAACTTCAATCACATGCCACATAATGCGTGAATTATGCGTGAGAGGGTGAGAATACGGGACGTAAGATACGTAATACGATTTTCACAGGCTTTGTCTCGTCGCCATTTATTGGCTTACCTCCCAGTTTTGTTATGTACTGTATATGGTGACAGAGACTTATGCGGCCGTGTAAAATATACTTTATAACACTGTTTCATACTGCAGCACTCGAATGAATTAAAGCTTTTGTAAGGTGAGAAAAGTTGAACGTACAGCCGTGTACTAAGTGAGCGCGCGGCCTTGCAAGCCTGTCTTGGGCATACGCCACACGCCGTAGCCTCAATTCAATTATATTTTTTAAGTTTAATGGCTTCACCGATCTTCGGTGATTTTGCCAGTGTCAAGGTGAAAAAGAAAAACGTATATAGTTTTCATTCGAGAAAATTTGTTTACGCATTTGAACCAAACAGTCGACTGACAGTGAATCAAAAGACAGCGCTAAGGCAAGGCAACGCGAGAATTTGCCTCGTGCAAAAAAAACTCGGCTGAGCCACGAACTAATTCTTGCCTCGTGAGGCTGCTCGATCAGTATGAACATCCTTTAATAATGAAGACCGCTGACTGCAGCGTTCATATTTTTTTTAATTTATTCGAGGCAAAGACAGTATGATAGTACATGCTTCCTCAGTTTAACTCCAGTGCAGTATGCTAGTGAGACAGTCCAGTGTAAAATTATGCAAGTCAAACGTAGAACACCAGTTTCATATTATCATTATCATCATCCATATTTTATTATTTATGTGTTTTTATTCGGTATTTATTGACATTATTATCGCTATTAAATACTTCACACTGGAAATATAAGTACCCAGCAATTTGTTTCATCGCATTTCATTTCGTAAAGAAAGAAGTAAGTATAAATGAAACGTAGTACTGTGAGAAAAATATTAAAAATCCTACCAAGCAATTAAAATAGCATATTACACCAGCGACGTCGTCAGTGATATACGAGATTCCCCACGCATGTATTACATAACCTACATTTTGTTATAGCGTGTGCCGTGCTCCTAGCAAACCTTCTTTTGTCTTGTGCAAGCGAGGAGGCGAGCTTTGGGAATACGCGTTTAGCGCATATGCTTTAAAAGTTGTTTTAATAAAGTAAAAAAAATAAAGTAACAACGCAACGCAAGTAACAACTAAATATGAGGGTACCCCCGTCAAACTATGACACTAGGACGTCAACCACCTCAGTCCTCCCGTGACCATGGTTGCTGCAAAGCAGCCGAAACGTCGGGAACGTAAAATAAAAAATAAACGGCGATAAAATCCTTAAGATTAGTTTTATTTCAAGGTAGTATTCGCGTAAATATAAGAAATCAATAAGAAAAATAAAGTTGTTTACTTGTTCCATTTACGTGATGCGAAACAAGAATAGTATTTCCTTCTCATTTTACATAATGTATTGATAAAACCCTTATCTTGCTATAGATTCTAATATATAATATAATAAAGATGGTAATTTTATTAATTAACTTTGTAATTAATCCTCCTCACATTTAAGGGAAAACCATGTCCAACAGTAAGGCATACGGTTACAGGTTATGATTATAATGTACGTCTCTACAGGATATATATAAACTATACTACATACTACGTAAGTATATCACCTATAAGAATGAGGATACTTTCCATTCCCCATAATAGATCATTAATGAATAATGTATGATGAGATCATAATTTTGTACTACATTGTATTTAGATACATAAACATATTTCTTATATGTAATGAAGATTGATTATTAGTAACACAACCTTTTAGCGGAGGCCACTCAACGTCAATGTTAATTACCCGACGAACGCAACATACGAAGTTATTAACGTAACATAATCATAACATCTTAATCTTACTCGAACCTATAAAATCTATACATATAAATAAAATTGGAGTGTCTGTTTGTAATATTAAAATAACCGCTTTTTACTAAGTGCATTTGGATGTATACACGGTACAAACAACATTTTATAAAAAATTTGTCTGTCTGTCTGTCTATCTGTTTGTTCCGGCTAATCTCTGAAATGGGTGGACCGATTTTGACGGGACTTTCACTGGCAGATAGCTGATGTAACAAGGAGTAACTAAGGATACTTTTATTTTAGAAAATAAAATAGGAAGCTCCGAATAAAAATTACAACCAATGTTGCAGCGCTGCGCCTGATTAAGTTTGATAGCAACAACCTGCAATGCGTCCCGCGGGCTAAGAACGCGCGAGCTGGCTGTTGCCAACGGTTGTGTCTTTGTTAAATACCACGCGGACGAAGTCGCGGGTAACAGCTAGTGTATTATATAATAATACGGTAGTAGATCACCGGCGCAAACGAATACGCATTATTATTTTTTCGATGTTATTGACAAAGACTATTCGACGGTATATATACTTTAAAGTATAGGAACTGTGACGATCATAGGAAGTAAAGCTGTTTTATTTTTATTTATACAAACACTATCTATTTTAAATAAGAATTCTGAAATTCATACTTGGTATCGCGTGAATGGAAACATTAATTACTAAGTGTGACGCCACATCCCACCATTTTCATTTTTCACCGTGGCAGCTAAGAACTAATAAACAAAAAAGGTCCTACCAAATTTAAAATTTCGATTATAATAATGTTACAAAATACAAATATTAGGGCCCGTTTCTCATTAAACTCTATCAATAACTCATTTGACAGATAACCCATAACAATCTCTTGAATAAGTTGGGCATAGTATTTACTGTGGAATAGGAGCACATTGTGAAACATACCAAATTATATGCTTCTCTAGGTTTATTCTTGGTTTATTATACAAACAACTGTAAGTACATTTAATGTTAATTCCAATAATGAGTGCAGGGCCCTATTATAAAGAAAGAAAAACATATTATTGTCCAAATATTTATGTATATTCAACAGCATACGACCATTTTTTCTTTGGGGAATGAAGACGTTATGGGATAACATATAAACATACCTCCTACTCCTATAAACCCTGCAGATGTATAATAGTACAGTAACGACCCTCGCTCTAGGGCATCGAGGCGGACAATGGCCTGAATCCCACTCAACTTGGGAGGAGGCGTGTGCCTAACAGCGGGACACGAAAGATACGAATACGCAAAATAGGCTTTCCGTTTGATAATGCGACACGCAATATTAAACCCTACTACCCTCCGTAAATTACAGATAGGAAAAGAAAATGCCTTGATAATTCATTTCCCCTAATCACATTGTCCACACGTTATGGCCGCTTTTGTCTAGGGATGACCTGATTCATTGGGGAATAGATTAAACACATAATTGTTATTGCATCTCATGATTTCTAACGTTGTAATAATATTGGCTTGATCTATACAACTAATCGCAATAAATACCACTTATTAGGTTAAAATGAAGTAACTAGGCATACTTGACTAGTATTGACTTTATGCCAAGCAGTAACTATACCAGAATCTCTAGCTAAAATAATAATAGTTATGAATAATTATCGGTTATCAAAGCATAAGCGTCAGATTTGCTCTAGCGTGGGACATGGGCACATAAACTTCGAGCAGTAAATAGTTTTATGGTAAGATAGGCGTTTAGAAAGCAACGTCCAAGTATCTACATATTACTAATAAAGCAACCTCCGACAAGAGTCATATAAAAAATAATGGAAGCGTATTTTTTTACAGAAATATATATATATATATATGTAGTTTCTAAAAAAAAATACACTTCCAGTATTTTGTATATGACTTTTGTCGGAGGTGGCTTTATTAGAAATATATAGATACTACTGGATGGTTACAATAAAATTTAATTTAAAATGTAATGCAACTGGTCATAAATAACATGGCCATAAGATTCAAAAACAGTTTTATCTCAACCAACATTTATTATTAAATTTTGAGTACGAGATAACATTGTCGGGCTATTAGAGTGAGCCGGTAGAACTCCCCATGGTTACAAGTTTATTTTCATAGACAATAGGTATGCTAGTACATTATTGAAATAGCAGTAGCTATATATTGTGGTATATACCTCGGCGACGCCTATATTTACCCGAACGGGTTAGAGGCGCAATGCAGTGCACCCACATTTCACCGATAGTAATTTTGGTTATAACACAATAGCGGACGACCCTATTGTTATACATCGGGCTCACTCCCCCTTAATGCGAAGAGGATTCCGGCCATAGTCCCCCACACTGGGTTAGTAAGGGATGGCGAACATCACATGGCTCTTGAAAGGCGTACAAGTATCTTCACGCTGTTTTCCCTTTAGCGTACAGCAAGTGACAATTATTAAATGGGAGATTATATTTTAAAACACCAAATTTGCACACCTTGTTGCCGACGCAGCATCCTATCTCCTATCTGAATACATTACAACCTTACTTAATATTACTCAGCGTATATACTTTACTAATAGCTGCAGGGCAATGAAGACAAGTTTATATATAAGCACACACATTACGTTACTATGTGGTGTAGTGTAAACTTTATCAAAACGGCTAGTAAAGTGTCGAAAAATTGACGTGCAATACGTACGTGTGAACGAAGTCTGTACGCCAAGTGCGAGATTATTCGTAAGCTAACCGTATACTTTATAGTCTACGTATATGATATTCTATGATAACGGACGAACAAATGAATTGGGCAACAGGTTGCCTAAAGTATCGAGACTCGTGAAATAACATAATGTAGCCCAGCGTGTAGTAATATAAGAGAAAACAAAAGCTAAAAATATAATCACGCAACTCAATGTATATTTTTTGAGAAACTATAACGAATTGTTGCAAATAATTTAAGTACCACGATACTAGACTCTATTTTATATAGTATTTTAAAGTTATACTATTTGTATAACTTTAACATGTAAATACAATTCTGCCAACTAAATTGAGCTATAGGTCATTATAATTATTAATTAAAGGTAATAATTATGATTACCTCCAAATAATACCAGTAGGTCGTTGAGGCAGATAGCAGAGAATTATAAAATTGAAAGGCATGTAATTTGAAGAAAGCAACCTCTATTTGTGTAGCATATGATATTTTATATAATAATGTTTGAATAACATGATTCACGTTTGAACTTTGATTACCATAAAAATATATGTAATTATTTATTTTAATGTTGATTCATTGTTGGCTAGACTTGATTGCCTCGTATAAAATAGACGGATAGAAGCACTTCGAAGAATACTTTTAAGAGCTTGGCCCGATTGTTTGGTATGACATTGTATGTTTTCATAATGAGTCGCTATTAGCTTAAAGCTGATTGCAAAGCCAACGAAGCTACAAGGAAATATATACTCTAAAATAAATAAGATAATTAAGGGTCCTCAGAATAAATAATACGGAGAAATTAAATACAATATTAAAAAATACAGACCGGATAAACAGAAACATAAAAACAGGTATACCTAATATACCTATTACTGTCTTTAAAACTTTATTTCGAAGTTTGTAACCAGCCAGTTATTATTTTACACCGAAAAAAATATTGAAAGAAAATAGAGACAGATACTTATTTTTTTTTATGTAAGCGTAAGTGATAGTAAAATGTAAGAACGATGAAAGCATGTGGTACAAGTCCATTTGCCCACAACATCATTTTCAATTACGTTCCACTGACCAGCAACGTAAATGTAATCGACCCAAACTCAGTTCTTCCATTACGTGCGGTCATTGGAAAAATTAATATTATTATTAATATTTCGTAAATTGGAAAGTTTACCATTGGAAGCTTTTATACTTTCACCACAGTGTAATCAATTCGACTTCCTTTAGAGCGTCCTCCGAGATCATTAAAAGTCGGTTGAAGTTCGGCTATCCACATTGACTTATCGTGGAGGACTATGGCAAAATAAACGAATTATTTAATTAATGGTAATTGCCAATAAGTTTGCTGCTCTATTACATTGTGACCGAACACCATAGGGCAAATGTAAGCGAACTGCAGTGGACCTCTGCGTACGTTTTCGGGGAATATGGGCTGGCTGGTATATTATTATTATTTGACAAATTTACAATCTATCTTTTGAAAAAAGGGACAAAAAAAATAATAGCTTGTGGTAAGTCAATAAAACATGATAGTTCTTTCTTTTTCAAATTAACTTGCGACAGATATAACTTCAGAAATCGATCAAAGCTCTACTTTAAAGCTTTTACTCGTATTAAACAAAAGAAATACTACGACAATAGTAGTACAACATTTCTTTGATTAGTAACGATTTTATTGTACAAAAAGTTACAAGAAATTTAGAGCTAATTTTAATACTGTTAGGAAATAATATTCACATTCAAAATATTTTTTTCGTTACACGTTCAAAAACACACTTTGCAAAAAACGACATCGGAAATGTTGCGTTCAAAAATCCATGGATAAACTCTTTGTAACGGGAAAAGCTTTCACGCCAAATGCGAGGAGCACGGCTTTTTGTTTCCATCGAAAACAACTATGGTAGCGCGTTATGACGCCCTGATTAGCTTAGTGGGTGGTGTCCCTGCTTTCTGTGCCGAGGGTCCCGGGTTCGTATCCTGGTAGCTAGTGAAACAAATTGAACTTTTGTAACTTGCATGATATTAAATGGCGATAAAAAAATACTATAAAAAAAACAAGCCCGCCGAGTTTCTTGCCGGATTTTCTCAGTTGAGGTCATGTTGCGAACCGGTTGTAGAGTTAAGACAAACAATGTAAGATGATAACAGCCGAGTGCCCCCGTAGGCCTATATGAAATAAATGATTCGATCCTGACTGTGACTATGCAATATTGACAGAAAGATTAAATATTATTATGTTTTGTTTTTTAATAATATTTCACAATTTACTTTCGCGTTATTGGAAATTTCGGAATGTCGCTCTGTATGTCCCGGCGGGCGGGACTGTTGCTTTGTGTCCGGACAAACGCATATTTCATGGATATTACACGCCCCGGGGCGTATACTAGCGGATGGTCGCATGAAATATTCAGCAAACAATATTTTTGTATCCAAATCAAAGATATTCGGACAGGTATCGATATTTGATTGATATTGACAGACTCAGAATCTGTTACTTACTTCTTCTTCTAATTTAAGGGTTAGACCCTTGTCGGTGTAGCTGATGAAGCTCTTTCCACCTGTCTCTATCTAGAGCAGCTTCTTTCACCTCCCTATACGACATGACACCCATCCTTTCTTTTATCTGACTCATGTAGTTTATTCTTGGTCTTCCTCGTCCACGCTTTCCTTCTATCTTTCCCTCTATGATGTTCCTTATAAGGGTATCATGTCGTATGAGATGGCCCACAGATATATTAGAGGAGATATGTTATGAAAGCGGTGGGCTTGCGCTCACCTTATGCCAAAATTACGCTAACATAGAGTTTTCGCCGTCAGTCGACTGCAACTGCACGTCGGTATCGGAGCTCTAACTTTTTTTTTAAATGCCGTGTTATTCCGTGGTTGTGTGCTAAAATACTAGCAGCAAAGTGAACTACGCGAAAGATGGAATCTCATTTCACCAGCCAGTATTAAGTATTTTATTTATTCGTCTTTAAAATCATTAAAAACAACAAATCAAAAAATATTTAATGCCTTTATTATGTTATTTTAGTTTTCATGTAGCACAACGACTTTTTTATTTTTGTACAAAATACATGGCTCTTTAAGTACCACCTATGTTCGCTACTGAGTGAATGTACGAGGCAATGGATAGATCGTCTAACGATACTTTGAATAAACTGGTGCGTCGCGTGGTACGGCCGCTGTATACGGCGACGACGCAGCACGCACCGAAGAGACTTCGTATTGGTTGGTTTTAGCGAGTGGTGGGAAACAAAACGGAGACAGCGAGTTCCCATACATTTTGAATCGCACGGCATATCTCTCGTGATCTGTGAGATGGCCTATCATCTTCCCCCTTCTATTCCGTATGGTTTCCATTAATGATCTTACTTACTTACTATAGATTACTATTTTTCCGCTATTATATATACATATATATATACTTGTCAGCACAACATTAATTTATTTTATCACAACTAGATGGCGCTAGGTGGGTTGTCAAAGCAAAGAAGGACTTTCTTCTTTGCTAATCTAAACCAGACCTATGATAATACATATTATTATGATATTTATGCGGTAATTGAAAACGTTGGCTGGTTTCTAAATTGAATCCATCTATGAGACTACTTTAATGGTCTATGAATAGTAAATTCTATTGCCGAATTCAGTGTAATATATAGACGCAAAATATCTCGAGGCGAAATTAGCATTCGTAACGCTGGTGAATGTGACAAATTCCCAAATCGAAATTTTAAAATATATAATAATTGAAAAGGATATCGATTTTTTATATTTACTCGAAAACTACACATTGAAATAAAACTATTTTTTCTTGACTTGACTTGGGATCCAGTTATTAATATAATTAAAGCCCAAACTAAGCGCACCATTGCAAGACCTCAAGACACTGTGAGTACTTTTTGCGTAGATTGGACCGCAAGCAACAACAAAATATGAGAGTACCCCAGTACAAACTATGACACTAGGACGCCCGTGACCATGGTTGCTTTACTGCAGCCGAAACGTCGGGAACGTAAAAACATAATATTAACGCGATAAAATCCGTAAAATTAGTTTTATTTCAACACCTACATTTATTTATTTAAAATCAGTCACGCAGTCAATGGGTAAAACATGGTGCAATTGTGAACCTTCTATTTAAAATTTGAATTAATTTAAAACCACATAAAACATTGACCCTAATTTAAACCAAGAAAGACAATTTCAACAATTACACTACTTTACTTTATACTTGGGAAAAAAATAAGAAAAATGTATAAGTTTGCATTAAAAGAAAGGTGCAAATAAATTATAAAAGTAGTTACCGATAAAATTATAACCACAATATTCTTTAAAACTCGAAAATGTTGGCAATAATCCTATCAAATAAGTAAACAAACGCTTCTTACGTCTCGAACAAATTACTTAGCTCAAGGGGAAAATAAGATAAAAGACACTTTGAACAATAGATCAGAGGAATTGGAATGAATAATTATTTAAGTAATGAAGTTTGAGATAACCCTTAAGCGACGTTTTAATTAGTAGGAGAATAATTTTGTGTACTTTTAATTATTCAAAATAGTTTGATGCTCACCATGTAACGCCGATAGATACAAAACCAACTGATTGCCAATCCCGATTCACCAACACACGAAATTCATTTTCCACTGAAGCGTTCACCACAAAATAATTGAGAAAGTCACTTCACATTCGTTCGAACCTCCCGCTACGCCGCTACGAAGGGCTCTACGCCGAACACGTGCGATCCGCGTAGCTGAGTACATAAACTGAGTGCCGCTACGAACTAAGCTCCCGATGTTTGCCGACCGAGGCCGAATGCAGCCGAGACTTTGTAAGCCGTGATTGATATCAAATGAAATGTGAGGAATGAGTAGTTCTGGAGAGCGCTTGGTTTTAAGGATTATGTTTTTGCCGTCCTCGAGCAACATCGCTACCATCGAAGCTTTTGAAGAAAAGCTTTCTTTTGCTTGCTGCAGTCTTTTGTTAAAATACCATTCATTTGTTTTTACATGTTGTGATTAAAACGCGCCAGTCTATATTTTATGTAACGCCTACGCCTTATTTAAAAGGTACTCAATGAACCTAAGGATACTCAATGATCTTGTTTTTTTCCCTCTTCCATTCTACTGGTTTTTAGGTACTCAAACCCACTTAAAGAAACATAGAAAATTATCCTCTCATATTCTATTTGTTGCTGTGCCTACCATCTTGGTAATATTTTGTTTGTCTTATTTGGCCTACACACTCTTCCATTTTGTGAGGGTTTCAAAATTACACCTGCTAGTGAACATAAGACCATTTTGCTATAGCCTACCTAATATACTAAACTAATATAGCTTAGCATTTAATATGTCTAGAACAAGTAACAAAGAGCTTGTAGAGCTTAAATTAATGTTGAATACAAAGGCCAAGAATTCCTCTAATTAGCGTACGTAACTTAAGTAATCTCGTGTACACAGTAACTGGATTACCTAAACGATTTGTACTTGGTTTCGTTACCGCGATTCTAATTAAAAAGTAGATTATTATTTGTTAGTAATAAAAAAAAGTTTAAGATTTCATTTAAAAGGTTTTGGATTCTATTAAAATTAAAACTAAAAACTTCGTGTACCTGATACTTTGAACGATATTATTACAAAGTAGAATAGTTTAGGATTTTAATATTGGCCACTCTAGCTTCGACACTAAGCCATCAACAGGACGATTTTACGTAAATCTTATTCAAAGTTGATTCAACTTTAAACACATTTTCTTTTTGGTTCACATCTAAGGTACCGGTACCAGTCTGATATTCCTTTGAGGTTAGAATTGAAATTAAACACTCAGAGTGAAATCCTGAAATTCTCAGTAAAAGGATAATTTCCCGACAGGTTCGTATGGATACAAATATACAATTAGACTATGTACCCCGATTTTGTTTTTTTTATCTCATTACTACCACAGAAATCCAACTTAAAGTATTTCATTTACATATTACTAGCTGCGCCCGCGGTGTTTTCCGCGATTAAAAGTATGTCCTTTTGTCTAAATCATGTCGATCCTTTGCTCTATAAAAAAATAAAGCAAATCTATCCCACGGGAACCATACATTTTACTGGGATAAAAAGTAGCCTATGTGCTATTCCAGATTATAATCTATCTCTGTGCCAAATTTTATACAGATCCGTTCAGCCGTTTTGGCGTGATTGAGTAACACACATCCATCCATCCATCCATCCATCCAAACTTTCACATTTATAATATTAGTGGGATACTTAGATGAGTTGTTGGGAATAAATTGGCAGATGAAATGGATTCTTGGCAACAAAATACATAGTTCATTACAAATATCATTCAATAATTGATGTTGGTACCAATGCCAATAATTCCTAGCGGGTCTGGAATCAAATCATCTAATCCTAATTATATGGACATTAGGGTAAGCTTACATCGCGGCTGGTGAGGTGTATCTATAATATCGTTTTAATAGATTACACGTGATGTATAGCTATGTAACTGAATACTATTGTTTGATTGATGTTAAGTTTAAAAAAATATAGTTAATAAAATACTCTCGGTAAAATATGGAAACACATGATGGTGTGTGTATTATACAATATTATACATTACCTACAAAAAGTATTGCATGTTTAAGTATAAAAATATATATATTTACCGCCAGACAAACACCCACGGTCCCACACTAAGCAACGCTTGTATTATGGGTACCATACGATGGACTGAGGGTGAACTCGGTATTTAATACTTATATTGATATAAATAATCCATGACTCGGGCACAAACATTCGTGTTAATCACACAAACTTTGTCCCTACCAGCATTCGAACCCGGGACCCGCAGCACAGAAAGCAGGGTCAATACCCACTGAGCGAATCAGGTCGTCGAACGTACTGTTTACTGGCAGTAACATGGTATACCTACTATAATGGTCTCCGAGTATATTGCGGATTGAACATTTCCGTGTAACACACATCCATTCCCTTTAGTGAGAACTCAAATTAGCGTAATTCTAATTGTATACATTAGTCGAACGCCCTCGGCGTTTCTCGTAAAGACATGTTTTACCCCTTTTCACCCTCTCAGCTAATGGGCGCTTGCGTCACGGAATGGATATACTCCAGATTTCGTATGTGTAGTCCAGGCAAGCGAGTGTTGATGAGTCAGTTTGGCGATTAATGTTTGTATTGTGATGCGATTTTGATGTGCGAGTGAGTAGGTCCACCTTTTTTCAGGGTTATGCGGTTATTGTGGTAGAGATGCAATATGAAATTAACTTGCATGAACCATTTAAAACTTAATCACACCTTTTATTTTAATTTTCGCAACTTAATCTTAAGCTTTTGCAAACGGTATGCACTAACTGACGAGTGGTACGTCGGTTTTTGATGTATATGATCGATTGACTTTTCCAGCTAATCAAATCTCCTAATCGCCTTATAATAGTGTGACCAAAATCCTTTAGTGGCTTCATAGAGTATCCCTTTATATATACATACGTTTGCTACAACTTTGTGAATCAGTGAATTTGTAAAATATACTAATATACTACACATTTACAAATTACCCTTCTTAGGTAAATTTCAGTGATATGAAACGCTCTAAGAAATAAACAACTCGTTGAAAGAGCTTTAGGTAGGTAATCATACTTTTTACAAGCAGTGGATCAGTTTGACAACAATCAAAAGAGTCTTCTCGAAAAAAATGCTTAGAGTTATATTTTGATCCATTGACGTTTTATTTGACA
Source organism: Pheosia gnoma (assembly GCA_905404115.1). Classification (NCBI taxonomy): domain Eukaryota; kingdom Metazoa; phylum Arthropoda; class Insecta; order Lepidoptera; family Notodontidae; genus Pheosia; species Pheosia gnoma. The sequence goes on along the minus strand of FR989906.1, from coordinate 6,076,612 downwards.
AGCACACTGAGGCCGCATCGGAAGTGGCGTTATAACGGGATACATCATGGTACATATTCTACATCGTGAGACTGAGGATTCGGCCGTAATTTGAAGCTTACTAAAATGATACCCAACAATCGTTCTAATGAAATCACATCATCTACTCATGCTTCCACTTACGAAATGTTACCCAACCTTATAATTTGCGGATATTGAATTTATTATCATTACAGATCCCATTCAAAGGGGTTCAGTTGATTATACCGCCCCAAGACAATTGCTTCCCACTTAGGTAATTTGCGAAATTCCAAGTATATCTCCATCGCGCCCCTCCCCCGGGCGATGGAACTATACGATGACACTCGACGCCCCGGGACAACAATAAACTTTGTGACAGAGCAACGCGATATTAAACGTTTAGCACAGAACACAAAATAAAATAGATAGAATGTCAATTCGTTCAAAAACCGATGTTGTTATTTTTATATTGCAAAGTTTAAGAATTAGACTTTTTTGTTTTCTGAGAGAAGTTGCTTATGGCAATGTCCTTGTTTTACGCAACTACTCACTCGCTATAGAGTAGTATGGCAGTATAGTACTACATACTACACCCTACAGTACACTTCTCCGACCTGTTTTAATAAAGCTCAGTGCTTATCCTCATCTGTTTGATGGAAATCTGACAAGCTGTTTCCAAATTTAAAGTACCGTTGACTAAAAAAAAGTTTAAAAATAACTTTGGCAGTCGAAACGTGGGGCTTTGGGAATCGCGCCATCTTTTACGGCAATTCAGCCCGTTTGCGTTCATTAGTTGGTGTCCACTAATGGAAACTACTATGGTCAACGAAATGGTCCTGGGAATGGCTTCGCGCAGCATTTAACCGTTCGGCTCGTAAATGTAGGAACAGTGCAGCTGGAATATAGCAGTAGACCAGTTTTGTACGAGCTACTCAATATTAATTAGATACTAACTAACTACTACAAGGTAGTCTTAAAAATACCTTATTATCTCTCTATGAGATACCTTCCATAAACCGCCTCTATGTTTTTATTTTTAATTAATAAGATTGGCTTTGTTACTTAATATACCTAGAGTCGCATACCTACACAAAAATAAAGATTCAAGCATAATCTCAGAAAACTTTACTGGAGTCCTAATTTGATTTTCTAGATTACTGCTTGTCTAAAATATACTTATCATGACCTCTACATTTAGCTTTTACGTATAAAATAGGGAATTATAATAAAGTTATACTTCTGCACATTCGTATCGCAAGACCTAATTGTGATATACTTAATAGTTTCAAAACTATATTTTGCAGCTTGAATTGTTATATGCAATTTGCTATAATTTAGTAGCAATGGGAGTTCCTACAAGCCGTATTAACCTTCCTTATGACTATGAAACGACGAAACTTTTGCATGCAACCAATTTTGTGTGTTATTTTAATTTATTAAGTGCTATTTTCTTATCATGGAACTCTCCAATTAGTAATAATACTAGAGAAACACAATAGTTTCTAAAACGTAATTGTAAATACACGACGACATTTCATCTTATTTTTTTAATAAGTACTAATTAAGGTCACTAAATATTTACAAACAGGAAAATAAAAAAACTTAAAAATAGTATGAAAAAACAAACTATGTATCAAAAAGGCCTTGTCCGCGTGGAATGGTGGCAAGAATGCTGGCTGCATTTCCTCGCTGTATAATCATACTAATTTTTTGAGCGAGGAAGGAGCCAGCTCTCCTGTCACCTGTGGAGGCAATTAATCTAAGTAAGTTTATAAGTACTAAGTAATGAAAATTAATACTTAACCTTAGTTGTGTCATAATTACAGTCTTATCAATGAATTGGCGTAGCGCGAGGCAATTCTCGGTATATGGTCTTATTAAACATGTATTACTATATTGTCGTCGTCATCACAATAGATACATAAACCCCACCTTTATGCCGGTTTAAATGTACCCCTGCACGCGGTCCTTAAGCGCCCCCTGGGGTTATTGAGAGCATCGATGTTATTATTCCATAGCCTTCAATGGTATCCAAATGTCTAAATGGCAATCCGATTTGTATGGTGACCTAATTTCTCAATGAAATACGACGGTCACCTACATTTTTAATCGACCTCCAAAAAGTTGGAGGTTGTTAATTAGATTATTTGTTTCTTAGGTTGGCACCGATTCAACACAATAGGATATACTGACTATATATTGATCTTTATAGTCCATCCATCCATGTTTTCGAAGACTTTTATTAATATATACCTAAAGAATCATGGTGAGGTTTTCTCGTGTCGATAATGAATGTATGGTGAGATATATATCACTATTTATCACCCATAAACTTTTTATATATTCTGTACAATTAGGTGGTAGATAAATATTGGATTCATATCGTAGTGTACGGACATCGCAAAAATAAAAACTTGGTATTAAAAAATATTATTGATTATGTTATCTCAAACGTATTGTGATGTGTGTTGTAAGTCTTGACTTCGGTGTAAATGTTAAGGGTTTAATTTCCGGAATCCATAATTATATAATATCAAAGTATTAAACATTATAAGGCAAACATTTTGAGAAAAGTTGCATGTCTTCGAAAGACATGTGGAACTCTCCAATTCGCACTGGGGTATGAATAATGAATTTACTCTTATATAGTTAAGTAGGAAGTATTGGGTACATTTACTATGAAGAACACAGTCATTTAAAACTCAAATTTGTTTTAAATGCACTAAACAGGCCACTAACAATGTCAATAACAAATAGGTAGGTAGCACTTTTTTTTAAATATATATTCAACACGGAAAAAGGATAAAAGTGAAAACACTTCCAATTATTTAAAGGGTATCAGCAATGTAAGTCGGATATTCGGAGTTAAAACGCCAAAAAGGCACATACACATAATAAAACGATTCATTCGGATTGGGCATGATACTCCAGAGCGTACCTAACGGCATAAACCTGGAAGTGGAACCAGGGATATAGCATCGTTCTGCACATCTAACTGTCAGTGTGCAGCCATTAAATGCGCGAGTTTAACATGAACCTACTCCTTTCTGTGTGGGCTTTTAATTGGGCGGAAAATGTAATGTTGATCAGTCTTATTAGGTTCAATCAAATTAAACCATTTTTATGAGTTATTTCAGTTATCACCGCATAGATAGCGGGTGTTAGATTATGTAGGCAACGCAATATATATATATTACATATGGCAGATCTAACTACGGATAAATTTCAGATCCACAAAATCAATAAGATGCATCTATATTACTCCTTCAGAAAATATATGCATGATCATATTTTTATATTAACTTATAATAAATTCATTACAATTAAATATACAATAATTAGCTCTTTTTAATGTCCCACTTATATGTCGCAAGCTCTACACAATGAGGAATCTGGCCCATTACGAGTTGGTGGACGTCACACGTCTTTAGAGATCTGTTAGGTTCTCTCAGACTAGTAATTTTAGTCAAACTACTAACTTTATTATTTAGCAAGTAATAATCATAGTTGAAAATGAGATTCACACATGAAATCCGAAAATTTTAAAGGTATACCATTTGATAATAATAGTCAATGTGGTATTTAGATTTGCTACACAAGTGACTACGTCATGATTTTGATGGAGATAAATCACTCTGAGATCTATTAGGAATATGTGATTTCCTGACAAACCCTTAACATTTCCATTTAACTATAACATTTGCGCATTCCGTTTTCCCCATTCCCGATTGGAATCAGTCCGTGAGAGTGAGCGATGCCAAATCAAGATACCGCAATACTACGATTTTAATCAATTATGTAGGCATCCTAAGTCGACGTATGGTTATGTTGGGGATCTTAGTTTGTTTGCAATATTTGAATCTGATTTACGAATGACTATATTCGTGTTGTCATGGTTCGTGCAATTAACAATTTTATAGGCGTCCTAACTCGACGTTGGTTATGTTGAGGAACTTAGTTTGTAATGGTTGAGACTTTTGAATCTGATTTACGAATGAGTATATTCGTGTTGTAATGATTCGTGCAATTAACAATTATCTACGCGTCCTAACTCGACGTTGGTTATGTTGAGGAACTTAGTTTGTAATGGTTGAGACTTTTGAATCTGATTTACGAATGAGTATATTCGTGTCGTAATGGTTCTTGTAATTAACGTATTCACGCATTGACTGTAATGTAAACAGTTTTAGTCTAGTACAATACTTGTCTATATGATTTAATTAAACATTTTTTTTAGTTAGGTAGGCACTGGTTGAATGCAACAGCAATAGCCAAAACAAAAAAAAAACAACCCAAATTGCCGTGCGTTATTTGTGTCGTCGGGATTGTAACGTATTAACGCCAAATAATATCTTAGAATGACGTATACCGAACACGGCGCTTAAAAACGTACAAATGCAAAACACAGAAGGTATAAAGCATAATGCTCTTATGTGTGTGTGCAGGGTCTTATATATCTATGCCTCTGTAGCCTGCACAGCAGACCTGCGCTACTGTTTTTTTTTTTTTTTTGAGGTGTTATTTATTTTCTCGTCACTTTTTATATTGTGACGGTTTAGGCTTTGTTTTATTTTGTTACTGTGTAATTTTGATTCTTTTTAAAACCGGATTTTTTACAACTTTAGATTGTTCCAGCTTTCTATGTTTACTGGGTATTGTATTATTATTATTATAAGTATTACAATCAGTATTATTATTCTTATTATTATTATAAGTATTATATGCTGTACACATTTTTTATGCTTTACATAATTACTAAGTATTATTATAAGTATTATATGCTATTCTTACATGCTATTTTTTTTTTTTTTGTTATATCTACAAATTTAAGACAGGTCCCAGTCGCTTGTCTCATAGCCACACACTTCCAGTCAGAATACGATATGCTTCGACCACACCGCCAAGTATTACCCATTTTATTACATCCAATTTTATTTTATGTCCACCTCATACACATATTGATCGTTCAAATAGATCTTTATGCATCCAAATCTTTATTCCACGTGGCTAAACGACATTTTGATGGTCCGCTGCGACATCGACTACTTCGTTTGAATCTGTAAGTTTATGCGATGACAGCCGTAAGTACATTAAAGTCCGTGTATTAATAAATTATGGTGGGATTAAGGATGAAGTACCTGTCCTTTAGTAGTACGTCTAAATACTTTGCTTATTGAATAAGGTTTCTATCATAGTCCTGGTGAAATCCGAAGTGGTAAACATACCTAACAGAAAACAGTAATTGTAAATCAGATTTGTAATTTTTTTGACCAGCTGTTAATCTCTGCCTAGCTGTTCTTACGTAACAGATCTTTTTAAAAAGAGCAACCATGGAGTTTTTTGCATATTCATTCGGTAAAGTTGTAGCTTAGCATTTTGTAACTATATATATAATATACTATATATATACTCTTCTTATTTCAAAATTATACACAATTCGAATACATATCTATTCAATAATTTTGACACGTTTATACGTAATAAGGACTTAGAAGAGTGACGTCATGACATGGGTCTTTGTACAATGTGACTATCGCGATGATACATAATATATCCTCCGGTGTAATATGATTTCAACACTTACCCCTTTTCATAACTATGTGATATCCGGGAATAATGCCTCACAATCACGGCTTGAAGAGGGTTGAGCTAGCTTAAACATAGGTATTACGCTAATGTCGACTTATTTGCGAATAAATCTGGTATATTTAACGTAACTTTTTTTTTTTTTTATTCTGTAACCACAATCTCGTATCTCACGCGTAATTTTGAAAGTGAATTGTAAAATTTCAATACTAATTTTGCATGTCACCCTCCCAATCACACGACGTGAGATATGAGATGTAGCAGTTTTATTTCCAATAAATTATGTACAATAGTTATTTACATGGAAAAACAATAAACTAAAAAATACTTATTAATAGGACATTGTAAACGTTTATTTGAATAGTGTCACAATACATTGCAATATTTTCATTTCCATCGCTGTATATAATAATCGCTCCGATATTAAATCGAGAGCCAAATAACTCGACAAGCGATGGAATGTCTAATTAACGGAACAGGTGGTACCCAGAAAGAAGATACGATAGCCTGGGTAGGTATTCGATTATTCACCTTATTTCAATACCCATTACTTTATTGGTATGGTATCATGAAAAAAGATGACAAATAAAGCCCGCAATGCGTTGTAAATGTAAAAATATTCACCAAACTAACGATTAAGGAAAGCAATTTCACAACGAATTTATGAGATTCATGTCACTGAAATTAATTAATATTAATAGGCAGACAGACAGAATTAAACAAGTAATACTAGTTTAAGTTGGAATCAAATTTGGTCAGGGAATTTAGTTGTAACTAATCGTCTGATTCAAAAAACGAATGAATACCTAATATTTTATTTCTGAATCGTTTCCCAGCTACGACATAGAGTAGTATATTTTTTTTTTTATTTCATCTTAGATAGGTAGCTAGTACTTATGTTCATAATTGTAATTTTAGCTATTAAACTAAACACAAAACCACCTTACCAATTTTTTATTGTTCAACTCAAATTATCAAATACTACACGTCGAATAGTATCAATCTTTGTCATACAACCTCTACATGTCAAAAACAGTGTACATCATTTTTACCTGTCTCACTATCCATCTTTTTGCTGAACTTCTGTTAAGCAGCTGTAACAGCTGTGAAAAAGCTCGACCTTAATAAAAAGAACATTAAAAAAAAATTAACCAGCGACAAAATAAAATGATGTCCTCTACTCTATGAGGACGAAAATATGTTCCTGACTTTGATAACATGAAATGTTATCAATTTGTGAATATATACTTAGTAAGTATATCGTAACATTAGTTTCAACATATTGATATTTGGAGTCGAGACATAGACATCAAGAATATTACTCCAAAACTCGAAAAATACTATAATCATAGTTTTCGTAAATTTGATCTCTTAATCTCACGCATAATATTTTTTCAAGTGGATGAGAATGGGTTTCAACAATCTGAATATTATCTATGGATAGAACGGCTTTTGAAGAAGCTGGCTCACCCCAACTAACGACTGCAGCTCTATCTACTAAACAAATTGTAATAACAAGCGCACCTTAGCCCGTCTGTGATAAATCCTTATCGTTTGGTACAAGCACGAAACCTACAAGTAATATGGTGAAGATATAAATTAGTGAACAAAAATCTGGGGAATCACAAATGGCTCCAAACTAACTCGTAGTTCTAAAAAGATTTCTACAACTCGCAGTTGAGTTTTTTGGGCACATCAATGTAGATTATTTCTAATTCTACCTAATCTCTAATCTAATTTTAATTCTCGTAGATTATTCTGTTGTCGTAAGATTTAGAATGCATCTGCGTTTCCCACATACGTTTCAAAAAAAGCCTAACTTATACGTCAAACACAATATTATTTACGTACCGTTTCGGTAACGTAGCGTCTTCCATCCCTCTTACTCCATAGATTTTCTTAATAAGTATGACAGTGACAGCATGTTTTCTCGACGACGTTACGATTACATTAAAAGTTCCTGCCTACCCTACGAAAGGTCTGAACTTGCGACCTTGTCCACAGCGTTAGGTCAAAAAATGAGTAGATATATTTTATAATAGTAAGGTATTTGCTTCATTAACAAATTTAGTTAAACCTCTAATCAGAGGATTAGACGGTTACCTGAATTCAAAGGTCAACTAACCCTTATAGTTTTATTAGCATAGGATCAATGTACATAGTTTACGTTCGAATTATTTATTCAATTTGAAAGGGTTCGATAAATATTTATTTATATTACAAATGGCGACACATTTTTAAGTGAGTCTGGTTTGACCACTCTGACCATTCTGTCAAGAACGTAACGGCTATGCCGCCCGCAAGTCGCTGCAGCTTCATCTGAAAAAAATTGCGAGTTCTTAATGCGCTCCAGAATATTCTTCTGAGGTGCAACTAAGTCAAGTCCACCTTAAGCGATATGCGAATCTTAGCTTGGCCAGACGCGAAAGTCAAAATAACAAATAATAATTTCGCCAGACGAACACACTTATGAGTACCGTACAATGAACTGAGGGCGAACTCAGTATATAACACTTTTATAGCTATTAAACATCCATGACTCGAATTCAAACATTCGTGCTCATCACACAAAGATTGTTCCTACCGGGATTCCAACCCGGGACCCGCGGCACAGAAAGCAATGTCACTACCAACTGCGCTAATCAGGTCATCAAAAGTTGTGATGTTAGCAAATTTCTTGTAACATGAACCATCCGAACCGCAGGTTTGAAGACAATGCGATAGTATACAAAGTACAGGGTTGGTCGCAAAAAGCGGTACTGAGTAAAAGGGTAGGTCCAAGATAAGATTTCCTTCTGTCGCTGTTTGAAGACTCTCCCGACCGACGCAATAATATCCGAATGAATTACATCGTCAAAACGGCGGAGATAACAAGGAAAAATTAGATAAACAAGTTGTTAAACAAACAAAAAAAAGTAGGAACGGTAGTCTTAACAAGAATGCTAACAAAAGGGTGCGGCTCCTTTGTATTTGATAATATACGAGTACTTCTTTTGGGGATTATAAAATCCACAGAATTCAAAAAAGAAATAGCTCCGTTCTGCTATATCCATAAAGCATCCGGTTCAAATTAACTATTCACGCTCAACATTTTAGAACTTATAATCCATTTATAATATATGAAAAAACACTATAACAAATACGCATAATCGAGTTTTTTAAACCTATAATATATCTGCAGGTACATAAGTTAGATAGCTTTTATAACTACCTACTCATCGGTATTTTTTAATCAAAATCTGTCAGTTCTCTACGTAGCTCGTAGTACAAAATCCACTCGCTAAACTTTTCTGGCGTATCACAAATATTTTTCATTTTAGCTCAACATAGTGCATCACATAAAGCTCTTCTTACATTACGAGCAGTTTTAGTTCACGAAGCGAAAGCATATCTCAGTGTCTACATAACTAAGGTTCAGGGAAACAACGGCTCATAGAGTTTAATATAATGCACGTTGGCCAGACAGCGTAAATGCTACGTAGAAATATACTTACATAGCACACATGTGTTCGGTGGAGTCAAAGTATAATAGAAACTCCGATGTAATTAATTGGACCAATAACTATAGATGAAAATAAGCTTTATAAATACTTTATTTTCAGTAGTCATCAGATGTAGTTCTCCATGTCGATAGAGGCTACTTTAGAAATGATATCTATAAAATTCGCCGTTAATAAAAATACCTATACGTTAGCGTCACACGTGCTAATTACCAAATAATACTCTCAAACTTCTGCTCGTGTCTAAAATTATGTTTTGTAATTACACCATTATTTTACAATTATATGAAGGTAAAAGTTTATGAAACATGGCGTGTTTACTACATAAACTGATTTTCCAACTTGCCGACAAGCCGTGTCGTGTTGACATGCCGACGACTCGGGTTGCGCCAATTATTTTAACGAACAAAATGTTGGCTTATTATGCCGCAAAATTGAGTTTTAAGATATTAACTTCAACTGCTAACACAATTTGATTAAGGTTAGCACTAGCTTTCTTCCTATGGGTTCGCTCGCGGACAGACTAGGGCGAGTAGACTACGGGATATATTTATAATATTTTCCATTTTTTTCATTTGGTGTCATTTGGTGTTATAGGAAATGTGGTAGACATTTCCTACATGTATCTTGGGAAAAAATCTTATCTTAAGTTTTAGTTTAAGTTGTACCACACAAAGTAAGCGCTTTATAATTGCAATTCAAGTGTTAACTCATAACGCTTTAATCTAAAATGCAAGGAGAGAGCCAGAAAACCCTAAGGGAAAATCTGTTAGCACCTCGAGTCGGTAGCAACTTGGGTCTCAGACTCAGTTAATTTTATTCTCATCACGGCTACTTTAATTTCTCGCTCCACTGATAAATCTAGCTGAACGCATGAAGGAAATCTCACCAAGGTTCATTTCCAGTTATTAATTAAATCCAACGTTGCTCACAAGGATTCGTTCATATTTTGTTTCTCGAAAACGTATATCTGTTTGTGTCGTATGGGAGAAGGTATGATAATGTTTTGCTGCGAGTGTGTGAGTTCATAGGCTCACCAAATTTGGGTGTATGAGTGCACCTTAACCAATGCTATTATATTTTAGTTCGGTGAAATTAAATAAATATAGCGTTTCATCATCTTCAACAACGCCTTTAACTTATAAATTGTCTATTCCAGACTATAATCTATCCCTGTGCCAAATTTCATCCCGATCCGTTCAGCCGTTCATCCATCCATCCATCCATCTATCCATCCAAACTTTCACATTTATAATATTAGTGGGATGAATGAATGAAACCAAACATGTCGATTGAGTAGATCGTCATAAATTGTTGCCGGGACCCCATAACCTTACCCATCACGTTGTTTTCGTACGATCGGATTGCATCGCCATCTCAATTTATAAATACAACACGTAGGATGAGTAACCAGACCCACGACGCTTCTGCTATCACGTAACAAATTTCCATTCAACATGGCAAACCGGCTTTGATGTTACAGTTGAAAACATACATTATACTGTAATAGGTATGATTTTACTTGTCTAGGTACAGGCAGATTAGGTTTAAATTAAAAAAAAACTGTTAGATGCTATTTTCGGCCATCCAAGGTACATTTTATTCATGTTATATTAGATGGCACAATTATTTGTGACCCTGCTTTCTATACTGAGGTTCCCGAGTTCATAAGATTGGGTAAAAAATGGTGGGATGAGCACGAATGTTTGTACCTGAGTGATGGATGTTTAATTTGCGATATAGGTAATTATATAGTGGGATCGACGGTCAGCCCCAGTTTATAATACGGTACCCATTTACAAGTGTTGCTTAGGTTGGGACCGTAAAATTGGTGTGTTTGTCTGGCAATATATTATAAATTCTCATGCAATAATGCGATTAATGGTATGTATAGCGTAACACTAAAATACTATCATCGAAATCCAATTGGATCTATCGACAAAAAAAAAACAAATTTCAAAAGTGCGCCGTTCAGTAAATCAGAGAGGTTCAGTTGTTATGAAGATTGCAATCTTTGTAATAACAGTAAATGAAAACTTAACGATCGTGCGTAATACGAAAATATTTTGAAAGGAACATATACTTGAGCAATGCCAGAGGGGAAGGGAGGGGGGGGGGTATGTAGCCTGTCTCTATCTTCATACGACTCTTGTAAGGATCCAAAAGTGGTCACTGCATTAAACACTGAGCAGTAACGCTTGGGACCCTTCTGGAGACCATTTCTTAGGGCTAACAATTCATTACCACCAATATTTTATATATAATACCTACTTTAGTTTGTATGTACTTCACTTTTTCGCGCTAAAATGTTGCATAAAATACGTTCAAAATGATTGTTCAAAAGTAAAAGCATGTACTTGCAAATTATTTGGCAATAAGCCCCAACCGACAAAATCGATCATAAAATTAGTCAATTGAACTGTGCGGTTCTTGTGGACAGAAGCGCACTGGCTCGTGAAATTTCCATCCGAATTCAACTTCAATTCGTTTATTAAGAAAACAATATTTTCAATTACCTCTCGATGCTTTTACATCGTTATTCTTTCGGTAACTTGTTCTTAAACTTGAGCTGTAACTTGTGCTTGTGTTGTTAAACATTTTTCACAACAAACTCGTCTCCTTGATTGAATGTTTCTCAATTCTACACTTGCATTTTCACTGTATGTAGCATTAATTGTATGACTTAAAAGTATGTCCGTGTTGCACTAAACTTTTTATACACAGTTTTTAATACGATAGCAACGTTCGTGGTGAAGCATGTGTCGAAACTGAAATTGGCGGCCCGTGAGAGCCGATCGCGTTATTTTTGCTACTCCACTCCCGTTGTTGTTTATTTAATTTTAATAAAAATATTTTCTCTTTCGTTAGGCACATTTGCAAAACGAATGTGCACTAGCAATACTATGATAGTTATGTTAAGGTACACTGGAGATGAAAGGAAAACATGGTGCATCGACTGCCTTTCAAATCATGTGTATAATTCAGTCACTATTTACTCGTGATGTTATTCACAGGCGCATTGATATAAATAGCGACATACAGATGTAATTGAAATTTCTGTACAATTTCTAGAATATTATGACATTTTTGCACACATATAGTAAATCGAATAGCTCGACGCTTCGCTAGTTGTATAATGATTATTTAGGTTCTAAAAGGTAGCTAAGTTAGCTACGTATTTGGTACATAAAGGTTAGCTAATTAGCATCGTAACATTTGAAACCGTCGCAGTATTATTATACCATAACATAAGAATACTTTCCCTTGCTCCGAAAGCCCACAAAAAGAAGTACCTACACGCAGTAATTGTCTATTTTGGGTGTTCGTGAATTATGTTTATTTTGCGAAATTTTATTTTCACCTACGCTGCGCCGCGCCGTTCGCGTGTAGATTCAGAGTGTATGAAATTTAAGCTCGTATTTTTACCTCTTCATAAAACCGGTAGCGCGTTTTCGGTCCGCATAATGATGTTCATATTTTGACGTTTTAATATTTTATGCAAAAAATACTTCGTAGTCATTGCCGAAGGGAATTTTCACATAGTTTTCTGGTCATTGTAGATATAACTTTTGTAGAAATGTGTTTTTATTATAACGCCTAAATGTGTTGATCATAGAGCTATCTTGGTTGTCTTGAGCCTTTATTTCAAATGGCTGACCATTGCTACATTTAATTTCAATGCTATTCCGTATTACAAGTAAAGACCTATTATAGGTAACGCAAAATAAACTGGACTAAATATATATTGTTTAAGAAATAAAAAATCCTTAGACAATGTGACTTACATTGAGCACGCACTTTAACAGCTTAGCACACACACAGCACAGCTTATAATGGCTATGGCTCTTTTAATTACCATTAATTAATATAAACAACAATCGATCACAATAACTCATTTCACAAAGACAGCTTCACCAACAAATAGTTAATTTAGCAAACAATGATCACGCCATCAATCAATAAAGTCAATAAAATTCAATAGAATCCAAACAATTACTTAAATAATTGTAATCCCTAAACAAGAGGCCGTTAAAGTCCTTAAACAGGATTTCATTCATTGTTTATTGTTTTCCCGAACCAGAACATTGAACGGAAGATCCAATTTACTTAAGTAAGTATAACTGGGAGGTATATTTTTAACTATAATGTCTGTAGATATAAATCATTCAGTAGAAATAAGATATTATTGTGTACATACGGTATGTAAATGTAAGGATTTCGGTACAGAAATATGGTTAAATATGGAGATGCCAGAAGAGTGACTGTATGATCATGGATATAGGTATTTATTCCCGTATTTGCCGGATCAACAATGATTCAGTTACCTTCTGATTCTGGCAACATTTTTTTACGGTACCTTAATATAACTATCTTTTTTAATTATCGTTTGTACAAGATATGTACGATCATCGTCATTATCGTGCCACTACTGGGCAAGAACTTCCCTTCCATGACTTTTGTTTAATAGGCGAGCGTTATGCTAACTAGGCTATCATTCCGTCTGAGATCTAAGGTCTATAAAAGTAACATCCTATTCTTATAATGTTTATTTTTTGTGTTTTCTTTTCGCTGTATTAGAATCAGAATATTTTTATTAATGTAAACCATCAAGTACAGTACTTATTAATCGTCAGAATATTTACAAAATGCTGAGCTACAACTTTACCATCAGTTCGGAATGCCGTTGCTATGGAAAAGAACGGGCAAGAAACTCCATGGTTGCTCTTTTTTAAAAAGATATTGATTTAAATTTGTTTGTATTTAAATATGTTTTTTGTTTGTAATTAATAAATTACTAAATTATTGTTATTAACTGCTTAAGGCAATTATTTAGACCAACTAAATTTGCTTGAATTCACGTTTAACCTTTTGCTAATTATTATGTGAAGCTACATTGTCGACGCACAGTCTCCTTTGTTCGTTTAATCTTCATTAACCTTTTTTGTTGTTAGTACCTACAATATAAAGTAATTTTCTTAAAAATCTACGTATACACCACCTAGTATTCAATAAACTACCAAGCATACGATTTTAATTTGTCCACGAAACTATCAAAGAATATCAAATATAATAAGAGAGATGTCTCAGAAAGTTCGTGGGTTCTTAGGCATAGTGTTAGCTTGCCATGTATCTCGGTTTGAAAAAAAAACTAATTTTATGGATTTTATTGTTTTTGTTTTGTATTTTTACGTTCCCGACGTTTCGGCTGCTTTACAGCAACCATGATCACGGGAAGACTCAGGTGTTAGACGTCATAGTGTCATAGTTAGAACTGGAATACCCTCATATTTAGTTGCTGTTTGCTGTTGAGTAGTAGTTTAATTCTAACTATGACGTATAATTCCTCAGTCTTCCCGTAACCATGGTTGCTGTAAAGCAGCCAACACGTCGGGAACGTAAAAAATCATAAAATAAACGCGATAAAATCCATAAAATTAGTTTTAATTACAATGTGTAGTATTCGCGTAAATATAAGAAATAAATATGTATCTCGGTTTGATTTAATATACATATATCCATAACTACCTTATTTTTAGTATTTAAGACTAAGATAATGGAATTAAAGACTTAGACTATTTATTCAAACTGCCGTGACGATGTATTATAGGTATTTCAAAGGTCCATCCAAATCCAAACCGAGCTATAAAACATAGATAAATAGTTGACGGTCAATAAAAACTGCAAAATATGTGATCACTTTATTATTAGTTTATTGAACACTTACTGTCCCGGCGAACTTCGTACCGCCTCAGAATCAAATGTATGAGAAAATGCGTATATTGGTACTCTATGAATAATTAAAACAAATCTATACCACGGGAACCATACATTTTACCAGGATAAAAAGTAGCCTATGTGCTATTTCAGACTATAATCTATCTCTGTGCCAAATTTCATCCAGATTCAGCCGTTCTGGCGTGATTGAGTAACAAACATCCATCCATCCAAACTTTCACATTTATAATATTAGTGAGATTAGTGCGATATACGAGTATAAGTAGGAAAGTGGGATGAATGAATATGAAGTGTACTAAAGATCAATTCTGCGAGTCTTCATAATTAATATTCTTTGGCGCACTTGACGGTACAGCGGCGGTGTTTAATTGCCTCTCAAACAGCTCCGAGGAGGCACGCTTAAGTGGCAACCATGTATGTAAACTATAGATCAAACCACGTATTAGTCGACTAATTAGGTATTTGCGAAAATGATTATGGTAATAAGGCTACTATCATGTATAGAAAGGGATATTTTACTTCTTGAATATTTATTTAGATTTGAAAAAAATAAATTATATATCCTCCTATTACAAAATGTATGTCATATTTTTTTTTAAAGTCTTTCAGAGGAGGTCGTAGTCTAGTTCATAAGAATGCGAGATTGATTGAGTCTCAACTCTATGTACGTAATATTATTCAGAAAACTGATAGAATGAAGAAAGATATCTCTCTATTATCGCCTTATTATATTTTTTTTCAAACGTGAGCCACATGGTCAATTATTACAAGATCCAGAATAATTTTGAAATTAACCTTCAAATGTATAGAAGATCTTCACACAATATAAGTTGTTCATTCATGTACTGCAACATCTGTAGCGTACCAAACAGGACCCATTAACTGTATGAATGAACCGTGGAACTTGTGAAATTGCCGATACGACGAAGTGAATTTCACTCCAGCGTAAGGACATTAATGAACCCGCATGGGGACTCCGAGAGTTTGTATCTTCGATAGTTCGCATATTGATTCGAAGGAGCTTGCATAGTGCATCTCAGAAACCAGCGAACGAGGACGAACAGAAACTAGCAAGTACTTCGTCTATAAGCTCGCTTGCTGTCGATACTATATCGATTGGGTTCGAGTGAGTGATTCGCTTTTGTTTCGCCAGCGTCGATGTAAAAAGTATTCATCATATATTATTATTTACGTCAGCAATGTTATCTTAGATGCAATAGTATTAAAAGTTTTTGCATGTTACTAATACAAAAATTTCGTCAAAATTCTATGCATCCATTGCACTAACAGTGCCCGTAAACTTGCTTATTATCTCTGACGATTAAGCCAATTTGGAAGCCCGTAACCACAGAGGCTCCGCATTCACCGAATTTGCAATCCTCGCTAATGCAAATGAAACTAAGTTGCACATCGTAGTACGGGGAACTTTGGCGCATACTGTACCTGCAACCACACATACATCTACATACCTAATTCATCTATAAGTATAACGATTTTGGCCTGATTTAATTACCAGCAGTACAAGTCATAACATCTAAAAATATATTTTTACCATCACAAATTGTAAACACTGATGTTAAATAGTAATTTATATCTAACCGAACATTAATGGCTGATTTATTTTTATACTGGCCATTAAATGTATAAAAAAATGAGTTTACATTATGCCGTAGAGATGAGCATAGAGAATTATTTATAGCGATCCAGTAACTAGGGTTGCGAAAGAGGTCAACACAGTCGGCTGGACATTATTGCTCATGTGATTAGCTGCGAGGTGTGGATCCTGTGTCCTCGTTGATCATCAGAGCTCACACAACTTTGCTCTCATACATCCCTGGTATATATTTATAGACGTGACAGGAATAGTATTTATGCAAGAACTAGTTTGACGCCATCGATGGTTGACATATAATTATTTCGACATGAGTTAACATTGTAAGTAGGTATCTCGCGTTTAGTACAGATTTTGTAACTATTATTAGCCAATAAAATGTTTTTTCTAGTTATTGAAATAAAAGTAATTTTACGGATTCTATCGAGTTTATTATATGTTTTTTTAGGTTCCTGCTTTACAGCAACCATGTTCACGGGAGCACTGAGGTGTTTGACGTCCTAGTGTCAAAGTTTGAACTGGGGTACCCTCATATTGAGTTGTTTGCGGTCCGATCTATGTAGAAAGTGCTCACAATATCTTGAGGTCTTGCAATGGTGCGCTTGGTTTTGGATTTAATTATGTTAATTACTGGTACCCAAGTCGGTGGTAGCACCCAGCCATCTTCCCTATTGAAATTAGGATGTTTTTTTTTTTATTTCAATGGCCTCACGTATCATCCTTGGTCAGAATCGGTCTAAATATTCTAGTTATACTTACACAAAATAGAATACAGGGTTTCGTAGAAGTCCACATAAATAAAATTTTTCATAAAAGCCTTCAATCAACTCGGGCATCATTTTGTTCACAACTTGTGTAGACATAGTAGCAATCTCGACTTTTTTTTTACTCTGAAAAGCTTTTTTTTCGTATCCATAATTAAATTATAAACGAGTGTATTACGTAGGTAATGTGACTCGTCGGTATCCGGGCTATTTAGTTACCGTTCAATCTAAATCTATCTTGACGTCTGATATAAAATGCACAGACTTCAGAGATAAATCGAGCTGAAAATACTTGTCTTTTAAATAAGTTACCAAGATCGAATATCTAAAAACATAAGTATCGTATTTAGGAGCTTTGATGGCGTTTTCTTTTTTAGCTACATTCAATAATTTGCGTAGTTACGTAGAATAAGCAAAGGTTGATAAATTGCGTCAATAATAGGCTGTTTGACTGTATGAAAAATAAGCTTTTTATAACTATTTGTCTTCATTTTTCTGCAAAAAATGGATTATTTTCTTTAAAAGCATAAAATTAAATAATGATTTTTTTTTGGCTCGGTCACAAGATTAAAAGCGCTCTGGATTGTTGGTTGATGCGTTGTGACTTCACACTGTCGTAATCAGTTGTCAATAAAGGTTTGATAATATTTGAGATTTTAATGTGTATTTTAGTCATGTATGGAGATTTTTTTTTGCCATTAGTACCGATTATTCTCGTTATACACAATGAAGCCCAACTATATGTCGACAGTGGAAGCCTTTGAAATAGACGCATGAATGTTTGAATGTTTATCTGATCGCAATTTCAAGGGTCACGTGACCCATAGGCCGCGTTGTGACGGTATTTTTATTATTTATTAAAACTTTAACAATTTAAGATAGATTTTCAAACACAGTGGAATAGCCTATTGAACGCCTGAAGACGGTCGCATCCGAGACGAATATGGTGCAATGGTAAAACTTGACCACAAAGGAAGGAACCTGTGGAGACGTTAAGGGGGCTTTGCCCTTTAGTGGAACATAGAATAGGCTATACAAATTTCAGTGCACATTTACACACATACCGACATAAGTATGTCGCACACATATTAATATGCGAGTACTAAACAATAAAAATATCCCAACGTTCTGTTGAAAAACGATTTCAAACATTTATTGCAAAACAATTTTAGCGCGGAAATAAAAGTATTATTACACGCTGGCAAAGAATGCTTTTTTGCTTGAACAAACCCCAGCATACTTTTACCCCTATATTCATAGCTGTTGTGTACGTAACAACGTACCATTATGAACAGCCAATCCTGCCTCATTTAACACAAATTATTCTACTTATGAACGCCTGAAAAACTTCGTTAACTGCAAAGCATTTCTCACTTCCGTTCCCCTTTTCAGTATTCCCTTCGTATCTTTTTTTATTTATAATCAGAAATATTTTCACCTACATTTACCTCCGCTTTGGCTTTCTGTTATAGAATACTTCGTATGATGTCGATAACATTCAAAGAATATTACATTTTTTCCTCTTTTTCTCAGGTTTATTTCTTTAGAGAGCGTCATTTCTGTAAAAACCTTTATTTATTGTGAGTGCCTTAAGATTAGAATTAATGTATCAGTTATTACGTATAATATGCGTTATAATGAGGTTGCTAATACTTACATTAAATAAATGAGACAGCTGTTTGGATAATGGTTATCGATAACTTATTAAGGATTAGGTGATTTATTTAAGTGGCAACACTGAACAGTCATATTTTTCTCTATACGGTCTCAAAGGCGCGGCGGAGAGTTCAAATTCGCGCGTACGATCCTATATATTCGGATTTCGGTGTTTGTGGAACGGTGATTTAGACTACTTCGACTAGGCATGAAGACCCAGTTGTCTTCATGCCTAGTCGGAATTCATCAGTGGCCGCCGTACGCCTCCTGTGCACAGGCACAGGAGGCGTACGGCGTCCACGGCGGGTCGCGGATGCGAGCGGTGGGGTGTATTTCCCGGATAAGTTCGGTTATTACCTACCAAACGGCCTAATTAAACGGCTGAACAGAGGTGAGAGATGATATAGGAAAAGCCCCAACAGCGCAATAAAAATATATAGTTCACTACATAAGCAAATCATCCACCGTTCTCGAAAGCATGTTCGCGTGAAATATACGCGTGGCCGCATACTTGCTTAAAACTTCAGACGTACATTGCCACTAGCAAAGTGAAGCCATTTTTTCAATGCGTTTCGAGTGATAAATGTTACGTCATACAAAACTTTTTGGTTAGTAAATGTTGAATAAAAAGTACTGGACATAGTTTTTTTTATATGTGTGCGTGTATTGATTTCTTATATTTACGCGAAATTTAAAAGAATAAGAAAGATCCAATATGAGCTTTGTGATAGTAAATTGTAGTCCTTTACATAACTTATAATTATGCATATATCAATAACAGGGCTTTCAATACGAGTTTTTAACGTAAGTACTCGAAGACCAATTGATTGATAAAATATTTTAATACATTTACCAGTAAAGATGCACTTTACCACTATAGGAGGTGCTATGAAAGGTATAGAAACATTTAATCACAGAATTGGTATTGATGCTGTCAAAACCCCTATTTTGCACCCAAATTGTGGAATGTTAAGAGAAATTCACCTAACACAGACTATATGATGGGAGTATAGAAAGTGCCCCGTTCATGTTTCCAAATAGCCTGTATGTGAAATCACTGCAGGCTAATCTGCTTGCACAGTCAGCAGTTCATTGTGCAGACATGAACTAGAGCTAGCAGCGATGTAAGTAAGGGTCGCCCGATAATAAACACTCCTTAGATACATCAATTATCTTGGGTGTAACCTGGATTATAGTGCGTATTATCAATAAAGTTCAAAATAGATTGTGTTTTTGTCAAATTAGTAGATAATATATAGATTGATCAACATGTGAAAAAATACTGGTTAGTAAATAAATATATCAATAAAGTTTAAAATGGATTGAGTTCTTCGCAAAATAGTAGATAATGTATAGATTGATCAACATGTGAAAAATAGCTGGTCACTAAATAAAGCCTCCATAGACACCATCATTGTTTCGTAATTAAAGTTATTACAAGATGAGACTGCTGTCTTGTTAATATTTAGTTCTGCTGGGCAAAGGTCTATCTTTGTCTCGAAAACCTGCTGACTTGGGCTTGAAGTGTCGTTGTTTTACCTCTAAAAGTGGTTTAATCGTTTTTAATACGAACTATCGATTTTGGCTATTCAGCGAGGAAATGCGGCTAGCATCTTGGGCACGCTACCGCATGGGCCAATTTTTTTGCACTTTTTGTACATATTAAATAGCTTTTCTATACTATTTTTAATTTATATTAGTTTTTAGTAATTTTCTCTATATCTTTTAGCTTGTAAATATTTAAATTATTTTCTTTGTAATTATTGTATATCATATATAGAATTTGAGGTTAATACATGATAGCTTTCATAAATTCCACCCTCACACATCGCATTGATTGACTTCCATCATATAAATATTAGTTATCGAGATAGATCGCAACCCCGCATACGCGGTCGCTTTGTATGGTGAAGCACCCCGGGGCGGTTTATTCTAGGTAATGGATGTATAGGGTAGAGCATCCAGTTATAGAGTATCGATTTTTAGTTTATGTGTAGTAAAACTGGAGTAGTAATTATTGATATTTGTTAATAGCTAACCGTGGAGCACTATATTTTTTAGCCATAGTTGTTTATTTATTTCAACCCTGTAGCTGTGTGCTATAACTACCTACAATATTTATATGGAGAAGTGTGAAAATAATGTCACTACTATCGTATAATTACGTAGCAGAATGACTAATAGTAGTTAATATATATGCATATAAATGTTTTTATATTGAAATATTAGTTGTGAAAATATTATTTATCATCGCCCATTATTCAACATCAGATAGACAGGTCAATTAAATGGTAGTTTTTCAATTTTGAACGACAAATCTTATATAAAAATAAAAACAGACTATCTTAAATCCGATTCAATATTATACTAATAACGACCACACTTTTTTATCTACAACCAATGTTTATGTAAAACATGAAAATAAGGCACAAATTGGCCCCTCCACCATACAGCATCAAAGCTGATTTAGCGTGTGTAATTTCCGCTATAAAAGTAATGACGGTTGTGACGGAAGATAAGGAGCAACCACTTGCGGGGCAATATAAAAACACAAAGACTTTTATTCAGGAAAGGGCGATGATGTTAAAATATTAAACCAACAACTTTATCGGTGATAGCCAAGTCGATCGAATTTGAAAAACAAGGCGTTCGGTACGTCAAGCGCCAGATTATTCGTAAGGCTGTGTCCCCAGTCGGCAAACTGTCAGCGGCCGATTGAGTTAGCGGCGTATCGGTTTAGTACGCCCTTCCATATATTCGAAATGGAGTGTTCAAAGTTTGCGCTCACTTTACGCAGTTTGCTGTGTTGCGCGCGCCGATTGATTCAGTGAGCGGCCGACTCACAGCAAAACCGGTTCCAGTCGGCGGCGGCGATATGCTTGTTCGCCGGGCGTAGTGAGTCCGTTTGCCGCAAACTGTCATGTGGACAGTTGACAGTGAAAATTCAGTCGGTCGGTCGACCTAAATAAGCGGCTAACACATAACAGTTTGCTTGCGACGCACGCAAATTGATCTGAGTTTGCAGCTAACTCGAATTTCAGCTCACCACAAATTTGCGGCTCACTCAGTCGCCCGCTAACAGTTTGCCTACTGGGGACACAGCCTTAGGTAGCCATATACTTTATAATCTGCGTATTAAGACACTTTGTTTGGAAAATTGAAGAGCGCCTCTAGCGGATGGTATTTCAAACTATTGACAATCCATACAACATTTTTAAATACGCAGACTATAAAGTATACGGTTTCCATACCGCACTTGACGTACAGGCAGTTTTGTCTCCTGATTTTTGCCACAGTATGTTACCATAATATCAGCGTTACTTCGGGACTATTGGAGTACATACTAATTACATTTTTTTCTATTGCCGCTTTGTTATCTAGTGATATCTACTTATAATTATTATCTAACTTTGATACCTAAGTAAAACAGTACAACAACAAAAACAACAAACAGTTTAAAGTATACAAAAATAAATAAATTAATGTAATGCAAATAAATTACTATGAAAAAAAACAAAACAAACCATGATTATCAATTGCTAAACGGGAAAGGAATACATAGTGAGTAAACCTGCATATCTAACAGAATTCGAAAGACGTGTGAAGTCCGCCACTGGGATAGCGTCGCAGACTATGGCCGAATACGCCTCGTATCGATGGGAATCACGTGCCCTACAGTGGGACATTAAACGGGCTAATATTATTATTATTTAAATAAATGAATGTCCAGACATTATAGATTCAGAATAAGCCATCTAGATATATTTTTTTCTCTGCAGTATCTACTCAGCAAGCCAAATTTACAGCACATCAATCCATAATACTTCGAGCCCGTAAACAAAAATTCAGTGTACATAAAAGGCAGTGAGTGAAAAGAGTAATTTTCTCCTCCATAAAAACAGTTAGGCAGTTATTTATGGTGATACCGCAATCTATACAAGGGATTTCGCCCGGGGCAGAGTATTAACGATTATCCGGGTTTTTCCTACAAAGAAATATTACTTGACAAATATAAATTCCGTGCAGGTTTCTTTTTATGCTCATCAAAATGTTCCGGTTTTGTGAGGATAATCATTTTAATGGACCAAAATGTTGTGTCGTATTTGTATACTTACCGTAAACCGTATTTTTACCGGAGGCTTCGTATTTCCCGGCTACACACGATCAGTTCAAACTATCAGTTTTGACTGAAAACTTAAAACTGACCGTGAAATCAAACGATATATATCACAAGAAGACAATTAAAAATGAAGATGTTCTAGTGAAAGGTACTTTGTCTATTATTACCTACTTGTGAATAACAAAAAATACAAATAGGTGACAAAAATATTATTAAAAACATGTATGTAAGTAAAGAACATATGATTATGTTTCTAGTTAATTAAAAAAAAATATTAGAGGCCTACTATTTGTTATTATAATTTACGTAAACAAAATTAATGTTTAAATAAATTAATTGTTAATGTAAACATACACCTATTTGAAGAACCGAAGTTTTTCTTTTACAGACAGTTAGCTGATAGCGTGTGGCCCGCATGATATCTGAAATATAATAAATACTCATATTTTTTTACGTACTTACGTACTCATCCGAAACCTGTTAAACTTTATTATTACATTTACTTACATTACAAAAATCTAATGAGTGAAATTTCTGTCAGTATTTTAGTTACCACTGTACGAGCTAAGTATAGTGTATACTTAAAAATAATATATTAAAGCTAAGCAATAAGTACCTATAACAAAATTGTCTAAAACATGTATTCGAATAGTAGCCGCCCTTAACCTTGAAACAGATAAACATTCTTAAATCGCACCCCTATTTCGCACCGCATCAGATAACAAATACGAGGAATAAAATTCCCGAAGCGAATGCTGCCAACATGAGAGGTCAAATGTAATGTTGGCGCAAAAACGTTCAAAAGATAAACAAAAGAATTCGGGACGGCTGGCAACAAAAACAGGGAACCGCGAGCCGCCGAAAAGCGGTCTCCGAACGTGACGTTATCGTGCGCATGCGACACGGTCGCGTGATTTGCATACAGATTGTTTACATTTGTTCGGGCAATACTGCCAAGGATTTTTGTTCGGGCAACACTGCCAAGGATTTTTGTTTGGGCAATACTGCCAAGGATTTTTGCATGTTGTCGCCACTCACCGCTCCTCTAACAATTATACCCCACTTTCAAGATGTTTAGGAATTATTTATAACAGCGGAGCTGTTAGCGGTGTTGTTTTGGAAATTAATTACACACAACGTAGTCGTAAAATAATAGAACGCATTTGTGAAGTCGTTTTTAATGTTTGTATACGATAATGGCGGTTCGAAATTTAATTTTAACTAGAGGAAAGTCATTCTGCTATGTTTATCGTATATCGAAACGAAACACTGCCATGATTTTTAACAAACATTGAAAGATCTATTGAAAATACTAGACAATTTTCGACAGGTTGTTAAATAATTTACGTTGGTATTATTACTTGAATAGTAAGCTCCAATTCACAAATTTTAAGATGATATTAAAACTTTCATGTTTCATGCACTTAACGTGCGAATTTAAAAAAATATATTAACCCTTGTGTAATTCTCTACAAATAGAGCTCCTCCACAGAATAAAACTCCTTCAATCAATTGCCGGACGATTTACGACGGTGTTGGGTCATTTTAGCCGATCGAGATAAGATAAAAGGTTGTTCTTATTTGTATCCACTGACCAGTACTCGCAAATTACTTCTTTTAAAATTGCTTACGATCTAGACTTTTATAGCCGCATTCGAGATTGCTACTCGTACTTGGTACTCTGCTACTCATTGATAAATCGTATGCCTCATTATGTTGTATTAGTATAATTAGTTTTTGACTGTCACCGAAAAACACCCAATAATTTTGTTGTTGAATGTGACGCATGTTCGGAGCAGTGGTAAACGAGTATATATATTGTCAACTTCATCTTTCATATTTTTGTTAATCTCTAGTCTACATTATTTAGAGTCAACCATTCTCATTGCATTATAAACTTTATTAACATTATTTCAACGTTTTCTATTCATTGAAAATTTTCAATCTAGCATAAAGGTCTTCGTCGTTACTGATATCATAAGATTTCACAACGCTTTTTATCTGATCCTACATTCTAAAAATCCGAGGAATCGCAATACAATCCGATAGTCAATGCCGCAGTACTGAAAGCAAACACCAAATTGCTTGCTAACTTGAGATTACACAGCGTGTCGTCACCCCCACGTATCAGGGGAGGCCGCCCACCCTTTATCGTGCTACAAAAACGAAGGAAAAACTGAGGCAACTTTACCAAATCGTAAAAAGTTTGTAGTTTTCTTTCAATATACCAACATGCGACGAATCTACTAAAAATATCGTAATTCTATTATTAATCCCCAAAATTATGAC
This sequence comes from Pheosia gnoma, assembly GCA_905404115.1. Lineage (NCBI taxonomy): Eukaryota > Metazoa > Arthropoda > Insecta > Lepidoptera > Notodontidae > Pheosia > Pheosia gnoma. The sequence continues at coordinate 6,051,349 of FR989906.1, read as the reverse complement.
AGATCTGGTTATTAAAAACCAAACCTAGCAAAAAGCATAGAATCCTCATTTATTATAAGCTCGCATCAAACAGCTCATTTTATTAATCGAACTCATTTCGCATTCAGACATTTAATAAATATTTCCCGGTAAGATCGACCAAGGAAGAATTTAAGTGGAGCGTTCCTCCCGGGGATGCACTTCTAAGAATTTTCCAAGTAATTTGGATTCTATTCACAACAACTGTGAAAAAGCGAGACTCAGCAAGGAATCTGACTCTTGCCACCCGATATTTATCCTAGACCCTGAATAATTTAGTATAATCTGTAACCACTGCCTCTTAATTGCCACCATTGCATGTTTCATAAACACGCCATAAATATTAAGAATCATATAAAAAACCTTTGTGACCAAATATAAATTTTTTGGTCTCAAAGCCATGAAAAAACATGAGTCATCGCGGGATTGAACATTATCAATACGAGATAAGCATGCAAGTAAACAAAAAATCACATAAAATGTTACAATAAAAAATGTATACGTACCACGTACAACAAAGCTTTATCGATTTTTTTATGAAATAATTTTGATGGCTCAGAATAAAGTCGTTGGCTGCGCTCGGCTCGCATTACAAGCTTCGACTATAGAGGTTAATTAACTCCAAATTGGGTATAATAAATTGTTACAAGACGCTTAATTAATGTCCGATAGCAGTTACTGTTGCTTGCTCATTGTTAATGTTTTGTTAGGATCGGGATGTTTAATTAAGAAAAGTGGTCTTAATTACCATAGAATTTGTGTTGTTATTGGGTTGTATGATGTCGTGTGTGAACAAAATCATGAGTATCTAGTAGTTCTATTGTAAAGCAGCCGAAACGTCGGGAACGTAAAAAACATAAAATAAAATCCGTAAAATTAGTTTCATTTCAATAGTTTTATTGTATTAAATTAGTGTGGTAGTGTCTATATTTCTATAAATACTGATTAATCTCTCGCTGACTAGCTTCACAGACGCAAGCCGGGGTTCAATCCTGCGGTTTTTGCTTTCGAGGCGAGCTTTCCACCTACTTAGTTATTACTTTTACTTAGTCATTTTGATATTCACTATTAATAATGGCATCAAATATCAAAAGTAATTTATAGTCCGTTTTACCACATTGCAAGTTTTAATTGAACTTGGTCCGCTCAAGCCGATGTTTAATGTGGACCGCCCGCATTTTACTCAACTTTGAATGTGTACATTCGACCAAAATGCACCATTATTGCGCTCATAATTTTGGATTCGGTCCAAATTCCGGTTACTAAGCTATTTCATGTTATTCCATTTATTATGTATCTTGCTTTCCGATTGGATATTTCTGCAATAATTATTAATTAATGGCGTTAATCGAAACAGTTAAATATAGCTACGCTTGGATAAAATTTGGTATTTTCTTACGATAACTACTTATCCGATTAACAAATACATCAACGCTGAAAATCAAGTTGAATGTTACCGAATACAGAAACAAGCTCTGGCGTAGTTATCCTCAAACAACTTCTGAACTGACAGATGTAATTTAATATGTAGTAACACAAGCGCGGATTACAAGCACTAACGACTACTAACGTGGCCATAATACAACCCTCCACATACATTACCCAACCCTCTCGCTGCAGTAATGAAGTACCCAAGACCTAAACCTCTGTCACTTGAGTTTAAAATTAATAATACTAACAACGTGGTTTAAAACTGTTATAGCTGAAGCAGTGAGCCATGTAGCCCAGAGATAATCAGGTGTGAAACAAACGGAGTGTGTGACGAGGTGGTTCGTTCACGCTCCCAGTGGCAACCCTCGGGTTAAACATTTTATGAATGAATGCGTAGTCAATTATTAAATAGCGTGAAGTGTGATTAACATAGTCACATTTAAAAAATACTTTTTGGTTTGGTAAGGTAATAAGCGGACTGACTTTTTTGTTGGAATAGAATCTAAACTTAATCTTTTATATTTACGCGAATTCTACACATTGAAATAAAACTAATTTTACGGATTTTATCGCGTTTATTTTATGTTTTTACGTTCCCAATTACAGCTGCCATGGTTACGGAAGGACCATGTTTGCTTCTCGTGTGACCATGGTTTCTGTAAAGCAGCCGAGTCTTGGGAAACGTAAAAACATAAAATAAACGCGATAAAATCTGTAAATTAGTTTTATTCTAAGCTTAATCATTGTGTCATACATATAAAACATGACTTTATTATTTGTTAGTAGTTAAATTTCACGGGCAAAGTTTAGAATTTTAAACATGTTTTCGAGTATAATTTAATAAAATAATAAAAAAACGCAATGGATTCCAGATCTAAATTGATATAATTTCATATGAAAAATCTAGTAGGTAAACGTTAGCGCAGCGGTCAATTTTACTACAGTCGCTGACGAGCGAATCACGAAATTTATTTTCGCACCGATGACCAAAAACATTTTTTATGCTTTATATACTGGCGACGATCAATCGGAATTATTCGGCGGAACGAGTAAAAACAGGTTCACATTAATTAAAACGACACATGATAATATTTTAAATGAAAAAAATCATTTAGCCCTCTCCCGGACACGGGTCCCGGAGGCCGGCGAACGCAATTAACGCTCCGATTAAACTCTGAATTATTTATTAACATTTTATGATCGCCGGGTAATTTATACCTTCAATTGCGCTTTTCAGCGTTAACTTTTTTTGTTGTTTAGTGTCAGTTATCTTGCCTATGAGTTACATAAGCTGTAAGTAAAAGTGTAAAATATTTAACAGAGTGTAGCGACCACTTCAACCGCACCACAAGCTACAAAGATGGCGCTGCACACGCATTCAGAACAATAGACAATTGACGTCACAATCCTGAATCGCGCTATAAGAGTTTTCTGAGCAAGTAACATATATACAAGATCCCGACAATAACCGTCGGGGCATAGCGGCCGCCCCGCCAGGCATACCACCCGCCTGGCTGGAAGATCTTCCCTTTTCCGCTAAAAGAGCTAATGGTATATTATAAAGATAACAATTCAAAGGAAATAACTCAAATGATTCGACATTAAAAAATGACACTCTGTTCTGAGCGCATAGCCAAACGCTACTGCGTCGTCTTGTTTAAGAAAAAAACTACTTTCATGTTCACACAGCAACGCCCCTGGCGGAATTGTGTATAGTTTTACTTGTAGCTGTACGGGGCCATTCTAATTACTAGATAGGTGTGCTAATAATTTTTAAACTAAGGTCCCATAATCAGGTAATTTTGTTTTTTGTTTAACATTTTAGCCCAAAAATAAGTTTATTAAATATCGGTACAGTTCAAAACAAAACTCGACCAACAAGATAGACTCGTATTTTTCGAACGATGCAATACATATTACATAGTACATATTACGCGATCAGACTGCTAACTATTCTATGCTCACATTGAAAATAAAAAAGTTGCCTCCGAGTTGGATTATTTCCAGGCTTGCAACCTCATTTGGAGTTGCACTTATTTATAGCCAGCCATCGCTGTGAATTGAATCCAAATTACTGGAAAAATTCCTAGCTGGATGTTCTGAATATCGTTTATGGCATATCTTTGAAATGAGATATTAGTTCAGAATGATTATTACTGTGGAGGGATGCTGTGGATCTTTTATTGCCGTTTATAGTAGAATTAAAATTATATTTTTAAATATCTCCACCTAAGTGCGTGTAAAAAAATGTTATCGATATCTCAATGTGTCAAGATTGAGCCCATAGCCAGCCACTCCGTGTACTACTCTAGTGTAGAGTTAAAGTGCTATAGATAAAAAATAAAATATTTTTTGTGCCGACTCTCAACCTATTTACTTTACTAGCATATTACAACAAAGGTCACTGACCAACTTAGCTACCAATAAAATTCCACTACCGCATGTAACAAACGAACTATTCCGGTCCGAACCAATTCCTCTAGTTTTACTTTTTTTTCCTCCATAAAAAACATATTGGTCCGGTGTTCCCCGTACACATTTCAGGTGAAATAGTGCCGCGGGAAACTCGGGCCGAAGAGGCGGCTATTGAAACCTTTTTGACCCATATCAAAGCTACGGAACAGTTTGACAGTAACATTATTAACACGCGGCATACAGTATACCGGGGTACAACACGTTGGGGGTAAATTCTGATCTAATAACCCTTAAAAATCTTACAAACCTTTTTTTTTGTTTTAGGGTCGGCACACGCGTTTATTAGACGTAACTATCGTTATTTTGATCGTTGGACATGTTTATCCGTTGGTTTTATGTGGGAATCTAGTGTTGTGACCGACTTATTGTGTGAGGATGTGACAGAGTGGCAGATTGTGTAGTGATGGATGGCGTCCTTCCTGAGCCGCTCGTTTTTCCTTTGTTACGGTATTAGGGCGATCCTTGAAGCCGTAATAGTCGTAGAGTAGCGTCTGTTTACTATAGATTATTTATTAATACAAAATGATTTTTACTTATATAATAGCAGCTGATTTAGCTTTAACGCAAACGATTAAGTATTTAGCCTGTGATTGTATGAATGTTAATTCTTGCTAAGATTTTGAAAATCCGTTGATAAATTAAAGCTCAAAAATCTTGTTTACTTTTTTCCTTTCATATAATAGTATGTGAGGTATAAACTAAATGTGAGTTTTGAACTTTAAAAGTAAAACTGTAGGATAAGGTATGTATTATCAAAAAAGATGTCTCAGCAGAACACTTACACTGAGCTTTAAATTGCACAAGACAATCTTGAGCTCAAAACATACATATGAAAAATGAAATGTTTGAAGTCAAGCTTCAACATATTGATTTCTTATATTTACGCGAATACTACACATTGAAATAAAACTAATCTTACCATCTACAAACGATCTATTTGTAGATGGTGCATCTACGTTGCTCGGTCGATAATTTCGTATGAATTGTTATACACCATATCCATTTGCTGCGTGCATAGCTATTACATTTTAAAGACGTGAACGAGACGTGGAATTTAAGAATTATCGGTGTTGAATCGTGGCCGCTGATGCGCTCGCCCATTTGGCGTGCGGCCAGTTTGTCGCCTCGATCTTGTAATTTACCCATGCGGAATGAGATTAACACGACATCTGGCTGCATTTAGTACATTTTTATTGTGTATCACGTTCTTGCAAACATTTTGGCAGCACGTTCTACGATGTGTCGGTCCTTCTAAATTATTTTTCTCAAAAATGATTGTAATGTGGCTATTATTTCGACAATCTTCTTTGAACAAAGTCAAGCTTTCTATCGTCAACAACGCTAACTCAGGGCAAGTTGGCGAACTTCACACATCTTTAAATCCAAACATGCAGGCTTCTTCACGATCATATGCTTTACTTCAGATAATATGTAGTAGTAGTTCCTAGGTTGATTGCCTCCACAGTTGACAGGAGGGCTGGACCTTTCCTCGCTCAAAAAATTTGTTTGATTATACAGCGAGGAAATGCAGCCCGCATTCTTGCTACCATTCCACGCGGACAAGGTCTTTTTATACATAGTTTGTTGTCATACTATTTTTAAGGTTTATTATTTTCCTATTTAGTTTAACTGTAAATATAATATTAAACTTATATTATAATTCCAGTTTATAACTCTAATACAACGGATCATGGCAACATCCCATACAAGTAGCTATAATGTTTGGCACGCTTATCATTTCCAAGCCATTGGGCCCGGCGATCGAGCAGAGTTCTTACCTCGCGGCGCCATAATACGAAATCATCCATGGATAGAAAATAATTCGATTGTCAATTTATTGATACATTACGATGGCGATTGTATTGGGGAGTTTAATGGAAGGGCGGTTTAACGACCAACTAATAGGTAACCCGTAAAACACAATGTCTATGTATTCGCAGTGGCAACGAATATTTACGATGACTTCGTGATTGAATAATTATTAAAAATATATCATTAAATTGGAGTATTTTGGTGTGATCCTGTTAATTAATTCCTGAAGATCTCCTGATACGATTTAACAAAATAGCATTTTTTCTCCAAATTATTATTTTAAATTAAGAATATACAGAATTTATTGGCATATATTGGCATAATCGCTTCGAAGGCACAAAAAGACATGTTGTAATAATTTACCTAATGAAGCTAGCTGGCGCTGACTACAATCTGGACCGCTGAATTTATTCACACCGAAAAATCGTGGCCGAACTCTCGAAGAAAAAAGTATTTAATTGCTCCCAAGGAGCGGAGAGAATGGTGAAAATTCGGGAAGCGAATTTATAGGAGCTATTTGGATGCAAATCATGAGCTCGGCGAGGGCCCAGTAAGTGACGGTGGAACCCCAAAAGAATAAGTGAGAAACGTCTTACGAGAAAAAGGCTCGTGAATACTTGGATGCCCTTAGTATTTATTCACGATCATTGCGAACCGGATTTAGCCGGGTAATATAACAATGTACAACGTTCTTGATTTACTTTAATAAATGTTGAAGAATTTTTTGGTGTATTATGTTGGCTTAGGTTTTTTCATATAGCAACAAATGATATTACCGACAAAATTCTGTGAATATAAATAAATTATCTTGAGCAGCACAGGTTGATTCATAAAGGGTATACGAATCCTTGAACGTGCGCTTGTTAGCGTATTTTTAATCATTATGTAGAGTCAGTCCCATCAAAATGATTGTGATTTCTTGAGAGGAATAGTAATTTTTAAATTCTGTCTTACAAATGCGCTAAAAAGAGCAGGTTTCATAGGTAAGTATTTATCCTTTCTGAATAATCCTTTTTTTTGCTGACAAGGGGAAAATTTTCAAAGATACCCTGCCTCAGTGTGGGAGAGGGCCGGGTTAGGTGGGATTTTTACCCACTAAAATCCCCTGTAAACCACTAAACTAATCATCCTGTATTATGTCGTCGTCGTCGTCACGACACCAATGGCATAATGTTTGACCAATGGCATAATCAAGGAACAAAGTTTCCGAACACTGCTCTACAAAATGTAATGAAACTTTATATAAAATCGAGTGCTCGCTACGACGCTTTCTCTCAAACAAACCCCACGGATGACTAAAACCAAATCCAACTCCTTGAATACGTAGAGCTATTGCAAACTCGAAAAATGCATTCAAGTTTCGCATTTAGTTTGGAAGTACCAGTAAACAAGTTCAACACTCAATCCTTTGTGGAGTACTTTTGAAAAGTTCGCGTATAAGAAGGCCGGGCCCGCCACAACTGACAGAGTGGCGGAAGCGGCGACCGCAGCGCATTCCTTCCGGTGCGGACAAACTGAGAGATGCGCCATTTTAACCGTCGCAATAATAGGACATTCTTAATTTGAAACATGTATCTTTTAACGCGGGACATAATGCCCGCCCTAACTTAAATAAATAAATATCACCATACGAACACACCAACTATACGTTCCCACATTAAGCAACACTTGTGTTATGGGTACCGTACAATGGACTGAAGGCGAACTCAGTATATAATACTTATATACATATTAAACATCCATGACTCGGGTACAAACATTCGTGCTCATCACACAAAGCTTGTCCCTACCAGGATTCGAACCTGGGACCCTCGGCGCAGAAAGCAGAGTGTCCCAGGTTCAAATCCTGCACTACCAACTATCAACTGCGCTAATCAGGCCGTCGGGATGTAAATGAACAACAGATTCCATAATTTGATAATTTCATCATCAATAACGTAATTCATAATAACAGGTATACCTAAAAGCGTCTGTCAAAATTTCGTCCTAAAAATGTATGAGTGGGTAATCGTCTCACGCAGGTCGTTAGAGCTATTGAGACATGTAGACCTTTGTGAATGTAGACTGCTATTACCTACCTATCTAAAGGGCTTACTCAGCAGGCAGTGTGAGAGCTTAAATTAAATATTGATGCCCTGACGATCTATCATCGTTATACACGTGGTAGCGTTCTAAGTAACCATCGCATTAGCTGTCTGACCATGCGGTGATAAGTTTTGTAACATTTTCGACGGTCTGATTAGCGCAGTTGGTAGTGACTGTGCTTTCTGTGCCGAGGGCCCCGGGTTCGAATCCTGGTAGGGACAAATTTTGTGTGAAGAGCACGATGGTTTGTACCCAAGTCATGGATGTTTAATATCTATATAAGTAATATATACTGTGTTCGCCCCCAGTTCATTGTACGGTACCCATATTACAAGGGATGCTTAGTATGGAACCGTATAGCTGGTGTGTTTGTCTGGCGATTTAAAAAAAATCTAGGTATATTTAATTCACGTGAAACGACGCTATTTAAACTATAATTGAAAACATTGAGCAGAGTATTGGCATCTGCGAGCATCTGTCCATTGCTGGTTCTACTTTATTTATAAACCCGCCGTGGTTTTGAGTAAACAATACAGTGTTATCTTACTTGTTAATAACCTTTAAGCAACAAATTCTAGCCTTATCTACATTCAGACAGTTCAACGGTTTCAAAGGCAGGATTAATAACCCACCAAAATATGAGATAGCGGTTTCGGGGAACCTTGTAAACTTACATTGTGACGTGTACGACGTACCCCGAGCAACCCGGCTTTGGTACTCGCTTGTGAGGTATCGGTTTGTTTTGTCAGGAAGCCTATTTCATGTTAAAACTGGGTGTTTTGGTGAAAATAATTATGTGTTAGGCATATCGATCAGAAGGAGTTTGTGCAGATTCGTTTACATCGTGGTCCACGCTCAAAAGTCAAACGAGGGAAATGAAAACTTGTTATGTTTTTGAAAAACATGTGTTTTGTTTGTCGAATAGTAGGACACAGGTCGTCAACAAGTGGTTCCAAGTTTCGGCGCAAATTGTTGAGTCTAACTAACTAACTATAGTTAGGTCGGAGTGACGGGCTGTTTCGTTCTATTTCTAACTTTCATTAAAATTAAACTCATAACATTGACAACTAATAATTTTATTTATTACTAGCTAACCCGACAGACGTTGTCATGTCCAAAACCCATAGAAAAAGTGCTTTCAGTTTTACCCATATTTTCCAATTTCCCCGACAACTTTTTCAATTTTTCTTTTCCTATAAACCTGATTTGGAGTATTACGAACATTTTGAAAACAAACATTGCTAAATCGCTTCATCCGTTCTTAAGTGTTGCGTTTACCAACGAACACAATTTTATTGTTATTAGAATTCTCACAACATTACGATAGCAATAGATCGGTGACAAAAGAAAGGATACCAACGTATCTTGAATCCATCGTTTTCTTAAAACCAAACATTGAACGATCGTTTAAAGAAGACATGACTTGTTAAATGGCGCGGTTGGGCGGGCGGCGGTGGCGGCTTCCGGCACTATCCTCCACCCGGAGATGGGCTATTCCTCTCGGCATCGACGCGCTCTGTGCCCACCATAGCGCATTGTGGAACCAACGAATATATTATATCCTAATACGTTTTTATTCGCCATATTATGATATGTTGGAAACGTGAACGGAAGAGGACGGAATATGTTTCTCTATATAGATTATAAAATATTAATAGTTCTATTATTAATATATTTTCTATACCTATCAGGAACGATACATCTTTCTGGATTAATATTACTGACCAGCTTTTTCCTGCGGCTCGGCCAGAGCAGCCATCGATTTTTCTCTGCAGCTCGACCCCAATGGTTATAGCGCTCCCATCATTATTTCTTAGTGTGCGTTTTCAGCCCTCTAACTTCTCAGTTGAGTTCGCGTTACCATGTGATGGCAGGATTTAAAAAAATGCTAAATGACAATTTGTAAGTGCCCTCGTAGACCTATACGAAATAAATGATTTGACTTTATAAACACACCCTCCAAAAACAAGTCACTAAGTCCACTGGATTAGGATTTGCGTTAACTGGCAGTCACTGTTAAGTATTTAATTAAAAATATAGATATCAAAACCGTAAAATTATATTATCTGTGGCACCTTCTAGCACCTATATTTCTAACCAATAAAGGAAGTCGGATTGTGATGGTAGCCAATCACAATCTGACTTATAAATTAAACCCAAGTTATCTTGGTAAATCGTACTTAATTTCACCTCACACCTGACCGACTTGTAATATCCTATTCAACTTAAAGAATCGGCGCATTACTTACACTTAACGAAATTAATTAGCCACATTTCGTTCCACCTTTCCGATAACTTAAAGCGAGAGCCGAAATTTGCAGGCGGAACTCTCTGTAATAAATTTAATAGCAAAATAAACGACGTCGTTAACTTATCTGAAATATTGTCGGTTGAATAACTCAACGTATTTAATAGGCGTGTTCGAAATTAAACGCAGACGCGGCCTCTCGGAGATTCGAAAAAAAATCAATGGATTCATTCATCAAAATGGCATGATTTATGATCAGAAACTCTTTCAGTAAATACAAATGAGAGGGTAGCCTTACTACCGTTGGGTCATTGCCAAAGTGAAGCCTGATTAATGATTTTAGAGGCACACCGGAACGTTTGAGAGGAAAAATAAATTCCAAAACTTGTCGGTGTCTGCCGAAAACATCCATGTTTTGCGTTGCATTGCTCTTTATAATGGTTATTTGTTTTCACTATTACTTTATGTGACAAAGCCAGCAGAATTGATGCACCCGTTGAATAACTAACATCGGCTAATACGATTAACAATTGATAATAATTAAGTATTGAAAATTTGATTTGCTAATGAAAACCGAAAATATTGATTTCTTATATTTACGCGAATACTACACATTGAAATCAAACTAATTTTACAAATTTTATTGCGAGTGTATTTCAAAATCCGAAAATCCTAGAGGTCGAGCCGGGGTTATAACCTACACTCGTCGTTTCCAAAGCGACCGTTTAGACACACTTGGCTAACACAGCCAACTATGTGCTGTACTGTGCTATGTAAATAAATTACTCTATATTGTATGTGATTAGTTTACTTGTTGCTTTAAGTAAAGAGGGTCCCATTCTAATTCCAACACTTAAACTAATTTTCGTTTAGATTCCCATCCCCAGAACTATATCACACGAGTGTTCCTATAAAAATCTAGTTACTAAACTCGCGCAGTTGCTGCCCGTATCGATGTACTAGTTACACGAAAAGTTTAATAAGTTGCCAGCGTGGAGCTGGTTCAGTTTGTTAACTCTAATTCTATCAGAGAGACCGTTCCCAGTTTTTGATGCCACGTGAAGTTAGCAACACTTGTTCAATGTGGACTCAGTCGTAGTAAATATCGTCAGTTGAAAGCCAAACAGAATAAAAAATCAAGCAGGTTCTAGTTTTTTTTTTATAATGATACAACTGTCGTTATAAAAAAACATTCCAACGTATGTTGAAGCAGCGAATAGAACAGTAGGCACCGGAAGAAAAATATATTAAAATCTGACCCAAATATATATACGAGTATTTTTCCTTCTATTATGTAGACTAAATAATCTGTTTATTTAATTTTTTATGGGATTTTCATAACTTGAGCGTCCTGCCTATATTTTTAAATGCTATTTGCGTTAAATGAGATGCTATGTTATTTTAATGATTTCTCAAAAGTTGGATTACTCCAAAAGTTCATCAAAGCAGAGTCACAAATAAGCCACATTTAACTAAGTTTTGAAGCTCAATCAATATAATTGACTATAAGTATGAGGAACGGGTAGGTACCACATTGTAAACCGAGGCTCTTCTAATAGCCTGCACCTACGAAAAACAAACCTATAGATACATAATTAATTATTTCAGCAATTTTATAATTTTTCAACCTTTTGCAGGAACCGTTTTCACCACATTTCAGTGCAGGTAGAAGGGTAAAAAAAGATTAATGAAGCGAAGCGGGATTGTTAAAATAAACCCATAGGATTGCTTATTTTTTGCGGCCTGGTGCCTTGTCCGGGCCATTTACCAAATTTGCCATGGATATTAAACTGGGTCATTTTTTATAGTAACCCACTTAATATGGTGCTTTTTAAGATATAATTCCACAAATGAAAGGGTAAGCAAGAACTTCTAATGTAATGGTAACTTCATCGAGAAAACATATTGTCACTATCATACTTATTTAGAAAATCAGTGGTGTGAGAGTGATAGAAGACGTTACGTTACCGAAACGGTACGTAAAAAAGATTGTGCTTGAGGCACTAATCATCTCTCTCGACACTCGAATAACTGTTTAATAAATCGTAGTGATTTTTGAGGGGTTTCTTCTAAATATTGCTGTCTTAGTTGTAACTTGATTATCTATTTTTAGACATTATACACTCTGAAATTAAGTGTCAATGTGAAATTCGTCAGGAGGACTTTCATACTCCACTAGTTTATATCTTCCTAGCGGTTGCCAGCATACGGTTAAACTTTCCGTACTAACACATAAGTTAACACCGAATAATATGTTCTGTGGATAGCATCTGAGATAACTGACAGACAAACGCACTCAGAAACATAATAAATGTAAAGAGTTCAGAAAATGAATATGATCAGATCAGCTTAGACATGTTACATTTGAATAAATATAGAGAGTTGGTGTCTTATAATTACGCGTACAGTACACATTGAAATAAAATTAATTTTACGGATTTTATCGCGTTTATTTTAATTTAAATTTAAATATAGAACATCCCAAAATGTGCATTATCAGATCAGCTTCGAGATGTGACATTTGAATAAATATAGAGAGTCCCAAAATGATTCCGATGCGTTTGTAACATTTTCGACTCTATTGTTTTGGGAACTTATCAAATCATTTGTTAATCGACTCTCAATTCAGTCCATTGAACGGAATGAGATCGTTCTGATATAACAGCTGGTATCGGACACAATCGAATGTTAATTGCTACATTTATACAGCTTTCCGAAAGCTCGTTACTTGTAATTGGGGGCCGTATGCAGAGCCGGCCAAATTAGCTTTAACTGTAATTGATAATCGATTTAGTATCAATAAAATTAAACCACAGTGTCTAATAAAAACATAATGAAACCGGTTTGGATTTAAATTGTTGTTTCAACAACGAATGTGAAAAAATGCTACTATATTTTGATACTGCGATTAGTGTTTAGAAATTAGCAAACATTTTCTATTGTTTATGTAGGAATAAAATAGATTCTGTTCGTGAAAGTTTTATATTTTGAGTGAAGCAACACATATTTAAATTACTGTGACATTCTTCATTTAAATAATAATATGTACGTTCTAAGGAGTTCGTAATTGACTTACAACAGTTTATATATTTCTATGATTGAAATCTCTTTCGGATTTCACTTACTTAAAAGACACATGCAAGGAAGATGCCATGATAAATATATTTTTATACATAATTCCTTTTAATACTAGCTGCAATCAAAATGTTAATTAATATCAAAATCCCCATTCGCGCCCTAAAAAGAGCTTACCAAAACTTTGTAACTTCATCATGGACATAAAAAAATTACGGTTTACTTGAATGCCGTATTATTAATGTTGTAATCTAAGTTAGAATTTTATGATAATAAAACCGTTAGGTCAGTTTGGATTTTTTATTGTTGTAATTTGACCTCTAGTGCAGATGTATATTCAATACAAAACCAATATATAAACCGTCTGAATGTAATCTACGACCATTCTTTAAAAATAATACATACAAAAGATTCAACCCAAAAAATAATATATTGCTAAATATTTTTATTATGTGCTCCTAAATTTGCTGTCCCGTATAACTAAAACACGTAACTCAAATTAACATCGAGAACAAAGTTATATCAACGCTGGATATGATTTATATTGGACGGGTTCACCCGCAGGGGCGATAGGGGCATGTTAACTTGTCCCAAAAGATGATGGGACTTGGGACCCAGTACGAGGTGTCTATATCGACCGACTGCAAAATTGTTTAGATTATGTGTTAATAATGGGATATAATTATATAAGATGTAAAAAAAATTGTGTAAAATATTTTAACACACGACTCAGTGAGTTATATTGATTACGTTGATGTATAATCATTGTGTAAATTATGTTTTTATTTTTTTTAATCAAGGCGAACCAGTAACGTTTGGTCATACGATCAGTATAGGATGTAATTTTTTTAATGACCAATCACTTGTTTAATTTGATGGGAATGTTATCTCTATAACCTAGTGTTGGCCATGTTAAAATATTTTATACTATTATTGTTAAAACTTATGTAATCATTATTCCAATTTCTTATGTATTATTATGAATCATACATGTTATTTATTATAATAGTAATCCGTTGCCAGAAGAGCCGAACGTTAGATATTACTGAAAACCGCGGGGGATATCCCTCATATTTTAATAAACTACATCACGGCTGTAATTCCTTGAAGGGGTAGGCAGAGGTGTACCACAGTGCATCCCTATTTATTTCTATTGCATGGGGCGAGACAATTAGAATTTTACTTCGCATATTCCACTTCAATGGAAGGGATATTCGGGCCACAGTACACCAGTGAGGGTTGGCGAAGTGCAAACATCCTTACGAAGTTTTTTATAATCGTGATTATGAATCGCAGAGGAAGAATGAGATGGAGAAGAAAACCCAGAAAAAGAAGATAGACGGAGAGTCACGCGAATTGTGTTCTTACGAACACACGAATTCGCATTTACTATCAAGTCGGTTTAGTTTTTTGTGCTTCAATATAAGTAGTTATTCCTTCTATAAAATAATGAATTGGATAAACCTAAAATCCCAAAGATGCAAGCCGGGGTTTGAATCTACACATCTCGTTTCAAAAGCGAGCATTCAACTTGGTTGCTGCAAATATAACCTTAATATACTGAACCTTTTGTTATAAAGATCTTACAACACTTATTTGGTTTCCAGGAGAGAAATAACATTATGTTTTATAAAGAACGTTATCGTGAACAAACAAATAGCTTTTACGCCTACAAAATTGAATGAATCCACTGAAAGCTTTGAAACTGCGAGCCTCTTGCGTCACCAATACTGAAGGAAAAACTTAACGAAATGTTCACTTCTCTCTCTATTAGCTGACCATTAACTATCCTTCGTAGTTTTATTATCCTCCTGATTTTTGTGACTACATATAACACACATAGGTACCTCCAGTTACAAGTTATTTATTGGAGCTTACAAAACTTGTTTTTTTTGTGTGTGTAAAGTACAGTAAAATACAATCTCATAGTAAAGCCACACATACGGGTGGCTCTTTTTCAAAATTATAATAGCTAGTCTACTATAAACTAGCTATCCCGGCAAACTCGTACCGCCTCAGAAGGAATTATCTTTATTGTTATTTTTTCGTAAATGTTTCCCATGTTTTAATAGTTATTCAAAGACTAATTCAAAATATTTAAGAGCATACAATTCGGCGTACCCGGTCTTGAGTTATAAATCATGTAACTAACACTGCTCCGTTCACGGCTCCGTTTTTTATATATATATATATATATATATATATAAAACCACCACCTCCACGTACCTACTAGAATCAATTAAGTATATACATATTCATTTAATAATAATATTAAATATTATATACCTTGTGAACCATCACGGCCAAAGCGCAAAGAAATTCTTAAACAAAATAAAATTTCCACCGACATTACACAGATATTTTATTCCATCTCAACTATTCTCGACTTATAGCTATGATATTACCTGAAAATAAATTATGTCTGGATCCCGCACGTGTACTTATCATGATTTATGAAAAATCCAGACATATCCAATCCTCTGGGACTATTTGATATGTTTTAGAAAATCAGTTTAATATTATTAAAAGACAAGAAGATATAAATTGACGGGTAACGTATTTCTTCTCCTTCACACAATTAACTTTATTAGAGTAGCTTTTAACAGGGTCTCTTTTGCGCATAATAAACAACAATTGTCAGTGAAAACACACCTACACAATAATGTTTGCAACGATTGAATTATATGTCTTAAAAATCATTATTGTTTTATCAGCCTCCTATGATTTCCCACGTCTCATTCTAGGTGGTAAATAACACTCAATCGCAAAGTAATAAGCCCCGTGATATACCGAGTTGTCACGAGATGTCGAGTGAACGTCATATAAGTAAATACACTGCATTGATGGAGTGTTATGAAAAGATTATATTCCCGCACGATATATTCACGTGTTTGCATAAAGAGCGAGAAATAAAATATCAGGTTGTATTGTAGCTCAGTTGATTGGACAAGTTAGTCGTGGTGTATTTACGTACAATGTTAATTCAAAGTTACGTTTGCCTGCGGTCACACAGATATTTCTTTGGTTTTTGGTAGTATAATAGTCCTAGTAGTCGATCATTGACGTAAGAGCAGTTACATTTTGGGGTAGGCGTCCTAATCTAGAATGTACTATCTACCTATTCTATACTGAGTACGTTTTAAGGCGGTTATATAGGACATTGCCGGGTGCACCGGTAGGTACTCCTTACGTCTCTTGAAAAGTCAGTAAGAGAGTTACGTACTTTCAGAGCATTTACCGTAATTCTTATTGAAGGTAAAGTCAAAGTCAAATCATTTATTTCGTATAGGCCTACGGGGGCACTTACAAATTGTCATTACATTTTTTTTTTCTTAACTCTATAACCGGATCGGAACGCGACCTCGTGTAATGGAGAATGACTACGGTTTAATGCTTTTAAAAATATTTTTTAGTATATTGAAATAAAACTTATTTACAGATTTTATTTCAATGTGTAGTATTCGCGTAAATATAAGCAATCAATTTGTTTTAGTATAATTCGTAAATATCATTATCTCCATGTTTTACTTGCCATTAGAATTAAAATGTTTGATTTTGATACACACATATAGAACGTGACAAGTTTCAACCAATGCTCATTTCATTTTCTCTTTATTACAAATTTTAATTTAAACAAAACAATTTCAATTTTATATATTCCGAAATGGATTCTATTGACTGTCAGAATTTCAAAATAAAACCCGACATTCCATAAAACGTCTCGGCGACCTAAAATGAATTAAACGTAAATGTTATCCGTAGGCATCGTCCCGAATATCTCAAAACAAACATTCCTGGCGAGCCCGTGCCATTTGAAAATACGGGCCGAAGGAAATTCAGCAACATTTTATTGTGAGCGAGCGAGCGCTTGGTTTAATAGCTGCGTAAAATTGCGTCAGAAGACGTCACGCCGACAATCCGCCCGTCACGTCCGTAATCTTTCACGCACGGAGTGTACATCACACTTACACGATGATATAATTTGCTAGCTATTTTATTTATCGCTAAAATATAGAGGACAGCCACCTAAAGGATTTGCCGAGTCGGCCGAGCGGGATTGCTATCGATTGGCTGCTTTCGGAGCTCGCGGCGGCAATTTATTCGTGTAATATTTTCAAGGGTAAAAGAATAAGGGCGCCTTCTATGTGAAATATTAACGTGATGAGATGAATAGCTACCATATGAACTAACATATAACGCTTCTAATAGGTTGTAGGTTTGTTTGTATCATTATTAAAAACGTTGTACATATGGCATGAGTGGCGATTCCATTTCTAATAAAGTAAGTATACATATTGGTGTAGGTGTGCTTGCGCATAACAAATCTGACTATTTTAGTCAGCAATTGGGTTTTTATTATGATTTACTAAGCGTCGAGAAGTCCTGATTAACAAGTAGCGATATGAAACAAAAAAAATAATTTTCCAAATCGGTTCATAAATGACGGTGATCTGAGGTAACAAACATTTAAAAAAAAATACAACCGAATTGAGAACCTCCTCCTTTTTGAAGTCGGTTAAAAATCGACAGCTACAAGCCCCATACTTGGGTTATATTATTTCCGCGTCTAGTTTTCACAGAATGGATATTTTTATCTGCGAAACAATGTTCGTAATTCCAGACGGGTTCTTCAACATGGTCGGAATAACAATTTTACAATTTTCTGTTGTCACGTATTCGCCACTCGTTGGACCCCCGAAGGAGAAAAGTAATCATTTCAGCCAATCACAATGTCTTAATTTATATTCAGGGGCCGTCAATATAAATGTTTGGCTTTTAAAAGTCAAAATAAACGATACCTTAACCGAACTTAATTTATTTAAAAAGTAGGCACCTCTTTCCACTTTATCCCCGAGGGGTTAAGAAAGGATACCTAATATTTATTGTTATTAGTATTCGCTTACTTTGAGAAACGTCGTTTATTTCGCGGTCCTTTTTACGTTGTTATTTAAATTTATCGATGTGGAAAAAAGTTTAGACAGGTCTCCAAATAAGATTACAAGCTCATAATTTTGCTAGCCCTTAAAATGTAATCTTTAGAATTTATTTGGGTCTAAGAACCTCAACTTAGCGTAGATATACAAATGTAGGTATAATTAATAATTTGTTTACACAGTGTTAAACTCTGCCCGTGTAAAAAATAAAACCAAATTACGTTCCTACATCGTTTTTAATTTTGCCAGATTCAAACGTATCGGGGAATGCTCCGATACCCTTTGCTTTGAAGTTCAGAGCTTTACAAAAGCGATTAATTAAAAAGAGAAAAGCCAAAAGGGATCCAATATCAAGCTTGCACTCCCATTCGGCTTTTGATGGGAGTACGCCTACATTTGTTCGACAACATGTTGCGAACTTCGACATGTGATGGCTACGTAAATGTATCGGATTGTTGATCTGTTTCCTTTTTTTAACGTAGAAAGAATCGCGTTATTTATTTTAATAATACAAATATAGTATCAAACCAATTTAAAAGAAAGTAGAATATCATCCCTAGGCCTATAGTTTTTCATAGTTTAACGCAGATTCGGGTTTTTGTCACTACTTTGTCATAAAAGAAGTTTAAAGAGGTCCTATTCTGTTCGTTACGGAGTGGACAATAATCTATGAAAAATGATATATACATAATATTCTCTATGGTTTTCTCTCTCTTCTCTATGGCGCCTCCTTGACATCGTTTGTTTTGAAAAGTGTTCTGAGTATTAAAATTAAATTATAATTATATAAACCTCAAGAAGTCTATAATTTCCACCCCATGATATATTTACCACGTAGGTGTAACTGGAGGGCTGGATAGTGTTTGCAATGTTTGTGCTATCAGTTCATGATATGCAAGCAAGAATGATCGCGTGCGCATTATACATAGCCTAAACAAACTTGAATAACAACAAGAACACGAGGGCTTACAGAATTTCCATCTCCCAGAGTCGTTAAATGCGGTAAGCACTCGTACACTCGTAAAGCAAGACATAACAACCTAATATCAGAATGTACTAACGCACAACACAAGCTTATAATGAATGTTACATGAGCATTATGGATGTGGGGTCGAGAAAATGAGTATACTCGGAAACCTCCTCCGTGTAGCGAGGGGATTAATTGGTGGTACTGTACCAACCACAATGTAAATTTCCTAGAGCGTTCAGTTGTTTGTTTTATGTACAATTGCAGCGTTCAGGAGATTAATTGGAGCATATTTTGTGTTTCTGCGTTCAATTACGCGTCTGTATAGTAATTTTTGGTGCTTATAAATTGTAAGCTTGAATATGAGGCATCATTTCATAATATTTGAGGAACACCTGTTTATAAGTGAAACCACTTAGAGGAACAAATTATTTAATGTAGAGTAATAAATCTACACACTCTTGTTTTCAACTATAATTGAGTACAAATTAAAATATAATCATAACCTTTCGTTTTAGCTTTACCGTAGTCGGGTAATACAGGTTAAAAACTCTATCGCCATTTTGCATTTTTATAACATTCGTTTATAGTTGAGTACGAACGAAATTTATTAATTAAAGTAAGTAAAGTTTTTAAGTCTCGGCTTGCGTTTTTTCTCCATCGCAAACGCGCCGGCCGATGAGGTCACTGCTCTGTAGGTCTATACAATGTTTGTTTTTTACTGATCACTGATGAAACATTAAACATCTGTTTTCGTTTGGAATTTCTCCAATTACATAAATAATTACTGTATGTAATTGAAGCATATAAATTAACATAATTATGTAATAAAACAGTAAACATCTCCGTGTTGCCTTTGATTACTCTCCGAACAGCCGTCGGTAAATATTTGTTTGCATTCTGTTTGTTTTATGAAATATTCGGGTGTTTTAATCCGATTTAAGAGATTATCTGTTAGCGTCTTACCATTACGGGTGTAATCGTTTGAAGTAGAAACTCTGGGGATGGAAATTCGTTTTAAGGATTTGGATCCTGAGCTGGAGGAACGGTTTATGCAGCGTTTTTAAGGTATCAAATTGATTAACTCTGTGCTGTAGCTGTTCGCATAATTACTTCTGAGCCCAGATTAACCAGCAGCGCCATTATTTTATCGGTAATATATGTGTTAATTACCGGTAATATATGTATTAAGATAAGCAGTGATAGCCAAGATGGTAGAACGCTCGCCTCGGTAACGAGGATTGCAGGTTCAAACCCCGGCTCGTACCTCTGGGATTTTTGGATTTCATGTGCAAATCTCATTTTCAACCATGATTATCACTTGCTAAACGGTAAAGCTAATATCGCGAGGAAACCTGCATGTCTAAGAGAACTCCTCAAAAGACGTGTGAAGTTTGCCAACCCGCACTGGGCCAGCGTGGTGGACTATGGCCTAATCCCCCTCACATTGAGGGGAGGCCCGTGCCCAACAGTGGGACACTAAAAGGCTGGTATTATATAATATATGTATTATAATCCGCCAAAAGCCCCTTTAACTCATCCAACTCCCATATAAAATAATGTTGAATTATTTTAATGAAATCCTCGCCTACCTGTTCCCGTGTCTTAAACATAAGTAACCGACGTCATTCATTAAAACTTTTGAGTTCCTGTGACGTAATCTATACTAACTCACGCGGCTTATAAACGTAAACCACAAAGTTGAGCCGCGTTCTCGGTAACATATTACGATAGGAACAAGGTATTTCTCTATACTAATTCCGAAGTTCTATGATCGCATTTGACTTCAAGCGTTCGGAATGTTACAGAAGGGTGTGGGTTCGAGACTACCCACAGCACAGACTTGAATTTTCAAGTTTCAAAGCCAATATGGAAACAATGTTGGCAGTGTCGCAGCGACTTGTAAAGTTTTCCTCCACTTTATATCAGTCTTGCACAACTTCGGCTTATTTGGTAACAGGATGCGAAATTTCAAAAGCACTTAATCAACAAAGGAGTGTTTTATATCTGGCTGCAAATTGATCCTCCATGAGATGATCCGTAAAGAGAACGTCACAACTAGCTCATGGGAGGTGTAAGCTTCGTTTTTGACTGCCGGAGAACAGTGGGAGGACATCAGACTCTGATGCCACTTAAAATTAACCTTGAGATTATAAAATGTCTCAAGGAAGGACACAACTTATCTACAGTGTTTAAGGGGCATGGTAAAGAAAACTTTGAGTAATGGTTACACTTACTACATATGATAATATGTTAGAAATAATTTATGTCAAAGTCATGGGGTTAAAAATGTTCAAATTTTTGAGCGCACAATCTATTGCAAACAACGCGATCACAACACAACGCTCCACGCGATACTTTACGCGTGCAAGTAACTGGTTTTAATTTACATTGCTGTTTTAGATCTATATTCATATTACGTCTTTTTTATTTATAATCACTTTGATATTTATTATGATTTCATGCATAAATCAACTCAAAAACAACTGAAAAAATGCGTAAAATTTATGAAAAAATCATCGGCTAATTCCAACTCCGAGGCGTTCAGAATCATGAGTTGAATAGATGGTATCAGTTTTCGTTACGAAGCCACTTACACTATGTATATGCGCCTCTAGGACGACTAGAAAACGCACTAAGGAAGAACATGACACATGCCTCTACCCACACGTCTTTAAAGGTGGTTCTGCAATATCACGATAGGTACTTAACGCAGCACGGCGTCAATGAGTCGTAACAAACGAACCAACTAGAGCACTTCATCAAACACCAAGTCCAGTCCACCTTTATAATAAACTGCTTCTTAACGTGAGTAGCAACGGATGGCGACAATGCCCTAAGTTCTGGTATAAATCAGACCCCTTTTAATGTTCGGCTATCGGTCGTGCGGGTCAAGTAGGTAAAAGTGATTTACAGTGGCCATAAAGACAGCTAGGAGCGGTATATCGCTCTCGTCAGCTCCCTCCAGTATGGAATGGTGGCGTGTAATGAAATGTAACATGAAAACTTTCCGATGGTAAATATAGAAAGATGATTGATTGAATTTTCGGCCTTTTAAGGGTAAGTTGATGCTATTTAATGTTTGTGTTATGGAGTAGCTTGTGCTCATACTTGTATTAGCAATTACACACTTGCCCTCATACTATTGTACGGTACCCATAATACAAGCGTTGCTTAGTTTGGGACTGTACAGTTGGGTGTGTTCGCCTGACGATATAATATTTATATTTTTTTTGGGTATACCTGCCATCTTTGGATAAAATAGGTACTCTGATGATGTAAGATCCCATTCTTTCTTTTACAGCTAAAGATAGAGTTGGTTTTAATTTATTCCTCCAATCCATAGAGTATGACTTTTAAAGCTTTATCATAAACGTTATCCAAGTTTCTGTGCCTTTGTTGTCACAAAATTCCTTAACTGCTGTCACCGAGTCAATAATTACCGAACTATTCCAATGTTAAATCCGAGTTGGCGACCGATCCGGCACTCCTGGCGAACTTTGAAGAAAGTCCTTACTCTACTGCTTATAGGGATAGCGATATAGAAAGTTTATTATGACTAAATTCTTGTTAAAATCCAACTAAGCCACTATAAGAGGACGGAAAACAATGTTTTCTTTACAGTATTAGCTAATAGCATGTTCATAAGATAATATCCTTTAGCCGCGACATAGGTACTAATCGAAAGGCAATATCAGTTGGTGAAGTTTTTTTATGGCTAAGGTATACGCCGAGGGTACGTTCGGTTAGTTTGCTCAGTATTAGAGATGTTTGTATAGGCCCATCAAACACTAGATAATAACGCAGTATAAATATTTCACCAATAAATCAGTTAAACTGGTCGAAGTCGTTTATAGGTATGGCTGATCGTTGTCAAGTCTGAAAAAAATAAAATACCAACATCGATTTTAAAATGCATTCCAACCCCCAATAGTCATACCGTCATAATTATTGTTCGGTTTCGGTAAAAAAAGCAGTGAGAGCCATGTTGGCTGAACGCTTGCCTCGGTAACGAGGATCGCAAGTTCAAATCCCATAGCTCGTATCTCTGATGTTTCTGAATCTAATGTGTGAATCTCGTTTTCAACCATGATTATCACTTGCTGAAGGAAAATATCGTTAGGAAACCTGCATGTCTGAGAGAAACCCACGAAGGACGTGTGAAGTCGGCTAACCCGTACTGTGCCAGCGTGGTGGACTATAGCCTATTTTCCCTCGGATAGAGGGGAGGCCCATGCCGATCAGTGGGACATTAAAAAAGGGCAAATATTTTTTTTTTTATATAACAGGTCCATCTATAGAATAGAGTCTAGTAAATAATGGATTTGCATTAGTATCGACCATAATAAATATTGTGAGTAATGAGTATTCGTAGTGATTAGCACCTTCTATTATTAGAATTCTTCAAGTTCAGACGTCAGTAATTTGGAATACGATCGAACCAGAATCTGAGGTTCTAACAATCGGTTCTGTTGCATTCTATTGCATTCTAACTACAGGTTCTATTGCATTAACACGTAATGCAAATGCATTAAGTGTTAGTAATACTTACGCTGGTTGTGAGATTTTAGTATACAATTTGCTTTATTTTTAAAGCTTTATACATATTTAAATCGTACAATAGTTCATGCAGGCGATACTTGAGAAAAACGACAAAATTATTATTTTAACGATCAAAACACAACATTTGCTCAATGCCTAGCGTTTCAATTGAGCGGGCCATGTTCATGATGTCCTTACAAGACCTACATGAAAAAAAAACTTCCAAGAGTTCCAACTAGGTCAATAAATAATTCCGTGAACTACTACAATAAAACGTACGTAACCGTGCGTGCGCCTAAGTGCCTGCCAGTTTGGGAATGCCATTTCATCTTCTACGATGTACGTATATAAGATCTAAAATTAAAAAAAAACTTTAGACGTGTCAAGGGACACCCGGATGGAACGAAGTTCCTTTATTATTTTTTATTATTTATTATGTCAAAAAAAAAAAAGAAACCTGTATACTTACACTCAACAAAAATAATCGTCTCAACACCACACTGTTCAATGCGAAATAGAAAGACGAAACGAAAATATCTGGCTGGCTTTCTATAAGAGAGAGAGAGAGACAGACAGAGAAACATGCGCACGCCGCACGGCTTACAAATAATCATGTTTATAACCGGCCTTTACATAGGAAATGGAGTTGGGTTGAGAAAAAAGGGTCGTACGAGAATTGTTTCATTATCATCCATGAGTCCATTTTATTCGTCGAATTTGAACCCACTGACTCGAAGTGCACCGGCTCTAGAAGTAATTTTGTAGGTACACAAATCTTCCCTGTTAAGACGTCAACATTATTATTTATGTTTAGTTTGTAAGTCAGCGATAGATGTCGCTGGCATGTTTTTGAACTAGGTATCGTTATGTTTTTGGTTTTTATATTGTAAACTATACTTTCATTTATAAAAAATCTTACAATAGCTCGTTACAACTTTTCGTCTTAATTTTTCGTCTTAATTATTTCCGTCTAGCCCCCTTTCGCAACGCGTGATAAGGAACTTCGTTCCAATAGCTTTTATTTACTTACTACTATTGTAACATTTTCATGACTATATTACGATAGAAAGAGTCATGTAAGATGTATGTAATGTATAATAGTAATTGGCTCTCCCCTGTTGTATTGGTACCAAATGCTATTGGCGAAATGTGGATGCCCATTTCGCCATAAAGAGTTCAAAAGGGTGATTCTAATGTACATAAACCTTCATAGATGTTGCTGGTGTGAGAGGTCATTTTATGGGAGAGGTTTATTGAGACAGTGCTGGAATGAGGCCTGAACAACATTTTGTAGAGAAGAGAAAGGATGTGAGTACTGCTGCGAAGGCGTATAGGACACATGAACTTAGAACCACACTGAGTGACATTATCATATTTGCACTATCCAAATACAATTTGAAGATGTTCAAGCTCATTAAGCTGTCCCTCCGTAAGATCTAGAGAGCAGTTGAAAGTGCAATCAAGAATGGGATCTAGAAGAGATTGTGCTAGGGAACATTTTCGTAGTATTTTCGACGATGCGAAGAAAGTTGCGTGGTCTTTGCTACAATGTCAAGAAAGTTACGTAGTGTTTTTGACGATGTTGCTGCAGCATACAGTTTACGTCTGGCGGTTTGAAACTCTGAAGCTCGACTTATACAACGAAATACTATCATGTCCAATTTTTTTACAGAACTTGAGTAGGGAATTGATACTTTGTTAACCAATCAATCTTCGAAATTAGGTGCGAGCTTCCAAAGATATATAGATAAAAACTTAGATATAGACTTTCAAGCCGAAATTACTGCTCCACGCTGTTATGTGAATGGGATCAGTGTTAATCATGTTAACACATTCGGATAATCTGTCTAGCCAGTAATGAATCAGGAGATCGTTTGCATATTTATAAATAAGAGGGGAAAGAATATCGCCTTGCGGAACACCGGCTGACGTGTCACATCGCAACGAGAAATTCCCTTCAACTCGAACACGCGCCGCCTTCGTGCTCTCTGCCACGCAATTAAGTACTCTTTTTCAGTATTATGATGATCTAAGAATTTGCACAACTGCTAGTCTGTTTTTCAGTCCTGGCCTTGGACATGTACGGCTATTTGCCTAGATATTTAATTTGGTATCGAATTTAAGAATACAAAGTATGCATATTGCAAACAGAATATTTAAAAATGTGTGTGCAGACAGTGGTGTTAGCTCCATCACGTGTTCTTGGTATACTTATTTAAACGAACAATAGATGGCGCTGCCGATAATGAATAGCAAAGTAAGGGTTGCTATTCATCGTATCATATCATAATCGATTTTCATTAGCGTCTATGCATAAGCAGCGTTAGATCATAGATAATTAGTTTTTTGATTATGATATAAACAAGTTAATATAGAAGGATATAGAGATCCTAAAACACTAATCAGGAGCACGGTAGTTTTCATTATTATTACCCTAGTTTTCATTATTATTAGAAATAAATCCCATACGGACACCCCGAAGATACAACGAGCAATACAACGCAGAAGGCGACCGGCGGGCAGGCAGTTATACAGGTGGATATCCACGTAGTTTTTAAATTGTGAGAATTTATTAATCAAACAATGGGTATTAAACTTTAATGTGAGGCCAAGGGTTACGACTTATAGAAAGAAAAACAGATTTTGCTAGAAATTATTTGCCCCTAAAGCACGCAGAATATGTATACGTATAGAGTGGTCACTGTACGCTCCCCGCCTGTATGAGATGGAAACCTATCCCTAAGTTGCACCGCCGCACTTCGTTCGTGCAGATTGGTACGTACAAAGGCCTACAAGCCTCATCTTGCACTACACGGGTACAATCATTGTAGTGTCTTCAGACACTGAGGGAACTTGGACGAGAAGATACCTCGCAATTCCATAAACGCTGCCCTGATCCTTTTCTAGATGTTGTTTCTACAAAGCTGCACAATCTACCCTAGGTTAATATAATATTTTTCTCGTCGAGAACAGAGTTTTCAATGGCTATTCATATTAGTTTGTTATTTCCACCCAGAATACTGGGTTGAACATGAACGCTTGATATGATTTTTGCCTTGTCCATGTTCATTTTAAGACCCACCTGTTGGGAAACTCTCTAGAAGGCTGATATCTTCCAGCAACTCCGCCATGACTCGAATATTGTCGGAAAAATTAAGTGGAGAGAGTGCCAGTGCAGCGGTGAACAGTTTCGGAGATATAACGTGTCCCTGCTATTTCACCCTTTTCTGTGACTGGATCGGTTTCGTGTTGTTTAACAAAATATATAGTATCGTCAAAAACTCTCAATCATTTTAAATGTTTTAGATATCGTCTCTCAAAATCAACATGTAAACATGGCTCATAAGTGAGTGAGGGCATATAGTTATTCAATAAGGTGGAATCACCATTTTTGAAGGCCAGAACCACAACTTTTCCATGATTCTGGCATCGTAGCTTCAAGTATGATCGAGTTGAATAGCCTCTGAAGGATTTTCAGTTGTTTGGTTGACGTCCATTTTATCATAGGTAGAGTGTAGGGTAGGTTTTAGCCTTTTCGTATATTCGGTTCAACTATCAACAGGGTCTTATGATGACGTGTATAACTGTCCATAGAACTTCCCAAAATCGCGGCCTCTCTCAAAATCGCGAGTTTTGATGAAACGACGTTGCCACTGTCGGTCCTCAGCCTGATCGGCTTTCGCGAACACTTTTAAGCCCTTATTTAGCTCTTTTATGAGTAGTGTCCACGAGCGTATACGTAAGGACTTACATGTAAACTTATAAGCAAGACGAAAACCAATCAAGTAGATTCCCTGAATTACTTTTCGACGCAAGTCAGCAAGCACAAGCATTAATAGTTTCGTATAAAGGGCTTCATCAACTCGGTAAAGATAACCTCAGAATGCTAGCTAATTGTTTTTCAAGTTACACTTTTGCTTGTCGCTGTACTTTTTCTTAAATATTTACCCTTAAATACGTACGACAGTATCACCAGATGAGCTAATATTGAAATTACTTATTTTTTTCGTGAAATGGAATATTCTAGGTAAGTACTTAGGCGT
This sequence comes from Pheosia gnoma, assembly GCA_905404115.1. NCBI lineage: Eukaryota > Metazoa > Arthropoda > Insecta > Lepidoptera > Notodontidae > Pheosia > Pheosia gnoma. Next base: position 6,023,719 of record FR989906.1, on the reverse strand, counting down.
CGGTATATAAGCACCGGGCCACCCGATGAGAGTCACAGTGCAACTGAAAAGTTCAAAACCCTCAAGATGTTCAAATTATTCGTCTTCGTTTTTGTTTCTGCTCTCCTGATTTCAGAGGTAAGTGGTTATTTTTAATATTATTTATTTTCAAGGTTTAGAAACCCAATTTAATATAATGCTGGGATTTAATTAAATAGTTATAACATTCCCTTTTACTTAACAAAAAAATATATATATAAAGATACTAATAATATTCGTTTTATATTTTTGTTACTTTAAGCTTTTTTTAAAATAATAATTAGGAATATTCTTGAGGTCGATTAAAAAGTGTCCACATATTTGAAATATATGCACCCGATTGGCACAGTTAGTTATGATCCTGCTTTCCGTACCGAAGATCAGGGCAGGAGTAAATTTTGTGTGATAAGCACGATAGTTTGTACCCGAGTCATGGACGTTTGATATCTACATACTTAAATAATTATAAATAGGAGTCGTCTCCAGTCCATTATGGGCACTCATGATACAAGAGTTGTAGTTGGCGAAATTGTTTTTAATACTTTTGTTTCATTGTTGCAGAGTCTGCAAGCCGGTAAGTTACACATATACCATTCATTGGACCACCGCTGAAAGCCGATTTGTTCACACGAAGTCGAGGAGGCCCCTGAGTTTCAAAATGCACACGGGACATGCACTGCGGCACCCGCATACTTTATGCACGCATGTGTTCATTTTAATCAAATGACCCACGCCGTAGTTCACTGATGATTGTTTCAACAGTAACACTGATATTAACGGTATTTCTTACAGATTTGAGTGGCGATCAAACCCAACAAGGCGAGAAAGTCGATAGCGAAACCTTGGTCGGTGACAGCAGCGGTTCGAGCTCAAACAACAGTGACGCGGACGTCGATGCCAGTGATAGATTGATTATTAAGGGTAAATATTAAGACAATGATATCTAATGAGCATTCACCCACGGGTGAGCGTGGAATTGAAGAATTTTTTAAACTTACAAATACACGATTATGATGAGAGTTACTGATTGGCACCTAAACTAAATAAGTTTTTAACTTACGATTTTCTATAATAAACATTATTTTTACAGGTTAATGAAGATTGTTTCCAATGAAAAATGGCTGACGATGAACTGTTTATGTTTTGATTGTTACTAAACGCCTTTAAGGTTCATACGTACAATGTTTCCATTTGCGGTATCTAATTAAATAAACACAAAAATTCATGCGTTATTTTGCTGTTTAATTTTTCGCATATAAAGCACCTGTATGTGCCAGCAGCACATTTCTAGTGGGGCTGCTCGCCTCGTTCCCACAAGTGCTATGATGGCAACTTTGTAGTGCTCGTTGGCAGAATCTTTAACACCCACAACTCCGAATTGCCCCGTAGCGACCTCTTTATTCTCGCTTCAATAACCACATTCACTACGCCGCATACAGATGGCACTAAATATAACGCTTTATACAAAAGTGTATATATTATAGTTTGTTTTATTACATTAGTGACTAGATTTTGCCTGCGGCTCCACTCGAGCAACCGTCGAGATCCAGATGTCACAGCGTGATGATACTGCCCTATTATATATTTCTAACCGTAAACTAACTCATAGTGTAAACTCTGTTAAAATGATGCTTGAACACACAGAACAGTATTCTAAAAATACTTGTTTTGAATTTAGAGACGTCCAAATAGCGTTTTGCTGAATTTGATTATTTGAAATAAACATATATCTATGTAGCAATATATTATATCGTAGCCCGATTGTAGAATTGGCACTTTAACAAAACGGCTAGTCGCATTTTAAAATAGCTCAATTTTGTAAAACGGCTACAATGCAGCATAAGCATTTTGTATTGTAGCTTTCCGCGAATCTTGCAACTGTGAGATCTATAAAGGAAATGAGCATTGATGTGCCTACGCTGATGATAAAACCCTCATAAAAAAAACTTGAAATACTGATTTCTTATATTTACGCGAATACTACAAATTGAAATGAAACGAATTTTACGGATTTATCGCGTTTATTTACGTAGGGAAAACTAAAAGATCAATAAAAATCCAGGTAAAAGAACACATCACTGACGTGAAACACTGGCGCTCCACGAAGTCTGCCATCTGTGGACATGTTCAGGATCGCACCCACCATTATATCAGATTTGATCAACCACAGAACCACAGATTGCGACCAAAGATGATACGTGAGGCCATTGAAATTAAAAATAATTCTAATTTCAATAGAGTGCTACTACCGACACCGACTTGGGATCCAATAATTAATATTATTAAACCCAAAACCAAGCGCACCATTGTAAGACCTCACGACACTATGAGCACTTTCGGCGTAGATCGGACCGCATATCACAACTAAATGTCAGGGTACTCCAGCTCCAACTATGACAGTATGACGTCAAACACCTCAGTTCTGTCGTGACCATGGTTGCTGTAAAGCAGCCGAAACAGCGGGAATGTAAAAACATAAAATAAACGCGATAAAATCCGTAAAATTCGTATTATTTTAAAAGTTCTTAATCTGAATGATCCAGAATCCAAAAAACTAGAGTATTTAACCTTAAACAGTACAGTGGAAATTATTGACGCTATTGTAGATCCACACATTGCCGAGTAGCGCTAATTACGACCGGATGAGTTACAATATAACTCTTTTGGGGTCTCACCTCTACCGCCATTATATAGACCTAACCAAATTTATCCTAATAAAAAACCGACATTAAACATATTTGAATAAATAATAACAAAAACCGGCTTCCAAAAACGCACTAAAGAGCAAAAGATTACAATGTTAACTATTATCACCTACCATTTTTTTATTTTTCAAGTCAGTGACTTGAGAAAAATAATTAGGTAGGTAATATCTAAAATGTTTATCGTTAATTATTTTTATGATTATTGTTGCGATTTTTTACGTTGGTTTTTGTTTAAATAAAATAAAAAACACAAATTTGAATCCTTGACTTTGTTTGTGTGTGGATATTTATAACAGAGGTGTTTGCTGTCAGCCTTCAATTAAAATGTGACCTTTTAAATTAAGTATAACTTATTCGAAATACATTTTACATGGGTACACATTGCCACACGAAAGTGTCTGATAAAAAAAGCTTATTAAGCTGAATTCATCCAACAAGCGGGTGTTTTTCGAACACCTTTACCCCCCCTTTTTTAACGGGTGATTTATTATAAAAACGTTCCATCATCACCCCTTTAATTTTTTACAGATTCAGTGTAGAGAATCGATACTCCGTCGAAATTAATCAATCGCAAGCTTCCAAAGATCGTAGCCTCTGTTAAGTAACGGGATTAACTTTTAACCCTAAAAGTATGACTTTTCCTGTTACGCGAATAGGGATCGGTGTTATTAATGTTTACACATTAAGATTAACAGTCTGGCTGAGCCTGTAAATGAATCAGAAAATCGTCTGCATATTAATAAAAATGAGGGAATAGAATAGATCACCGGCTGACGTGTCACATCGCGACCAGAAATTTCTTGAAGGCGAATACGCTGCCTGCATGCTCTCTGCCACTTATTTTTTGTATAATCATGAGCTCAGTATTTGCACATCTGGCTGTCTTTTTTCAAATTTGGCCTTGCATTATTTAATTTGGTATCGAATTTAACAATACAATGTATGCATATTGCAAACAGAATATTTAAATAAGTTTCAATATGTGCAAACAGTGGATATACACGTAGTATTTACATTGTGGTATTTTTTTCTCTTTATGCACGTCAAGTGCGAGATTATTCGTAAGCTAACTAAAACTAAACTACCTAAATAGCTAACGAAAATTTTAAATACCGTCCGCTAGAGGCGCTTTTTAATTCTCCATACCAAATGTCTAAATACGGTAGTCTGTAAAGTATACAATTAGCTCGCATTTGACGTGCAATACCTATTTATTGTTCTTTTTTAACACGTGAATACACTCGCAATCAAATGAAATGTATCAGGGATTTGAAATTGTATCCCCAAAATTTATATAAAATGTATTATACTTTCGATAATTTTGGGGATGAGGCATTTTATAGTGTCATTTTCTACTTTTCTTCTCATACATTATTTGTAATGTTCTATATGTAAACTAATAAGCAGGGTGAAAACTAATCAAGTAGATTCCCTGAATTACTTTTCGACGCAAGTCAGCAAGCACAAGCATTAATAGTTTCGTATAAAGGGCTTCATCAACTCGGTAAAGATAACCTCAGAATGCTAGCTAATTGTTTTTCAAGTTACACTTTTGCTTGTCGCTGTACTTTTTCTTAAATATTTACCCTTAAATACGTACGACAGTATCACCAGTTGAGCTAATATTGAAATTACTTATTTTTTTCGTGAAATGGAATATTCTAGGTAAGTACTTAGGCGTCGGTATATAAGCACCGGGCCACCCGATGAGAGTCACAGTGCAACTGAAAAGTTCAAAACCCTCAAGATGTTCAAATTATTCGTCTTCGTTTTTGTTTCTGCTCTCCTGATTTCAGAGGTAAGTGGTTATTTTTAATATTATTTATTTTCAAGGTTTAGAAACCCAATTTAATATAATGCTGGGATTTAATTAAATAGTTATAACATTCCCTTTTACTTAACAAAAAATATATATATATATAAAGATACTAATAATATTCGTTTTATATTTTTGTTACTTTAAGCTTTTTTTAAAATAATAATTAGGAATATTCTTGAGGTCGATTAAAAAGTGTCCACATATTTGAAATATATGCACCCGATTGGCACAGTTAGTTATGATCCTGCTTTCCGTACCGAAGATCAGGGCAGGAGTAAATTTTGTGTGATAAGCACGATAGTTTGTACTCGAGTCATGGACGTTTGATATCTACATACTTAAATAATTATAAATAGGAGTCGTCTCCAGTCCATTATGGGCACTCATGATACAAGAGTTGTAGTTGGCGAAATTGTTTTTAATACTTTTGTTTCACTGTTGCAGAGTCTGCAAGCCGGTAAGTTACACATATACCATTCATTGGACCACCGCTGAAAGCCGATTTGTTCACACGAAGTCGAGGAGGCCCCTGAGTTTCAAAATGCACACGGGACATGCACTGCGGCACCCGCATACTTTATGCACGCATGTGTTCATTTTAATCAAATGACCCACGCCGTAGTTCACTGATGATTGTTTCAACAGTAACACTGATATTAACGGTATTTCTTACAGATTTGAGTGGCGATCAAACCCAACAAGGCGAGAAAGTCGATAGCGAAACCTTGGTCGGTGACAGCAGCGGTTCGAGCTCAAACAACAGTGACGCGGACGTCGATGCCAGTGATAGATTGATTATTAAGGGTAAATATTAAGACAATGATATCTAATGAGCATTCACCCACGGGTGAGCGTGGAATTGAAGAATTTTTTAAACTTACAAATACACGATTATGATGAGAGTTACTGATTGGCACCTAAACTAAATAAGTTTTTAACTTACGATTTTCTATAATAAACATTATTTTTACAGGTTAATGAAGATTGTTTCCAATGAAAAATGGCTGACGATGAACTGTTTATGTTTTGATTGTTACTAAACGCCTTTAAGAGAAATCGAACATCAGGTTTCATACGTACAATGTTTCCATTTGCGGTATCTAATTAAATAAACACAAAAATTCATGCGTTATTTTGCTGTTTAATTTTTCGCATATAAAGCACCTGTATGTGCCAGCAGCACATTTCTAGTGGGGCTGATCGCCTCGTTCCCACAAGTGCTATGATGGCAACTTTGTAGTGCTCGTTGGCAGAATCTTTAACACCCACAACTCCGAATTGCCCCGTAGCGACCTCTTTATTCTCGCTTCAATAACCACATTCACTACGCCGCATACAGATGGCACTAAATATAACGCTTTATACAAAAGTGTATATATTATAGTTTGTTTTATTACATTAGTGACTAGATTTTGCCTGCGGCTCCACTCGAGCAACCGTCGAGATCCAGATGTCACAGCGTGATGATACTGCCCTAATATATATTTCTAACCGTAAACTAACTCATAGTGTAAACTCTGTTAAAATGATGCTTGAACACACAGAACAGTATTCTAAAAATACTTGTTTTGAATTTAGAGACGTCCAAATAGCGTTTTGCTGAATTTGATTATTTGAAATAAACATATATCTATGTAGCAATATATTATATCGTAGCCCGATTGTAGAATTGGCACTTTAACAAAACGGCTAGTCGCATTTTAAAATAGCTCAATTTTGTAAAACGGCTACAATGCAGCATAAGCATTTTGTATTGTAGCTTTCCGCGAATCTTGCAACTGTGAGATCTATAAAGGAAATGAGCATTGATGTGCCTACGCTGATGATAAAACCCTCATAAAAAAAACTTGAAATACTGATTTCTTATATTTACGCGAATACTACAAATTGAAATGAAACGAATTTTACGGATTTATCGCGTTTATTTACGTAGGGAAAACTAAAAGATCAATAAAAATCCAGGTAAAAGAACACATCACTGACGTGAAACACTGGCGCTCCACGAAGTCTGCCATCTGTGGACATGTTCAGGATCGCACCCACCATTATATCAGATTTGATCAACCACAGAACCACAGATTGCGACCAAAGATGATACGTGAGGCCATTGAAATTAAAAATAATTCTAATTTCAATAGAGTGCTACTACCGACACCGACTTGGGATCCAATAATTAATATTATTAAACCCAAAACCAAGCGCACCATTGTAAGACCTCACGACACTATGAGCACTTTCGGCGTAGATCGGACCGCATATCACAACTAAATGTCAGGGTACTCCAGCTCCAACTATGACAGTATGACGTCAAACACCTCAGTTCTGTCGTGACCATGGTTGCTGTAAAGCAGCCGAAACAGCGGGAATGTAAAAACATAAAATAAACGCGATAAAATCCGTAAAATTCGTATTATTTTAAAAGTTCTTAATCTGAATGATCCAGAATCCAAAAAACTAGAGTATTTAACCTTAAACAGTACAGTGGAAATTATTGACGCTATTGTAGATCCACACATTGCCGAGTAGCGCTAATTACGACCGGATGAGTTACAATATAACTCTTTTGGGGTCTCACCTCTACCGCCATTATATAGACCTAACCAAATGTATCCTAATAAAAAACCGACATTAAACATATTTGAATAAATAATAACAAAAACCGGCTTCCAAAAACGCACTAAAGAGCAAAAGATTACAATGTTAACTATTATCACCTACCATTTTTTTATTTTTCAAGTCAGTGTAACAGCCAGTTAGACTTGAGAAAAATAATTAGGTAGGTAATATCTAAAATGTTTATCGTTAATTATTTTTATGATTATTGTTGCGATTTTTTACGTTGGTTTTTGTTTAAATAAAATAAAAAACACAAATTTGAATCCTTGACTTTGTTTGTGTGTGGATATTTATAACAGAGGTGTTTGCTGTCAGCCTTCAATTAAAATGTTACCTTTTAAATTAAGTATAACTTATTCGAAATACATTTTACATGGGTACACATTGCCACACGAAAGTGTCTGATAAAAAAAGCTTATTAAGCTGAATTCATCCAACAAGCGGGTGTTTTTCGAACACCTTTACCCCCCCTTTTTTAACGGGTGATTTATTATAAAAACGTTCCATCATCACCCCTTTAATTTTTTACAGATTCAGTGTAGAGAATCGATACTCCGTCGAAATTAATCAATCGCAAGCTTCCAAAGATCGTAGCCTCTGTTAAGTAACGGGATTAACTTTTAACCCTAAAAGTATGACTTCTCCTGTTACGCGAATAGGGATCGGTGTTATTAATGTTTACACATTAAGATTAACAGTCTGGCTGAGCCTGTTAATGAATCAGAAAATCGTCTGCATATTAATAAAAATGAGGGAATAGAATAGATCACCGGCTGACGTGTCACATCGCGACCAGAAATTTCTTGAAGGCGAATACGCTGCCTGCATGCTCTCTGCCACTTATTTTTTGTATAATCATGAGCTCAGTATTTGCACATCTGGCTGTCTTTTTTTCAAATTTGGCCTTGCTAATTTGGTATCGAATTTAACAATACAATGTATGCATATTGCAAACAGAATATTTAAATAAGTTTCAATATGTGCAAACAGTGGATATACACGTAGTATTTACATTGTGGTATTTTTTTCTCTTTATGCACGTCAAGTGCGAGATTATTCGTAAGCTAACTAAAACTAAACTACCTAAATAGCTAACGAAAATTTTAAATACCGTCCGCTAGAGGCGCTTTTTAATTCTCCATACCAAATGTCTAAATACGGTAGTCTGTAAAGTATACAATTAGCTCGCATTTGACGTGCAATACCTATTTATTGTTCTTTTTTAACACGTGAATACACTCGCAATCAAATGAAATGTGTCAGGGATTTGAAATTGTATCCCCAAAATTTATATAAAATGTATTATACTTTCGATAATTTTGGGGATGAGGCATTTTATAGTGTCATTTTCTACTTTTCTTCTCATACATTATTTGTAATGTTCTATATGTAAACTAATAAGCAGGGTGAAAACTAATCAAGTAGATTACCTGAATTACTTTTCGACGCAAGTCAGCAAGCACAAGCATTAATAGTTTCGTATAAAGGGCTTCATCAACTCGGTAAAGATAACCTCAGAATGCTAGCTAATTGTTTTTCAAGTTACACTTTTGCTTGTCGCTGTACTTTTTCTTAAATATTTACCCTTAAATACGTACGACAGTATCACCAGTTGAGCTAATATTGAAATTACTTATTTTTTTCGTGAAATGGAATATTCTAGGTAAGTACTTAGGCGTCGGTATATAAGCACCGGGCCACCCGATGAGAGTCACAGTGCAACTGAAAAGTTCAAAACCCTCAAGATGTTCAAATTATTCGTCTTCGTTTTTGTTTCTGCTCTCCTGATTTCAGAGGTAAGTGGTTATTTTTAATATTATTTATTTTCAAGGTTTAGAAACCCAATTTAATATAATGCTGGGATTTAATTAAATAGTTATAACATTCCCTTTTACTTAACAAAAAATATATATATATATAAAGATACTAATAATATTCGTTTTATATTTTTGTTACTTTAAGCTTTTTTTAAAATAATAATTAGGAATATTCTTGAGGTCGATTAAAAAGTGTCCACATATTTGAAATATATGCACCCGATTGGCACAGTTAGTTATGATCCTGCTTTCCGTACCGAAGATCAGGGCAGGAGTAAATTTTGTGTGATAAGCACGATAGTTTGTACTCGAGTCATGGACGTTTGATATCTACATACTTAAATAATTATAAATAGGAGTCGTCTCCAGTCCATTATGGGCACTCATGATACAAGAGTTGTAGTTGGCGAAATTGTTTTTAATACTTTTGTTTCATTGTTGCAGAGTCTGCAAGCCGGTAAGTTACACATATACCATTCATTGGACCACCGCTGAAAGCCGATTTGTTCACACGAAGTCGAGGAGGCCCCTGAGTTTCAAAATGCACACGGGACATGCACTGCGGCACCCGCATACTTTATGCACGCATGTGTTCATTTTAATCAAATGACCCACGCCGTAGTTCACTGATGATTGTTTCAACAGTAACACTGATATTAACGGTATTTCTTACAGATTTGAGTGGCGATCAAACCCAACAAGGCGAGAAAGTCGATAGCGAAACCTTGGTCGGTGACAGCAGCGGTTCGAGCTCAAACAACAGTGACGCGGACGTCGATGCCAGTGATAGATTGATTAAGGGTAAATATTAAGACAATGATATCTAATGAGCATTCACCCACGGGTGAGCGTGGAATTGAAGAATTTTTTAAACTTACAAACACACGATTATGATGAGAGTTACTGATTGGCACCTAAACTAAATAAGTTTTTAACTTACGATTTTCTATAATAAACATTATTTTTACAGGTTAATGAAGATTGTTTCCAATGAAAAATGGCTGACGATGAACTGTTTATGTTTTGATTGTTACTAAACGCCTTTAAGAGAAATCGAACATCAGGTTTCATACGTACAATGTTTCCATTTGCGGTATCTAATTAAATAAACACAAAAATTCATGCGTTATTTTGCTGTTTAATTTTTCGCATATAAAGCACCTGTATGTGCCAGCAGCACATTTCTAGTGGGGCTGATCGCCTCGTTCCCACAAGTGCTATGATGGCAACTTTGTAGTGCTCGTTGGCAGAATCTTTAACACCCACAACTCCGAATTGCCCCGTAGCGACCTCTTTATTCTCGCTTCAATAACCACATTCACTACGCCGCATACAGATGGCACTAAATATAACGCTTTATACAAAAGTGTATATATTATAGTTTGTTTTATTACATTAGTGACTAGATTTTGCCTGCGGCTCCACTCGAGCAACCGTCGAGATCCAGATGTCACAGCGTGATGATACTGCCCTAATATATATTTCTAACCGTAAACTAACTCATAGTGTAAACTCTGTTAAAATGATGCTTGAACACACAGAACAGTATTCTAAAAATACTTGTTTTGAATTTAGAGACGTCCAAATAGCGTTTTGCTGAATTTGATTATTTGAAATAAACATATATCTATGTAGCAATATATTATATCGTAGCCCGATTGTAGAATTGGCACTTTAACAAAACGGCTAGTCGCATTTTAAAATAGCTCAATTTTGTAAAACGGCTACAATGCAGCATAAGCATTTTGTATTGTAGCTTTCCGCGAATCTTGCAACTGTGAGATCTATAAAGGAAATGAGCATTGATGTGCCTACGCTGATGATAAAACCCTCATAAAAAAAACTTGAAATACTGATTTCTTATATTTACGCGAATACTACAAATTGAAATGAAACGAATTTTACGGATTTATCGCGTTTATTTACGTAGGGAAAACTAAAAGATCAATAAAAATCCAGGTAAAAGAACACATCACTGACGTGAAACACTGGCGCTCCACGAAGTCTGCCATCTGTGGACATGTTCAGGATCGCACCCACCATTATATCAGATTTGATCAACCACAGAACCACAGATTGCGACCAAAGATGATACGTGAGGCCATTGAAATTAAAAATAATTCTAATTTCAATAGAGTGCTACTACCGACACCGACTTGGGATCCAATAATTAATATTATTAAACCCAAAACCAAGCGCACCATTGTAAGACCTCACGACACTATGAGCACTTTCGGCGTAGATCGGACCGCATATCACAACTAAATGTCAGGGTACTCCAGCTCCAACTATGACAGTATGACGTCAAACACCTCAGTTCTGTCGTGACCATGGTTGCTGTAAAGCAGCCGAAACAGCGGGAATGTAAAAACATAAAATAAACGCGATAAAATCCGTAAAATTCGTATTATTTTAAAAGTTCTTAATCTGAATGATCCAGAATCCAAAAAACTAGAGTATTTAACCTTAAACAGTACAGTGGAAATTATTGACGCTATTGTAGATCCACACATTGCCGAGTAGCGCTAATTACGACCGGATGAGTTACAATATAACTCTTTTGGGGTCTCACCTCTACCGCCATTATATAGACCTAACCAAATGTATCCTAATAAAAAACCGACATTAAACATATTTGAATAAATAATAACAAAAACCGGCTTCCAAAAACGCACTAAAGAGCAAAAGATTACAATGTTAACTATTATCACCTACCATTTTTTTATTTTTCAAGTCAGTGACTTGAGAAAAATAATTAGGTAGGTAATATCTAAAATGTTTATCGTTAATTATTTTTATGATTATTGTTGCGATTTTTTACGTTGGTTTTTGTTTAAATAAAATAAAAAACACAAATTTGAATCCTTGACTTTGTTTGTGTGTGGATATTTATAACAGAGGTGTTTGCTGTCAGCCTTCAATTAAAATGTGACCTTTTAAATTAAGTATAACTTATTCGAAATACATTTTACATGGGTACACATTGCCACACGAAAGTGTCTGATAAAAAAAGCTTATTAAGCTGAATTCATCCAACAAGCGGGTGTTTTTCGAACACCTTTACCCCCCCTTTTTTAACGGGTGATTTATTATAAAAACGTTCCATCATCACCCCTTTAATTTTTTACAGATTCAGTGTAGAGAATCGATACTCCGTCGAAATTAATCAATCGCAAGCTTCCAAAGATCGTAGCCTCTGTTAAGTAACGGGATTAACTTTTAACCCTAAAAGTATGACTTCTCCTGTTACGCGAATAGGGATCGGTGTTATTAATGTTTACACATTAAGATTAACAGTCTGGCTGAGCCTGTAAATGAATCAGAAAATCGTCTGCATATTAATAAAAATGAGGGAATAGAATAGATCACCGGCTGACGTGTCACATCGCGACCAGAAATTTCTTGAAGGCGAATACGCTGCCTGCATGCTCTCTGCCACTTATTTTTTGTATAATCATGAGCTCAGTATTTGCACATCTGGCTGTCTTTTTTCAAATTTGGCCTTGCATTATTTAATTTGGTATCGAATTTAACAATACAATGTATGCATATTGCAAACAGAATATTTAAATAAGTTTCAATATGTGCAAACAGTGGATATACACGTAGTATTTACATTGTGGTATTTTTTTCTCTTTATGCACGTCAAGTGCGAGATTATTCGTAAGCTAACTAAAACTAAACTACCTAAATAGCTAACGAAAATTTTAAATACCGTCCGCTAGAGGCGCTTTTTAATTCTCCATACCAAATGTCTAAATACGGTAGTCTGTAAAGTATACAATTAGCTCGCATTTGACGTGCAATACCTATTTATTGTTCTTTTTTAACACGTGAATACACTCGCAATCAAATGAAATGTATCAGGGATTTGAAATTGTATCCCCAAAATTTATATAAAATGTATTATACTTTCGATAATTTTGGGGATGAGGCATTTTATAGTGTCATTTTCTACTTTTCTTCTCATACATTATTTGTAATGTTCTATATGTAAACTAATAAGCAGGGTGAAAACTAATCAAGTAGATTCCCTGAATTACTTTTCGACGCAAGTCAGCAAGCACAAGCATTAATAGTTTCGTATAAAGGGCTTCATCAACTCGGTAAAGATAACCTCAGAATGCTAGCTAATTGTTTTTCAAGTTACACTTTTGCTTGTCGCTGTACTTTTTCTTAAATATTTACCCTTAAATACGTACGACAGTATCACCAGTTGAGCTAATATTGAAATTACTTATTTTTTTCGTGAAATGGAATATTCTAGGTAAGTACTTAGGCGTCGGTATATAAGCACCGGGCCACCCGATGAGAGTCACAGTGCAACTGAAAAGTTCAAAACCCTCAAGATGTTCAAATTATTCGTCTTCGTTTTTGTTTCTGCTCTCCTGATTTCAGAGGTAAGTGGTTATTTTTAATATTATTTATTTTCAAGGTTTAGAAACCCAATTTAATATAATGCTGGGATTTAATTAAATAGTTATAACATTCCCTTTTACTTAACAAAAAATATATATATATATAAAGATACTAATAATATTCGTTTTATATTTTTGTTACTTTAAGCTTTTTTTAAAATAATAATTAGGAATATTCTTGAGGTCGATTAAAAAGTGTCCACATATTTGAAATATATGCACCCGATTGGCACAGTTAGTTATGATCCTGCTTTCCGTACCGAAGATCAGGGCAGGAGTAAATTTTGTGTGATAAGCACGATAGTTTGTACTCGAGTCATGGACGTTTGATATCTACATACTTAAATAATTATAAATAGGAGTCGTCTCCAGTCCATTATGGGCACTCATGATACAAGAGTTGTAGTTGGCGAAATTGTTTTTAATACTTTTGTTTCATTGTTGCAGAGTCTGCAAGCCGGTAAGTTACACATATACCATTCATTGGACCACCGCTGAAAGCCGATTTGTTCACACGAAGTCGAGGAGGCCCCTGAGTTTCAAAATGCACACGGGACATGCACTGCGGCACCCGCATACTTTATGCACGCATGTGTTCATTTTAATCAAATGACCCACGCCGTAGTTCACTGATGATTGTTTCAACAGTAACACTGATATTAACGGTATTTCTTACAGATTTGAGTGGCGATCAAACCCAACAAGGCGAGAAAGTCGATAGCGAAACCTTGGTCGGTGACAGCAGCGGTTCGAGCTCAAACAACAGTGACGCGGACGTCGATGCCAGTGATAGATTGATTATTAAGGGTAAATATTAAGACAATGATATCTAATGAGCATTCACCCACGGGTGAGCGTGGAATTGAAGAATTTTTTAAACTTACAAATACACGATTATGATGAGAGTTACTGATTGGCACCTAAACTAAATAAGTTTTTAACTTACGATTTTCTATAATAAACATTATTTTTACAGGTTAATGAAGATTGTTTCCAATGAAAAATGGCTGACGATGAACTGTTTATGTTTTGATTGTTACTAAACGCCTTTAAGAGAAATCGAACATCAGGTTTCATACGTACAATGTTTCCATTTGCGGTATCTAATTAAATAAACACAAAAATTCATGCGTTATTTTGCTGTTTAATTTTTCGCATATAAAGCACCTGTATGTGCCAGCAGCACATTTCTAGTGGGGCTGATCGCCTCGTTCCCACAAGTGCTATGATGGCAACTTTGTAGTGCTCGTTGGCAGAATCTTTAACACCCACAACTCCGAATTGCCCCGTAGCGACCTCTTTATTCTCGCTTCAATAACCACATTCACTACGCCGCATACAGATGGCACTAAATATAACGCTTTATACAAAAGTGTATATATTATAGTTTGTTTTATTACATTAGTGACTAGATTTTGCCTGCGGCTCCACTCGAGCAACCGTCGAGATCCAGATGTCACAGCGTGATGATACTGCCCTAATATATATTTCTAACCGTAAACTAACTCATAGTGTAAACTCTGTTAAAATGATGCTTGAACACACAGAACAGTATTCTAAAAATACTTGTTTTGAATTTAGAGACGTCCAAATAGCGTTTTGCTGAATTTGATTATTTGAAATAAACATATATCTATGTAGCAATATATTATATCGTAGCCCGATTGTAGAATTGGCACTTTAACAAAACGGCTAGTCGCATTTTAAAATAGCTCAATTTTGTAAAACGGCTACAATGCAGCATAAGCATTTTGTATTGTAGCTTTCCGCGAATCTTGCAACTGTGAGATCTATAAAGGAAATGAGCATTGATGTGCCTACGCTGATGATAAAACCCTCATAAAAAAAACTTGAAATACTGATTTCTTATATTTACGCGAATACTACAAATTGAAATGAAACGAATTTTACGGATTTATCGCGTTTATTTACGTAGGGAAAACTAAAAGATCAATAAAAATCCAGGTAAAAGAACACATCACTGACGTGAAACACTGGCGCTCCACGAAGTCTGCCATCTGTGGACATGTTCAGGATCGCACCCACCATTATATCAGATTTGATCAACCACAGAACCACAGATTGCGACCAAAGATGATACGTGAGGCCATTGAAATTAAAAATAATTCTAATTTCAATAGAGTGCTACTACCGACACCGACTTGGGATCCAATAATTAATATTATTAAACCCAAAACCAAGCGCACCATTGTAAGACCTCACGACACTATGAGCACTTTCGGCGTAGATCGGACCGCATATCACAACTAAATGTCAGGGTACTCCAGCTCCAACTATGACAGTATGACGTCAAACACCTCAGTTCTGTCGTGACCATGGTTGCTGTAAAGCAGCCGAAACAGCGGGAATGTAAAAACATAAAATAAACGCGATAAAATCCGTAAAATTCGTATTATTTTAAAAGTTCTTAATCTGAATGATCCAGAATCCAAAAAACTAGAGTATTTAACCTTAAACAGTACAGTGGAAATTATTGACGCTATTGTAGATCCACACATTGCCGAGTAGCGCTAATTACGACCGGATGAGTTACAATATAACTCTTTTGGGGTCTCACCTCTACCGCCATTATATAGACCTAACCAAATGTATCCTAATAAAAAACCGACATTAAACATATTTGAATAAATAATAACAAAAACCGGCTTCCAAAAACGCACTAAAGAGCAAAAGATTACAATGTTAACTATTATCACCTACCATTTTTTTATTTTTCAAGTCAGTGTAACAGCCAGTTAGACTTGAGAAAAATAATTAGGTAGGTAATATCTAAAATGTTTATCGTTAATTATTTTTATGATTATTGTTGCGATTTTTTACGTTGGTTTTTGTTTAAATAAAATAAAAAACACAAATTTGAATCCTTGACTTTGTTTGTGTGTGGATATTTATAACAGAGGTGTTTGCTGTCAGCCTTCAATTAAAATGTTACCTTTTAAATTAAGTATAACTTATTCGAAATACATTTTACATGGGTACACATTGCCACACGAAAGTGTCTGATAAAAAAAGCTTATTAAGCTGAATTCATCCAACAAGCGGGTGTTTTTCGAACACCTTTACCCCCCCTTTTTTAACGGGTGATTTATTATAAAAACGTTCCATCATCACCCCTTTAATTTTTTACAGATTCAGTGTAGAGAATCGATACTCCGTCGAAATTAATCAATCGCAAGCTTCCAAAGATCGTAGCCTCTGTTAAGTAACGGGATTAACTTTTAACCCTAAAAGTATGACTTCTCCTGTTACGCGAATAGGGATCGGTGTTATTAATGTTTACACATTAAGATTAACAGTCTGGCTGAGCCTGTTAATGAATCAGAAAATCGTCTGCATATTAATAAAAATGAGGGAATAGAATAGATCACCGGCTGACGTGTCACATCGCGACCAGAAATTTCTTGAAGGCGAATACGCTGCCTGCATGCTCTCTGCCACTTATTTTTTGTATAATCATGAGCTCAGTATTTGCACATCTGGCTGTCTTTTTTTCAAATTTGGCCTTGCTAATTTGGTATCGAATTTAACAATACAATGTATGCATATTGCAAACAGAATATTTAAATAAGTTTCAATATGTGCAAACAGTGGATATACACGTAGTATTTACATTGTGGTATTTTTTCTCTTTATGCACGTCAAGTGCGAGATTATTCGTAAGCTAACTAAAACTAAACTACCTAAATAGCTAACGAAAATTTTAAATACCGTCCGCTAGAGGCGCTTTTTAATTCTCCATACCAAATGTCTAAATACGGTAGTCTGTAAAGTATACAATTAGCTCGCATTTGACGTGCAATACCTATTTATTGTTCTTTTTTAACACGTGAATACACTCGCAATCAAATGAAATGTGTCAGGGATTTGAAATTGTATCCCCAAAATTTATATAAAATGTATTATACTTTCGATAATTTTGGGGATGAGGCATTTTATAGTGTCATTTTCTACTTTTCTTCTCATACATTATTTGTAATGTTCTATATGTAAACTAATAAGCAGGGTGAAAACTAATCAAGTAGATTCCCTGAATTACTTTTCGACGCAAGTCAGCAAGCACAAGCATTAATAGTTTCGTATAAAGGGCTTCATCAACTCGGTAAAGATAACCTCAGAATGCTAGCTAATTGTTTTTCAAGTTACACTTTTGCTTGTCGCTGTACTTTTTCTTAAATATTTACCCTTAAATACGTACGACAGTATCACCAGATGAGCTAATATTGAAATTACTTATTTTTTTCGTGAAATGGAATATTCTAGGTAAGTACTTAGGCGTCGGTATATAAGCACCGGGCCACCCGATGAGAGTCACAGTGCAACTGAAAAGTTCAAAACCCTCAAGATGTTCAAATTATTCGTCTTCGTTTTTGTTTCTGCTCTCCTGATTTCAGAGGTAAGTGGTTATTTTTAATATTATTTATTTTCAAGGTTTAGAAACCCAATTTAATATAATGCTGGGATTTAATTAAATAGTTATAACATTCCCTTTTACTTAACAAAAAATATATATATATATAAAGATACTAATAATATTCGTTTTATATTTTTGTTACTTTAAGCTTTTTTTAAAATAATAATTAGGAATATTCTTGAGGTCGATTAAAAAGTGTCCACATATTTGAAATATATGCACCCGATTGGCACAGTTAGTTATGATCCTGCTTTCCGTACCGAAGATCAGGGCAGGAGTAAATTTTGTGTGATAAGCACGATAGTTTGTACCCGAGTCATGGACGTTTGATATCTACATACTTAAATAATTATAAATAGGAGTCGTCTCCAGTCCATTATGGGCACTCATGATACAAGAGTTGTAGTTGGCGAAATTGTTTTTAATACTTTTGTTTCATTGTTGCAGAGTCTGCAAGCCGGTAAGTTACACATATACCATTCATTGGACCACCGCTGAAAGCCGATTTGTTCACACGAAGTCGAGGAGGCCCCTGAGTTTCAAAATGCACACGGGACATGCACTGCGGCACCCGCATACTTTATGCACGCATGTGTTCATTTTAATCAAATGACCCACGCCGTAGTTCACTGATGATTGTTTCAACAGTAACACTGATATTAACGGTATTTCTTACAGATTTGAGTGGCGATCAAACCCAACAAGGCGAGAAAGTCGATAGCGAAACCTTGGTCGGTGACAGCAGCGGTTCGAGCTCAAACAACAGTGACGCGGACGTCGATGCCAGTGATAGATTGATTATTAAGGGTAAATATTAAGACAATGATATCTAATGAGCATTCACCCACGGGTGAGCGTGGAATTGAAGAATTTTTTAAACTTACAAATACACGATTATGATGAGAGTTACTGATTGGCACCTAAACTAAATAAGTTTTTAACTTACGATTTTCTATAATAAACATTATTTTTACAGGTTAATGAAGATTGTTTCCAATGAAAAATGGCTGACGATGAACTGTTTATGTTTTGATTGTTACTAAACGCCTTTAAGAGAAATCGAACATCAGGTTTCATACGTACAATGTTTCCATTTGCGGTATCTAATTAAATAAACACAAAAATTCATGCGTTATTTTGCTGTTTAATTTTTCGCATATAAAGCACCTGTATGTGCCAGCAGCACATTTCTAGTGGGGCTGATCGCCTCGTTCCCACAAGTGCTATGATGGCAACTTTGTAGTGCTCGTTGGCAGAATCTTTAACACCCACAACTCCGAATTGCCCCGTAGCGACCTCTTTATTCTCGCTTCAATAACCACATTCACTACGCCGCATACAGATGGCACTAAATATAACGCTTTATACAAAAGTGTATATATTATAGTTTGTTTTATTACATTAGTGACTAGATTTTGCCTGCGGCTCCACTCGAGCAACCGTCGAGATCCAGATGTCACAGCGTGATGATACTGCCCTATTATATATTTCTAACCGTAAACTAACTCATAGTGTAAACTCTGTTAAAATGATGCTTGAACACACAGAACAGTATTCTAAAAATACTTGTTTTGAATTTAGAGACGTCCAAATAGCGTTTTGCTGAATTTGATTATTTGAAATAAACATATATCTATGTAGCAATATATTATATCGTAGCCCGAGTGTAGAATTGGCACTTTAACAAAACGGCTAGTCGCATTTTAAAATAGCTCAATTTTGTAAAACGGCTACAATGCAGCTTAAGCATTTTGTATTGTAGCTTTCCGCGAATCTTGCAACTGTGAGATCTATAAAGGAAATGAGCATTGATGTGCCTACGCTGATGATAAAACCCTCATAAAAAAAACTTGAAATACTGATTTCTTATATTTACGCGAATACTACAAATTGAAATGAAACGAATTTTACGGATTTTATCGCGTTTATTTACGTAGGGAAAACTAAAAGATCAATAAAAATCCAGGTAAAAGAACACATCACTGACGTGAAACACTGGCGCTCCACGAAGTCTGCCATCTGTGGACATGTTCAGGATCGCACCCACCATTATATCAGATTTGATCAACCACAGAACCACAGATTGCGACCAAAGATGATACGTGAGGCCATTGAAATTAAAAATAATTCTAATTTCAATAGAGTGCTACTACCGACACCGACTTGGGATCCAATAATTAATATTATTAAACCCAAAACCAAGCGCACCATTGTAAGACCTCACGACACTATGAGCACTTTCGGCGTAGATCGGACCGCATATCACAACTAAATGTCAGGGTACTCCAGCTCCAACTATGACAGTATGACGTCAAACACCTCAGTTCTGTCGTGACCATGGTTGCTGTAAAGCAGCCGAAACAGCGGGAATGTAAAAACATAAAATAAACGCGATAAAATCCGTAAAATTCGTATTATTTTAAAAGTTCTTAATCTGAATGATCCAGAATCCAAAAAACTAGAGTATTTAACCTTAAACAGTACAGTGGAAATTATTGACGCTATTGTAGATCCACACATTGCCGAGTAGCGCTAATTACGACCGGATGAGTTACAATATAACTCTTTTGGGGTCTCACCTCTACCGCCATTATATAGACCTAACCAAATTTATCCTAATAAAAAACCGACATTAAACATATTTGAATAAATAATAACAAAAACCGGCTTCCAAAAACGCACTAAAGAGCAAAAGATTACAATGTTAACTATTATCACCTACCATTTTTTTATTTTTCAAGTCAGAAAAATAATTAGGTAGGTAATATCTAAAATGTTTATCGTTAATTATTTTTATGATTATTGTTGCGATTTTTTACGTTGGTTTTTGTTTAAATAAAATAAAAAACACAAATTTGAATCCTTGACTTTGTTTGTGTGTGGATATTTATAACAGAGGTGTTTGCTGTCAGCCTTCAATTAAAATGTGACCTTTTAAATTAAGTATAACTTATTCGAAATACATTTTACATGGGTACACATTGCCACACGAAAGTGTCTGATAAAAAAAGCTTATTAAGCTGAATTCATCCAACAAGCGGGTGTTTTTCGAACACCTTTACCCCCCCTTTTTTAACGGGTGATTTATTATAAAAACGTTCCATCATCACCCCTTTAATTTTTTACAGATTCAGTGTAGAGAATCGATACTCCGTCGAAATTAATCAATCGCAAGCTTCCAAAGATCGTAGCCTCTGTTAAGTAACGGGATTAACTTTTAACCCTAAAAGTATGACTTCTCCTGTTACGCGAATAGGGATCGGTGTTATTAATGTTTACACATTAAGATTAACAGTCTGGCTGAGCCTGTTAATGAATCAGAAAATCGTCTGCATATTAATAAAAATGAGGGAATAGAATAGATCACCGGCTGACGTGTCACATCGCGACCAGAAATTTCTTGAAGGCGAATACGCTGCCTGCATGCTCTCTGCCACTTATTTTTTGTATAATCATGAGCTCAGTATTTGCACATCTGGCTGTCTTTTTTTCAAATTTGGCCTTGCATTATTTAATTTGGTATCGAATTTAACAATACAATGTATGCATATTGCAAACAGAATATTTAAATAAGTTTCAATATGTGCAAACAGTGGATATACACGTAGTATTTACATTGTGGTATTTTTTCTCTTTATGCACGTCAAGTGCGAGATTATTCGTAAGCTAACTAAAACTAAACTACCTAAATAGCTAACGAAAATTTTAAATACCGTCCGCTAGAGGCGCTTTTTAATTCTCCATACCAAATGTCTAAATACGGTAGTCTGTAAAGTATACAATTAGCTCGCATTTGACGTGCAATACCTATTTATTGTTCTTTTTTAACACGTGAATACACTCGCAATCAAATGAAATGTGTCAGGGATTTGAAATTGTATCCCCAAAATTTATATAAAATGTATTATACTTTCGATAATTTTGGGGATGAGGCATTTTATAGTGTCATTTTCTACTTTTCTTCTCATACATTATTTGTAATGTTCTATATGTAAACTAATAAGCAGGGTGAAAACTAATCAAGTAGATTCCCTGAATTACTTTTCGACGCAAGTCAGCAAGCACAAGCATTAATAGTTTCGTATAAAGGGCTTCATCAACTCGGTAAAGATAACCTCAGAATGCTAGCTAATTGTTTTTCAAGTTACACTTTTGCTTGTCGCTGTACTTTTTCTTAAATATTTACCCTTAAATACGTACGACAGTATCACCAGATGAGCTAATATTGAAATTACTTATTTTTTTCGTGAAATGGAATATTCTAGGTAAGTACTTAGGCGTCGGTATATAAGCACCGGGCCACCCGATGAGAGTCACAGTGCAACTGAAAAGTTCAAAACCCTCAAGATGTTCAAATTATTCGTCTTCGTTTTTGTTTCTGCTCTCCTGATTTCAGAGGTAAGTGGTTATTTTTAATATTATTTATTTTCAAGGTTTAGAAACCCAATTTAATATAATGCTGGGATTTAATTAAATAGTTATAACATTCCCTTTTACTTAACAAAAAATATATATATATATAAAGATACTAATAATATTCGTTTTATATTTTTGTTACTTTAAGCTTTTTTTAAAATAATAATTAGGAATATTCTTGAGGTCGATTAAAAAGTGTCCACATATTTGAAATATATGCACCCGATTGGCACAGTTAGTTATGATCCTGCTTTCCGTACCGAAGATCAGGGCAGGAGTAAATTTTGTGTGATAAGCACGATAGTTTGTACCCGAGTCATGGACGTTTGATATCTACATACTTAAATAATTATAAATAGGAGTCGTCTCCAGTCCATTATGGGCACTCATGATACAAGAGTTGTAGTTGGCGAAATTGTTTTTAATACTTTTGTTTCATTGTTGCAGAGTCTGCAAGCCGGTAAGTTACACATATACCATTCATTGGACCACCGCTGAAAGCCGATTTGTTCACACGAAGTCGAGGAGGCCCCTGAGTTTCAAAATGCACACGGGACATGCACTGCGGCACCCGCATACTTTATGCACGCATGTGTTCATTTTAATCAAATGACCCACGCCGTAGTTCACTGATGATTGTTTCAACAGTAACACTGATATTAACGGTATTTCTTACAGATTTGAGTGGCGATCAAACCCAACAAGGCGAGAAAGTCGATAGCGAAACCTTGGTCGGTGACAGCAGCGGTTCGAGCTCAAACAACAGTGACGCGGACGTCGATGCCAGTGATAGATTGATTATTAAGGGTAAATATTAAGACAATGATATCTAATGAGCATTCACCCACGGGTGAGCGTGGAATTGAAGAATTTTTTAAACTTACAAATACACGATTATGATGAGAGTTACTGATTGGCACCTAAACTAAATAAGTTTTTAACTTACGATTTTCTATAATAAACATTATTTTTACAGGTTAATGAAGATTGTTTCCAATGAAAAATGGCTGACGATGAACTGTTTATGTTTTGATTGTTACTAAACGCCTTTAAGAGAAATCGAACATCAGGTTTCATACGTACAATGTTTCCATTTGCGGTATCTAATTAAATAAACACAAAAATTCATGCGTTATTTTGCTGTTTAATTTTTCGCATATAAAGCACCTGTATGTGCCAGCAGCACATTTCTAGTGGGGCTGATCGCCTCGTTCCCACAAGTGCTATGATGGCAACTTTGTAGTGCTCGTTGGCAGAATCTTTAACACCCACAACTCCGAATTGCCCCGTAGCGACCTCTTTATTCTCGCTTCAATAACCACATTCACTACGCCGCATACAGATGGCACTAAATATAACGCTTTATACAAAAGTGTATATATTATAGTTTGTTTTATTACATTAGTGACTAGATTTTGCCTGAGGCTCCACTCGAGCAACCGTCGAGATCCAGATGTCACAGCGTGATGATACTGCCCTATTATATATTTCTAACCGTAAACTAACTCATAGTGTAAACTCTGTTAAAATGATGCTTGAACACACAGAACAGTATTCTAAAAATACTTGTTTTGAATTTAGAGACGTCCAAATAGCGTTTTGCTGAATTTGATTATTTGAAATAAACATATATCTATGTAGCAATATATTATATCGTAGCCCGATTGTAGAATTGGCACTTTAACAAAACGGCTAGTCGCATTTTAAAATAGCTCAATTTTGTAAAACGGCTACAATGCAGCTTAAGCATTTTGTATTGTAGCTTTCCGCGAATCTTGCAACTGTGAGATCTATAAAGGAAATGAGCATTGATGTGCCTACGCTGATGATAAAACCCTCATAAAAAAAACTTGAAATACTGATTTCTTATATTTACGCGAATACTACAAATTGAAATGAAACGAATTTTACGGATTTTATCGCGTTTATTTACGTAGGGAAAACTAAAAGATCAATAAAAATCCAGGTAAAAGAACACATCACTGACGTGAAACACTGGCGCTCCACGAAGTCTGCCATCTGTGGACATGTTCAGGATCGCACCCACCATTATATCAGATTTGATCAACCACAGAACCACAGATTGCGACCAAAGATGATACGTGAGGCCATTGAAATTAAAAATAATTCTAATTTCAATAGAGTGCTACTACCAACACCGACTTGGGATCCAATAATTAATATTATTAAACCCAAAACCAAGCGCACCATTGTAAGACCTCACGACACTATGAGCACTTTCGGCGTAGATCGGACCGCATATCACAACTAAATGTCAGGGTACTCAAGCTCCAACTATGACAGTATGACGTCAAACACCTCAGTTCTGTCGTGACCATGGTTGCTGTAAAGCAGCCGAAACAGCGGGAATGTAAAAACATAAAATAAACGCGATAAAATCCGTAAAATTCGTATTATTTTAAAAGTTCTTAATCTGAATGATCCAGAATCCAAAAAACTAGAGTATTTAACCTTAAACAGTACAGTGGAAATTATTGACGCTATTGTAGATCCACACATTGCCGAGTAGCGCTAATTACGACCGGATGAGTTACAATATAACTCTTTTGGGGTCTCACCTCTACCGCCATTATATAGACCTAACCAAATTTATCCTAATAAAAAACCGACATTAAACATATTTGAATAAATAATAACAAAAACCGGCTTCCAAAAACGCACTAAAGAGCAAAAGATTACAATGTTAACTATTATCACCTACCATTTTTTTATTTTTCAAGTCAGAAAAATAATTAGGTAGGTAATATCTAAAATGTTTATCGTTAATTATTTTTATGATTATTGTTGCGATTTTTTACGTTGGTTTTTGTTTAAATAAAATAAAAAACACAAATTTGAATCCTTGACTTTGTTTGTGTGTGGATATTTATAACAGAGGTGTTTGCTGTCAGCCTTCAATTAAAATGTGACCTTTTAAATTAAGTATAACTTTTTCGAAATACATTTTACATGGGGATAAATGTTTTAGATAATTATTAGCCGCTGTACAATTCTCCATACAAAGTGACTTTATTATTTATTAATTTATTTATCTTGCACCAATGTTTATTTCTGTTATGCCTTAAAAATTGTAAAGGAACCTACTTACGAAATTTATTACATATTTTGCCAAATGAATTGAGTTCATGTTACAAATTGCGCGTTTCCGCACTAATTGGTGGTCGCTCCGTAAAAATTACTTCCATGAACGAGCGAAGAGTTTCATAATTACTGCAATTAGGAGCATTCCGGCGTTTTGTTTGGACGAGACGGCGGCGGCGGCGGCGGGACGCGGACGTGTCGCGTGTCCTAACTGCTAATTTATCATTTTTGTGAGCATTGCGAGCGTTTTGAATTAATTTCAGTTGGCTATTGTTACGGCCTTATGGTCCGCACAGCCTATCGACGACAAATAGCAGAATAACTCCTAAAACATGTGACAAAATAAAAATAATCAAGATAAATCATTTTTGCATAGGTACATTTGATTCTGAGGCGGTAAGAAGTTCGTCGGGACGGCTAGTAATATCTAGTATAATCCAATTTATATATCAAAACACAACGAAATTCTGACTTCACATACTGATTATAGCTAAAAAAGCGCAGGTTCATGGTTTAATAATAATAATAAATATCGCCATACGAACACACCAACTATACGGTCACTTTAAGCTTAACTCTTGTATTATGGGTACCGTACAATGGACTGAGGGCGAACTCAGTATATTAAATATTAAACATCCATGACTCGGGTACAAACATTCGTGCTCATCACACAAAACTTGTGTCCCTACCAGGATTCGAACCCGGGACCCTCGGCGCAGAAAGCAGAGTCACTACCACTGCGCTAATCAGGCCGTCAAATATACGGTTAGGTAGAGTACGGTTTATTAGGTTACGGTTTAGTATACTCTTTCTGAATCACTCTGTAAAAATAGCAATTGCATCAATTCCTAACTTCATGTGCTCTTATTCGAGCCATAATATCGATATTGATTTCGAAACAATACGTATCTACTTGTAAGGATCTTACTCTCGGAGCTTATCATTGCCACAATAGTGTAACTATTGTAACGGTCCAGAGTACCTTCCCGTCACCATTCACAAATATATGATTAAACATTAAATTATGCTTGAACTTCTTTCTCTTAGTTTCACGATAAAATATATAACTTCCTTCATGTTATAGTCAATGTTCTTGGCAACAGTTAATGAGGACACTTGATAGGTGGAAATATAACATTATAAATTACTTTAAACTGAGGAAAAATCAATAATAATGAAATAAATGAGAATCATTCATGTACTAAGTTTTCAAAACTTTGTTTACAAACCGAACTTGTTGACATTTAATAGATTTGACGTTTGGCCAACACTGTCAAAGGAGATGCGTTTCGTTATTGTATTCTTTAAACAAATAGATATATTAAATTCCTTAAAAACAAAATAGTTCTACGAACATCATAAATTAATGCATTGTTATTATAGATTATATTATTATGAAATCTTGATTTACTTTGGAATATTGATTGAACTGACTATATTTCATTCACTGATGACCATAGATAAATATCAAGCGGATTGTTTTATTCGATCAATCCATTCTTTGCGAACCAGGGATGCCAGGTGTAAGGACAAATCCCATGATATTAGGTAATTAGGGAATCAATTAGTAATGCGATCGGATGTTAGATATGTCAGGATTGTTGTTATATTAAAAGAAATATTGAATACTTTAATAGGTATAGCCAAATAAATTATTAGTTTATACTTTATTGTCCTTTTGGGGTGAATTATAATATCAAATTGCACGATAATATCATAGCTAGGATAAAATTTCAGAAGTGAAATTAAAAGGCTTAAAATAGTTATAAAGTTAGTTAATATTATATAAGATCGCAGATATAATGATAGATTATTTTAGTGAGGACATTTTAAGTTTGAATTCTGGTAACCCAGTCGATATACCGGTTCGCACTAGTTAAAAGTAGGAAATATGGAGTCGCACGGCCATTTTGGTGAATAATCGGGATTCGGGATGTGATTGGCTGACAAATTGAACTATAAAGATCTAATTTGCGAATGAAAGATTGAAATAGGATTAGAATTTGGAAATAGGGATGAGACAATATTCTGATGTCTGATTTTACACGGATTAAAAACAAGATTTGATCCGGCAAATTAATTACGTGATAATATTTATAGTTCAACAAATTATTAAGAGTCGAATTCTGATATTGTAGAATTTACTTAGTAGGGCTTATAAAATATCTATTTGTTCTACAGAGTTATCGGAACCGAATTATATTGATGAGGGAAATTTCAATTAGTATGAAAGCATAATAAATATCATCTAGCATTCGTTTAGATAATATAAATTGATATTGCAATGGTTTAAAATACATTATGAATGTATTCTTCTATTTTTTTTCTATTTATTATATAATCTCACTAATTATTATATATAATATATAATTCTATTTTTAATATTAAGGACCCGGATTTTAAATAATAGAGAAATCCGTGACCTAGGAACAAATGTCACATCACTAAAGCATTTCCTAGAAGAGGTGAGAACGAGAAAGTGTCCTTCGATTTGAATGATTTTTGGGAATTCGCGCGAGAGTATAAAAGGGATTGCGGAGAGGGACGAGGGGTTTAGAGTTTTTTGTAGATCTTCGCGGGAGTGTTTTGTAGAATTTTGGGTCGGAGTTTGGAGGTTTTCCCGCGGAGTTGTTTATTTTCCTGTGAACGTATTAATTTTGCATAATTAGTCATTAATGAGTTTCATGTTAATATTTTACGATAATTAATCCGATATCGGAGTGCGTTCGACGGGATGGTGTAGTAGGCGAGTTGCTGCATCTAAAGGGAAGTGCATTTTAAAATCAAAATATAATTTAAATAAGACAGGTATTTACGTAAAGGACGCTATCGGCGTAGGGTGGGAATATTTCCAGATGAAGAATAGATGGAATAAAGTAGACGCTCAGCACTAGATTTTATATGACAGAGTTTTGTTTTATAAGCTTATGTTTACCTAGAATTGGTATTTAATATTATTAGCATACGATCACAATAACGCTTGTGTTCAATTATATGTGAAGTACTTGCCTATGTTTCTAACTAGTTTGAATACTAGAAATAGGTATGTACACAAGTTCCCCTTTGAGGCGCAATGGGAAATATCTACGTACCTGCTTTGATCGATGGATTGATTTAACAATTACTAATGATCAATGGTTGGATGATACAGCAAAAACCTGAAATAATACTTTAGGAGGTTAAGTAGATAGATGATTAGGAATATAATAGAGATTTAGGAAGATTGGCGCCTTAGAAATATGGCACGCCATGTTGGGAAGGAGACGCCGAAGCACGAGAGTTTCGCGCCAAAAGCGACGACTTCGAGAGAGGTTTGGCGTCTCGTCAGGTATGTGACGCTTACCTAATTAACAATGAAGATTTGAGTTTTCTATATTATTTCCGTGATGTTTCTAGTCCAATTTATTATGTGGTATATCTTCAAAAGTGTGATTGTGTTTAACAAATACGTGTACTACGTAGGTACGTATTTAAATATGGTTAAATAGGTAGAAACTGCGTAATCATATTGACATTTTATTTATCCATGGAGTTTCTTGCTAGTTCTTCTCCATAGGATTAGGTTTTACGAACTAGTGGTAGCTTCATTGTTTGACATAATTGTTTTCTTATATTTAGTAGGTTGGAACCTACCTATTTGAACACTTGAAAAATAACTTTTAATGTTTCAATTATTTATTTTATTACTAAGCGTCGGAGTCTGATCATTTGGTGCAGTAAGTTGAATACGGAAGGATGTTCTCTGAAAGTTGAATTACTTATAATCTGTAAATTTATATCATAACAAGATTGACAGGTACGACTACACTAGAGGCGAACGATCTCGTTGTTTATCTCTTGCACGATCGATGTAAAGGGAGCCGACATAATAGTCAATGGTCGCAATTTATCGGTTTTGTATCTGTACCATACTGAGCGGTAGTCTCGATTTGGTATTCTCATCATGGTTTTGAATGGAATTGCGGATTCGGAGATGTCCTGATGGTTTAGCTCTGTCCAAGTGGTTGGTAACAGATAAGCTTGGTTTAAAATACATAATAGTATTTGTATACTTATTTGAGTAATTGGTAATGCTTTAACATAGTAAGTTGTCTGAAAGGTTGACATTTACTTCTTTATTTAAATTTAAAATGTTATAAATCATAAATGAAATTTTAATTGATTCAGTCAATATTTCCACTCAATTCAATACTATATTGACTTTGTGGAGGGAGGGACAAAAAGTCAGGTGACGGTCTCTACTGGATTTGAGCGGAGGAGTCGTGAGCTCTGCCCTTATCCACTATAAAAATATAGATCTACTTTAGATCTATACAGTTTAATAATAATAATAAAAGTATTTTGTCTGTCATTATATTTGTAGTAATCTAGAATTATTCATCTTATCGTTATCTATTCAGTACCTATTATCAGGATAAATAGTAACTTAATATATTCTGATCACTCAATAACAGTAGAATCAATAAATATAGAAACTTTGCTTTATTTATTATGAGTAATTCAAAGTGTGTCTTTCTTCCATTTACTTTAACATCACTAACAAACACCTTAAGCCATATACATGTAGGTGGCAACCTTTAATTGGATAAAATGATCTCAGCTGCATATTCAAGTAGAAATAAAAATAATAGAACGGGTCTAGGTAGAGTAGGTATAGTATTATATAATTTAGGCTATGTAGGAACACCAATCTTTCACTAAAAGAATTTAGGTTACTAATCAGCGGTCTCACAACGTATGGGTTTCATTATCACTAGACAAATCACTTGGCCAATATTAAACCCAGATCACAACTAAGTCTAAGGTTATATAATTAAGTAGGTAAAGGTATAAGATAAGTCGTTGGGAATTTAAAGATGACTAAGATAAGAAAGGATAGGTGGAGATATAAGTAGGTAGGACAAGTAGGTAGCTTATTTAGGTCCAAGTGACCAGTAGGTAGTTAAGAGTATTGATAAATAAGGTTGAAAAAAAATAGAATAGCTTTACAATGAGGTATTACAATAGATTTTAATTAGGTTAGGTAGGCGGGTCGTTACACTATGCTATTCTGAAAAATCACTTATGAATTCGCTGTGAGATTATCCCACTAATATTATAAATGTGAAAGTTTAGATGGATGGATGGACGTTTGTTACTCAATCACGCCAGAACGGCTGAACGGATCTGGATGAAATTTGGCACAGAGATCGATTATAGTCTGGAATAGCACATAGACTTTTTATTCCGATAAAATGTATGGTTCCCGTGGGATAGATTTGTTTTAATTTTTCATAGAGCAAAGGATCCAAATGATTCTTTGCATAGGTAGTGGTAGTTTAGGGGTCCAAAAATGACATAGGCAAATTTTTATCCCGGAAAAATGCACGGTTCCTAGGGGATAGCATACAGGACCGTGCATTTGCAAAAGGACATACTTTTTAATCGCGGGTAACACCGGGGGGCGCAGCTAGTAGTTTCATACACTCGAAATGAGTGAGATTGAAGTGTTATCAGCAGTGAGAACAATTACCTCGAGTGAGTATTCTGACGTTTTCAATAGGATTTCCAGTATTCTAAACCATAATTAGCTCGCTATATTGTGAGTGCGAGTTCCAAAATGTCTTGCGAGATGACGTTCGAGGTGACGTTTACCTTTTACAGAATAGCACTGCTGTTCACAATTCAGAGGGTGCACGGCAGCAGGCCATCCCATCGCAGAACATCTGGACAATGAATATTCATGTTCCCAATGATCGGGTTTCGGATCACCCGGCGACCGTATTGACTTACTGATATTGTTTGCGCTATCACCGATACTGATACTGCTCTATTATTTTAGTGGTACCGTTAAGATTATCTAATGTGATCGTGCCATTTCAATTTCAATTTTGTTTATTGACAACTAGTTGTCTACGTGCTAACTAGGTGTTCAGTTTACTGACTATCTCAAAAGGAAGCCATAAATTTACCTAAAAAAGCAACAAAGCATTTGTACTGAATAGCTACACCATATTCAAGAGTGTCTTCCCCGAAGACACTTCATTATATTTTAGATATTTAATTATTATTAGGAGCTTATGGGACAAGTAAGAAAACGCACATACAAGACTCATAGTTATAATCAAAATCAAAGACAATAATCATAGACACCAATAGTGTTGCACTACATACTAATTAAAGGTGACCTGAACACACCACGCCGGTTTAATAAAACTCCGTCCAGTAGTTAATTTTTTAATACATTGGGTCGCTCGTACGATGATTTGGTTCGAAAAATATATAATATACAACCATTCTTTGTATGTATCGATTTGGTTACATGACAGCCATTGGGCAAGCTTTACTATTGTTTGACTATACCCAGTCACACATATTGATTTCTTATATTTACGCGAATACTACACATTGAAATAAAACTTATCTTACAGATTTAATCCATTTATTTTATGTTTTTACGTTCCCGACGTTTCGGCTGCTTTACAGTAACAATGGTCACGGGAGGACTGAGGTGTTTGACGTCCTAGTGTCATAGTTTGAACTGGGGTACACTCATATTTAGTTGTTACTTGCGGTCCGATCTACGCAGAAAGTGCTCACAGTGTCTTGAGGAGAGGTCAGGAACGTAAAAATATAAAAAAACGCGATAAAATCTGTAAAATAAGTTTTATTTCAATACCCAGGAATTTAATTATGGTGGATTTGAATATTACCTACATTTTATTCTACCATAGAAACCTCAGATAAAATGTTTGGCAGTTTCTATATTCGACCTTCGATTCTTATTATAAGTTACTGAACACATTCATTCTTCCTCCTAATATTTTCCCATAGTTAAAGAAACATAGATATGTTTTGTCACGCGAGAACAACTTTTCTATTGATAGAATAGAACATGAAGTATGCCTTGGGTAGTTTCTTTCAAAAATATTGGTATCTCTTAGTCCATAAATTCTGTTGATTTATGTCGATCGAGCGAGAAGGATAAAAAATGGTACCCGGTTTTGGTCGATTTGATATTGGAGTCTGCATTTGAGCGATGCAGTATGTTCTTTATGTTTGTGAGGGTGTCAGTACCCAAGTCACAGAACAGATACTTAATATGCTAGGGTACCTATCAGTTTGAGGGTGACCACCAAAATATATCTGGTTGCTGGCTACTTAACCGTTGCTCTTATTTCTCGAAAGCTTGCGCTAATACTTTGTTTTCACCCAACTAGTTGGATTGGTGGATCACTATTTTGCTTTGCATGTCACAAAACTAAATCATCAATAATTTGTCAACTAATTGAACGTCCTATTGTATAAGTTGGATAACCAATATTTTTTTTTAATTATGCAAATGTACCCCATAACAATATTCACTTGTATTTCTGTCAATAAAATTCACAAACAAAATTAAACGTAAATTCATTTTTGTATTAGACGATAATATGTCAACTCGAGATGCTTAAACATAGTGCTACAAATATTAAACAAGAAAGATACCACAATTACCCTACAATTCTATATTTTCTTTGCTGCAAATGGCTTTGACATCGAGGTCTGGAGTACATCCCCTATAAAAGTTCAAGAAACCGGATCGGAGTGAACATAAAGCGATGGGCCATCTGCGACCCGCAGTGACTGGACTGGATGCAGCATAGTCCGTAGATTTAAACAAATGTTGATGCACTAGCTATCACATTAACTTCAGAGACCTATGTCAAGTCCTGGACTGATACAAGTTCATGAAAGTAGGTTGGTACGACTAAGACAAATAGCTACTTTAAATAAAACATTATTGCTGTCTATGCCAGACATAGCCTAATAACATCATGACTGCATTGAAATGAAACTATTTTTTTCGGATTTTTCGCGTTTATTTTATGTTAACATAAAAAAAACGCGATAAAATCCGTAAAATTAGTTTCATTTCAATGTGTAGTATTCGCGTAAATATAAGAAATTAATATCATGACTGCATTTACCGATGAAGTAGATTGAAGTGCACTATTAAACACCCACATTTTCTACGATAGTAATAGCTACTAATGTCCAATGTAGGTGGGCAGCCAGTGTCGGATACTTATCCAGACAGTCAGGCAGGTACATGGAATTTCACAACTAGTAACTACTCATTAGAACTCATACACACTTAACTAATTTCACAATATATATCCATTATTGGCCTAAGTTGTCTAAGTTAAGGTAAGATATTGACCTGTTTCCTGAGGATGACTCGTTTGGAGGCGAAACACGTGTCGAATACTTTTTTAGATTCGCATCGTTTCGCGGAGAATCGACACTCATGACAGACAGATTCTCGACTGACATCTTAGATGAGTTCGGTTTTGTAGGCTTCTTTAATTATCAATCAACTCGTTCGGTCTATTATTGGAAAAGTTGACAAGCCAGTGGAGAGTCCCTCTTCCCCCATTTGTTTTAGATTTTGTATTGTTGGTAAAGGGTGTGAAAAAAACTTCGTGACTAACAAGACAGTCAGCATCATAATTATGGCTAGTGCATTATACATCAACTGAATCGTAAGTATGCACGATCAATGTCATCTCAGTTCGTAATGAAATGCAATCGCACAGCTTCCAAGCGGCGTCTCATTAATCTTCGGTGGCTTCAGTTCTTCAACCGCACGCACGGACAATTTGTCTGCGCATTTGTCATGATTCCCGGTTTTTCCTGTTTGCTCGCGTGTGTTGTTATTTATATTATTATTGTGTTATGAGGTGGAAAAACACCCGAGTGTGGGTGCGGAGTTTTCTCGAAAGCTGCGGTGTTAAAAATGTATGTCGCCGACAAGAGAAATCGAGGACCTCATAAAAATGTAAGCACTTAGGTAGCTACATATTAGGAAGTATTGTTATCTGTCTGTTCATTCAAAAACATTGCACTTAAAGTCTATATGGGACTTTTTAGGGGTAGTCGGAAAGAGAGGCAATACATTTTGTCTTAAATATTGATTTCTTATATTTACGCGAATACACATTGAAATAAAAATATAAAATTTATTTTATTTCATTTTGTTTGATTTCGTGAAAAATTTGTTTCTTTGAATTTTAATGTCTAATTTTCGTTGAATATTATTATTATTGTTCAACGTGCATGAGTGTAGAAAAATAAAAGGAATTGTTGAAACATGATTTTTCAAGTTCTCCCAAGAAGTTCGTTAATTTGTCAGTAAAGTAGCCTAGTCTACGGATTAGGCTTGCATAGGATCTCCCAATTTATAATGTAAAATCTTTATCAAACATAATTAATTATCGATAATGTTTATTCAGAATATTGGTTGACATCGTTACGTAAATTAATGTTTAATGCTTACATGCACACAGTGGCTTATGAGACCAACTTGCTTTTGATTTTCACTTCCAGGGCCCAACATAGAAGCCACCTAGCGTGGATCTACCATTCACATCTAAATAATCTTAGGAAAAGCAATTCGTTCTTATGTATTGATACAGTTTTAATTAAACCCCTTTAAAATAGTTGCCGTTAAAACATTTAGTATCCAAAATATTTAGCTTTTAAGGTTGGTTGTCTAAAGTTTTCATTGAGCGTAAAATATGGTTTCATTAGCGTGGGTTCGTTCCGTGAGGGCTGAGCCTTAGACAAAGGTATTTTATTGTTTTAAACCTTAGGTTGGTTTGAAATAAGGTAGAAACTGAAATATATATTGTAAAGATGACTTAAACGCTTGGTGAAATTTGTTGCAAAAAGCTTTTATTGATCTAAAATTGTGTTTATTGTAACATCATTTAATTAAGTTTGTATTTTATATCGTTAAAGTTAATTTGATATTATAGGGCAAAATTTAAAGCAGAAAAATAATAGTTTAATATTCCTAGGAATTTGAATCCTATTGGTCTGATCAACTTTATCTTTATTATCAGTAGGTATCTAGTTATAGTTATTATAGGTTACACAAAATAGAACAAATTAAAAAAATATACAAACATATTTTAATAGAGAAGAAGAACTTAACCAAAAACAAAAAAAGTCAATTTTTTTTTTGCATTTAGGGACTCAGGGTGTGGCAAATGTGGTGCCGTGATATGGGAAACAAATTGAATAATTATTCATGGCTATTGTCCGTCCATCGCACCGATAATCGTTCATTGACCCATCGCCATTGTAGGCGGCACTCCTGCCAAATAGACCAAAGAGCGTTTCCCACATCCGGTATATAGAGGGGACATAATATGTATTCGATTGAAAATATTTAATGGTAGAATTCTTTTTGGTGGTTTTTGAAACAAGAATACTTACCTAAAGTTTTTTTTTAATATTTATTATTTATTACAAAAATAAGTACTATAATTGAAATAGAACTACATCTCTTATACTGCGAGCTTTATTTGCATTGATCAGAATAACGAAAACAACGAATAAGTTTGCTAGATTGTAGTTACTGAAAGGACATAATTACACAGCTTTGACACAAGGACGATAAATACTTCAGTCCACTTGGGACCATGAGTAAAAAGCGTTCGAATTTATGAAAGTGTAAGTAGAGTATCTTTCACAAAGTAGAGTATCTTTCACATCGTTAAAACTTTATGTGCCAAAAGTGATGTTCAATTATATCGATGCTGCTTTATTGTGTATCGTAAATATAATAGGCTATGCTATGGTAATCTTCAAGTCTTGTGATTTATGATAGGGCCTACATTGTTTACTATCACATTCACAGATATATGAGAGGAGATATGTTATGAAAGCGGTGGGCTTGCGCGCACAATTTGCCAAAATTAGGCTAACATAGAGTTTTCGCCGTCAGTCGACTGCAACTGCACGTCGCGTCGGTATCGGAGCTCTAGCTTTTTTTCTAAAATGCCGTGTTATTCCGTGGTTGTGTGCAAAAATACTAGCAGCAAAGTGAACTACGCGAAAGGTGGAATCTCATTTCACCAGCCATTATTAAGTATTTTATTTATTCGTCTTTAAAATCATTAAAAACAACAAATCAAAAAATATTTGATGCCTTTTTTATGTTATTTTAGTTTTTATGTAGCTCAACGACTTTTTAATTTTTGTACACAATACATGGCTCTTTAAGTACCACCTATTCGCTACTGAGTGAATGTACGCGGCAATGGACAGATCGTCTAACGATACTTTGAATAAACTGGTGCGTCGCGTGGTACGGCCGCTGTATACGGCGACGACGCAGCACGTACCGAAGAGACTTCGTATTGGTTGGTTTTATGGAATTGCATTTGTTTTGCGGCGAGTGGTGGGGAACAAAACGGAGACAGCGAGTTCCCATACATTTTGAACCGCACGGCATATCTATCATGATCTGTGATCACGTTGCTCTCACTCTTCTATTATTTCATCACCTTGGCTTAGTGCGGGTTGGCGAATTTCACACGTGTTTACACCTTCATGGTTCTGATTAGATATAGGTACTCACATATTCGCTTTTTTTTCATCAAGTTCTTAAATCTCCAATAGTTGCTCTTCGTTCCACGTTGCCAGTGTGTATTGGCTATTAAAAGTCAAAAGTTTTAAAATAATAAAACACATTCCTTCTCAGTTGCCTTGACGTGGTTCGTCTGTGTATTGGAGTGGTGTGACGTCATGCGGTGAACTATAGCCACACTCGGCTCAAATTGAATGGTTTCCATTTATCGAAAAACACAACTGACGCATTATCGAGCGCCGCGTGTACACGAGGAGTCCAGACGTATAGACATGCCATTTGAATTGTAGTAACAAACATTTTAAAAAGTTTACTTAGTTAAGAACGGAACATATACAATAGCTTTACAAAACATTTTTTTAATACAACATAGTTAAAGATGTTGGGCGAAACACAATTCATAAAAAAGCAAGAATCACATCTAACATTATACCATCCAAAATGTAGTTTAGGTTATCAAGCGAAATGCGAGCCTGCCAGTAGTGGGCTGCCGGATAAAATCTGTTCGAAATATGAAAATTGTATGCTAATTCAAGTGCCACTTGCAGCTTGCACCGCATTCGATGTAGCGATTTCATTGCACTAATCTCATCAGAATCGTCATGCTCCAGTTCCCGTAAGAGAGAGTAAGGCAAGATGCTTCCGTCCGAAGAAAAGTATGGTTGAATCGTTTTAAGCGTACGAGATTTAAAAATGACTTAGTAGTTTGAGAAGTAGACTTTTACGATTACACCAACTTTTGATCCTAAACCATGCAATCCTTGTATTATGGCCACCATACAATAGGCTGACGAAGGAAACCAGAAACCTGGAAGACTTCAACCTTTCCAAGTCTTATAGATCTTTCCGTACCGTCCGCCCATCCTTTCGTCCAACAGGCTGGAGTCTGAAACGATAGTTGGACCAAATCTCCCAAAAAACCGAGATGCTTTTCAACGACGCAATCTATCAAGCGGCCGATCGAATAACATAATGAACCATCATAGACAACTTAAATCGGAGTCTCGGTCGTCAACTATGAGGCAGCGATAAAATAAAGACAATGGACTGGGGGCGATCCCATAAATATACACACAAGGTTGAAGTATGAAAACAGAATATTTCTTAAATTTGCCCCAATAAGAATTAAACCCGGAACCACTAGATGCAAGTTAAGCAGCCTACGCTCAAATCACCAGACAAAACTGCTGTTTTTGTTTGGCGGAAGAAAAATATCAGGTGAGAGAGGAGTCTTATCTCCACTCAAACGTATTTATTTAGGAAAATCGATATGGAAATATTTTTGGCCTTGTCATTTTATACGCCGACAGGTACTTTTTCCTAATTTCGGCTTCCTTATCCAAAAGGCACCGAAACTGGTTGACTGACGTATGTAGATTGGATTAAACTGGCGCCCTTCAAATCAACAGTTTTTTGAGAGCAGGTAGGAAATAAGATGAATGAAAACGTGTAATAATCAAAAGTGTATTCTACAAATTTTACATGACCAACTGTAGATACTGGTTGATGAAATAAAATTGATATGAACACTATTTTCAAAGTGCCTATGACGACGACACATAGCAAAGTTATCAGTGAAATGTATCTATTGAAATAAAAACTTATTTTTCGGATTTTATCGCGTTTATTTTATGTTTTTACGTTCCCGACGTTTCGGCTGCTTTACAGCAACCATGGTCACGAGAGGACTAAATAAAACCCGAAAAATTATCTTTATTTCAATTTCTAGTATTGGCGTAAATATGAGAAATCAGAATGTATCTAATCTTAACCATTAATTCACTGACCCAAGCTTAAGGCTTACAACTGCAGCGAGTAGAAACTGAGTTTATATGGCTCCATATAACATATATCTACATATGTTTGTACTTTCACAGATAGTTTCTCATCTTGTTATCTTTAGTTAACTGTTGTTCTTTTACAATATCACAAAAAGTATGAGATTTATGCGCGAGTCTCGCACAATTTGGAATAAAAAAAAAACTCAATACTGCTATTCACTCAAATCTTTCTTAACATAAAACACCCATATAATGTAGAGTAGTTTCTAACTATCATTTACTTACCTGGAAAGTACTTGGAATATAGTAAAATCTTGGAGGCTCGTAAACAAAACAGACAGTCAACAGACTCACGGAAAGCTTACTGCACGTAATAACTCAACACTCTAGGAAAATGCGGCGAGCCCTGGAAACACAATGCTTATTGCGGAACGTGCGTCGTGTTACAACTTGAGGTATTAAGATCGATTTTGTTACATACTGGCAATAACTTCAGTGATCATTTTTGATTATCTACTCTACTATGTATTAGGGCATAACGTTATACTTACTACAACCCAGCTTATTAATTTGGAAAGGATTATATTCTGTGTTAACTGAATTCTGAGACACGACCTTCCGTCAAGTGGGGAGAGTCTATCATAACTTACACAGCGCAGTATTTTTTTAATTTCATTTTTTTTTTATTTCGGTACAATCCAAATGGACAGTGATAAGAATGACTTTATATATATAACTTTATGTTTTATATGTTCTAGTTAGAGACAGCAGTTTTTATTCACAATACGGCATCTGGATTGTATGCTTGGACGTATGCTGCGCGCGGGCTAACAGCGATATAAGTCACCGATGACAAAGATCTGAATATTGACGAAATAAAACAGAATCGGAACACGGCAATATGCGCCCTAAAACAGGTTGTTTCGTAAAGGGTATCCGAGCCTTACACATACGCTTCTTTAGCTCATATCAGAATCACTTTATCACGATCTTCAAAAAATAATGTGGTCCCAACAAAATCATAATTGTGATTTCTTGTGAGCAAAGCTTTTATACAAACACACAAACGTATTACAAATAATGTACCCTTCATGAATCATCCAGAATAATTAATAGTATAGCTGTTATGTGATTGAGAAATTTGGTGTTTCTATTTCACTTAAATAAGGCTTTCTATTGTACAAACAATTACTTAATTTACCTTAACACCATTTTGACATGTGCCGTCCTTATAAATTGTATGTGAAAGACATTCCACAAGCGTACTAAAAGTGTCAATACAAGGCAATACATTATGATCAGGGTAATCTAGTTAGGAACCTGGAGTCAGCTGGTCTTAGCTCCGTGCGTCGGGTATGTAATATGTAGGTGTTATGATATTGCTGATGTAATGTGTGATGTGAATACTAGTCAACTCGGGAAACACAAAGAAGGATATAATATTTCACATTTATTCGCAACGAAAGGGGACAGCAATAGAGGAATGTATGTGCACTTTCTAGTGCCAAGTATTGTTGTAAAGCGGTCTAATCTGAACATATTGATTGGTGTATATGTCTAACATAACGTATTTATTATTGTTTGCAGAGCGATGTTCTTATTCCAGAAGTAATTTTTTGCTTGAATGCATGAATAAGAATACATGGAATAAAACATTATTTCAAAATCCTGTCTTTATATAAGAGAATTATATTTTTGGGACCTCTATACCAACCATTATAAATTTACTTTAAAT
The DNA here is from genome assembly GCA_905404115.1 of Pheosia gnoma. Taxonomy (NCBI): domain Eukaryota; kingdom Metazoa; phylum Arthropoda; class Insecta; order Lepidoptera; family Notodontidae; genus Pheosia; species Pheosia gnoma. Next base: position 5,983,459 of record FR989906.1, on the reverse strand, counting down.
ATAAAAGGTGTACTTAAGGGGCAAGGTAATGAAAACTTTGTGTTAATGCGTATAATTAAATTATAGAAATCAATTATGTCAATAGTCATTGGTTACAAATGTTGTTATTTTTGAACGCGCAATGTATCGTTAATCACGCGCTCACAACGCAACGCTCCGCGCGATACCCGACTCGTGCGAGTGACAAGCGTACTCGAGCTTATCGAGTTTTGATTTACATTGCAGTTTTAGGTCTCAATTAATAATTATAGTTAGTTTCATGAATTGACAGAAATTTACAATTCGGGGGGGAAGGTCGAGAATCATGAGCTGAATCCATCCAAAACGTAACCATTTTCTTTACGAAGCCACTTACATCCTGTATAACCAATAAACGCTGTTCGTAATAATAATCTAGGACCGTCGTCATAAAACGCACAAAAATTGGCGGAAACCAAAACTTTGGTGAAAGCTTTTTAGGTCGAACTCCTTACTCCGGCCAAAGACCCTATGTAATAACCCTGAAATGAAATTTCCGCAAATTCTGATAAACTAAACTTGACCTTTTATTTCTATATCCATCCTTTGTGTTTTGAGAACACAAGAACGAATGAAACGAAATTGACCGAACATTTATGGAAATAACGACACTATTCTTGTTTTATATGGTTCACCAAAACCTTTCGAGAGAATATTCCACTAATGAGACATAGACTATTAAAAAAGGAGTCAGATTATGTCTTATTATGGTCTATTTCGTGTACCTTATCCTAATCATCAATTATTTACACAGATCTGACGTGTGTAAGAGGTTTTTTTTTCTAAATTATATCTTGAAATTCCGGACCTCAATCCACAGATGCGCTGCTATGTTCATATATCAGACCATTTAGTGTGCGCGACTAATGGCACCACTCAGCTACATTCAACTGTGGACAGGATTAAAAAATGAAAACGGACTGTACTTTCTATACCTACATTACTTATCCAATCATATCGCGAGGATTAATAGTAATATTAATGACACCTATATATTATATAATCGCTTAAATAGAACTAAATAAACAGGAATATGTAACAAATATTACACACACACACACACACACGACTTATTATTTCTGTAGTATTATATAAGGAGTCACAAAAATTGTGTGAAATATTTTAACAGGTGAATCAGTTAGTTATATGGATCACATTGACGTATAAAATAATTGTCACATTGCTACCAAAATCACAGAGTGGTAGGATAAATGTATCGTAGTTGTAAATGGAATTTAGTATATAGAAAAAAACAATACTGCAATTAATAATACTTACGGAATTGGTGGGAGCGATTTCTGGATTTCATGTGCGAATCACATTTCCAACCATGACTATTACTTGCTAAACGGTGAAGGAACACATCGCGAGGCAACCTGCATGCCTGAGAGAGTCCCTCGAAAGATGTGTGAAGGCCGCCAACTCGCTCAGACTCAGCACGGTGGACTATGGCCTAATCCTTCCCTTTACCCCCTCGCATTGAAAGGAGGCCCGTGCCCAACAGCGGGACCTTAAAAAGGACTTATATTATTTATTTATTTTATTATTATAAATAAACAAGTATCTGAATGAAGAAACAAAATTAAAGAGATGATAAAACATTTACATTGTTTAAAATATAAAGATTCATAAATAAATGTTAAAACTAAATTATAAAAGTAAATGTAATGTAATGTGCCCACCTACCACTAAATAAAGTCTTCAAAATTACTCGTACTTGAAAAAGCTCGTGGTTAGCCTAAACAAACAGCGTGGAACAACACAAGCGTGGTGCTCTTGCACGGGATAGAGCTACCACGGCGCGGCGCGGGCGCGGCTTTCATGTGCTTCGGCTAATTAAATTATATAAGCCGGAGAGATGAGAGCTCCGTGCCACTTTCATTCAATCACGTGCTTAATTTAATGAAGGTAATAAAATTAGTTACGCCATTTTCCTATTATTATGGCGTGATTTGCTAAGGAAAGCGCGACATTTATGAGCTTTTATAAAGACACTTTTAAGCAAGGAAATGGAATTATATAGGTCCGATCCCATGTTTATCGGGTTATACATATGTAGCTTCGTAGCTCCAAAAGGTATGAAGCGATAACAATGCATTTATTTTTATTGTCGTTACAGCAATGTTGGACGCGGGCCTCCCATCAACGCGAGGGAGAAATAATATCAGCCCTTTTAATGTCCCAATGTTGGACGCGGGCCTCCCATCAACGCGAGAGAGAAATAATATCAGCCCTTTTAATGTCCCAATGTTGGACGCGAGGCACCCATGAACGCGAGGGAGATTATGCCTAAGTCCACCACGCTGACTCAGTGCGGGTTGGCGCACTTCACACGACTTTCGAGGGGTTCTCTCAGACATGCAGGTTTTCTCACGATGTTGTCCTTCCCCGTATAGCAAGTGATGATAAACAAGATCGTTGATTGTTAATTAATAATGTTTTTGCTGATCTAAGTATGTATTTAAATTATTTTAAACATAAAACTCCATTACCAAATTCGCGGAATAAATCACCATCAATATTTTAAGAACCAATATTAACCGTATACCGCAGCCGTCGAATAGGGTAGGATTTGGATCATCTATCATGCGACGTCAATCTACATCACGCAACAATCTTTCCATCTCAATCCAATGTAGGTAGGTAGGTATACGTTCATGTAGGTATGTTCGATAAACTCAATATAACTAATAGCATACATGTGTACTTTTTACCCGACTGCGCGCCGCAAAGGAGGGTAATGTGTTTTAAGAGCCTATGTATGTATGTTTGTTCCTTTGTGGCGCTCTAGAGACTAAATGCGTGGGCCGATTTTGATGATTCTTACGACAATCGATTTATCTTAAGCTTAGGAGTTTCACTAAAGATATGACACTAATAAAAAATCAATATGACGACAACCAGACGCCATGTTGGGTGTAGGTTTTGAAAATCATCTTAAGGTTTCTGTTATCATTTTAATTATACGAACGTGTGAAATGGGCAAAGTAAATTAAAAAAATCAAAACACCCGACAAATACTACACATTGACATAAAACTAATTTTACATTTTTTTTATCTCGTTTATTTTAATGTTTTGAAGTCCTCCCGTGACCATGATTGCTGTAAAGCAGCCGAAACGTCGGAAATGTAAAAACATAAAATAAACACGTTTAAATCTGTAAAATTGGTTTTATTTCAATTGAACAGTGAAGTTGTAAATTTTGATTTATTTTCTAAAAATGTTTTTTTTTTATTAATAATGAATAATCTTGTTGGGATATTAAACATCGTGCGTTGGTAAACATGCAACTGCTACCTGAAATCATCCACAAATTCACTACTTCGCTTTGAATAATATTGATAACAATAATGACTCGAGTTACGAGACCTATTTGTGTACTATCAAAGTACATTGTATGTGAATAGATCTAAAACTAAATATTGTCTTTTAAGCTTAACACTAAAATATTGTCCCTAAATGAATAACTAAACGTGTCGTAAATCATCCCCGAATACCTTATTTACATAACAGCCCAACAATAGGGCGCGGACACAGTTAACTTATGCCAGGTGCACATTATTAACTTTCAGAACTTCGGATGAAATGTAAGTAGACATTTTCACTCCGTGCCCCGAACTGTGTTTGTGTAGTCAGCCAGCCTGCTACCGTATTATGAAATAGTAGTTCGTTGATGAACAAACTTCAGCCAACCAGCCGCCTCTGAGTCGAGCATCTCACAGCACAAAGTTGTATAGACGTAATATAAAGTTCTTGTAAGCCATCTGTTTGGTTGCAATAAAACCTTTTCAGGTCTAGTGAAATTGAGAATAATATCATGCTTGGTAAAGTGCGTGGATTTAATTTTTCCTATTCTGCACCTTATCATAAACTGTATCAAGTGGTTTTTGGTATGACCACACATACCTAATATCAGAATGACACGAAAATACTACAAGATATGCAGTAAGCATGTGCAATAGCAAGTCTGCTCAGCGTAAAGCCACGCTCAAGCTACGTCTGCGGTGAAACACATATTGTAATATAATGAACGGGTACTGCAATGAGTAGAATGACGGCGCCGGTGTATTAAGTAACTGTCACAGATTAAATAACTCAAGCGGGCGGTGTGCGTGTATACCATACTTATACTCGCTGTTCCTATAGAGTAGACCATAATCTCTTTACACGGGTGTCATCTACTAGTTCGGATATAGACTAAGGCGGGGCGCATATTAAAATCACTCCGGGCTATTAGGCGCACGATCGGGTTGGTACTAGGCGATTTTTAAAATACCTAGAGTACTAGACAAATTTAAAAAAAAACTAACAGAACATTGTCAGAAAATCGTCAGACGGCGCATCGCGAATACATTTCGTACTGGACTTCAAACTCAATCAAAATTGTGGCAAACCGATCTGATGTCTTATAGCCCGGAGTGTTTTTAATATGCGCCCCGCTTTAGTGTATAACTAATTATTTAAAGTAAGGTAAATAAACAAACAAAAATATTAATTTCGCTATTGTAAACAGAATACCACGTAAGCACGAGATCGAGTGTGAGGGAACACAAAGCAAAAAATATATTTAACCTCAAGTGCGGAGAGAGGCGTATTTGAGCTTCGCATATCACATTATCGAATGTTCAGAGTGAGGCAGTGCGGCAATGAGGTAGGAGGTGGGGGGGGGGGAGGGGCGTGCGACCCCGCGAAATAAACTTACTGGATAAATTGACGTATAGATATTTACTGTGGAGAAAGTTTTTTGTTTTGTTTCTACTGTGGTGTGGGTTTTTTTTGTTATACATTGTGGTTGATTCTTTGTTGGAGGCTCAGACGAAGAAATAACACAGACGTGTCACGTGTCACGATCAACATATTGATGTACAAAAAATCAAGCCGGTTTGTGTAGTACACGCGAATGCATGTGAACATAAGAGTAAAATTTACGTGTCAAATCGGCTTAGTTTTTCTGTCTATTGAGATTGAGGCGCATTGTATATTGTTCATCTATATAATTTCTTCCTCTGTGGTTGGATATGGTATAATGAGAATAACGTCAGTGAATATCGTTCAAATTTCGAACGTGTGATTTCAATTGAGGCTGGTGGTTTTTTCTATTTTATACGGGTTTAGGAGAAGAAGAATAAGTAATGAATGAATTCATTCAATCACGCTGATATATTATTAGAAACAGTACAGGGCCGTACTGACTGAGGTTGACTCGGGCACATGCCGTAGGCGGTATCCTTTGTTGTAATACGAGCCATCAGTTTGCACGGAGTTGACGTAAACAATCGGACTGTCAGAGAGGCGAATGATAGATGAAAGAGCTTGAGCGAGTCAACGCAATTTGTTTGCCTCGGGTGAGCCACGCCTCTTGAGGCTACGTCCTAAACAAAACTGAACCATACAAGAACTATTTTTGTCTGATTCTGGAGCTGCAATGACTTGTACGTAGAAAACAAAATATTAAACTTATAAGAGTTTTATAGCAGCTTTGCGTAGAAGTAATAAAAAAATATTTAACTTTTTAATGCCAATTTTGCATTGAGCATTGACATGTTCATCGACATGTCGATGAATACAACGTCAGGCAGCAGGCAGGGGGTGGGGAGTGGTAAAGACAGTACCTCGTTACAAGCAGCAAAGACAATTTTCCCGGCAACTCCCCGACAAATGCGATTACCCACTGCGGTTACCGGCTCCATGCTAGAACTTCTGTAATTGTGTTTTCACAAGTTTTTGGTTATGTAAATCTTAATTTAGAGTATTATGCCAGGAGCGGTAGGTGCCTACTCGGAATTTTGATTTCTTTGAAAAAATAAAAGATCTTGCTAGGTGAAACCTTGATAATGTTAGGTATATTCGTTTTGAAACACCTAATCACCGCCCTGATTCATAAGGAAGGCCATGTAGATTCATGTTCACATACATTCCTTGCGTGTGGCAAGGACTATGATGACTGATTTTTGTTGGGTTTGGATGATGGAAATTTTGTCAGTTTCTTCCTGACATTTAAGTGACGTTATTTTCTTCTTACTTGATCCATAATTCATTGATGTGAATAGTTCACATATTGACGTCCTGATTAGTGCAGTTTGTAGTGACGCTGCCTTCTACGCTGAGGGTCCCGGGTTCGAAACCTGGTAGGGCCAATCTTTGTATGATGAGCACGATTGTTTGTACCCGAGTGTTGTACATGGATGTTTAATATCTATATAAGTATTATATACTGAGTTCACCCTCAGTCCATTGTACGGTACCCATAATACAAGCGTTGCTTAGTGTGGGACCGTATAGTTGGTGTGTTTGTCTGGCGATATTTATTTCTTTGTCATATTTTATTTTTTTTATGGTATTCGACATTATATTGCTGAATCATGTAATTTTGTAGGACATTAATAATGTTTTAGTTGTTAAACATGCGTTTATTCAGTTTTATGATGCTTCATGAAAATTGCTGATATCTACTGTCTAAAGAAAACTCAACTTAGCTCGTCTATATGAATGGAATCGCCTCCGGGGACGAAATTTAGCGAATGTAAGGGTCCCACACCGACACTGTCGTAATTCAATCAACACAATAGTAATCAAAGATAAATAGCTTTCGTTCTATCTACGAAACAATTTTTTCGTTGCGCGAGCCCTTCAGGCCTTTACTACAAAAATGCTATTACCGACCCTTGCCCAAAAACACTCCGCAGAGCTGAGACGTTTCAATCCAATTGAACGTGCCTCTTACGCGATACACCCCGCTTTTGAGACGAACTTGACTGGCTAACATACATTTTCTTTTTTAGTTTTAGCTACACTCTGTATACGACATTCATCTATAAATATTTTCGTATGATTTCCTCCCGTGACCATGGTTGCTGCAAAGCAGCCGAAACGTCGGGAACGTAAAATAAAAAATAAACCGCTATAAAATCCTTAAGATTAGTTTTATTTCAATGTGTAGTATTCGCGTAAATATAAGAAATCAATATGATTTATTATTTTAATTAGTGTCACGTAATACACTTCTTTTTTGTTTAATTGAATGTTGTTTTGTTTCTAAAATATACCGTTTTGTATCTCATTCGCTGCCAGTGTTTTAAAAGAAAAGTAAATAAGTCTTGACCTACTGATAAGCACTTATCTAATATCAAAATATTGTTGACTTCTCATGCTCGTAAAATTCTTGTTTATGCGGTGTAAACGGGCGCAAACTGCATGTTATGCTCTAGTACAAGGAAGTGTTTACTTCTTCTAAGACTATACATTTACGTAATGTAGCCAAACACAATACAACTCCATAGAAAAACTTTGTTCATTTATTCGACTTTTGTTTAAATGATTTGCCTTCTGTATTATGTATAATGAAATAAAAATAAAAACGATGTAAGGGTGAGTATAACTAACAAAAATATTATGAAATGTAAAATTATGACTAGACCTGAGCCGTGTTTCATGTAGAAAAATATCAATTAAAAAAATTAACAGTGCCTAAGCCACATAAGCACAAATGTCATAGAAGTTTTTTTTTTTAGTTTTCTATAAGGTCTGTGTGTGTGGCTAAGATATGATATTTTTTAAACTTCACTTTAAATTGTTATGATCGTTTCATGACCTTGCAATCGCAGTGAAAAGCAGTATAACTCGTATATAAAAAACGCCACTTTATCTTCGATTTAAATGGCTTTGTTGTACAATCTACTATGACGTATTTTTTTTTTTTACTAAAGTATAACACGAGGAAGTCTGTTAGGGTTCCGTAGAATCGTAATCTGTTATATTTATGAGGAGAATGGCTACTTCGCTGTGATTGAAGGTTGAAAGACGAAAAGGAAAAAATGTTATTCGTTTAATCTTGAATCGGAACTGCCTCAGAATATTACCGATCCGTTTTTTGGATTCGTCGAATCCAAGTGGAATACCAAACAGATAAATGTTTGAGTAAGTAGGTACTTACATAACTTTATAATTAGGTAGTTACGTTTTTTTATTCATAAAAAAAATCAGATATTCATAAGTATCCATGTTGACCCGAGATACACGCTATATCACCATGCCAAGCTCAAAAAAAATCTTTCCAGGATGTCAAGGGCGAGATTATACATACTTTATAGTCTACCTATTTAGACATTTTGTATGGAGAGTTGAAAGTTTTAAATACCGCCCGCTAGCGGGCGGTATTTAAAACTTCAGCGCCTCTAGAGCGCCTCTAGAGGCGCTGTTCAATTCTCCATACAAAATGTCTATGTACGTAGACTATGAAGTATACGGTTAGTTTACGAATAATCTCGCACTTGCCGTACAGTTTTTCTCCCGTAAAGTGTGAACATATAGACAGATGGATTGACAGAAAATCTAAAAACGGCAGCATCAGCCTTTTGATAAAGAAAAATGTCACGTACAATATTTTTTTTTTCTTAAATATTCAATGTAGAGACGACAAAATATTACAGACGGTGAGTCGCGAACAACATATGAGTGTACAGATGTTATTAAGTGACTCTTATTAATGTACTAGCTGTTACCCGCGACTTCGTCCGCGTGGTATTTAACAAAAAAAGAAATATATAAAAAATATATAATGTACGTATACAACTTCCCTATTTGATTCGAATATTATTAAATTTTTCATTGGTTTTAATTTTTTTCTTGAAATCCAATTTTTTTTCTACAATAAAAGTAGCCTAAGTTACTCCTTGTTACATCAGCTATCTGCCAGTGAAAGTCCCGTCAAAATCGGTCCAGCGATTTCAGAGATTAGCCGGAACAAACAGACAGACAGACAAAAATTTAAAAAAATGTTGGTTTGGTATATGTACCGTGTATACATCCAAATGCACTTAGTAAAAAGCGGTTTTTTTAATATTACAAACAGACACTCCAATTCTATTTATTTGTATAGAGTATAGATAGATAGATAGATATAGATTGCTCCAGCCGTGACCGTTATTCATATCTATAAACTAGTGCAATGCAACGTTTACTGAGTCAACAAAACAATTCAGCAGTAATTTATAGGTATTTATTTTCACGTCAGCATGTTTTACTCGCGGTAATAAATCGCCAGCTTTGCGATCTCTCAATAATATCTAGCACTTTTATTAGTAGTACATTAGTACCTTTATTAATTAATTATGAAACAGGGAAATCTGGATGTAGTTTTAACAAGAGCTTTTTTTAATCTTATTATTCATCAAGGTGGATAGGATAATGCACTGCTTTATATTTGCATACAATTAAAAGCAGCTATTATATTATAAAACTTTAGTGGAAAATCTTCTAGCCAGGCGGGTATGACCGGCGGGGCTGTGCCCCAACGGCGGTTGTCGGGGTCTTTTATGTATGTGACGTGCTCCGAAATCTCTCATAGCATGATTCAAGATTGTATCGAGAATCGTCAGCGCCATCTGTGTATCTAGTAGCGTAATAACAATCTATAATTATATTGATTTCTTATATTTACGCGAATACTACACATTGAAATAAAAGTAATTTTACGGATTCTATCGCGTTTATATTATGTTTTTTTTTCGTTCCTGACCTTTCGGCTTCTTTACAGCAACCATGGTCACGGGAGGACTGGGACGGGTCCGCCCGTGACCGTGACCGAGACGTTTTATTTCAAATGTATAATTATATTTATAAGATACATGCAACTGTGTATTTCTAAAAAAAAATGTGTACGACCTTATTATAATAATAATAGAGCGTAACAAAATAAAAAATAAACTTGAGAGGTGTCAAGGGACACCCGGATGGAACGAAGTTCCTTTATTTTTTTTTTTATTTATTTTGTACAAAAAATAATAATTTTGGGAAACAAAAATATATCGCCCCCGGGCGGGCTCGAAGGTATCGTTATGTTTTTGGGTTTTATATAGTACACTATACTTTCGTTTATTTTTATGTTTATTTTTGTCAGCGAAAGATGTCGCTAGCATGTTTTTGAACGAGGTATCGTTATGTTTTTGGGTTTTATATAGTAAACTATACTTTCGTTTATTTTTATGTTTATTTTTGTCAGCGATAGATGTCGCTAGCATGTTTTTGAACGAGGTATCGTTATGTTTTTGGGTTTTATATAGTAAACTATACTTTCGTTTATTTTTTATGTTTATTTTTGTCAGCGATAGATGTCGCTAGCATGTTTTTGAACGAGGTGTCGTTATGTTTTTGGGTTTTATATAGTAAACTATACTTTCGTTGATAAAAATACTTACTATTGGTCGTTACAATTTTTCTGCTTAATATTTCGTATGAATTTTTCGTATGATTTTTTTCCGTCTAGCCCCCTTTCGTAACGCGCGATAAGGAACTTCGTTCCAATAAAACATCTAATGTTGCGTTGACGGATATTTTGCGTATCCTTTATTTCGTCCGTCTGTCCGTGACGACGAGTGATTTATTTGTTGGAAGCTATATTTCACACACTGAAAATACGGAAAATCTTTACGATATTAAATTTATTTTGATGAAAACTAAATTTCCGCAACCGTGTTTAATCTACTATTAATTATTTCGAAAAGTAGGCATTACGAAAGAATACGCGATGTACCCGCAATATGCCAGTGAAATAGCCGGGATATATACAGATGTCTATACAGGATTCATCAGTTGCTCGTTAGGGTGGACCCCGCCCGGCGGATAAAGTCGTGAGCTTACCCGGCGAGGTTTAGCTTCATTCACCCGGTCACGCACGGTGAAAAATGATATTTGGGAATTTTGAAGGCGATTCGAACATCGGAGGACATTATATTTTCTTCAAAAGAAACATCCATTACGCAAAATTATGAGTTGCTGTTCAGAACTCGAAACATTACCGCTGGGAGTGAAATGAAACGCCTCAGATTTATTCTCGGCAGTTCATCTCAATCAGAATGCGAGAAATGAGCTGACAAAGGCTCAGTACGAATTTGAGTGTCGACTCAAAGTTCTCAAAAAAAATCGTAGAACATCAGCTTAGTTCTTTTAGCAATTTTGCAAAAAAAGCGGTACAACTTTGACGAGTTAGTTCATGTTTTTCGACGAAGGTTAACGTTGGCTTTGGCATAACAAATACAATGTTCAATTAATATTGACAAATATTTTCTTCGTTGGCTTTCAGTTATAAGTATCTGGAAACTTTCATACAATGGCACTTTAATAGTTTCTTTCTATTAGTATCAAAGTGAGGGATGATTTACGAGTATAACCGAAGGTAGGTATCATATTTTGATTCTCAATGGAATCCTTCAAACAAACATTTTGTTATTCCCGAAGAACAGATTGCATCGCGCCATCGCTCATTGTCGCTGGCAGGTCCCCGTGCTAATTGAAGGGCCGATGCCATAAAATCGGCGGCAAATGCACGTCCCTTTTGTAAGTAGCGTATTTTTCATGACGTCACCTGGTCTATCTACGTGATCCGCATGACAAAATATGTTCTCCAATTAATTGGGTGCTTTGAATGGATGGTGCGGGTACTCCGTATTGGCTCCAAAATTAACGCGGGCTGGATTGATTGTTTCAGTATGGTGAACAATAAGTTATACCGGGTACCGGCTTCCAATGCTTTTCCAATATTGGATGGATATTTTTCTCCTTACACATTTTGAAATCAAAGAAAAACAATGTGGTTGTATTATGTTGAGTAATTCAATTAAAAAGCAGGCAAAGGCAGGTTTTATAATACTATATTAACATACCTAAGTGAATAACACAAAGAGTAGTCTATTGTTATAATTAGATACAACAATTAGTTAAGTAAAATTAAGTTATATTTAAGGAAAACTGTAAGCTGCTGTAACACATTTTTAATTGAATACGAAGAAAACTGTACTTTTATAATTGCATGTTGAGTTTACCTCTAAGTGATTATGCATTTAAGCTTAGATTTATATGGAAAATGTTAAGATATTTGTATCAATGTAACAATCGTTGGTAATCCTAATAAACAAAAAAAAATACACAGTTTCCTTAGCCGTAGCTGCAGTGCTGTAAAGAAATGGTCAACTAACAATAGTTGGTCTCAATCTTTTTCCCTGCATACGTTTAGAAGGTACTGGATTTTACTTATGTATGGTATAATATTGTCTGAAGTTGCCTATGCTGAATATTTCGATTCGCGGTAAGTCTGTAAACTATATAAATCGCACCGCATACTGCGTAATGGCCTACGGGGTACAAGGGAAGTCTTCCCTGAAGCTATTAACTTTATTTAAGGGTGTTATAAAGCGTTTTCTACGTTATCAGTATCCCTTGAGCCTAGTTTGGTTTGGCCTTAGGCTATCGGCGCTGCGTCTCGAGGGGACGATAAATATACTACCTACAAGGTGCTTATAATATTTTGTAGCGGTGATTGTATTTTAAAGGGGGTTCGGTATTTATAACATGATGAAACAAACTACTGATGCTGAAAATTCTTTATATGTAGCAATTGATCCATGTTGATTACGTAAGTATAAATATATTCTGTACACAAAATGTTATCAAAAGATTTTACTCCAGAATAGAAAATAAAACTTCCATTACAACTTTACAAGTTACCAAAGCAACTTTATTTCACCTCTATTCGCTAGAGCCAGACATTTTCAACGACCGTCGATAACTATTAGCATCGATTTGCAATAACGAACGTAAAGGTCAATAGGACGAGAGCGGCGAAGTCTTAATTCACTTTTGTCGTGAGCAGAGAACGGCCGGATATCACACCCGAAAACCGGTGCGTGACGGGAACTACACGAAAATTTATCATTTTATCACGCTGCCTACTTTGTGATCGGCGATTTAGCAGCCAAATCGGTGTCTCTTCACTTCTCTTCTCTATCAACTCTCATCATGCCATCGAAGGTCCATACAGGTACCTACTCACCTTCCTGGAGTTTCCTTTGAGGGAGTTGCATCCCCCTCACCCTTCTGAGACAATTTTTTGGGCAAAAATTTTCAATTGAAATCAAAAAGCTTTATGCACTCGCTACTCTTTTATTATTAAAAATATGTCCACAAAAGTACGCTCATTAGTTTTCTGTGCCTAATAATACCTAAATAGCAACTAAATCGAAGTTTGAGGATGGTATTAGGCTATATTGATTTCTTTTATTCACGCGAATATTACACATTGAAATAAAACTAATTTTACAGACCGGTGACCATGGTTGCTGTAAAGCAGCCGAAACGTCGAGAACGTAAAAACATAATATAAACGCGATAAAATCTGTAAAATTAGGTTTATTCTATGGCTTTTACCTATTGAAAGAAAATAAAACACAGTAGTCGCGGATAGTCGAAGATTGGACGATTCAGCGTAGATTTTGATGTTAAAATGTTGTAAGTCTGCCAAAGTTAAATATCTACAGAATAAGGCAAGCAAGGCAAGGCGACAACAAATGCAAGGAAATGAGGCACTTCCGAATATCGGCACCTCGATTCAATTTGCTTTGAAGCACACTGAACCGACCTTCATTATGTCTAGTTGTTAAAGATTGGATGTAGCTATGTGATTTAGTACATGGTATGTTTTTTTGTATATATATGTGTATGTTGGTATGTTATTTATTTATCTAAATACATAATACATACAATTTGCATTAATATAAACCACGGAGGTTAGTCAGTTATGCTAAGTATATAAGTGTTATGTAGTTTACGACATTCTTGTGCCGTATGTAAATGCTAAAGTGGATACCTATTTAAAGTATTTTTTTTTTCTTAAAAAAATATTTGAAAGGGAATGGGGAAAATATCTGAGGGAGATTTTTTCTAAAAACAATATCGTTGGCGGATTGTTCCCTGGGGCTAAATTGGCATAATAATTACCCGCCTGTTTTACGATGAAACATTTTTCAATTTATTTTTAAACAAGATAAAATCGATTTATTATTGATAAGGGTTGATACGGTTTTGATGTAGCAGAATAAGGTTTTAATGGATTGCGAAGAAAGGGCTTGAATAATACTTTTTAAATTTCTGCACAACTAAAACACATCAATGTAAGACAATCTGTTTACGATTCAGCCGATTGAATAATAATGCAAAGACATTTTCAAGGAGATCACAATTATTTAATTAATTAATTATACTCGGCCTTTAATTACTGTCTACGGGTCGGCGCCGGTATTGTCGGAACTTTAGGGAATGTTAAGGAATATTACGCCTGAGGCTGTAATATTCGGGTACACATATTACAGAGATACCCAGACATGAGCTGGATGTAGGGTTGTGTACATAAATGCATAGAAAGGTGTGGTCAACCCTGAGATAAATGAAAAAAAAAACAGAGAAAAGTCCATCTACCTGGGCTCGCTGGTTAGTTTATGAAGGAAAAGTGTTATTTAAATAAAACAAATTTTACGGATCTCGATAAAATCCGTAAAATTTGTTTTTTTGTTTGTTTCTTTCGGTGACATACTTTGTGTGATGAGCATGAATGTTTGTACCCGTGTCATAGATGTTTGATATATATATAAGTATTATATAGTGAGTTCACGTACGGTACCCATAATACAAGCGTTGCTTAGTGTGGGACGGTAAAGTTGGTGTGTTCGTCTAGCGATATTGATTAACTTATTATTATTTATTAATCCATTCAAAGTTGCAAATACCAAGTTTCATAAAAATCCGTGTAGCAGTTTCACCGTGATGTGTGAACAGACAGACACAAGGAAATATATCCAAAACGTATGGTTTTGGGAACTATACCTACTGTAAAGTATATAAAAAATATTCAATTTACGGAAACGACCTAGTTAGAGTAGTATTGTATGCAAAGATAAAAACCTACTTTATACTTATACCCCAAATTTATAGACGTTCTATAACTTTGTTAAACGTCATATAGTACTGCGCACCAGAGTTATACTTTGTGCAGTACTATATGACGGTTGATAAAGTTATATAAGGACTATAAATTCGAGGGTAAATATATTTTTTATTTATACACATGTTTTAGTTGTTATTATTAATAAAAGTTACCGTATTTGCATTACATTATCTTGCATCTATTTACAATTTCTTCTTGCAACACATTTTCTTGCATCGTAGGTACGAGAGTCAATCCCATCCATATTCGTAATAAAAATGTGCTTAAAAAAACAGTTGATCCATAGGGTATAAGGACCGAAACGGCTCGAAGCGTTCGTGTTGCATCGTGGTGACTAACGAAAGAGGCTCTGGCAACCCGCCAATCCGCATTCGACAAGCGTGGCGAGAACCTTGCACCTTTACTGCAGATTAGTTGTTGGCATGTTTCAATAGAAGTCATTACTTTGAAGAAAACTATATAACATTTTGTCGGACAACTATTAACAATTAATTTATCTAGTTATGACAAAATATCACATGACATAAATTCAAATGAACGTTTTGTGATTTGCTCCGATATACTTATATATCACTATGATGTGTGCTAAACCATTAACTATGGTGATTATAAATTCAATTCACGGGGAACGCTGCCATTAAGTATGAATCTAAATAATATTCTCAGTAATAATTGCGAATGTACCCGAGCAGGATACTACCAGGGTGTGCTTAGTGCAACTGAAATATGGGAGTCTTTGCAATTTATGTGATCTCATAAAGAGATTACCAGCACATTATTACGTTAGGTTATATGTGAACATAGGTAGTAGCCACTGAAATAACCATGTAAATCTAGAGCTGGGCAAATTTAAATCAAAATTTCGTACCTTTTGTAAGTGAGTACATAAACATTAATTATATTTTTGAATTAATGCATCGTTATAAGTGATTAATTAAAACTAGTTAAGCCCGTGATTGTGTAACGCTTTCGGGCTAGTCGCACGGTGTACCGCGTTTATTAATCACTCAATGGGCCAACCGGTGAAAATATCCGCGTAATTTCGTTTCAATTAAGTCGCTGGAGTTTTGAATAATGTTCGGGTAACAGGAAAACAATGAACGAGTATTTACTTACCTAACGAATTATAGGAGATATTAATTATTTTATTTAGTTAGTTTATTCTTTACTTATTCTCTAGATATTTGGGTACCTATGTCAAAGAATAATACAATAACATCTAAAAAATGTGGCTTGCATTTAGCTAGGATGCAATAAGTACGTATCCTCTGCTTCAGAATGTATCTTAGTGATTATAGATTCTGAAACATAATAAGCAATTATTCAGCAGATATTTCTGCTGAGAATGACTTTTTTATGATCTATATCACCTATTGTAGGTTTCTCACTCTCATTAATTTATCTGTGGTTTCTTATAATATATAATGTTAAAGATTCCGAAAGCTTTGCATTAAAATTAAACTGATGTTATTAATGAAACCGATGGTGTATGAAATATGATCATTTTTGTGAGTTATGAGCTCGTCGCCTCGTGGCCTGGCGCTTATCAATTATCGTATTCGTCGCGAGGCGCCGGTGATTACAGCCAGGGTTGTCAGATGGGTTTTAGTCCGGCAAACTCGTTAGATTTATTATATGAATGCGGTTATGACCAAATAACGCAGCCCTTGCCAAGAATTCTGTTTTTCATTCTCACCTCGAAATTATACCTTTAGGTAGAGAGATACTGGAATAATTAAATATATTATTTTGTAGACAATGTACTCGTAGCTGCTACATTAGTATTAAAAATGTAATGTATACACAACTGGTTAGGTTCAGGCAGACATACTTATGTTTACTCACAATGTTGTCTTTTAACCTATTATCATTTTGTCATTTTTTTAAATTTATCATTCATTTCATTACTTATAGTCAATTATTCATATATATTTATTATTAAATAATTCTAATTAGGGTCAGTACTTATACATCGTTCTAGATTTAAATCGTATTTAATAGGTACATAGACTTATTTTTTTTTAGCCAACCAGTATCATGACTTATGATACTGGTTGGTTTGATATGAAAAAAAAAATTAAACAAAACTAAGGATAACCTTTTCTTACCTGACCTTATTTTAAAGATTGAAGATAGTCTATAAAACAAATTGTTTCTCGCGATACTGAACCCCGCCTCCCCTGTTTTCATCTCCCTCACTAAAAAGGTGTCAAGTCAGTCTCCGAGCCCTGATTATACCCGTATCTGCGGCGTTGTTCTGTCGCTAGATGGCGCTGGGATTACCACGAAAAGCCCCGTTTATCTGGCAGATGTTGTATTAGAATTTTCCCTAATATTAAAGTTGCTTACTGTAATCTCTGGGTTAGTGGGTGGGAGAAACTTTTGTGTCCGCTCGCAATATGTTCACTTAATCTGTGAGGGATGTTCTATAAGGGGTTTGATTTTTGTTTTAGCGATTCTTCTTCTTTTTTAGTTTGGCAATCGGCTACAATATAGTGTATTTCTTGCCAGTGTCGTATTTCGATTTATTTCATCGTTGTTTTAAATATGATATGAACCCTGATGATGATGGAACGAATCTCCTTTTAACTACCAGTAAAGCTGTGAATACTTCACTGAAAATTTACTGGACATCTCGAGAGATATTGATAAGTCAGATTTTAATATTTAATTTTAACTTCCTTCACTCGTTCACGTTTTATGAACACACAATGGTTAGTAAAATTGCTAATATTTAAAATTGTCTATTAAGGAAACACATTTTTCTTTGAAAAATAAATCAAAATCGATAACTTCACTGTTCAACTTCCCGTTGAAGAAATATTTGTTTTAATTTGTATTTTGTATATACAAGTACAGTTTGGTCGTTTAACCAACGATGAAATTCTGAATATACACTGTAACTCGAAAAAGGTATACTAAATTTAAAAATAAAAAGTCCATGTGCACCTGCAGGCGATCCGGCACTCACCTGGACGCACTTTGCGTGTTATTTTTTAAAATCGGGATCACTGCGTGGAATATAAGTACAGGTGAGTACGTAGGTATCTAAATACTACAATGGAATTAAAAACAAGTTAGTTTCACGTTTCCACGAGGCTCTAATACCTCACGATACATGACTATTGACAACGTAGTTTTCAAAGTTAGACTACTTCGCTCCACTACGTATTTTCTAGCTTTTCAAAACTAAACCAGGGGAAGTAATCCTACCAGTTGACACATAGGTAGATACCTGAACGAAAAATGTGTAATTGAAAACAAAAATACCATTCTAAACAGACTCTCAATTGAGCACCTTTTCCACTACAAATACGTACTGTAATTTAGCTGTTACTCCTCAGTCGTGACGATAAATCCATTACCTTTTGAGTTAACTACCAAAGAAGCTGGAGACTAGGGTGTTTTTTAGTCACGAGGATATAACACGACACAAGCCATTAGACACGGCGAGCCTTTGAGATGGGTCGGCGAGCCGAACAGGCAACTTCAAAGGGCCACTTCATCGTCTTTTCATCTTGCAGTCGGAGAGTTGGTGGTGGAAACGACGTAAATGAATATAATACAAATGAGAGATAATCCATACATATAATAAAAATGTAACTGATCCCTGTCCGTCTGGAAGATATATGAGAAATACTATTATTTGGGGCCTTTATCAACACAATAAAACCCAAAGCAATGATAGTTAGATTTTTGTCTGTTTGTCTGTGTGCGTGTGCGCGCTTATCGCAGAAACGTCTAAACCCATTTGGGTGCGGTTTTCAATAATGTATTGTGGTAAGCTTCACTTAAAATTTCGTGTTTGTTTCAGTTCATAAGTAAAAAAGTTATTTTAATTTAAACACGTGGACGAAGTCGCGGGCAACAGCTATAAGTACATACTTTAATTATGACTTGACATAGGTAGGGTGGATCAGGAATTACAGTTATGACAAGTTTGTTGCAAAATAAATTTATAACTTGAAGTGCGCGCACAATATGACCAATTTGTTGGTCTGACGTACATGATGATAAATATAACATTATGACATTCCGCATACCGTGTCTACGTACTTATATTCAAATACTATGTATACGCGAATCTCATTGTCCACCATGATTATCACTTGCTAAACGGTGCAGGAAAAATCGCGAGGTAACCTGCATGTCTGACAGAACCCCTCAAAAGACGTGTGAAGTCCGCCAACCCACACTGGGCCAGCGTGATGGACTATGGCCTAATCCTCCTCACATCGAGGGGAGGCCCGTGACCAACAGTGGGACAACAAAAGGGCTGGTATTATAATATGTATACTTAGTACTTAAAAAGTTAATGTGCATTAATCTAGAGTAGGTATCACGAATATTTTTATTTTACTGGCCTCGAGCTCTTAGCCTATCACGTAACACGTCATCACACAATTTAGCCACTCACCTTGGACGGACCATGATATGATAATAAATAATCCTCGGCTGGGTTCGTGTCGCCTCTAAGCTGTGAGTGCCTACAGAAGTTCGGAGCCTCAGTTCCTTTCAGTTTATATTGGATATGAAATTTAAACATAAAGTTTGTGATGTTATAAGCCAATATCGGATGATTCTTTCACAGTTTCAAAGTCGAGTTCGTGAGACAAATATTATGATGTTATTGCTGGTTTTCAGAGAGCTTTTACACAGCGATGATTTTGAGTTTTATTTTTATTTTTAGAGTCAATACGAAAAAAAATTGCAAGTCAGCCTTATGCGTCGAGGGTTCCGTACTTTATACTTGATTCAACAGTGAGTACATAATATGCAATTTATACATGAACATTTAATTTTTTTACAATTACATTTTTTTTATTGTTGTAAGCACTACTCATTATTATTCTACTTAATATCATATTTCTTTTGTGGTATTTTTCGTTTAATTGTCAAGTCCTTTAGATCTGATTTTGTCTAAAAGCCTCTGACAGACAGACGGGTGGGCAACGTTGGAACAACAATAGGGCATCGTTTGTCCGCTTTTGGGAACGAAACCATAAAAAACAAAACAAATTAAAAGAATAATTATCATTACACCACAATAAGCTCGGAAATATTGTGCACATCTAAATAGAAACTCATTAGTCAATTTTAATATGTAATCCAAACGAGACGGACAAATTTTAAATTAATTCTACTTTCTGTCGGCATTCATTTGGACTTTTCAAAGACGCGATCGATAACAGATTCGGGGGAATGGGGGTCTAGTAGCTTAGTAGCAAAATTAGCAATTTAATTTCGATTCTGCGAAAGTTTCAGAGCCGGGGTAATTTGCAACTGAGAAGAAACGAAAGGGGCACGTTATTACAGAAACTTTTGTCAGTCAAAGATTGATTGAGTTTACGTACTTGGTGGATTTACATTTGTATTGATTGCGGTGGATTTATCGGTCTGACAGTCGGTGCGAGTATACGACATATCGTACCGCATCAGTGCATCTTCTTCAGCGCACATGATAAAGGCTGTCCAATTTTTACATGGATGACTGATTATATTGATCATTGATTATTCTGAAACAATTCTGTGATTTTCTCTTCTATTACCGCTCGTTTTAGACACCTAACGCAAACAAAACAATATCAAAATTAAGTACCATTAACAAAAACAATAAAATACATATAAGTACCGTTTCTTTGTCAAATGTTATTCGAGCAATAATTCATTGTCGTAAGTAGAATGAACAGTAATTAGCGACAAAATCTACCTTGTGTGCGGACACACTAGACCCAATACAAAAGAATAGCTATAGTAGCCAAGATTTAGTAGTAAGGGTCGCTTAATATAAGCGTCTGCAAAAAAAAAGTTTTATCTATTAGAATCAACAGCCAAGAATCTCAAGTCCCCGATAGATTTGTTCGTTCGTGTCATTAAAATCAGATCAAGTACGATCTCGGCACCTGACTTGTCTGTGTGAAATATCAGATTATGGGATCCAGCGCGCAGCGAGGACGATTGTCGGCAGATTTCAAAGTATTAACCCTTACATCGTGGCGGTGGCTTTATCTAACCGATCTTGGAACAGCTTTGAGAGATTTTACAGTGGGAACAGTTAGTTTTCTATTTTTATTAGTGCCTTGGATGGGTAAATAGTGGAAGGGATTTGTCGCTTAAATAACGGTGAGGAAAAGGAAGTAAGATAGTATTTTTTTTTATTAAACTGACTAATACCGCAGTGTAAAACCTCCTTGGTACAACGATAATCTGTTACTTAAAAACTGTCATCATTCAGTATCAAGAAAAAAATGCACAAAAATGCGAAAGGTCTTTTAAAAAAAGAGCAACCATGGAGTTTATTGCCCGTTCTTCTACATAGAAACGGCATTCCGATCGGATGTTAAAGTTGTAGCTTAGCATTTTGTAACAATTTTGACGATTCATGCACGATTCAAGCACTGTGTTTAATGGTTTACATGAATAAAAAGATAATCTATTAGATAGTCTGATTTATATATATCTGTTAGTTTATTTAAAAATCTCCATCGATCGATGACACTTTCAAAGCACATTGTGCACCTCCAAAATACAACAAATTCCTTTAGCTTATTTTTATTGATCTACTAAAGATCAATCAACGATGTTTTCGTACTTTTAAGAAGTACAAACAAATCCGATACGCCAATATGCCATCACCAAATTGAATATCCCAATATTCAAACACAAAGTGGTCCCAAATGGTGATAGGATCTTACCAAAAGCCTAAACACGAATCAAGTTGTTCTCAATGAGGGAACAAAGGCTTCCCTATCAATACATGAATCTTTCAACCTCCGCGCGTTCGCGGAAGTTCGGAACTTGGCCGTTCCCGATACACCCCATTACTGGTAAGTGGTACAACGTTGTTGATTCCATTGTACTTATGTCTTAATAGGGTATTGTTATCATTTATATATTGAATGAATATATATTGATTTAAATTTAAATATGAATATGTGAAATTTAATTGAATAATATGAATTTTGACATATGAATATGAATCATTTAATTAAACATTTATTATAACTACAACTTCATTGTTTTATTGCGTACATATTTATACAAGTCTGTACTTTTGTTATTTTTCATTTTTGGAGCGTTGTTCACATACAACATAACATATTAATTATGCAAATATAAAAACAGGCATATATATATACCCTAATACCGGAAAATTTATTCAAATTTTGCGTGATTATAACCTAACTAGGTTAACTTATATCTACGCGAATTCTACACATTGAAATAGAACTGATTTTAAATGGCTAGTCGCTACCACCGACTTGGGATCCAGTAATTAATATAATTGAGTAATTAATATAATTAAATCCAAAACCAAGCGCACCATTGCAAGACCTCAAGACACTGTGAGCGCTTTCTGCGTAGATCGGACCGCAAGCAACAACTAAATATTAGGGTACCCCAGTTATAACTATGACAGCAGGACGTCTAACACCTCAGTCCTCCCGTGACTATAGTTTCTGTAATGAACGCAAAAACATAAAATAAACGCCAAAAATCCTTAAAATTAATTTTATTTCAACTACCTAAGTTAATTATCATTATGTAAGTAGAATAATCGGCAAAGTTAAATAATCGCAGACACTTTCACTAGATTACCTTAGTCGTTATCGTAATTTTAAAATTGAGATTCATACTTCAGTTTTGCGGTCTTCTCCCCTAAATAAGTAATCTGAATAATTGTAATAAGGTATACCTATAAAGATTAGGTAGATATAGATAGGTACTTAAGACAGGCAGAACGTCGAGAGGAGTTTATACCTATAGCAGGAAACTTTTGTGCTATTAGCATTTGACCTTTCAGCACCAATATTAGGAACAAAAGCGACTTTGAATAATTGGCTACTCGTTACACAATAGCATTGTTACTTACTACGGTAAGTACAATGCGTGGCAGTGAATATGTACACACTTTGAAATGTCTAATACCGATGCAAGGTAAGATGCTCTAGCTTAGATGCTTATGTGAAGAGTATGCACTAGCAAGTTTATTTTGCAGAAAATGTTGTAGGCCTCTTTAAAAATTGTTTTTAGTAGACATTAGCCGACTGATATAGGATTGTTTTTTCGAAAATAATTTTCAATAAATCGTCCCGAGGACACGAGTAGTAAATTTATAGGAGATCATGAGATTTTTTTCTGGCTGGGCCGGTGTTGCTAATTTTTATTCTGAATGACCAAAAGTTAGTCGATAGTTTATCGAAAGTAGTGGTAAAATATGGGAATTTGTTGGTCCGTTTACAATTTATTGCAGAAGTCCGTTTGCCTAGCCGTTCGTGCTTTTCTAGCTATCTTAGTCGACCAGTAGTTAGGAATAATTTTCTATCCTTATTTTGCCATATACATTGCCATGCACTGTAACTACGCATTATGAACGTAAAGAGCGTTTGCCCACCGCCAAACAAGCAGCTGTCCCGCGAATAAGTTAAACTATAATTAAAGCCAAGTTCCCACGAAAACTGTTTGGATAAATTAGAGACCCCTTTTCTGAAATGTCAGCGCTAACCATTAAGGCACAGCCTTGAAAAGGGTCTGGTGACCACTGGGTCTCAACGTGTGCCTTTATGCATCAAATGTTGATTAACATCAACATGATTAAGTAAAATAGCCTCACTTTTATCTTGTTTTAGTCCTAATTAGTCGTGGCTTAATATACATATTTTAGTGGGTTCCACATACCTTAGAGGATGGCTTGCGAGTTGATTTGCAAAAAAACTTTAGGTAGTTTTTTTTATTAAATGGGATATTTAAAATTAATATAAGGCCCGCTAATCATTGATAATAGAACACAACCTTGACACAACGAGTCGAGAGTGAACAGGTGCCTTCTAGGCAAGTATACTCCATCGTAGATCTCATCATCGATTACCATCAGGTGAGATCGAAATCAAATACTTGCCTATAATGTAATAAAAAAAATACGTCCGTGAAAACTATTTCATAAGTACTTGTACGTAAGTATATAAAATGTTAATTATATAAGTATTGGAAATACACCATTTATATAATATTATATACATTATAATACCATTTCGCTGCTCATCCTACACACATCATCATGTAACTTTTTAATAACCATAAATATTGCAAATTGTAACACTGAAATTGTATGTTACACTGTAATTTGTTACTACCTACACGGTAATAAGTTACAACTTTAAACTAGTGGAACCTAATGGGAAATTAGAGGACGGGTAATCCACGAGGTGGTAAGTTCCCGCGGTAATCTCGACGAGATGGCGAGTTCCCGCGGTAATCCTTCACGACCCACGCTGAGTTCGCATCATCATAAAACTTTGTCCAACGAACTTTCCATTCAAAGGGTATCTATGGGATGACGAAATATAATTAAACTTTAATATAATTAATGCTTTGGGTGAAGAGCCCTTTGACGTTAGTGGTACATATACGATGGGTCTCACAGTACGGGTGTAATATGATTTGGCCATCTTGAGAATGTTTAGTACAACTTCTTGTTCAGGTTCGTTTACGATTTGTAAAGAATTAACAATGGAGGCTCCCAAACAGCACTTATAAACTTTTTGGTTACCCAACTGCTGTATTATAATATCGGTAAGATAAGTAAGGTAATTAAGGTACCTATTACTGTGGAACTTTTGTCCATGTGTATAAAATATTATGAAATTTGTTAACTTATAAGTAATATGTTTTAATTGTTAAAATCCCTACTGAACGCCAACTGTATTGACAAACTATAAATATTTTCACTTTCAACATAATTCTCAATAAATTTCAGATTGTAGTTAAATTGTGAAAGTTATAATTAGTTTTGGACAGCGAAAATGCTTACCATCAAAATTACCGAAAGTACTATGTATCAATACCATATAAAATGTTTATGAAATCGGTGTGCAATTAAGAGTTATCTATCTATCTACTATCTATTTAGTAACATTTTAAATAACAATTAGTGGATAAAGTTACAAAATATTCTTGGATTTTTGCGAGTTATAAATTTAGATTGAGACCTGTGAGCTTTTAATTTTAAAAGTTGATGGTTTATAAAACTTTTAAACAACGTTTAGAAAAATATTAACTATTTTCATATAACTATTAAGTACATAGAGTATTTGGCGTGGTCGAATGTCTCAGCGTTAAGTTTATCTTATTAAAAGTCTGTTACACAATATGCTATGTAATCTTATCTACTACTCGTTTAACAGATGACCCATAACAAATTTGACAAATAAGTGGTACATAGAATTTATAAGCACATTTTGAAACAAGCCCCTAAGTTTAAACATTATATTTAGTACACGTCTAAAATATTATACCCCAACTTCATTTACTCAAGGTGTATTATTTAATCCACCCCCAAAAAAGAAGTGTATAACCGTCCCCAAATACCCCGTAATAGAATAGTTTATGCTCTCATAACGCAAATCTCTTGAGCTATTTATCTTTTCTTTTCACTTGTCCTTTCGCAAAAATGAAAATTTATTGTCACAGTAACCGGAATGTCTCGGCTGACCGCTAATGAAATGTTATATGGCCCCCGACCAAACGTCTCGAGGAATATATTTTTTGCGGGAAACATGGCCAGTGTTTAGTGATATAAGCTTTATTGCTGGTATTCTAGGCTGTGTTTTAACTTATTACTTACATGATTGTGTGTCGGAGAAAGAATTGTCCTAGACCAAGTTAAGATTTGTATTGAAAAAAAAAGTAGTAGGTCGTTATGCGTAACTGAAACAGACGTATCGATAACTTTAACTATCGATGCCAATTGAGTAGAAGGATAGCATAGCTAACATACGGGTCAACAAAAGACTAAGGTATATCATGGATTATGTCGCCCGGAGTAGCTCTCTCTCTATCTTGATCCATAGGGGAGATTGAGACAAAATATTAATTTTATGTTTTGCCTTATCTCACCCAGCCATGTTGGTCTTGCCAGTTTGTGTTCATTCTTATAAGTCAGCCCTTTAAACTCTAATCCATAATTTATACATTCTAAAGAAACCGTACTTTTCATTTTAAATTTAACACAAACATTTGAAATCTTCTTACAGATTGAAGATGTAAATCGACCCACGCATTCATACACAATTACCACCGTAACTCCGTCACCACCCGTACGTTTTGTTACAGAACGGAATTCCACGTTAATATCGTTAACACACTCACCAACTCTCTCGCAACTGTACCAAAAGAAATCTCAATGTGAATAACAATCGTTAACACCTGAATATTTATGGGGTGTTGTAATTCGTCACCCAACTTGGTGGAGTTTCAGCGTCGCTCACGAGCCCCGCCACTGGATCCGAAGCTCACATTACCCGCGCAACTTGCTCGCAATCATTAAAATTTATACGTTATACGACTTCACTTAATGAAAATACGGAAAGTTTTTTTTCTTGCGAAACAAGTTTCTGGCGTTCCGTGAGAGTGTTTTGTTTTTTGTAGGTACCTACCTAAACATATTACTGACTTCGTCGTGAGATGTAACTTATGGCTGATATAAAATTGTATGATACTGTATTCAAAAAAGCGTATTATACTAATCGTAATAGCGTTTCATTTTAAAACTTCATAGACCATTAAAGGAATGTTAAAAAAGTAGGGCAGGTATGTAAGGCCTTTGTAGTTTGTTGTATCTACTATGGTACTATTTCTATAAACAAACTAGTACGGTGCATTCAAACAATACACAATAGGATAGTGGAGACAATGTACTATCTAGCGATAGGTACAATCACTCCCTACACAGACGCCAGCTCGATACAAGTTGTAACTTTATAGGAACATGTTATGAAGATCCTTAACAATATGTATGAATAAGGTCTTACTTCAATGATAATTGTCACTTGCCGTAGGGTGTAGGGAATCATTTTGACGAAACCTCCAAGTCTTTCGAAAGCAATGTGATGTTTGCCAACCCGCATAGTTCTAGCAGGGAGCCATGGACTATGTCCGAATCCCCTGCGCATTGAAGGGAGTGGAGAGGATCCTGTGTGTTGAAGTAGGTGGACTGCAGTGTGACTCTACCGACTCCTTATTAAGTACAAGTGTGATGGTTTTTATTTTATGTTTTGATATCTATCGTTTGGCAATTGATAACGGCTGGCGATAAAATGAGATATGTATACATTCCATCCCTTCATCAGCTGAAATGCGTCCACTGGTGGACATAGGCCTCCACCAGTAACTTCTACACATAACGGTCCTCCGCCTCTCCTATCTATCGGCTTCCTTCAACCCTGTGGGTGGTGAATAGACTACTGTTAATAAAATCGTTTGGATCGAATTTAGGTTACTTACCTACCCCTTCCCATCCAGTTAACACTCGTGTCATTCCCGCTAAGTTATACAAGCAATACCGGACCGGCAAGTGCTCTAAGGATTAATCCTCACCAACTCTGTGTCGGTAATCTGTGCGCGACTGTCGGCTCTCGTTACTGCCGATATCTGAGGCCCCCTGGCGACACTAATCCTTATAAGTTCTTCCTTTTAATTGTTACTCTCGGTTTTGTTACTTTATGCTATTAGGATTTACGATTACAGATGCTGAGATGTTATTTAACTACTGTGCTCAGGGTTGGAAAATTTGGAGATAAAGAGCTTTATATTTATTTATTATTATTTTACTTTAATGAGAACGGCCAGAAATCGACTTACACTCTGGCATAGACTTCTCACAGAACATCAGACGTACAAAATCTTCTTCCATTCATCAGCAAAAACGTCACATTCCAGGTAAGTTTCCAGTAGAGTAAATAATCCTTGACGATTAAGTAATTTTCATAAATGTGAAAGCGTGCTTGTTAATAAGTTTGATTGAGGTTCACGCAAGAAACGCTTGAAGAGATTTGATTGGAAATTTAACACATATTTACATGTTATATTATGAAAAACCTTGAAGATAGGCTTATTTCTCATTCAAAATCGCATGTCCAAACAGTACAGGCGTAGTGTACCTAAACTCAAAATCTAACTTTGCCTATAATAAATATTGCCAGACGAACATACCAACTGTGGAGTCCCAAACTAAGCAACGCTTGCATTACCGGTACCGCGTACAATAAACTGGAATAGAACCCAGTAACTTATGACTCGGGTAAAATCATACGCGCTCCTCGCACAAACTTTCCATCCACCGGGATTCGGACCCGGGAATCCCGGTACAGAAAGCCAACTGTGCCGTAGATCAAAACATTTTTTGGAGAACTTTGTTCATGTTTATTCCAACATGGCCGTCACGACTTGATGCACACAGTCTGAACCCAAAGCTATGTAGATATTAATAATTCAAAAGCATCACAATGCATTCGGGTATCGCTGCAGATTCATATTTCACGAGACACTGACGTAGTTAATGTACCCACAGGCGAACAACAAGCCGCGTGGCTTTGGCATAGGCGGACTCTCCGATCTCGCCGGTACCTCGCGGAAACATTGATTTACGACACATTATTATTACTCGTGAAGGCGGTTGCGTCTATAAAAACTATTTTCAGTCTGAAATACAAAAGCGGTCCGCAATTTTTCCTATTCGATGTAGTATTATTTGACAATATTTATAATATTGATTCCAAATTTACAGACAGCTATCGGTCAATTACGATGACGTTACAATGCTATTGTAATTACATACAATTTTAATAAATTTTGAGGTTGACGCTAAGAAAGGGAATGTCCTCGGAATTATCATAAGTGAGGTTAAAAATTTATTCATTTTCGGACTTCGATTAAGCTGCAATAAACAATTTAGCCTCTCAAGGTGACTCATATAATATTTTTTTATCACAACAAAGAACACGCAACGTGAAAAAAATATCAAAGATTAATATAACTGATGACGTGAAACCACAAGAATACTAATACCGCGTTCTGGCACTAATAAAGGCGTATCACTTACACGATCCCGCACTAGTGTGGGTAACTAATAGCCCAATATTTTGTATTAGCACACGTCATGGGGATATTTTCTCGCGGCTTTCGGACGAAGGAAATAATGTTTGGCATTAGCCGCAGTTACAGTGATTAAACGACTCGCCAGCGCGTTGGGGAGCAATATGTATCGCAAACACAACTTTGATTGTGATGTACTACTATTTCTTCTTCCTTTTTTAGTTGGGCAATCGGCTACAAAATAGAACCATTTCGCCAGTATCGAGTATGTCTTGTTAAATTATTATGTACCCCTGAGTTTTTTTTTTCTTAAGGTTTTATATATTTTCTCGTCACTTTTTATAATGTGACGGTTTAAGCTGTTTTTTTTTGTTTTGGCACTGTGTTGAAGTTTACCCCTGATGATTATAATGGTGTCGATGACAGTGTTGAAATGAATCCCCTGAGCCTATTGGTAAAGCTTTTGATAATTTACCGGACATCTTGGGCGAACTTGAAAAGTCAAAGAATTACTGTTACATATATAACAGTAAATAAATTACATTACATACATTTAAATATGAGGGTACCCCATTACAAACTATGACACCAGGACGTTAACCACCTCAGTCCTCCCGTGACCATGGTTGCTGTAAAGCATCCGATACGTGGGGAACGTAAAACATAAAATAAACGCGATAAAATTCGTAAAATTAGTTTTATTTAAATTTATTTGTAAAAATCATTGTATTAAAATGATGACGATATAATGCTTCTAGAATACCCTTATGTTTTTAAACTAGCGGCACTTCTGATTTTTGATTAAATCGAAGATAATGCGAATAATTGTTAGCTGTCATAAGCGCTATTATTAGAACGTCAAAATCCTCGTGCATTTTTTTTTGCCAGATCTGTCTGTTAGACTTTTCCGCTTATCAATTTAAGTGTGTACTTCCAACGTAAGCGCTCATCATATTTGGCAACTTCTAATACAAAAGGGTTAGAAGAAATGAGGAAAGTTGGCCGCGGCTTTGTTGTACAAGCCACTTGGCGTACCCTACACGTATTCCGTGTCGTTAGAAACTTGTTTTTTTCTCTCCATTGCGGTGAGAATGCTTATGGGATTCATTAAAGTAAGTATACAGTATTAACGACCTACTAAAGCTATTGTAAAGCATTTCTTTAAATTATGATTAGGGTGAATAATAAAGCAGCAACGTTCTGAAGATGATTAAAACTTGCGCCGGATTGGATTATACTGTAATATATATATGTGGGTATATATATGTCATGTATACCTACATTATACGATATTGTGCAATAAGACATATCAACTGAAGGTATTTCCTCTTAGTACACAATAGACAATGCAGGATATCATTCCTTTTGCAAATTATGAAAATATTACGTCATAGTACGTATATATCATTACCATTTGGTTTCTGTATCGGTTAGTAATATTTGTGTGTTCTTCCAATGATCTTTTTATGCAATAATGTGTTTTCCTTATCAAATCAGATATTGAAATATGTGCTTTGGCAAAAAAGAAATAAAGTTCTATTCACAAGCGACCTTTTTGGTGTTTGACACACTATTGAATACCGTATCAAGTAGGCGCTACTTATCGCGGCACCACGATATATTGCCACCTCGAGTGATATATATGAAACGGATGTTGCGTCTTGTGCCCTGCGGGACATCGGCCGCCCAATCGATGCGGTGCACATTAACTTTTGGAAAAGGGAGACCGTTTATCATAACACAAAGTTGAGGAAATAAAACAGCCTATACATATAACCTAGTTATTTAGTGCGAAAAGATCGTTTTCTCAAAAATAAAAGATCGTAAAAAGGCTTTAATAAAATGATGTAATATACTTTATTTTGTGATGCCTGAATTCTCTTTACGTTGAGATAGAACTGGTACCAGACAATTTGGCACATGATCAGGGCTAACAATATTCAACTGCATGTATATGTTACTCAACTTCATGTACATTATGCAAATGCGTGAAATCTAGAAATTGTATACAATTCCTAGAATCAGAATCAGAATATTTTTTATTCACGTAGACCATTATTGTACAGTACTTATGAATTGTCAAATTACAAAAATATTATGCTACTGCTTTACCACCCGTTCGGAACGCCGTTCCTATGGAGAAGAACCTAGAAAATGTATTCAATGCCGAGCCAATTTAGGCAATTTGTAAAACAGTTTGTCAAAAGTTCTTTAATACTTGTCTTTATTAGGAAATGTATGCTAACAGAATTTAGTGTCTATCTAGCCATATTGATGTTGGAAAAATATAAAACGGGTGTGAAGAATGATCTTTTAAATCTGAAACTAGTGTGAAATTGTAAATATATTCAACTGGGGGAAAAATTCATTTAAATTTCTAATACGTCAACATAGTAGATATTTCGTAAGCTGCACTATTTTAGCCGTAAGCTAAAGGACCCACAAAATAAACATTAGCCACCGTTTTCTTTTTATGGACATGCATAAAAGTGTGTCATTCAATGACGGTGCGTTCAGAACCGACGCCTCATTGATTCCTGTTTGAAAAAAACCTAATACCAACATAAACATATTGAAATAAAACGAATTTTACGGATTTTATTGCGTTTGTAATCCGTAAAATTTAAGCGCTATAAAATATATTTTTTTATAAATTAAATTAAATTAAAATTCGTTTTATTTCAATGTGTAGTTTTCGCGTAAACATAAAAAAAACAATAACTTAAACATACCACACAACCATAGATCACTTTGTACACAAATATATTTCGTCCATTGGTGTTCAAACTATCAGCGGCTATGAGCGTCCTCCCATATAGTTATAAATTACAACCGAAGAGGGCTTCTGCCAACCACATCCGGAGCGCTTTCTATCCCCTTGGGGCCACGATTTATGTCAACAGAAAAAACTAGTGAACCCATCTGCATATAGAGAGATCTATCACTATTCTGAAATGGAAAACAAACTTTGTATAAGCTTGTGGGATATTGAATGCATGAATGAAAACTTATGTATTTTAGTTGGTATAAATCATACTCTATATAGTCTTACTACATCGACACTTGTCTGTTATTCAATAAAATAAATCCTTATATCTTTACCATAAATTCATTGAAGCTTGTATTTATTTACAATGACATTACAAAGCGTTTTTAGAAGGAATGTGCTTAGTAATGTGAAACTTTCTATAGATTTGAATGTATGTCTATTCGTAGTAGTAAGCCGTTGAAGTTCATGTCTACATACGACATGAACCGGCGTAGCTCACTCTACACTGTCTGCATGTCGCAATCAGCTATAAAAAGAACCGAGTGATTAGGACTCGGCAGTCCAGCAGTTTCTCATGTTAATGATAAAAACTAAACATAGCGGATAAATTACTAATACCCCTAAATTTACATTTTTTTTTTTATTACATTATAGGCAAGTATTTGATCTCTATCTCACCTGATGGTAAGTGACGATGAGATCTACGATGGAGCATACTTGCCTAGGTAGGAAGGCGGCAGTAGATCGAGACGCTACATTCACTAGGCACATGCCAACATGACACAGAACATACTGTAGCGAACAGCGTGTACGAGTATGATACTCGGAAACTTTTCCATCAGATCCCTGCGAGGCGGGAGGGTGGCCACCCAAAATTAGTTCGCTTTGAAACTAAACTTTAGTTTTTAGTTTAAAGTCAATTACTTGGGTATCAATAATTTTTGACGTGAAAGTTGGTGCGCGTTACACTAAAGTTACTTATATAGGTAATTTAGTATTATATTATTATGTATCTCCGCACACAGACATTGGAAGGCTTGCGCAGGTATATGAGTCCAACATGCTTTTAGAGGCCCTTTTTGAGAATGTTTTTTTTTTTTATAATTACATTATAGGCAAGTATTTGATCTCGATCTCACCTGATGGTAAGTGACGATGAGATCTACGATGGAGCATACTTGCCTAGGTAGGAAGGCGGCAGTAGATAGAGACGCTACATTCACTAGGCACATGCAGCGCAACTGATCTGACCCGCCATCCATGAATGGCAACACTGAACATCATGCCGGAACACGGCTAGGCCGCTTGGCGACATGGCTTTGTTCAGTGGGTGGTGACTAGCCACGGCCGAAGCCTACCACCAGTAAGTATGTTGAAGTTGTTAGCCACCTGTTGGGGACAACTGCTGAAAATTATGGACATAAACAGCGAATCGATCTCAGCAGGAGAAAGAACTATTGCAGGTATAGGAAAATATAATATTGTGACTATGGAATAAAGTTTCTATAACCATGGGAATGGTAATGGTATTTGAAGGGTTGCGTACACAAAAACAACCCCTAAAATGGCTGTCATGACGATAAGAAGCAAAACTGGCGTGATGATTTATTATTGAGTATATGAATGTTTGGGGTCGAGTCACCTTCGTCCGTAGGAGAATTAAATACCCTCGAGATACCCTACACGTGACCCTGGGTGGTGCCAACTAGGTGACAACTCTACTGGTGGTAGGCTTCGGCCGTGGTTAGTCACCACCCACTGAACAAAGCCATGTCGCCAAGCGGCCTAGCCGTGTTCCGGCATGATGTTCGGTGTTGCCATTCATGGATGGCGGGTCAGATCAGTTGCGCTGCATGTGCCTAGTGAATGTAGCGTCTCGATCTACTGCCGCCTTCCTACCTAGGCAAATATGCGCCATCGTAGATCTCATCGTCACTTACCATCAGGTGAGATCGAGATCAAATACTTGCCTATAATGTAATAAAAAAAAAAAAAAAAAAAAATGTAATCATATAAGAAACGAGGAGAATACATGAGATGTTACCTTACACTACCTACAGAATTGCGACCTTTAAAACGTAATCCCTTATTTTAACATTACCCTAAGTAGTGCATGGGTGAATATATAGATAAACTATTCATCTAGGTATGACGGCCACTTTTTTTGTTGTTTGAAATGTGCATTAATACACAAATTCCTTTTTTTTAAACTAAAAAAAACGTTCTAACACAGAAAGAAATGCTTTGAACGTAGTATGCCTGGAACGTGGTAGGTATAGGTCGTTTTATCGAAGGCGAAAAAGTGGGCAACTGCTTAGGATGCGGCGTAACGACCGACACAAATTCCTACAAATGCCGGCCCAGGAATGCATTTAAATCGACTCGGTTAACTTATAAAATGAAACCGTGAGTTAACTAAGGTTTACATTCAAATGCGTTATAAATTGTGCGTATAAGCTTTAAAAATGAGTGAAATTCAAATCTTCATATTTGATATGAAAACTATTTAATTAAACATTTTTTACAAAATATGTACAACAGAAATATAAATTAAAAAGAGAATAGAAAAGCTTACCAACTTAATAATTACAAGAAGTGTAAAAAATTTGGCCCATGCGGTAACGTATCCAAAATGCCGCATTTTCTTGCTGAATAGCCTGTCCCAATACATGTAATTACCTCATATTGTAACAGCCTTGTATATACACTATCCATAACGCAGCTTGTTTTCTCGTAGCAATTTATGTTAACATTATACAATTTAGAGGTGTTGATTTCAGGGCTTTGTCGTGTGTGAATATCGTACAGGTTAGTGCTGCATCCTGAAGCCGTGTCATATTTCCCTTGGGCAAATATATGCAACTGTATTTGCTCTTGAACCTTGTTTTGCTATGGCAAAGCTGATATTCTTTCGAGAACACTTTAGTTTTAGTGCCCAGGGAGCGCCGGGGGAAACTTCGCTGTCTTTTAATAAAAATTTACACAAAGTTGTACGATATTCCAGTGATATACTTATAAATATCTGCGATATTATTATCTATGATATAATACAATCAAGTTATTATGGTTAGTAAGTAGGTATACATAAGACATGTGAAAATGTTGGTATTATAAAGGGATAAGTACGCCATACAAAGAATATTAATAAACAAACACTCTGTTAATTATTTAGAATAGATAGGTTGCATATAATTGTGTCTAATACATAATGGGAACGTATCGCCGAATCTTAGTATTACACATTATTGGCCCACAGATTAATTTGAGCACACACATAAATCCAGATATCGTTTCAGAGAGTTAAGTATAACACCTAAATGTTTGAGTACTTTCTAAGGCTTGACACGTAAAACGCGAATATTAAAAATACTGTGCATGTCGCCCTCGCCCCACCGAACGACGAGAGTTCTGGCAACAATTTTCATAGTTGTAAAAGTCTGACCTGTAAACGTTATTACCCCCGCCATGCCCCTCTACAAAACAACTTCAAATTACAGCTTAAAACAGTTTAAGTTTAGAATACACTGAGATACACTAAAACATTATTTTTTTCAAAAGAGATGAATGGCGCGCCATATTTATCTAAGTTGGGAAAGTAATTATGAAGGTCCAAGTTAATCTGGTTAAAATCGTTGAATTGTAACGAGATTGTATAATGAGTCGTGATGGAAATTGTACATTTACTTTGGCAATTTAACGTTGTAATTAGTGTTTAATACTTGAGCACTCTGTGGGTGCGAGGAATGGTGAAAGTTTGAATTCTCCAAATTAAAAAGTTGGATTTCGAGAAAAAAACGAGGATATACTCATAGTATATCCTCGAAATTTTAAATCTCTAGATCCACTGGTTTAGGCTGCGCGTTGACTGACAGTCAGTGATAAGAATTTTACTAAGCAGATATCTAACAATCTTAATCATTAAACAAATACTGCGCTAATCGATCTTCGACATACTCACTCACTCACTCACTCACTGCACAAATAATTCTTTCTCACTAAACTTACACGGACCCCGGGGACTGGTCCGTGATCGATCGACTACACCTGCCCTGCTGATTAATTCTGTACGCTTACATAATTGCTCTAATACACAGGTACAATATCGCGAATATTGAATTATTCTAGCAAAGAGCACGTTAGCCTTGGCTGAGATACGTACACTCGCTGGTGAACTGTGGGGCACATTAAAAAAATGGAGCTTTCAGAAAAATAAAAAAAAACAATGTTTTATCATTAAGCGGAAAACGTCAACTTATGAATAAGGCTGCCTCAAGAGGTCCACGCGCGGAAAAAGGATTACATTTCTCCCAAATTAAAAAAAATACTAAATTAATACAAAAAATACAATATTAAGAAGTATGCGTCCATCTAAAGACATGTTAAAAAAGCACCATGATAAAACTACGTTTGTTAACTTGTCTGGAGAATTACGATATTTATTTTTAGATTACCAGTTTAATGTTTGCCCGTTCAACTAAGCCGAAGCTTGTTCTAAGAGTAGGCTGAAATCAAAAGTTTAAGGATGGGATTGGAACCGGGAACCTATCGGTTACGTGGATGACTTATCAAACTACTAAGCTATTGACGCTTTATACATATTAATAGAGGCATCTGCGAACAAAGAAGAGAAGATTGCATCGATTTTATACAGCCCAGGTGTGCCTTTTTCATTGCAGTCTACTGTAGGCACTATAGTACATACCGATTAATTTATTAAAGCTGCCTCATGATTCAATTTACGATACAAAGGCAGCTCATGTGAGAGCCTCGCTAAATACCGGCTTCTCAGATTCTCGGCAACATTTCCCTTTACGTGTTAAATGAATACTTGTTTTATTTCTCACTTGTGAAATTCACGTTCATTCAGAGAATGTTCGCTTTAGCTAGTCGCTGTTCATTTCCGCGCCTTTTTGATTTAGTCCGCTATATACGCTGGCTGTTTTGCAAATTTTGTATTTACATTTGTTGTTTTGCAAATTTTGGATCAGGTGTTTTAATTTGTATACGGGGTACGTTGTGTTTGGTTTTAAGGAAGCTAACTAAGTACCCACGTTTATTTAAGGACGAGACTGAGTAAAAGACTATTAAAGAAGCTGTGGTAAAGAATCCAAAATTATATTTATGTAAAAAAAAAATGTTCGCTAATTTTGGGTTTGATGACTCGTTCCGATAATACAGAAATATAAAACATTACTATATATAATAGATACTAGAAATAAAACTATTAAAAGCACTAAAACCTTTACTGTTACCCATTTATATCAATTTAACGCAGAAGCAAGCAATTACCATCTAACAATAGAAAGTCGCTTTTAAAATGACGCAGGCAGAATAACTTATTATATAATATCTGTAGAGTGAGGCAACGTTAATGGCATCTTATTTAATTTGAAACTCAGTGTAATTACATCAAGTGCTGTTAATTTCGAATGCCACTCGATCTCAGACCCTCAATGCTGGAGGTATGCACACTATGCTCAGAGCTAGGCACAGCCTGATTTAATTAAGTTTCCGCGTATCGCGAATATATCAAAACGTTTTTCAAATTGCATCACCGTGTAGGAAAGACTTATCTACAACATACTTATTGACCTATTTTTAATGGCGTGCAGTGCTAATTGCATATTTATCTATATATTGTCCTCGCAAAAAAGTTCCAGAACAGCATAGCTTATTTTGTTACCTGGTATTGATATCGGCAGGTCTTAGTTATGTGCCATAGAATACAAACATAAATAGGTTTACCACAAAACAGATTTCAACGCGGTTTAAGCTCGTGGCTAGCTAAACAGTATCTAAAGGCCTAAATTTTGTTTTATTACAATGGAGTTTACATCTAAATGTAATCATGATTTTGTACTAACAAATCATATGAACGCGTGCTGAACACTTGTATATATTTTTGTGTAAAGACCAACTATACCGATTCTGCGATTACGACATTTTGTAAAACGATCCAACCTTCCCCCATAACAATTCCTCCCCGTTTCTTTTATCCAACTCCTTGTGGGACTTAAAAAAATGAGCATTAGAACAAGGACGGGTATTAGGTTGCAAATTTATTCTGAACGATCTGAAATTTAAATGTGCGCACATCAAAGTTCTTACTAAGGAAGCTCCCGGTTATGGGAACGTGTGATTGCTTTATACCTCATAAAGCGCCTCAGGATACATATGTAGGGGCTGTGATTGCTTATTAACTCTTATTAGCAGACTCCAGTCTCATCCGACAATTTTAAATCACTTAATGTTGCCACTTTATTCGGAACAAAGCGAGGAAATATGTTTAGCGTGTATTATTATAATTTACATGAGCTGTAGGGGGCTAGACAGTGCTGTTTAATATCTACATATGTACCTAATTATATATTGGGATCCATCCCAGTCCAATTTTCTTTTAACATTTAGTATTAATTATGTTATAGTACATTAGTAGTGCCTAAGTTTAACTTCTACTTATCTCGTGAATTGTATCATTTTGAAAACACAAGTTTTTGGGTTATAATTATATTTAAGCAACTATATTCCATGTCACCATTAATGCATACTTGATTGTAACCTGTTTTGTGTTCAATAAATAAATAAATAAATGTATTCGTTCGTCTGGTGATATTTATTATTATTATATATTTATATTATTTTATAATTTGTAGCGTTAGGTAATGACTATACAGCACAAGAACGTTTCATTTACATTAGCTTACAATAAATGAAGGGCGTTTATTTATAACTCAAAGTTGACGGAAAACACATAAGCCTGAATATCCCTGATCCAGTGAAATTTTCATTCAATTTTGATACTTAAGTCGTTTAACTTAAGCGCAATCATACAACTAATGAATAATTATGATATTCAGTTGTATAGGTATTTAAGTTTCTTATAACTTTATGGAAGCGGTTGTAATCCTATTCGTGGCACACAATGGGAGCAATGTTGGCAAATTAACATTATTTGGAGACGGCTGCTTATTAGGAGTTAAGCATGAAATGCGCTGTATGCATTCTGCAAAGCAAATGATATGTAAGAGCAGTACAATAGCTACTTATATAATCTTTTAGTTATATAATGACGTGTATAGACATATTAGAATTTAAGTAATAAATATTTGCGTAAATATATCTGTAATGTATTGATTTCTTATATTTACGCGAATACTACACATTTAAATATAACTAATTTTACGGATTTTAAAAAACAAAAACGGAACGTAAAAAACAAAAAATAAACGCGATAAAATCCGTAAAATTAGTTTTATTTAAATATCTGTAATGACTCACATTTTGGGTCTTTTTGAAGCAGCTATCATACTAGATACATACATGTTTAAAGTAGGAGATGGTACAAGGAACAAGACAGTTAGAGAGTTTAAAATTTTAGCAACAGCTAAATTGAATTTCAGTTGTAGTGCACTGCTGCAGAGCTCTGTGCACAGATTATTACAGGGATGAAGCCGGCCAATAATATAATTAAATCTTTCCAAGACTTTGCTGTAACTGAATGCTGTCTTTATAATTAGACAGGCAAGGTGCGTTAAATAAAATTAACAATAAAATTTTCAACTTAATTTAGTGATGAATTTCTTGAGACTTTTAATCAAAGTCAGTTTTATTGTTTCGGCTACATTTGGCTGAATGAGAAACTTGATCATAACGTTGAAAGAAAAAGACGGTGAGCTCAACCCTTTTGCTTCAATATAATTGAATCTTTTAATCTTATGTTTAAGCTTAGTTTGTTTTCATTGAGATGGCTATTCAGCTTTCAATAAGAAAGCGTTGAAGTCTGTTGATAATGATTTCGTTTGCAACTTAATTACATTGAGCTTTAAGTATTTGAAATTGATACTATATGCTTAAAAAAATATGATGCCTATAAATCTAAACAAATCTATTAAGTACATTTATTAGTATTAGAGAATATAAGTTCTTAATCCAACTAAGTATTTTAAAATGTAAAATGATTTTATAAAAGTGCCAAACTCACAATAATTCTTCAAAAGCGACACTGTTGACTAATGGTGGAACTTTAGCAATTTGTGTATAATAGGTATTTGATAATAATGGATTTTTAGCGGAAATTAGGCGCCCGTTCAATCCAAGAGATTTCCCGTCCGACACGTGTAGGGCCGGTCGTTACGTACGTTTTATTGTAGTAGTTAAAGTCAACCTTTCACGGAATTATTTATTGACCTAGTTGGAACTCTTGGAAGTTTTTTTTTCATGTAGGTCTTGTAAGGACATCATGAACATGGCCCGCTCAATTGAAACGCTAGGCATTGAGCAAATGTTGTGTTTTGATCGTTAAAATAATAATTTAGTCGTTTTTCTCAAGTATCGCCTGCATGAACTATTGTACGATTTAAATATGTATAAAGCTTTAAAAAAAAAGCAAATTGTATACTAAAATCTCACAACCAGCAATAATCGCACCTCGGATTAACCTCATCGGTTACGATACTGTTCTGTGTGTTCAAGCATCATTTTAACAGAGTATACACTATGAGTTAGTTTACGGTTAGAAATATATAATAGGGCAGTATCATCACGCTGTGACATCTGGATCTCGACGGTTGCTCGAGTGGAGCCGCAGGCAAAATCTAGTCACTAATGTAATAAAACAAACTATAATATATACACTTTTGTATAAAGCGTTATATTTAGTGCCATCTGTATGCGGCGTAGTGAATGTGGTTATTGAAGCGAGAATAAAGAGGTCGCTACGGGGCAATTCGGAGTTGTGGGTGTTAAAGATTCTGCCAACGAGCACTACAAAGTTGCCATCATAGCACTTGTGGGAACGAGGCGATCAGCCCCACTAGAAATGTGCTGCTGGCACATACAGGTGCTTTATATGCGAAAAATTAAACAGCAAAATAACGCATGAATTTTTGTGTTTATTTAATTAGATACCGCAAATGGAAACATTGTACGTATGAAACCTGATGTTCGATTTCTCTTAAAGGCGTTTAGTAACAATCAAAACATAAACAGTTCATCGTCAGCCATTTTTCATTGGAAACAATCTTCATTAACCTGTAAAAATAATGTTTATTATAGAAAATCGTAAGTTAAAAACTTATTTAGTTTAGGTGCCAATCAGTAACTCTCATCATAATCGTGTGTTTGTAAGTTTAAAAAATTCTTCAATTCCACGCTCACCCGTGGGTGAATGCTCATTAGATATCATTGTCTTAATATTTACCCTTAATAAATCTATCACTGGCTTCGACGTCCGCGTCACTGTTGTTTGAGCTCGAACCGCTGCTGTCACCGACCAAGGTTTCGCTATCGACTTTCTCGCCTTGTTGGGTTTGATCGCCACTCAAATCTGTAAGAAATACCGTTAATATCAGTGTTACTGTTGAAACAATCATCAGTGAACTACGGCGTGGGTCATTTGATTAAAATGAACACATGCGTGCATAAAGTATGCGGGTGCCGCAGTGCATGTCCCGTGTGCATTTTGAAACTCAGGGGCCTCCTCGACTTCGTGTGAACAAATCGGCTTTCAGCGGTGGTCCAATGAATGGTATATGTGTAACTTACCGGCTTGCAGACTCTGCAACAATGAAACAAAAGTATTAAAAACAATTTCGCCAACTACAACTCTTGTATCATGAGTGCCCATAATGGACCGGGGACGACTCCTATTTATAATTATTTAAGTATGAGTATGTAGATATCAAACGTCCATGACTCGGGTACAAACTATCGTGCTTATCACACAAAATTTACTCCTGCCCTGATCTTCGGTACGGAAAGCAGGATCATAACTAACTGTGCCAATCGGGTGCATATATTTCAAATATGTGGACACTTTTTAATCGACCTCAAGAATATTCCTAATTATTATTTAAAAAAAAGCTTAAAGTAACAAAAATATAAAACGAATATTATTAGTATCTTTATATATATATTTTTTTGTTAAGTAAAAGGGAATGTTATAACTATTTAATTAAATCCCAGCATTATATTAAATTGGGTTTCTAGTCCTTGAAAATAAATAATATTAAAAATAACCACTTACCTCTGAAATCAGGAGAGCAGAAACAAAAACGAAGACGAATAATTTGAACATCTTGAGGGTTTTGAACTTTTCAGTTGCACTGTGACTCTCATCGGGTGGCCCGGTGCTTATATACCGACGCCTAAGTACCTAGAATATTCCATTTCACGAAAAAAATAAGTAATTTCAATATTAGCTCATCTGGTGATACTGTCGTACGTATTTAAGGGTAAATATTTAAGAAAAAGTACAGCGACAAGCAAAAGTGTAACTTGAAAAACAATTAGCTAGCATTCTGAGGTTATCTTTACCGAGTTGATGAAGCCCTTTATACGAAACTATTAATGCTTGTGCTTGCTGACTTGCGTCGAAAAGTAATTCAGGGAATCTACTTGATTAGTTTTCACCCTGCTTATTAGTTTACATATAGAACATTACAAATAATGTATGAGAAGAAAAGTAGAAAATGACACTATAAAATGCCTCATCCCCAAAATTATCGAAAGTATAATACATTTTATATAAATTTTGGGGATACAATTTCAAATCCCTGACACATTTCATTTGATTGCGAGTGTATTCACGTGTTAAAAAAGAACAATAAATAGGTATTGCACGTCAAATGCGAGCTAATTGTATACTTTACAGACTACCGTATTTAGACATTTGGTATGGAGAATTAAAAAGCGCCTCTAGCGGACGGTATTTAAAATTTTCGTTAGCTATTTAGGTAGTTTAGTTTTAGTTAGCTTACGAATAATCTCGCACTTGACGTGCATAAAGAGAAAAAAATACCACAATGTAAATACTACGTGTATATCCACTGTTTGCACATATTGAAACTTATTTAAATATTCTGTTTGCAATATGCATACATTGTATTGTTAAATTCGATACCAAATTAAATAATGCAAGGCCAAATTTGAAAAAAAGACAGCCAGATGTGCAAATACTGAGCTCATGATTATACAAAAAATAAGTGGCAGAGAGCATGCAGGCAGCGTATTCGCCTTCAAGAAATTTCTGGTCGCGATGTGACACGTCAGCCGGTGATCTATTCTATTCCCTCATTTTTATTAATATGCAGACAATTTTCTGATTCATTAACAGGCTCAGCCAGACTGTTAATCTTAATGTGTAAACATTAATAACACCGATCCCTATTCGCGTAACAGGAGAAGTCATACTTTTAGGGTTAAAAGTTAATCCCGTTACTTAACAGAGGCTACGATCTTTGGAAGCTTGCGATTGATTAATTTCGACGGAGTATCGATTCTCTACACTGAATCTGTAAAAAATTAAAGGGGTGATGATGGAACGTTTTTATAATAAATCACCCGTTAAAAAAGGGGGGGTAAAGGTGTTCGAAAAACACCCGCTTGTTGGATGAATTCAGCTTAATAAGCTTTTTTTATCAGACACTTTCGTGTGGCAATGTGTACCCATGTAAAATGTATTTCGAATAAGTTATACTTAATTTAAAAGGTCACATTTTAATTGAAGGCTGACAGCAAACACCTCTGTTATAAATATCCACACACAAACAAAGTCAAGGATTCAAATTTGTGTTTTTTATTTTATTTAAACAAAAACCAACGTAAAAAATCGCAACAATAATCATAAAAATAATTAACGATAAACATTTTAGATATTACCTACCTAATTATTTTTCTGACTTGAAAAATAAAAAAATGGTAGGTGATAATAGTTAACATTGTAATCTTTTGCTCTTTAGTGCGTTTTTGGAAGCCGGTTTTTGTTATTATTTATTCAAATATGTTTAATGTCGGTTTTTTATTAGGATAAATTTGGTTAGGTCTATATAATGGCGGTAGAGGTGAGACCCCAAAAGAGTTATATTGTAACTCATCCGGTCGTAATTAGCGCTACTCGGCAATGTGTGGATCTACAATAGCGTCAATAATTTCCACTGTACTGTTTAAGGTTAAATACTCTAGTTTTTTGGATTCTGGATCATTCAGATTAAGAACTTTTAAAATAATACGAATTTTACGGATTTTATCGCGTTTATTTTATGTTTTTACATTCCCGCTGTTTCGGCTGCTTTACAGCAACCATGGTCACGACAGAACTGAGGTGTTTGACGTCATACTGTCATAGTTGGAGCTGGAGTACCCTGACATTTAGTTGTGATATGCGGTCCGATCTACGCCGAAAGTGCTCATAGTGTCGTGAGGTCTTACAATGGTGCGCTTGGTTTTGGGTTTAATAATATTAATTATTGGATCCCAAGTCGGTGTCGGTAGTAGCACTCTATTGAAATTAGAATTATTTTTAATTTCAATGGCCTCACGTATCATCTTTGGTCGCAATCTGTGGTTCTGTGGTTGATCAAATCTGATATAATGGTGGGTGCGATCCTGAACATGTCCACAGATGGCAGACTTCGTGGAGCGCCAGTGTTTCACGTCAGTGATGTGTTCTTTTACCTGGATTTTTATTGATCTTTTAGTTTTCCCTACGTAAATAAACGCGATAAAATCCGTAAAATTCGTTTCATTTCAATTTGTAGTATTCGCGTAAATATAAGAAATCAGTATTTCAAGTTTTTTTTATGAGGGTTTTATCATCAGCGTAGGCACATCAATGCTCATTTCCTTTATAGATCTCACAGTTGCAAGATTCGCGGAAAGCTACAATACAAAATGCTTAAGCTGCATTGTAGCCGTTTTACAAAATTGAGCTATTTTAAAATGCGACTAGCCGTTTTGTTAAAGTGCCAATTCTACAATCGGGCTACGATATAATATATTGCTACATAGATATATGTTTATTTCAAATAATCAAATTCAGCAAAACGCTATTTGGACGTCTCTAAATTCAAAACAAGTATTTTTAGAATACTGTTCTGTGTGTTCAAGCATCATTTTA
This sequence comes from Pheosia gnoma, assembly GCA_905404115.1. NCBI lineage: Eukaryota > Metazoa > Arthropoda > Insecta > Lepidoptera > Notodontidae > Pheosia > Pheosia gnoma. The sequence goes on along the minus strand of FR989906.1, from coordinate 5,939,129 downwards.
ACAGAGTTTACACTATGAGTTAGTTTACGGTTAGAAATATATAATAGGGCAGTATCATCACGCTGTGACATCTGGATCTCGACGGTTGCTCGAGTGGAGCCGCAGGCAAAATCTAGTCACTAATGTAATAAAACAAACTATAATATATACACTTTTGTATAAAGCGTTATATTTAGTGCCATCTGTATGCGGCGTAGTGAATGTGGTTATTGAAGCGAGAATAAAGAGGTCGCTACGGGGCAATTCGGAGTTGTGGGTGTTAAAGATTCTGCCAACGAGCACTACAAAGTTGCCATCATAGCACTTGTGGGAACGAGGCGATCAGCCCCACTAGAAATGTGCTGCTGGCACATACAGGTGCTTTATATGCGAAAAATTAAACAGCAAAATAACGCATGAATTTTTGTGTTTATTTAATTAGATACCGCAAATGGAAACATTGTACGTATGAAACCTGATGTTCGATTTCTCTTAAAGGCGTTTAGTAACAATCAAAACATAAACAGTTCATCGTCAGCCATTTTTCATTGGAAACAATCTTCATTAACCTGTAAAAATAATGTTTATTATAGAAAATCGTAAGTTAAAAACTTATTTAGTTTAGGTGCCAATCAGTAACTCTCATCATAATCGTGTGTTTGTAAGTTTAAAAAATTCTTCAATTCCACGCTCACCCGTGGGTGAATGCTCATTAGATATCATTGTCTTAATATTTACCCTTAATCAATCTATCACTGGCTTCGACGTCCGCGTCACTGTTGTTTGAGCTCGAACCGCTGCTGTCACCGACCAAGGTTTTGCTATCGACTTTCTCGCCTTGTTGGGTTTGATCGCCACTCAAATCTGTAAGAAATACCGTTAATATCAGTGTTACTGTTGAAACAATCATCAGTGAACTACGGCGTGGGTCATTTGATTAAAATGAACACATGCGTGCATAAAGTATGCGGGTGCCGCAGTGCATGTCCCGTGTGCATTTTGAAACTCAGGGGCCTCCTCGACTTCGTGTGAACAAATCGGCTTTCAGCGGTGGTCCAATGAATGGTATATGTGTAACTTACCGGCTTGCAGACTCTGCAACAATGAAACAAAAGTATTAAAAACAATTTCGCCAACTACAACTCTTGTATCATGAGTGCCCATAATGGACTGGGGACGACTCCTATTTATAATTATTTAAGTATGTAGATATCAAACGTCCATGACTCTGGTACAAACTATCGTGACTATCACAATAAATTTACTCCTGCCGGAATTCGAAGCCGGGATCTTCGGTACAGAAAGCAGGATCATAACTAACTGTGCCAATCGGGTGCATATATTTCAAATTTGTGGACAATTTTAAAACGACCTCAAGAATATTTCTAATTATTATTAAAAAAAGCTTAAAGTAACAATAATATAAAACGAATATTATAAGTATAATTTCATATTTGTCTAATAAAAAGCATATTATAACTATTTCTTATAAGTAATTAAGTCCCAGCATTATATTATATTGGGTTTCTAGTCCTCGAAAAGAAATAATATTAAATATAACAGCTTACCTCTGAAATCAGAAGAGCAGAAACCAAAACGAAGACGAATAATTTGAACATCTTGAGGATTTTGAATTATGCAGTTGCACTGTGACTCTCATCGGGTGGCCCGGTGCTTATATACCGACGCCTAAGTACCTAGAATATTCCATTTCACGAAAAAAACAAGTAAATTCAATATTTGCTCATCTGGTGATACTGTCGTAGGTATTTAAGGGTAAATATTTAAGAAAAAGTACAGCGACAAGCAAAAGTGTAACTTGAAAAACAATTAGCTAGCATTCTGAGGTTATCTTTACCACGTTTATGAAGGCCTTTATACGAAACTATTAATGCTTGTGCTTGCTGACTTGCGTCGAAAAGTAATTCAGGGAATCAACTTGATTAGTTTTCGCCTTGCTTATAAGTTTACATGTAAGTCCTTGCGTATACGCTCGTGGACACTACTCATAAAAGAGCTAAATAAGGGCTTAAAAGTGTTCGCGAAAGCCGATCAGGCTGAGGACCGACAGTGGCAACGTCGTTTCATCAAAACTCGCGATTTTGAGAGAGGCCGCGGTTTTGGGTAGTTCTATGGACAGTTATACACGTCATCACAAGACCCTGTTGATAGTTTAACCGAATATACGAAAAGCCTAAAACCTACCCGACAATATAATGGACGTCAACCAAACAACTGAAAATTCTTCAGAGGATATTCAACTCGATCATACTTGAAGCTACGATGCCAGAATCATGGAACAGTTGTTGTTCCGGTCTTCAAAAATGGTGATTCCACCTTATTGAAGAACTATATGCCCTCAGCACTTATGAGCCATGCTTACATGTTGATTTCGAGAGACGATACCTAAAACATTTAAAATGATTGAGAGTTTTTGACGAAACTTTATATTTTGGTAAACAACACGAAACCGATCCAGTCACAGGAAAGGGTGAAACAGCAGGGAGACGTTATATCTCTGAAACTGTTCACCGCTGCACTGGCAGATGTATTTGAGCTTCTGGGATGGAAATGGTCTGGCATCAATATCAATGGCGACTATATCTCTCCCCTTAAATTTTCCAACAAAATCGTAGTCATGGCGGAGTTGCTGGAAGATATAAGCCTGCTAGAGAGTTTCGCAACAGGTGGGTCTTAAAATTAACATGGACAAGGCAAAAATCATGACAAGCGTTCATATTCAGCCTGTAACGACCCCCCCTAACTAAGCTACCCTAATTAACTGAACTAATTAAAACCCCATTGTAATAACCCCAAATTGTAAATCTAAGCTAAAGCTATTCTAAACCTATCCTAAATTTTTCAAACTTATTTATCAAGATCTTAACTACCTGCCTACTCTGGTCACTTGGACCTAAGTATCCTCGACTTATCTTATACCTTTACCTACTTAATTATGTAACCTTAGACTTAGTTGTGATCTGGGTTTAATATTGGCCAAGTGATTCGTCTAGTGATAATGAAACCCGTACGTTGTGAGACCGTTGATAGTAACCTAAATTCTTTTAGTGAAAGATTGGTATTCCTACATAGGCTAAATTATATAATACTATACCTACTAGACCCGTACTATTATTTTTATTTCTACTTAAATATGCAACTGAGATCATTTCATCTAAATAACGGTTGTCACCTACATGTATATGGCTTAAGGTAAACGTTAGTGAAGTTAAAGTAAATGGAAGAAAGATACACTTTGGTTTACTCATAATAAATAAATCGGTTTCTATATTTATTGATTCTACTGTTATTGAGTGCTCAGAATATATTAATTTACTATTTATTCTGATAATAGGTACTTAATAGATAGCGATAAGATGAATAAGTTCAATTACTACAAATGACATAGACAAAATACTTTTATTATAATTAGTATTCTAGTGTATAGATCCAAAGTAGATCTATATTTTAATAGTGGCTAAGGGTAGAGCTCACGACTCCGACGCTTAGAATTAACATAAACAATTCAACCATTAAAAGTTATTTTTCAAGTATTCGAATAGGTAGGTTCCAACCTACTAAATATTGGAAACATTTATGCCAACAATGAATTTACCTAACTTAGAACTATCCGCACCTCCATATTAAATCTAAAATAATTATATTCATTAATATCACCAGTTAATATTATTCAATTGATAATACATGTATTTAGCTAGTTTGATAAATTTATGATAGAAAGTTATCTTAGGCGTATTTTCAATGAAAGAAGTAATAGTAAAAGAATAGCGGTAAGAAAAATAAAAAGAATAATCAAAGTATAGTATAAAAAATAGCGGTAAGAAAAACAAAAGGAATAATCAAAGAATAGTATAAAAAATAGCGGTAAGAAAAACAAGCTCCTCGCCCCGCCTGTTTTAGTAGAAGGCGACATTCCAGACGATCCTTCTCCCTCCGCCAAGTCAATATATAATTGTATTGAGTACATATATTGACCATAACATTATATTAGATCATAGTAAAAAAATTATATGATTATAACCAAGGCAGATAAACATTGCAACATTCAGGCAGCTTCCCGGCTGTTACATTAATGTTCAAACTCCAGCATCCCGGCTGATTTGGTTTTATTAAACCAAGCATTTTAAATCTTTAACAATCCAAACATTTGGACAGCTTGAGACTATCAGGAATCCTCCAGCTTCCAAGTCCAGTACCTTTACCAAGTACTTTATTATCCAGTTAAGATTAGGTATAACATCATGGTTGTATCTCTTACTTCACTTGAGCAGAGAACACCAATAGGGACTCCCGCCCAATTACCACATCTTAAAATATCATAGATTAGTATGCAAAAACGATAAGTCCAGCTAGTGACTGCAGATAGCAACTCTATCATCTACTGTTTAGTGATTGCTATCAGGGTCTACCGCCCCACTGTGTAGCCAAATCTACCAGATTCACCCACTATGTAACAACTCATTTACGATATAATTTATAAGTATAGACTTTCCACCAGATTCAATCCATCCAGAATCTCAATACTGAACCAAACGTCAGATTATTAAGTTAGTTATTTATAACGTTATATATTTAAGATTGAATAATAATCAACATGAAAGTAGATACATTTAAATAAAGTATGTAAGTATATCAAACTTTAACCTTGATTTAATATTATCACTATTGAATACATGGAACAAATGAATCTACCACTCGCTCGGAAACCTAGTCCAATGGAGAAGAGCGAGCGAGGAACTCCATGGATTAGCAAAAGGGTCCCTACCTACATGCCTAAGTGTTTTCACGTGTTAAAAAAGAACAATAAATAGGTATGGAAATAAAATAAATTCTCACAATTTAAAAACTACGTGGATATCCACCTGTATAACTGCCTGCCCGCCGGTCGCCTTCTGCGTTGTATTGCTCGTTGTATCTTCGGGGTGTCCGTATGGGATTTATTTCTAATAATAATGAAAACTACCGTGCTGCTGATTAGTGTTTTATGATCTCTATATCCATAGATAATACATAATTCTATATCCTTCTATATTAAGTTTTTTTATATCATAAACAAAAAACTAATTATCTGATCTAACGCTGCTTATGCATAGACGCTAATGAAAATAGATTATAGTAAGGGTTGCTATTCATTATCGGCAGCGCCATCTAATGTTCGTTTAAATAAGTATACCAAGAAAACTTGATGGAGCTAACACCACTGTCTGCACATATTGTAACATTTTTAAATATTCTGTTTGCAATATGCATACATTGTATTCTTAAATTCGATACCAAATTAAATATCTAGGCAAATAGCCGTACATGTGCAAGGCCAGGACTGAAAAACAGACTAGCAGTTGTGCAAATTCTTAGATCATCATAATACTGAAAAAGAGTACTTAATTGCGTGGCAGAGAGCACGAAGGTGGCGCGTGTTCGAGTTGAAGAGAATTTCTCGTTGCGATGTGACACGTCAGCCGGTGTTCCGCAAGGCGATATTCTTTCCCCTCTTATTTATAAATATGCAAACGATCTCCTGATTCATTAACTGGCTAGACAGATTATCTGAATGTTTTAACATGATTAACACTGATCCCATTCACATAACAGCGTGGAGCAGTAATTTTGACTTGAAAGTCTATATCTAAGTCTTTATCTATATATCTTTGGAAGCTCGCACCTAATTTCGAAGATTGATTGGTTAACAAAGTATCAATTCCCTACTCAAGTTCTGTAAAAAAATTGGACATGATAGTATTTCGTTGTATAAGTCGAGCTTCAGAGTTTCAAACCGCCAGACGTAAACTGTATGCTGCAGCGACATCGTCAAAAACACTACGTAACTTTCTTCAAATCGCCGAAAGGACTACGGAACTTCCTTTACATCGTCGAAAAGACTACGCAACTTTCTTGACATTGTAGCAGAGACCACGCAACTTTCTTCGCATCGTCGAAAAAACTACGAAAATGTTCGCTAGCACAATCTCTTCTAGATCCCATTCTCGATTACACTTTCACCTGCTCTCTAGATCTTACGGAGGAACAGCTTAATGAGCTTGAACATCTACAAATTGTATTTGGATAGTGCAAATATGATAATGTCACTCAGTCTGGTTCTAAGTTCATGTGGCTCCCTATACGCCTTCGCAGGAGTACTCACATCCTTTCTCTTCTCTACAAAATGTTGTTCAGGCCTCATTCCAGCACTGTCTCAGTAAACCTCTCCCAGCATCTATGAAGGTGTATGTACATTAGAAGCCCCCTTTTGAACTCTTTATGGCGAAATGGGCATCCGTTCGGACATTTCGCCAATAGCATTTGGTACCAATACAACAGGGGAGAGCCAATTACTATTATACATTACATACATCTTACATGACTCTTTCTATCGTAATATAGTCATGAAAATGTTACAATAGTAGTAAGTAAGTAAAGGCTATTTTTATTTTAGATCTTATATACGTACATCGTAGAAGATGAAATGGCATTCCCAAACTGGTAGGCACTTAGGCGCACGCAGATAGAATCGAAATGCCATGAAGGTAACCTCCTAGCTTAATTTTTTTGTTGTTATTTTATAGAGAATATTTTATTATATAGATGTCGTTACTGGATTTTATACAACAAAGAAAATAGAACGAGATATCTATCAAAAAGTCAAACCAACTTTTAATTACTTTTCTTTGATATATCTAACATTGGTCGGCAACAAGGTTTTTTTCTTCTTTATACTCATTGTGAGGATCGCTCTAAACGAAATTACCTTCGAAAGGGCTTTTGATTTAAAAATCCAATAAACTGTTTATTTGCTCAGAGTTTTAACCAACTAGACCTGTTGGTTACTATACATTTTATATTAGGACTTAATAGCGAAAATATTGTACCACATAATTTAAGTTCATATCACAAAAAAACAAGGTGTATTAAAGTGGTTTGTATATCGCCAGACAAACACTTAGAAATTTTCTAATTCTATAATGAAAATCTACGTACGAGTTGCTGCTAGTAATCCCACTAATATTATAAATGTGAAAGTTTGGATGGATGGATGTATTTTTGTTACTCAATCACGCTAGAACGGCTGAACGGATCTGGATAAAATTTGGCACAAAAATAGATTATAGTCTGGAATAGCACATAGGCTACTTTTTAACCAGGTAAAATGTAAACGCGGGTAACACCGCGGGGCGCAGCTAGTCTGTCATATGTGAATACACTCTTGGTAAATAGACAATAGAAAAATAAACAACACAAACAAAGCAAATATAGGTAGGTACATTGAAAAGATTCTTAAGATTCTCAGCAAAGTCTGATATAAATTGTAGGTAAGTTCGAAGCAGCGCCACGACGCCTAATGAAAATTTACAGGTACACACTTATATGTACCGTGTACTGAAATTAATTTAGCACAATACAATATTAGTTTTACGAGCGCCCGCATACTGGGACGCAACTCGTGTAATGGTAATTATCAGTTTTAGCTTTAATATCTATATACATACGTACCAAATTCATATGCATTTCCACGTTTATCCTAGGATTCAAAAAGTTACATTGATTTTACGGTAGTAAATGTCAGTGGTTTGTTGTAATGTTAGGTTATAAGTTCAGTTTTTTCGACATCGCGACTTTTTAGCGGATTTAGTCGCGTAGTAACATGCAGTAACATGCAACATTTCATGCAGCAAGTCTTCCATCTTTGTAAGAGGAACGTAGAGAAGCATGGAGGGAATGCGTAGTGAATAATAAATACGCTCTATATTGGATTTGTGTGACAACCAACCGGCTCCTTCTTAAGTGGATTGCAGCGTTTTAGCGTATTTTACTTGTTGATCATAATCTGATTGCGAAATATTATGTTCATATGAAAATTAATGTGTTATTTTCCACGCGTAGTAACATAGTATGTTGACTATCTATCTATCTATCTATCTGCCGAAAGACGTCCACTGCTGGACATAAGCCTCCCCCAATGATTTCCACAAATCACGGTCCTCCGCCACTCGCATCCACCGGCTTCCCGCTACGCGTGTGATATCATCGGTCCACCTTGTGGGGGGCCGTCCTACACTTCGTCTTCCGTTTATTCACGGAATTATTTATTGACCTAGTTGGAATTCTTGGAAGTTTTTTTTTCATGTAGGTCTTGTAAGGACATCATGAACATGGCCCGCTCAATTGAAACGCTAGGCATTGAGCAAATGTTGTGTTTTGATCGTTAAAATAATAATTTAGTCGTTTTTCTCAAGTATCGCCTGCATGAACTATTGTACGATTTAAATATGTATAAAGCTTTAAATAAAAAAGCAAATTGTATACTAAAATCTCACAACCAGCAATAATCGCACCTCGGATTAACCTCATCGGTTACGATACTGTTCTGTGTGTTCAAGCATCATTTTAACAGAGTTTACACTATGAGTTAGTTTACGGTTAGAAATATATAATAGGGCAGTATCATCACGCTGTGACATCTGGATCTCGACGGTTGCTCGAGTGGAGCCGCAGGCAAAATCTAGTCACTAATGTAATAAAACAAACTATAATATATACACTTTTGTATAAAGCGTTATATTTAGTGCCATCTGTATGCGGCGTAGTGAATGTGGTTATTGAAGCGAGAATAAAGAGGTCGCTACGGGGCAATTCGGAGTTGTGGGTGTTAAAGATTCTGCCAACGAGCACTACAAAGTTGCCATCATAGCACTTGTGGGAACGAGGCGATCAGCCCCACTAGAAATGTGCTGCTGGCACATACAGGTGCTTTATATGCGAAAAATTAAACAGCAAAATAACGCATGAGTTTTTGTGTTTATTTAATTAGATACCGCAAATGGAAACATTGTACGTATGAAACCTGATGTTCGATTTCTCTTAAAGGCGTTTAGTAACAATCAAAACATAAACAGTTCATCGTCAGCCATTTTTCATTGGAAACAATCTTCATTAACCTGTAAAAATAATGTTTATTATAGAAAATCGTAAGTTAAAAACTTATTTAGTTTAGGTGCCAATCAGTAACTCTCATCATAATCGTGTGTTTGTAAGTTTAAAAAATTCTTCAATTCCACGCTCACCCGTGGGTGAATGCTCATTAGATATCATTGTCTTAATATTTACCCTTAATCAATCTATCACTGGCATCGACGTCCGCGTCACTGTTGTTTGAGCTCGAACCGCTGCTGTCACCGACCAAGGTTTTGTTATCGACTTTCTCGCCTTGTTGGCTTTGATCGCCACTCAAATCTGTAAGAAATACCGTTAATATCAGTGTTACTGTTGAAACAATCATCAGTGAACTACGGCGTGGGTCATTTGATTAAAATGAACACATGCGTGCATAAAGTATGCGGGTGCCGCAGTGCATGTCCCGTGTGCATTTTGAAACTCAGGGGCCTCCTCGACTTCGTGTGAACAAATCGGCTTTCAGCGGTGGTCCAATGAATGGTATATGTGTAACTTACCGGCTTGCAGACTCTGCAACAATGAAACAAAAGTATTAAAAACAATTTCGCCAACTACAACTCTTGTATCATGAGTGCCCATAATGGACTGGGGACGACTCCTATTTATAATTATTTAAGTATGTAGATATCAAACGTCCATGACTCTGGTACAAACTATCGTGACTATCACAATAAATTTGCTCCTGCCGGAATTCGAAGCCGGGATCTTAGGTACAGAAAGCAGGATCATAACTAACTGTGCCAATCGGGTGCATATATTTCAAATTTGTGGACAATTTTAAAACGACCTCAAGAATATTTCTAATTATTATTAAAAAAAGCTTAAAGTAACAATAATATAAAACGAATATTATAAGTATAATTTCATATTTGTCTAATAAAAAGCATATTATAACTATTTCTTATAAGTAATTAAGTCCCAGCATTATATTATATTGGGTTTCTAGTCCTCGAAAAGAAATAATATTAAATATAACAGCTTACCTCTGAAATCAGAAGAGCAGAAACCAAAACGAAGACGAATAATTTGAACATCTTGAGGATTTTGAATTATGCAGTTGCACTGTGACTCTCATCGGGTGGCCCGGTGCTTATATACCGACGCCTAAGTACCTAGAATATTCCATTTCACGAAAAAAACAAGTAAATTCAATATTTGCTCATCTGGTGATACTGTCGTAGGTATTTAAGGGTAAATATTTAAGAATAAGTACAGCGACAAGCAAAAGTGTAACTTGAAAAACAATTAGCTAGCATTCTGATGTTATCTTTACCACGTTTATGAAGGCCTTTATACGAAACTATTAATGCTTGTGCTTGCTGACTTGCGTCGAAAAGTAATTCAGGGAATCAACTTGATTAGTTTTCGCCTTGCTTATAAGCTTACATGTAAGTCCTTGCGTATACGCTCGTGGACACTACTCATAAAAGAGCTAAATAAGGGCTTAAAAGTGTTCGCGAAAGCCGATCAGGCTGAGGACCGACAGTGGCAACGTCGTTTCATCAAAACTCGCGATTTTGAGAGAGGCCGCGGTTTTGGGTAGTTCTATGGACAGTTATACACGTCATCACAAGACCCTGTTGATAGTTTAACCGAATATACGAAAAGCCTAAAACCTACCCGACAATATAATGGACGTCAACCAAACAACTGAAAATTCTTCAGAGGATATTCAACTCGGTCATACTTGAAGCTACGATGCCAGAATCATGGAACAGTTGTTGTTCCGGTCTTCAAAAATGGTGATTCCACCTTATTGAAGAACTATATGCCCTCAGCACTTATGAGCCATGCTTACATGTTGATTTCGAGAGACGATACCTAAAACATTTAAAATGATTGAGAGTTTTTGACGATACTTTATATTTTGGTAAACAACACGAAACCGATCCAGTCACAGGAAAGGGTGAAACAGCAGGGAGACGTTATATCTCTGAAACTGTTCACCGCTGCACTGGCAGATGTATTTGAGCTTCTGGGATGGAAATGGTCTGGCATCAATATCAATGGCGACTATATCTCTCCCCTTAAATTTTCCAACAAAATCGTAGTCATGGCGGAGTTGCTGGAAGATATAAGCCTGCTAGAGAGTTTCGCAACAGGTGGGTCTTAAAATTAACATGGACAAGGCAAAAATCATGACAAGCGTTCATATTCAGCCTGTAACGACCCCCCCTAACTAAGCTACCCTAATTAACTGAACTAATTAAAACCCCATTGTAAATCTAAGCTAAAGCTATTCTAAACCTATCCTAAATTTTTCAAACTTATTTATCAAGATCATAACTACCTGCCTACTCTGGTCACTTGGACCTAAGTATCCTCGACTTATCTTATACCTTTACCTACTTAATTATGTAACCTTAGACTTAGTTGTGATCTGGGCTTAATATTGGCCAAGTGATTCGTCTAGTGATAATGAAACCCGTACGTTGTGAGACCGTTGATAGTAACCTAAATTCTTTTAGTGAAAGATTGGTATTCCTACATAGGCTAAATTATATAATACTATACCTACTCTACCTAGACCCGTACTATTATTTTTATTTCTACTTAAATATGCAACTGAGATCATTTCATCTAAATAACGGTTGTCACCTACATGTATATGGCTTAAGGTAAACGTTAGTGAAGTTAAAGTAAATGGAAGAAAGATACACTTTGGTTTACTCATAATAAATAAATCGGTTTCTATATTTATTGATTCTACTGTTATTGAGTGCTCAGAATATATTAATTTACTATTTATTCTGATAATAGGTACTTAATAGATAGCGATAAGATGAATAAGTTCAATTACTACAAATGACATAGACAAAATACTTTTATTATAATTAGTATTCTAGTGTATAGATCCAAAGTAGATCTATATTTTAATAGTGGCTAAGGGTAGAGCTCACGACTCCGACGCTTAGAATTAACATAAACAATTCAACCATTAAAAGTTATTTTTCAAGTATTCGAATAGGTAGGTTCCAACCTACTAAATATTGGAAACATTTATGCCAACAATGAATTTACCTAACTTAGAACTATCCGCACCTCCATATTAAATCTAAAATAATTATATTCATTAATATCACCAGTTAATATTATTCAATTGATAATACATGTATTTAGCTAGTTTGATAAATTTATGATAGAAAGTTATCTTAGGCGTATTTTCAATGAAAGAAGTAATAGTAAAAGAATAGCGGTAAGAAAAATAAAAAGAATAATCAAAGTATAGTATAAAAAATAGCGGTAAGAAAAACAAAAGGAATAATCAAAGAATAGTATAAAAAATAGCGGTAAGAAAAACAAGCTCCTCGCCCCGCCTGTTTTAGTAGAAGGCGACATTCCAGACGATCCTTCTCCCTCCGCCAAGTCAATATATAATTGTATTGAGTACATATATTGACCATAACATTATATTAGATCATAGTAAAAAAATTATATGATTATAACCAAGGCAGATAAACATTGCAACATTCAGGCAGCTTCCCGGCTGTTACATTAATGTTCAAACTCCAGCATCCCGGCTGATTTGGTTTTATTAAACCAAGCATTTTAAATCTTTAACAATCCAAACATTTGGACAGCTTGAGACTATCAGGAATCCTCCAGCTTCCAAGTCCAGTACCTTTACCAAGTACTTTATTATCCAGTTAAGATTAGGTATAACATCATGGTTGTATCTCTTACTTCACTTGAGCAGAGAACACCAATAGGGACTCCCGCCCAATTACCACATCTTAAAATATCATAGATTAGTATGCAAAAACGATAAGTCCAGCTAGTGACTGCAGATAGCAACTCTATCATCTACTGTTTAGTGATTGCTATCAGGGTCTACCGCCCCACTGTGTAGCCAAATCTACCAGATTCACCCACTATGTAACAACTCATTTACGATATAATTTATAAGTATAGACTTTCCACCAGATTCAATCCATCCAGAATCTCAATACTGAACCAAACGTCAGATTATTAAGTTAGTTATTTATCACGTTATATATTTAAGATTTAATAATAATCAACATGAAAGTAGATACATTTAAATAAAGTAGGTAAGTATATCAAACTTTAACCTTGATTTAATATTATCACTATTGAATACATGGAACAAATGAATCTACCACTCGCTCGGAAACCTAGTCCAATGGAGAAGAGCGAGCGAGAAACTCCATGGATTAGCAAAAGGGTCCCTACCTACATGCCTAAGTGTTTTCACGTGTTAAAAAAGAACAATAAATAGGTATGGAAATAAAATAAATTCTCACAATTTAAAAACTACGTGGATATCCACCTGTATAACTGCATGCCCGCCAGTCGCCTTCTGCGTTGTATTGCTCGTTGTATCTTCGGGGTGTCCGTATGGGATTTATTTCTAATAATAATGAAAACTACCGTGCTGCTGATTAGTGTTTTATGATCTCTATATCCATAGATAATACATAATTCTATATCCTTCTATATTAAGTTTTTTTATATCATAAACAAAAAACTAATTATCTGATCTAACGCTGCTTATGCATAGACGCTAATGAAAATAGATTATAGTAAGGGTTGCTATTCATTATCGGCAGCGCCATCTAATGTTCGTTTAAATAAGTATACCAAGAACACTTGATGGAGCTAACACCACTGTCTGCACATATTGTAACATTTTTAAATATTCTGTTTGCAATATGCATACATTGTATTCTTAAATTCGATACCAAATTAAATATCTAGGCAAATAGCCGTACATGTGCAAGGCCAGGACTGAAAAACAGACTAGCAGTTGTGCAAATTCTTAGATCATCATAATACTGAAAAAGAGTACCTAATTGCGTGGCAGAGAGCACGAAGGCGGCGCGTGTTCGAGTTGAAGAGAATTTCTCGTTGCGATGTGACACGTCAGCCGGTGTTCCGCAAGGCGATATTCTTTCCCCTCTTATTTATAAATATGCAAACGATCTCCTGATTCATTAACTGGCTAGACAGATTATCTGAATGTTTTAACATGATTAACACTGATCCCATTCACATAACAGCGTGGAGCAGTAATTTTGGCTTGAAAGTCTATATCTAAGTCTTTATCTATATATCTTTGGAAGCTCGCACCTAATTTCGAAGATTGATTGGTTAACAAAGTATCAATTCCCTACTCAAGTTCTGTAAAAAAATTGGACATGATAGTATTTCGTTGTATAAGTCGAGCTTCAGAGTTTCAAACCGCCAGACGTAAACTGTATGCTGCAGCGACATCGTCAAAAACACTACGTAACTTTCTTCAAATCGCCGAAAGGACTACGGAACTTCCTTTACATCGTCGAAAAGACTACGCAACTTTCTTGACATTGTAGCAAAGACCACGCAACTTTCTTCGCATCGTCGAAAAAACTACGAAAATGTTCGCTAGCACAATCTCTTCTAGATCCCATTCTCGATTACACTTTCACCTGCTCTCTAGATCTTACGGAGGAACAGCTTAATGAGCTTGAACATCTACAAATTGTATTTGGATAGTGCAAATATGATAATGTCACTCAGTCTGGTTCTAAGTTCATGTGGCTCCCTATACGCATTCGCAGGAGTACTCACATCCTTTCTCTTCTCTACAAAATGTTGTTCAGCCTCATTCCAGCACTGTCTCAGTAAACCTCTCCCAGCATCTATGAAGGTTTATGTACATTAGAAGCCCCCTTTTGAACTCTTTATGGCGAAATGGGCATCCGTTCGGACATTTCGCCAATAGCATTTGGTACCAATACAACAGGGGAGAGCCAATTACTATTATACATTACATACATCTTACATGACTCTTTCTATCGTAATATAGTCATGAAAATGTTACAATAGTAGTAAGTAAGTAAAGGCTATTTTTATTTTAGATCTTATATACGTACATCGTAGAAGATGAAATGGCATTCCCAAACTGGTAGGCACTTAGGCGCACGCAGATAGAATCGAAATGCCATGAAGGTAACCTCCTAGCTTAATTTTTTTGTTGTTATTTTATAGAGAATATTTTATTATATAGATGTCGTTACTGGATTTTATACAACAAAGAAAATAGAACGAGATATCTATCAAAAAGTCAAACCAACTTTTAATTACTTTTCTTTGATATATCTAACATTGGTCGGCAACAAGGTTTTTTTCTTCTTTATACTCATTGTGAGGATCGCTCTAAACGAAATTACCTTCGAAAGGGCTTTTGATTTAAAAATCCAATAAACTGTTTATTTGCTCAGAGTTTTAACCAACTAGACCTGTTGGTTACTATACATTTTATATTAGGACTTAATAGCGAAAATATTGTACCACATAATTTAAGTTCATATCACAAAAAAACAAGGTGTATTAAAGTGGTTTGTATATCGCCAGACAAACACCTATACTTAGAAATTTTCTAATTCTATAATGAAAATCTACGTACGAGTTGCTGCTAGTAATCCCACTAATATTATAAATGTGAAAGTTTGGATGGATGGATGTATTTTTGTTACTCAATCACGCTAGAACGGCTGAACGGATCTGGATAAAATTTGGCACAAAAATAGATTATAGTCTGGAATAGCACATAGGCTACTTTTTAACCAGGTAAAATGTAAACGCGGGTAACACCGCGGGGCGCAGCTAGTCTGTCATATGTGAATACACTCTTGGTAAATAGACAATAGAAAAATAAACAACACAAACAAAGCAAATATAGGTAGGTACATTGAAAAGATTCTTAAGATTCTCAGCAAAGTCTGATATAAATTGTAGGTAAGTTCGAAGCAGCGCCACGACGCCTAATGAAAATTTACAGGTACACACTTATATGTACCGTGTACTGAAATTAATTTAGCACAATACAATATTAGTTTTACGAGCGCCCGCATACTGGGACGCAACTCGTGTAATGGTAATTATCAGTTTTAGCTTTAATATCTATATACATACGTACCAAATTC
This sequence comes from Pheosia gnoma, assembly GCA_905404115.1. Taxonomy (NCBI): domain Eukaryota; kingdom Metazoa; phylum Arthropoda; class Insecta; order Lepidoptera; family Notodontidae; genus Pheosia; species Pheosia gnoma. The sequence continues at coordinate 5,923,254 of FR989906.1, read as the reverse complement.
ATATGCATTTCCACGTTTATCCTAGGATTCAAAAAGTTACATTGATTTTACGGTAGTAAATGTCAGTGGTTTGTTGTAATGTTAGGTTATAAGTTCAGTTTTTTCGACATCGCGACTTTTTAGCGGATTTAGTCGCGTAGTAACATGCAGTAACATGCAACATTTCATGCAGCAAGTCTTCCATCTTTGTAAGAGGAACGTAGAGAAGCATGGAGGGAATGCGTAGTGAATAATAAATACGCTCTATATTGGATTTGTGTGACAACCAACCGGCTCCTTCTTAAGTGGATTGCAGCGTTTTAGCGTATTTTACTTGTTGATCATAATCTGATTGCGAAATATTATGTTCATATGAAAATTAATGTGTTATTTTCCACGCGTAGTAACATAGTATGTTGACTATCTATCTATCTATCTATCTGCCGAAAGACGTCCACTGCTGGACATAAGCCTCCCCCAATGATTTCCACAAATCACGGTCCTCCGCCACTCGCATCCACCGGCTTCCCGCTACGCGTGTGATATCATCGGTCCACCTTGTGGGGGGCCGTCCTACACTTCGTCTTCCGTTTATTCACGGAATTATTTATTGACCTAGTTGGAATTCTTGGAAGTTTTTTTTTCATGTAGGTCTTGTAAGGACATCATGAACATGGCCCGCTCAATTGAAACGCTAGGCATTGAGCAAATGTTGTGTTTTGATCGTTAAAATAATAATTTAGTCGTTTTTCTCAAGTATCGCCTGCATGAACTATTGTACGATTTAAATATGTATAAAGCTTTAAATAAAAAAGCAAATTGTATACTAAAATCTCACAACCAGCAATAATCGCACCTCGGATTAACCTCATCGGTTACGATACTGTTCTGTGTGTTCAAGCATCATTTTAACAGAGTTTACACTATGAGTTAGTTTACGGTTAGAAATATATAATAGGGCAGTATCATCACGCTGTGACATCTGGATCTCGACGGTTGCTCGAGTGGAGCCGCAGGCAAAATCTAGTCACTAATGTAATAAAACAAACTATAATATATACACTTTTGTATAAAGCGTTATATTTAGTGCCATCTGTATGCGGCGTAGTGAATGTGGTTATTGAAGCGAGAATAAAGAGGTCGCTACGGGGCAATTCGGAGTTGTGGGTGTTAAAGATTCTGCCAACGAGCACTACAAAGTTGCCATCATAGCACTTGTGGGAACGAGGCGATCAGCCCCACTAGAAATGTGCTGCTGGCACATACAGGTGCTTTATATGCGAAAAATTAAACAGCAAAATAACGCATGAGTTTTTGTGTTTATTTAATTAGATACCGCAAATGGAAACATTGTACGTATGAAACCTGATGTTCGATTTCTCTTAAAGGCGTTTAGTAACAATCAAAACATAAACAGTTCATCGTCAGCCATTTTTCATTGGAAACAATCTTCATTAACCTGTAAAAATAATGTTTATTATAGAAAATCGTAAGTTATAAACTTATTTAGTTTAGGTGAAAATCAGTAACTCTCATCATAATCGTGTGTTTGTAAGTTTAAAAAATTCTTCAATTCCACGCTCACCCGTGGGTGCGAATGCTCATTAGATATCATTGTCTTAATATTTACCCTTAATCAATCTATCACTGGCATCGACGTCCGCGTCACTGTTGTTTGAGCTCGAACCGCTGCTGTCACCGACCAAGGTTTCGCTATCGACTTTCTCGCCTTGTTGGCTTTGATCGCCACTCAAATCTGTAAGAAATACCGTTAATATCAGTGTTACTGTTGAAACAATCATCAGTGAACTACGGCGTGGGTCATTTGATTAAAATGAACACATGCGTGCATAAAGTATGCGGGTGCCGCAGTGCATGTCCCGTGTGCATTTTGAAACTCAGGGGCCTCCTCGACTTCGTGTGAACAAATCGGCTTTCAGCGGTGGTCCAATGAATGGTATATGTGTAACTTACCGGCTTGCAGACTCTGCAACAATGAAACAAAAGTATTAAAAACAATTTCGCCAACTACAACTCTTGTATCATGAGTGCCCATAATGGACTGGGGACGACTCCTATTTATAATTATTTAAGTATGTAGATATCAAACGTCCATGACTCTGGTACAAACTATCGTGACTATCACAATAAATTTGCTCCTGCCGGAATTCGAAGCCGGGATCTTCGGTACAGAAAGCAGGATCATAACTAACTCTGCCAATCGGGTGCATATATTTCAAATTTGTGGACAATTTTAAAACGACCTCAAGAATATTTCTAATTATTATTAAAAAAAGCTTAAAGTAACAATAATATAAAACGAATATTATAAGTATAATTTCATATTTGTCTAATAAAAAGCATATTATAACTATTTCTTATAAGTAATTAAGTCCCAGCATTATATTATATTGGGTTTCTAGTCCTCGAAAAGAAATAATATTAAATATAACAGCTTACCTCTGAAATCAGAAGAGCAGAAACCAAAACGAAGACGAATAATTTGAACATCTTGAGGATTTTGAATTATGCAGTTGCACTGTGACTCTCATCGGGTGGCCCGGTGCTTATATACCGACGCCTAAGTACCTAGAATATTCCATTTCACGAAAAAAACAAGTAAATTCAATATTTGCTCATCTGGTGATACTGTCGTAGGTATTTAAGGGTAAATATTTAAGAATAAGTACAGCGACAAGCAAAAGTGTAACTTGAAAAACAATTAGCTAGCATTCTGATGTTATCTTTACCACGTTTATGAAGGCCTTTATACGAAACTATTAATGCTTGTGCTTGCTGACTTGCGTCGAAAAGTAATTCAGGGAATCAACTTGATTAGTTTTCGCCTTGCTTATAAGCTTACATGTAAGTCCTTGCGTATACGCTCGTGGACACTACTCATAAAAGAGCTAAATAAGGGCTTAAAAGTGTTCGCGAAAGCCGATCAGGCTGAGGACCGACAGTGGCAACGTCGTTTCATCAAAACTCGCGATTTTGAGAGAGGCCGCGGTTTTGGGTAGTTCTATGGACAGTTATACACGTCATCACAAGACCCTGTTGATAGTTTAACCGAATATACGAAAAGCCTAAAACCTACCCGACAATATAATGGACGTCAACCAAACAACTGAAAATTCTTCAGAGGATATTCAACTCGGTCATACTTGAAGCTACGATGCCAGAATCATGGAACAGTTGTTGTTCCGGTCTTCAAAAATGGTGATTCCACCTTATTGAAGAACTATATGCCCTCAGCACTTATGAGCCATGCTTACATGTTGATTTCGAGAGACGATACCTAAAACATTTAAAATGATTGAGAGTTTTTGACGAAACTTTATATTTTGGTAAACAACACGAAACCGATCCAGTCACAGGAAAGGGTGAAACAGCAGGGAGACGTTACATCTCTGAAACTGTTCACCGCTGCACTGGCAGATGTATTTGAGCTTCTGGGATGGAAATGGTCTGGCCTCAATATCAATGGCGACTATATCTCTCCCCTTAAATTTTCCAACAAAATCGTAGTCATGGCGGAGTTGCTGGAAGATATAAGCCTGCTAGAGAGTTTCGCAACAGGTGGGTCTTAAAATTAACATGGACAAGGCAAAAATCATGACAAGCGTTCATATTCAGCCTGTAACGACCCCCCCTAACTAAGCTACCCTAATTAACTGAACTAATTAAAACCCCATTGTAAATCTAAGCTAAAGCTATTCTAAACCTATCCTAAATTTTTCAAACTTATTTATCAAGATCTTAACTACCTGCCTACTCTGGTCACTTGGACCTAAGTATCCTCGACTTATCTTATACCTTTACCTACTTAATTATGTAACCTTAGACTTAGTTGTGATCTGGGTTTAATATTGGCCAAGTGATTCGTCTAGTGATAATGAAACTCGTACGTTGTGAGACCGTTGATAGTAACCTAAATTCTTTTAGTGAAAGATTGGTATTCCTACATAGGCTAAATTATATAATACTATACCTACTCTACCTAGACCCGTACTATTATTTTTATTTCTACTTAAATATTCAACTGAGATCATTTCATCTAAATAACGGTTGTCACCTACATGTATATGGCTTAAGGTAAACGTTAGTGAAGTTAAAGTAAATGGAAGAAAGATACACTTTGGTTTACTCATAATAAATAAATCGGTTTCTATATTTATTGATTCTACTGTTATTGAGTGCTCAGAATATATTAATTTACTATTTATTCTGATAATAGGTACTTAATAGATAGCGATAAGATGAATAAGTTCAATTACTACAAATGACATAGACAAAATACTTTTATTATAATTAGTATTCTAGTGTATAGATCCAAAGTAGATCTATATTTTAATAGTGGCTAAGGGTAGAGCTCACGACTCCGACGCTTCATAAACAATTCAACCATTAAAAGTTATTTTTCAAGTATTCGAATAGGTAGGTTCCAACCTACTAAATATTGGAAACATTTATGCCAACAATGAATTTACCCAACATAGAACTATCCGCACCTCCATATTAAATCTAAAATAATTATATTCATTAATATCACCAGTTAATATTATTCAATTGATAATACATGTATTTAGCTAGTTTGATAAATTTATGATAGAAAGTTATCTTAGGCGTATTTTCAATGAAAGAAGTAATAGTAAAAGAATAGCGGTAAGAAAAATAAAAAGAATAATCAAAGTATAGTATAAAAAATAGCGGTAAGAAAAACAAAAGGAATAATCAAAGAATAGTATAAAAAATAACGGTAAGAAAACAAAAGAAATAATCAAAGAATAGTATAAAAAATAGCGGTAAGAAAAACAAAAGGAATAATCAAGGTATAGTATAAAAAATAGCGGTAAGAAAAACAAAAGGAATAATCAAAGAATAGTATAAAAAATAGCGGTAAGAAAAACAAGCTCCTCGCCCCGCCTGTTTTAGTAGAAGGCGACATTCCAGACGATCCTTCTCCCTCCGCCAAGTCAATATATAATAATTGTATTGAGTACATATATTGACCATAACATTATATTAGATCATAGTAAAACAATTATATGATTATAACCAAGGCAGATAAACATTGCAACATTCAGGCAGCTTCCCGGCTGTTACATTAATGTTCAAACTCCAGCATCCCGGCTGATTTGGTTTTATTAAACCAAGCATTTTAAATCTTTAACAATCCAAACATTTGGACAGCTTGAGACTATCAGGAATCCTCCAGCTTCCAAGTCCAGTACCTTTACCAAGTACTTTATTATCCAGTTAAGATTAGGTATAACATCATGGTTGTATCTCTTACTTCACTTGAGCAGAGAACACCAATAGGGACTCCCGCCCAATTACCACATCTTAAAATATCATAGATTAGTATGCAAAAACGATAAGTCCAGCTAGTGACTGCAGATAGCAACTCTATCATCTACTGTTTAGTGATTGCTATCAGGGTCTACCGCCCCACTGTGTAGCCAAATCTACCAGATTCACCCACTATGTAACAACTCATTTACGATATAATTTATAAGTATAGACTTTCCACCAGATTCAATCCATCCAGAATCTCAATACTGAACCAAACGTCAGATTATTAAGTTAGTTATTTATAACGTTATATATTTAAGATTGAATAATAATCAACATGAAAGTAGATACATTTAAATAAAGTAGGTAAGTATATCAAACTTTAACCTTGATTTAATATTATCACTATTGAATACATGGAACAAATGAATCTACCACTCGCTCGGAAACCTAGTCCAATGGAGAAGAGCGAGCGAGGAACTCCATGGATTAGCAAAAGGGTCCCTACCTACATGCCTAAGTGTTTTCACGTGTTAAAAAAGAACAATAAATAGGTATGGAAATAAAATAAATTCTCACAATTTAAAAACTACGTGGATATCCACCTGTATAACTGCCTGCCCGCCGGTCGCCTTCTGCGTTGTATTGCTCGTTGTATCTTCGGGGTGTCCGTATGGGATTTATTTCTAATAATAATGAAAACTACCGTGCTGCTGATTAGTGTTTTATGATCTCTATATCCATAGATAATACATAATTCTATATCCTTCTATATTAAGTTTTTTTATATCATAAACAAAAAACTAATTATCTGATCTAACGCTGCTTATGCATAGACGCTAATGAAAATAGATTATAGTAAGGGTTGCTATTCATTATCGGCAGCGCCATCTAATGTTCGTTTAAATAAGTATACCAAGAAAACTTGATGGAGCTAACACCACTGTCTGCACATATTGTAACATTTTTAAATATTCTGTTTGCAATATGCATACATTGTATTCTTAAATTCGATACCAAATTAAATATCTAGGCAAATAGCCGTACATGTGCAAGGCCAGGACTGAAAAACAGACTAGCAGTTGTGCAAATTCTTAGATCATCATAATACTGAAAAAGAGTACTTAATTGCGTGGCAGAGAGCACGAAGGTGGCGCGTGTTCGAGTTGAAGAGAATTTCTCGTTGCGATGTGACACGTCAGCCGGTGTTCCGCAAGGCGATATTCTTTCCCCTCTTATTTATAAATATGCAAACGATCTCCTGATTCATTAACTGGCTAGACAGATTATCTGAATGTTTTAACATGATTAACACTGATCCCATTCACATAACAGCGTGGAGCAGTAATTTTGACTTGAAAGTCTATATCTAAGTCTTTATCTATATATCTTTGGAAGCTCGCACCTAATTTCGAAGATTGATTGGTTAACAAAGTATCAATTCCCTACTCAAGTTCTGTAAAAAAATTGGACATGATAGTATTTCGTTGTATAAGTCGAGCTTCAGAGTTTCAAACCGCCAGACGTAAACTGTATGCTGCAGCGACATCGTCAAAAACACTACGTAACTTTCTTCAAATCGCCGAAAGGACTACGGAACTTCCTTTACATCGTCGAAAAGACTACGCAACTTTCTTGACATTGTAGCAGAGACCACGCAACTTTCTTCGCATCGTCGAAAAAACTACGAAAATGTTCGCTAGCACAATCTCTTCTAGATCCCATTCTCGATTACACTTTCACCTGCTCTCTAGATCTTACGGAGGAACAGCTTAATGAGCTTGAACATCTACAAATTGTATTTGGATAGTGCAAATATGATAATGTCACTCAGTCTGGTTCTAAGTTCATGTGGCTCCCTATACGCCTTCGCAGGAGTACTCACATCCTTTCTCTTCTCTACAAAATGTTGTTCAGGCCTCATTCCAGCACTGTCTCAGTAAACCTCTCCCAGCATCTATGAAGGTTTATGTACATTAGAAGCACCCTTTTGAACTCTTTATGGCGAAATGGGCATCCGTTCGGACATTTCGCCAATAGCATTTGGTACCAATACAACAGGGGAGAGCCAATTACTATTATACATTACATACATCTTACATGACTCTTTCTATCGTAATATAGTCATGAAAATGTTACAATAGTAGTAAGTAAGTAAAGGCTATTTTTATTTTAGATCTTATATACGTACATCGTAGAAGATGAAATGGCATTCCCAAACTCGCAGGCACTTAGGCGCACGCAGATAGAATCGAAATGCCATGAAGGTAACCTCCTAGCCTAATTTTTTTGTTGTTATTTTATAGAGAATATTTTATTATATAGATGTCGTTACTGGATTTTATACAACAAAGAAAATAGAACGAGATATCTATCAAAAAGTCAAACCAACTTTTAATTACTTTTCTTTGATATATCTAACATTGGTCGGCAACAAGGTTTTTTCTTCTTTATACTCATTGTGAGGATCGCTCTAAACGAAATTACCTTCGAAAGGGCTTTTGATTTAAAAATCCAATAAACTGTTTATTTGCTCAGGGTTTAACCAACTAGACCTGTTGGTTACTATACATTTTATATTAGGACTTAATAGCGAAAATATTGTACCACATAATTTAAGTTCATATCACAAAAAAACAAGGTGTATTAAAGTGGTTTGTATATCGCCAGACAAACACCTATACTTAGAAATTTTCTAATTCTATAATGAAAATCTACGTACGAGTTGCTGCTAGTAATCCCACTAATATTATAAATGTGAAAGTTTGGATGGATGGATGTATTTTTGTTACTCAATCACGCTAGAACGGCTGAACGGATCTGGATAAAATTTGGCACAAAAATAGATTATAGTCTGGAATAGCACATAGGCTACTTTTTAACCAGGTAAAATGTAAACGCGGGTAACACCACGGGGCGCAGCTAGTCTGTCATATTATGTGAATACACTCTTGGTAAATAGACAATAGAAAAATAAACAACACAAACAAAGCAAATATAGGTAGGTACATTGAAAAGATTCTTAAGATTCTCAGCAAAGTCTGATATAAATTGTAGGTAAGTTCGAAGCAGCGCCACGACGCCTAATGAAAATTTACAGGTACACACTTATATGTACCGTGTACTGAAATTAATTTAGCACAATACAATATTAGTTTTACGAGCGCCCGCATACTGGGACGCAACTCGTGTAATTGTAATTATCAGTTTTAGCTTTAATATCTATATACATACGTACCAAATTCATATGCATTTCCACGTTTATCCTAGGATTCAAAAAGTTACATTGATTTTACGGTAGTAAATGTCAGTGGTTTGTTGTAATGTTAGGTTATAAGTTCAGTTTTTCCGACATCGCGACTTTTTAGCGGATTTAGTCGCGTAGTAACATGCAGTAACATGCAACATTTCATGCAGCAAGTCTTCCATCTTTGTAAGAGGAACGTAGAGAAGCATGGAGGGAATGCGTAGTGAATAATAAATACGCTCTATATTGGATTTGTGTGACAACCACCCGGCTCCTTCTTAAGTGGATTGCAGCGTTTTAGCGTATTTTACTTGTTGATCATAATCTGATTGCGAAATATTATGTTCATATGAAAATTAATGTGTTATTTTCCACGCGTAGTAACATCGTATGTTGACTATCTATCTATCTATCAGCCGAAAGACGTCCACTGCTGGACATAAGCCTCCCCCAATGATTTCCACACATCACGGTCCTCCGCCACTCGCATCCACCGGCTTCCCGCTACGCGTGTGATATCATCGGTCCACCTTGTGGGGGGCCGTCCTACACTTCGTCTTCCGTTTCGTGATCGCCATTCTAGAACCTTTCTGCCCCAACGGCCATCGGTTTTGCGAGATATGTGCCCTGCCCACTACCACTTCAACTTTGAAATTCTCAGAAAGTATGTTGACTATCGATTCCTTTTGCATGTTAGGCAAGACGAGATGAGAGTTTTTCAGGAAAATTCAGGCACATTGAATGCGCTATGTTAAAACGTTTTGTTGTTTTCATTGGATAAGAAAGCTGGTATCAGAGAAATTATTTTTAATTTCACCGTCACAAAAATGGCTCCGTTTCATTATTTTCTATTCCGTGCTTTTATTTTTTATCGTAGATACATTTCCAGATACACATACAATTTATAATTAAACCACATAAATTCAATTTAGTATTTTTCTCGACATTCGCTCTGTGTGTAGTGCACTTCCCGCACTTTACTTTAGTCTGTATAAAGGCAAATGGATTAGCGGCTTTTAACGTAACCGACGGACTGACAGAGCCCCATGCATATAGGGGAGCTTACAGCATCCATTTACTCGCTAAACTTACGGATGTACGAGTATATCAAATGTGAACTGGCATATTCTTTTGAAGTTTCGTATATACTTAAGAAATTATAAAATATTGTGATTATTAAGTGTGTAAGATATTTTTAATTTAAAAGAGCTTCGTTACTTTGGATCTTACTAGTCAGTATTCTTACTAGTCAGTATTCTTACTAGTCAGTATTCTTACTAGTCAGTATTCTTACTAGTCAGTATTCTTACTAGTCAGTATTCTTACTAGTCAGTATTCTTACTAGTTGCACAGCTGGTATAAAGTCTACGAGGTGGAAATTATTTAAATGGTTTTTAGTCTTAAGACATACCTATTGCCTAATCCCCCTCGCATTAAGCGGAGGCCCGTGCCTAAAAGTTGGATATTATAAGGGCTAGTATTATTATTTATAACATAAGCCGTTGAATAGAAAAAAAATGTCTCTTCTACAGTTTATGCTGGGACTATCCGATAAGCTTTCAACGGCAGTTCTAGTTCTGTTCATCGACGTTCCCATCTGCAGCAGCAAATAAATAACGGCTAGCTTCTGACTTGTTTATAGACCCGCTGAAATGTTCTATTGCTAGTGTTGTGCGTTCTAGTACTTTGTAAGTCTGCTATCAACTCGTCGTCGGAATATGTCGACATAAATTTGAACAGGCGTACGTACGATAGATAGGTATTTGTATATTGAGAGATAAGAATATTTTTGTAATCTAGTTGCATACTAGTTAACATATAAAGAAATGTTTAAAGATTCTCCGTCTTCACTTTAATCATATTTATTAATATGAGGATGAATGACTCTACCTATACTTTTTTCGATTAGCCATTGAGGTATAGAAGAAAGACCAACAACCAGAGGTCTATCATGATGAAAATACTTTATTATTAACCACCAAAGCCAGCTAGCAAAAGAAATTCAAAAGATATTAACGTCCAAAACTCTAGGCATGGCTACGGAATATTTCCAAACTTCGCCTGTCGTTTATAATATTATACCATTAAAAATAAGTTTATCACAATCATTTCTGAGAAATAATATTACTACAAACTGTAATGAGTTAAATGATGCTTGATTGGCCAAGTCACAATAAAAAATGGCTTGGGTGAAGTTAGGTCGCATTTCACCAGATTTAATTCAAAAATAGCTATCAATTTTGGTGTGTCACAAATATATAGTTTTTTTTTATTCGGGAAAAAGAATCCTTAGGAAATATGTGGTAAAAAACCCTAAAACAGCATTTTTTGTAAAAAAAACAGTAAGTATGTAATTATCTAAATAAGCTTATAATATTTTGACTTGACATTTATTATTATAATCCTAATATCCAAAGTCAGTAAAAGTTCAGTAAAGTGGCTTTACAAAAAGGCTTCTCAAAAGTGACAACCCTAGAGTAAGGCGAAATTTGAGAAACCCATGTTATCAAAACATTACCTAACTTTGACTAGACTAGACTAGGGAAGCAGCATTAGTGTCTTTAGAAAGCTAATCATACACGCAGTCGATAGTGTTAATACCAAAAACATAGATTTTCAAATGTTATGACAGCTGACCACTTAACTGTACCTAATCACAGAATCAGTTGCACGAGTGGAGACACTTTTTGCAACTGTGTCAAAATAGCCGCTTACTCTTTGACATAAAGTAAGCGCTTAGTAGCGTATCGTATAGCAGCATAGTGCTGGCGCAAGAAGAATTGCGATGTTACTGACTAAAAAATTGCTAGTTTGTTTAAAAAAAAAAAATGTTTTTTTTTGTTTCTAGGCGAAGTTAGGTTAGAAAGGCGAAATTAGAGGGATTGCCTGTAGTATCCAGACTTCCCTAATATTCTAAAGGGGCTTCGATTAACATTATTTCATATATAGTTACATGTTTAAACCGCAACGTGCTTAATCCATAACACAAGCACAATATTATACACGTGTCTGCAAACAACAGAATGGTGTTTTGGTTATATAAATCATTTATGTAAACAATGAACAATATGCGTGAACAATTTATAATGTGGACAGCATGTTATACTTCAGAAATAACGGCGAAATTGATACGAAAGTCGGTAACGTAGCATATTTCATAAGTATCCATCACGCCTGTAATCCCCAGAGGGGTAGACAGGGGTGCACTTCAGTGCACCCACAATTTGTCCATGTTTTTTGGTTCCAAGTAATATAGCATATTGCCATTATACCAGGAACGCTCCTCCTCAATATGAGGAGGACTTAGGTTAAAGTCCACCACGCTGGCCCAGAGTGATGTGATGAACTTCAGACGACTTTCCAGACTTGGAAGTTTACTCACGATATACTCTACTGGTGGTAGGCTTCGGCCGTGGCTAGTCACCACCCACTGAACAAAGCCATGTCGCCAAGCGGCCTAGCCGTGTTCCGGCATGATGTTCGGTGTTGCCATTCATGTCTGGCGGGTCAGATCAGTTGCGCTGCATGTGCCTAGTGAATGTAGCGTCTCGATCTACTGCCGCCTTCCTACCTAGGCAAGTATGCTCCATCGTAGATCTCATCGTCACTTACCATCAGGTGAGATCGAGATCAAATACTTGCCTATAATGTAATTAAAATTAAATTTGCCTTCACCGTACAGCAAGTGAGAATTATTATCGAAAATGGGACACGCACATGAAAATCTGAAAATATCAAAGCAGCGAGCCGCGGTAAAAACCTGCTATCTTGTCTCCAAGGCGAGGGTTCTACCTACATACCTATATATATACATTTACTATAGGTAGATATTTACCTACTTAAAATATTGTGTCGGATTGAAGTATGATGCTTGAAATAAAGCATTGGATGGTGTATGCTAGTCACACTATTTGGAATGAATACAATATTTCTCCGTCATAATATGTCGCCTCATTGCTGCACCAAGATCTGTCCTGAATGCTTCCATAAGGCTCGGTTGCTGGCGTTGTCCCTAGACACTAAGATCGTCTCTCGATTGCTTGGCGTATCGTCATAATCATTTAAAAAAATATGGATAATGTATGGACTAGTAGGGCGAAGTGTTACCTACGTGAAAATGAGTTCAAAACTTCGTCGGCGGGATATTTTACATTCGCACTTTATAAAAGCTGAGCTGGGACTTACTAAAAATATACTGATAATTTTATGTTCTTAGTATGTTAACATTTTCATTAAAAAATACACGTAGGAAATATTTATCTACGTAGATGGTATAATTTATTGAAAGACATCATAAAATCAGCTCGCCAGCAATTATAAAGAGCTGGTTGATTTAGCCCACACCTAACACAAGCTTAAGCTTAGTTGGACGGGGTAACCGGACTGTCAGTAATGACATCACTTACCAGTAACCTTTACATGTTTTGTAAATATAATTTGGTTGCAGCATAGAAATTTAATATTACAAACAGCTTGAACTACTGAGCCATTTGTACCATACAAAAACCGCTCGGCGATTCCATCGACGTAGTCGGTGGCGTTCCTGCAATCAGTCTGAAACGTTGGTGCGCTGCAATTTGCGTGGCTGTGGTGCATAAAAGCTATTCTCGTGCCTTCGACGTAGCCAAGTTTCCACTCTGAACAAGGAGCTAACTAGCCCGACAATGTTACCGTAGATAATGTACTCAATTCGTCCTGTATTAAAGCGCCCGGAGCGGAGCGGAGTGTCGATTTACATTAAAACTATAAACACAGTGTGTCACACTAGATTGGGATAATTACAATTTAACCTATGCATGTTTGTTCGAAACCACTTTAAGAAACATATTATTATACCTTCCATTTTTCAACGTGATAAAGTATTACATTAAGTAAAAGATTTTCGAGATTCCAACACGAACACAATCCACCTAGTTATATACACTCAGCTACGCTACAAAATTCGCCAACATTAGTACAACGTTATGCATTATACAGCGATGCCAAGGAGTAATCTAGTAGCTACGTCAGCGACGGCTAGGTCAGACTTCATTGCAGAGCTTAATTTTACGCCTCCGCAGACCGTCTCCAAACGGAATAGAACTATCAAACATCCAAGGAAAAAAGGCAGTTCTTAGTTATACGATGGTAGGTATACTGGCGATGCCATTACGTTGAGTAAGTGGAGCCGTCGCTTTGAAGGCAACAGTAGGGAAGTAGTAACGGTCCATCGACAGATATTATTTTCTCCTCCACTCAGTGTCTTTACTAGGTCTTTACGTAGAGAATGCGCCGCTACACCACTCGGCGGGAGCAAACTGAATTAGGAACGTTTTTCTTCATTTTATATCTCGCGCCTCCTAAGGAGCGGTGAAGTGTTGAATTATTGAAGTTACTTTATTTTATAAAACGATCTCGCCTCCAGGAGATTTCTGTTTACTTTGTCGCAAAACGTTTTCCGCGTTCCCGTTTCATATTCATACAAATTGATAGTAAGTCGATTTCCATTCGGCATTCGTGTTTTATTAAAGGGAATGAGGGCGCGTTATTGGAAAGTTGGTTGGTAGCGTGTTCGAGTGACAACTGAATAAAAATCATTTAAACACAAAATCACAATTTGAGACAATCAATATCCATCTTACATTCGACAAGGAAGTGAATAATCAGTGTGTTTGTATATTTTACGTATATCCAATCTTATGGAAACACGAAAGCCGCATAATGTATTCAACTGCTCCTATCTCCCCTCTCGTGAATTTTCTTAGGGAATAAACATTTCTAAGTTCGCCAAGGTATCAGCCTTTTTGGCGTATGTAGCCAATACACCCGGTGTTCCTTTTCATTAAGCTACCACGCACAATATTGCTGACCGCTCGTAAACTTGTACAGAGGTGGACGCCACCGAGGCTTTGTTACCCTTTACGTCCGTCCGCCGAACTAATGAGCCTGAAGGAAAAATACGTTGAATGAAATGCCAGAACTCAAAATATATCGTATGTAGGTATCTACTAGACGGCGAACAATTACAAATTCAGAAATACAATACAGAGGATGGCGATATTTTAACGCTGTGGCTGTTTCTCCTCTAATTAGCTGCTGATAATGTTTTGTTGTTCCTACAAAGGATATGCCATTCTTTGTTCTTTTGTCTGGGTATTGTTACATAGGTAAGGATACAAGCTTTTTCCGTCTTATATAGATTATTTGCTATTCGTCTCAGAATAAAATGTAAGAAAATATTACTTTCAAATCGTGACTTTATTTTTACGAAAATAATACAATGCGTTGTGTTTATACATTTTTGTTGGTAGGTACTTACCTCGATGTACGTTAGTTACACAGCTTATCTACATAGGTTATTCATGAAGTAACTAGTGATACATACGTGAAGCTTTCAACTGTTATGTTCAAGACAGCATTTCCTCCTAAGATAGCAAGAACAGATCAGAATAATCGCAGTAAATAGCAACGTTTTTCAACATAAACGACACTGAGAATAATTAGGTAGGTTTGTTGGAAATGATTTGGCCGAATCGGCCGGATTTTTTTTTATTTATGACAATTAGAATATACAATAACAGTTAAACTAAATTGGATTTTTTTTTAAATAGTATGACAACAAACTATGTATCAAAAAGACCTTGTCCGCGTGGAATGGTGGCAAGAATGTTGGCTGCATTTCCTCCCTATATTATCAAGCTAATTTTAGGATGTTTTAATTTAATATACGTAGTTACTTAGTTATTATATGTATATAACTTATTATAAAAAGTTTAGCTTCATCGACTCAATTCAGGGAAACCAACAAGCAACCGATAAGTTATCTACAACTTATTGCTATTAAAATTTGCTGCTCAAAAAGGCTGATACAAAGTTATTGATTATCACAGTCATTATTTTGTTTTATTCACTAACCAAAATTGATGACGTCACTTTTTGGGGTTTTATGCATACTTAAGGAGCTATATTTACAAAATCTTTATTTTTAGCGATTTTTAGCGGAAATTAGGCGCCCGTTCAATCCAAGAGATTTCCCGTCCGACACGTGTAGGGCCGGTCGTTACGTACGTTTTATTGTAGTAGTTAAAGTCAACCTTTCACGGAATTATTTATTGACCTAGTTGGAACTCTTGGAAGTTATTTTTTCATGTAGATCTTGTAAGGACATCATGAACATGGCCCGCTCAATTGAAACGCTAGGCATTGAGCAAATGTTGTGTTTTGATCGTTAAAATAATAATTTAGTCGTTTTTCTCAAGTATCGCCTGCATGAACTATTGTACGATTTAAATATGTATAAAGCTTTAAAAAAAAGCAAATTGTATACTAAAATCTCACAACCAGCAATAATCGCACCTCGGATTAACCTCATCGGTTACGATACTGTTCTGTGTGTTCAAGCATCATTTTAACAGAGTTTACACTATGAGTTAGTTTACGGTTAGAAATATATAATAGGGCAGTATCATCACGCTGTGACATCTGGATCTCAACGGTTGCTCGAGTGGAGCCGCAGGCAAAATCTAGTCACTAATGTAATAAAACAAACTATAATATATACACTTTTGTATAAAGCGTTATATTTAGTGCCATCTGTATGCGGCGTAGTGAATGTGGTTATTGAAGCGAGAATAAAGAGGTCGCTACGGGGCAATTCGGAGTTGTGGGTGTTAAAGATTCTGCCAACGAGCACTACAAAGTTGCCATCATAGCACTTGTGGGAACGAGGCGATCAGCCCCACTAGAAATGTGCTGCTGGCACATACAGGTGCTTTATATGCGAAAAATTAAACAGCAAAATAACGCATGAATTTTTGTGTTTATTTAATTAGATACCGCAAATGGAAACATTGTACGTATGAAACCTGATGTTCGATTTCTCTTAAAGGCGTTTAGTAACAATCAAAACATAAACAGTTCATCGTCAGCCATTTTTCATTGGAAACAATCTTCATTAACCTGTAAAAATAATGTTTATTATAGAAAATCGTAAGTTAAAAACTTATTTAGTTTAGGTGCCAATCAGTAACTCTCATCATAATCGTGTGTTTGTAAGTTTAAAAAATTCTTCAATTCCACGCTCACCCGTGGGTGAATGCTCATTAGATATCATTGTCTTAATATTTACCCTTAATCAATCTATCACTGGCATCGACGTCCGCGTCACTGTTGTTTGAGCTCGAACCGCTGCTGTCACCGACCAAGGTTTTGTTATCGACTTTCTCGCCTTGTTGGGTTTGATCGCCACTCAAATCTGTAAGAAATACCGTTAATATCAGTGTTACTGTTGAAACAATCATCAGTGAACTACGGCGTGGGTCATTTGATTAAAATGAACACATGCGTGCATAAAGTATGCGGGTGCCGCAGTGCATGTCCCGTGTGCATTTTGAAACTCAGGGGCCTCCTCGACTTCGTGTGAACAAATCGGCTTTCAGCGGTGGTCCAATGAATGGTATATGTGTAACTTACCGGCTTGCAGACTCTGCAACAATGAAACAAAAGTATTAAAAACAATTTCGCCAACTACAACTCTTGTATCATGAGTGCCCATAATGGACCGGGGACGACTCCTATTTATAATTATTTAAGTATGAGTATGTAGATATCAAACGTCCATGACTCGGGTACAAACTATCGTGCTTATCACACAAAATTTACTCCTGCCCTGATCTTCGGTACGGAAAGCAGG
This sequence comes from Pheosia gnoma, assembly GCA_905404115.1. Taxonomy (NCBI): domain Eukaryota; kingdom Metazoa; phylum Arthropoda; class Insecta; order Lepidoptera; family Notodontidae; genus Pheosia; species Pheosia gnoma. The sequence continues at coordinate 5,906,062 of FR989906.1, read as the reverse complement.
ATCATAACTAACTGTGCCAATCGGGTGCATATATTTCAAATATGTGGACACTTTTTAATCGACCTCAAGAATATTCCTAATTATTATTTAAAAAAAAGCTTAAAGTAACAAAAATATAAAACGAATATTATTAGTATCTTTATATATATATTTTTTTGTTAAGTAAAAGGGAATGTTATAACTATTTAATTAAATCCCAGCATTATATTAAATTGGGTTTCTAGTCCTTGAAAATAAATAATATTAAAAATAACCACTTACCTCTGAAATCAGGAGAGCAGAAACAAAAACGAAGACGAATAATTTGAACATCTTGAGGGTTTTGAACTTTTCAGTTGCACTGTGACTCTCATCGGGTGGCCCGGTGCTTATATACCGACGCCTAAGTACCTAGAATATTCCATTTCACGAAAAAAATAAGTAATTTCAATATTAGCTCATCTGGTGATACTGTCGTACGTATTTAAGGGTAAATATTTAAGAAAAAGTACAGCGACAAGCAAAAGTGTAACTTGAAAAACAATTAGCTAGCATTCTGAGTTATTATTTCTACTTAAATATGCAACAGAGATCATTTCATCTAAATAACGGTTGTCACCTACATGTATATGGCTTAAGGTAAACGTTAGTGAAGTTAAAGTAAATGGAAGAAAGATACACTTTGGTTTACTCATAATAAATAAATCGGTTTCTATATTTATTGATTCTACTGTTATTGAGTGCTCAGAATATATTAATTTACTATTTATTCTGATAATAGGTACTTAATAGATAGCGATAAGATGAATAAGTTCAATTACTACAAATGACATAGACAAAATACTTTTATTATAATTAGTATTCTAGTGTATAGATCCAAAGTAGATCTATATTTTAATAGTGGCTAAGGGTAGAGCTCACGACTCCGACGCTTAGAATTAACATAAACAATTCAACCATTAAAAGTTATTTTTCAAGTATTCGAATAGGTAGGTTCCAACCTACTAAATATTGGAAACATTTATGCCAACAATGAATTTATCCAACTTAGAACTATCCGCACCTCCATATTAAATCTAAAATAATTATATTCATTAATATCACCAGTTAATATTATTCAATTGATAATACATGTATTTAGCTAGTTTGATAAATTTATGATAGAAAGTTATCTTAGGCGTATTTTCAATGAAAGAAGTTGTGGGAGTCACAGCTACACGTCCGACCATCATAGCGCATCGTTACGATCTGCGAGCGTGGAACGCGCGCGACGCGTTTTATACGGGCGCATTATTATATAGTTGCCCTATCCTGCTCGCACGCGCGCTCATTGGTCAATCGTTAATTGTTAACTCATTTGTTGTACTACGTGTTAGGTTAAGACTTTTGTAAATATATTTAGTGTATTTTGTAAATAAATCATGTTCGTTCATACTCTTGTTCCGGATTATTATTCAGTTAGTAGCCATAACGCTACAAGTGGTGACCCGAACGTTACTCTGGACAAGATACCGAAGATGGCACATGAAGAACATCCTGAGGAATCCCTGAAGCTCGAGAAGTCTGCCTACGAGCTCGCTGCCATCTCCATACAATCCAGACTGTTACCTTTCTGGAGAGAAATTCCCCGCGCCTGGTTCATACAATTTGAAGCTGTCGTCGATCCTCAGAAGACATCAGACGACCAGAAGTTCCGCTACGTTCTGCAACAGTTGCAAACAATCGATCTCCAGCATCTCACTGATATACTGTACAACCCGCCAGCCTCCGATAAATACGCAGCGATCAAGAATCGATTACTCGCCGTATACGACAAGTCCGAGGTGAAGAACTTTCAGAAGCTGATAAGTGGCCTGGAACTCGGCGACCAGAAACCATCACAATTATTGCGCAAGATGCGTGAACTCGGCGGTGGCCTGATCACAGAAGAAGGCTTAAGAATAGAGTGGTTGAACCAGCTGCCGACGCAGATACGCGTAGTACTGTCCATCAACACAGAATCTTCTCTGGACACACTCGCCGAAATGGCTGACAAGATGACAGAGTATTCCGGCAGTTTGAACATCTCGGCAGTATCTACACAAGCCATTCCCGCAACATCAAGCTCTGCTGATCCCGCTTCCACACACTTCGAGGTGCTATCGAAGCAATTAGAAAAATTGTCGCTTGAGATCGCCGAGCTACGAAATCATCGCGGTCGACCCAGATATCGCCATCCCGCTCACTCCCGCTCTCGCTCACGCTCGAAGTCGGCAATGAAGAATCCGAACGAGTGGATATGCAAGTACCACTACAGATTTGGCGACAACGCGAAACGTTGTTTATCACCGTGTGCAAAACGCCAATCATCAAAGTCGGAAAACTAACAGAGGCACCGACCGTGGCGGACGTCGGTGTTAACGCAAGAACCAATCGCCTATGTGTTCACGATCGCAACACATCCTTACGTTTCCTCGTGGACACCGGAGCCGACATCTCTGTTTTGGCTGCTTCTCAATTTCGGAAGAAAAAACCGACACCGAGCGCCTACAAATTATATGCAGCTAACAATACACCGATCAACACATATGGTGAGAAAACCATCCAACTGAACTTCGGCCTCCGACGCCATTTTAGTTGGACCTTCATCGTTGCTGACGTGAAGACTTCGATCCTTGGAGCAGATTTTCTTCGCCACTACAAACTGCTAGTCGACTTACATCGCAAGAAACTCATCGATCAAGTCACCGATCTATCAATAGACGCCGTAGAAGTAACAACAGCTCAAGAAACTGTTCACGTCCTCTCCGACAGTCACACATACCACGACATACTCAAAGTGTATCCAGACGTACTTCGCCCCATGACTTTGAAGACTCCGGCAAGACATCAAGTCGTTCATCACATCGAGACGACGGGCGCCCCTCTCGCTGTACGGTGCCGCCCGTTGCCGCCAGAAAAGTATAAGGCGGTAAAAGAAGAATTCGAGCGCATGATTGAAATGGGCATCTGCCAGCCATCAAAGAGTCCATGGGCGAGTCCACTCCATGTAGTGAAGAAAAAGGACGGCAATCTACGTGTATGTGGAGACTACAGACGACTAAACGCAGTAACATTACCTGATCGATACCCGATACCGCGCATTCAAGACTTCACTTATCAACTCAGCAATAAGAAGATCTTCTCTAAACTTGATTTGAAGATGGCGTATTATTGGATACCCATCAATCCAGAAGATGCACAGAAGACAGCAATAATCACGCCATTTGGGCTGTTCGAGTTCAACTGCATGACGTTTGGACTACGTAATGCTAGCCAGACATTCCAACGATTTATGCACGAAGTTCTACGCGGCATCGAAGGCTGTTTCTCATTCATCGATGACATCCTACTGTTCTCTGAAGACGAGTCTAGTCATGAAGCACTTTTGCATGAAGTACTCGATCGACTGAACAAATACGGTGTAACACTCAGCGTCGAAAAATGTGAATTTGCTAAGACGAAGATCAACTTTCTCGGCTACGAAGTCACTGCTGACGGAATCAAGCCGACAGACGAACGCACCCAAATCATCTCTGAATACCCACAGCCGAAGACAGTCATCGAGTTGCGACGCTTTCTCGGTATGATAAACTTTTATCGAGATTGTCTACCACATCAAGCGCACCTACAGAGTGAACTAAACGCATATCTACACAATACGAAGAAAAATGATAAGACGCCGATCACATGAACGCCCGCAGCCGAACTAGCTTTTCAAAAGTGCCGGCAAAGCATTTTGGAAGCGACAACGCTCACGTATCCCAGCGTCGGCGCTCCGTTAAGCATCATGACCGACGCATCAGATCACAGCCTCGGTGCGGTCCTGCAACAACGAGTAGAGAACTCTTGGAAGCCGTTAGCATTTTTCTCTAAAGCAATGAGTGCAACACAACGTCGATACAGCGTGTATGATCGCGAGCTATTAGCGATCTACACGGCTGTTAAGCACTTCCGTCGACTCATTGAAGGCTGTGACGTCACGATCTACACGGATCACAAGCCCCTATCCTATGCACTGTCGAGACCACCGAGCAGCAGTGATACACCACGTCGCGAGCGTCAGCTACACTTCGTCAGCCAGTTTTGCTCGAAAATCAAGTACGTGAAAGGGGAAGATAACTCTGTCGCCGACGCACTATCACGGATTGAAGATATAGAATGTCCCGCGAACATAGACTACGACAAGTTATCCCACGATCAACAACTAGATGAAGAGTTGAAACGATTAAAACAGCAGTCAAACTTGAAATTCGTCAACGTCACTTTACCCGGTCTCCATCAACCAATCACGTGCGAGTACTCGACAACGACGCATCGTCCCTACTTGCCGTTGGCATATCGTTACGCTGCCTACAAAGCACAACACGATCTATGTCATCCTGGTGTTCGAGCAACTAGGAAGTTAGTCACTTCGAAGTTCTTCTGGACTTCAATGAACAAGGACCTGACTACATGGGCGAGAAACTGCATCAGCTGTCAACGATCGAAAGTTCAACGACACGTCATCACGCCATTGAAGGATTTTCCAGTATCAGACCGTTTCGAGCATGTACATATAGACATAGTTGGCCCGCTCAGATTGTCAAATGAATATCGATACTGCATCACGATGATAGACAGATGTACGAAATGGCCAGAAGCTGTACCAGTTCGAGACATCACCGCCGAAGTCGTTGCCAAAGCGTTCTATGAAAATTGGATTACAAGATTCGGTTGCCCTCTACGAATATCTACCGATCAGGGCAGACAATTTGAGTCATCTTTATTCAAGGCTCTAGCAAGAACACTTGGCATCACTCGCATACGTACCACAGCATTTCACCCACAGTCAAACGGACAGATTGAACGCTGGCATCGCACATTGAAAAGTGCACTAATGGCTAGAGGCGCAACAACTAATTGGAGCGATGATCTACCTATTGTACTGCTTGGTCTACGTACAGCGCTACGTGGTGACAACAACGTCAGTCCCGCGCTCATGACCTACGGCACTACACTTCGCGTTCCATCGGATTTCATCGCACCGGCTAGTTCATCGCAACGCATGGACGACGTACAGTTTGTACAGCGCCTAAGTGAGTGCATGAGATCACTCACACCGATACCCCGGAACAAAACTCCGACATCGCAACCGTTCATATACAAGGATTTGGCAAGTTGTACACACGTGTTCGTACGCAACGACACCGTGCGATCACCGTTGATACCACCGTATGACGGACCGTATCCAGTCCTGCAGAGGCATGAAAAATTCTTCAAGATTCAGATGCCACACCGAGTTACAGTTGTCTCGCTGGATAGACTAAAACCAGCCTACATCTGTAATGAAAGTCATGAAGATATCGAGTCATCTCCAGTACGCCACGCAACCAGTGAAACACGCACAGTACCAGCATCTACGACGCCTGCGAGTCAAGCATATGTGACAAGATCGGGCAGAGTCATCAAACCTAATGTACGGTTTGCTTGAAGGGGGGTACTGTGGGAGTCACAGCTACACGTCCGACCATCATAGCGCATCGTTACGATCTGCGAGCGTGGAACGCGCGCGACGCGTTTTATACGGGCGCATTATTATATAGTTGCCCTATCCTGCTCGCACGCGCGCTCATTGGTCAATCGTTAATTGTTAACTCATTTGTTGTACTACGTGTTAGGTTAAGACTTTTGTAAATATATTTAGTGTATTTTGTAAATAAATCATGTTCGTTCATACTCTTGTTCCGGATTATTATTCAGTTAGTAGCCATAACGCTACAAAGTAATAGTAAAAGAATAGCGGTAAGAAAAATAAAAAGAATAATCAAAGTATAGTATAAAAAATAGCGGTAAGAAAAACAAAAGGAATAATCAAAGAATAGTATAAAAAATAGCGGTAAGAAAAACAAAAGGAATAATCAAAGAATAGTATAAAAAATAGCGGTAAGAAAAACAAAAGGAATAATCAAGGTATAGTATAAAAAAAGTTCAAACTTATTTATCACTATTTATTCAAACTATGTGCTACTACTTATACTATTTATACTTATTTATCATAATTAACTTGTGCAGATCGTAACGATGCGCTATGATGGTCGGACGTGTAGCTGTGACTCCCACAATATTTTAAGATGTGGTAATTGGGCGGGAGTCCCTATTGGTGTTCTCTGCTCAAGTGAAGTAAGAGATACAACCATGATGTTATACCTAATCTTAACTGGATAATAAAGTACTTTGTAAAGGTACTGGACTTGGAAGCTGGAGGATTCCTGATAGTCTCAAGCTGTCCAAATGTTTGGATTGTTAAAGATTTAAAATGCTTGGTTTAATAAAACCAAATCAGCCGGGATGCTGGAGTTTGAAAATTAATGTAACAGCCGGGAAGCTGCCTGAATGTTGCAATGTTTATCTGCCTTGGTTATAATCATATAATTGTTTTACTATGATCTAATATAATGTTATGGTCAATATATGTACTCAATACAATTATTATATATTGACTTGGCGGAGGGAGAAGGATCGTCTGGAATGTCGCCTTCTACTAAAACAGGCGGGGCGAGGAGCTTGTTTTTCTTACCGCTATTTTTTATACTATGCTTTGATTATTCCTTTTGTTTTTCTTACCGCTGTTTTTTATACTATACCTTGATTATTCCTTTTGTTTTTCTTACCGCTATTTTTTATACTATTCTTTGATTATTCCTTTTGTTTTTCTTACCGCTATTTTTTATACTATTCTTTGATTATTCCTTTTGTTTTTCTTACCGCTATTTTTTATACTATACTTTGATTATTCTTTTTATTTTTCTTACCGCTATTCTTTTACTATTACTTTGTAGCGTTATGGCTACTAACTGAATAATAATCCGGAACAAGAGTATGAACGAACATGATTTATTTACAAAATACACTAAATATATTTACAAAAGTCTTAACCTAACACGTAGTACAACAAATGAGTTAACAATTAACGATTGACCAATGAGCGCGCGTGCGAGCAGGATAGGGCAACTATATAATAATGCGCCCGTATAAAACGCGTCGCGCGCGTTCCACGCTCGCAGATCGTAACGATGCGCTATGATGGTCGGACGTGTAGCTGTGACTCCCACAATATCATAGATTAGTATGCAAAAACGATAAGTCCAGCTAGTGACTGCAGATAGCAACTCTATCATCTACTGTTTAGTGATTGCTATCAGGGTCTACCGCCCCACTGTGTAGCCAAATCTACCAGATTCACCCACTATGTAACAACTCATTTACGATATAATTTATAAGTATAGACTTTCCACCAGATTCAATCCATCCAGAATCTCAATACTGAACCAAACGTCAGATTATTAAGTTAGTTATTTATCACGTTATATATTTAAGATTGAATAATAATCAACATGAAAGTAGATACATTTAAATAAAGTAGGTAAGTATATCAAACTTTAACCTTGATTTAATATTATCACTATTGAATACATGGAACAAATGAATCTACCACTCGCTCGGAAACCTAGTCCAATGGAGAAGAGCGAGCGAGAAACTCCATGGATTAGCAAAAGGGTCCCTACCTACATGCCTAATTGTTAATCCTACTATCCTATCACCTATTAATTTACTTAAACATTTGTCCCTATTGCCAACAGACCAACCGCACCTATTACCAATCGCAAGTATCGACCTACCCGCATCTAGAATAATAAAAGTAAAAGAAGATTCCTACGAAATTCCTGGTTTCCCAACACGTATTAATTTATCTAAATCTGTATCCCTATAGCCTATCAAACAAACCGTATCAACCGCCTAATCAATAAACCATACCTATCGCCAGTCAACTGTATCAACTTACCCGCCTATAATAATAAATATAATTATATGAAGTATTCTATGGAAATATACCTAGTCAAGGATCCTACACTACCTACCACTTCTAAATATGTATTCAGCAAAACTAGAGATAAACGTCACTTTTACATTTAAACATGTATGTCTTTGGTCCCAGACACCCAGGACTGGAAAGGCGATACACAAGCGAAACATTCCCCAACACAATTTAACATTCATTTAAAATTACAAAATAATTCCCTTTATTCACTGCACTAAAGAACAACCCAAATTAAAATACAAATACCCTATTCAATGAATAATTAAAGACAATTTAAAACAGAAAAAGCATATACACAATTCAAACACCAAGAAATTTGAATGCAAAATCAGATTAAAAAGTACTTACCAATGATCGCTTGTGCAGCTCAGGACCGCAAGACGTAAAGAATTCGCTCTCTCCAACAGACAATGATCGCCTGTGCAGCTCCGGACCGCAAGACGTAAAGAATAAAAGCCCCGTAATGAATGGCGCAACGCCCCCCATAGTAGTTCCCTGACACCACATTTCTACCCTCAACTCCATAAGATTCAAGCGCTCAAAGTCACGCACGCATCGGCGTCGCCAACACTATCAATAATGTCCATGCTCGACACTTATTGTAGTAGTACGGCACCCCACACCATCAGTACCTTGATGGAAACCAAGCCAGTTTTGTACGGAATGGGAAAGATCACTCTATTTGTAGTATCTACGCCCAGTCAACAATGAGATATTCTACAATATCAATATTTCTATAGGAAAGTATGAATGTTCCCCACATATCGGAACGCATCAAGACATCAATATAATCTATATCCAGTTCACAACGATGGGATGAAGCGACCCACACTATCAATAATTCCAATTAAAATCAAGATTTCATAATAATATAATCTATAATAACAATGCATTTTAAAGTTAATAATTTATAATGTTCGTAGAACTATTTTGTTTTTAAGGAATTTAATATATCTGTTTGTTTAAAGAATACAATAACGAAACGCATCCCGTCTGACAGTGTCCATCTAACGTCAAATATATTAAATGTCAACAAGTTATTCGTTCCTCACCGTCATCTACATCCAAGTTTATGACACTAGCATCACAGACACTGGCAGAATTGTGGCAATTAGCTGCAAACGCCAATAACTAAGAAGAAGAAGAAGTTCGGTTTGTAAACAAAGTTTTGAAAACTTTTAGTTAGAACATGAACGATTCTCATTTATGCAATTATTATTGTGTTTTTTCCTCAGATTAAAGTAATTTATAATTTTATATTTTACCTATCAAATCCCTCATTAACTGTTGTCAAGAACATTGACTAACATGAAGGAAGTTATATATTTTGAGGCATGAATTGCGAGGTATCTTCTCGTCCAAGTTCCCTCAGTGTCTCAAGACACTACAATGATTGTACCCGTGTAGTGCAAGATGAGGCTTGTAGGCCTTTGTACGTACCAATCTGCACGAACGAAGTGCGGCGGTGCAACTTAGGGATAGGTTTCCATCTCATACAGGCGGAGAGCGTATACGTATACATATACTACAATTTCTAGCAAAATCTGTTTTTCTTTCTATACATCGTGACCCTTGGCCTCACATTAAAGTTTAGTACCCATTGTTTGATTAATTATAACGGCATTACAAAGAAGAAAAGTAGTAAACGGCACTATAAAATGCCTCATCCCCAAAATTATAGAAAGTGTTTGTTCGTTTACTTACGGACACTTTCTATAATTTTGGAGATACATTTCAAATCCCTGGTTCATTTACTTTGATTGCCAGTGTTTTCACGTGTTAAAAAAGAACAATAAATAGGTATGGAAATAAAATAAATTCTCACAATTTAAAAACTACGTGGATATCCACCTGTATAACTGCCTGCCCGCCGGTCGCCTTCTGCGTTGTATTGCTCGTTGTATCTTCGGGGTGTCCGTATGGGATTTATTTCTAATAATAATGAAAACTACCGTGCTGCTGATTAGTGTTTTATGATCTCTATATCCATAGATAATACATAATTCTATATCCTTCTATATTAAGTTTTTTTATATCATAAACAAAAAACTAATTATCTGATCTAACGCTGCTTATGCATAGACGCTAATGAAAATAGATTATAGTAAGGGTTGCTATTCATTATCGGCAGCGCCATCTAATGTTCGTTTAAATAAGTATACCAAGAACACTTGATGGAGCTAACACCACTGTCTGCACATATTGTAACATTTTTAAATATTCTGTTTGCAATATGCATACATTGTATTCTTAAATTCGATACCAAATTAAATATCTAGGCAAATAGCCGTACATGTGCAAGGCCAGGACTGAAAAACAGACTAGCAGTTGTGCAAATTCTTAGATCATCATAATACTGAAAAAGAGTACCTAATTGCGTGGCAGAGAGCACGAAGGCGGCGCGTGTTCGAGTTGAAGAGAATTTCTCGTTGCGATGTGACACGTCAGCCGGTGTTCCGCAAGGCGATATTCTTTCCCCTCTTATTTATAAATATGCAAACGATCTCCTGATTCATTAACTGGCTAGACAGATTATCTGAATGTTTTAACATGATTAACACTGATCCCATTCACATAACAGCGTGGAGCAGTAATTTTGGCTTGAAAGTCTATATCTAAGTCTTTATCTATATATCTTTGGAAGCTCGCACCTAATTTCGAAGATTGATTGGTTAACAAAGTATCAATTCCCTACTCAAGTTCTGTAAAAAAATTGGACATGATAGTATTTCGTTGTATAAGTCGAGCTTCAGAGTTTCAAACCGCCAGACGTAAACTGTATGCTGCAGCGACATCGTCAAAAACACTACGTAACTTTCTTCAAATCGCCGAAAGGACTACGGAACTTCCTTTACATCGTCGAAAAGACTACGCAACTTTCTTGACATTGTAGCAAAGACCACGCAACTTTCTTCGCATCGTCGAAAAAACTACGAAAATGTTCGCTAGCACAATCTCTTCTAGATCCCATTCTCGATTACACTTTCACCTGCTCTCTAGATCTTACGGAGGAACAGCTTAATGAGCTTGAACATCTACAAATTGTATTTGGATAGTGCAAATATGATAATGTCACTCAGTCTGGTTCTAAGTTCATGTGGCTCCCTATACGCATTCGCAGGAGTACTCACATCCTTTCTCTTCTCTACAAAATGTTGTTCAGGCCTCATTCCAGCACTGTCTCAGTAAACCTCTCCCAGCATCTATGAAGGTTTATGTACATTAGAAGCACCCTTTTGAACTCTTTATGGCGAAATGGGCATCCGTTCGGACATTTCGCCAATAGCATTTGGTACCAATACAACAGGGGAGAGCCAATTACTATTATACATTACATACATCTTACATGACTCTTTCTATCGTAATATAGTCATGAAAATGTTACAATAGTAGTAAGTAAGTAAAGGCTATTTTTATTTTAGATCTTATATACGTACATCGTAGAAGATGAAATGGCATTCCCAAACTGGCAGGCACTTAGGCGCACGCAGATAGAATCAAAATGCCATGAAGGTAACCTCCTAGCTTAATTTTTTTGTTGTTATTTTATAGAGAATATTTTATTATATAGATGTCGTTACTGGATTTTATACAACAAAGAAAATAGAACGAGATATCTATCAAAAAGTCAAACCAACTTTTAATTACTTTTCTTTGATATATCTAACATTGGTCGGCAACAAGGTTTTTTTCTTCTTTATACTCATTGTGAGGATCGCTCTAAACGAAATTACCTTCGAAAGGGCTTTTGATTTAAAAATCCAATAAACTGTTTATTTGCTCAGAGTTTTAACCAACTAGACCTGTTGGTTACTATACATTTTATATTAGGACTTAATAGCGAAAATATTGTACCACATAATTTAAGTTCATATCACAAAAAAAACAAGGTGTATTAAAGTGGTTTGTATATCGCCAGACAAACACCTATACTTAGAAATTTTCTAATTCTATAATGAAAATCTACGTACGAGTTGCTGCTAGTAATCCCACTAATATTATAAATGTGAAAGTTTGGATGGATGGATGTATTTTTGTTACTCAATCACGCTAGAACGGCTGAACGGATCTGGATAAAATTTGGCACAAAAATAGATTATAGTCTGGAATAGCACATAGGCTACTTTTTAACCAGGTAAAATGTAAACGCGGGTAACACCGCGGGGCGCAGCTAGTCTGTCATATTATGTGAATACACTCTTGGTAAATAGACAATAGAAAAATAAACAACACAAACAAAGCAAATATAGGTAGGTACATTGAAAAGATTCTTAAGATTCTCAGCAAAGTCTGATATAAATTGTAGGTAAGTTCGAAGCAGCGCCACGACGCCTAATGAAAATTTACAGGTACACACTTATATGTACCGTGTACTGAAATTAATTTAGCACAATACAATATTAGTTTTACGAGCGCCCGCATACTGGGACGCAACTCGTGTAATTGTAATTATCAGTTTTAGCTTTAATATCTATATACATACGTACCAAATTCATATGCATTTCCACGTTTATCCTAGGATTCAAAAAGTTACATTGATTTTACGGTAGTAAATGTCAGTGGTTTGTTGTAATGTTAGGTTATAAGTTCAGTTTTTCCGACATCGCGACTTTTTAGCGGATTTAGTCGCGTAGTAACATGCAGTAACATGCAACATTTCATGCAGCAAGTCTTCCATCTTTGTAAGAGGAACGTAGAGAAGCATGGAGGGAATGCGTAGTGAATAATAAATACGCTCTATATTGGATTTGTGTGACAACCACCCGGCTCCTTCTTAAGTGGATTGCAGCGTTTTAGCGTATTTTACTTGTTGATCATAATCTGATTGCGAAATATTATGTTCATATGAAAATTAATGTGTTATTTTCCACGCGTAGTAACATAGTATGTTGACTATCTATCTATCTATCAGCCGAAAGACGTCCACTGCTGGACATAAGCCTCCCCCAATGATTTCCACACATCACGGTCCTCCGCCACTCGCATCCACCGGCTTCCCGCTACGCGTGTGATATCATCGGTCCACCTTGTGGGGGGCCGTCCTACACTTCGTCTTCCGTTTCGTGATCGCCATTCTAGAACCTTTCTGCCCCAACGGCCATCGGTTTTGCGAGATATGTGCCCTGCCCACTACCACTTCAACTTTGAAATTCTCAGAAAGTATGTTGACTATCGATTCCTTTTGCATGTTAGGCAAGACGAGATGAGAGTTTTTCAGGAAAATTCAGGCACATTGAATGCGCTATGTTAAAACGTTTTGTTGTTTTCATTGGATAAGAAAGCTGGTATCAGAGAAATTATTTTTAATTTCACCGTCACAAAAATGGCTCCGTTTCATTAATTTCTATTCCGTGCTTTTATTTTTTATCGTAGATACATTTCCAGATACACATACAATTTATAATTAAACCACATAAATTCAATTTAGTATTTTTCTCGACATTCGCTCTGTGTGTAGTGCACTTCCCGCACTTTACTTTAGTCTGGATAAAGGCAAATGGATTAGCGGCTTTTAACGTAACCGACGGACTGACAGAGCCCCATGCATATAGGGGAGCTTACAGCATCCATTTACTCGCTAAACTTACGGATGTACGAGTATATCAAATGTGAACTGGCATATTCTTTTGAAGTTTCGTATATACTTAACAAATTATAAAATATTGTGATTATTAAGTGTGTAAGATATTTCATCGACAGATATTATTTTCTCCTCCACTCAGTGTCTTTACTAGGTCTTTACGTAGAGAATGCGCCGCTACACCACTCGGCGGGAGCAAACTGAATTAGGAACGTTTTTCTTCATTTTATATCTCGCGCCTCCTAAGGAGCGGTGAAGTGTTGAATTATTGAAGTTACTTTATTTTATAAAACGATCTCGCCTCCAGGAGATTTCTGTTTACTTTGTCGCAAAACGTTTTCCGCGTTCCCGTTTCATATTCATACAAATTGATAGTAAGTCGATTTCCATTCGGCATTCGTGTTTTATTAAAGGGAATGAGGGCGCGTTATTGGAAAGTTGGTTGGTAGCGTGTTCGAGTGACAACTGAATAAAAATCATTTAAACACAAAATCACAATTTGAGACAATCAATATCCATCTTACATTCGACAAGGAAGTGAATAATCAGTGTGTTTGTATATTTTACGTATATCCAATCTTATGGAAACACGAAAGCCGCATAATGTATTCAACTGCTCCTATCTCCCCTCTCGTGAATTTTCTTAGGGAATAAACATTTCTAAGTTCGCCAAGGTATCAGCCTTTTTGGCGTATGTAGCCAATACACCCGGTGTTCCTTTTCATTAAGCTACCACGCACAATATTGCTGACCGCTCGTAAACTTGTACAGAGGTGGACGCCACCGAGGCTTTGTTACCCTTTACGTCCGTCCGCCGAACTAATGAGCCTGAAGGAAAAATACGTTGAATGAAATGCCAGAACTCAAAATATATTGTATGTACTAGACGGCGAACAATTACAAATTCAACAAATACAATACAGAGGACGGCGATATTTTAACGCTGAGACTGTTTCTCCTCTAATTAGCTGCTGATAGTATTTTGTTGTTCCTATACAAAGGATATGCCATTCTTTGTTCTTTTGTCTGGGTATTGTTACATAGGTAAGGATATATGTTTTTCCGTCTTATATAGATTATTTGCTATTCGTCTCGGAATAAAATGTAAGAAAATATTACTTTCAAATCGTTTCTTTATTTTTTACGAAAATATTACAATTCGTTGTTTTTATAATTTTTTGTTGGTAGGTACTTACCTCAGATGTACGTTAGTTACACAGCTTATCTACCTATTAGGTTTAGGTTGTTCATAAAGTAACTAGGTATACACACACGAAGCTTTCAACTGTTAAGTTTAAGACATTTCCTCCTAAGATAGCAAGAAGAGATCAGAATAATCGCAGTAAATAGCAACGTTTTTCATTGACAATAATGAGGTAGGAGGTAATGTTGAAAATGCTTTGGCTGAATAATATATTTTGAAAGCTAGATTTTAAACCTAAAGTTAATGATGTTTTAATTTAATGTAGGTACCTACTTACTTATTAATTATATTTTGATAACTTATTATAATAAGTTTAGCTTGATCGACTCAATTCAGGGAAAACCAACAAGCAACCGATAAGTTATCTACAACTTATTGCTATTAAAATATGCTGCTCAAAAGGCTGATACAAATATTGTTTATCACTGTCATATTTTTGTTTTATTCACAAACCAAAATTGATGACGTAACTTTTTGGGTTTTTATGCATACTTAAGGAGCTATATTTACAAAATCGAATAAACAATTTAAAATAGTTTTTCAAACACAGTCAGAAAGTCTATTTGGTCAGTCAATGCAGGAAATTTACTTAAATATTTAGACCTACCAATATTAGGACTCCAAATTAGAATCATACAAAAATGCAAACCTTATGTTGTTTGATATCGATCTTTAAAATCCCTATGTGGGTAGTAGATACCTATGCCTTTATAATTATACATGGGAATTTAAGTCTTCGTATTGTTTAAAATTAAGACACCAGTCAGTTTTTTACCACCATGATTTGATGATTAGTAAAGTTAAGATAACGGAACCTGGAAGATATAGTGTGGGATAACCTCCCACATGGTAGACTGATAATTTACGTTGGAACCAAAAAGCCGATGGATGAAGTGGTAAAGGAAAGTGCTAGGTACCTACATATTCCATTTTGAAGCTTAGTCTTTGGGGAAACTAAGCCCATATTCAGCTACAGCCTGCAGGCGATATTTTCCAGCTATTTCATGGAAATTTCACAAAAGTAAACATTTTTCAAGTGTCAGTACGAAGAAGCGTGATGTTATTAAAATATTTCGCGTTATAAAAAAAAATAGCCATCCGGACCATTCCCAACCGAATCAGCAGGGCAGAGTTGGAGCTAGCTTTATCCTCATGAGAAATTAACGTTTCCATTAGTTTTAATTCACTCGCCGTTCGCGCGGTTCGTTATTCCTGCTTTATTTCATATAAAAATGCGTTAAAACATCGCCATTGCTCTCGGCTGCAATATAAAATCGAGATATTATGGAGTACTTATATATGTATAAAGAGTTACGGTGATGTCTCTCCGTAATGCTTTTGATGGTACCTAACATTATTTCGGACATATATCAAGAGGTGGAGATGTCTCCATAGAGCGCCTCGTAGTGCAGAGGAATGTTGAAGGTTAAAGACCACGCGGCAGATCAACTATGCGTTGGACCGACCAAGCCCCTATTAATTGTCCCTTTTATGAGTGGGTCTACATTACGTACTTACTTTTCCTCCATGGCCGGTTCGTTTGACAACTATGTATAGCTAGGTACCCAAGTAGTGTGTGATTGCTTTAGTAGCAATCAGGTTTCTACCTAAATAATTACGTTATTACATCGATTATCCAGTCAAGGGTCACAAAACTTGCAATCGGCTACAAAATAGAACCATGTTTGACAGGGTCAAGTAGAATAAAAATGTAAATAATTTTATTAAACAAGATCAAGAAATTTACATCACATCAATTTCCCGCTTCGTAAACTACCGCTACCTAGCAAAAAGTTCGAGATTTCCCGCCAAGAAGATCTAATAAAATCAAAAGGCGCGTTCTTAACCATGCTAAGTGTCTATGATTGTATAATATGTTAGTAACAATAAGCTAGGTTTTTGGTCATCCGTCATCCATCATCGTCATGCATTTTTCAACAATGGATGTTTATCTTGATATTGGTAGAGTATCTCCCGTTGGTTGTAAATAGTTGTTAGAACATGGATGAAGTAATTCTTCATCCATGTTCTGAACGCCTTGATAACTGTCAAGATTTGACAATGACATTACCTTGCTCGCGTTCCATTCCGTGCTGATATATATCTGCAAGCATTATTAATTTTTTAACTCTTTCTGTTACATGTTTTCTGCTATCGAGCTGTCTCATGCGGGTAGTGTGCAAACTTCAAAATCAGCTCTAGTTATACTTTACTTTGATTCAATCACTGACCTGACAAAATAAATGCGAATATTATTGACCTTGTTTGTTCACGGATCACACAGACTGGTTCATAGCGTGTTATAAAATATTTTTGCAATAGGTATTTACTGTTATTTCGTTCTATAAACAAACATATAATCGCAGTGGCAGGTTCTATTCAACCACAAACAAGGTAAGTAAGTACAAAGTGCGTATTAGTAGACAATAAAAATCCTGTAAACAATATATGAAATCGTACGCGTATGCCTTCCTTTCTAACAAGAATAAGCTAATTATGTATCTATTTCTGATAAATGATGACGTACCCACCAGTAGGTTATCGATTTCATTACCTACATATACATTTTAAAAACTAGTTGTTTGGCCCTTATGTTAGTGAAGTTAATTAACATTATATAGTTACCTATATAATGTAAATGACTCAATAATACCATCAACTCGGCTACTAAAATGTGAGTACTCACCTTGACCAAAGTTTTAAAAACAAAAGGCAACAATCATTAGGCCACTACATGACTTGCTATGGGAATTAAGCTTACATGATTTAGTAGTAGTCTAGTTTGACAGTGTACTCATTTTATTTATTGGCTTCATAGTAAGAAAGTACATAATTTAACTGTCTAAAAATCTTTAATAATAATTTATGATGCTTTTGAAGAGATATGCAGTTGAATGAAACAATCTATCAAAGTATCTCAATACAATAGGGATGAAAATAATATAGCACCATGAAGAAACACTGCGGAACACCTTGTGAAAACCAACGGGTTTCTCAATCAAACTGGTTTCCTCAATTTATTTATGTTATCTTTTATGTAAATAAAAATTGACAAACACAAACAAAGTTGTCCTTTAACTGAGCAATGTTTGTTGTAGGGATAATGTACTAGTTGTAATGTACTAACTGGGGGCTATGATAGGGGGTTTCAATAACATGTAAGTATTTAAATGTTTTAATTAATGGACCTATGGTGTGTGTACATCATTATCTATGACTCAAGCTTCCTTTGTATATCAATAATTAAGATCTATTTGAATATAGAATCATCTGAATCATATAGGCTAATGTTTGGCAATGATAAATAATTTGGTATGTTTTAGTCAGAACCCTTTTTCATAACTAGTAAATTGGCATACTGAGAGTTGTTAATATAAATACTTATTCTGTGTATATTATATAATGTTAGATATGAAGAGTTTAACAAGGAAATTGCTCAGGTATCTCAACTACAATTGAAATGGATACATCCTGTTGCAAATACTCAACGGTAACCTTCAGTAACAGTGTCACTTGTGCAAAATTATATTAATAGTCAACCATATGAAAATATGGGTGCCTGTGGAATTTATTTTTTACTCTTAGGTAAGTACTTATAATATGATATATAGAATATGTTTTGAGTATACAACAAAAATTTAAAAATGCTTAAAAGTTAATGATAGCTACAATTTGTCTCGCAGTTTATTATATTTATGAATAAGTGTCCACGACATAGTACCTGTGACCTAGTATTAGGCCTTCCGCAGGACCTGTACCAACAAAGTAAGTTGGAAATTATATATTTCATATCACCCATAAAAACGTCCAGTTTGCGTGAGAGAACACTTCCTCGCGAGTTGAGGCCCAGCGCAGGCAATGCCCTGCGGCACGATTATGGCGTCATGCCAACGTCAGCTTGCTAATATCAGCAGCATAGAGTCGAATGGGTATAAGTCACGTTTTGCCAAAATGTTCAAAATCCAGTGCAATATACTAAAATGGCAGTGCGAACGATGGCTGTGGGACTATTGCGGTATTCTTTATAGCGTCTACGCTACTGTGTTGCAATCGGTTAAGAATGTGTGTATGTTGATTTTTCTCGGAATTCCGATGAATCGATCTATTGTGGTAATACAATTAGGTTGTATACGTGGAGGCGTATTATTTAGTATGTCAAGCACTGTTTCTGAATTTGTACGTGTACATCTTTTAAACTCCTCAGCGATTACCTTACCTCTGAAACTCTGCTGGCGAATCTTAGACTTTTGATCTGAAAAGTTCTTGTGGACACTTTCCCGTAAAAATAAATCGCCTACTGCATTTTATCTAATACATATGTGAATTACAACATTTAAAAAATTATAACTTGAAATGTCAAGGGTTTATAATTTTAAACCACCAGAATACCTCGGGAATTTTATTTAAAATGTGCCGAATTTGTATTAGAACAAACCAAACATAATGTATCTAGCTGCGGATCCTCCTACATTTTACAACGTGAACGGGCGGCCGTCCGCGATCGGTTTGTTCTGAATAAACAACACATTCAACTAAACCTGACCTTTGTGCGAATTGTGATCTCTTATCGAAGTTGTTGTGTAAGGCAAACTTCTAAAAACCGGAATAAATGTTCTCTAAAATACTGATAGCAATATCTTGTTCACATATAATTATGTTAAAAATTTAAGTTAACTAGTTGAGTAAGTACCTATAATGTTAATAGTTAATGAATGTAAAGAAAGATACTCATCTTAAACGAGATGACACTTTCATACACGACTTTTCACGCGTATAGTTCAAGCGCGTCGAGCAACTAAAATGTGCTATGTACGCTATACAGTCCTACAACGACCCTCAGACATTGGGGGAGGAGGAAAGTGTAGATCAGGAAAGCTAAGAACGGGCTACGTGATCCCAATAAGAACAATCTGTTGATGTCATGTCGTATAAGGAAGCAAAACAGCTAGTCGCTCTAGATCGAGACAGAAGGCGATAACTTCATTAGCTGCACCAAAAAGTTGTAACTCTTGAAGCAGAAGAATGCTATGAAATAAACGATCATGTTATTTATACATAAAGTTCGCGTTCCGATTCGGTTGTAGAGTTAAGACAAAATGGCCTGCGTAAGCCTATACAAAAACTGACTCAGAAGTCAGACAACGTGGAGAATGCTGTATGTACTTGCCTATGATGCTAGGTGCTGCTTGGATTAACTGAATCGGCAATAGATAGAGCATACAATGACAGCTACATAGATATAACCTTAAATAATATACGCAGTACGTACGGAAACAAAATCAGAATCAGGCAGACGTAAATTAATGGGGCAGAAACACGCTTTATCTCTGTGCTAGTATGACCGGTCTCAAGGATGTTTACATCAACAGACTACTATGTATACAACCGGTTTTCTCTCACGCTAACGGAAAAAACAACGCTAAATAGCTAATTGCTGACGGCAAAAAGGCAAACGATTACCAAATAGTTCGTCGAAAATTCTAAAATCGTTCCAAGATATAGTAGAAATAACACAAGTAATGATTCTACTGCACTAGTAGCGCAGCCGACCGTGAGTAAAATCAATATTGTCTCTTCCCCTTGTAGGAATTACGGAAGAGGGAGCGACTTGGTGCGACATAATCCGTGAAGTTGGTTTTGTCTTGACGCGCGTGCTAGCCGATCTGAAGTTGCAATTATTATCTGTTGGATCATACAAAAGCATAATCATTATGTAAGAAATGTTGCAAACACCATAAAAATGGGGCGTTTATGGGTGTTACATAAATTATTCTTGTAGGTAGCTCAATAGACTACATTCACATTTGGCGCCAACCCAACCATACTGAATAGAAAAGTTCTTTCTCATTTGTTGGGAGTTTTAATAATTCACACTTTTCTAAATATCTACGTTTGTGTCAGAGTCTATCTCCTGCTTTTGATTTATACTTTAGTACCTACCATGTTCTCTGAATCTCTACTTTGTTATAACTTATGACTAACGCGACTTATCGAATATGCATTAATTCCTTGTAAATTTGTAATGAATTGTTTTGTTCGACAACTGTTATAATAACCTTTGAATATGATTAAAAAATGTTTGATATCATTAAGTACTCTATCAGTGGCGGCGATTCGTACACGCGATCTTAAGTATTTATGCCATTCCGAAAAACCCTTCCATTTCCGGAATAAAAAGTATTCTTGACCTGGGGCTATAACTGTTATAAGCTTTCACTATGCCTAGTTTCATTAAAATCTGTCCGGTGAATTTCTCATAATGCACGAACAGACAGACAGGCAAATTAAAAAAATGGCGGTTTCGGCCTATATATTTTTGTTCCAAAGATATTCAATGTTATAGACACGACCAAGTTACTATCAAACTTATATTACGTATGTAATGTATAAATAGAACATTATAATAATGCTTACTAGGGAAATACCTACTAGTGCGACGGAAAATGCTGCATCGTGGTATTATTAAGTACTTAATACTTAAATGAGTAACAAATATGTATGATCTCATCAATGAATTACCCGTCTTATCAGGCCGTTAACGTAACAACAAGCAAAAGGATCTTTTCTCAGTAGTAGTTAAAGTTTCATTATCATTTGACTACATATTTTGTACGTACGCAATATTCAAAATTGTTATTACAAATTCATTGTAACGCGTGTAAGTTTATATTTTTGATACTTCGTCTTATCGACCTTAAGTCTTAACTGTACCTGGCTTAAGCTTGAAATTCGAATGCCAGTACAAATCGGCCTGCCGTGTATAAGCTTAGTTAGATGTGAACAATAATCTTCGCGAACCGCACGCGATTCTTCCTTCTGAGCATTTTTCTCCGGGCTTTGCTCACCGCGAGCATGATGTGAACACACCGGAGATTGTCGCCGATATAAATCCCGCTACGCGACACCCTTACTTTACACCCGTCGCATCCTCGGTGCAATCCGGTAATTTGTGGAGTGGAAACTGACGGCGGTGCATCGCGTCTTGAATTCGAACGCGCAAATCTTGCTACCACCAACGTCGATTCGAACTGTTCATGCCACGTCACGTACCTTGTGTTTACAGGGTTTGCTTGACACACCTAGCCTTTACGTTGTCCTTGTTTCTATATTGGTTTTTGTGTTTTCCTCTGCGAACTAGCTAACGTCGTCGTTTACGTTTTAAGCTTGTTCCTCAACTATTTTATTTTGGGTAATTTCTTGTTCGTATTCGTTACGTTCTGTATGTGATGTGCGAGATTAGAAAGCCATTAAATAGACAATAGATGTAAGAGGCACGGTAGTGGACGGCTGAAACGCGGAGGTGACAGCGGAGCCGTTAACACGGCCGTAACAGACTCAAGTGATATATGAGCTGCGAAGTGGCTTGGTGCCGCTGTCACTTCGCGTTCCGCCGCCGCGCCGCACCCGCAAAAAGATAAAAAGGATTCCGAAATACGATTCACAAGTGGGCTGCTGGAAATGGGCAGAAAGTTACCGAGCATGGCTTTATGTCGGGCAATATATCTCTCGTATCGCAATCCAATTTCTGCTCTATGGTACCAAATATCTCCCCACGGATCGTTTTAATTTCGAATCCCTTTTTAATCAGCGCCATTAATACTGACTTTCTTGTGATCCTAGTGGCCTCCAAGCTCAAATTAGTTATACTTTTCCGTTTTTTATATCAGTCTGGAGTGATAAATAATCATTGTGGTGATAGCGATTGCTTCTAGTTTATGTTTGTCATAAGAAATATATGAGCAAGCATTCGCGCAGCCTCGCCAAATAAACTCCACGGAAAAGCCGACCCAAATTGATTTTTCCGTGTAGTTTATTCAACCTGTACTTTCCCGTATAGATAAACTGAAGTTTAAGTTGCGTGACTGGCTGGCCCGACCCCCGCCCCGACCTTCATTGACCTGCGACATTGAGGCGCACCCCACATCTCCATCCCTTCTATTGCCTCGCCCACGGAATTCGGTATTCCGACCGTAAGTTCTTTTAGTAAAAAATTCGTTGAGAGTGATATTGAGTCCATTTTTTTTGAAAAAACAGGTGTTTTATATAATAAATACTACAATGCGTATGGAGTATTGCAGGCTAAAAGTCTCAAAGTGAATTCTGTGTAGGTAGCTCGAATAGATTGGTGATATAATTTGATTGCTCTGCATTTATACTATTCTTGGATGCTATTGCTACCGTCGGAAAATTGTTCTATTGATAAGTTCGTATCTACAGGTTTTGTACGCGCGGCTCCGGATATTTTCATCTATCTCCAAGCACCCTCCTATAAACAATTTGAAAATGTTCTAGCATGGGTCTTAATTGAGTTGATCTTATTCTTGGTTGTTCTATACACAATTACCATAACGGTTTATTTCGATTCAATTTACGAGTACCTACCTCTACCTACCTCTTCCAACGTCTTCGAATATTTACTACTTGCTTATTCATAGTTTGTCTACAATGTAAACAAACACGCGACGCTTAAACCAAGTGGATCCGTCGAGTCTCCCGTTTTCAATAAAGGGAAACAACTATTGTCATATCCGCTAAACGTTTACTCGCATAGTAGGACCGTAGTTTGTAACGAGGTTATGTTATTCCTACATACAATACAATTTCTGGAGGAAATTGCTCAGGGAATGTAGCTAGGTGTCATAAAGTTCGAGCAAAGCTGTCGGGCAGACGTGTTCAGCGTTGGAATACACGTGTCATCAACCTATTTCATCCTGCTTACATTTCAACATTGTTGAGACCTCACCGCGCTGCAGCTGTAGCTCCTAATGTACGACTAATGAGGCGTTTCGCGTTGAAGACTCCAATAAATTTAGGAAACTTGACGTCTAACTTCAACTCGTTAGGCACATCTATGCTTTGTAAATTTCCCTTTGTTTTAAACCTACCTTTGTTACAAAGTATCTAAGGACTTTTCTACTTTGTATGTAATAGTTTACTGACGAACTTAATGTTTGTTTTACTTTCAGATTAATGATGGACTGGAAAATTGTTCTGCTTATCTACGCCCTGGTTTATCATGCTGACGGATTTTCGAGTAAGATCTATTTTATTTATATATCAATATATATGTAGATGCTTACATTGGTTTACCATTGCACACAACTGATATTAAATTCAAAATATTAATGCTCCATATTTGAGGAGCTTATTTCATTGACTACGCTTATTTTTAAACGATCCGATGGTTTGTCAAACAAAACAGAATAAGGATGGATATTATTTTTATTAAGTCTGGATTTTATACAACAGATAAACAGTATCTATAATAACATTTCCTGCCACTTTAGATGCCTTATATACGTACGTACGTTGATTCAACGCTCGTGACCTTCGACCTACATCGCAATATATACGTCCATTCAAGTGTCGCTTGGTATCATATCTTTATTTAAAACGATCCCTCTCACCAGTATCTTGTGACATTTGACAGCCAAACACTTCGGCATGTGAGCACGTACGAGCAACCCCCGAACTGACGCGATATGGCTCGATTCCATTATCGGATGTTGGCGTAAACCGAGCACCCCCCGCCTCCTCGAGTAACAAAACAATGAATTATGATCCCTCCTTATGTTATGATGCTCTTTTATATGTTTTATTACCTAAAGTAGCACTTACCGACTCGCATATTTTATGTTGTTGATTTTTTTTTCGGTAGGTACCTACTTAATTGAAATATAACTCTATTAAATGATAGTGAATAATGTTTTATGCAGTATAGTTACTATAGTATCTATAAGTACTTATACACATTTATATAGACGGTTCTGTGCCCCTACCTATTCACCAGCGCCTATTCACAATCGTACAAAAGTGCAAAATGGAACTTGTAAAAAACGTTAATCCAATAACGCATGGCTTTGTCCGACCCTTATCTTTGTGAAACATTCCAGCATTTTTTTGCAGGATTTCAGGTTCCGTTCATAGTATGAAAAAACCCATCAAGTGCCAGTAAATAAGGGCTCCGTATGATTTTAAATAATACACTGAGAAAAATACCTTGCATGATTACGAATAATTTATAAGGTATTCTGCAACTTTTATCCGTATTCCTGTTAAAAAAGGACCAAGAGTTGTTACGGACACTTTGTGCGTAAATAATAACAATTTAACATCAATTGGCTTCACCAATAAACATCAGAATGAAATCCAATCATGACGTTCACGTTAACTAGTAGTTGTAAAACGTAAATCGAACCCGACGGAACGATATGTCAACATATGCTAAATTTACGGTTGTCTAAATTAGATATCATTCTTCATGTTTATATTTTATGAAGCACGGGAGTCATTTTTCTCAGTGTAAAACTAATATTTAAACCTGCTGCTCTTTGCACTCGCTAGCTCTCTGTCGTAGGTATATTACCTATTTATATCTCTAATAACAGTAATACTCATAAAATGCACAGCGTCTGGTTAACAACCATACTTAACTCCATTATTACTTCAACCTGCAAGCAAGAATGACTTATAACACTCTTCCATGTCTGCAACGAATATGATGACATTTTAGCGTCTTTTAAAGCTCACTTTAATATTGCAAATTTTTTCGTAAAGTAACTGTATAGTTTACGTATTTAGACACATTGCATGGCAAACTGAACAGCGCAGCATGATTCTCCATAAAATGTGTCGAAATACGTTGACTATGAAGTATACGGTTAGCTTAGGAATAATCTCGCACTTGACGTACAGATCTAGATTTTCGAGCGTATTATTTAAAAAATTGAAATGCTGATGCAGTTTTTTGTGGATAATAGTGTATTTCATAGATTAATTCACAAGTATTCATTCACAAATTAGGTCATGGAATCCCGAAAACTAAAACCTAGGTCGATGCGTCATATAGAAATCAATCATCTATAAGTATTCCAGTAATATCGTAGTATCGAAGTCCTCACACCTACGTACGAGAATACAAAAGCCAGTTAAGTATATTATTGCGCTTTCATACAAAAGCACCTAGCCGTATAACAAAAAACGTATTACGATAAGGGATATAAACCCTATATAGTGGAAAACAATTCGATGGCAAAGTTTTCTGGCTCGGTGGGCTTTTATTACGTGTGATATTGGCTCTCGAACTCGACGAGTCCAATCTAAGTATATAATCTTGTATATGCAAATGATCCCTATTCCCTTACAACCGAATTCTTTACTCGGTCACGCCTTCGGGTTATAAAAAGGACGATATTCTCGTAGACACAGCGGAATAAAATATATTCATACTGGTGTTATATGGACGGTATTTTTTTTTTCATTTTCGAACGTTTCATATAGGTACTTACCGAAATGTCAATTTGGTTTTTCGGCAATAGCAATAGTTATAGTTTTCCGGCATGGGCATAAAGCAATTGCAACGTTGCCTGGCCTTTTCGTAATATACGTAGTTACTTAACAGAATATGATTTATGTTCAGGATAAATTTGCAAGTAGTGTGTGGGTCTTCCGCATCAGAAATTACATTAGCAGAAAAAGGACGTTCATTTTTATCCGTTCTGCGCGATGTAGGCAAGATATTAAGTTAGTTTTGTTAAGTTAGTTTTGTGCTTATCTCGTTAGCACGTTAAAATTAATAGATTTAGAATGGATATAAGTAATGTTAAAATATTGCTACAATCTGTTGCGGCGCCTTGCTTATAATATGGAAGAAGTACTAAACGCTTATAACATTTTCTCGGACAGAAATTACAGAAAAATGGATAAAGCTGTAAATATAAACACTTAAGCGCTTCTATAAATATTAAAATAGATAAAAGGTACCTGAGTTTTATATGAGATGTGGGTGTATGAACTTTAACTTATTTTATTGATAAGGGCCTGTTTCACAATGTGAAAACCCCTATCCATAAATTATCGACAGTAAGTATTTATGGGACATCGGTCAAATATGTTACGGTTACTGCTTATCAGCACATTATGAAACTTGCCCTAAGTCAATAATCAGTATTTGAAAATAACTTATTGATTCATAAAAACCTCAATGATTCAATAAATGCTGAATAATATTTCTGATATCTTGCTTACGTAATTCTAATAATGTATACGACCATTATTATACATATAATTACAGTTGTTGTACTTTAATGAAGTAGGTTAAACCATAACTACATATACCTATTAGAAAGGCCGCCAAATGATATATCAATGTACTACTAGCTCTAGAATGTGCCTAGCTCGTTTTTTTTTAATTTCCAGAGTACGGACGAACTTGTAAAGACATAGGATGCCTCAACAGCGAAGTGTGCGTGTTGGCTGAGGACCCATGCAGTTTTGGACACACGTCCAACTGCGGCTCCTATCCCACCTGCAAGAAGAAGTCGTTAGTCGAAGGTACACCATTCATCGGGATTCCCTAAAATCTTGCGTATCCATCGAACAACTGGCCTAATAACGTAACTTTCCTTCATAAAATTTCTGGGTTAGGAATCGTAATTTTAAAAAAAAACTTTGTCTATGAAAGAGAGATCTGTTATATGGGAAACCCTTTCGAATGGGTTTTACGTTTAACTTAGCCGAATCTAAGGGTAATCATTAGTCTGATCTGACAGCAGATCTACATACATTTCAAGATCAATGTAATCAATGTATATTGAGGGCAAGTCAACACGTTAATAAATAGTAATATTTTTCGTGCGGTTGGTAAATCTAATCTTCGTTCTAATTTAAAGTCAAAGACTACTGCTACACAAGGTTGCCTGCAATCTATTTTTTTTAGAATCAGATACCGAATAAGTTTTTTTTTTCGTTCCAGGGTCGCACTCGCAGCCACAACCTTCTGCGCCTAAACCACAAGCCCCTTCTGTGAATGTTGATCCTGCCCCTAATTATAAGCCGCCATCTCCACCTTCGAGTGACAACTCACCTTACGGAGGCAGTTCTCCCTACGGAAATAATTCTCCTTATGGCGGAAACACGAACACTGGCGGAAACTCACCTTATGGCGGCAACTCTCACACTGGCGGAAACCCACCCTATGGCGGTGGCTCACAATACGGTGGTGGCTCACAATTTGGCGGTGGCTCACCATACGGTGGTGGCTCACAATTCGGCGGTGGCTCACCATACGGTGGTGGTTCACCCTATGGCGGAAACTCACCCTACGGCGACAAGTCGCCATACGGAGGCAGTTCCAGCGGCGGCGGATCAACTTACGGAGGTGGCGCACCTTACGGTGGAAGCTCTCCCTATGGTGGATCTCCAACCAGAGGCGGTGGAGGTTCTTCGGGCAGTACTATCGACAATATCCTGAACTCTTTAAACAAATTCGCGAATAGCGGAGGCGGTAGCAGCACAGGAGGTAGCAGCGGCAGCGGGCTCACCAATGTGCTTGGAAACATCCTCGGCGACCTCACCAAGAAAGGAGGTTTGGGCTCCGTATTTAACACTAGACCGATCATGGAGAACCCAAACTACTCCTCATACAGTTCTAATTCGAGGAGTTCTAACCCACAATCTAATCCATCAGGCTACCAGCAGACGTATAGCCAACCGCCCAATCAGAGCAAGAATTATGGGCAGAGCTATGCCCACCACAGCGGGGCGACTACCCGCAAACCGTTATATTACGGCTGGAACGTTAGGTAATTGACGTCACAATGTCATAGGCTACAAGGCGTTGGCTGTTTTAATTTCTTCGCTTCTCACAGACACCGCTAGCTTGCACTTGAATTACTCTAGCTTATTTTTTCTACTATACCTATAACATAATTTTAAGCTAATTCAGGCTACGCTATAATTGATAGCTTAGGCATATAAAATATATTTCATAAGCAAAGCAATAATATACAGGGTGTAACATCGAGATAGGTCAGTTTGAAGACCTTCGAAACTATTAGAGATAGAAAAATATGTTCTAAGAAACCACAACATGCTCACATTTCCCACTTCTCACTAAATCTAATTGTTAATAATAAGTATCTGGCCTTCTCATGACACAGGCTAGCGCCTAGTATGAGGACCACTGTTATATATTTTGTATGTGATTGGAATATTTTTTTATGATTTTATGTCGTCGATTTTAGAGATACGAAAAATGCATTCATGGATTTTAAAAAAAAACTACGGGAATCCGGAATCGTACCCGGTTAGTTCCATTCCGAATTTATGGTCTGACTTATTTTTGTAAATCTATGAATGAGGTTTTACTTATCTCTCAAATCAACAACATGGTTCCTTAGAACATATTTTCTATAACTTAGTTTCAGAGGTCCCCATACTGACCGATCTCGATTATACATACTGTATATTATAAATAAGAATTAACGTGTCCATAATAATGAATATCTACGGAACATATATTACGTATATATTATAGCGTATTTTGTAAGCAGCTTTAGTCGTACGCTTCAAAACTTTCACTGTTTTTTAACTAACGTCACTTGTTATGCGCTTCGAAATAAAAAAAGGTAAGTATGTTAAAAAAAATAACATTGTTTATGTTGCCAGTAAGAAAAAAATATTTGATCAAAATATAACGAGACTATTTTTTATTAGGTACGTACCTAACTAAAACCTTTTTTTTACGTCTGTTATAAGTATATAAGATTCTACGAGAATAGTTTAAAATATTTTAAGGGGTTTACAAGTAGGTGACAACGATCACGTTTATGTATAAAATATATGTGTATACAGTGTTTGATTCTTCTGTGTGAAAGCGAGACAGTACCAGTTTCATCGCCAACTTAGGATGTGGTAGTAGTGTTATTTTTAAAATGTCAATCAATTGATTGTTTTTTTTGCGGGAATCGGACCCTTATGGCCTACTGATGGACCCCTTAAAATATGTTACACTATTATTGTTAACCTTATATATCTCATATAAAATAATATGTTTGATGACAAAATAACGCAATGTAATAACGTTATAATATTGATTCAAATGTTGTTTTGTAGCTAATGAAGAAATAACTAACTGATAATAAATTCCTCAAGGGGTTTCCGATTGTTACGCATAAGCTTTCCAAAGACAAAAGCAAGTCTTTTAGAAGACTACCGAATGCATGCAAATCATTTCTTAACAATTTTATTAATTAGGTGATGGTTGTTTTCTTATGATTGACAGGATCTGAAGGGATCAGTGACATTGACAATCTCAATTAACTGTTTAACCTACTATTGCATGTTATATTGATACAGACGGGTGAGTATGATTGGATTTTGATAGAGGCTACACATTGTCCCACATGTCTGGGTCTTTGAGGCTAGTATGTCATAGATTTTTGGTTGTAGTATCAGACTAACGGTTTCTCCACAATGACAGCACGGGCGCCTGACCTTGAGGGTCTTATCTCATAGGGAAAATAGAGACACAACAGCCAACGTTATCTGTTTTTCTTATAGCTCTATCTTTCTCGGTCGGGTCGTTGATACTACCGTGTGGACTAGGTGTCACATAACCGCGTGCCAATGTACGCAGTCTAATTTGTATGTCGCGATCGCAGTCCGTGAAGTCATTGTGAACGGGGCCTAAGGAGTTTGTAGTGTATAGGTGTTTTTATTTTAATTCAAAAGTTACGCAATGTATGTATTTTTTTTATGCGCAACATTTATTTTGACGCTTTGTATAAAGACTACAATCTATTAAATATAATAAGACTGTAACTTGGTCGTGTCTGAACATTGAATATTTGAGGGGAAAAATTAATCATAGGTGACATTATTTTAGATATGCCGTAGACCTAATCCGCCATTCTTGAAATATTTGTCTGCCAGTCTGTTCGCGCATCACGGGAAAACTACTGGACGGATTTTAATAAAACTTGGCATGGTGATAGACACATTAAAAGTGTCGGGATATGTTCCCGCGGATATTCATAAAACTGTATCACAAAAATTAACTGGGCGGAATTTAATGAAATTTGGTACAGCGTTTAGTTATTCCGGGAAATGAATGAGTTTACCCGAGACAACAAAAAACTAAACTCGCGGCCACTGCTAGTACTTGAATAAGAATACTCATGTAATACTTCGCATCACAATTTTCAGTACCATATCTAATACTGGTCAATTATATTTTTCATTTCAGTGTGGCAATGGTCATGACATACCTGATACAACAATACGTCCGTAGTATGATTAGTTATTAAAACAATTATATTTTTGTTCTATGTTAAGTTGCAATAATATCATTAACAACTATTGTGGTTAATTTATAAAGTGATATGTATATTAAATGTTTAATATTTTTATTGATATATTTGTTTTTGTTTTCTTTTGAAAAATAGAATGTGTAAGAAATATGTTATGGCTTAGTAAAGTCAGAACATAGGTAAGTATTTTTTTTGTATTTAACATAATTCAATTTATTCAGTCAAAAACATAGGTAAGTAGTACTACAGACTAGCAGAAACAACAATATTCATTTAATATTCGATTTTAAAGTTAAATAAAATATATAACTAGGAACAAATTAAAGAAAATGTACTCAGCATTAGTAACCGTTAGAACATTTAAGTCCTTATTATTATAAACCCAATTTATTCGTTTCATAAGCCCTGTGACCATTAAAAAAAACACTAACTCACCACTGTCTATACCCGATTCTATGTCCCAAAGGAATGTCATACGTATTTATACTTAATAATAAATAGAGCCAGTTTCAAACAAACTATTCACAATCGTATTTATTGTTCTAGTTACAGACTAGCCCACCTAATTGAAATTCTTAGGATAATAATTTATCTTTATACAACTTCTATTCGTTAGTTAGATCAAGTAATAAATATTAACACAAAATAGATAGTTACCTACGTAAATAAATAAGTAAATATAGTTACATCACATACCAGCAATTTATTTATTAAGAACAGTAAACAGGGGTCTTTCTCTAACTCTCCAAAATGTCACGGCATCGTTTATTCTAATGGCACTATCGGTGCACATAAAACTTTGTTAGTAAAACACTTTAGCAATTACAAAAGTAGACTATTCACGTCTGTCGATCGTCCAGTTAGATAGGTGGAGAAAATGATATGATGTTTTGCAAATAAATAATTAGAGTAGACCTTTTGATTATAAAAAAAGGAAGCAGGTCTCATGAATAAAAGAAAAGCCCATATTATTAGTAAGACCCACATCCGTAAAATAGTGACATTACTAATTTACATTGTTGTTTTTGGAATATATAAATAAACAATCCTTATATCGAATTGAGCTAATTGTTATGAGATTACTGTATTAAATTAATTGCTTATTATTGCTTGTCTTTTTTTATCATCTGTTACCTGTTTTGGCCTGTTCAGCTTATGTATTTGGTTTAACACGAGGCCTAGTATAAGGAATGCGAGCCACACGCCGTACCAGTAGTGGTAGACGGAGGAGTAATATATCCAGATTCGGTCAAATGAGAGTAGGAGGAAGGCAGCTGCCTGGTAGGACTCCGAATGGGATCTCAGGAACCACATTACGAAGCCTAGGATTTTCTTTTTCTGAAATAAATAAAAATATAATTAGAGTATTGGATTATTTTTTATAACAGTACTCTATGATTGATTCTCGTGAAAACTAAAATAGTCTTGTCATTGTGATATTCTAATTCAATATGGCGTTGTAAGATCGTGTGCTTTTTCACGTTATAGAAACATCAGTTTTGTGTTTTAATAAATAATAGTAATTCTTATTCAATACGTTAGGTGACACGAGTCAGCAAGCACACGACTGATTCAGCTAGGGGGCCTTCGCTCTAACCACTAGACTACTTGGTCTTCCACCCATTATATAAATGTCCAACATTTTCGTGCAGAAATAACGACTTACCATTCCTATAGCATCTTTGTAGTAGAGCTTATAATAAATATCTTCCGCCATCAAATAGAACGGACAGAAGTAAATACAGAAGAAGTATCCGGCGTGGAATCCGTGCCAGATGACCGACACAAAGAGTGCAGCATGGACCCTGAAAAATTAAATACACAGTTATTTCCATGAAACCATTACAAAGAGATGTAATTGAATGTTCTTATAAAACGATGTGTAACACTGCGCTGAGTGAGGGGAACGTTGGGCCCAATTCTATATTTTCCATCTAGCGGTGAATAGCAACAACTAAACGCGGCGTCTATGTCGAGGTTACTACCTGGTTTAGCTATATAATGCAAAATGTCTCTATCTCCACCAGTGTAGGACGCGTATACGATGTGGCGTCATTATTATCGAAAAGTAAAACTTAAAGAGATGGACAAACTAGGAGGCCATGCCCACCGTTTTGAGAGTGAGAGAGATGAGAATAACAGTACACGTTTGGTTAGGTCATCTCTATATTTACTCTGCGGTTATTTCACATCCTCATGGCCTGTACAAGGCGGTACACACAGCATATGACCAGTGTTTGTTGAGTGAGTAAGTGATCCTTAATAATCGCGATCCTCAGTACAGAGGGAGCAAGGAGGAAGAAAGGTCCCATATGAGACATAATCCATCTATTGTCCTTGGTCATATTTTTTTGTATACCTACCATAGTAAATAAAATGTTATATTTCTAATGACAAAGTTCTTTAACCATGCCATTCTAAATGAACACATTTGAGGCCCTTTGTGTTGAAGAAGCTACTAAATTGTTGACAGCAATGTTGTTTAACAATTTACTGGAAAAGCCAGACTCAATGACAGCTACTATAACCACGTAGCATAGTCCTATTCAAGAAGCCTCAATAAAAAATGTACGAGATGCGACCCATAAGTATCCATCGCTAATACATAAGTGCAGGGCATATATTTAAATTTTTACTTACTTCAGAGCTTTGATAGGGAACCTCTTGTAGACAACCATAGCGACCCAGTATTGGACGGCCTTGTTCCACACTTTCATGGAGTCACGCAATGTGACGACTGACTCACATCCCCACACGTCCATTGATTGTACTGTGTTGAAGTCATATTGCATGTTCTTTGCATCTGCCTCCGATCTATAACAATTGAATTGAATCTGTACGGCATTGTCACCTCTTTGGTAGTGGTTATAGATGTCAATATGGTATAATAATATGCTCCCCAGGTAATCTATTCCAAGACTCGTCACAATCAATGTTACCATTGACATCTTCAATACAATTAATACTGCACCATAACCAATGACTTCATCTTGGGCCCATTACGAGACCAATCATGGGAAGACAATCCCTGGCCCTGGCATATGATTATACCATGGGTGTGACTACATCACCGACCATCGTTCGTAAGTACTAATGTATTGGTATTTTTGGAATTTACTGCTCGGGATTTGATTTGCGTATGGAATATTTAACTGGCGTGTACTTTAACACAAAGCGCTCGCCAAATAAAATAAAGTCGATGGTGGCTTTGCCACTTCTGTACATTTTATTTGACGCGCGCTTTACCTTTTAACGACATATAATAACGGTCTATGGTACAATTTTCAGAATTACAATGCAATGCGATAACTGGGTGAACATACATTTGTTTCAATTTCAAATATCCCACTGTGGGCCCATGTCCCGATCTGTTTCTGCCTTCAACAGGGTAAGCGCCAAGTCCCGCCGACGTGCACACACTCTCAGCTAACGTCATTCCCGCGTAAATTCGTTGCCTGAACTGCGCGAACAATGCCCATGGGTACAACATTCTGTACACAAAGTGTCTGTTATTGTGATC
This sequence comes from Pheosia gnoma, assembly GCA_905404115.1. Classification (NCBI taxonomy): domain Eukaryota; kingdom Metazoa; phylum Arthropoda; class Insecta; order Lepidoptera; family Notodontidae; genus Pheosia; species Pheosia gnoma. Next base: position 5,871,808 of record FR989906.1, on the reverse strand, counting down.
TTCAGTTAAAACATACTGTAATAAAAAAAAAGAACACCTATATTTATCAAGTAGGCCTCCCTACTTGATAAATATATCAAAATATGGATACTACAAGTTTCATGCCTCCGGTTCGCTGAGGCCATTAAGTCTGAGATACATAAAAAGGATGAACTGTTTCTTTCAATGTAATGGAATACTATAATATTTATAGGACTACAATATTTTTTGTGAGCCGAAAGGGTCAGAAACGTATCATCAATGCAATAATTATCGATTTCTATTGGTTCAAAAATTATCATATGAAGGAATCAAGGCTCCTAATTGTGTTGTAGAAGGAATGAAGTAATGAAAACATTTAGACTAACCTCTAATGGCCAAATATTAGAGAACGCTAAATAGAGTGATATGTACAATGGTACAGTTCTCAATGTGTACCATGTGAATCCCAGTCCATCAACATGTTTGCTGAACGGCAGATGAAAATAATCATCAAATGTTCTGTACCTATAGTATGGACCTGAAATGATAAAAGGAAATAAATTTATGTTTACGAAAGTTTAGCAAATGGCTTAAAATAATTAAAAATGGAATGCAATAAATATACCCTTAAAATAGATATATACCTAGAATGGCATTTAGGTTTTTTCAGAAGAATAGTGCATTGTAATAGGGGCTCTAATTAAATTTTGTGACAGTTTTTAAACAATAGACATAGCAGTTATATGTAAACACAGGTCACATGAGGTCAAGACAATTTTTGGACACAAAACCAATAGGAAAACAAAAGGTAATAAGTAGGTACTGGATAGATTATTTTTTCCTAAATAGGCAAGGACATTAAAGTAACTTAATTTGACTTATGAATATTTATTTGTGAATAATTATAAGTTAATATTACTTGTAACAGCCAAAGAATCTTACAAATATAAACAAACTTCAGATATCATATAACTGACCTGTTAAAAGTCCAACATAATTGAAGGAATAATGAAACAGATCCATTAAATTAGGATTAATGATTTCCAAAAAATCATCATCTCTTTCCTTAACACTCTGTTCTTTTTTACTTTCGTCCTTCTTGGCTTTGGCCAAGGCTAACCATGAACCGTTTATTTCAAATGCCACGCCAACCACTCTGAGGACTATGATCATTTCAATAAGATTTGTTTGACCCGAAGGCAGGGCAAGGCCAAACTTGTCGGCCAATCGGAAGAAGAATAGATATCCAAACATCAGAAAGAATGTCACAACATGGCAGTATCTGTAATAAATGAGATATGGTGATCATTTACATAATGGAATGGAGTTTAACAAGAGAAAAGTATTTTGTAATGTTATTGTAAATGCATGAAAATGTTGTGTTAATTAAGGAAATAGGATAAATAGCGGAACTTATCCTCCTAATGATTCTCACAAAAAGGTTTGGTCCCTAAGAACAGTACTTATTACAATGGCATAGCTGGCTAGAGCAAGAGCTATGTAAAGCCATGCAAAAAATACCAGCAATTCTGTTCCCTATAGTCCCATACAGGTTTGTTGGTGGTCATCCCTAGGTCTCGTGTCCTGCTTCTCTTTCGGTTAGTAATATAAATGTATATATATCCTATGCTTTGCTGTACATGCTGATAAAACATTTTGTTTCCATCCATCTTGGTGGTGCAGGGAAAATGTGTAGATGTTTTTTGTACAGCAAAACATGAGCCAGAGGCCCGCGCACTGAGTTAGCGCTGGTCACAGATAATGGACGAGGGAGAATATCGAGAGAGATATCAGTAAACCGACGCCAGACTCGACCTTCATATGATATTTATTATATGGTAACTTACCTCACTGTAGCGGCCTTTATAGCGATTATGCCCAACAGTGCCGATGATATAGGATGAACAGCGTTACTACCCGAGACTATGATAATAAGCACTATTCCCAATACAGAACCTAACCATTTTTTTATCGGCACACTATTCAAAGATCTATAATATGGTCCAATACCGATACTAAACAGAAGCAAACCCAAATATATAATATCATTTTTGTGTTTAGCAAAAAAAGATAACATTATCAGTAAAAGTCAAATCACAACACTCATTCAAAAAATAGCAACAAAATCGACAGATTTCACGATTTCACATAAAAACCAAATAAAAACACAGACCGTATGTAATGTACGAATAAGTTTTTTTTGGTTTATTGCCCTGGCTGGGTGATGGCTCTTTGGAGCCTATCAGTAGTGTCAATACGAGGATAATCCAGTGCTGCCACTTTTTGAAAAGGGGCTAACTTACAAAGCTAATACGGGCAGAAATGCTAAAATCAAGTAAAGAAGGGATAGAGAACCACTAAATCAGGACCCGAAACCAGAAAGCATAAACTTCAAAGCCCAGGAAACCCTAGGGAAACCTCTTCATAAGGGAAAGTTTCGTTATTGGGCAAGTCACTTGATGAGTAAGTAAATTTTACGGAATCACAATGCATAAGAATCCTCTTGAATGAGTTTCAACTCATTGAACGACTTGTCCGGGCCTTCCTGTATGTAGTATATTAGTAGTAGTTTAATTCGTCCAGTAGGACAGGCGAAGGAATCAATCCATACTGCCAATTCTGATGTTGTCAATGTCATGGGTATTTTCTTGATCAAATTTACTTGCAGGTATACAATTTAAATATAAAGGCACAAGTGCCAAATCTTGAATAATTATTTTCTTTAAATAGTTCAGTAATTATATGTCCATGTTGATTACTTGTTAAAGTAAAAACTAGTCTAGTCCTTGATGGATTGTCTTGTATTTTTGTTTTGTCTCTTCAAATATCTCCAAGCGAGGAGTTGATAAAGTCATAGATAGGCGTAAAATTATCAGGGCAAGCTAAAAGGTTCTGTAGGGAAGGCGGGATGTTTTGATATTTTTCCAGCAATTGATCTATGAGCAATAGGCGTTGTATGTTAAAGGCCGGACATTTAAAGAATATATGATCCAATGTTTGATCTTCCTGCGAGTTGCATTCACTACATTTAGGGGAAGCGATCATGTTCATGCGGTGTAAATGAGCATTAAAACGACAATGTCCAAATCTCAGTCTCATAATCTGTGTGTAAAATTTTCGCTTTAAATAATTTTCATTGTCAACTGCAAACCAAGGTTTTTTGCCCACATCTTTATTAATACCAGCATACCATGCTCCTTTGGTTCGAATTATCTCATTTCTTTCTTCTAACCATTTTTTATTGATTTCTGCGGAGTATATTAGTTAAAAATATGACTCCACAGATTAAGTTACCTTATGTTCTCTCTTATTGGTCTGTCAAATAGTGAAATGTAATCTGTGCTGTGTAGTGTTTATATTGATTTTTCGTTGATGATTTTATTTTCTCATAATTTACCAATTTATTTACCAATGTATTCTGTAGTATGGTATATATAAATTTGAATAAGCATATTGGTCTTCAATTATCAATTACCTACCCATAGTTCTTATACTTATCTCTAATAAAAATGAATGAAGAAATAAAGAAAGTTATTATTCAGGATCTTAATTTGAAAATTGGTGGTGATATTAACGATTTAGAGAATGCATATAAATTAGAAGATGATCTTGCGCTCGAGAGGAACCGTCTCCAAAATAGTGTAAGTAATAATATTTGATTATAACACAATGTCAATACATATTTTAAATCCATATGGTAAAGTACCTTCCAACCTTATTCCTTGCAAGGATTTCAATTTATTCACTTTTAATTTCAGTTAAAAATAGCCAATAATGAAGTGCCAACAAAGCTTTCATCGGCATTGAAAAAAGCAGAATTAAATTCTAACCAGATAAAGGACCTCAAAACGAGAAGTGAAAACCTTAAGACTAAAGTTGAGGCATTTTTATCTAAGACTGAGCCATTAAGAATAGAACTTGATAACAGGTTTACAGCTATCAATAAGTTGAAGCAGGTCTTAGTCTACCTTCAGTCTTTTGACAAGATTGAAGATTTAAGGTTTGTATGGTACATGATAATATTTTAGACATTTTCAGATTTGAAAATGTTAAGGTGACCTCGGATTTTATACACAGGCAAAAGTCACAACGTCTCTTCGCTTCGCATGTAACAATAAAGCCTAATTTTTAGTAATGTTATGGTTTGATTTCTGACTTATACAATGGACAAGTAAATCGCCTCATTTTTCTGTGGACGTAGAACAAGTTATGACAGCAACAAATGGTTGGCATACATTTCACAGCAGCGTTGCTAGTAAAACCTTAGAAACAGTTTATCACTGGAGTAGTATTTGCATATTTAAAACTCCTACTAATATGGTTTCAATGGTTTCATTAGTCAAATAGTCATAAATATTTGCCTTATGAATATACCACAGACTAAAGAAAACTCTTTAGTGTTATAGTTCTTCATATCTTTACCTTAAGGTTTATATTTCAGTCGACAAATGAAACAGAGTAATGACGATGAGCAACTAGTATTATTGTATGGAGATCTGAAGGAGATGTGCCTGCTGTACCAAAAGGGGCACAGGGCTAACTACGTAAAGGACTACACACACTACTGGCATAATGTATTGAAGGATAAACTTACTAAGTGAGGGAGAAAATACATCTATTTTACACCATACAGAAAACAGCATATTATATATTTTTCATAAAAATATAATTAAATTGTATATTTTTTTTGTAGACATTATGAAGACGTATTGAAAGTATTAAAATGGCCAATAGCGAGTGGAGCTGAAAATACGCCACCACCTAAAGAAGCAATGGCTAAGTTCATCAACCTCACCAGATATCTTTTTCTAATCGAAGAACCTGAAGATCTTGTTAATAGTAACACCTTAGAAGATTTAGGACAAGGTACTTAAAGTAGTTACTGAAGCGATATAGTATAATTATGACAAATTGACGTAACGTCTAGGAGCTTTATGGCTAGTTGATAGTCAGGTAGAATATTGTACTATGGAAGCATAGGGCTACTTTTATATTCCGTAGGTCTATGCGGGTCAAGCTGGTTATATATAAATATATATATAAAAAAAAGTTACTGTCATTTGCAAATGAATATAAATTACTTTCTTAATTTTTAGAAAAAGGCCCTTGCCTACCTATCCGGGTACTCCTCCGGCCGCTAAAGAAAAGGTTCACATTCCACTTCACCGGGTCGCGGCAGACAGCCCGCATCGACCGCCCCGAATGGTTTCTCACGCAGACCCTCACGTGGGTAAAGGACCATCAGGGATTCGTGAGGAGCAATATCCAGCCGGTTGCTGATAAGCTGGAGTTGAAGAATGTTAGAGCAGTGGTAAGATTAATGCTTATTATTTTCAATATCAGTACCGAATCTGGTATTTTCGGATTTATTGTCCGTCTGTTAGCGCATCACCTGATAACCGTAGGATAGATTTCGATGAAACTCACTGAGGTGATAGAAATTATAACCCAGGACAATATATAGGATACTTGTTATCCCCGAAAATGGATGCATTCCCAGGGGACTACCAAAAAACTGTATCTCAATTTCTCCCTATATCACCATTGGGTACACTTTAATGAAACTTATGCTAACTTATGCTAAGTTTCATTAAAGTGTACCCAGTGGTGATAACTAATAACAAGATAAAAGATCTGAGTTGACTTGAAAAGTGAATAGGATTCAAGGCCTCAGGGACCCAATATCCAAGAAACTAAAGTCCATGCGAACGATGTTATGATTAGAAATAAATTAATGATGTGATTTCATTACTTTCAGGATGAATTCAACGCTGGGTTAATAGCATTGGCCGCTGAGAGGCTGCATACAGTCCTAGCATTGTACCACACACAAAGCTCCAAAGGGGAGATAGTCGACGTCGACGCTGCCTTCGCACATGCGGTAGACGAGACCCTCGGCTTCCACAGAGAACTGATCGCAGTCACGGGCAAAGACACGAACGGCGTGTTGTCGGTGCTGACGAAAGCTGAGACGTTTGTGAGGTGGCTCGCTGTAGAGAAGAAATGTAAGTTTATCACGGAGTACATACAGAGAATAAATAAATCAATATCGCCATACGAACACTTATATACATATTACTGTAATACTTATATACATATTAAACATCCATGACTCGGGTACAAACATTCGTGCTCATCACACAAAGCTTGTGTCCCTACCAGGATTCGAACCCGGGACCCTCGGCGCAGAAAGCGGAGTCACTGCCATTGCGCTAATCAGGCCGTCAAACAGGGAAGATGGCCTACCCAACTGTGCACTGTGATTCTCAGTCAAGTCCTGACGTCATCGCGATGGGTGTGGCCTGGGTCAATCTATCGTACTTTGTAAAACGCGCTCGCGTTTGCATCCCGTTAAGGACAAACTTTGTGCGTCGATCATAAATGTTTGTACCTCGAGATATGGATGTTTGATATATAAGTATGTATGTATTTCTTCTCAAAAGTAGAACGCATTGATTTCTTGTATTCACAAGAATACTACACATTGATATAAAACATTTTTTTCGGATTTGTGACACTGTGGGGACTTTCTACGTAGATCGGACCGCAAGTAAGAAATAATTATGAGGGTATCCAAGTTCAAACTATGATACTTGGACGTCAACCACCTCAGTCCTTCCGTGACCATAGTTGCTGTAATGCAGCCGAAACGTCGGGGACGTAAAAACATAAAATATACGCGATAAAATCCGAAAAAATATGTTTTATTTCAATGTCGATTAACGAGTTAATTAAGAGCAATAGGCGTGGCCATGACATCCCCCATATAACCCCCCCCCCCCCCCCCCCAACCCCCACCAACGACTTAATATCACAAAGGCGCGCGGGCTCAGAACGCGCGAGCGGGCTATTGCTAACGGTTGTGTCCACGCGGACGAAGTCGCGGGTAACAGCTAGTAAGACATATAGTTGATTGGGTGCAGATGCACTAACGAAGATGGACGAGAGCCTGTGCAGCGCGCAGTGGAGCGAGGCCGTGGGCGCCGGCGCGGGGCTGTGGGTGCCGCGCGCCGCCGACTGGTTCGTGTCGCTGCTGCGCACCATCGAGGACCGGTACGCGCTGCTGCCGCAACCCGGACACCGGTCAGTGTTTTAAATAACAATTTAAAAAAATAAAAACTTTAAAAAACAACCTGCTTTACAGATTGAGTTAGGGAATTGATTTGATTATCATCGTCGTCATCGTAATCATCAAGGGCACTTATATTGAAAACGACGCTGAAGATGTTTTACACGACACTGGCAAACTGGCACTATTTTGTAGCCGATTGCCAACCTAAAAAAAAGGAGAACCTTATAAGGTTTTTGACTAATATTGAATTATTATATTTGTTATATACAGCGTGATTCAGAAAGATAATACAGCTACCATTGGAACCTGTGCTTCGTTAGCACATTTGTAATCATTATGTCAAGTCAAAATTTTGATATGGCAATTGACAAAAAATGCTTACGTAAAAAATCACAAATGTCATTTTTTTTTTTAATTTATGTCCTTAATAATATGTTTATCGATATTTAATTGACGATTCGATTGGCACAGTCGGTAGTGACCCTGCTTTCTGTGCCTAAAGCTCTGTTTGTATTCTACCCATAATTCTCTGACGTTGGTGCGGTGACTTATGGTTGTGACGTCACATGCCTGTCTCTAGCTCTGTACTATTTTCGTGTTCGCTGATTGGTCAGTTTAACCGTCTATATTTTTATTAATAATTTAGAATTACTTCCAAACATAGACTGTTAGTAACCATAAAAATTATCATGATCAATATATTGAAATTGAAACTTTTAACCATTTACACTGGCATTACATTTTTTTTTGACGTCAGTCTCCAGTTCCTCGAGCTCCAGCTAGAGCTGGTGGAAGAGTGGCGAGTCCGTTTAACGCAGTTACTGAGTGCCGCGATGGACTCACTCCAAGTGGACTCGTTCCTGTCCGCGGACTGCTCGTCGCACCCGCTCACCGCGGTCGTCAACGCGGCGCATCATACGAGAACTGTACTGCTGCAGTGGGCACATTCATTGGTATGTTTTTTTTTTAACTCTTTTTAAGGATTCTATCGCGTTTATTTTTGGTTGTTACGTTCCCGACGTTTCGGCTGCTTTACAGCAACCATGGTCACGGGAGGACTGAGGTGGTTGACGTCCTAGTGTCATAGTTTGACGGGGGTACCCTCATATTTAGTTGTTACTTGCGGTCCGATCTACGCAGAAAGAATAAGAATAGTTTATTTCAATTAACATTAACAAGAACAAAGTATTGGTGAGCTCCAAACTAGACAAAGTCTGTATCTTGGAGCTCGGTACACTATTGAACGTACAATTAAAATGTTAAATGGTATATAATTTCAATTTCTTAAAACTAGAACTTAAAATAAAATGAAGTGTGAAAGTGAAACACTATGAAATAATAGTGTTCACTGTGTCTTGAGGTCTTGCAATGGTATGCTTGGTTTTGGATTTTATGATGTTAACTACTGGATCCCAAGTCGGTGGTAGTACCCAGCCATCTTCCCTATTGAAATTAGGATGTTTCTTAATTTCAATGGCCTCGCGTATCATCCTTGGTCGGAATCGGTGTTCTTTTGCGAGGATCTGTGGCTTATCAAATCTGATATAATGGCGGGTGCGATCTTGTACATGTTCACAGATTGCAGACTTCGTGGAGCGCCGGTGTTTGAACACGGCGCTCCACGAAGTCTGCAATCTGTGATGTCCATATATGCTTTATAAATACCCTATCAGCACTCCTGTGAACCAATGTACTATGTCCAACAATCTCGCTAAGGTTATTTTAATTTCCTCCACCCTCCCCCCCCAGCACTACCTCCAGCTGCACTTCTACCGGCGGCAGTTCCATCACTTCACGCAGCAGCAGCACCACGACGAGGAGTCCGAGTCCGATTCCAGCTCCGACGACGATGACGAGTCTGACGAAGACAAAGGGAAAAAGTCATCTAAAGCAGGTGATTATTGTAGCGTAACATGTGAAATCAACGCTCTCTATAACTACGAAACTGATATATGATCTCTATTTCTCACCTATGAGAACTCTGTATTATAAATCTCTATTCTCACATACCTATAACAATGTATTGTTCAAAAATGTAAAAGATATTTAAAAAAAAAGAGCAACCATGGAGTTTCTTGGCCGTTCTTCTCCATAGGAACGGCATTCCGAACGGGTGGTAAAGTAGTAGAATAATATTTTGTAACTTTTGACGATTCATAAGTACTGTACTTAATGGTCTACGTGAATAAAACATATTCTGATTCTAAGAATCTAGCGTAATTATGGCGCTTGAACTGCTTAAAATCGATTCGTGTGTACACTGTAGACTTTGGGGTCCTTAAAGATTTTCCGTCTGCCCTTGACCGCTTTAAAGCGCTTTATTCACGATGCATAAATAGAACTAGCTATAGCGGCTCTTTCTCTTCCAACCAGAACCTTTTAACCCATCCCCATTCAGTGCTGACTGCTGAGTGTAGGTTTCCTCCGTAGCACTAGGTTATTTGATGTCTTTTGATTACCGCATGCAGGACTATTCTGCTACTTACTGTGTATCGTCGGTACATCTCAATCGTAACTTGTTCTCTTTTCTGCGTCCAGTACGAGGTATTCTGCAGTCGAGTGACCTCTACCCCAGCGGTAGTCCGTTCGACGAATGGACTACTATGATAAGTGGCCATTTCCACTACCATAAGCAACTTAAGCTATATCAGTCAACTATAGGATAGTATTTGTAAATGTGCATCTTCGCATAACCACGTCGATGTGACAAAATCATGTCCTCGCCTTATGTAAAGTTATTTATACAGACGCTGTAACAGATGAGGCTTTGTCACTCAAAGAAGTAGAAGCTCAAGCTAAGAAATTGGCTCTGAACGAAGTCTCGCGAAGAAACTCTTTGATAAGTGATATCACCCAGTTTGATATCGTAAGTAATGCCCATTTTGATTAGTCTCCTTTAGTTAGGTCAATTCCATATGTAACACCATCAACCGTCCAATGTGCATTAGTCTTGAACATACTAAATTGATTGACAAACAAAATTATGTTAAAACCATCAAAAACAGCATGTACAAGAATCTGTAACCCATAACGATACCCAAAATAATTTCGGTTCGGTTCTCCGAAACCGGTTCAAAAAATTTGAGTCCATATTAAAATCGTGCTATGAAGATCACTATAATTCCAGCCCTTTTTTATGTCCCGCTGCGGGGCACGGGCCTCCCCTCAATGCGAGGGGGGATTAGGCCATAGTCCACCACGCTGGCCCAGTGCGGGTTGGCAGACTTCACACATCTTTCGAGGGGTTCTCTCAGACATGCAGGTTTCCTCACGATGTTTTCCTTCACCGTTTAGCAAGTGATAATCTTGGTTGAAAATGAGATTCGCACTTGAAAAATCCCAGAGGTGCGAGCCGGGGTTTGAACCTGCAATCCTCGTTATCGAGGCAAGCGTTCTACCCACTTGGCTATCACTGCTTTATACTTGGCTATCACTGCTTTTTAGAAGATCACTAATGCAATTGAAATTAATTATTAACATTACTCCAGTTCTACTGATATCTTTTTTATTATGTCTGGTATCAATAATCACATACGTTTTACAGACATCTCCTATAGCGAACTTAGCTGTGACGGATCCTTTGCCCGGCGACGACGAGGCCGAGGAAGCAGGCGTGTTCGCCGAAGCGCCGGCGCTATTGGCCAGACTCCGGGACGCCGGCCTGGCCGCGCTGGCCGAACATATACTACTGGAGTTTAAAGCTGGCCTAAGGGACTATAAGAGGCAGAAGTAAGTGCCTTATTTAAATAAGACGCCTTGGCGAATATCTAGAATTTTAGAATGAATTGTTACGGCTATTCTGTGGAACTCATAATTTTGTGGGCAAAAAATGCCTGTTAGGCGCCGTCGTCGAGGCAGTCCTAAGAAACGTTGGCGTGACGACCTAGATGCGCTTGACAAGAATTAGCTCGAGATAGTTGATGACAGAGACGCATTGAGGGTTGTGGGTGAGACCTTTGCCCCTTGCTTTCTGGATTTCATATCGAAATCTCATTTTCAACCATGACGAAGGAAAACATCGTGAGGATTCCTCCAAGTCTGAGAGAACCCCTCGAAAGATGTGTGAAGTCCGCCAACCCCCACCGGGCGAGCGTGGTGGACTATGGCCAGTGGCGTAGCATGGGGTGGGCGGAGGGTGCGGTCCGCACCGGGCGGCACTTTGCCGGGTGCGGCATTTCACAGGTGGCGGTCAGAAAAAAAAATGAAGATAAGAAAAAAAAAATATTTCTGTGGTTTTTTCGTCATTTTTTTTGTCGTTTACATGCCCCAATTTTTTTATAATGAATAGCAAAAATAAGAGGGCGGCAAATTTGAAATCCGCACCGGGTGCTAATGACCTATGCTACGCCACTGACTATGGCCTAATCCCCCTCGCAAAACAGTGGGCAAAACAGTGGGATATTAAAAGGGCTGGTGTTATGTTGTGACGTCAGATGGCACGCGCTGCTGATAGTGGAGGAGAGTGCGCTGAGCGTGTCGGGCGGGCTGTGCCGCGCGCTGGCGGCGCTGTGCGCGCGCCTGGCCGCCGCCGCGCAGCGCCTGGCGCCGCAGCTGGCCGCCGTGCTGCGCGCACAGCTCGCGGACGCCGTCGACAAATACATTTTCGAAGTACGTATTAAATGTCTAACCCCCTAAGGACAAGGCTCACGGAACTTGGGACCACGTTACAAAGCTTTTTATAGACTACACCAGGGGTTCCCAAACTTATTTTGTCTACTGGCCACTTTGAGAATGCCTTATTTTTTTGCGCCCCCATTTTACCTAAAAACCACTATAACTTCAAATTAAATTAATTATTGTAAGCCTCTACACAACGCCCCCATTTTTTTCTGGGTATCTTACCCCCCCTTTGGGAAAGGCTGGACTACACTATTTTTGTCCTTGGATTGTTTTTTAATAAATCCGGTACATAGTTATTTAAATGCAAGCATTTAAGTATTTTTGCGGGTGTAACAATTATAATTTATTCGTTTATTTCAGACTCACGTCTAATGTAATCCCTTGGAATTGTATGAAATTCCCGAGTCCAATCATGCATGCCTTTTGTAGATAGATGTTAAACAAATACTACATTTCTTGGTACCATGTTTGGGCATTGTCGTATAAAAAGATTTTATCAATTTACAATAGTATTTAAAAAAAAATAAAAAAATCATACTATCCTAATTTAGGAGGTAGTGTTGGAAAGCTGGTTCAACACTGGAGGCACTATGCAGTTCACGCATGACGTGAAACGAAATTTGGTGCCTGCGTTTGCGCCGCCAAATAAAGTCGCTTCACAAGTCAATCAGTTGCCGAAGTAAGTACCACACTTTAAGAAATTGCTTTAGAATTATTTCAGGTTTCAGGAACAGTATACGGCACTTTAGTTACGCACCCATTATCGATACGATTGTACGATAAAAATCCGGCAACGTGTTAGTTAAAATCAGCAAGATCCAGGACATGCGCGGTATCGAAGCATTTATCGGAATGTATGCACGTCACTAAAATTGACCGCCAAGTCTTTCTACGCCAAACAGTATAGACATTCACATAATAACAGTTGCTTAGTTTGCTGCCGTTGGCGTCTTCGTCTAGCGATATTATTGCAATTTTCCTCTAATATCTGAAATTTTGAATGCATGAAATTTCTTGGTCTCAAAGCCCCATATTCTCACGCAAATCTCATCTTTAAAACCTCTTCCACCAGACTACTAGATGCCTGCAAACTCCTGAACCTCGACTATGACGACGCCCGTCGTCTCCGAGGCATGTTGACGAGGCAACCGACCGTCGCCGCCACCCACCTCATCACCCACGGCATACTCAACATAGAACAAGCGCAGGCGCTGCAGATCCTCAACCAGAGGACCGACCTCAGCGAGTCAACCAGTCCGTCAAATGTCATGGAGTTATTCTGAAGTTTCGAAGGAGGAGGCGTCTAAGGACTGACAAGGTGAGCATTGAAAAGTTGAATGGCCGTTAATTCCGTGACCGTGTAGCTTTGAGTATTATTTATTTGTTATTTACATCACTATCATAGAGTCCTACTCCGTTTGGTTTCTAGACTTTTTCTAGATTTACTTAAAAAAAACAATTCCGTAATAAAACAAGGTGTATACTACAATACAAGGTGCATTTCGTCGATGTTATTAAGTCCCAATTTAAGATAAACGGGTACCATATTGCCAATATACCCGGCAACCAGTCACAATGCAAGAGGTTCTGGCCTTATACGGCGTGATCCGGAAAGGATGTGCTACCAATTTAAACTTGCGCTTCTTTAGCGCATTTGTGATCTTTACACTGTCACAATCAACAGTTAGTCACAATTTACACTGTCACAATCAACAGTTAGTCACAATTTCGATATGACAAATTACAAACGCGCAAGTTGAAATGTTAGTTTACCCTTTTGGAATAACGTTGTCCAACATATTGTCCATTAGAAAAAAAACATTGTTCAACAGAAATAATTAAATGGTGATCTATAATTGATGTTTACAACAATAATACAAAATGGTCTTATAAGATACAATTTATCTAAAATATTGATCCCATAGCATCTATGTAAGATGCGTTGGATTTTTCAAACTAAAATATGTACATTTCTATGAATTAGATCCGTTAAAAGAGCGGTATCTTTAGCAAAAGAAGTACCTCAGAAAAAAAAACCATAGATTTTTATTCAACATGCGTATCTATTATCGCCGTTTAACGTCTCATTTGTTGTAGTTCGGCTCATTTAAATTCCAATTACAATATAATTCGGAGTTACACGGCCGGAATCGTGATCCCGATTGAATCTATTGATTTGCGTTCAAGTTTATTGATCGACAATTTTACTCGTGTCTCGCGCGTGCCTTCCGCCGCGTGGCGAAGCGTTAATTCTATTATCCTGCGACCTATTTGCGGATTTGTCGATATTTTTAACGGCACTATTCAAATCGAATAACAATCATCTCGATCGAAGGTCGCAGCTGTTCTAAATACTTCGTAATATTTCCGCGTCATGTGATTTATCGATACATCCTATCACATGTTTGATGCATAATTTTTTATCATTATTAACATTTAGAAAATAAATATTTAAGTATCGCAAACTAATTTGGCTATTTAATAGGGTTGTCGATGGCATAAAAAAACTGATACTATTATTGGAATTTATATTCTCAATAATATTTTAATTTGTCTCATCCGCGCTGTGTGCAACCAAATTTTAAAAATAATTATCTAATAGTTGAACATAATATTGATCGATTGAACTATATATCTGAACTAGCGTCAAACTCAATCGGGATCATTACGGCATTGGTTAGCGGGTTGTTTAAGCGAAGTGTAGGCCTCCTCCTTATAATTAAGGTACGTGTACAGTAGTCATACAAATTGACTTTTTAATATTAGTATAAATGGGTAAAGGCATTTGTTTCTGTATTAGGGATGCTATACACATGTTCGGGTCGGCTCATTCGGTTCAAAAAGTTTTATGGACCCGTTTTGTGCTACAATTTAAACTAGAGCTAAATCTTCCGATCTGAACATATGTATAGCAAGCCTTATATAGTATTTGTAGTATTAAGGTCTCCGTTCATTAGTCGTGCCGAGTTGCATTGCACGTCGCTAAGGGACGCAGTTTCTATCAAACCGATTTCTTGCGATTGTACCCAATTCGGCATGCAACTCGGCAGGCTTTTTAAAGAATTATCTTAAAAGACACACGTTGTAAGTATTTGTTGAGACCTAAAACACACTCGTCAACAAAATAAGAGGGCCGCAAATTTGAAATCCGCACCGGGTGCTAATGACCTATGCTACGCCACTGATTGCAATACTATGTGTATTTCAACAACTGACACTCGTAACTTTTTATCGGAATTTATTGGTGACGTTGGCGTATGAGAAGCTTGTATCCTTCTCAATGCATAGATATCAGTTATATAAATATTATTCATGTCTGTAATAATAGCTTATATTGTTACAATAATATATGTATGTAAATAAAATAACTTACAAAAGAAGTTAAACTTCTTCATAAGTATCTCTTATTGTGAATACATATATGTGTGTATATTCGCACTGGGCCAGCGTGGTGGACTATGGCCTAATCCCCCTCGCATTGAGGGGAGGCCCGTGCCCAGCAGTGGGACATTAAAGGGCTGGAATTATTATTATATGTGTGTATATGTGATTGTGAGAATTTAGAGATATTGAAAACAATGTACGCATATATTAAAAGTCTACTGTATAAGAAATATATATAATTTATATGGAAACCAAAACTCTTAATTATTGTAGATATATGTGTATGTATTTATTAATTTTGTTTTTTTTTAACGAGTTAAATAAAATAATATATTCAGGTTTTATGAATGTCTTTTATTTTAACAAAATACAAGAATATTGTACAAAATAACTTACAAACTACTATCTCAGATAAGTAGCTAAAATATCGGCACAATTTAACATTGCTAAGGATGTTTTATAATTACTTCCTCCATAGAAAAACCGTCTGCAGATGTGATAAATGGCACGTGTTGCACCCTAAAATCAAATGCAATCAACTCACAATTACTCATAAATACAGTTCTGGGAGCTGTCAAATTAATACATAGAAAAATCTATAAAAAAATAACCGAGTTGTTCGTACAACATTTTCTAAAAATGTTGTGGTCACAGCTTATATCTGATCTTTTGGCGTATTAGTCAAATAAATATACAGTTCTGAGAGCTGTCAAATCAATACATGGCAAAATCTATAAAAAAAACCGACTGGTGTGTACATTATTTTCTAAAAATGTTGTGGGCTAAGCTTATATCTGATATGTTGATGTATTTGTTAAATAAATATGCATTAAAAAATATTTACAATTAAATTACAGTTATTCGATATTAGTACCTACCTAATGCTATCTATAAGATATGACTTCTTATCATAAAGTACAGTCAACAACGTGTAATATCAGTAATGAAATAAATTTAATTTATCTTAAAAAATATCATATAACTTTTTTTGTCTCAATACACGATAGTGGTTATTTATATTGACGACCTGATTGGCGCAGTTGGTACTGGCCCTGTTTTCTGTGCCGCGGGTCCCGGGTTCGAATCTTGGTAGGGACAATATTTGTGTGATGAGCACGATTGTTTGTACCCGAGTCATGGATGTATAATATATTATAAGTATTATATACTTGGTTTGACTCCAGTCCAAATGGTACGCATAATACAAGTGTAGCTTAGTGTGGGACCGTATATAGTTGGTGTGATCGTCTGGCGATATTATTATAATATTATTGTCGTGCTAATACCAAAATAATAATGTGAATAATTATAAAATTATTATTACTATCACATAGCACTGGCTGTGGATTCGACAAATCGCCTTTATTATAACATAATCAATTTCCATTTAAGACGCTTAAAGTTTGTACTGTACATTTATACACAATTTGATACTTATGTATCTACTTATCAAATAATCTTGAATACACAGTCACATTGTAAATATTCAATATTTTTTATGTAAAACTTTTAGAGATACAATCACAGCTATTAGTAAACATTATGTTTCTAGATCAATATAAATTTACCCGCAAATTTATATGAGCTTCAATCAAATTATAATGGCTATACAAAACGAAAACAGAAGAATAGGGCTTTGTAATGCCATCGTAATTGGAATGCTTAATAATTTCTATACTCAGGCGATGAAATACAGTATTAAACGCGATCTCGCATGTACGTAGGGGCGTAATCCGCTTGTACTACACAAATCGGCTTGGTTTTTGTGCTTCAATCAATTGTTCTAGACGCCGTCAATATTATTTCTTCGTCGTGAGTTTCTATAAATCTGGGGAGGCACTATCGTTTAATATTTTAAGTTTTTGTTATAATATTTAACTTTATAAATAGTGTTCGTACGACTGTACGTAAGATAGCCATTACTTGTGTGAATGTTAGTTCTATTTGACATTTATCAGTAATGATTCCAATTTTGATCGCTGATATCACAATCAGTAGTTCACGACTACGGTCAAGTTACCATGGAACAACCATCTCAGTGCTTCCATAATATTATTCGCGCACCTTTTCATGTTGTAAGTATATTGCGTACATCATAATAGCCACATTGAGAATTAATATTTAAAAACCTAATATTTCAAGAGTTTATTAAAAAGGTAAGGGCAAATGAGTTAATTCCTTAATTTAGTATAGAAAATATAAAAAAAAAAAAAACTTTATAGACTTTTAGTTCTATGCGTATCTTGACTACCATGATGTACCTTAACTAACATTAAATGGTATGGTAGCGCCTTATATTTAACCGTTAACTTTATCCCATTCCGATTTGACGCATATGTAATGAAACATCTGTTGTCACTTTCGAGTTATTGGTCCGAGGTTGGATTGGGTGTAAGAGTGAGCGAGATGTTTGTTTATATCGGCTGATAATCGGTCCGGAACAAACTGTAGTTATGTACTTATTGAAACGCGTAATAAATTCCGTACGTCTGGCATTACTAACTTAACTAATATTAGATTCTTAACACTATATTTACATCATTATAACGACAAGAAAACGCGAGTAGCCTCGTTCGAGTCGCATTCAATTTAAAAATTCTATCACGGTTCTATCTAGAAAAAAAAACACTTTCACTTAACCGCCTTATTTACCATAAGAACAAAAATCGCGATAAAATGTTTATCTCCTTATTGTTAAGACCTTTGTGGGTGATAACATATACAACGCAAATCAAACTTAAAAAGGTCTGAGTTGCCCGTTCTGCTATTTTGCCGCAAATCTATTTTATTCACATAAATTAACATACTGCTTTGCAACAAAGGGGCGGGGCTCATTGATCAACTTATTAGCTAAAATAAAATTCTCTATTCGAAGCCCGCGAACTATACCTTTGTCGTAGACACGTATAATAATTTGGGTTGGGGTTACTGACGTCTATATATGCGATGTATATATAGAGGTCAATGGTTGGGGTTCTTTAGTGCGCAACGCACACGCGCAGATGTCGAATAAATGATACGCCAAGGTGTTCGATGCGTGCAAACGAATATTTTTTCTGTTTGCCCTAGTTTGGTTGTAACTGGGTTCCATAATACAGTCATTGCTTATTTTAGGACCTAGTGTTCATCTGGTGTTTTTTTTACATTTACATTTACATTAAATACCAAGGAATCCCCAACTTTAATTGTATTGGCATATTAAGTCTTTGCCAGGATCAAGGTTAAAACTGGACACCAAGTAACCCGGTATATCATTCGCTCCATTGGTCCCAGTCGTTGTCAAGCCAAATCAGAAGTCTTTAGACAGCTTGAATCACTCAATCATCAGGTTAATAGACCAACCAAGAGCGAGATACATAATTCCAATGCGATCCGGCGTCGAAATGGCATATAATGCACAGGGCGGCCGCTCATCAGAGAGAAATGCTACATGGAAAAATAAGATGCAATGCTAGCTCCATGTTTCCTATTCTTTCGGATACTCTGCGATGAATGTACCCCTTACTGTACAGTCCAGTTCAGGACTGTTAGTTAGTACTACAGTAGTTGTATTCAATCCAGTTGTTCCAAAAAAGTTCTACAATTTAACCTCAGCGTTTACTGAGTGATTGGTCCCCGCTTCGGCTTCCCGCTGCTTGCTGGGATCTTGTGGTGAGTTGTTCCACCACTGCTCGTCGCCTGACGCCCACGCGACGAATACCAAGTTTGTCACGATGAATACGGCCAGCGCTATCCAAAACACTAAGCGCCATTGGACCAGTGTGCTCTGTAAATGAAGATAATGATCAAAATAATGACCTATTGGGGGGGGGGGGGGGGGGTGATAGAGCAGGATTTGCCACAACCAAAAATGTATTATGGATTTACAAACATACGGCTTTATCCCCCTCAGAGGATGATAATCATCCTAATTTATACACTGTCTGTATTTGAGGGTGCTACGGACTTGACCCTCTTAGGAGAGACTATTTATCTGATCGTAAAAGGCTCACCCTGTGCGCACCCTTCCAAAACATCCATCTCACGTAGGTCGGTATATTTCTTCCGTAAGTGATTTTTTGCCAATAATTATTCCTTATCAGAATGACCTATGTCAAAGCTACTTAATTATATCAGAGTGGCAGAAATAATCTAGCTATTTTGTAGACAGGATTGTACTTAGAAGTTTATCTATTTTAAACCGACAACAGCTTCGATCGTAACGATCAATTAAATGCAATTACTCAATGTTGATGTGAAAATCCATCATATTCTATGCTAAACCGCATAATACGTCAAAGGCGACATATTAACCCCGACCAGCATCACAACATACATTACGCAAGCACTTACGTCAGGTGTCAGCAATCCGACCAGGTAAGGCGCAATGATGCCCGTAATAGCTCCTATGCCGTTTACGATCGCCATAATGGTGCCGGCGTAGTTGGAGCTTAGGTCCAGCGCGTTTACTTTCATGCCGGGATAGAAAGCGCCCATTAGCCCCATGGCTGCCGTGAACAGGATGACAACTGCGTTGGTGTCGCAGCCGGAATATGAGGCTAGGATCATGCAGATTCCGGGGCCAACGGATGCTGGAAGGTAATTATTGTTTTAGGTTTACCTATTATGCTATTTGCCCTCTTTATGATAGCTCACTTACAGCATCATTGTGCTCTATTTATGAATCGAGTCCGTACTGCGTTCAATTTTATGAGTATTTACTTATGGCGTTGTTTGTCATAGCTATGAGGACTCTTATAGAAATTCTAGCCGGTGGGGATAGGAGATTCCTGATAGCTTTTTTGTACTTATATTTATAAATGTATACATTACACTATCACACTAATCACACTAATATTATAAATGTGAAAGTTTGGATGGATGGATGTTTGTTTCTCAATCACGCCAGAACGGCTGAACGGATCTGGATGAAATTTGGCACAGAGATAGATTATAGTCTGGAATAGCACATAGACTACTTTTTATCCCGGTAAAAAGGACATACTTTTTAATCGCGGGTAACACCGCGTGGCACAGCTAGTATTTAATATAAACAACGCTATTGCTTCACTGGATCGTTCAGTTAACAAGTGTTATCTTCAACTCAGTGTGTATAACTACTTAGTATGGAGCTAGAGGCACGCCTACTTAGGGATTTCACATCACTTAATCCTTGAATGCTGCTAATGAAGGGCGTCAGAAACTCAAATGATTCTGCAAGACACATCTCTATAGTCAAATGGAATAAATACCTACTGACCTTGGAGTGTGAGTTTATTCCTAAGTCGACGTACACATACATTTTGTATGGCAAATTGATCAGCTCCCATAGAGGTAAAACTTTCAATTCCGAATACAAAGTGGACAAACACGAAGACTTCAAAGCCTTTACCTTATGAATAAACTCGCTGTCGACCTACTGAATGGTGTAAGTAAAATCTCAGTCTTAAATCGCGTGCAAATAAATGTATCTAATTAAATAAGGCAAACATTGACGGCCAATTAGCATCTACGCGAGCCTCACCTATGGTGGTGAAAGTCTTCCTAGCGTTTGTGACAGTCAACCAGTTTCTCTTCACTATCTTGTCGCAAATCCAGCCGAATGAGATGGAGCTCAGCCACATGACCACGTAAGGCAACGCTGCGAGTGTGCCCGTCTGGTGGATGTCGAATTTGAGGACCCCCGTCATGTATTTTGGAAGGTCAGTCACCATTGTGAAGTACCCGTAGTCGTGACCAATCTGTTTGAAAAAATATTTGTTCTATAAATTCTAGTAGGTAGATATCTTTGTTGTTTGCACGTGGATGTCAAATAAATTGAGGGCTAAATGTTTTCAAGACGATAGGTAATCTGTTTATTAGATGTTTTTAGTCCATTATGATGAGTTATCTACGGGTTGTTTGAGGAATTCAAAAAAAGGAAGACCCATGCCTATGTTTGGAATCACCTGGAAAAGCGCAATGCTTTTAAGAAACAAGCGTAGGTATTCTATGTAAGGACATGAGTGCCATAAACAGCTAACAATACACTTTTTGCAAATCGATTTTCGTAACTAACAATATGCGATTATGCTAAGTTAACCCATTTAATGAGTATAGGCAACCTTCTGCCGATTCTTCATAAAGATTTATTAGCTGCTTTGGCTTACTACTATGTTTTTTGTGTATTAATACGTCGTGTCTAAGGTACCAGCATTGTCTTATTCTGAAAAGACTTAATTTGCCGATTAATCATTACTGAACATGTGATAGAAGGCTTCCAAAATGGTTGGCATCTTTGAAATAATTTACAATAATCTTTACCATTCCATAATAATATGATGCGACAGGTATGTAAACTTGAATGTAAATGATTGTGGTGTTGAACATGGCGTACTTATGTTTATAAATTTTGCACGCATGAAAGCATTCGTAACCTTGGTTTTATAATTTTTCTTATCTATTTACGATTCTTGTGTGTATGTGGCTTAGCTACTTTCTTCTCCAGCCTCAAATTAATTAACGTTAATTTAAAAACTGGAACTTTGTGTGCGGGCGAGCACTTATCTTATTCGGTATTCATTAACCGCTCTACTTAGTTCACATTTTTCGGTTTGTTTCTCCATTCAGATCAAAATTTCGCAAGTGGCAACCGCGTCTATAAAATTTAGGTGATCCAATCACGAATAACGAATAATATGAATTAGCAAATGATTTCATAAAGCACTCATAGATACCTATAGGAATTTAATACCGGCTGCTATGGGGCAATCGAGTAAACGACTAATATGAATCATAATATGATTTTGCCAAAGTATAAGATTCTCATCATACCTGTGCACAGACAAGCGCCCACAGCGGCACGGACATGAATATCGCCTTCCAAGGTATCGCAGAAGGCTGGCTGTTGCGGTGACCGCCCAACGCTTCCTCCAAGTACTTCTTCTCTTTGTCCGATATGAACGGATGCGACTCGGGGTCATTGTAGCAGAGTATCGCCTAAAATGCAGGTCGATCGATGAGAACAGTCGTTACATGTGCCTACTCGTATACTGGTCGATTCAGAGAGGGTATATAAGTACTGTCTAACCTTTGAACCTGCGCTTTTTGTGCAATGCACGCAATGCAATGCAAATACGCTATAAAAGCGCAGGTTCAAAGATTGATGTAAGTACTCTTTCTGAATGACGCTGTAAATAGGAAAACAACTAAATACAAAGTCTTAAACTGGACTGAGCCAAATTAGCATTGAGAAGACTAGAAAGCAGGTATAAAATATCTACTATGAGTTATTGTTTAGGTGTTAAAACAAAAATAGGTATAGGTATTACCTACAAAACAGGGTAAACCGCTGAAACAAACATGTTTGGTCAATAGATTTCTGACGTCAGCAACCACTAAGACTGGCATGAGAAAGTATCAAGGTTGTTTTTCATATGGCAAGTAATACATCTATTATGTATCTTTTGTCACATACAAAGGCGAAAAAATTACCACTAATACCTACTATAAAACAAGCAAAGCATTTTACTTATTAATTTTGATTCTTACCCAAAGTATGAACCATAGTATTCCAACAGCTCCAAACAGGTAGAACACAGACTGCCACTCGCCGGTCTTTTGCATCACCAAGCCTGACACGTAGGTGCCAGCGATGTTGCCTATCTGAGCCCCTCCGAACACGAGGGAACCCATGCGACCTCGCTCCGATATTGGCGCCCAACGAGCTAGCAACGCGTTTAGGGCGGGAAATGTGGTACCCTGAAAATTATTTTATTTTGTTTTGTTAGATTATAAAGCAATAGATAGATTTTCTACACTCCCATGGAAAAACCTAGGCAGTAATATTCTCTATTTCTATCACTAAGCGGAATTTAAAACGGATGCATAATGGCAAAGCTTTTACATACCTCCCCGAGGCCTTCCAAGACCCTCATAATAATTAGTCCAGTGGCTCCCCCTACGCTTACAGCCCAAGGTGTTAGCAACGTAAACACTGCCGTACTCAATACTCCGAAGCCTAAGGAGTATTTGCCTCCGAATCTTTCAGCCAGCATGCCTCCAGGCAGGTGCGTCACTATGTACCCATAGTAGAAGGCGCTTAGGATTATACCTTGAGTCTCTTCGCTCCAGTCGAAGCCAGACATCTCCTGGAAGAATATAAAATGAAGGTTTAAAAAAAAGCAAGAGATGTGGTAGAGATAAAAACCCTGAATGCACCCAAGTGATAAGAAAGTAGAGATGTCCAAAACTACCGATGAGGGTAGATCGATTTTCTTAAAATGTAGCCAAGAAACATCTGGCTGATAACATTTATAAAACATCACATAATCCCCTCTGGGTTGCCCGAAGGATTAATACTGAATTTTCTCCGTAAGTCGTGGTGCTAAATGACTAACAATCGTACGAGTGGATGATGCCATTCCGTCGCCCAATGACAATGATTCCTGTGCTCGCGCGATGACTTGCGAGTTTCAATAGGGAAACTCTGAAGAGATTTGTGTATTTAATCTCGTCGTGAGACGAAATCGCATCGTTTACTCGTACGAGGGCGAAGCCTTAGGGTTACTGTGAATGCTAAACACAGGTGCTCATTTAGAAGGCAGCGCTACTCACAGTAGGATCCGTAGCTATCTCTGCGACATCTCCCGGGCAGGAACCATCGTTGCCCACAGAGTGAGCTCGTGGATGCACCATCTGCGTGATGGCTATGTTGAGGCAGACGCGCATCGTGTACGCGTTGGCCACAGCCAGGAAACCCATGATCGCCATCACCCATCGTTGCGGTATTACGAATACTGGAAGTCGGAGAAAGATCCCTGAATATTTAACGTCAGTAAGGTTTTCTCGTATAATAGGACGTCTCTATCGATTTATTTTCCTCAAAGCTATTAAAAATACATATTGGACTGGGAGCAATGACCTCAACGATTATGTATGAATCCTAACACGTTGATCTATTACGACCTACCGCTATACCGAAATCCTAAGTCATCTGTCACGCAGAAGTATCATCGAAATGTATATTTTTCGTGAAATCAAATGATACCCACCAAAAATAATTATACACAAGCCAGCGGCATTACAGTATATAAACAATAACAAACTGCAATCTCAGAACAGTTCAGTCGAAGATTGTTGTGATTCTCCCAAAGCCCTGCCTGCAATCACAGTCTACCTACGCAATATCTATCGAAAAGAGCGTCCAGCGATTTCTATTACAGTAAACATCTCCACAGAATCATCATTAAATCTTTACTACACAGCAATTATTAAGTAGGTACACATTGCGCTACATGGACTTACAATTGAGTTCCACAACAAAATTATCGTTAGATACTAAACTTAAGTCCATATCTTTAACAATGTTCTTCTTTTAAGTAAAATAGGCCCTATTGTAGGAATGCTTTTATGCCTGTAGGGCTGTCTATAAAGGACGCTCTTGTATCGATTAATTCTAAGTTAACTAATTATAACTGAGTTTAAACTTGCAATTAGCGACATCGATATTTATAACTTATTCTGAATTGCTACAGTTGACTCTGGTTACCTAGCTAGGGTATAGGTAGTTCCAAAAAGTTTTTTTTTTAAATTTAGGTGCCTACCTAGTTACTTAACAAAGCCCTTCAATGTTACCGTGACGTGACAATGTTGTGCCACCATTGACTAGTTTGATGATAAAGAACCGTCATTGCAGTAAGAATTATTCTTGATTTAATAAAAACTATAACACATTTTTGCTCAATTTGATTTGCTATCTTTTTAATGAATTGGCAGCCCTAATCCGTGTATACAACAATACAACCTTGACTTTGTTGTACAATGCCCGTGGAGAACGCAGCATGTGATTGTGCAAAGATCCAACTTATAACATTCCAATTAGCTATCTATGTAGTTATAGTTCAAAGATGACTATCTCATAACACCCGTTTGAAACTAAGTAGGTAGTAAGTATACACTATAGCATTTACCCGCAGCCGATTTGGATGAAACAGTTATCGCGCACTTTTATATTGGGACCTACCTATGTTGTGACAAAATGTGGGAGCAATGTTAATTTTAATAATGTCTTAACACTCGCAGTCCAAAGTATTGTGCAAAGATCAGCTTGCTTAATTAGTAACGCTAATATCCCTGTTTGCAATTATTCTACCGGTCGCGGTCTGACTAATGGGCTAGAAAGTTGACGTCCTTTTTATACTTAAGCGATGGCGTGTTTAGTATTATGCAATTCATCTATTTGTGTTGACATAATTGTAACGAGCTCTTGCAATGTCGATTTGTCACCATCATTATGTTTATTTTGATCACTAGAAATACTTTAGATAGTGACCAGGCTTGATCATTGTTATATTTTGTCGAATCTCATTCGGTGAAGCCGTAAATGACAGCAACAGTTGTTTCGCAAAAGAAATCGTTTTGTAAATTACAAAACGTGTAATTGTGCTTAAAATAGAGGTCTGTATTTATATGGATCTATCTTTCAAGCTGTAGTAGGTACCTGCATTACTTTTTTTTACGCCAAGGCCGTCGAATGCCACAAAGGCGTTGCTCTACTACAATATAATAAATGAAATACCTACATCATGTTCAAGAACTTGTGTTTTGTGTCAACTTTTTATGCTCTAAATACAGCTCGCTTCACCTACATTTTCATCTGTGAACAAGCATTATTGTAGAACTTTCATTGTCAATGTCGCTGTCCGAGCGCAGCCTCAGCAGCAGCAATCTCATTGCAAAATTGAAATCAATCGCAAGTCCGCGACACATTCGTCCCGGTTTCCGCGGGCACTTGAATTCATATAAGTTATTTCTTAAATATGTTTTAGAATAATATTCCTCTGCCATGTGATTTATATCTATATAAATAATAATTAAATGTCGTTAATTGATAAGCGCGTCACTTGAGAACGGCTAGAACGAGTCCGGTTTGGCCAAGTTTTTTTAAATGTTCGTAATAGTTCAAATAAGATTTTTAGAGATAATAATTATATATTTTTTGTTAAATACTTATCATAGTTACAATTATATTTTGTCTACAATATCTAAATAGATAAAGACAAATTTTAAAATCTTTTCGGAAGATTAAGATGGTAAGAAAGACGACTGTCTCGTCAGTTGGATAAATAAATTGTACCTTTGTATTAACTTGACGGTAAGACTCATTACACTCGCACCTTTTAAATAACTAATTATAAAAGTTAAGTCGCTTTTCTTAAACAAGCCCATTACGATATTAATTACGATAATCATAGTGTCGGTGACTCTATGCTCTCTACATTGAACCAGTCAACATCAGAGTACTCTTCATACATAATAGAGGACGAACCTATAAAATTCAATTACCAGCCGCACCCGCCTGAATTCAGGTTTATCGACCTGAATACTTCGTATTACTTACATACTATGTAAAACCTTGAATGTAGAAGTCAATAAATTAAATGATAAAGGACTCTACTAACATGAAATTAAATAGAAAATTTAATTACACATTTAATTATTTAAAAATGAATTATCTTTTACAAAATGTCTAAATTTGGAACATAACGACTAATTGGGTCTGGTTTATCAATAAGAAAAACGCTATTAATTTAAATGAAGAAATCTTAATAGGAAGGAAAATACGAAAGAGCACGTATTGAACACACATTTGAATATATTATCAGCTTATACTGTAGGATCAATTCATTTGACAGTTACCGTAACAATAGGGTCTACATTGGTAACCAAACACAGACCATTAGATGGTCAGTGTCTCCAAATAAAGACTACTGGCACGGTGAATTACCTCTACATCTTTAACCTTTACTGTTTTACAATGGACAATGCGACGAGTAGGCGGAAGCGGCAAATGCCGTGATTGTAAAGTTAAACGAGCATTCTGTGGGTGTTTGAATAAAAATGCAGGAAAGACGAGCACTCCGCGTGCTTCATAATTCCCCCAACCTTGCTTGGAACTACATTTCAAGAGACGTCAAGATTCATGACAGCTAATTACAATGATTACTTAAACATAACAATGGCGTTCAGCTATCGAATGAAGTATACATTGTTTGATAATAGTTCACGACCATTCTTTTTGTCATCGCATAGCTGTGCGCCGGCGCGTGACGGAAGCTGGGAGCGTAGGAATTATTCAACTGAGTGCAAACAGGCTTAAACCAGTGTGGTGCAATTTACCTATATTGGTGGTACAGTACCTTTATTGGTCGAAACGGATGCCCTGCCTTATTGTAGATGTAGCATAGCGGCATGAATAGGTTCTGTTCCATACACATTTTATTTTGTATACTCTCAGCAAGTGTATGTCTATTATAAAACCTAATTCTGCGTGTGATCATTGCATTTGCAAAATTTGATTGGTATCATCATGTTGTCATTAATCTTTCAATCGAACAAGAAAATTAACTTACTCAAACAATAAACTGGTTGCGCGAAGGATAACATAAACGCATGACCTTAATTTTGAACTAATTACTAACTCGTAAAAGGCGTTAGGTTTTTATTTAAAAAATGCTCAAGACATGTTTTCGTCTCGCTTTACGCTACCTAAGTGTTTTTAATTATCCATTTGCGCTAACACAGTGTTTCTATTGACACACTAATTGCTAGTAAGTGTTAAAATATGCGTTAATTGACGCCTGCGCGGAATAAACTGAGTATCCTCGCACACTTTCCATGCGATTGCAAATCTATGTACCTACCATTGTTTTAGCCGGGTGTAATCTCGTAACTATATTTCGCTTAGGCGCCCAACTGTTTATCAAACATACCATTGATCCGAGTTAACATATAATATAATAGGCATTGTTTTTAAACACTCAGACGCAGTGTGCCAAAAATATAATTGCAAGCATGAGATTTATTGACGCGGTGTGTATTTTGAAATTTTTTAATACAATTACCCCCGAATTTATAGATGTATGATCTCTTGTTCTGAAATTTGTATTTTTTACTATCCCCCGTAAGTAAAACATAACTCTGGTGCGCAGTACTATGTGACGTTTGGTAGTTAAAAAACATCTATAAATACGGGGGATAGTAAAAAAAATACAAATATCAAGACAATAGATCATTTTATAACAGGGTCACATTATCGCCAGGCTATAACGGATTTATTATTTCCGTTTCATCATCGCTCATAGAATACAGATCAAAACTCGAGTAGCCGTTATAAATCCCGTTGACGGCCGTCAAACACCGAATTGCAGTGACGATAGCGTCGGCAGCGCTACATTGAGGCTCGTCCATCATTAAGTTCGATCTGATATGGTAAACCAAACCCACGTTCGCGTCGAGTCGGTTTCCCTATTAGGCGTTGGTATCGAGAAACTCGTTAGAAGTTTAGTTTTTGCCTCGCTCAAAAAGTTTCTATTGCACGATCAAGCGCGGCATCATAGATGCGATCCCACCTGCCGACAGCTGCGGGGATATTTTAAACCATTCGAAATCGATATCGGAAACGGAATCGAAAACTTCCGAACTGGATTACCGCAATCGCTATTAAAATTTCCGAATTTGATTATCTTCGATATTTCTCTATGGCAATACCAAATCGGTTTTTCAAAATGTTTCCGTCGGAAAGCTCGTCGGGAGCGACACCAACATCGGAAAGTTTCAAATCCGTTTCCGATATCGATTCCGAATCATTTAAAATAACCCACCTGGTTAGACCAGTCTGTGAGTGTGGCCAGACAGGCTGGCGCTGGTTCGCAGCATAGGGCACCATAGCAAATTGAACGCATATAATCGCCGCTTTCCAGGAAATGTAATCAAATGCGCCGACTTTTAATGGATATGTACGACTATTTCCCCTTAATTGTAGTACCTATATTGTATGTATATGTACGCTGTTGCATTGTACGAGTGTTGGGGTTCTTAAGCTTATAACTCACACGTGAGTATTGTGCAGATAAATGTATACTCTGACGGTGTCATTGTCTAAGGCAGGGATTGCCAAAGTGGTCGATATCGACCCTTCTGGGCGATATCGGTTTCCCAGGGGTTGACATACACAAAAACTAATTTTGGGGGCGACGAGGCCTAAAAATCGACCCCTATTAATTAACACAAGTTCTTATTTGAAACTTTCAAGATAATGTATACGTTGTGTTACGTGTTCCAACTTGTTATAAGAATGACTAACATTTTAGTAGGAAGTATTATTGTTGTACTTTTAAAAAACTCAAAATGTCGATAAGCACGCACAAGTTCGTACAAGATGAAATTATTATTTTGTAATTATTTTGTATCAATAGGAAAAAAACTACAGATAGGATTTTTAGTGATTTGGCTATGGGGTTCTGAGGTATGAGTTCATTTTGGAAAAGGGGTCCCTTGTCTAAAATAGTTTGAGAATCCCTGGTCTAATGTAAATGGCATTTTACGTATTATAATTGCAGCATGTGAGACATGCTGTTCATGATACATATGATACCCAGTTATTTAATGAAATAATCTTTGTTATCAGAAAAACTCTTCTAACCTTTTACCTAGCCTTCAGACTTAGGTACCTCAACTAACTGTACCTACAGTGCCAAGAGGTGGATGGGACAACGTTCGTCTTAATTGCAATTTGTTCGTGGAAGAGACGTCGTCAGGGCCCTTTCACCTTGGTGTACTTTCCTGAGTGGGCGTATAATAGATTTTCTTAACACCGTCCGTATATATCTAAGTTTAGCTAACATTAGAAATCGATAGACAGACTAAAGTAATTCCAACCTTTTTGCGAAAATTTTAAAAGAAATAACACCATGCTTCACGAAATCTGCTTCGGTCTTCAGTTAGTTCGACGATAATACAAATTTCAGCTGGAATGTACTACTGAAATACTTAATAAAACTAAAACTTAATAAAAATAAAAACTTTCGAAGGTCATTAATTGATTATTATTTGTTCGCAATTAGGTAAGTCACTCAGGTGTTGATGAAGTAGGAACGATATCTAATTTTACGGTGAATATAAGTCAATCTCCCGGTTAATTAACAGCGTTGTTACAAATCAAGATTCGCGCTATAAACATCTTTTGGATTATGTTTTGACTCTACCGTTCATAATGGTATCATTTCACACATAATCAAAACAGGTAAACAAAATGAAGTGGTCGATAAATAAAATAGCTTGTTAAAATTTTTAAATTAAGAATTTTTCGGCATGCTGTGCAATTTTTGTGCAGGAAATTATTTTTGTAAAACTGTCTATGGTTTGTAATTCGTTCCTTATTAATTGTTTTGTACTGGTGTATCGTACGTATCGTCCCACAAATATAACTTATTTATTTTAAAATAGAACTCTAAAAAACTTGTACATTTTAGCTAAAATATTGGACTGAATAAGATGCTGAAATTGAAATACATTTCCTAGAAGTGGTTGTCTCTACTAAAAAACGTTTGTTCAATCTAAAACGACAATTGGTTTAGGTAAATATAAAAAATTATATTATTGGGTAGTGTCTAAGGTTTTTTTCGTATTGTTCAATTAGACACCTAGGCTCGTTTGCCAATGAAGGCTGTAGCTAGGAATTCGAGCCCTGGACCAGAGACAATAAGTAGCAACAAGAATCCGAAAAAAGAGCCGTAAATTAGTAAGTACCTATGTATAAAACGTTCGGTTGGCTTAGTAATTTAAGGGGGGTTGAACCCCCAAAAACTCCCGCCTGCCAATGACCTTAGCGCCAACTGTACGTTTATTTATTAATAATAACTTTTACGTCAAACTGGCGACATCTGTACCATTGTTTCGTGGTAAAAATACTAATTTCATAACAAAGGACCGCCGAATAACCATGTGAAATGATTGCTTTGATAAGAATATGTATTAATTAAAAGCCAAGCCAAGTGCGTGTTGGTCGGTCGGTCCACGCATCTTGTATACCGCCGCACAATTCGTGGTTCCCTGTGGTTAAATACCTCCGGACTAAGAGCATCCAGTGGCCAACGCTCCTGTGGCAGTTATTTTACCTCTTAAACAGAGAGAAGGAATAAGAAGTAGGTATATATAAGGTGTAACAATAATAGTGTAAAATATTTTAACAGGGCTAAAAGTAATTTATAAAGATATCATCCCGGCGAACTTCGTACCGCCACACAATGACAATTATAAGAAAATTAATTATCTTTATTATTATTTTTATGAACTATTTTTTCCCTTTTTTAATTGTTATAGAAAAAATATTTTTAAGAAATTAAAAACGTGACTGCGTAAAAACTGTAC
Source organism: Pheosia gnoma (assembly GCA_905404115.1). NCBI lineage: Eukaryota > Metazoa > Arthropoda > Insecta > Lepidoptera > Notodontidae > Pheosia > Pheosia gnoma. Next base: position 5,840,601 of record FR989906.1, on the reverse strand, counting down.
TATAAATAAAAATTGCAAAAAAAACCAAGCAACAACAAAAAGACAACCCATTAAAATCTAGACCGTCTCTAGTCTTCCCAATAAAGGCTCCCAAGTGTTAAGGCCCTACTGGACTTGTTTTTTTTCTTTTCAGTTTTTATTTAAGTGTAGTTCATATATTACGCAGTCGGATTTTAGATTTTTTAAATTTACTTTTTGTATAAACCTGATCAGTTTCAACTACATATTAATATCTTAAATTAAAATAGTGTTATTACACCTTAGTATACCTACACCTAAACTAACATTTACCTAATATATTGATTCCTTAATTTTTTGCGAATACTACACATTGAAATCAAATTAATTTTACGGGTTGTATCGCGTTTATTTAATGTTTTCACGGGAACGTAAGCACATAAAATAAACGCGATAAAATCCGTAAAATTAATTCAGCATAATTATACTTACTTTATTCGATTAATAAGCAACTCTAATAACGTCTAACATATTATAACAAATATTTATAGAATTGCAATAAATAAATACCTAATCTACATGAATAAAATTGTGACATGTTGGAATGAACCTCACGTGCCCACCCATCCCCGTAATTGCAACGTGATGTTATAATTAACGGGCGGCGGTGTTCATTTGCAATTTATACTCTATAATATGTCGCGAATGCATCGCGGAGCGATCCAGCGATACCTGGTAGGCTGCTTATTGTTGTGCAATATCATTATATACTGCGTGAACAAGAAAAGGCATACTAACCTCCAAACCAGCGCTTCTTTAGTGCTTTGTATTTTTTTTTTTAATTTGTTAATAATCATAGACTATTGCCATTTTGTTGGGAACAACATTAATTTTTATAAGTAATCAATAAAACTGCAAAAAATCAGCTCAGGGTCAAGGGTCAGTACATACCCTTCCTGAATCACCTGTATAGTTATGGAACAAAAACGTGGTAAGCTTTTAATGGGGTACGTTTTTTGTCTATTAAAATGCCGAAAGTATCATCATGTCATATATTATAGGTACATATTGTACCTAGTACCTACGTATTCCAAATTCCTTTATGTAGAAATGTCAATCCATGACTCGGAGACAAACATTAATGCTCTTTACACAATGTTTGTCCCTACCAGAATTCGAGCTCTGGACCCTCGGCTTAGAAGGCAGGGTCACTACCAACTGAGCTAATTGGGTGGTCAAAAATTATATTAAAAAATATCCCGATAAATGAAGGGGTCAATGATCTTCTGAGGATCTCATTCATTGTTTTTTTTAGGTAGCAACAATTAAAAAAACTCAGTATCTGCACACACACTGCATAATTAAAAATTATAATCACTTATCGTCTGGCGCTAGACAGGCAAGGTTAATTGGTGGATTTGATTCCGCGAGCCGTTCTCCTGTAAATCCGCCTTATATGTGTAACAGTCACGTCATAATGTTTAACGTAACTACATTAGTTACATAAATTATCAACCGGACATTATGGTACATAATTCTGGAATGGCGTCAATGGCGTAATGACCGATGCTATTGATATATAAGGTGTAATGAAAAAAGTGTAAAATATATTAACCGATGAATCAGTAGTTGATCTCGTTGATATATAAAATAATTTTGTAAATTAGGTTTGCTTTTTTTTAAAAGGCGAACAAGTAGCGTTCGGCCATGCGGTCATTACAGATTATCATTTTCAAATGACTAATAATTTGATTTATTTCTTTAGGAATGTTATATTTAAAACTATATATATATTACACTATTATTGTTACACTTTATATAGCATAATCATGTCTTCTGTTTACAATTTGGTATCGTAATCAATACACTTATTACCGTCGCCATATTTTCTTCGGTGTCGGTCAAAAAGGGTCGCTGTACGAAACAACTTGTTAATTTTGCAATTCGAAAACTGCAGTCATTTATTAGCTATATACTGTAATCTTGCGCACAAGTTGTGGGTAACACACCAAAATTGTGACATACACATGATTGCTACTGACATTATGCTGGATAATTAAATTTTATATACGTACTTAATTAAGCTTTCGTAAACTTCAGCGGGACATCGTTTGGTGATCAAATCGAATCGCGGAGTAATATAAGGTGTAACAATAATAATTTCAATATTTTCACAGGGTTAATAGTAGGTTATAAAGGTAACATTCCCGTAGAAATAAATCAAATTAATAGACATTTAAAAAATTGCACCCTGTACTGAGCACATGCCGTAACGCTACTGGTTCGCCTTGTTTAAAAAAGATCAAATATAATTTACACAATTATGTTTACCAAATTTACCCTTTTTTATGTAAAATAAAACAAACTTGACATCTACTCTGTGAAACTTCCCGTCAAAAAGCCTCTTAGTTAGTTTTGTATGTTAGGTAGAGTACTGACAATCATTTGCATAAAATTCGTTATATTATCTCTAGATTTCTGCAGTAAAAGTATTAATCCATTGACAATGGCTCTACAATAACATTGCAAACTGTGACTTTAGAATTCGACGGTTAATTATGCAGTACTTTTCTTTGAAGTAAGTGCTAATAGCAGTGATAGCCAAGTTGGTAGAACGCTTGCCTCGGTAACGAGGATCGCAGGTTCAAACCCCGGCTCACACCTCTGGGATTTCTGGATGTCATGTGCGAATCTCATTTTCAACCACGATTATCACTTGCTAAACGGTAAAGGAAAACATCGTGAGGAAACCTGCATGTCTGAGAACCCCTCGAAAGATGTGTGAAGTCCGCCAACCCGCACTGGGCCAGCGTGGTGGACTATGGCCTAATCCTCCGCGCATTGAAGGGAGGCCCGTGCCCAGCAGTGGGACATTAAAAAGGGCTGGTATTATTATAAGTGCTAATAAGGACTCATGGAAGCTATAAACTATCGGCATCTGTGCATCACCTAAGCTGGTGCCTTTCGCAACTCGGCCTTCCTTTCAGACTGCTTGACCACCTCTTCCTGCATTCGAAACAAAAATAACAACGCGGGCAAGCGTAAGTTAAATTATCGTAAAGGTTTCGTATGAGTCAACAAAGAAAATAATAATCACAAATTATCTATACCTAAATTGGGTATTTAGAAAAAAAAATGATGCCTTCAAAGTCGTGCACAAAGTACTAAAATAAATAAGTAATCAAACAAAACTTCTAACTTGCTTTGACGATTTAGTCCCGTCTTAGATTTATTGTTGTTTTGTATATTTCAATCGTTTTTTCATAGCTACCTACAGTAACAATTATTATAGAATGTATTCATTAAAACACCTACATAAATATCAGTAATCTATGAATATAAAACAAAACATGGTTGCAATAAATTATATTTTTGATGGGACTATTATAATTGTATTATCTTTTTCATAAAAAGAAAGAATTGATAAATTGCGTGTAGGTATCGTCATAAGGTTATTGAATACACCAAGTACCTACTTATTTATTTTTATTATGGCAAGAAGCTATCCAGGTAGGTAGGTAGATATTTTTTAAGATTCTTTGCATTGTTTAACTTGAATTTAAAACGACGTAGGTATTTTGATGCGGTTGGCAACTTCATGAGTTGAGAAATCAAATATCTGCTGATAGGCTGCAAAGGGCTAATACCCAGGGCCGTAAATAAAAATTAATTAAAAAGAGAAAACAAATAAAAGCTTCGGTTGATGGCGCGACAAAAGAACTTCGAAAATATAATAAAGCTACCATGTAAATATTAAAATTGTGCTTAATCGTATCTATCGCGGAACCCAGAATAACCTATTGAGATCAACTGCAATTCACTGAGACTATTTTATTGATGCTTATCTAATAATAGTTATGCATTGGTGTAGATACTAGCATGTAGAGCGTACCACTTATTTCGGTAGCGAGTGTAGCGAATTCTGATAATTGAATGGATACAAATTAAAGTTATCTTATACATTTGGTTTTTATATAAAGTATAGAGCAAATTAATATACCTATAGTTTAATTTGCATCATGCGAGCTAAAGTTATCTATCATTCAAATTTCATACATTTATCGATCGATGTTTCATTCGCTTTTATATTACGAGGTAGGATTTGTAGTCTAAAGTAATATTAATTAATAATGTAATATTGTTTTATCACGACAATATCATTTCTATGAAAATATTTTCAAAAGACAAAGTAGAGTAGAGACATAAGTAAATAAGCTACATTTAGCAAATTATTAATAATACATTGACCTTACCATTAGATACCTTACGGATTGAACTATTACTTAAATTATTTAAAAAAAACTTACGTTTAGACAACATCAACTGCCAGCCGGTCAACATTTTGGCTTTATTTATTTTTCAATGAGCACACAATAAAACACAAAATGTCAAATGAAGCACTGAGTTAATACAAGGAATTATTATCCATAGGAACTATATATCACAAACAAATAGCGGAATGTATCGTAAAGGCGCGAACTTTGCGCCGGAGTCGCGTCGCGTCGTTGCACCAGCCGTCATGCGCAGAACCAACACAGGCCGCAATTAGGCGCCCGCGCACAAGCCTTGCCTCTATATACTTCGCCGCTTCGTTCGAGCTACGTAGAACTACAGTTCGGCACTATCAATTATCCTGTCGGTGTATCATTTTTTCTATTTATTTTTCAGGAAATCGTTTACATAATTGTCTAGTAGCAAACCATTAGACAAATATAACGACTTGTGATATGTAGACGAAATCTTTATGAGACACGTTTTTAGGCTATAAATTGTCTTTATTTTATGAGACAAATATGTAATATCAATTCATGTAAGCCTTTAGCTACCACATATAAATTATTAGTGACACAACCATCTCTGCATATAAACTTAAGTATTGGGATGAAAAAAAAAAAACATCGGATTTCTCAGATGAGACACAAATAAAAAAAAAAAAATACAACCGAATTGAGAACCTCCTCCTTTTTGAAGTCGGTTAAAAATCAACAAGTTCTGCTTACTCGACGTGTATAATATGTTTTACATTGCTACTGAAGTAGTATGAAAAATTGAAAAATACACACGATAGTACATTTTACGAGAACTTGACAAGGCGATGCATAATTGATGTTATCTCCAAATTGAAGATGCTGCCTAATCAACCTACCGGGAAAAGTCACGGAAAATTTAACATAAAACGTCCATAAAATATTTCCAGTTATATATGCCGGTGATGTCAATTAATTACTAAAACCAGTTCATTATGTAAGATCGCGCGGTCAAGTTCAGTAACACCCGCTTATCGTGCTCCCAAATCACAATCTTTGTCTGCTTTCATTGACGGGTTTGTGATTAAGATATTTATCGTCTGTTGCAGTATCCGTGTTGTGTTCATTTTTATTATGCAGAATACACTTTTCTATGACCTTGATATAAAACTAATTTAATGGATTTTTAGCACTTTTATTTTATGTTTTTACGTTCCCCAAATATTTAGTCTTCAGTTTTAGCGTACGCCGTGTGTTTTCTGATTATTCAAAAAATTCTGTGCTGTTACACACTTACGTGCTAGTTTTAAATAAAATATCTTCCTCCTTACACAGGCAATTAAAGATAAACCATTTTAACGTTAGAATTACAGAATAACTAAATAAAAAAAATGCAAAAGTATAGTAGTAAGACCGGCTACAATGAATAAAATAAATTGCACGATTAAAACATTTTCTCTTATTGTTTTATTTGAAAATTCAATCGAATTAAGAACCTCCATTTTTTTTAAATTCGGTTAAAAAGAGTGGGTCTCTAATAGTATACTTCAAGAATATTTGAAAAATAATCTCATGTTACACGCATTCAGCACTAGATTTTTAATTAACAAAAAGTATTGAGAGTGCTTTAATGAATAACTAAATCGCGGATCTATGTCATCGTACACATGCACTGATGTTATCTACGTAACGAATAAATAATACATTTCATTGCGTTACCATTAAGTAACTAATGCTACAACCTGGCCAGCCCTGACTGTGCATGCATCATCTATGATAGTAGCACAGAATATTGAGCAGCAGCTAGATAGAGATCTACGTCACAAGAGTTAATGGCAACTCCAAAAGCGAAACCTCCAACTATATTTGTGATACTTCAAGAACGAACGGCACAACCTGTCACCCAATCAGTGCGGCCGATTTGTAGGGTAAACTACTATTAGCCAACTTGCCTTTGAACATGCCAATTTTGAGGAACCCTATAAATCGTAAGTACCGTAAGCCGTAAACGATTTAAGCATTATGCAAGGGGAATAATACTAATTGTACCTGCTATAGGTAACTACTAAAATTCGGCTAAACATTGACCAAGATCGTTTTAGAAATTGGGTCATCGTTTTACTGAAGTCATTTGAGTCCGTGGAGAAAATAACAAACATGAGGAAAACTATAGGTGTGTCATTTTTTATTTCCATAAGTTAGAATTGATTGTATATCTCATTTATTAACTTGACGTTATTATGACAAAGACACCGACAATAGCTTCATATAAATATAAGATTGTGAGGAAAAATAAAGACGATGGCTTATTATTGGGATCTTGTCTAATTAATTTGGATGTTATTGGCGGTTACCTTTTGATAGAAGTATAATAGAAGACATGACTCAAACGAACCAACAAACAAGCCTAATTCCTATGTATATTATAATAATAGCAGCTCTTTTTATGTTCCACTATTGTGCACGGGCCTCCCATCAATGCGAGAGGGATTAGGCCATAGTCCACCACGCTGGCCCAGTGCGGATTGGTAGACTTCACACGTCTTTCGAGGGGTTTCTCAGACATGCAGGATTCCTCACGATGTTTTCCTTCACCGTTTAACAAGTGATGATCATGGTTGAAAATGAGATTCGCACACCAAATCCAGAAATCTCAGATGTGCGAGCCGGGGTTTGAACCTGCGATCCTCGTTGCCGAGGCGAGCGTTCTACCAACTTAGCTATCACTGCTTATTCCTAGGTACTACTGAATAAATACTGTAAAGGTACGTAAGTAGATTGTAAAATATATACAAAGGCTTCACTTTTAGAATTAGAATATCTACTACGTGTCGGTATGAATAAACATTGGCAACACCATGGTACATCCATTTATTCAAGTCAAACTAACACTTTGAGACACTAAAGACATCCGTCTTCATGGATCAGGTAGGATATGTAAAGGTTTTTCAACTAAATTTGTTGCCGGTTTCTCCTCTGGGACTCACCAAGGAACCATATCGTTGAATGTCATTGTTAATATAAATATTTCTTGCCGCTAATCGACTCGTTAATTAGCAAAACATGTTAGTATTTTATGTCGATTAACACGATAATTAACGTCATTAGACGCAGGTGTGGTAGGACCAGAGACTACTTCTATAGATCCTGATTTACTCCTGCAAATAGCATCAGGGGGGACCGCTCTGAGAGAAGTGAGGCAATATGTTGTAAAAAAAATATCCAGACAGTAAATGGATGAGTGATGCTCGGATGGTCAGGAACACACAAAAGGTAACAGATAATGGTGATATAACAGAAATGACGAGAGACCATATGACCCACTAGGAATGGTCTACGATGATTACAGTAGCAATGTAGGTAAAGAAGAATATTAAATAGGTACTCAATAAAGTAATTCAATCATGCGGCTGCCGCTTACGCGATCCTACCGGTGCACATTATAATCAAACAGATTCTTATCTGCCTACTTACATATACCAATAAAATTAAACTGCTGTCTGTACTTGATTCAAAATTAATTACTTTGACAGTATATCTACACATAATAGGTAAGTATTATACATAGTCACATGACATATCTCCTGTAATAAAATTGAGTGTGTTTTAGTTTCCGCCTAGAGCTCAGGTTACTTTAGAGGTAACATAGCTATAACAATGTATTGCTCAAAAATGTAAAAGATATATTTAAAAAAAGAGCAACTACGGAGGTTCTTGCCCGTTCTTCTCCATAGGAACGGCATTCCGAACGGATGGTAAAGCAGTAGCATAATATTTTTGTAACTTTTGTCGATTCATAAGTACTGTACATAATGGTCTACGTGAATAAAACATATTCTGATTCTGATTCTGGTAGATAACGTATATGCTTGGGCTTGTGTTAAGAAGATGGCAGGGAGCAGGGTGTACAGAGCCGTTCTGGCTAACGGCGAAACCGGCACAAAAGGGGTGCCCCGGTTATAAAGATATTGATCGCGGGATGTTAATTTAAATACGGTATTTATGATTATTAGATAACAAAAGACAGATGCCTGGTACGCATTCATTTCGTAAATTGACTAATGCATTCGAGTTCTATTACGCAAATCTATTACAAAACAATTGAAAACTAGAACTTGATATTGTAATGTGACAAATTGTACAATTCTTGTTGGTTTCGCAAAATTGTCATACACAAATGTAGCGACCTAATCAACCTCGCTACAAGATACACAGATGGCGCTGGCGATTCTCCATACAAACTTGAAACGCGCTATGAGAATTTTCGGATAAAGTAACATACGTAACGAGAACCCGACCATAACCACCGGGGCATAGCGGCCGCCCCGCCAGGCATACTACCCGCCTGGCCGGAAGATCTCTCCTTTTCCGCTAAAGAAACAATAGTAAGAGCTCCAAGAACCTAGGTATAAATGTTTCCAAACCCTTAACTGAAATGTTTACTATTAATTTCAATTTGGAAATACCAGTCGTACCAGGTCAGTGTGTAAATGGGTTTTATCGATCCATAAAAAATATAATCACTTGTAAGCTAAGTTTTCATCTCCCGCGCGTTCATATTGCTGGTTTCCCTGTAGCCATAAAACTACGTCTTCATGTTTTATTATAGAAGGATAAACTTGAGGATATTGTGTAAATTTATTATCTTCTGACGAAATCCTAGATGCTAATAACTAGCAGTTACATTCAACTAAGTGCTAGAGGTATAAAAAAAACCCAATCTAAATCTTTTCGCTTCATATGGCGATATAAGGGCAGATATACGCTTACCATCAATTGTACGGAATATTTTTTCTTACTATACGGAAGTGATAAACAAACCCTTCCCACAATACCACGATTTTACTAATCCACCACCCTTTGTAACGCGCTGTATTCGTCCGATTAAGAATCACTTAGAGTATGAAACGAAACACGATATTTTCCTAGAATTCAAAAAAAAACAGAAGTCCTGATGCAAGGCCATCCCAGAATGTCATTTCGCAATTTTTTAAAGTAGGGATGAGAGAACCATAAACTTAGGAAGAACTAATTGAAAAATACAATGAACTATTTTATAACAATAAAAAAGTATTGTGACCAAGCAAATTTAAAAGTATTTTAGCGGGAACTATTACCCATTAAATTGTATAAATTATTGACAGCGTTTTATTCAATATCGTTTGCACCAAACGCGAAACGATGAAGATTTGTCAATAAATATTCTGTCAGATTATTCATTATCTTTTTTTAAGCTGGCAATCGGCTACAAAATATTTTTTTGTTGCCAGTGTCGATTAAATTATTTCACCGTTGTTTTAAATATACCCTTGATGATAATGATAGTGTCGATGACGATGATGTTGACACTTCGCTGTTCAACCTCCCGCCAAAACCTATCAGATTTTTATTACTGATTTTTTTTTTTTAATTTGGCATCACCATAGGTATTTTGCCAGTGTCAAGTAATATAAATTATTTCTGTTTTTGAGCATATGCACATGCCCAAAGCCTAGGCCCAAGTAAAATACCCCCCTTAATAGTAAATGTAATAAAAAAAAAACCCCCATCCCTCAATCAGTAAAGTGATGGATACTTTACCGAAAGATTTTTCATGGATTTTTTGTGAGAAACTGAAAAACCATGTTTCGTCACTCTGTTTCAATTACCTACACTTTTGCACTTTACCGAACCTATAATGGTTAATATTCCACTTATATCACTCACTATAACTCGCAGGAACACTAGTTTTAGAAATTAAAACATAACTGACGCCATGACTTTTCAGTTTCCCGCCAAAAAGTCAATATTACTGAGTTATTCCTTCGTTACTTCCGAACCTAGGAAATTGTCTCTGGCTACAAATCTACCTTCTTTGTGTACTAAATTCGTAATGTAAAAAAAAATATACCGTAATAGATAGACGTAAGGCGATAAATATAGTCAAAACTAAAGTCAGTAGTGTTTATACACAAACAAACATTCTTATATTCACATGATAGGTGTAGGACAAAGACATGAATCTAGTAGGTAATATATTTTTTGTCAAACATTCCAAGAAAGCATATACTTAGCTAAAACAAATGCCTAACCACTGTCGAACACCGTTCAAATATTGTATGTTGGTACACTAGTATTTATATGGGTACACACTTGCGCATCCTGTAGTTAAGTAAATCATTGGTTATTACTACAAATTGAACGTTTGTTTAGATGACTCAATCAGTATCCATACGAAAGTATGAAACACGTGTTATGGGGAGAACTAGGTATTATGATAGTTTGTACTGCTATGTATTATATGCAATACTTAGTTTTAGTTGAAATAAAACTAAGTTTTAGGATTTTATCGCGTTTATTTTACGTTTTTACGTTCCCGACGTTTCGGCTGCTTTACAGCAACCATGGTCACGGGAAGACTGAGATGGTTGACGTTCTAGTGTCATAGTTTGAACTGGAGTCCTCTCATATTTAGTTGTTGCTTGCGGTCCGATCAACGCGATAAAATCCGACAAAATAGCTTTATTTAATGTGTAGTATTGGCGTAAATATAAGAAATCGATATAGTATTGCATGCATAAGTGTAGTGGTTAAAGGGATCATTCTAGTAACTAAAAGATTTAAAACTCACTTTGGCCATTACAGTATAGACGCAAGCCTACTCTTATACAGCGTAATGCAGACAGGGTATACTACCATTTGAGCCTGCCTCTTGTAGTATCAGTCCTTTCTGAATCACGAAGATACATGCTATAGTGTAGTTGAAGGGGCTAACCGGACTGCAAAATGAGATGCCTGGCAGGTTCCTTGATTTAGTTTACAATCACTAAGCTTCACCCCTTCGTTTATTTATCTAACTAGATCGTAAAAACCGTGCTGAATGGTTACTACTAAGGAAAATCTACAAATAATGCGGACATAAATAAACAAAAAAATATTCTGATTTCAAACAAGATCACTGTATTGTGGGCATTCAATACCTTAGTACAAAATAAAACCACGTACCAGGAACTGGATAGATGAATACGCAGCTCGCTACCGCATGGGGCTATTTGAAGGTGCCTGCCACATTTTTCCCTGTTTGAGTAAACCACCAAAGAGTCGAGGGTCAGCAGGTGGCCTTGCAATGCAAAGGAAATCCAGACAATCAGTTATCTAGCGCCTATTGTGACACTACTGGTTGCAAAATTGCAACTATAATCGTTAACGACTCGTAAAAAAATCTAAAATTGATTGAATAATAATAATAGTCCTCTTGACCGAATTTCGGTCACGGCGGCTAATCTGAACGGAGACTTGCCGTCTGCGCAAGAAATATTATAATGCATACGTGTGGGCGTCCGCAAGGACAGTGCACTCTATCTTCCCTCACTCTCATCCTCCGATGGAACTGCCATCAGATACGGCTGGAGGGAGATCAGGCGTAGGACCATTTACATTTCTTTCAGTATTTTTAAATTGAACGTGGTTTGAAATAAAAAAAATTAGAACTACTAATTTAGACCTAAATCTGCAATGTAAATTAAAACTCGATACGCTCGAACGCGCTTGCCACTCGCAAGAGGTGCGATTCGCGTGGAGCGTAGTGTTGTGATCGTGTTGTTTATGATACATAGCGCGCTGAAAAATAAAAAAAATCGTAACCCATGACTTTCAACATAAATGATTTCTATCATTTTATTATAAGCATTAAATGTAACATTTATCCAGCGTTTTCGTTAGCCCTTACGCCCTGTATTTTACTAAATTATTATGTTCAGCTAAATTCAGTTTTTTTTTTGTTTAAATACTTAGGAAACCATAGAGAGTGAAATCTGTGACCGCAAGGTACGCACTCTCTTGGACCAGTTACACAACAATCCGTAGGTATTATTGTTGCAGTGATCAAGCAGCGGTAGCAGCAAGCATATTTATGGCGTCTTCAGATGACTGGTACTAAGGGTAGGGAACTCTTACAACAATATTTGGTAGGTATACTGGTGTATTATCGAGAAAGGTTAGTACATGGGGACCTCCGAAACTATAAGAGATAGCAAAATATGTTTTAGGGGATCATGTCGTCGCTTTTCGAAAAAATGTGTAAAATATTTTAAATCGTTAACAAGTAGGTTAAAATGATAACGTTTATGTATAAAATGTATGTGTATACAGTGTTTGATTTTTCTGTGAGAAAGCGATCGTATTTGACCACATGTTAGTACTAATGTAAACTAAACATATTGTAGGAATAAAAAGCAATACAAACCTCCTCCCTTTTAAAGTCGGTTAAAAATAGATATTATTCGTGAAAAATGTATATTTTGAGTGAAATGCAATGTGCTCTAGCACATATTTAAAATACTATGTCATTCTACTTTTAAAAAATATTCAATTCCCTACATTCTAATGAGTTCGTAATAGACTTACAACTCATATACTAATAAAAAGTGCCCTATGTTCCAAGTTTAAAGTCGTCAAAGTATGTTACTTACCTAAATAATTATTTTGGAAGCCGTCTGTGGTAAGTAACGGGAAAGGTACCTAGTGTGATTTACTTCCGCGTGTAATAAACAGCGAGTGAGTGAGAGTTTGCGCACAGGGAAAGGAAAACCACAATATCAATAAAAATAAAGCATACATTTACCAAAATGGAGTAGGGATTTATCATTACCTAACTATTGAACCAGAAAAACAAAAACGTGCGACAAACAAGGCTTCTTTGTAGATACCGTGTTTTTTTATTATTTTATCGCGTTTTCACAATTATTAGATTTAAGGCTTTGAGTTCAGGTTACATAGGTCTTCTTCTTCTTCGCCGAAATTAGTATAGGCCACTCAAAATACTGATGGCGTCATGATACATATATATACAGATACATATATAATGAATTGTAACTGATCGCTCTCTGTACATGGAAGATATATGAGATAAACTATTATTGCGGGCCTTTATCAACGCAATAAAACCAGAAACATTGATTGTTAGAGTTTTTGTCTGTTTGTCTGACGTTTGTGCGCGCAGATATCAGAAACGGCTTAACTGATTTGAGTGTGGTTCACTCATGTATTACGGTAAGCTACACTTAAATGTTAATGTTTCATTTATTTCAATTAAAAAAATTATATCAAATCTAAAGACGCAGACGAAGTCACGGGCATCAGCTAGTCATTTATAAATGTGGCGGAAGACTATTGTGTGTATGCACAGGAATTTAAAGTCAATAGTACAAACCAATGAACAAAGCTAGAGGACTGCACTTTTCAAGGTCAAATTGGGTACCGTACCGGGTACCGTATTTATAAGCCCTAAAATATAATCATTGCCACATCCGCCTCAAAATTTTCCGTTAATAGTAATAAGAGTCCTCGACAGTAAATACACTCGTATTATGAAAAGCAACGATGTTTGCACAAGAAATACTTCATTGAGTGGATTCCGTTGGGTGTTCGCAGAATCATGGCAGAATTAACACCAGCTCACCGCAATCATTTAAATGTGTTAGAGCCTTGTTAGTACTTCAATAAACATTGTTATTGCCCTGGCAATAAGTGAAATATCTCAGAAATGTTAAATATCCGATGATCGGTAGTTTTCTTGAAAAATAATAAGAGTTTAAAATATCATATTTACATACAAAATATTATGGTAGGTCCACGTTGAATCGATAAAAAATTGTTACAAAAAATAACAAATTAAAAATAATGGATGAAATAATTACTTATATATCAATATTTTTTTGTGAAAATGCAATTTGCACTCAGTATTTTGATATAAAATATTGTAATAAGTTCTTATAATTAATAAAGTAGCAAGCAACGCATAATTCCTGAATGAAAAGAAAACGTCTTTGTTTTATATAACCTCGTTCAACCCTAGGATGCATGAAGTAAATATTATGTGGATGAAAAAAAAATGGGTATCATAAAGAAGTATAATAATTACAAACTGAACAACGAGTCAAACGATTTAAAATTTTTAATTAAAAAATAAAATAATAACAAAAAAAATACAAATTAATGCTGATATGAGATGAAAAATGAATCAAAACACTATTATCTTATAGTGGAATTGTCCGTTCTAAATGTAGTTCCTACTAATTGTATACTGATACCTACTCATTAATAAATGATCTAAACATGGTTTAATGAGCCAAGATATAAAAAAAATAATAGTGATCATAAATAACATTTAAAGACGGTAACTAATTATAATTTCATATTTCACCTATGAAGAAAATGTGTGAAAAATAAGTCTCTAGATTGGAACAAGACAAGTAGCCAATGAGAGGCCTTTACCCTGTAGATAGACATAAAATAGGTTATTATACAGAGTGATCCAAATGGTTCACAAAAGTTCACAATTTTGATTTTGTTGGGAACATCTTTTTTTCTTAAATATAATTCACATAATGATTACTGTTAAGTATCGTAACACTATCAGTAAATCCAGGCTTATAGTATCACTCTATCTCTCTGGCTCTCGCTCCTGTTCCATTCAAGACGCAGTACGTCTCTCTATTAATATCAATTAAAAATAAATATAGCTACCTACCTACAGTAGCCTACCTACAGTACCTACAGTAGCATAATGTTTTTGTAACTTGACGATTCATAAGTACTGTACAATAATGGTTTACGTGAATAAAAAATATTCTGATTCTGATACCTAATAAGTAAAGTAAGTATTGCAACCAGTGTATTCGTTTCGTCTCCTCCTCCACAGATCTATGAAGGTCACAAGAAACAATTACAATATGTTAGTACTCATATTATCCTTTCTGAATCATGCTATAGCTATATTCGCATATTAGATTTTTATTACGTAATCATAATCTAATATCTGGCCTTTTGTGACCTCTTACGGTATATATTTGAACGGCAGTCACATCCAAGTTTATTGAACGCTCTCGGATGATCAATAAGAAATATCACTTTCTATATGGTGAGCGGAAACATAGTGAGGGTACCTAGTCTCCCCTTAACATTGTAGGGAGTGTGCCCGGTATAATAGACCCACCCGCTATTACATTGTGATTAATTATTACCGGCGAAATAAAGGCGCACTCTAGGTGCGTGATGTTTAAAAGTTTAAATTATAATAGGAATAAACAACACTTAAAATAACAAGAAATAAATTAACAAATAAATACATAAAACAAGACATATAATTTTATATTCTTAGCGTGTTTTATTTTGGCATATTGACCCATCTTTAGACATAAACAACATACGAATTTAATGAATTAAAAAACCATGAGTAATAAAAGATTTTGATTAACTTTAATATTATTCAAAGTAATTCAACACATAAAATTTAAGTATTTTTATCATCTAGGCTTACAATAATAAAAGTGTACCTACCACAAGAATATAAATTAATTTATTTTTAGAACTAATAATTGCGTGCCGATATTTTTATAATACGTTTTAATATTCATATAAAATCAAAGTTATATTCGTTGCCTTCCAATAGACCATCCAAATACCGAACCATCAACACTTAAAAGACTAATATAACAAGGTTACAAAACACCTTAGGAAAACAGCTTTCTTACACTCCAGTTTGTAAAGTAGGTAGGTAGTAACCTGCCTAGATAATAATTTATATTAATTCAGAAAACTTGTCTGCGCCGACTGACGATCCAGTACCATAATTTAATCCGATGTAATTGAAGGGTTTGCCGCTACTCTAATGGCAGCGGGCGCGGTAGACTGCCTGGCTAGTGGCTACTGGACATTCACCTTACGATGGTGTGCGATGTTCTCACAATACCATATATACAGGATTATTCAGACGGGTATACTAACCCTTGAACCTGCACTTCTGTAGCGTATTTGTGATCATTATATGAAGTCAGAATTTCGATAATATATCGATTTAAAATAAATAATTGTATGCTCCCAACTAAATTATAATTTTTAATTTTATTAAAAAAAAATATCATATTGAACATCGTTAAAAAGTGCTGATTCAAAGGTTAGTATACCTTTTCTTAATAAGCCTCACTTCTAAAATTAAGGCCTTTTTTATTAATTACATTGTAAATGACGCCACTAAACTACTCTCTTCTCCTTCCCTGTCCAGGTTTGCACCTTTCTTGAGGTGCTCTTGCTTGACCTAGCCGCATCCCCCCCCCCCCCATAACGGCCCTTTAGGACAGGCTAAAGCAAGTGGATGTTGCCAATGTTTAGCACATTATATTTAACAATTCGTAAAACTTTGGAAAGCCAAAACCATACCGATAACTACTTTTTTAATTAAGTTTTTTCTGCAACCCATGATGCGATGAGGCCGCCCTGATCAGCCCTACAGCGTCTTCAACTAGTACTGAAAAAAAATATGTTTCCTCATTCTAAATTTAAACGTCGACATCGCCGACCCTCGCCACGCTGTAGTTGTGATTAAAAAAATGCCCTGAATCGATTACCAATACTTTTTATTTCGGAATTGGTAACTGTCAACGTTTTTATGATAATGGTTTTTAAAAATAGAATTACCCAAGGCAGTTAAGTTGGCGAATCGGCGAAATTAAAATCTCATCAAATACGATTTCTATGAAGTTCCAACCGAAGCCCGTATAGGCCTCTGTAACAGTAGTCTTAATTGGCGTAATGCTGTAAGTATTATATTTCCAATTAAATATAAGCTGTTACTACAATAATATACAACGTAGCCTATCACCAGCCTCTTTGAACACTAACACATAAGCCAGATTACGTGTTAATTGCCATAAGCACGCAACGCAGTGCGCGTTGATAAAAACACGGATCTTACATAACTCTGCAACCTACAACTTTTGGAATGACTTGCTAACGCGGCGGCTTTATACCCCAAATAGTTATAATGTGAAATATTTATTCAAGAAAGAGGTGAGAAATCTATAATAATGGTTTTTTGATATAGGAGCTGTTGATCAATGTATGTTAGCGAAAATAATAAAATTAACGAATACCATTAGTTACAAAAAGTGAAATATCATAAGTTGCAATTTCTCTCATCTTTAAAATATCTTGTAACTGGGATGGGCCCCAGTCTATGAACCCAATGTACGGTACCATAATACAGGCGTGATTAGTTTGGGACCAAGTTGTTGTGTTTGCGTGAGATATTTAATTTAGATTGATGGTCGAGCACAGTGATTCTCTAAGATTAGGGCATCGCGGTGGCCGATCGTTTAACTTTCTCGAGTGAAAGAAATAATGAATCAAGATGTACTTAAACCAATAGGGGAAAAGGAACCCACCACTGACCCTCGGATTGTCAACTTTTCCAATTATAAACCAAACAAGTTGATCGATAATTGAAGAAGCCAACAACACCAAACTCTTCTAAGATGTTAGTCGAGAAACTGTCTGTCACGAGTGTCGGGACCCCAACTATTATGCAATTCTAAGCGAAACGAACTTTTTACATTGCGAAGATGTAGTTTTTTTTATGTGATAATTAATGTTACATTTCCGAAATATCTCCAAGACGTGGCTACAATAAAACAAAGGTGTGCGGCGGATGTCTCGCAACGACCACGGCCCATGTCAAATTAGTTGGACGTGGTCGCGTGCAACACAATTTTCGATCCGTTATTCAAATATTCAGAATGTGCCAATTTTAACATCGGATGATTTCCACGGCCTCTGATATTCTTCTTTTCAATTATTCAAGATCTTGCTACATAACTTACTATAATAATAATAAGCGATTTGATTTTTAAATTATATATACTTTTCAAAACAAATAACGCAGGTTTTATGTTTGTATTACCCTCGTCGCCTTCGCCTTCAGAATTTGAAATGAACCAAGAAATATCCTGAAAATGTTAACGACCTGAGCTCAGTTGGTAGTAACCCTGCCTTCCGCACCGAATTTCCCGGGTTCGAATCCCGGTAGGGGACAAACTTTATCTTTGTATCAGAGTCATGGATGTTTAATATCTTAATACATATTATATACTGGGTTCGCCCCGAGTCCATTGGATGGTACTCATAATACAAGCGTTGCTTAGTGTGGAACCGTGTAGTAGGTGTGTTCGTCTGGCGATATTATATAATAAATCATTTCTCTCTACAGTAACAAAGCACAAATCAAGGATAGTCTTTAATTAAACGCCTTTGTTGGCATATC
Source organism: Pheosia gnoma (assembly GCA_905404115.1). Taxonomy (NCBI): domain Eukaryota; kingdom Metazoa; phylum Arthropoda; class Insecta; order Lepidoptera; family Notodontidae; genus Pheosia; species Pheosia gnoma. Next base: position 5,822,319 of record FR989906.1, on the reverse strand, counting down.
GACATAACTTTTATCTTTAAAAAAAAGAGCCACCATGGAGTTTGTTGCCCGTTCTTCTCCATAGGAACGGCATTCCGACGATTCATAAGTACTGTACTTAATGGTTTACATGAATATAAAATGTAAAAAAAATGGTAAAACGTAAAAATGTACCTCTTTATAGCCACGTTATTTTTCCGCTATAAAATTCATTAATATAGCTACGCCTAGAGTGTGATCAATCCTAACATCAGTATCTACTATATTATTATGTAAATTAAATTGAAGCGCTTTGCAACGAGTTTTTATTTTCATAATGAACACTGATAACAGTAACAAACAAGGTTTGTGACACAAGGTTTTATTTATTTTTTGATTACCTAGTGATATCCGAATTTTAGGGGTCACGGCTCGTTCTTTGTCATTACTTTCTTGATCTTCAGCTGTCTGTTATGTCAGCTGAGGACCGAGCGAAGCCCTCTTTTCATTCAAGTTTCATTCCTATAATTATTGAGATTCGAAAGACATTCGAGATGCTTAATAGAATTTCCACCATTTCATCTATATGATAAAATGCAAATTCGTAGTTATCTATTGGTCAACTATTTGTCTTCAGTATTGATTTAAAGCGAGAAAAATATAGCATTCTTTAGTTAATAGAAGCGCACTAACGACAAGTGATGAAAGTACATTAACATCAACTTATCGCCGCGTGCGCCGGTGGTTTTTATCGACTTCTTAAGGTCAAGCCATCCGGGTAATGGTTGTCCACGCATGTTAATTGACATTGGACTCAGAAATGTTTACTATAGAATATATGTACTTACTGTGACAGTTTTATAAATTAGTGCACTGAATACAAAATGACATGCCTGCTGAGTTTATTCCGTATCTTCTCATTTGATGTCGCATTTCGATCCGGTTCTAGAGTTAAGATAAAAAAATACTGACAATATGCAAGTGCGTACAGGCCTGCGGGTAGGCCTGTACGAAATAAATGATATGACTTTGACATTTGACTGAAATAAATCACAAGCTAATTAATAAGGTCATGTTAGCATATGAAACTAAAACAGAATCGCTAGGCTAAACGAAATAGGTACAGTAAATTAGCTAATTGTCCCCCATATATATTATATATAGCATATGCAGCATGCAGGTAAGGCAAGGCTTAAGAAATTAAAGATAGTAAGAATAGTCGCAGCCGTAGCCTTAAGCTAGTGGAACTTTTCGCTTAGCCCACTTCCACCCAGCTTGATGTTTATCTCCATGTACGTCAGTCGGCGAGTGACTGGCTGGCGTGGGCCAGTGAGGCACCTAATCTAGATTCCGCGTTAGAACGTTCCAATACGAACGCTCGTTATTGACTTATCTCATTAAATGCGGCCAGTATTTTGTTTTATCTTCGTATCTGATATGCGTTATTTCCTTTGTTTTATTAAATTTTGTTACAATGCTTGTTTGTGCTCGATCAAAATGTTTTGATGCTCCATTCCGTATGCTTCATATATATAATTTAATAATACCAGCCCTTTTTAATGTCCCACTGCTGGGCACGGACCTCCCCTCAATGCGATGGGGATTAGGGCATAGTCCACCACGCTGGCCCAGTGCGGGTTGGCGGACTTCGCACATCTTTCGAGGGGTTCTCTCAGACACGCAGGTGTCCTCACGAAGTTTTCCTTCACCGTTTAGCAAGTGATAATCATGGTTGTGAAAATGAGATTCGCACATGAAATCGAGAAATCCCAGAGGTGCAAGCCGGGGTTTGAACCTGCGATCCTCGTTACCGAGACAAGCGTTCTACAAACTTGGCTATCACTGCTATTATGTTTCATATCCTCCTAAATATATTTTATTAGTCCATTAATTTTGACCACTTAGCTTGACAATAAAAATATATTAAATTGGTTAGCGTACATTCAACAAAATGTTACTGTCACGATCTCTTCCTACGTTTACGAAAATGACACCCGTTATTTCAACACGCCACAAAAACACGGGCGTTAAAAATATTTACAACAAATAGCTATGATAAATACCTTCTATGATAAGTATTATTTATCAAGCATCATAAATAAATCATAATTGAGGAAGCAAATCAAAATAATTCCCGCCAATAACATTCTCAAATTTATTGATTGTACTTCAGCGTCGTACGCGCAAAGAATATTATGATTTATACAATTATTGTTTACGCTCTCAGTACAAACATTCCAGGTGCTGTAGGAAATTTCCTAGACCTATGTCAACACGATAAGTAGTTCTCAATACTGGCTTTAGTGACTTCGTTAGATAATGTTCAGGCGTTTCGGTACATAGTACTAGGTAGTACACCTATAATATAATTATATACTAATACCAGCCCTTTTAATGTCCCACTGTTAGGCACGAGCCTCCCCTCAATGCGAGGGGGATTAGGCCGTAGTCCACCACGCTGGCTCAGTGCCGGTTGGCTTTGGGAATATAATTATGATTCGTTACAACATTATCTTGATTAATTATTCTATTTTCAATTGCCGAGAGATTTGGGTGTATTTAGGACGGGATTAGGATGGGTTGCGCGTGCGAAAAAACTTCTACCCAGTGAGGTACAAGCTGGTGATGATTATAGTAAAAATATTATAACTAGTTACAGTTGTACATACTAGCTGTACATGTAAGTACGCTTACATCACTACAGGGAAATATCTCACGTTTTGAATGACCTAACGCCGACGAACTCGACCGGGGCCAATTGTACCCATGTGTTTCAATACCTTAATACGTTAACATTTAGATAAGGTTTTACGGTATTTAATAACCATAATTCAGCCTTGACTTAACTAATCTTACAAATAGGTAGGTCATTAAAATGCCTCAATAATTATCAAGCGCATAATGCACACCACTAAAAAGAAATCCAAGATAGAATATTTAACTGGAATTTAGTTCACAAAACCTCGTTACACTGACTAAGTTCGTCGGTTTGACGGTCACACATTATCTTAGGAATGTTTTTGAAGAAAAACAAACTAGACAATACAAGCGTGGCACCCACCTCTGCTAGAAAGCGGCGCAGGCGCAGGCGAAGGCTTCTTCAACAATGGGGTCCATTCGGATGCAGACACGCCCCGTTTACCTAATGACACTGAATCTAAAGAACTCGACAGAAATACTTTGGAAAACAAATTTAAGTTTAGCATTATCGTAGTCACTACTTAACTCATTCGAATGCTATTACGTTTTCGTATAGTACGAGTCATGGGTCGCATGAACATACGAGATGTGTGAACGCGTGCGTTACTGACCGAGTCCGGTTCGTCCATGCAATGTATTTAATAAATTAATGTGTGCTTATTGATAACAATATTGGTACTTAGGCGGAAACGGGCTATTCACATCGGCATACACAGTATGGTCTCATTTAGATTTATTTGTTCGTAAATTTAAAATTAACTTGGGTACCCACATGGGTCGTATATATAATAATACCAGCCCTCTTAATGTCCCAATGTTGGGCACGGGCTTCCCATCAATGTGAGGGGGATTAGGCTATAGTCCATCACGCTGACCCAGTGCGAGTTGGCAGACTACACATGTCTTTCGACAGGTTCTCTCAGACGTACAGATTTCCTCACGATGTTTTCCTGCGCCGTTTAGCTTGTGATAATCATGGTTGAAAATGAGATTAGCAAAATTTCAGAGATGCCAGCCGTGGTTTGAACCTTGATCCTGATTACCGAGGCAAGCGTTCTACCAAATTGGCTGTCACAAGTGCTTGTGAATTTGCTATATAATAGGCAAACATATGTTTCAAAAGTTACCGTACAATGGACTGAGGGCTAACTCAGTTTATAATACTTATATAGATATTAAATATCCATGACTCGGGTACAAACATTCATGCTCATCACACTAAGTGTGACCCTACCAGGATTCGAACCCAGAACCCTCGGCGCAGAAAGCAGGGTCTCTACCAACTGCGCTAATCAGGTCAATCATATATTTGTACATTTTATAAATTCCTTCATAGAAACGAGAATAACCCATAAACTGCTTTGCCAACTTATATTTACAATTGTTACGGAAAAATACTTCTCTCCTATCACTTGTAAACAAACAACGTGGATAAACTTGACACAGATAATATAATTCGATATCCTCGATTAACTGTTATCTAAAACAAATACTTACGACGTAATAAAAACTTCGTAATTAATTAACTGACCGCACGTTTAAGTTCAAAAGTTAATGTCCTAGCCGCTGCAAGCTGAACGTGGAAAATTTTTGTACGTTATCAATTTTAAATTATTACTAGCTGTTACCCGCGACTTCGTCCGCGTGATATTTAACAAAAAGATTTTCTAAAATTAATTACTCCTTGTTACATCAGCTATCTGCCAGTGAAAGTCCTGTCAAAATCGATCCAGCCATTTCAGAGATTAGCTGAAACAAACAGACAGACAGACAGACAAAAATTGCAAAAAAAAATGTTTTGCTATATGTACCGTACCGCATGCATCCAAATGCACTTAGTAAAAGCGGTTATTTTAATATTACAAACAGACACTCCAATATTATTTATTTGTATAGACTAGCAGTGCTCGCGACTTTACACGCGATGTGGATTTTAGTTTATTGGCTATACCGGCGGAAACTCTTCATTTTCCGAGACAAAAATATTAAATTAGGTGTTGTTATTATAAGCAATGTCACCATACCAAGTTTTATTAAAATCCGACTAGCGAGTAGCTTTTGAGATGAAATCTTTTGGCTGGGGGAGTAGAATAGAATAGAAGAATATCATATACAGGGAGAACTTTTCAAGGGGGTGTGGATGGCCATATCTGAAACTGAAAGGGAATATCTAAAAATGCTTAAAGGTCTCTCAAGACCGACTTTGATAACAACTAAAACTGTATTATTCGATTTTTGAAAAAATATTTTACCATCTGATAAGATAACATAGTATTCCCTATAATTTCGGATGTTAAATAAAACTAATTTAACTGATTTTATCGCGTTTATTTTATGTTTTTACGTCACCGACGTTTTGGCTGCTTTACAGCAACCATGGTCACGGGAGGACCATGGTTGAAGTAAAGTAAAAAACATAAAATAAACGCGATAAATTTCCGTTAAATTATTTTCTATTTCAATGTGTAGTATTTCGCATTTGGCCATCCAAACACACTTGAAAAATCTACCTTTATATTGACCCGCGCATTATAAGGTCTCCATGCCTAGTTTGATTAAAATGTTCAATGTAGGTAGGTACCTACATACACGAGCAAGATAGATACACAGTCTTTCTATTTGTATATATTTGGATACCCATATTATATGTGCATGTTCAAAAGTTATTGTAGGTACTCGGCTTACTTTGAACTATTTTCTGAAAATGGTCATATACCCTTTCATTTAAATTACGAGTACTTATATTTTATTTATGACTAGCTGTTGCCCGCGACTTCGTCCGCGTCATTTAACAAAGACAGCCGTTGACAACAGCCTGCTCGCCCATTCTGAGCCCGCGGGACGCATTGCAGCTTGTTGCTATCAAACTTAATCAGGCGCTGCGCTGCAACATTGGTTTTAATTTTTTTTCGAGAGATCCTATTTTTTTTTCTAAAATAAAAGTAGCCTAAGTTACTCCTTGTTACATCAGCTATCTGCCAGTGAAAGTCCCGTCAAAATCGGTCCAGCCATTTCAGAGATTAGCCGGAACAAACAGACAGACAGACAGACAGACAGACGGACAGACGGACAGACAGACAGACAGACAAAAATTGTAAAAAATGTTGTTTCGGTATAGGTAACGTGTATACATCCAAATGCACTTAGTAAAAAGCGGTTATTTTAATATTACAAACAGACACTCCAATTTTATTTATACGTATAGATAACTAACAGTAAACCGCATTATATCTACGTTGTGTGGGATTTTTGCTTTGAAAAACCTATTTTTCAAAGCAAAAACCCCATTATTATTGACGTAATAAGATTGAAGACTTTATTGCGCAGCAAAAAAAAACACAAACATTACCTTACCTTTCAATCAAAGGTACACATGCTAAAATTTATATTATAACGGATTTTACCGGGGCGACTGGGTATTACCCATGTATTACAAATTCATGAATTCGAAGCAAACCAACAAGGATAAAAATCAAATGCATTTGAAATGGACGCCCATTTGTAAGTTAAACACAATTTTGTTTCACTTACCTAGTAATATCCGATATTTTTGAAAGATTGCACTTATAGAATTGCAGTGTTTCACAAGTCAGAATGCTTACAAATTGACTCCAACACATATGCTAATCTTAAACCAGCAACTTGTGGAGATGAAGGCGGTGTTTCTTATCATATTATTTTCTTCGGTTACTTGTGGTCTCCCAAACATAGAGACGGCCTTGCTTGCTGATATTATTAGTTCTTCCGGAAGACATCCATTTGTTGTTGCGAAGTTGTGCTGGTCTGCGAGTAAGTTATATGATATTCTAATCGTTATTATTTAATTTATGGAGTTTAAAGTAGAAACACTGCTGACTGAACAACTGAACAAATAATGCCTGTAATCCCCGAAAGGGTAGACAGAGGCGCATAGCAGTGCTCCCAAATTTCATCGATGTTATTTGGCCCAGTGTAATAGGGGACGAGCTTATTGCCATTATACCGGGCACACTTCCCCTTACTACTGGGGGGATTAGTTATATAGCTTATTACACTAGCCCAGTACGGGTTAGCGAACTTCACACGGCTTGTAGCTTGCAGAAATTCTCATGATGTGTTCCTTTACTGTAATTATAATGTAACTCGTATGGAACTGTGCTTATTAATTTGTAGACAATAAACTTAAACTGTACCAAGCCATCGATAAAGAAGATACTCGCGTTCGTGTATCGGAGTATAGTGATCCAGGTCTTGGTCTCAATTATAATGGTCAAGAACAAAGGACTATATTTCTAGTAGATCTGGGCTGTCCAGATATCATGGATTACCTAAGCGTGGTATGTGTTACTTTAAATTAATAACTCTCATTGTGATCTAAAATTATTATGTCTACTTGCCAATGATATTGACTTATTAAAGTACTGTAAGTTTGTGGAGGATTTTGTTTTTATAGATGTTTTTATAGTAATAAGACATTATAAACATTAATTTGTTTCAAGAGCGCTGCAAGAAATTTTTTTCGTGAACCATTTCAATGGATTCTTTTTGGAGATTATGTTAATAAAACTAAAGACATCGTGCCTGCAGCTGTAGCTGATATAGATATCTTAATTGATTCAGAAGTTATTGTTATTCAACGTAATAGGTTGGATCTATATGACTTGTATTTCAGTAAGTAAGAATTACAGATATTTATATTTCTATATTAAGAAGAAGATACAGATTTGTGACGAGCAAATTATGTTACAACTTACAAGGTGTCAGATCTAATTATATATGTTTGTTACAGTTTACAAAATTAATACTAACAATGATTGGATCACAGAATTTTATGGTTCCTGGAATATCAAATACAAATTTAAAAGATCAGAACAATTTAACGAAATAACTTCTTCACGGCGATTACATTTAGATGGAAGCGAAATTAAAGTTTGTTATGTTCTGACAAACAACGAGAGTATTAATCACTTGACTGATGGAATGTAAGAACCATATTTCAATAATTTAATGGATTAAAGTGTTATTACCTTGTCTATAAAACGCTCAAATAGAAACAACAGATCATACAGAGACAGTTGGATAGTATTTTACGTAATAAGGAGTACAACGTATATAATGATTAATGAAACCAATAATCCATGAATCAATATCTAAGGGGCTTTTTGGATAAGTTAAACACTCTGTCATGTGGGGAAATCCCCTGTAAATTAGCAGTCAGTCCAGAAAATGTAAATTAAATGAAATACTAAAAGGAAAACGATATGAAGACACTTGTAATTTTAAAAAGGACAGAAAAATTAACATAATTGTTCGGTCCTTCACCTGAACAATATCCCTATAGCATTCATAAAGATAAGACTTGATGAGCGCTATTAAAGACTTCAGACAATTTTATCACAATACGCCGCACAACCTAAATAGGAGTCAAATTTCAGAAACCAGTTCATAAAAAGTAGCTTAACTATTTTTTATTTGACCTAAGCCACATAAGCTAGAATCAGGGCAATTTTAATGTGAGATACCTATCCTTCTTTATAATTTGAGCTATTAACTTAGCAATAACTGCGACAAAACCTTCTTCATCTTTAAAACTGCACATTACAGAGATGACTACATAGATACCATTACTAAAGTGAATTTCCCTACGACGAATCATCTGCTCGATTTCCTCAACGCTAAAAGGAAATACATTTTTGCTGACACCTGGGGCTACCGAGTCAATGGCACTTGGAACGGGATGACTGGCTATTTGGTGAGAGGGGAAGTTGACATTGGAGGTGAGTAATCTCATAGCTCATTACCAACTCCTAGCTTATTTCTTTTTCGTTGTATGTCACTGATAAAACATTTTATCTAGGTTAGAGTAGAACAATATCTGTTTTCACCATTTCTCCTTTAAGATTATAGGTACTATACTTATTTAAACCACCGTTGTTGCTTTTTATTGATAGCTTCAATCTTTAAATCTACTCCATATTTTTTTTTACACTTGGATAATTGGTAACGCTGGTTCTGACGCCTGGAGCCTTTCAGTAGCAATAACATTTTACTTACATTACATGAGTTTGTATTACATTTTGTTCGTCATTATTTATTTTTCAGTTAAGTATAGACTTTAATATCTATGGAATTAATCATTATTTAATTATTTCAGGATCACCAATGTTCTTTACACAAGAAAGGATATCTATAGTAGACTATATATCCAGTCCAACACCGACCCGTTCAAAATTTGTGTTTCAGCAGCCTAAGTTATCATACGAGAATAATTTGTTTCTATTGCCTTTCGAATCTACGTTATGGTACTGTACTTTAGCGTTAATATGCCTAATAAATCTCGTGCTCTTCGTGGTCGCTCTTTGGGAATGGAAGGAGAAAGAAAATGAAGTGGAAGAAGTGAGTAAAGAAAGTATTTGGGTAATTAATAAATGATGTTACAATTAATAGCCGGATAAGAATACTTGCTAAACACGGCTTGAGTTGGTCATGATGATCATAACAAGATGACCTTTAAAACCGACGACTATTCTTGGTAAGTATGTAACTGATTTACTAAATTATAAATCCTTTTGACTTCATTTGTAGAGGGTTAAGGATGCCAGTGTCTTGAGGGCTAACATCGTTGATGTTATCCTTTTAATGTTTGGAGCTGCGTGTCAACAAGGAAGTACTTGTGAACTTAAAGGTACTAAACTTACACTTTACCTGTAGGCTGTATATGGATGACATACTGCGCTGTATATGACTGTGCGCGTGGTGCAATAACTAATGTTGATATTATATTTTCTAGGGTCCTTAGGTCGCATCGTTATGTTGGTTCTCTTCCTAGCTCTGATGTTTCTTTATACGTCATATGCAGCAAATATCGTGGCACTACTACAATCCAGTTCAACTCATATCAAAACATTGGATGACTTGCTCCACTCCAGGATCAAGTTCGGCGTTCATGACACTGTCTTCAATAGATATTATTTTACGGTAAAACGGCTTCTTGTTTAAAAGAATATGAGATAGGGTCCCAAATATTGTTATTTTTATAATTAGACCAATGTCCCTTAAAACCTTCCGTACAATTTGTATATTACTAAAAATATTTGCAGCTGTGCAAGGCTTCTTGCGTAGCATAATTCTAGGCAACTATGCTCTGTATAGGCTTTGTATAACATTCGGAACTTAGAACCGGATTCGTTCCTTAAAATTATAATACTTCCAGACTACAACAGAACCTGTTCGAAAAGCGATTTATGAGATAAAAGTTGCTCCACCTGGTACTGAACCACGGTTTATGTCAATGGAGGAAGGCGTAAAGAAAATGCGCAAGGTGACAACCCCGTTTTATCAATCTACCTGTAACAATTTATCCTGGTCAGATTTCCTGCATGGCAAGTAGGTCCACTAAATATTTTTTCAGTTTACCAACTTATACCATCAGACCATTTTTTTAAGGGCCTGTTCGCTTTCCACATGGAGACGGGGGTGGGATACAAGTTCGTAGGAAAATATTTTAAAGAAGGAGAAAAATGTGGTCTTAAAGAGATACAGTACTTACAAGTGATTGACCCTTGGATGGCCGTTACAAAGGACACCCCGTTTAGAGAAATGTTTAAGATCGGGTAAATATTATTTGTAATAAAAAACATTTTGAACCAAAGACAATGGCTTTCGTAAAATAATCGAGCAAACCATAAGGTTCGAATAATAATAGACACTGAGATGAGAATTTGAATAATGTGTCCAAAACCGTCTTTTCCTTTCAGAACAAAACGCATTCAGGAGCACGGGCTACAAAACCGGCAGAATCAACTCATGTATGAGAAGCGTCCTACTTGCAGTGGCGGAGGATCCAACTTCATATCAGTCAGTATGGTAGACTGCTACCCTGCATTACTCATTCTGTCGTACGGAACAGTTCTTGCTCTCATTATCCTTGTATTAGAAATATTGGTTCACAAAAGACGGATGAGAGCAAATTAGTTTTACTGCACAAAATTAAACTTAACTTTTAAGCACCGCCTTAGTGAAAAGTCATATTAAAGACATAGGTATTTTTGTCACTTTATGAATAGTAATCACACTTGTATTGATTACTTGTATGTAATCTCGTGTCTTGTGTTGTTGCCAAATAAATGTTTTTTCTTTCTTTGTAATTCTATGTTTTTGCAAACACATTTCAAGTTAGATTTTATTTGGCAACTTTTAACTACTAATAACCACTGAAAATCAACGAATTAATACTCAACTTCTAGGTACAATGAAATGTAAGTGGAAGGACCGCCCATGCGATTAGACAGTATGCCTAACCAGCAATTATCGTAGGAAACCTGTAATGAAATTACTGCGGATATAATTAGCGCATCAATAAATAAATACGCACATGCACCATGCGTCTTTCATTTAATCGTTTGCAGTTCCCTGATTAACATTACCCTTCTGATTATGAAAATGAATTTCCTTGTTCTACTCTTAAGCACGATATTAAAACTTGGCCTCTCGATTACTAATTATAATAATGAATTGCAAATGATTGTTGATGTCATTAACTCTTACGATAAACCGACAACTGTAGTAGCAAAAGTTTGCTGGAAATCGCGTAAGTACTTAACTTATTATGCTGGTATGTACAACGCAAATATAAATTTAAAAGAAAATAGAAAAGCTTACCTACTTAATTATTTATAAAAGTGTAAACAATTTGGCCTATGCGGTAGCGTACCAAGATTCTGGCCGCATTTCCTCGCTGAATAGCCAAAGTGTTAATAAAAGGTAAATTAGACAATGCAGATGTTTTTCTCCAGACAGGAAAGTTGCCTTGGCAAAAATGTTGACAAATGCCCAAATACCGAAGGCTATTCGATATATGCGCAAAAATGAAGATATTATGCAGATTCTGGAGGATCACTTAATGTTCGTTGTTGATGGAAATTGCCGTGATGTAGATTCTTTGCTTCACCAGGTACCCATTATATATATTTTTTGCAAAATAATCATTCTATCACGGTGTAATATTGCATTATCAATACAAAAAGTACCTATGCAAAAAGTACCTATGCAAAAAGTACCTATGCAAAAGTATTAATATTTTATCTTTGTTTTTAGGCAAACATTAAAAGAATGTTTTCAAAGTCTTACAGATGGCTTATTTTAGGTAGACCAGTTAATGAAGGCGATACTATAACCTCTCAATTTAAAGATTTGAGCATTCTGCTCAGTTCTGAATTTATAATCTCACAAGAAATCGAAGATAATAATTTTTTATTACATACCAGTAAGTAACTACATATTACTATTATAGCTTTAACCTCAGACTTTTAGGAAATAATTCTCAGTCATTACAGAGCTGATCAACATTAATAAAGCTTATAACATATTTTTTCGACCTGTCAATATTTGTTGTAGCATATAAAATCAAACCCAACAGCGATTGGATTAAAGAACGTTTCGCAACGTGGTCAAGCAGTAACGGCTTGAAAAAATCTAATGAAACAAACATTGCAACTGCTGTGAGACGAAGAAATTTCAGAAGGGAATCAATTGTTACTTCGCTTGTGGCCACTGAAGAAAGCACTAAAACTGACCTTCTAGAACCAGTGTAAGATTTTCTTCGTTTAAAATTGTATTTCGAAATATAAGTGAAAGATCCGTCCACATAAAAACAAACTTAATTCCCTTTTAAATTGTCTTATGAATACTGAAACATTATAACAACTAAAAATAATAGTATATTTATTTCAGAGGTCTATTTCTCTATTTGCCTATCACTGTATTTTATTTTACAGAAATCTTTTAGTGGACTCCCTGACCAAGAACACGTTTCGTAATATACATCCGCTGTATGAATTTCTAAATGCATCTAGAGTACTTATCTATAGTGACACTTGGGGCTATTTCGTCAATGGTTCTTGGACCGGCATGGTCGGAGATGTAGCCCAGGGGAAAGCTGACTTGGCTGGTACTCTTCTGCGTCACTTTCTTCTTTTTTTCAAAGTTTTTCTTTTTGCCACTTATTGTAATGATCTTATTTTCAACAATACTCACCACTTAATAAGTCACAAATGTTAATAAATATCTACCTACGGCATATCTGACAGAACTACAGTTTTTAAGATACTTGAAGTCCTTCAACACGCCACATAAATACTAAGCCAGAGTGTGCGTGCATGGTAGATGGCCTGAATCCAGTTCGTAATGAAGAGAGGCCTATAAATATGTTTGTCTTATGAAGCCAAATCCTTGGAAATTAAAGAGTTCCCTGGGATGACCAAAAAGTATATTGCAAGTATACTAAGTCGCTGGTACTCAAATTAGATAATAATAATAATCTTCATTTCATTGCTTTGTTTATTCAATACAGGAACAGTGACATTATTCTCCGAAGCACGAACAACTGTATTAGAATACCTATCTCATCCGAGTCCATCTACAGCGAAATTTGTATTTAGAGAACCACCGTTATCGTATCAGAACAATCTGTTCGTTTTGCCTTTCAAAGCAACGGTGTGGTATTGCACCGCGGCTTTCGTCCTCGTACTGATGTTGGCTCTATATATCAATGCAGTTTGGGAGATAAAGAAATCTCATTTTATTGCGGTAAGCACACAAGCCAAGCAAAACTTTCTGGCTGTGCAAGTGTTATTTTATGTATCGAAAATATTATTGCAGGACAGATTGGAACAAACTGCTTTGAGACCGAGTTTAAGCGACATTGCGATTCTAGTTGTCTGTGCCGTTTCTCAGCAAGGAAGTCATCATGAATTGAAAGGTTCAATCAAACTACGTAGACCTCAGAAAAAGCATAAGATGACACGGTTTATTATTAGTTTAGTACTAGAATGTTTGCATAATGGATTGAGTAATAATCTTTAACATTTTTTTTTAATTTTCAGGGACTCTCGGACGTCTAGTAATGTTTATACTTTTTTTGACATTTCTGTTTTTATACACATCATATTCAGCCTGCATTGTTGCATTACTACAATCCAGTTCAAACCAGATCAAAACACTGTCTGATTTGCTGAATTCCAGATTAGAACTTGGAGTAGAAGACGAGCCTTACAACAGATACTATTTTTCTGTAAATTTGTGTAATCATATTGGGTAGTAAGTAAGTATTGTACCAATTTACCCACTAATTAAATTACTTTATCTGCAGACTGCCAGTGACCCTGTAAGGAAAGCAATTTATGAAACTAAGGTAGCACCAAAAGGATCTAAACCGCACTTCATGAACCTAGAAGAAGGCGTGAAGAAACTTCAAAATGTAAGATTACAGTCATTATAATGATTAATTTCAGCAATTTCAACTTAAAGTAAGACTTAACCAAAAGTCTCGTAAGAGTTTTAAGCCCTTGCCATCTTTGTTGCGTATAATGTGACCAAAGAACTAAACATATCTACTTACGCACGAAATTATCACAAAATAGGTGTACTCAAATTCGTAATTATGGACTACTTACAGAAACCGTTCGCATTCAATATGAACATAGGATCAGGGTACAGACTCGTCGAGAAATATTTCCATGAACATGAGAAATGTGGATTACGTGAAATAGAATTCTTGCAACATAACCAACCGTGGCTGTCGTGCCGAAAATACTCTCCGAACAGTGAGATATACAAAATTGGGTAAGGGTTAATGCCTTTGCTGTTTGTGAGTGTACCTTGAACATGATTTTTATTGGAATAAACAACTGTTCATATAAGAATTGAAAAACAAAATCGATACCTACCTAATGTTGCTTGCAGCTAAAATTTTAAAGCATCATCCACAGGTACTTCAGAATCCGGGAACACGGAATAAGTGACAGGGAGAACCGTGTCGTGTACACTAAGAAACCTGTTTGCTCCATCAGAGGTAGCAGCTTCGGGTCCGTCAATATGATGGACTTTTATCCGATAATACTGATGTTACTGTACGGCATGATCCTGGCTTGCCTGTTGCTGGTTGTGGAGATATTAGTCCATCGATAACGAGCGTAGTTCGCTGACCTAACCACGCCCAGCACAATCTAGCCAATCGTGTAGAGGCAATCTTTATTCCCGAAGTAGTATCGTTGCTTGACGCGCGTTTGCTTTATAATTTGTAGTGTAAGATAAAGTTGCTTTGTTGTTGAACTGTATTAATAAACTTGCTTGAAACCTTAATGGAAAAACGGTCAAGTTTAGCGGGTGATTATTTTTCCTTTGCTCCTCATTTCCTGATCATCCGATATTTTTGTATAGAACGGGGCTTAAACAAACAATACAAAATTGATTTGATAACAAAAATGATTTATAGCACGGCAAAAAACCAACAATAGGACAGTATTATTTATTGATAAGTAAGTACCTAATGCATATTGTTTTGCGCTATTGTTATAAATTCTTATTATAGTTCCTGGCCCTGGGGATTCAAATAAAATCAGAAAGAAAATGCCCGATTCTTTAACTCTGGATTTTCAGATCGGCCGTTGATTAGGTTAGTTTCACATGTGAATCTACGAGTATGTACTTAACTATAAGTAGATAGGTACTTTTATAATAAAGCTTCCTACTAATCACACCTACCTACGTTATTAAATCAATGATTGACACGTTATTTATTTAAAATATACGGTAGACAACCGTTAGTTTATCTTTTCGCTTTACACCGATCTAAACGAACTAGTGTACTATTAACTATCTCTAAGGTAGCCAAGCAGTCTGTCGCGTCCATGCCGCTCCGTTATCGGCTGTGAAACTAGTCATTACGCGAGAATCGATTACGCTCACCCACCTGTACGAACAGTAGCCATGAGTTCAGCATAATTGCAGACAGAGCAGGCTTATAAAAAAAATATACAGCTTATAATCTTGTGAACCCGTGCATCGTCATCGATAGCGCAATACCAATATTAGACGCTGCATTCCTGACACCTATTTCTGATAAATATTTAAAACAATTAAATTGTTCAGTTATGGCGGTACCTAGGTACTCGGTGCAGCCCTAGGTATAATTTATGTTCTCAATAACCGGATCTTAGCTGCTATTAAGATCAGTCTACAAACAGCCATTTATAATTCGATGCCACTGCACAGGAAACATTTATCTTTTTCCATTTTCCCTTTTCAAATACATAGTAACACTTTTCCGGCCAGACCCTGTAAAAGTTGTCACCCTGGCCGATCTCTCGAATGATGTACTGCAAGTGAAATAGCAATTAAGATAAACACCGGCCAGCCATTCGTGTCGTGTCGTGGCGAACTGGGTTCCTGTTCAAAACATGGAGTAATTTACATCAGTCACACCGCTTGATAAAACTTCAATTTGTATGCAAATGCTCTAATGGAGGGAAGAATTAGGATTTGTCAAAAGGAATCGAAGAAGTCGATCGAAGACTGCTGATAAGGGATAGAAAGTATTCGCAGAAGCAGAGTCTTCTACATTATATTGAGGTTAAACGCTAGCCTTCCTGTGACATTTTTTTCTCAAGTTAATGTTATAACTTTCTATAATGAAAGTAAAATAAAATAGCACTAATTCTGAGGCTCTTCTTTTAGTAAGAGAACAACTTGGTTCTCTTTCCCCAATGCTAGGTAAATTAAAAGAAACGTACCCATATACCTACTGGCATGTAGGTATATACAGAATTTAGTGCTATCCAACAGATCTATGACTATTTTATAAAGAAGCACATTTAAATAAGTACTAGATAATATGCTATATTTCTGATCGTGGTGATCTTGATGCAAACATGATAACAAGTCAAAGTCAAATCATTTATTTTGAATAGGCCCTCGAGGGCACTTACATATGATTTTTTTTTCTATTAACTCTACAACCAGATCGGAACACGACCCAATACGCTAATTGATTGAGTAGTTAAAATGAATTCTAAAAACAAGGGAATATAGTCTGGAGACTATAGGTATAATATTTAATTAACGGAAATGGTATGATAAGATACTTACTTGATTATAATGATTTTGATAAATGATATCAGGAAAACACTGACACACACTCCATTCGACTCAATGACAAAGGATTGCTTGAGTTTTATTTAAAATGAATTTTAAAATAGTGGTTCTTGTGCTTTGTTTTGTAATTGGAAAAACAGTTGGTAAGTTTCTAGTATCCTACCCATGTCCCCGCGCAAGTCTTCCAATGATCCGGGTATAGCCCGTGTGGAGAGAGATATATATAATAATATTAGCCCTTTTCAATGTCCCACTGTTGGGCTCAGGCGTCCTCTCAATGCGAGGGGGATAAGGCCATAGTCCACCACGCTAACCCAGTGCGGGTTGGCGGACTTTACACGTCTTTCGAGGGGCTCTCCCAGTCATGCAGGTTTCCTCAAAATTTTTGAAAATGAGATTCGCACTCGATATCCAGAAATCACATAGGTGCGAGCCGGGGTTTGAACCTGCAATCCTTGATACCGAAGCAAGTGTTCTACCAACTTGGCAATCACTGCTTTGTAAACTAAATACGATTGAATTTCAGGGCAACTGCGCTGCTACGCTTGTAGCTTTTCTTCAGTAGATTCCGACCAATCATGTCTGACCATAACAGAAGACACTCATACTGTTGATTGCCGGTACCAATACTGCACCATCTTGAGGCAGGAATTCACGGTTGGTATAAATCTAATGCTTTCTAGGTACTCTCCGAATAAACGATACCTTACCATAACTTTATTGCTAATTTATATCTATAGGCGTTTAATAAAAAAAATAAAACTCCGTCTTTGGGCACTATTGATCACACCCATATTATGTCGATTGTCGTTCTCGTTGAAGAATGGTATGGAACATCGAACAGGATCTGCATTTTTGCTCCCATCCGAATGTTCTACGTAATTTATGGTATCTGTGTATGCGCTTCTCCAGTAACGTGGGACGCGGCCGCTGAGATGAACCTACTTATTTCTGACTCCTACGAGGTGCAAGATACCAGGCTATTGCGTGGTCAGGACTTTATTCTACATTTTAAAGTTTTAGGTACCATCGTTTCTTTGTCGTTCCGTTTTCAGGACCCTGTTGGCGTAGTGGCAAGTTTTACTCGAGGTTGCGAAGACGAACCAGATTTCCTTAATCATGAAATCACGGATCCCACCTTCAGGACATTTTATAGAGCTTGCACCAGTGACCTTTGTAATATAGGTAAGTGACTCTACCCCAGTAGCCCAAAGAGATAGTAGAGCGCGGCAATGTTCTCTGGAATTGTCTTATTTGTGTGTATTTCATAGTGGAACGTTGAACTCAAACGTTGAATACTCTTTTTTATCGGGGCTCAATTATCGAGTCTACTGCCTATCAACAGCATTTCTCCAATCGATCGATCTATTTCATTTTGTATATTTTTTCAGGCAATGGCATTCAATCCATAGTCGGTGGAAACCTGTCCCCTACACCTGAGTATAATGGACTAAATCTTCTTGTGCCTGGAACTGGTGGTGCTGCTAATGTAAAGATAAGCCTGCTATCCTTCATCTTGAGTATTTTTGTTATAAATTTTTAAATAATTGTAATAATACGTAAGTAAATCCGATGAAGAATATTATTTTCCACCTTCTTGCTCCTAGTTTCCCACCAGGCGATAACTTTTGCGGAGTTATATGTTATGTGCATATATTGTGCGTATATACCACTGACCTCTTTATATACATGTATATATAGAAGTCAGTGGTATATACCCAGCTCCAATCTAGGCGGGTAGGTAACTGAAAAAATATTAACTTACTTCTTACGCAGTCAGGTAAAAAAAAAACTTACACCAGTCAAGCCTATGCGTGAGCGCGTGGGTAAGGTCGTAGTCATGACAACATCATATCTGTAATATGTACATAGTTAATATTGTAAAGCATTTCAATAATTACAGACTTATTTATTGCTTAATTATTTTTCCGTGATTTTACCAAACTGAACTTCTGAACGAGATCTAAAAATTGACAAGGGATTCAAGTGACATCTTCTTGTGATTTTCCGCAAAATGTCAATTTAGATTAGAGACGTAATAGGTTATGTTGTCTATATTTAGTTAAAATGTAATCAGTAACTTAAATTAATAGTTCTGCTGGTTCAAAACCAGCCATGACAACTTCACCAACAAAAACGAAACAAAAATTGTCGTTGCGAAAGCGTTTATTTGTGAAAAAATCTCCAAAAGTCGGTTGTTTCGTTGATGCAGATTCTAACGATGAATTCAGTCAGTCTTCATCGCGGCCGATCTCTCCGGCGGACCCTTTCCTAGCTCATAGTGCTCACAGTGCCGATGCAAGTATAGAAGCTTCGAATAACCAGCAAAACTTATCAGCGGAACCCCTGTGTAACAACATCAGTCACAGCGAAGATTATATCCACAACGATGACGATAGGAACCCGAAATGCTGTAGAACTTTCTTCAGAAGATCTCGTCCTAAAAGCCTAGCTGATTGCCAACTATCCAAAGATGAGTCACATTCGAAACCTGATAGTCCAGTGAATTCTAATAGTGTAAGTGATCAAACAATATGTTCCCAGACAAAGTCCGAAGAAATACCAAAAGCTACCGTAAAATTTCCTAAAAACGATGATAGCAAAAAGTGTTTTGAGCATTCAGGGTCATTCGAAGGTATTAAGCCAAAGAGTAAATTGTTTGTTAAAAGATTATCAGCGGATCATCTGATATCTAATGAAAATAAGCCTCTGTACCGCGCGTCATCGCCAGAGAGTGACAGAAGTAGTTCTTTAGATCGTAAAAAGAGGTGAGAATATTTCTATTTTTTATTACAAAAAAAAAAAAGGAAATGTATGCTTGTCTTGAATAATTGCCTTGTGTTTTCGTACTTGTCTGTGTACTAGGACCAAGTCAACAATCGCGAGGTCAAGTTCACGCGCGGGCAGCACTGACAGCTTGGCTCGTAATTCCTTACTCGCAGCACAAGTACTTCGTCTCATTCCTACACAAGAAGCTCGCGAAAGGTTATCTTTTTCTATGATTTTATGTCATCTCTTGCTTCTATGTGCTTACAGTTTGTCAATTACATGTTAAGAATTTACAATTATTTGTTACTGAATTTCAATGATTCACTTGCAGGAATTACCTCTATGGAAGACTTGCATCCCATTCCCTGCTCGGAGCGGCAGAGTTGGAACATGTGTTCCCTGACAGAGAAGTGAAGATATTTATTGGATCGTGGAACATGAATGGACAACCTCCACCAAAGTATGTATAAATAGCTTCAAACATTAACTACAATTGATATTACATTATTTGTTGTTGGTTTAATAGAACTGTTCTGGATATAAGATTTTTAGGAAGCCCTTAATTACTACTATATATTCACACATGACTTATGTTTCAACAGGGAACTAGCAGATTTCATATTTCCCAACCAAGTGAAGCATGTGCCAGACATATTCGCGATAGGCACTCAAGAGTCCTACTCCGAAAGAACAGAGTGGGAGATAACCATACAAGAAGTTTTGGGACCATCACATCTACTACTACATTCTTACTACCTAGGTTGGTTAGACAACAATAGTACCACAGACTAGTCTTCTGTTGATGACTTCATTATAATTACGTTATCATAAGGACAAATTTGGTTCGCATTTTGACTACTTGAAGTTGTATAGTAAGAACTTTGATAAGTTGGTGGCACCATAATGTTTATTATTAGTGATTGTAACTAAGCATCTTAAATGCAGTATTTCTAACCAAGTGAAAAAGTTCTTATTAACATATGCAAATACAGTATTGTTTCAATGGAGTATTGTTACCTTGAGCAAATAATTATCTTGTAAATTACACATGCCAAAGTAAATAGATTTTACTAATAACCATGAAATCACAACGTTTTGGCTCAAGTGTAAGATTTATGCTGAACCCATTTGTCCGCGCTGGCCGCGCTAAATGTATTTCGATAAGTTGTACATTCCTATTCACTCATTACAATTCTGCATGAGCAAGTGAGTATTTAGCTTCACTTCAAGTGACACCTATGATGGGCCCCAGTCTGCTGATACTATTCAATCGCAATGTAATGACAGTAGCTTCGAAATTGACTCTTGACAATTTCAGTAAATGGAAATCATTGAATGTGTGTGGGATTACAAGTTGATTATGCCAGCAGGTTTAAAGTCCATTTGTAATGAGATATTTTAATGCTCGATATTAAGCTTTATCTCAGTGAAAACCATGATTCAGGTATCTCTCTTTTTCAGGAACAATCCACCTAATGATATTCATGCGTAGAGATCTAATATGGTTCTGCTCGCTCCCCGAAGACGCGAGCTTGTCCGTGAGGCCGGGCACCGCGTTCCGTACAAAAGGCGCCGTTGCTATATCGTTCGCTTTATTCGGTTCAACGTTTTTGTTCGTAACAGCGCATCTGACTGCACACCAAGAGAAAGTGAAGGAAAGAGTGTCTGATATTAAGAGGATAATCAGGTCTATAGATCTGCCTAAGAACTTGCCGTGCCGACATAAAAGCAAAGGTACGTAAGAGTAATTAAGCGCCTCCCAACTTGTTCGCGACGACGACTCAATCCGTCCGGCCGACTTGACGCAACGCCATGACGTCGCTCAGCTCTTATTTTCTCGACATAAAGGCTATTTTGCCTGGAACGTGCCGTTTTCACGTCAGCCAATTTGGGGTGACACTTGTGCCATTCTGTGCTAGGTTCAAACAGAGTCCTAGTCAAGTTCTCTCAAAGGCTGTGGCTTCTACCGTGTGTCTGATCGATCGAGCATACATCACTATTCAATTACATGAAGCCTTTATAATATCATTGTTAGCATAGGTTTAAAATACTAAACATATTTTTTTTTTTTCAGATGTTACCAACAATTTTGATTATGTTTTCTGGTGCGGAGATCTGAACTTTAGACTGGGTGAGCCGAGAGCCGCAGTTTTGCGATGGATTGAGCAAACTCAGGTATGGTATAATTTTACTGTTAAGTATTTTACGTGCTTGGTGTTTCGTACATTTTATGCATAGACTTGAAAGTATATGTCATTCTCATACATATAAACGTTTTGATTTGTATTGACGCTTGTAATGTTGGTGTCTAAAGGGACTAAACCTATCGGAAGCACGATGGTCGTAGACAGTTTTCTATTATTTTTAACATTTATTTTTCGCCAATCATAATGGCGTCGTGTCATTTCAGTTCACCAATGAGTATGAATTAGCACTTTGCTGTTTTATATCCTTACATAAGTTGAAATTTATTTTCAAGCCACCATTTTTTTAGAGATATATCTTATTAGAGATCTGATTTTTGTCGTGTTTTCTTTTGGTACCACATATTAGCAACGGTATGATGATTCATTACCACGTTGTATATTGCAGTTTCCCCTCCCCCACCATTTACCCCACGGACTTCTTCACGCCGACCAGTTGACCGCCGTACTTGAAGACGGCGCTGCTTTCAGAGACTTTAGGGAAGCACCTATCACCTTTCCGCCTACATATAAGGTGAAATATTATTACCAATTACTGTTCAAAGGTCAACGCGCCAGGTCAGGGCGCGAAATTCAAAATTCGAATTTCAATTTTTTTTTTAAGATAATTAAATGTTTTATTGTTTGTATTTTTGCGTCTGCGGCATACTGTATTGAATTTATTTATCTATCAAATCTACTTTAAATTTTATTTTTAAATGATACAACACCAAAGTATGTAAAACATGCAGTTTTTACAAACTTTAGAGTACCTATTGCATCGATTTAAATGAACTTTAAAATAAACTAAATATATCGAGACATTCAATCAATCGCAAATAACATAATATGTAAATCCAAATTTTTCGTAAAAATTTGAATCCGTTAAAATGTTGAATTTCCCACCCTGAATTATTGTTTTCACTTTAAACTATTAGAGCAGCTATAAATAGCTGCTGTTTTAGCTATAAATAGTAATACATTTCTTAAACAAAATATATGATGTGCTTGATTTCATGTAATAAATGTTCGCAGTACGATCCGGGCAGTCAACAATTCGATACATCTAGCAAACAGAGGGCGCCGGCGTACACAGACAGAATATTGTACAAGTCCAGATGTATGACTAGTAATTCTTCGTCCGCTTTTTCTGGTAACGTATTTTGATTACTTCACATATTATCTTTAATGCCTTAATCCTCCGCATATACAGGATGTAAATATTGTAAGTTAGGTACATCGGTAGGTTTACAGACCGAAAATAATAAATTGAATTATAAAAAATAACACCACGTTTGTAGTAGCACAGTGCATTTATTAAAGGATCAGTAAAAAAAACAACTATTAATATTGATTTCTTATATTTACGCGAATACTACACATTGAAATAAAACTAATTTTACGAAATCCTCCCGTGTAAATAAATGCGATAAAATCTGTAAAATTGGTTTTATTTCAGTGAAGTAGAAATACAGAAAAAATATATATGCTTAATAACACCTTAATAACATTTATTTTAGGTCTCCGACGCATTAGCGCGGTGCCAGTGTCGTCAGGCGTCAAGTGCCTGGCGTACAACTCGGTGCAGTCGGTGTGCACCAGCGACCACAAGCCGGTGTGGGCGCTGTTCTCCACATCGCTGAGGCCTGGCACCGATGTGTGAGTGATACTCTTCATTAAAAAGTTGCGACTACAAACTCGGTGGCGGTGACGTCATCACCTGCCCTGTACGTCGAGTACAGCGAGTTCATTCGTAAGCTAACCGTATATTATTTGCATGGGGAATGTAAAGTTTTAAACGCCGTCCGCTAGAGGCGCTGCTCAATTGATAAACTGATAAAACGCATACTGTGCAGTATACGTTTCGTTTACCTATAAACTCGCACTCGGAGCTAAATAGCTAATTTATTGGTTTTTGAAAACTATAAACGTCTGTATTTTTTAGAATTATTTTGGAAGTTGTTTTTAAAGTTTGTTATTTTGAAAATTGTTTAATTAATATTACTAATCCTAAAACATAAATCATAAAACTACGCCAAAAATATACGCCTCGAATTGATAACCCCCTAATATTTTTCGTCGGTAAACAAACCCCCGTCGCATTGAGGTGAGGCTCGTGCCCAAGTGTTGTTCAATAAAAGGGCTATTGATTTTCAGTCAAATACTTTTCAGCCCTATTCTGCCCGTAATATGGTCGAATTTGTCATATACAGAGTACCATTAGCGGCAGGGATGTTCAACCGTGAAGTGTACCTCGAGGGGATCAAGCGCCGGCGAGCCCTCCTCGACCACGCGCCAGGTACGTCCGCTGTGTGCAACGTGCAATAACATTAGTGGACCGTTAGACAACCCTAATCCTTATTCCCATCCACATAACATACATGAACAATGCCGTAAACTAGACAAATTTACTTTCAAGGGTGTTCACAAAAATTACTATAAAATCCCGAATTTATAGAAAATTTTCAGAGAAAAATAGCATTATAATGTGATAGAAATTTCTATAAATTTAAGGACTAGTTATCCTAAAAGTCATAAGATTATTATGTAAAATTCAATTTGTATGACGTCATCCAAATATCAACCTGCTTTGAGTTATGAACTAGCTGTGGGACCTTTTAAAGATAGAAGAAAATTAATGTTGACCAATTTCTAAAATAAATTGTTAACGTACCGTATCCCCCTGCTTCATCCATCTGTGAGATTTTTTTTAAATCATCTACTGAGTAAGAACATCTATACATATAATCATTATGTAGCAACATAACTTATTACGGATAAGTACTATGTAGTACATAATGTTGTTACTTTTTACAATTATGCATTCATAATTTATGATGAAGCGGTTTTTTTATAATTTATTATCTTCCACTGTTTTACGAAAAGTATTCGGTTTGCCAAAGAGGTTTATTTTTTGTTGTTGATATATTTATTGATTTTAAAATGATTTATTTTATTATTTATTTATTGTATAATTTTAAGTTAGCCTGGGAGTGCAATGTTCCAAAAAAGACATTATTCGCTAGGCGACAAATGTTGGACATCGAGTTAGTCAACATGTCTAGCGAGATTAATTTACCAGATCAATGGATATCGCAAAAAATAATAATACTGATAATGTTAGTACACAAACTTATCTTACTTATGTCGCCGTCCTTCTCATCGCCGAAATGAGTGAGCAAAACAGCAATATTTTACGTCCAATTTACATTTATTTTTTGTTAGTTCCTAGTTTACAGAATTGACATCATTATCTTTACAGTCTTTTGTTGTACAACATTTATCGCCTAACGCGGTTATGATTTTTGTACCCCCAAATGTATAGACGTTCTATAACTCTCAAACAAACGTCATGTAGCGCTGCGCACAATAGTTTTGCTGACACGCCATTTTCATTTCATCATGTCACATCCATTATTGTATTTATAATATGTATTTATTGAATGTTTAATTGCTATTAATTACTTGACACTGGCAAAATACCCGCTAAGTTGCGGGTGAGGCCATATTCATATCCATTTTATTTCATCGCATCTCATTTCGTAAAGAAAGAAGAAGAAGAATAGTTTTGCTTTGCGCAGTACTATATGACGTTTGATAAAATTATAGAATGTCTATAAATTGGGGGGTTAGTTTGTAATTGTGTTTTAACAAAATCATGCTCATTGTGAAAACGAAAAAGACAAATCTAGTCAGTATCCAATACAAAACAAAGCGATCAGTATTTATAAAACAATAATTATGTTGAATTATCAGATATACCCAGTGCTTACCTGAATTGGTGTATCTGAATACCAAATTATCCAGTAAGTATATGTTGTAATATTTTAAAAGAATGCTTTATAAATTGTAGCAAAGAGTAAGTACACTTTCTGATATACCTTAGCAATAGACAATATGACAATGTATAAGCTCGCTTAGAAGAAAAAACCTGACCAAACTATCATACTTATAGCTTTTAAAGTTTCTAGTTTTTTCTTTTGTATTTTACAATAATTTTATTTTTAAATAGCCATTGGCCACAAGTCCGCCCGCACAACTGTAGATTTTATTCTGCTGCTTGACCCCCGAGCGTCAAAGCGTGAATGTACTTACGACATTTTTTATGCCATAAAATAATGAAATCCTTATTAAAATCGAACCAGTCGGTGTTGCATGACGCTCAAACAAACGGGATGAAATTACAAAAACTTTTCAACTGTCAAAATTTCTTATTGCAACAACCACAGACTTATTAGAATAATCAGACAACACACGATATACGCTAAAAGTAAAGTCTAAAAAATCCTGGCCGTGTGTTGTCTAAATATTCTAATTATTAGATAAAAATATTTATACTTATGTACTAGAGACTTATGTCTGTGGCAACAGATAAAAATATTTATAAGTCAGGTTTTAACTACCGAACTCTTTATTAGATTATGAGCTTATATTATTACCTACCTGTTGTAATCGTAGATAACTTATTGTAAATGTTTTTTTAAGGGGGAAGCTCAGGTCAGGGCGCGAAATTCAAAAGTTCAATGGTTTTTATTTTTTTACGGAAAATTTGGACATCTTTACGATGTAATTTAGTTTTTTGCGATATTAGCATTCTGCATTGGATGTCTCGATGTATTAAATTTGCTTAAAAAAATACCTAAAGCGATACAACACCATAAAGAGTGGTTTTTACAAACCTTATGGTATTGTATCGGATTAGGTATTTTTTTAAGCAAACTTAATACATCGAGACATCCAATGCAGAATGTTAGTATCGCAAAAAACTAAATTACATCGTAAAGATGTCCAAATTTTTCGTAAAAAAATAAAAACCATTGAAATTTTGAATTTCGCGCCCTGACCTGAGCTTCCACCTTAAGCAGTAAGCACTTGAATTTTCTGCCTTAAAACGCTGTGTTAAACATAATCATTTTATGAAATGTTATGAACATTTCACAAAAATATAATACATAATAATAAACTATTATGTGCTGTGATTATATCCTAGTCTTTTATCCATTCCAGTTACGGCTAGAGGCCGACTAGGTTTCAAAGACATGAGGCCACTTATGTTGACTAAAAAAATTGCACAAAATGATAAGATGTTTATTGATAAAGTTAACAGGTCAACTTACATTCAAATGTAGGCAGGCAGCCTTTAATTTATAGCATCATAATGTACGTCACATCTGTACAATCGTACTTTGAGAGGCTAAGTATACTGAGGACTTACTTTGCAAGTACCTACTTATTTTGGTTTTGTTATTACATTGCTGGTAGGTAGCTATAGCAAATGTTTCTACCATATACATATGTATATGTAAATCTAATTCGTTGTTCTGTTTTAGTCTAATTCCTAATAGTATTTATTTTAATCTCGATTAGTACCTATACATAATCAAAAATGCTATTCATATGTAATTATTAGTAGAGTTAAATAAAAATAAAAATCGTTTACTAAAGCCGTATGCTAAGTCTATTTGGGTGCCAGTCTAAGATACTGCCAAGCCTTCTAATTTATTAATTCGTATTTTAGGTCGCATCTAGTAATATGATAAAAATGGTGGTTCTGCGCATGCCGAATTCATAAAATTTAAAATTCGTTGAGCCGCCATCTTTGATCATTTTACGTGTGTGACTTATATACTTGACAATCTGACCAATCATAAAATATTTGTATTTTTAATGAAACATTAAAATTGTCACGATCATAAATCGCTGACAGAAAAAAAATACAACCGAATTGAGAACCTCCTTTTTGAAGTCGGTTAAAAATCGTTAGAATGTTTTAGCAGATATATGTGTCGAATATTAAAATGTTGGGTGTTAAAACTATTTTTTCATAACTTTTCGAATAGATTTAATGTAGTTGACCTAGACTTAGAATTTGTATCGTCAATTGTGACTGTCTAGCTAGATGAACATAAATATCCAACCAATGTTATTAAGAATCAAGTCTGTCGTCAAGGTTGACAGACTATACACCTAGTTTGGTGTCACCTACGGTAATGTGATAATTATCTTCAGATGAATTCTTTTGTACCACCTGCAAAAGCTATGTTCGATAATGTGAGTGATTTTTTATTTATTTTTGAGAAACATTGGTTCTAAAAGTTCAATAGACGTTTCACGGACAGCTGTCCAAAATATAAGCTATCGGTACCCTGTATTAAGTACTTAATTAATACTAATTACTTAAAATTTCAAACATTCAACAATTCTGAGCGAATCATCTGTCTTCCATAACTTGTACGTAACAGAATAATATTAAATATGAGATAAAAACTTGAAACTAAACATCGCTGTACTTGATGTTAATAATGTCGGTACAGTCATATACACAACGCTATATGTATAAACTGTCCTATACCTTCTATGAAGGGAATAAACATTCAATACTATAAATGTGTTTATGACTGTATAAGTATATTGATAATACTTACACGAGTGTAATTGGTTAGTAAAACAATATATGCTTCTTAATGTCCGTTAAAATTTACTATTGTTAGTTCATAGATAGAGATGATTTTACTGGAACTTGCTTCGATCAAAATATGTAAGAACCACTTAAGTATTTTAGCTTATAATACCGTAGAATAAATGTTGCACTAATATGGAGAACTCACGATTCCCTTGTTCCCACTTATTTTTGACGTAGTTTAGTATTAAAGCACAGAATGATTCTGAAAGGGTATGCAAGTCTTGAACTTGCGCTTCTTTAGCGAATTTGTTGCTCATACAAATATTTTTTCCGGAATAAAATTTATTTTTTAAATTGAAATTTCGAAATTCTGACTCAACATAATGATTACAAATGCGCTTAAGAAGCACAGATTCAATGATGAGTATACCCTTTCCGAATCTTCCTGTAAATTATCCATCAACGCTCGAATTATAAAGTATTTTTTTTCATGAATAGATATTTTTTCTGTAATACGTATCGCACGCTTAATAATAGACTGACCTAACTCAAAAAAGCTGTTTGTTCGGAAATCGCAAAAACGTTTTGTCATTTACAATTTGTCTGACATTATTACTTATAATTATATCAATGAAAATAGCGTAATAATAATAAATGATGTATTGTAAGAATACTTGATTAAGTAATTATTGATACTAAAATGTAATTTTGAAGAAATTTTATTATTATATTATATAATTATTTATAGCTTTTAAAATGATGTCCCTGAGATACGTCTGTTTATTAATAAAATCAATGATATATTTCTGTACTAGTGATGACACTTTTTGTTATATGTCTGTATTTTATTAAACATTTCACTAAAACCCTTTCTCTTTTATGTTATAAGTCTATACTTGATAAAATAATAACATATTATTTTTATGTTGTAAGTTTTTTAAGTTCAGAAACATGAATGGGTCACTATAATATAAAAGCACCGCGAGTTGACTGTCGCAATCTCAGACGCATTATGATTTATGTCACTTTCATGTTAAAAGTTTTGTCAAAATTTGTATAAGTAAAAAAGACAACATATTCGTTACTCAGTCTAGGAATAAGATATCGTAAAAATTCTGAAATTGGTAGATAGATAACGTTGGAATAAATCTATCTGTGTGCTTATCTCACTTTGGGCTTAAGCCCTAATTGGTCAGTCTATTATTAAGCGTGCGGTATATAGCTAATTATGACTCACTCATAGTAATACAAATTTTGCATGATGATATTTTACCCATTTCGAATTATAGATCAGTATGTATTACTGTATAAAATAAACAGTAATCATGAGTTTTTAAATAAGTATGTACCCTTATCGATTACTTTTGATGCTGACTGTACCATAATATAACTAAAACTAAATACCTCGAACTTATAAAATCTATTACTGGTTTTACTTAATATTTTATTGCTATAGCAATAGATAAGAGTCATGTCGTTTCCAACAATGTATGAAAGTACGTACAATTGCTAGTCCATATATCATAGTTCATTTAAGTTACTATTTATATAAGTATCTAAACCAAATGTTACGCTAAATATAGTTTAACTTTCCTCGCTATAATGTTTTTTACTTTTTACCTGATTACGGCAAAGTTAAAAGGAAGGGTTATGATTTAAGCACTCTATGTATTTTGAATTGAGAAGTATTTATATAGGTACTCTATCGTTATCCGGAGGGGTCTCACCTCACAACTGGCTCCAAGCACATCTTCAACTACTCGGTACGTTACAAGATGGCATTAAAGGACATTGATGCGTATGTTTCATGCGAATTTTCAATAACGACCCCAGTACCTCAAGATCAATCCTTTTTACGTAGCGTTTCGGTAACGTAAGCGTCTTTAATCTCGCTCACAGATTTCATGAACTTTTTTTTTGGCTCTGTCTTGTGATAATATGTTGTCACTTAGTCACAACGTCTAATGTAATTGTAACGTCATTGAGAAACAATGACGTTACAATTACATTAGACGTTCCTGCCTACCCTACAGCCAATGGCAACTTTCAACGTCACCAGAGTCGTAGGGAGTTGAAGATACCGCTATCATCCAGTACATAACGTGCTCAATACGCTAGGTACGCCAGGTATTCATCTACGATGGCCTAAAACTACGTAAGAATCAGTGTTGCCATTAATTGACATCTTCTATACGATTAATAACGCACCATATTCAATGACGTAGTCTTGGGCTAATCACGTGACCTAGCTGTCACGGCAAGTTAATACCAGCGTAGCATATTATTATACCATGCTCTTCTTTAGCCATTTACTACGCAGCTGTAGATAGCTTGCAAGTATTTTTTGCCCAAGGTATATTAAAAAAAAGTTTCAGCATACGTATCTGAATTTTAGTATACTTTTATTTATTTAACTTTGTAATTAGTATCGTCCTGTATATTATTGTATTGCCACTCAACGCACGCCCATCCTTTGACTCCATTCACGTCTACCTCCGACCAGCGCTCGTGAAACTTCGCCTCTCTGGACTTTCCGATGTAGAATGTATCTTCATCCTTTACTTGTACACGTACCACGTAGGTTTGGCGGCCTGTAAATATTTTTTATTATTTAGTCACGCACGATTCGGTGCATCAAAAATATATTCTTACCAACATCATTCCAGAAAATCTGAATATACCTAATAATTGGTCTGAGTGGCATGTCAAGAGGCACGTTGGTTATTCTACGGGTTGGGTACCCTACAATTTGGGTGACGAGTTGTGCCGTTCGCAGATGCCTTTAAGGCCTTACCTACTCACATTTAGAATGAGATAATTACCAGCTTTGAACGTAAATCCATAATCTTTGGGCAGTATTTGGTTCTCGCCGTGATGATACAGTTTAAAATCGCTACACACAACTGGATGCACAGTTTGATCCGATTGGCGGCATAAATATCCAATGGTGAGGCTGAAAACAATATTTAAATACGCCTTAAACCATAATAAAATAAATAAATATCGCCATACGAACACACCAACTATACGGTCCCACTTTAAGCTTAACGCTTGTGTTATGGGTACCGTACAATGGACTGAGGGCGAACTCAGTATATAATTCTTATATACATATTAAACATCCATGACTCGGGTACAAACATTCGTGCTCATCACACAAAGCTTGTGTCCCTACCAGGATTCGAAACCGGGACCTTCGGCGCAGAAAGCAGAGTCACTACCACTGCGATAATCAGGCCGTCAAGAAAATAGAAAAAAATATGGTTTTTCAGTTAAAGTATTGGTACTTACTGGGATAAAATTGCAGGTTGAGATACGGCCCCCACGGCCATACAGTCGCCGTTCTCAAGGAATATAAAGTGATACACATAGCGGTGGAATGTACGCCAGTCTCGGAAAGGACCTGTTGAAAAACAAATTGAAAAACAAAGAAAATAACTAACTCGACTATCTATCTATTGCATTCTGTTTAACATATCATGATGTAGATATGTAAGAATAGGACAGATAGAGCTACCTAGATACGTACCGAAACTGTGATCCCTAACGCACGGCATATTTAAAACGTGCTCTTTCCCATCGATCGTGACTGTTCCCTCGATAGAACCCATTTGTTCGTAGTGAGTTTGGTGGCATCTGAAAATCATTCAACGTTTAGTCTTTGGTATAATTACTCTCCATCACCGCTATAATTCACGAAATGCGTCGCCAGAGGTGTGGACAAGAGAGGTAGTACCTATAACTCAAATATTTTAATAGAGGTAATTCCAAAGTGGAGCTATAATTACAAGTATAAGACAACTTACTTTTTCAGTAATTTAAAATAATCCCTAGACCACTGTTCCCTGGCCATATCGCTAGCCATGCTCCGTGGCGATACCTGCGTGTCGTAGTTGAAAGCCGCGAAGTGCGCACTCCAAGTCAAGTGCATCTCGACATTGATTCTCTTTTCTGGGTCATTTTTGGGCCTAGAATGAAAGACAAGTTTTATTCAAATCCAATCCCTACATAATAGTTTTTAAGCTGTTTATCAATTTATCAATTGCAGAAATATTATTATGCCGTTACTCACTTCATTTCACCCTTGTAGTTCAATTTCCAGGTGCGCATGGGCATAAAATTGACTATTTCGATGCCCTCCACTTTGTATTCTCCTTGTTCTATTGTATTTTGCTCAAACTGTGTGTCGGGCAAATTGGGAGATAGTAGAAGCTCCTGACCTTTTACCTGTATAATAAATTACCTATAAAATAATACCATACACTGAACTGATGGGGGGGGGGGGGGGATTAACTTCAGGGTAAGGTGAAGCAAAGAAACTCGAATTGAACCATGATGTTTTTCTATCCAATATTATAAATTATACTACAGAAACACATAATTGTTGAAATCAGTAGTGATACGGTCTTATATTTTAGCCAGGGTGGGGCAGCTGCCCCACTCTGCCTCATTTTGGCTACGCCCATGTTACTGACCTTTAAATATAAGAAAGCATCGCACATGTTCTTAGGTCTTCGCGCTAATCCACAAATAACAGCTTCGCCATCCTTAGATAAAGCGTTGAAATAAACCGCGTCGACCGACTGAAAGAATTTTCATAATTAGGTCGTCTTAGATCTTTAAGGTAGGTATGTAGGGTAGGCGTAGGTAGGATAGTTAGGCACGAGCCATATAGACCTGTTTGGCTAATTTACTAATTAATTAACACAACAAAAAAACGTGAACGGAATCGGTGGGCTTAGTAAAGGTTTAGCTAGAAAAAACAAATTCGATATGAAATCTTGCCATATATATCCAGTGAAGCAGCACGTTAAATGTATCGAAATAACTGATATCGCATCTGGTTTTTGATGATGTCAAAACGCCCCCAGTCAGTCGCGCTGTCGGGGAAAGCTAATGTCTTGGAACCGCAAAGAAATTAATAAAAATAGGAGTTTGGAGTTGGTATTACCTCGCATAATTACTTAGTTATCTTATTATTTTTATAAGATACTAGCTGTTACCCGCGACTTCGTCCACGTGGTATTTAACAAAAAGCGGAAGAAGTCGCGGGTAACAGCTAGTCTAAAATAGAAGTAGCCTAAGTTACTCCTTGTTACATCAGCTATCTGCCAGTGAAAGTCCCATCAAAATCGGTCCAGCCATTTCAGAGATTAGCCGGAACAAACAGACAGACAGACAGACAAGCGCCGGCTTGCCCGAGCACTGCCATTTGGCAGACGCAAATCCGTGCCCCACTACCAGGCTTCGCCTGGCCTTTACCAGAGCCAATCACGCAAGCCTTCACGGTTAGGTTCAGCCAATAGCGTACCTGTGCATGATCTCCAAGATAATACTTTTGCTCCAGTACCACATCTTGTTGGTGCACATGAATTGTTCCATCTCCACTTCTCCCCACCTCGACAGCGTGGGCTCTCTTGGCGCGGTATAATAGCTAAAAACATCGTATAGAAAGTGGCATTACGTGAAAATATAAAGGTATGCAATAATGTACCTAGCGTACCTACAAATAAAATCCATGCGTTCGTACGCAATGTATAAATCTTAGGTGTCAAAGTCCGTTATAGTGTTATACCGAGTTATACCTGTTGTCTCTGGCAGAAGCATAATCATGCTTCATCACTTAAGGTGCCACTCAAAATTATGCTTATCCAAATAGTAGAAAAATATAGAATACATACCTTTCTGACTCCCAGAAAAATATACATAGCCGCAAACTTGATCCAATAATACTTATTCTTCTGCTGATACACTCCGAATACTGGGGGCGTGTGTTGTTTATTTAGCAATTTGAATATGCACACTAATGTGACAGGTATAATTAATGGCAACAATAATGTCAGCATTTTTCTATTTTAATATATTTGGTCCTCAGAATAAACGTAGTGATATCCACCAGGTCAATTTAATAACTGATGTCTGGTTATTCGTATCTTATCAGTTAAATTGATAATTATATCCGCACCTTTAGTTTGGTAGCGAGGTGCTTACTTATTTAGATACAGGATACATTATAAATCATGTGGGTTTTAGATTAAAAGTTAAACAGTTGTAGCTATGTGAAACTGTTGTCATCGGAAACTCGATAAAACTGAGTTGGTCATGTCAGGAAAGCTAAATCATTTTGATATAGTCGACTACGACTCGAATACTTGTAGCTTTGGTTTTTAGTCCGTGCCTTTTTTCTTCAAACGGCTTCATTTGCCTGAATTATACAAGATGGTTCAGAAAGGGTATACTTAGCCTTGGGCTACGCTTTTTTATCATATTTTAAATCATAATGTGAATTTCGAAAAGACGAATTTAAAAAAAAATCCTCACAAAAAATCACCATTATCATATTGTTGGGAAATAAATATTTTTAAAATCGTTATTCTGATTTGACATCCTTAATGACAACAAAAGCGCGAGGTTCAAGGCTTAGTATTCTTATTTCTGAATCACCTGTATAGCACGAATCCATAAAATTATGTGATGCATATAAATAGATATGTGGGTTTCCTAGATTGTATTATTGAATAAAGACGTAAATGATACAACAGTTACTAATTAATATAAGTAATTTATTTCATAATGCAGACAGATAAGGTGCCTTAATTTCTTATAGAAATTACACATCCGCCGACGTACAAGTTAAGAAAACCCCAATATGGGAAATCTGTTATTAACGTGACAATTTAAAGAAATAATGATGGGCGATAAAATTCTTTATCGTCGGTTTTATTCGGCTGTCGCTAGAAGATGTTTGTGGACACACTCCTCTTTGTTGATGAGATGCGTCGTCTTGTTCACCAGTTGCATCAGAGAGTTCAAGTTGTTGGACCACTCGTTCAGACGATCTGACGCGTCCATGTTCAAACTGGAACAAAAATATTGATGGAATGCAAAAAAGTCGAAACTGTGGTATAAATTGAAATAAAACAAATATTTCCTAAAATCCGAAAAAATAGTTTTATTTCAAAGTGTTAGTATTCGCGTAAATATAAGAAATCAATACCGTGCTATAAGTTAGAACCAGCAATAGTAGCACAACCGGCTGTGACAAAACAAAATGAGAGGTAAATCGAACTTGTCTCTTTCCCTCGTATGAATTACGAAAGGGAGAGAGCGACTCGGTGCGACAATCCGTTGCATACGTTTTGTCTTGACCCGCGTGCTAGCCTTTCTGGACGTATCTAAGTCCAGATTAAACTTGGTTTAACTATAAAACAATACAGTTACATAACGCGAAACGCAGAACGCCCTGTGTGTTTAGGTTCAGAGGCGATAAAATATAATAAGTTTGACATTACCTGAAGTGCACAACCCCTGCGGGACGGTCGATCTTGGCGCGCACCACGCCGCTCACGACGAGCTGGCTGAGCGCGTCCTCCGTCTCCGTGGGGCTCAGCGCCAGCAGCTCGCTCATGCGGTTGAGGTATATGCGCGTGTAGTACATTGACATTATGCGGATGTTCTGTGGGGAAAGGTAATTATAATTTTAGTTATTACAATTATTATCGTTGGTTTCAGCGTGGGTTGCTCTGTTCAGTGTGTCGGGTTGTTGCAGGTTCAATTTCCAACTGTGAAAAATTTAGGAAATTATCTTTTCGTAATTTGCCCTGTTTGATTGTAATTTGCTCTTTCTATACGGAGAGGCTTAGCTTAGTTTAAGACACTGTTGTTTTTCTGGCCACTTATAATGAGCTTTTGCGCGAAGCTCCGCTCGCACATAGCCCAGCAGTCAGGGATAATGTAGCTTTCTATCAGAAGAATTTAAACATAGTATCACTAGTTCCAGAGATTAGCCAATACATCCAAACTCAAAAACGTTACCTGTTTATAATATAGTATAGACAATTCTTTCTTATTTGAGATTGCCGCGAATCCTAAGCATAATTCATATGTTCTGTAGAGCGACGGATTGAATCTGGGATTACTTGAGGCCATTTTTAGAAGGTCCCTAATATTCCGTACGAGTTTAATACCAATATTTTCGCCGACCTTTCGGCGAAAATGTCGGTCATTATGTATATCCGCAAATACTTGGATACTCACATGTTCCACGACTCTGTTCTTGAGGTCGTTCCAGCGCTCCTGGCCCTTCTCATCGGCCGCGTCGAAGTACGGCGTGGTGCGGAGCATCTTTTCGTACGTGGAGCACAGAGTTTGCCACCTGATGATCTCCGGGTTGATGAACATACCCAACAGTTGCCTGTGGAAATGACGAAAGAACATATTCATTTATTTGATAACAATTAACAAGTGTTTTCTTTTCCTATTGTTTAACATTTTCTAAGGAGCTGAAATAGATGGTGAATGCCCTAATGCTCT
This sequence comes from Pheosia gnoma, assembly GCA_905404115.1. Lineage (NCBI taxonomy): Eukaryota > Metazoa > Arthropoda > Insecta > Lepidoptera > Notodontidae > Pheosia > Pheosia gnoma. Next base: position 5,786,082 of record FR989906.1, on the reverse strand, counting down.
GCATTAAGAATACACCATTGTATAAATAAAGACAATTTATGGCATTTTAGCTGAAATTGTATAGCCATCAACTTGCTGTTTTAATCACATGGCACTTTCTACAATCAAAGCTAAAAGTTTTGCAAAAGAGTATTGCTGGCAATATTATTGAGCTATAGTGCCAAAATGCCTAATATTTTCATAGACCGTTTTACATTTTAATTGATACATCTGCATTTCAGGGAGACATAAGAAAATTCCATAAATAGCGGCGTTAATGGAATTTTTCTCTGTCTTCGTAAATGCACAGGATGGATTTTAATGAGAGTTGACATGGTGACAATTAACATACCAGTTTATTGCATCATTGTACATATATCAGTGGAAATGGAAGGGTTCCCTGGATGGAAACCGTAATATTGAGAGCACTAATAGTTATTAAAAATAAAGTGTATACTTGTATTCGGGCAGTTTATCCAACTCCTTGTCTTCGTTGAGGCGATGCGTGAGATCGGCCTGCTCGTTGTCGTAGGGCGCCAGCACCAGGAACACGACGCCGCCGACCAGCGCGTCCGCGCCGGCCACCGGGCCCAGCGCGCGGAAGTGCCGGCACACCGACAGGTACTGCCCATTGTGCTGGTCCACCGCTATCATCAAACGGTAGAACTTCTCTTTAAGGGCCTGGGGGAAATGTTACAGATTAACTTTGACGGCCTGATTAGCACAATTGGTAATGACCCTGCTTTCTGTGCCGATGGTCCCTGGTAGGGACAAACATTGTGTGATGAGCACGAATGTTTGTACAAGTCATGAATGTTTAATATCTATATAAGTAATTTATACTGGGTTCGCCCCCAGTCCATTGTATGGTACCCATAATACAAGTGTTGCTTAGTGTGTGACCGTATAGTTGGTGTTCGTCTGGCGATATTTATATTAGCTTTAACCGTGTTTCGTGAACTTCTAATACATCTAATTAGACTGTAACTTGGATGTGTCAGTATATACAATATGTTTGAAAAAAATCTCTCAAGATATTAAACATTTTCAACACAGCGGAAAAACTGCAATTTTTTTAATTTATTTTCCCATTGTTTGCACAGCAAGGCAGACTACTGTATAGGTTATGATGATAGGCTTTTAGTAACCCAATAAAAATAATCTATATAAATCATACCAATGTGTCATCCTCCTCAAAGAATTTCGTGTTTATCTTCTTGGAAATAATCTGTGTGCGAATATAATCCTTAATCGCTAGACACAGTCGCATTTGTTCCAGAATCAACTCCACCTTCTCTCTCTTATCCATTGATCCGTATGTCTCTACTTGCAATTCTTGTATGATCTTTGCAGCCTCTGCAACGTTACCTTCTTCTTCTCGTATCTTTGCCAAAATGTGCGTGAGTCTGGCTCTCTCCACTTCAACATATATTTTACCCTCAGTTATAGTTCTCAATGTCTCAATAAGTTTGATTTTAGTTTCCTTGTCTGGTGTTTTGTCGACATAGGTGTAGCATTCTTGTACCATTTTCACTACTGCCTGTTTGAGTTGTGACCTGGACATAGATAAAGAAAATAAGAAGTTTTTATTTTATATCAAAGTGTAGTAAAATTTAGAGACAAACACCAAAATCTGATTTTTTTGTGAGTATTTGTCATATAATGCCTGTAACAAATTGTTATGCATAATAGGGCTCTTGAAAAATGGTATAACTTACCTCCTCTTAGACAGGAGGACAATGTGATCATTCAATGCTGGCCAGTTCTTGGCCTCATAGCAAATCTGGACTATTGCTACCAAGATCCTTGCGGTAGAAGCCATATCTGCACCCTAGAAAAATATAAGGATAATTTATTTGTTTACATTTAAGATTTAATAAAAATAAACTTACTAAATAAATGAAGTTATGTAATTTGAAGTTGTTCCATACTTTAATTATCATATAGTAAGTTTGAATAGACTTAAGTGAAATGAACCAAATAACAACAAATAACTCCTTTCAAAGGGACCTTATTTTAGGAATTGATAATTATTTGATGAGAAAATATCTTACAGTCCTTGTTTGTTTCTCCAATGCTAACAGCTGGTCAATGGCTTCCTGGACCTTGCCTTTTGAAGCCAGTGACTTCCATACTGGTATCTTTTCATCGCATGTAGCACTATAGTCCACCTAGAAACAATACATATTGTCAACACGCCCTATTCTTTCTTCTGTGATGAGTATCCTACATACAGAACAATTATTAGCATCACAAATGTACGTATGTAGGCTATATAAAAGGTTATTAGCATGACTAAGCATGTAGGCTTATTAGAAGGTCTTTTAATTTTGTTAACAAAAAAGGTAGATACAGGAGGTCCGATGTCTTCATTTAGCTGCATGATTTGCATGTTTATTATTCATTGCTGGCACACCAACTGTACAGTCCTAAATTAAGCTAAACTTGGACTATGGGTGCCGTACAATAGTGGTTAGTCAGAGGTTTATGCTCATTGTTTGTACTATTTGAACTTGAATGCATTTATATTGTATCCAGCTCTAATAAAAAAGATTACCTATTACTGACAGACGGGCTCAGGGGCTAAATGATTTTGAAGAATATAAACAAAATATCTGAATAAACATGAATAATATTACAGACAATGATGAGATACTAGAAGTTTATAAGATTGCATGGTTATATATTGTTGGGACCAGCAATCATAAAATCATGAATATATATGAAAATATAAAACGTGTACATTCAGTATAACTTACTTCCATTTTAATGATTTTTCCACTAGCATCCAGGCCACCGATATCACCGTTTGTCGTCATTTTTACTGAACTGAAAGAAATCAATGCAATAAGAAGTAGGTAAGTATGCAAATTTATTTGGGTGCTTGAAAATAATGAAAAGTAAATAGGCGAGTGGCTTACGATTAAATGAACAACTTGTATTCTTTAACAATATCTTATATATATCACAAATTGCAACTGCGGTAGGTAATGCAAACTCACGAAATATGACAGTCACCACAGACTAATAAGACAACAAAATACAGTCACTGAAGTCACTCAGTCGTTGACAGTTAGATGACCGAATCGACCCTCATCATTATTGCCCATTTCCATCTTTTCATTTCATTATCATTTTTTATTTACAATGTGAATTTGGTACAGGTATTAATATCCCACATATTATTTATCTAAGAAACTAATTTTTTGAAAAATTAAACAAAATTGACAACTTCACGGTTCTACTTCCCGCTAAAGTCCGTATTTCACTCCTACTCATGTGATGGAGCCATAATTTTTTGTTGAGATTGGATTTTTTTCTTCTTGCCTTCATTACGAACTGAAATGCGATGAAAAATAATGGTTAACCATTGTGTGATCATAAACGTGCACGAGTGTAGGAAATTGAAATAAAATAGTACGATTTGACTTTTCTTGTTGTCTCAAAATGTCCGGTGAATTTTCAGTAAAGTATTTACAGCTTTATTGATAGAGATAGGGGATTTATTTCATCATCGTCATCATATCATCATTGTCATCAGGAGTTCTTATAATTCTAAAACAATTATCAAGAAATAGTCTTCATTGGCATAAATTGCATATTTTGTAGCCGATTACCAACCTAAAAAAATCATATGGAAAACTCCAACCCACAAATTAGTGGGTATTTTGCCCATATTTAATACAATATACAGCGATATCAAATTCAAGAAATAAAAAATTCTCATTATAAATAAAAAATGGATGACATGAAAAATGGTGTCTTGCTTACAGACTTCGTGTAAGCGAGCATTATACGTTGTAGCATAGACTAAAGATCGAATGTTTCTTCAAGACAAGGGTTTGTCTTTGATTGATATATCCATAATCCATTCATTCATTCTATTGATAATGATAAGGTCGAAGCTAATGGCGTTGTAGGAGTCCATTGAATTAGTATTTTTACATTTTGTTGTAATGGTTTTACTTGCAGACGCGAATCTCTTATGAGATTTAAGTAGATTACTTATTAAGTGAATGTTTCTGTGCTTGTTACGGTCACTGTGATAGTGTAAAACTCTTTGTTTCTTTACCAACATATGTTGGACTAGATTTGTGTTCATTGTCTAATACGTATTAGGTGTAATTGTTTCTACAAGATGTTAGCTAAGAATTTCGAAAGTGTTATTTGTAATCGTGGCAGGGGGTCGAGGAGTCATTCTGCACAAGATCTGGCTGCCTCAGTGACGAGTCCAGCCATGAAAATACCGTTACCACCCCGTCCATGGATCACAGGTAAATTAACGTTGTATAACATTACCACGAGGCAATTCTTGTGTTAGCTATTATTCGATCATATAGTAATATAAGTAATGATAGACGACGTATATTTACTTAGTGAGATAGGTCAGTTTTATAAATAGTGAAAGTTTCATTCCATATTCAAACAATGGTAGCATATGTACCTACTTACGTAAATACCTATAGGTTGGCAATGTAAATATGCGCTAACTTCAACATTATACTTGGGGAATGTATAACAACCTTATGATCCTCTAATGCCTAAATTGTTATTGTAAATAGTTTTTATTAGGAACAGGATCTATTTTTTATTCATGTAAACCACTACAGTACTTATGAATCGTCAACATGTTACGGAATGCTAAGCTACAACTTTACCACCAGTTCTGAATGCCATTCGTATGGAGAAGAATGCGCAAGAAAATGGTTGCTTATATAAAATTATCTTTTAGGTACATTTTTGAGCAGTACATTGTTACGGGTATGTGATAACAGGGTAGGAATGGCTAGATAGGCTTGAGTAGCTGGTCAAAAAGTAATAACTCATTTAATGGCTACATGTTGCCCACATTTAGAAATTACTTTTGTAAATAAAGATGAGATATCATTATTTGAATAATATAGATACTGGGACAATGAAGTTGTGGATCTTATCCTATGTCAATAAATATTATTATTTTAGTTTACTCTCTTGTGAACAGCTTATAATATTAAGGCCAATGCATCCATGTATATAACAAGCAATAGACATGCACATTAAAAAATGTTTGCATCCTTTAACTATAATTTCATGTTGATGGATACATATACTACAGGTACCAGGCACCAAAGTTTCCTTGCATTTGATACTGGTATGCCTAAATCAGATATGCTCTGTATTCCCAGTGGCACTTGTTAGCTTACAATCAAACCACTTGGACTCGGACACAATTTATCAGTGTAACATCAAAGTCCATTTGATTGACAGATCAAACATTGGCCTATCACTGGCCTCATATGCAAACAAATTTTAAGGTAGATTGGAGCAAAGTCTTTAAACTATCAACTGAAGTAATTTACGAAACAAGCCCTGTGTTTGGAGCACATCAACATAAAATATATCTGCAACACACATGTCTATTGCTAGCTTTATGTATTTCAATGTTATACAGCAATACAACATTCATGTTTTATTTTTTGTGGTCAGTGGCCTACTTATTTTACAACTTCTCCGTTTTTGTAGATTACAGTTGGCCTTGTTCACTTTTTAATGACTTAAGCCATTAATTTATTTATATCTCAAAATAGAGATAATCCTAAATGTGGCTCTGTTGTGGCTAGATACTTGAAACCCTGCTGGTGCAGAGTCACCAGTTTCACAATAATACTGCCAAGCCCTGGGCATGAGGAATTATAAAACAATGTTTATTTTATTTATATTACTATGCCACAGGGCTGATAAAACACATAGTTGAAAAAAAAAACATGTTTTTTTTATGTGAAGTTGATTAGCATTCTCTATCCACTTTCTCCCACATGCCACAGTGTCCTATACTCTCATTCACTCTTGACTTTCATGCTCTTCTAGCCTACACTAAGGTTATGTATACAAGTATTAATGAAGTATGTACTGTGACTTCAAGAATGACCTTCACTAAATTACCGAAAGTTTCAAGTAGGTTGTTTTTGCAATGTAGGTAAGTGGGTGTAATTGTTGTGTACTCTATTATTACTACAAAAGTTTAACATCTTCCACACAATTGAGTTCACAGAAGCTATAAGAAACAATGAGATGTATGGCAACTGCCTTTTCATCTCCTATAGCTTGGTCTCTCTTGGTTAATCAATCCCATATACAGTGCACCTCTTACATTTAAAATGAATGAGTTATAATAAAAAATAAAAGTTTATCCATTCATGTCTGCATCAAATAACATAGTGCTCATTATTTACTTCAAATATTCTCAATTTGTGTCATGTAATCACCTACTTTATTAATTTGTTAAATTTCTACCAGATGCTGAAGGTGATTCGTCTGATGACATAGAAGGTATAATGAAGGACGATGGAATATCAATGGATCGAACTAGGACAAGGTCTCGATATCGTCACCATAAACAGAGACTGGCAAATATCCCTATTGGCATATTTTGGGACATTGAAAACTGTCAGGTAGGTCATGTTCTTTTTTTTTTAATTAATCCAAACATTTGATTTGGTGTTTCACTCTGAGTGCACGAAAACTCCGTTGTTATTTATAAAAAATCGAAATAAATCCCGCTATGCGTTTTTAAAGCGCTCTCGCGCTCCGATGCACAGGTGGGCTTTTAATTAATATTTTAATATACATGCCCACAACAATATCAACATAATTAATGGTCATTATTAATCAAAAAAATAATATTCTTGTGTTGTCATTTACCATAGATAAAATATTTATCGCAAATCATTTTAAAATTCTTCATAGAGGATAAAGTTTTTGTTTTCTTTATTTCAAGGTTCCACGCAGCTGCTCTGCTATAGATGTGGTTGCTGCGGTTCGAGCGAAATTCGTCCGGGATGGGAGGCGGGAAGCTGACTTTGTAGTTGTGTGTGACGCGCGAAAAGAGTCTAATGCTCGACTTCAAGAGTTGAATGATGCACAAGTGAGAATAGTATTTGTTTTTTTTATCAAATGGCCTTTTACTATAGAGTCAGGTAGTACTTAGAAATTTATATCAACACGATTCATTTATCAGTCAGTCATAAGCTTAAAATAGGTAGTAGATGCGACACTGACGCCATTGGAGTACTCGAATGTACATACAGTACTAGACAATTACTTTTTGGGGGTTAGACTACCCCCAACATTCCACTTGATGTAGGCAAATAACCTATTTTCCATATTTGCAACCAATGGTTACAAATATAATTTGATCAGATCAGATGAGCCATATGATTTTTCGGTTAATTATGAGTAATGTTGCACACAATTAACTAATCAAGCTAATAATTTAGCAGCGATATCGAGTTTTGTCTATTCCCTTTGCAACTCAGGGTTCTCAAAAGTGTCTTGTATTAAAAATTATACATAACTATGCATTTTTTATCGACAGGTAAGCATAATACACGTGTGTAGAACACAAAAGAATGCAGCTGACGACAAACTAAGACAGTACATGAGGAGGTTTGGCGACCTTCACACGCCGCCATCAGCTATATTATTGATCTCGGGCGACATCGACTTTGCCGCCGACTTGTCTGACTTTAGATATAGGTATGTTATACATATAGTGTGAATGCATGTTTCAATGGACGCCATAACAATGAGTAGTTATAACTTATTCAGAAATTTCAATATGTCTCGATAGATTACAAACAGATTATATCCATTATATAGTATTAAAAAAACACATACCTAACCTTGTATTAAACTCTGCATTATGTTATCATATACATAATTCAAAACAATTAACTCTTATTTAATTTGAGCATTTTCTAAATCATGAAAGAGATGAGTCATATTCTGTTAACACATTTGCTGATGCAAGTACTATGTATTTTATCAATATATTTTATAAGCGTATATTATTCACTCCTCAGGAAAAATATGGAGGTTATATTGGTGCACAAACAGAATACATCGGCTGCTTTGATTGCGTGCGCCTCGTCGCATTATTGTTTCGATGAACTGGCCGCGAAGCTTCCGAGAAAGGTTCAGTAAATAGAATCATTAAAAAATAACAAATATATCAAGGCTCCTCTTGACTTCACTAGTATCTCCCACGATAAGTGCTTGCTAATAAATTACCACGAAAGTGTTCGAATCATCTTTTCATCTCTCCTGTCGGCTCTTATGGTCACGATCGCCATCGAGAATCTCTTTGGCGAATTATTGCCGAACTGTCAGGCTCATTCGCATAAAATTATATAGGTTACCTGCCTAACATTGTTTTTATATTGATCCCAAAAAGATAAAAACCGAAGACGAGCCGTCATGTGAGATAGAAGTATCAAACCTGCCCATCAATCTAGCACCAGAGCTCGTGTCATTCAGACTGCGTAATCTTGCCAAAAAAAGTAGCGGAAAAGTGGTGCAAGTGAGCGCACCCACTGCTGTTATGAGATTCTCCTCACCAGAACACGCCTCCAGGTAAGTCGATGAGATTGAATGTGACCCTTAAAGTGTTTGTCTTTGATGTTTGTACTGATAAGACTGCTAAGCCCACTCGAATCATGTATATTTGAGTGCAGAAGAGCAGATGTGACTTCTAATCAATTTGTGTCTCATTATATGTACACTTTAGAAAGCTATTCATTAGAATACCAAAGTAACATTCAAAAATAAAAAAATGTGTTAATTAAGCTATAACATATAACTTTTATAAGCAACAAAAATAGTGCAAAATATTTTAACTGATAAATCAGTAAGTTATTATAGATCAGGTTGATGTATACAATATTTGTGTAAATCATGTTTAATATTTTTAAACAAGGTGAAACAGTTGCTTTTGGCCGTGCGCTCAGTACTGGGTGTAATACTGTTAGCCCTGTTGAAATATTTACACTATTGTTTTTACACCTTATATAATTTAAATTCCAAGATTATTCCAATGATTCGTGATCGGTATGGCCTAATCGATCGCTTAAAATATTTTACAATATTTTTGTCATAGTTAATACATAGGTGTTTCGGTATATTACTTATTGTAAGACCTTATTATAAGAAGCGTGTATACTAGACACGGTGTGGCAATACAAAAAACAGCTCCGATTCATAGATTGGGCAAATCTATCTGTAGCATATGCATAGATTAAAATTTTAGTTCTAAAAGCGTCAATATGATAAAAGTAAATATTAATGTGGGTAGTTTTCTGGCATACCGGTGCATTCGCGATTCGATGGACCTGCAGATTTAAAATTAGTTATCTATCTGCCGTTACTTGAAATTGAAACTCATTGTAACTGCAGGCACGAGCCATAGCACAGTGATTCAACTTACCTCTTTACAATTCAAATGTCTAACGGTTTTTGTACTTTTAAATCTTTTGTAATTTCAATATTTATATTATTTTGTAATACAGTTTGTAGCAATTAATGAATAGCGGCGAGATTAGGTAGCACACGATGTTATTTCAAGGGTAAGCTGTTTATTAATATTAATTTAAATTGATTTCAATATTAATTTAAATGTTTTATTACATTCGAATCCATTTAATTAAATTACACGCTATCTAATTTATTTAGAATGTTACCCATACTACGATTGAATAAGATTTTTACGTTCGTAGGAAAATCTTCGTTATTTCACGCAATGAATATGCTCATTTCATATGAATTAATATCTTTCAAATAATGATTCTACTGTACTATTAACCGAAAGTAACCATGGATTTTGCTGCAGTGTTGTAATAATCCTATAACTAGACTATACTATGCGTAGAAAGCCAACGATGTTTTTCGACACCGATTCATTAAAACGATCCGACCAAACATTCGATAATATTTTGTCAAAGTCTGTTCAAAGTAAGATGTAAAGTGGTTTTACATGAAGAAGATTTTTTGAACTGCTGTGAGCCATAGAAGCCGTTCTTTTTGGCGATATTTTGAAGCACGCGGTTGGCGCGAATTTCCGATGTTTTTGTTGGAAGGCATTGTCGATGACGTATAGCGGCGGCCATGTCGCTCAGCTGATTTCGCTCGCAAGTGGCCCATTTCTTTCAAATCAATCTTAGTTATTACGTTATAAACACATACAAATAAAAAAAAATGTGTTGAACATATTTCTGTTGTTAACCCAGTGTGCCATCAGGTAATTGCGTCTTAGCGCCAACTTATACACAAAAAGAATAATTCATCCAGATTATATTATTAGACCGCGTGATTGAGTGATCCGAGCATGACCCGCTTAGCTTACTCTGTCGGATAGTCGCGGGTTTCATTTTTGCGCGGTTAAATCTTATACAATATAGACTGCATCATCTCTGCAATGGTGTCTTCCTGTATAAAAACAATGCTAAAACCGCATACTATAATGTATAAAACGAATGCACAGGTAAACTACCCAAACGTTTTTAGTATTCAAGTGACCAGTAACAAGCTGTCCTCTTGTAAATAATTCAGCAAGTAGGAAAGTTGATTTCCATACATTTGTCCCTTGCCACAAGGCTACTGGTTTCCTAGCGTACTGTCTACGCCTTTTACGGCCATAAGATTGCTATAGCGCTATAGCAATCTTATGGCCGCCGTCTTATGGTCGATGGTGTTATAACACCATCGAATTGCAAGGGCACCTTAGATTAAGTCAAGTAGACGCAGAATCAGTGTTGGTTGTATGAATTTGTCGTTTGTCAGGGCTCTTCTTTCAATGGCATACATTTTAATTCCTCCTTAAGGCTTCTACGAACGGCAGAACTTTCCACCCAATGTATAGGTCCCTACCTATTGGCATGCCAGTGACTAGCCAAAAGCTTCTTGGCATGCCAATTTGTAAGAACCCTACAGATCTGCTCTACGTGTAGATTGGGTGCCCAGTTGTGGCATTAGTAGGGGGTTTTAGACATTTTTAGTGGCCCAGTGTTTTGCCATCCTTATGGCTGTGTCAGTGTTTTTTATGAGATATTTCCATGTGCAGGGCTCTAATGCGCATGGACGGCGAGGATGTGTTCGGGCGGAAGATAAGCACGCGGTACGCGCGAAGTGCTTTGCAGCCGAGCCACCCGCAGCTCCTCCAGCCGACCTACTCCAGCGACGAGGGCTACAGCACCGCGCCCACCTCGTACCCACCGCCGTTTGTGCCGCCGGTACCACAGGTTAGTAGTATTCAATATTTAGTTTTATATCAAATCCATCTCGCAAGGCGGGTCACACAGATTATAAAAACAAAATAGGGATGTCTATATGAGGAGACCACAGACTAAACATCATAATTCACAATAAGTAGTAATTAATAATTACTTATTTTGCCCGCGGCTCTCGAATTTTGCTTTGCAGTTTGACTCCCCATAGCGTACCCATACTCCAAATAGCCATAGCGTCATAATAACGTCTCTTTTCTTTTCCTTCCAATCATAGGTTATACACTAGTGAAAACTTCATTGAAATTGGTCTTCATCGTTATTTGTAAATATCTTCAATGTTCAGATGCAGTCTAGTTATAACAAGTTTTATTGTTTTACCATGTGTTTCGTAACCGTTATTTATTAAATTCCTATCATTCATATTTGGCGCCAAGTCTCCGGATTTAGAACAAATATGCAGCGTTTGGGTTTCTTGCTTCGTAATTCGGAATTTGAACCAATGGCGAGCGTTAATTGACCCGCTCATACGTTCCGTCCAATCGTAAGCCTTAATTGGCTTGTCTACGGCGCCCCCTAGCGGTGACGCTGTGTAGAAGAGACTGTCTTCATCGGTGCACGAAAAAACGTGCAATCTTACTTTAAAAATCCTAAAATCATCAACATTCTATATTTTCGTGTGTGCTTGGTGATATAAACTTTATAATCAACCCCTGAGACCAGAGGAACTAACTTTCATCGTAATAACTGTGGCCGGCGCGGGTGATCGTTAAGACAAGAGTGTAACGGACAACGTCCCTACCTTGTACCTGCATCTGTATGCTGAAATCTACTGAAGAACGAACGTACGTAACCAAAGGTAAGAATTCCTGTTTTATTGGGGCAGAATTCTTAATCGCTGCAGCCGTTCTATTAATCCGGTGGCTGCTCCCAAATGTGTATGGCGCGTTCTGTGCACATTTTTATGGTGCCGAAACCAGGGACATATCCATCTCTTTAGATAAAACGCCAATTAATCACTATAAAACATCCACTTGTTTAGTTTCAAACGAATAACGCATAAGAAAAATTGGTATAGTCCGACCAAATTACGTTAGACATCAAATCTAAAACCGCTCGTTCCATTACCATACGTTAAGATTACCTACTTGATTTGGTCGTATTACATGAACTCGTTTGAATATTTTATTCAAATGTGGGTGGTTTGCTTTATTATTTTACTTAATTTTAATTTTATTTAATTTTATACCAATTCGCTTAACATATAGTAGAAGCTACAGTTTAATCTCTCATACTCATCACACACGCGAAATATATGGAAAACTTACGTAAACAAACTTTGTTCGCGCCTAGGTAATATTCACTCGAGTAGTTCGACCATACGGCAATTACCTAAGGTTCAAAGTCGCTTGCGCTTGCCTTTGATTAATAGATAAGCAACTTATCTATTTCTCGGATGCGCTTCATTCACCGCTTTGTTTACGTTTTGTATTGTTAAGTACAAATTAGGTGCATACTATCGATACGACTAGCTTTAGTTGTTGTTTACATACGCATTCGCTGCGTTTATAAGCTATTCTCCGTTTGTAAAACCTCTTTTAGTTGGTCATCGATATTTTGTATGTTCTGAATGTTGTAATTAGGTCGCTTAGGTGACATTTAGTTATAGGTTTGGATTTCTCGTACTATACACCCATTCGCTATTAATCTCGTGTATAGCACCCATCCGTTTCCTAACCTACTAAGTACATTGTATAAAAATGTCTTTTAATACGAGACGTAAGTCTAACGCCAATCAAACCGTCAAGAAGCGTAAATCATTAACTATTAATGATGAACCGGCATTTTCTAGCCGTGACTTACCTGTTCTCCGTCGTAAGCGTACCCTGGCATTAAATCGCCTGAAGAAGACGCTTGAAGTTGCTGAATTAGCGAAGCAGGATAATGCTCAGCTGGACGCATTCCTCGCTCATTATTCCGTCGTGCAGAAACAATGCGATAATTTCGAAGAGGCTCACTCTGACATTCTCTGCGTGGTTGATAGCGAGTCCGAAGAACAGGAAGATATGATTCGAGAACAATTCGATCTGATCTACTTTGACATTAAGACCATTCATATGCAGCTATTCCCACTCAATGCTGGAAGTCAAACCAAATTAAGCGGTGCCGACCATTCCTGCATTTCCAACGTCAAGCTGCCTAAAATTAATATCCCCACTTTTTCTGGTGCTATTAAAGAATGGCCTAAGTTTTTCGATTTATTTAATTCTTTAATTCACAACAACCAATCGCTGTCCGACGTCGAGCGCATACACTTTCTCTTTTCGAGTTTATCTGGAGATGCTTTAGCTCTTATACGCACGTACCCTGCGCAAGGTGCTTTTTATCGCGAGGCATATCACATATTGACAGAAAGATACCAAAATAAGCGTGAGTTAGCGTTCACTTGCTGGAAAGAAATATTGAACATTAATTTAAAATTGAATTCTCCTTTAGAGTTTCGTCGTGCTCTCGACCATACTAGTGAGAACTTAAATATTCTTAGAGGTCTTGGATTACCTACGAATGAATGGGATTTTATTATTTGCTATCATTTTCTATCAAAATTAGATTCCCAAACACGTTGTGCTTACGAGAGAAAACATACTTCAGCGGAGCTTCCTAAGTTCAAGGACTTATTAAATTTCTTGCACAATAACTGTGAGGCGCTAGTTCGAGATACGCACTTCTCTCATTCAGATCGTACCAACGTTCCTACGAACCGTACTCATGCGAAGTCTCAAGCTATAATAAAATCGAATAATAAACCTTCAAAACCCAATCCCTCTTCTGTATTTCTTTCCAACACAAACAATCCAACTACGAATTCTCAATCTTCTGATTCGAAAGCTAAGACCCAATCGACTTCTGTAGCATCCACGTGGCCTGTCGCAAAATGCTCATTTTGTTCAGAAAATCACTCTGTCAGCCACTGTAAGCGGTTTGAACAGACTCCCGTCGCTGAACGGATTGAGCACGCGCGAAGCCATCGTTGGTGTTTTAACTGTCTTAAGCCTTCTCATCATCTCAAGGATTGTAGATCAATTTTCAGATGTCAAAAGTGTCGTCAACGTCATCATACTCTCCTTCATTTAGATCAGATCGAAAATGCTGCCGAATCGTCTCAATCACAACTCCCATCGGATAGCCCACCTAATAATCAGGTTCGTGTACTTACCAGTGTCGGTAATAATTCCACTATACTTCTTTCCACCGCCAATGTTCAAGTTCGTGATTCGATGGGCAACTTCCAATCGTTCCGCGCTCTCATCGATTCAGGCAGCCAAGCTCACTTCATAACCGAATCAGCCGCTGATCGACTCCGTATCGATCGCAACATAACTTCCCGTCGGGTCCGTGGCTTAGGCCAGTCTTCCTCTACTGTCACAGGGACGGTCGCGATTGAGATTGGTGTTAATGGTCAAAGTCTTTTCACCATTAATGCGCTCACGTTGCCTAGCATTTGCGGCAAGATGCCATCTACCCGTTTAGATGCTTCGTCATGGCATCATCTGCATGGTCTCAAATTAGCTGACCCGGATTGCCACAAACCTGGTCATATCGATCTCCTTCTTGGTGCTGAAATCTTCGCCTCGATGTTGCTTCCTGGTAACATAGGTGGAGGATTGAAGCAACCCTCAGCTCTTAACTCTGTGTTTGGTTGGATTTTAGTTGGTGGTGTGAGCTGCCAAGAAAATCCAACACAATCATTTTTTATTAACGATGACGATCTTCTTCACAAAGAAGTAAAACGCTTGTGGGAGCTAGACTCATTCGAGACTACTACGCGTCTAACCCCCGATGAACAACGATGTGAAGAAATCTTTTTAAATCGACACACGCGTGAATCCAATGGGAGGTATGTAGTTACCTTACCGTTTAAAGACGACCACTGCCTAACCGCTTCAGTCACTCTAGACGATAAAGAAAACCCTACTCTTAAGGTTCTAGGCCTAAAGTGGGATCCCATCAGTGACTGTTTCTTCTTTTCCGTGACTCCGCAGCACAAAAAATGTACTAAGAGAAATATTCTTAGTGAACTCGCGCGTAACTTCGATCCCTTGGGCTTTCTCTCGCCATTGACTATCGTTGCCAAGGTTCTCGTACAGCGTCTCTGGGTGCTCGGAGTAGGTTGGGATGATGATCCTCCTGAGGACGTTATCAGCCACTGGAATCGTTATCTAGAGCAACTTCCTCTCTTGCAATCGTTGCAGATTCCCCGCTGTGTTTCTGTAAAAAACTTAATATCGTGTGAATTACACGGATTTTCAGACAGTTCGCAAACCGGATATGGTGCTGTGGTGTACTTACGGACAACCGACGCGTCCAACAATGTCGAGGTATTTTTCGTTTACTCCAAAGGTCGTGTTGCTCCCACCAAGACCACATCATTGCCTCGTCTCGAGCTATGCGCCGCTGTGCTCCTTGCCGATCTCCTGAAATTCGTTGAAAGGTTATACTTACCCGTTTTTCCTTGCTCCGGTATCTTTGCTTGGTCTGACTCCACCGTCGTGCTTGCGTGGCTTCGCTCTCATTCTTCACGTTGGAAGACTTTCGTTGCGAACCGCGTAAGTCACATACTCGATGTCATTCCAGGCGCTCGTTGGAGTCATGTGGCTTCGGAGGATAATCCAGCGGACGTTGTTTCGCGCGGTCAGCTTCCTTCACTCCTTATCCATAATCGTTTATGGTGGGCGGGTCCATCATGGCTTTCCCAGCCGGCTTCATCGTGGCCGTGTACCAACGAAGTTTTCGATCAAAACGCGCTTGAAACGGAAGAAAAGAGCCCGCATTCACTACACTCCCATGGTCATTCCTCCGTTTTATTATTAGATACCTTGCTTGAACGCTACTCATCAATTCGTAAAATCCAACGCCTTGTGTGTGTTTGGACAAAATTTATCGATTATCTTCGAAGTAAACGTACTCGTTGCTCTGATCTCAATTCAAACCGTACAGAGCTTCACAAAGCACTGATGATTATCGTCAAACACGTTCAGTCTCGTCATTTCGCTACAGAGATCCAACAGTTGCAAGATGGAACTCTTCTTTCAAAACAAATGCGTAAATTAAATCCATTCATAGACGCACAGGGGGTCTTAAGGGTGGGCGGTCGGCTGTCACGCTCAGGACTAGAGTTTGAGCACAAATATCCTGCTCTCATTCCCCGCGAGTCTAGGTTCACTATTATGATAATTGAAGCGTTCCATCGTGAAAACTGTCATGCAGGCGTTAATACTATGCAGTATCTTTTGACACAGCAATTCTGGATTCTTTCAGCAAAACGTGCTATTCGCCATTGCCTGTCAAAGTGCTTGCAATGTTATAAAACAAACCCTACTCCTCTCGAGCCCTTTATGAGCGACCTGCCTGCCGTTCGCGTTAACCAAGTGAAGCCCTTCTCGGTTGTAGGCACGGACTATGGTGGCCCGTTTCGCATTAAGCTTGCCAAGCATCGTGGCGCAAAAATCGGCAAAGCTTATTTATGCTTGTTTGTTTGCCTTACCACGAAGGCATTGCACCTTGAAACCGTTTCGGATCTCTCGTCTGACGCGTTTCTCGCCGCACTCCGCAGATTTGTTGGCCGTCGCGGTAGAGTTAGCGTTATTCACTCTGATTGTGGTACCAATTACGTAGGCGCGAGCAATCAACTTAATTCTCTTATGCGATCCGCATCTCATTCTGAGAAGATTGAATTCAGATTCAATCCACCTGCAAGTCCTCACTTTGGGGGAGTATGGGAGATACAAATAAAAGCTGTAAAATCGCATCTGTATCGCATCGTTGGCGAACAAACTTTGACTTTTGAAGAGTTAAGTACTCTTTTTGTCCAAATTGAGTCTATGCTAAATTCCAGGCCACTCTGTCCGCTGAGTTCTGACCCTAACGACTTAAATGTACTGACCCCGGGTCATTTCTTAACACTAGAGCCATTGACGTCCGTTCCCGATGACGATTTAACTTCCATTAACATTCACCGTCTCGGTCGATGGCAGCTCATACAGCGCTTCCAACAGGATTTTTGGAATCGTTGGCGCCAGGAATATCTCCAAACCTTAACTCAGCGGGCAAAGTGGACCAAAGATTCTAAACCATTAAACGTAGGATCAGTTGTAATCCTTAAAAGTGATAACACTGTTCCTTTACATTGGCCTCTGGCGCGAGTTGAAGTTCTTCATACTAGCCCAGACGGAGTCGTGCGTATCGCAACCATTCGTACAGTCGATGGTTCTCGCTTAACGAGACCGTTGACTAAACTTTGTCCCTTACCAAACGAGATAAACTAATGCGTTATTCGTTTTTTATCGTAAACATATTTTTGTTAATTAGTTTATTTATATGCATTCTTTAATTTCAATTTCAATTTTCTTTAGGAAAATACACAAGTGTATTTTGGTGGGCGGAATGTTTCGTAACCGTTATTTATTAAATTCCTATCATTCATATTTGGCGCCAAGTCTCCGGATTTAGAACAAATATGCAGCGTTTGGGTTTCTTGCTTCGTAATTCGGAATTTGAACCAATGGCGAGCGTTAATTGACCCGCTCATACGTTCCGTCCAATCGTAAGCCTTAATTGGCTTGTCTACGGCGCCCCCTAGCGGTGACGCTGTGTAGAAGAGACTGTCTTCATCGGTGCACGAAAAAACGTGCAATCTTACTTTAAAAATCCTAAAATCATCAACATTCTATATTTTCGTGTGTGCTTGGTGATATAAACTTTATAATCAACCCCTGAGACCAGAGGAACTAACTTTCATCGTAATAACTGTGGCCGGCGCGGGTGATCGTTAAGACAAGAGTGTAACGGACAACGTCCCTACCTTGTACCTGCATCTGTATGCTGAAATCTACTGAAGAACGAACGTACGTAACCAAAGGTAAGAATTCCTGTTTTATTGGGGCAGAATTCTTAATCGCTGCAGCCGTTCTATTAATCCGGTGGCTGCTCCCAAATGTGTATGGCGCGTTCTGTGCACACCATGTAAGGATGCCTGATGGTGCCTACAAATCGAGTCACGAGTATGACTGCAGTGTATGTCCCAGCAGAAATCCGTCTCGGAATGTTCTCGGTTCTGTTTCTGATATCGATTTCGAATTATTTAAAATTCGCAATAATCAGGACTAATTTAGGATATACATAGATTAAGCGTCATTTTGTTGATAATTGACTGACCTCAATACCCATAACTTACGGTGTTTTTTTTTGTTATAGGCTTTTTCGTCGCCGCCCGAGTCTAATGCGGCCGCACAGTCCATATCGAAGGACTGGGCGTTGGCGCTCCAGCAGTTGCCGGCACCGACACCGCCGCCGCACGACTTCTGCCCGCCGCCGGCGCCTAAGCCGCGCAAGATTAGGGGCACCCATGGTAAGTGACTCGAAGGCTATGTTTGGACCGACAGCGCAGCCTTGTGATACTGGCTCTAGTACATGCTGCGCGCACGCCGATTGCGAGGCAAATGTCTTGCCTCTGGCAATGTTGGTATAATGTACTTTTGATATATGTTTCTTTGAATTATGATTTCTACTTTCAGTAGCATATTAACCATAATAAACATGAATGTTAATAAACATGAATGAGTGCATGACATGAAAATAAAATGGTGAAACTTGACTTTTACTACTTGCCCAAGAAGTTTGGTAATTTGTTAGTCAAGAATCCTTCACTTTACTGATAGGGTTAAGGGGACTTATGAGGCCTATTCTACGGATTAGGCCTGCATAGGATCTCCTATATTGTAATGAACTTTATTCCTACTTGACGTTGGCAATATATCTACACATATGTTAACACATTAGACCATATCAATAGCTTTTTTTACCATACAATGATGTTTAATAAGTTGTAGATAGGGTTTATAAGAACATTGTGAATCTTGGCTTTAGACATTATCGGTCGAACCATTTTTTTGTCTGAATATAGTGTTTGTGTGAACAGGCTCTGCGAACTTAGATCGTTCGGGGTGCTCGTCGAGCAACAGCGGCGACGGGCGGCCGCGGGACCACAGCCAGAGTCGCGCCGGCTCGCCGTGGAACTCGTCCGCGAGCTTCAGCGAGCAGAGCGAGGGCGAGGACACGCCCGCCGACCTCACCGTGTCCAACCTGCCGCCGTACGACCCCGTCATACTGCAGGTATATACAATTTACAAACAAATTGATTCAATCTCATCGGGATAACATTATACGGCGATATTTTTTTATATTCGCATTTCAAACCAAGTGTGGGCAGCTTAATTAAACTATACTCTTAACTTGTATGCTATGGTTTTATTTTTCTAAATTTGTTAGTCTGTAAAAGGGCCCATAAATGGGCTATAAACATTTGAAACTGCTGGAAATCTTGCTAATCTCCATAGCTCAGCAATACTCTCCTGCTACAATGTTATCGTCAACACCTTTAGCTTTGATTGCGGCAAATGCCGCACGATATAGACGGCAATAAAATGTCAGCTAGAAATTGCCACAAAACTAGCCCGCTTACGTGCGCCTTAAGGTTTTTATCTATGGGTCTATGTTGTACCCGACACAAAATAACGTTCGATATGGATTTACATGACACTCGTCGTATTTGGCCACAGGAGATGCTGACTCATCTATTCAATCAATACGTGACCGTAGTTCGCGTGTCTGTCTGGTCCGCGGGCGAGGGGCCGCTAGCCACCGTGGTATTACGCTCCGAATGGGACGCGCGTCTCGTCATCGCTCGCATCCACAAACGCCGTCTAGACAGCCAATGGACGGGTCGCAGGCTCGAACTGTCCTTGGGGAAGCCATCACCGGCGCCGAATCTAGATGTACTTAGAGCAAGACTGCGGGCTATCCTCTTAGACCAGAAGAACCACACGCTACCACTTCTGAGGCTACGGGATGCGTACGCAAGCCGACATTGCTGCGCTCTCACTACGTCGGACGTCGCGAAGTTGAAAGATACGGTCATTATACACGAGGGTTTCGGGCGAATGGTTCAGTTGGTTGATCTGACACCAGTTTCGGGTACTGAAATGGAGGAGGCGCCCTGGAAGTGTCACATGCATGCGTCTATGAGCACGGGACAAGAGGACGGGAGTCGCATCTTGCAGCCGGTGTTCATGGAGATATCGGTGTTGGCTAAGAACGTGCATGTGCTGTTGGAGAATCACGGTGGCATATTGCCGTTGCTTAGGTGAGTAGCGAATTTGAATTTAAAATGTTTAGTTTAGTCCCGTACGTAACGACAAAATGGTTTTTCGCCTGTAGATGACGACTTTTTATTTCGTTATTTTTATAGAATCCTAAAACATGGAATACAGAAAGACTAATCGAAAAAATAAAAAACATTTTCTGGGACCTATTATGGTCGAACTATTTATTATATTATAGCATTAGGTAGTTCAATTGACGCACAAATAAAAAATCCATGCAGAGCCTGTTCAAATTATAACCCATAGTTTTGGCTTTGCCGTAGTCGTGTATAAAAAGATTCCCACAATGTTTCAATCTTATCTGAGATTATGTTCACCAACAAACAGTGTGAAATAGCTACTTTGAGGCGAGAAATTAGCACGATTGAATTCAGCCGGCACAGTGTAACTAGGTCCAGTAATGCAAGTGTGTGCGGTTGATTCGAGCGTTTGATTACACCAGGGGCTCCCAAACTTATTTTGTCTACTGCCCACTTTGAGAATGAATTACTTTTTAGCGCCCCCATTTTTTCACCTACTTAAAAACCACTATGACTTCAAATTAAATTAATTATTGTAAGCCTGTACACAACGCCCCCATTTTTTTCCGAGTCTCACCCCTTTAGGCCCGGGCCCCTCTTTAGGCCTGCAGCGGCCACAAGGGGGAGTTATCGGGCACTTTGGGAAAGGCTTGATTACACCATTACTGTGCGGTTAGTTTCGTGGAGTGCTACGAGGCGGTGTTCCCGGCGCTGGCGCGCGACGGCGAGCGCGGCGTGCCGCTGGAGCTGCTGCTGCGCGGCGTGCCCGGCGTGCGCGTGCGCGACGCGCCCTCCCGCCACCTGCTGTGGGCGCGCCACGCCGGCGACGACTCCTCGCCGCACTCGCACTCCCACAGTCAGAACACTTTCTACTCTTTCATACTTTACCCTATTTATTGTTTTTTATTAAAGAGTGTTTTAGTCGACCATCAGTTGGACTGATATTTGCATGTAGTGATTGCCATCTGAGACCATTATTCAGAATTTTTCAGGCTTCCAGTTGGTAGTAGCCCTGCCTTCTACACTGAAGGTCCCGAGGCCGAACCCTGGTCGGGACAAATTGTGTGTGATGAGCACGAATGTTTGTATCCGTGTCATGGATGTTTGATATCTATACTGGGTTCTGCCCCCAGTTCATTGTATGATACCCATGATAAAAACGTTGTTTAGTGTGGGATCGTATAGTTGGTGTGTTCTTCTAGCGATAATAAATTTTAGTATTATTAAAGTGGCACATGCTTTAGTCGTACTTTGGATGTGCCACTATATCGGCCTTTTTTTGCCAATGCTACAATCTCACCGCCTCTGTGAATACCACTGAAAGATGTATAAGTAAAAGAACTTTCCAATCAAATCGATTTGGTTACATGTCGAAAACTTCTGAATCGATTCGCTGATCTCTTTGGTTTTGTGTAGGTGAAAGTTCTCGATCAAGCGGCGACCGCGAGCGGCCCCGAACCGCCCCTGTGCTGGAGCCGATGCTGGCGTTGTTTGAGCGCGAACTCATCGATCTGCTCCGCACCGCGCCTAAATGCTCCATACCCTTCAGCAAGTAAGTTTTTTTATTATTAAAATCAATCTCGATAAACACGCCTTTCCTGTCCATATATGATGTCATTTTTGGTTCAAATGAATAATGTTGATATATTCATTGCTTGACACTTTAAACTCAAAAGCAACATTTCTAGGACTGTCTAACATCTAACTCTTCTGAGCTTCTTCTTCATTCATTTATTTATTTGTACATTTTTTGTGAACTGACTCAAGTATAATTTTTTTTTACTTATGGGTTGCTATAAGTACCTACTTACACTATATTTATGACACATGATGTGGCTGCCTATCGTTAGAGTTGCAATCTGATTACATAATCTTTTAACATTGTAAATTCTGTTGGTAATCCTAATTAAATCAATGTTTCTTTCAGTCCCAAGTAGCCCGTGCCAGCATCCTAACCGTCGCGTATTGTTACAGGCTAATACCATCGTTCCACCATCACTTCGGCCGGCAGTGTCGCGTGGCCGACTATGGGTTCACCAAACTACCGGATTTGCTCGCCGCTCTCAGCAGTGCTATCGTGGTAAGATTATATCTTGTTTGGTGATCTTCTAGAATTTATATGTATTACAAAAGTATAGATTTCTGAAAATTTGAACTAATAAAGTAGAAAAGTTAGTTAGTCAGTTCGAGGTCATTGACCTAAGTAGGCTATGGTATGTTTTGATCAGATTTCTGTTTTTTTCTACCTGTACCAAGTCTACTAGCACAGTATCGATTTATCTCACATTTTTTTTTCTTGTCAACTCTGCCGGCTGATCTTCTAGTTCCTCTGCATGCTTTTCGTTTAATAAATTAGTACTATTCTCGTTCCAAGGTGCTCGGGTCAGGGTCATCACGAATCATAACCATATCGGCCGCGGCTCAAAGTCGCCGATGGACGTCCGACCTCGTGAAGCTGCTGAAGGCGCAGCCGGGGCGCGCGGTGCACATGCACGACATCCCCGGCCTGTACCAGTCCACGTTCGGCAAGCCGTTCTCGCCGGTGGACTACGGGGTGTGCACCGTGGAGGAGCTGATGCGGCGCGTGGGCCCGCAGGCGGTGCTGCTGGAGGCGGACGGCACGGCCGCGCTGCCGCGACACACGCCCACGCCCGACGAGCGGGCGCGCACCAGGGAGTTCGCTTTGGAGGTCAGGATTGATGACTCATTTGATAGTGTGAATTTCTCACATGTAAAGAAGTCTCAAGATAGTAATAGAGAAATGTGTGAAAATAAGAGTTTGCCGTTTATTCCGTCGAAGACAACAAATTTGGCAGTTGATTATAAACTCATAATTCCTTACAAATTGTTCTGAAATAATTATCATATATTCAAAGATTGTGGTAAAATGCATGCTAATAAAAATGAGCAAAGCATGTATATAATTTTTAACCCATATTTGAGCTTTGCAATCTACTTCGGTGTATCTAATAGATGTCGGTTGGTCCAGGTAATGGAGCTCCTGAACCACACTCCGAACCTCCGCATGGAGTTCTCCCGGTTCGTGCCCGCGTACCACGCGCACTTCGGTCGGCAGCTGCGCGTGGCGCACTACGGGTGCGTGAAGCTGGCGGAGCTGTTCGAGCTGATCCCGCACGCGGTGGCGGTGGGCGCGGCGGGCGGGGCGGTGGGCGGGGCGGACCGCTGCGTGCGGCTGGCGCGCGGCGCGGCCCGGCCGGTGCTGGCGCAGCGCCTGCGCGCCATAGCGCCCGTGCCCTTCCTGGACTTCGCGGCCCATTACGCGCATCACTTCGGCGCGCCCCCACTGGTACATTATTCAAATACTAAATTGTGTCCTCAGTGCCTCAATGAAACATACGGCTGAAACACTCCGGGATAATATATCTTTCTGTCTGTAAAATATTTTTTTGAATCTGATGTAGAGTACCCCCCCTAATTCTAAAGTCAAAGTCAAATCATTTATTTCGTATAGGCCTACGGGGGCACTTACAAATTGTCATTACATTTTTTCCTTAAAAACTCACAAACTTTACCTCTTTACAATATAGTATAGATTGGGATGACACTCTAGATATAATCAATTAAACTATAGCAAACTTAATTAAGTGTCAAAGGCATAGTTCTTAGAGGGCTCGCTCATGTATACTAGAGGTTCGGGTTAAATACTCGCTCTGTTCATGAATCTACCGGCGCGAGCCTGCTCCTAGTGATTTTAATTTATTATTCTCGTTTGATTTTGGAAATGATGATTAAACCTTAATTTGGCAAGGTGCAAATACGCTCAACGGAGGTCATACAAATTTGATTGGAAAGTTTAATTTAATAATTACATACCCGATGGCCAAAATAATGAATGAACGGCTGTAGGAGCAGTGAATAACCAAATCTGTGTGTCCGTAGCCGGACATGTTGGAGGTGGACAGCATCGAGGCGCTGATCTACCAGTGCGGCGGCTGCGTGGAGGGCGGCGCGGTGGCGGCGCCGGGCGGCGCGGCGGGCTGGGCGGGCTGCGTGCTGGCCGCCTGCGCCGCGCTCTGCAGCGACCGCAGCGTCGCGCCCGGCACCACGCAGGTACGCACTTCACTACACCAAGTAGATATCCCTAACGTATTCGTGACGTCACCCATGCTATTCCTGTCATTCTTATTTACGACAGCTGTGCTGTGAGCGAAACGAAACATTCTTAAGAGCTGTTCAT
This sequence comes from Pheosia gnoma, assembly GCA_905404115.1. Lineage (NCBI taxonomy): Eukaryota > Metazoa > Arthropoda > Insecta > Lepidoptera > Notodontidae > Pheosia > Pheosia gnoma. The sequence goes on along the minus strand of FR989906.1, from coordinate 5,761,628 downwards.
TTTTTTCTAAAGTTATTTTTGCCACTTTTTTGAACCCCCCGTCCTCCCATATGTAAGAATAAATACGACTTAGTTGTACCAAAAAAGTTGAAATATAAGATTTGGGACTCCCTTTTCGCATTCGCAACGTTCGCTTTTGAAAACGGGAAAACTCGTAGTTTTTTGTGACTTTTGTGTATGGTTATAAATAATCGTTCCATGTAGCAGTCAATCGTTCCTCATAACATTTCACGATATTGTCCCGACATCATCATAATTTTGATGGATTTTAATTTTTTATATTTCGAATTAGAAAAATGGCAACTTTTTGTTTATTATAAAATGAATTTATTATGAAACTACCTGCGCCCTGCGGTGTTACCCGCGATTAAAAAGTGTACATTTTACCAAGATAAAAAGTAGCCTATGTCCTATTCCAGACTATACTCTATCTCTGTGCCAAATTTCATCTAGATCCGTTCAGCCGTTCTGGCGTGATTGAGTAACAAACATCCATCCATCCAAACTTTCACATTTATAATATTAGTGGGATTAAAATAATATGCCTACCCGCAGGACTACTTTATAGCCGCATACCGTCGCATACGCGGCTCGGACCCGGATCTGCGTCGGCTGTCGCTAGCCGGCGTGTTCACCATCGTGGCGGACTTGCGTCTGCTCGTGTCGCCTGCGTGGCGCACTGTGTGGCGGCTGGCGCAGATACTTGCCGATAATGCGGCGCCGCTGACCGCTGAAGAACTGTTCGTGGAGTACACGAGGCGGTACGAACCGAATCCGGCTGGAGCTGATTCAGGTACGTAACTATTCATGAAAATAATGTGACCGTTCATCTATTATCGAATGTATACTACATGTTTTGAACATCGTTGGCTGTTTCATCTTAGTATTTTGTTTTACACTTTTCGATAAAAAGAGGAGGCCTTTGTCTAAGTGTAAGACTAGTAATAGGTATAGTCATAAAAAATATTAAATACTCATGCTCCATATGCGGTAATGTTAATACCAGTGTATTTTTTTAAATAACACCTTAAACGAGGAGCTCCATTATTCTAGTTCTGCTCCAAAAGCGATATTCAACGCACTAAAACTGTATGATGTGTCAAAAAACTGCCATTCGAGCTATCGTCTAAAATCAATAGCAATGTCGTTAGTAAATGAACACGTTAAAGTATTGGCCCTGCTTAGTGATATGAGATTGCGTTAGTACCCAGGAGGGGCGGGAGCTTGAACGGACTTGTGTGTTCCTAGGCGCAGAGGGCATAGCGGAGTACCTGCGCCAGTACGTGGAAGTGTTCGCGGCGGCGGGCGGCGCGCGCTGGGCGCTGTGCGGCGGCGTGCTGGTGCCGCGCACGCGTGACGTCACCGCGCACGAGGACTACTCGCTCTACGACACGCCGCCCGGACAGAAGGTACACCAATCAAAAGCATCTTTATATGGCTACTCTCTCTACAGCCGTCTTGTCCATTTTGTCATTTAAATATTGTATTTAATCGTAACGGTGTTTGTGTGCAGGGTTCCCGTGTATTCGATTCGCCAAAGAAGAACATTTGGTGTTCCCCACCGGCCAGCGCTTTGCCAACTCCAACAGCTTTGCTCGCTCAGGATAACAGACGTAAGTTTCATGATGGCTTAATTCCTTCAATATTATGTTGCGTAAATTGCATTATATCATATATGTCATATCTATACTATTGATAAAACGCTTGGTTACAAGCAGCGTCCAAATTGAAGATGGATGTATACAGATATCTATGAATTCAAAAAAAGTGTTTTTAAATTCATATCTGTGTTATTCGAGCACCGGGGAAAAATGATTGGAGTAAATTCCCCAGAATTTCACGGTACGGAACGCAGGAACGCGGGAAAAGGCTAGATAATTACTAAAATAATAAGTAACCGGTTAAACGTACCTTTGATAGGGACGCGATTTTTTCTCTTGCCTACCGAGATAGCGGTCTTAACACGCCTTACGAAAATTCACCAAACATAAAAGTACTACGGTACCGCCAGTAATTCGTTATACTAGTTAGCTTACTAGTTAGTTAGCTAGAAGGGTACTACGCATCTAGTTTTTTTTTGCGTGTTATTTACTAGCTGTCTCCTGCTCCTATCCATCCCTGAACATGTCTGTCTCCACGGCAACATTATTAATTTAATATTAATTTCCAACAGGTCGTATACGTTTGGCAGCGCAGTTCGATTGCTCCTAATTCCCACCGTATCAGTGAAGATGCATTCCTAACATACGAATGAGGTAGGTGAATGTCGTGTTCCAATGTCGATTGACGACCTGAAATCACAGACCAGGGTCGCAACGAATTTTATCTTCTAGACTTTATTAATGTAAGTGTCCAATAAATTGTGATGTCAGTAACAATAATATTTTAGATGTCTATATTTTTATGTGTTTATTTAGGTTAAGAAATCTTATGGCGCATTCGCGAGATGTTATAAGTGCTGACACTAATGAAGTTTAGATCCCTTCCCCCGTACGTATTTGTATCATATTTAAACCAATAAGTATTAAGAATTATCCTGACTAATTTTCGTTTATTTTCATTTTTTTTGTTTTATGATAATTGACAATCATTTTTTTTATTCTATACCGTAGTTTTTGTGTTGTGCTGTTTTAGTCTTTCTCTGTTACTTGTTAAACTAATTGTAAGGTTGGTTAGAAATTATGAATAGTACACGGTAACTGCATAAAATCTAATCAATAAGAACTATTTTATTTTACCTTTTGACATATTATTTAATATATTTTCTTAGGTTTATATTTTTTTTCTCCAGTTACGGTGTAACGAAGGACTGAAACAAGCTTCAAATAGTTAAAATAAGTTATTATAATCTACTTATTGTCAGTCTACGTAATGAGCAGGTAAATCTTACTGCTACGGAATGAACATAATTCTGATTAAAACATTGTTCATTAATAAATACATATCAATAATTTGAAGCTCAAGAACTATGCTAAGAATAGTTAATAAGGTTTACATACCGATCTATCAAGTGCACTTGTAACATTTTCGGATGCCCACATAAAGTACAATGATCATACACTTTGTTGATTCTTGTCTAGAGTTTTATTGTTAACATACTAAGGCCACAAATATGTTTGCATGTAGTGTGCTCGTCTGACTGTAGTTTCAAATGATCTAACATTATCGTGCAGACGAATTTAATTTGTTGATCTTAGAGATGTCACTCTCGAATTTATGTAATTTTAGATAACATTTACATCCTTAAATTGTAAAGTCATTGTATGAATTGCGTTCTAATAAATTCGCCAGGTTGTCGAATCTCATTTTGCGAACTGGCCTTAAATGACAAAAAGTCAATTAAAAGTTCAAGTTTTTATAAGAGTATTGTACGAATGTAGAAATAGGTGTGATATTGCTTTGATGGAATATGCTCGTGCCTAAAGTGCAATGTTTTTTTTTAATTTATGACAATCCATATTTTTTTTCTACAGTTAAATTTCATAGTTCCACATATCCACATGCTTTGTTAAAGTAAGACTGGCTATTTTATTACTGTAATATACATGTTATATGTATAAGCCAAAGAATTAAATATTATCCACGGCGGTCGCGTTGAACAAGCCTCGCTCTTAACTTTTAATAAACTTCTAAATAGCCTCAAAGCATCGGTCTATATCACATTATTTTTCCGCTCAAAACGTCAATATTGTGACCACAATGAATGGTAGTCATACAATAATCTAAATTGACGCTTTAAGCACTGGGTTGGTATTTCGTGGCCGCAAATATAAGAACGTGTGGTTATAAAGAATAGTACATGTATTTCGTTCGGTTCGAACTGTGTTCTTGCCAGCCTTTGCTTTTCCATTGCATGTGGTTTAGTTAGTTTTTAGTATTTTATTAGTTTTAATTAATGCAATATGGCATGTCTTGACATATGTTTTAAAAGATTGCCAATCGATTTATATTCAATAAGATAAGAAATATTTTCAAGTTAAAAGTATTATCAGATGGTTTATTACTTACATAATTATGATAAGATATGGTATAACTAATCTATTGCAAAATTATTCAATTTATACAAACAGATTGTTCTTAATGTAGATGTCTCAGTGTAGACAATACAACTGTGATACTTCTGTACCATTTTTAATGCCACCGTGGATTCAATCTACATGAACTAAGTTGTGTTAAATGTGAAGATTTTACAATCTTAGGTGAATGGCATATTTATATACCTATGTATATAGTGTACATAACATATTGATTTATTTTAATGGGCTACAAAGTATAGGCATATTAAATACTCTATAAAAATGTGGAACTACGATATTTAATTGTGATTATTAGTAATTTGTTTCATAATATATTTTATGTAAGCGGGATCTTGCATTATTTGAAGTATATTTTTTCAATGCAATTATTTTACATGTGTTACTGCCAGTCCGCATTTATAGTATTGGCCATTGGTCATCAGATAAATCTATGAAAACATTGGGTAACTATTGTAGATAAGATGTTATTATGACCAGAATAAGGGTATTTATTGTAATGAGTGAAACTGCATTCAGCATTGGCCAAAATTATCCACCATAAAGAATATTTAATTTATAGACATTAGCTATCAATCCTAAGACTGTAGTCAAGATACATTTAAGTACTTTATAAGCGGTTGTTTTATTTTCTGACCAATCACATTGTATTTTATAACAATAAGGTAGAAATAAGTGTCTTATTTGCGGTTCATTGTGGGAAGATGTAATGGGTAGTATTATTTTTTCCTGCATCTTCGTAATACTGTGATTATTTTGTTATAGATATAAGTAGTGGATCAATGTATTGAAATTAGATGTTTCAGTATTGCATGTATGATGTATGTCTGAAAATAAATGTTATTTTTGCAACAAATCTGTTTTTATTATGATTGACACAAGGATTAATCTTTAATAATGTAATTTATTATAAATTAATTATTTGAAGGCTCTGCTCAGGTGCTAACTAGATATATAATATAAAAAAAAATGATTGCGAAGGTCTGAAATCAATTGCACACTATAATGTATTCACTTTATTCAATGATTAATAAAATCTACTTAATTATTATGAAATGAATATATTGAGGTAACTGATTATTCACTTGGTCACGTCGGATAGGGGACCGTGGCGTCTCTCCCAGATCATGCGATGTTTCTGCTTCATGTAAGCCTTCCGGGCATCAGCATAGGCTCCAAGATCACCATCTGTGCATGACAGTATTATATGATGGTTGTTCATACACTTATTTATTAGCTGAATCTATACATTCTTGAAGGCTATAACTTGGTTCAGTCAGCACATTACTTTATTTGTTGAATTAAAATCATAGGTGTTTAGAGTAGGTACATGGATGGAGCTTCCCAAGAGTGTGATATTTCATCTACTTAGCTTAGCAATATCATTAGGATGTGGCCTGCTAGTGTTACTTCATAATAATAGCAAAGTACATGCTGGTTTAACCACAAGGTAGGGTATAAAGTAAACAGTTGTTTAGATTTGAAGAGGAATGACCAATGGATGGTATATCTTGGTTATGTATTGCTTGGGATCTAGTGGCCCCAGACTCATAATAATTTTAGCATAATTTTATCACTTACATTTGATGAACCATGCTTCTTCGGATTCCTTGTATTTGTCCCACAGGGGCTTGCACGTGGTAAGATGGTCAGGGCTCTCGTAAATCATACAGTCCTCAAAACGGTGACGTAGAATACCTAAAATTTCAGAGTCCACAGCTCTGAATTAGAAAATTATACATTACATTTTTTCTCACAGTGACTATCATTATTACTACCAGATTTTTAGGAGGGGATAGGCGCAAACAACATTTATCAAATGTAAATAGAGTACCAATTTCTGTAAACAATTGCTGCATACATAAATAAAAATAATTTAGATTGCAACAGGCTATTACTACACTAGTTTTAACATACAGAAGTAAAATCGTGCGTGAGCTATAAATTAATAAAACGAATAAACAAGAAAAACTAACCTATCACGTTTGAACTGTGCATTCGCTTCGAAATCGCAGACAACGTCGTCATCGTAGCACTGGTCGATAGTGGGCACGCGGCGGTAATTCCGGTGGTACCACGGGTACTTCTTCTGATTCGGCTCCACCACCTTCTCTGCAGCAGAACAGTGCGACAGAATGCTTAGCTACTTACATAACATGATCACTTCATAAACATTAGCAATTTTACCTCTAAACCATGTCACTGGGGAATCTAGTGTATTGTACAGTGCATTTGCGAATGCTCTGAATGTATTATCATCAGATGGAGCGACATTCTCTTTCCCCATTATAAGATTTTCCGAAAAAATAATCTCCGTCTGTGTGTGTGCTATATGTGGGCAGTTGATTTTTTTGCTATTTGACACTTGACAAGCAGAATAATTCTGGCAGATGTCATAAGGTCATGATTTTGGATTTTGTCATCATTTTGTATGGCTTCACCGATCTTCGGGGATTTTGCCAGTAGCAAGGTGGAAAATAGAGCTTTCATCTTTTCATTTCACATTGATTTAGGTACAGGATTTAGGATTTAGTTCAGTTTGGAAACTGACTCAATGGAAAAAGGCCATTAGGATAAAAAATGTCTGTGAACGAGTTTGATTCGGTATTTGAACGATTACGGACTACTGTCAGATTAAAATGGAAACCCCTGTATACAGTCAACGGTTCACTTGTTGGCACTTGGTACAAAACAAAATTACCCAAGAGCTCAAGCGGATTGTTGGTATCTACCTAGTACCATAACGCCTGTGCGAACTAAGATCTAGAATTTGAATTTTTAATTTTATAGCGGCCACGTCTAACACGAAATCACCGATTGAAAAGACGTGGCGCATATATTTTCTACAGGCGTTTAACATAACTGTTTTGCTGCTGTGGTTTTGTCTAAGAAAGTGGGGTCGAGTCACCTTCGTCCGTAGGAGAATTAAGTACCCTCGAGATACCCTACACGTGACCCTGGGTGGTGCCAACCAGGTGACAACTCTACTGGTGGTAGGCTTCGGCCGTGGCTAACCAAGGCCGAAGCCTACCACCAGTAGAGGTGACTAATCACCACCCACTGAACAAAGCCATGTCGCCAAGCGGCCTAGCCGTATTCCGGCATGATGTTCGGTGTTGCCATTCATGGATGGCGGGTCAGATCAGTTGCGCTGCATGTGTCTAGTGAATGCTAGTGAATGTAGCGTCTCGATCTACTGCCGCCTTCCTACCTAGGCAAGTATGCTCCATCGTAGATCTCATCGTCACTTACCATCAGGTGAGATCGAGATCAAATACTTGCCTATAATGTATAAAAAAAAAAAAAAGTACTTACCCACTCATATAATTGGATAAGTATGATGTAGGCTAATAGGTACGAGTACGATTATGTAATGGTATTTAAGTAATAATAACTACAATTGAATTTATGGATAAGAACATAGGGCTATCAAGTCAATGATACCTAAGAGTTATATGTTCTATAATAATATCTCCACACCACCAATGTTGTACCTACGATCCCAAAATAAGCAATATAGGTACCGTACAATGGACTAAGGGCGTTCCCAGTAATTACTTTTGTAGATATGAAACATCTATGAGGCGGCTACAAAAAAAAATGTTTATCACTCAAAGTTAACTCTATTGGCATACGAACCCAGGACCTTGGTACAGTAATATTACTCTTTTTAAACGTCGATCGGCACAACTATTATTTACACAAGTGTGGCTTAGGTAAGTAGCTGTGACAATGAGTAACAGGTAAACTACTAGAATATGGACCTACTTACTGTAAGCTACTGTTACATTCGATCACACACGTTAAGAGCATATTCAGGTTTTGCTGGTGTGGTATACATATTATTATATACTCACCATACTGGAAAATAATAAAGAAGAATTGTATAACTATGCATTTTACGGCATATCTATATTATTAAAATTTTATAAGTACGTTTCGGTACTACGTAGCTTAACAGTAACTTAATAGACCGGGATACGCCATTTTTATATTTTTATGTCACATCCATTATTTTATTTATAACGTGTATTTATTTTATTTCTTATCGTTAATAATTACTTGATATTAGCAAAATACCCATTAAGTTGTGGTTGAGGCCGTAGCAAATTTATTTCATCTCATTTCATTTCGTAAAGAAAGAAGAAGACCCACTGAATATTTAAGTAGAGAATAGGTACTCCTAGGACTGACCTATTTATATCAGTGTTCCTATTAAAGACAACTCTTTGTAAAATCCTTTTATTGAAAGGCCCTCTTTACTCTGTATACCTATACCAAACTGAAAAGGAAATGCGATTTGTAGTCTTTTTTTTCAGATCGCGTAAAGTAATAATTTCCTATTTTGTTCCGGAAATTCTTGCACGCTTCGCGTTTTACTTTGTTGTAAGTAGTATGGTAAGGATGTATGTATTAGACAGCTGATTGGGCGTAATAAAATATTTTTGTGATTTTTGTGTGTGTAGACTTTTTACATTGAGCGTCAATTCATTGAACGAAGGGCGGGGGCGCGCATGCGTATAACGGTCCTACCATCCTACCAATTTGGGTTGCTACCATAATATGGCATGCAGTTGTGGTGGAAAACAGTACCTACGTGGATGGGTATCTATATATAGGTAAGCACTGTATATATATTAAAGCGATTGCAATTATTATTCATAGACAGTCAAGTTACGGTAATGTCTCTTGATAGTTCAGCTTCTTAGAAATGCTGATGTAGTCGGCTACAATAATGGGGACGATTACTTTTATCTTTTTTTCATCGATGCTGCTCCTTTTACCAGACTGCGCCAGGTTATGAGGGAAAGGGTTCATTAATCCCTTCATTCAATATTATCTTGAGTAAACATCAATCCTATCACCAAGTGGACATTTTACGTTAAAGCTTTCTTCAAGGGTACATAAAGCTAGCTGTGAACTTGCAACCCAAAACTAGCAGGGTCCTGTCAGTCAATCCATTACGTTCGCCAAAGTTAGTGTGAAACAGTGTTGAAAAGCGTCGTGTTGTGTTTTAACGCGGCACGCAGTAACGGCGATGGCCCTGCGGCCGTGCCGTGGTGATTTAGTTTAGCGGCGGCCGTCGCGCGGATCGGCAGTTACTGTCCTGCTAGTGCCCATGCTGGTACAGAGCCGGCACGATGAAGTGGCGCGCGCGCGCGGCCCCTTCCCGCGCCAAAGAGCGCGCGAATATCAGCTTCTACATCTTCGTCATGTTCTTCGCGGTGTTCGGTGTGATAGTCCTCACTGAGCTGCTTTTTCTGGAGCGGCCCAGTGTGCCGGGCTCCGCACGATCGCGGTTCAGTGAAAATCTGCAGGTCAGATACCTTGACTTTATAGCACCAGGTTGTTAAATGAAAATTCAATTATTACACCTAAACATGTCGATCTTACGTTCCGATTACATTTTGATACGAGACAACAAACAATAATCAAAGAAATGTATATTTACCATTCATCCCAAAACAGTAGAATCCATTGTTGACAATGATGTTGTGTTTTGCAAGAAAACAGTTGATTTACGCAAGGGACGGATTCCTATGAGAATTTTGGTAAGAACATGATAAGCATAGCTAACAAATGGGGTTGCAAGACCATCAAGACAAGCAGATTATGAAAAGAATAGGTCAATAATATTGTCATAACAAATGAAACGAATTTCGTTAGGGAGGTGAATATTCGACAAATGGCCAAAAACGTTCTTATTGTTCTCTTCCTCGTTATTATTAATTATTTACTATGAGTTACCTAGCATTTTTGAGCTATAGATTCGCGGGATACTCCACCCCGCACACTCTTTGTCTTAAACGAACATGCGAACAAAGTAAATATTTACTACGATGCATCGTATTCTGTTATTGATGATTTCATTGAAATTTTTGTGTGAATTCGTACAAACTATCAGCATATACTAATCAAGTGTATCAGGTTACTATACCTATCAGATATTTTTAATGCTGTTAAATAACGTTATAGGTATGTCTACAATGTATGTGTTATCAATCCTCAATAGAACTAGAGTTTTGGCGATTATAACGGTTATTTAAATATTTCATAAGTAATCAAAAAATAGGCAAAAAGTAGGCAGTGATAGCCAAGTTGGTAGAACGCTTTCCTCGGTAGCGAGGATCGCAGGTTCAATCTGTGACTGAGATTTCTAGATTTCATGTGCGAATCTCATTTTCAACCATGATTACTTGCTAACCGGTGAAGGAATACATCGGGAAACCTGCATGTCTGAGAGAACCTCCCGAAAGACGTGTGAAGTTCGCCAACCCGCACTGGGCCAGCGTGGTGGACTATGGCCTAATCCTCCTCACATTGATGGAATGACCGTGCCCAGCAGTGAGATATTAAAATGGCGATTATTATATAAAAAAATATTCGTAAAATGCCGCTAACTAATGTTTGGGCCTAAAAAAGCAGTAGGGTAGACTGGGTACGGTTGAAACTTTTTTATGTTATCTTTCGAAAATCATCATCGCATTTCGTGGCAAACCATGTAATACCTAGTATACCTACACTACATGAAATAATGCATAGGCTTATCAGCGAAAACCTCAAGAAAAATGATTATTCTCGGAATAGTGTCCTGAAAAAACTTTTATTAATGTCTAGGTACTAATGTGTTAATTGATCCACTGTTCCCTATTAATACAAATAATGTAAATTATTATTATGGATATGGTCAATGTAGCGTATTTTAAATCTAAACAATACCAATACTATTGCATAATAAACTTCAGTTAAGTCACTTTAAGTAGGTACAAGTACACGCTAAATAAAAAAAACAGCGTGGGTTAAGTAAAAGAATTCGATTGACTTGTGGCGAAAGTATTTCCACTATAAAAGCTTTTTCCGATGTTTTGCGTCAGGCTCGCGTGCATTTTCAATTTCGCGGATTTTCTACAAGCACTTTTGCGATTGGAGTTGAGTGAGAGCTTTATATTTTCTGATCATAGTTGGTAGGTATACCTACGCTATTGGAACTTCTTGATGGGTTGATACCACAGATATATTGATACCTATAATTGAAGTGTTTGACTTTCCCTTGTGAAGAAAACAGTTATTTTTAACTGGTGAATACCACGTACCACAAATACTTTGTGTGGGGTACTGTTGATCATCTCGACCATTAAAATTCGAAAAAATCTAAGTACCTTTGATGAAACCGTTTTTTTTTCTTAAAAATATTTTTTATTGATGAGGTAATCAAGTGTTGTAACCATTGAAACCTGTAAAAAATAATTAATCATTATATGTTAGATGCACGGAATTCGGTATGTCAGGGCCCCAAGTTTGCTAACACAATCGATTCATAATCGAACAGCAACCGCATAGTAACTGTCACTTTTGACAGATATTGTATGGGATATCTGTCAAAAACGACAGTTACTATGCGGTTGCTGTTCGATTATGAATCGATTGTGTTAGCAGACTTGGGGCCCAGATCGGATGCCAGTTAATAAGATATCTTAGGTATACGAGATAAGAGATATTAGAATAAAAAAATATTAAATTTGAAAGTAGCATATAGCCCAGTAGACAATACGATTGATGTAGCTTCAACCAATTAGATATTGATTGGCTGGTAGTTCACGAATAGTATGATCTCATGTATTGCGCGTTTATGTACGAATAAATGGCTTATAGTTATTGACAACGCTCTAGGCTTAGTGACAGTAGTCACGATGTTTATCGATCAAGTTGACAACATTGTTGTCATAGGTAACAACACGAAAACACAGCGTAATTATATTGTATTTACCTAAAATAGAGCCTATTAGATATTAGCTATATTACGCTCTAAGCTAGGTACATAAAATACTTTGAATGCATCCTCTCAAATTCATAATAGTTCTAATTCATTTACAATAGATAAATAACTATTAAAAACTTCATAGCGACTGAGTACCTATCAGATCAGATCCCTTATTGGACAGCCGTCTTTAAAGTCAAGATAGCCACGTTGACATTGATAGGTATCTATAGGTCATGGCAACAGAAGAGGAAGAAATACTTTATATGAATTCGGGGAACAGGTTGCACATATTTTCCTTACCTTACCTTTATTTTTTCTTGGGGAAGTCCTCATGGATGTTACACCCCGGGGAGGCAAGCGGGCAATGTCGGACTCCTACTCACTAATGGCGATACTTTTCCCGCCTAGTGGGAGGCGGGGGGACGGGACGCTATCGCACTCGTTTAGACCACCATCGCCTTTTTCCGCGTCACTCCAATACAAAACAAATAGGTTCACACTTACTTACATACTGATAAGTTGATTTCGTCATGTTTTTCATTAAAACGTTTGTATTAATTTCGGACCGATGGAGCTGTGATAACACAGCATGCGGTTATAATATTATAAATTCGGTTAAAAGCGTTACATTCAACACATAATCGATTCTGACGTCACTCATGTTATAGGAAAAATAAGGGTCCTTAACATTTGAAACGAGCACCGCAATAGTCGCGAGCTCCAGAATTGAGATTGAACGAGATAGATGTTATTCTATTCTGTTTTGTTTGGTATCATCCGCAGTGGGTAATAAGGTTTTTTTTTATATATTTTTTGTGTTTTTGATCACGTCACGTGTTTCTACAGTGTCACTTTTTACCGTAAATAGCGAAAGAAATCGATAACTTAGATATTTTTTTATAATAGCTCAAATCCGTGGGAAATGATTTGGTACGCTTAATTGAATCGTATCGATTGCCTCAATTGACTCAATAGGTCAATTGAGTCGTTGGTAAATGAATCATTGAACTGAATGCAGTAGGTGGACCTAGGCACCTACCTACACTAACAATTAATTAACATTGCATCTTTTTTTTGTTGAAACTAATATTTTATTCATAACAGAATAATAGCAAGAAAAATACGTGTACAATATGATAATGTTCATTTTAGTCATCTGTATAAACATAGCATTATTTTAGCACCAATATGGAGAAATGGTACCTAACACAGCATGTGGTCTCAATACAAATAAAAGCGTTACTTACATTGCTCATACGTCACTTATGTTAAAGGTCTGTTACCAACCTATATTTGCTGCCAAACGTAGCCACAATGCCCATAATCCGGTAAGCATGTGCTTCGGACTCAGTGTGTTTACTCGATCGAATATCCTACTCTAGGTACCTACTTATATGTTTGCGAGTTCCACATTTTTGATTACTACTTATACGGGCCTTATTTTATTAAATCTATGGTTACTTCTTAATTCTTGAATAATTCGGATCAAAACGTTGATCCGAATTATTCAAGAATTAAGTACTCTTCTTTTATACGGGCTATCTATCTTATACGGGCTTTATAAGATGTACTTATACAGGCTATGATTGTAGAGTAAATAGAATGTAGACTAAATAATCTTATATTTAGTCTACATTCATAAATCAATGAATGTAGAGTTCAATTATCTTGAACTTTTTACACATGTTTTACCTATATTACCACTTACGTCTATTGTTGTTGAACTTCTGTTTAAGTACTACCTCTAGTGTACTCTACATTTAATCTCATTTTTGTATTATTATTATTACTTTCACTGTATCTGTGGCACATGATGTGGTTGCCTGTCATTAGAGTTACAATTACCTTAAAATAAAAAATATGAGTGGTATTACTCATATTTTTTATTTTTATTGATTATTTCACATGTAACATAGTAAACTCTGTTGGCAACCTTAAATAAATAAATATTGAATACAACAAAGAACAAGGAAGAGGAACTTACTTATTCTATTCTGTTTACTGTGGTATCATCCGTAGGAAGTAGTAGCGTTGTTTTTATATATTTGTTGTTTTTAATCACAAGTAGGCACTACTTCCTGCAAATAGCGAATGGACTCGATTAGGTATTTGTTCATAGATCAAATCCGTAGGAAATGATTTGGTAGGTAGGTACGCTTAATTGAATCGTATCAATTGCGTCAATAGCTCATCGGTAAATGAACCATTGAAATGAATGCAGTAGTTCTAAGCCTACCTACTACCTACCTAGCCTACATGAATGTAGGCTAGGTAGGAGATTAACATTGAAAGTGTTTTATTGTTGTTTACTTGGAAATCATTGTACACCTTTAGGCAGAATTCTTTACTTCCTTAATCAATCCTTACAACGTGTAATTTAAGTAACGCAACATCTTCGACACCCCAACTGATTTTAATGAAGTATAAGAAATTAATTTTCATAGTAAATTTTGTTTTTAAACGTTACAAGCACATGTAGTTAAAAAATATATTGTAATAGACTAAAACCACTAGTACTTAAATGCATTAAACCAACACTTAAAATGTGTATCAACATAATTGATGGAAGGAACCATTCCTAAGAACTGGTACTGGTACCATTCCTAAGGTACCTAGATTAAAAATTTAAAGTATTTTTTTTTTTTTAAATTTCTATTTTAAAATAGCTAGTGCAATAGATTCTACTTTTCTTTTGTTGAACACACCGACTTCGATTACATTTTCTATATTAATGTTACTGTTTGGCTGCATGTTCGAGCATGACGACAACATGGTTTTTTACCGCTTCAGATATTAGTTCAGTAGGAACTGAAGCGGTAAAAAAACCATTCGCCTGTCGGTTGTCGGTCACGGAGCGTAAGTCTATGATTTATTAATGTTCGCTAGTATTTCTAGATAGTTTATTTGCAAAGGATACTAGTAATGACTATTTAGTCCGAGCCGAACTGTTATGTAGACCGAATAAATGCGAATGGAAGTGGCTGAAGGAAGGCGAACTCCTTGAAAAAAATTAATGGCCGTTATCAGAAGGGTCATTCCGTATCTAGCACCCTCAACCAACGCAAGTGTGTAAATACGGTTGAAGGGAAAGCGGTATGTTTGGATCGTAGTATGAGGCAATCAGCAGGCCTTGCTTACTCCCATGGGATACAGGCTTAAGTATGTATATTAGTAAGAGGCCAGCGTGTCCCGCACTCACACGTCCATTAACACACCCCCACACGACACACACTTCAACACACCCCTATAGAGACGTATGTACAGTATAAATCCCTTCGTTGTTGGTAATTAAGTACACCACTTGTATAGAATAAAACCGGGGGTTGACTGAAATATTTACATAACTATTTTATGAACAGTTAGAATATAACTAAGCCCGTTGAACCCGTTTCTTGGTTCACACGATGTGAAGTGTCAGTCTTGAAGGTAGGTATTACTCCGTACGGGTGGTTGTATCCTTGAATTTCAATAATAAATATATAATGAATGTGCATTTTGTAAACGCCTTTCAAATTTTTATGACTTGTGGTTTAAGTTGCCTTGTGTCGTGAGTACAGACCTACAGTACTCGACTGAAATGTTATCAAGACAAGTGATAAATAGGTTCTAACTTATTTCACCATAATTATGCACTAGTAGCTGACCCGGCGAACTTCGTACCGCCTCAGAATCAAATGTATGACAAAATGATCTATGTATGAATAAATGATTTATTGGTATCCTATGAAAAATTTAAACAAATCTATCCCACGGGAACCATACATTTTACCGGGATAAAAAGTAGCTTATGTGCTATTCCAGACTATAATCTATCTCTGTCCCAAATTTCATCTAGATCCGTTCAGCCGTTCTGGCGTGAAAGAGTAACAAACATCCATCCATCCATCTATCCATCCATCCAAACTTTCACATTTATAATATTAGTATAGATTGTATAGATAGTTGTCCCAGTGTCATCGCTAGCGTGCGGAATTTCGTTTTCAAGTAGGCTACGCAATATGCCAATGCGAATTATTCGTGTGTGGGGTTAGGCCTTGTAGGTACACATGACTATACATAAGTTATTTGTTCTATTTTGTCTTATTTATGTACATAAAGACCCGAACTGAAATTAAAGATGGAAAAGAACATAAAAATAACGTTCAGAAAGTTCAATAAACTCTGAAAATGAAACATAAAAGGAAACGGTAGTAGAGTCGACGTGCGAAGTTCAAACAGTCTGGACAATTACGTCATGGTACACTTATAATAAACATGCCATCACGTCATCAAT
The DNA here is from genome assembly GCA_905404115.1 of Pheosia gnoma. Taxonomy (NCBI): domain Eukaryota; kingdom Metazoa; phylum Arthropoda; class Insecta; order Lepidoptera; family Notodontidae; genus Pheosia; species Pheosia gnoma. The sequence continues at coordinate 5,745,559 of FR989906.1, read as the reverse complement.
TTACGTAGCGTCATAAGATCTAAAATTATTTATTTTTATTCTGGACACTTTTACACTCATTTATATTGCCCTAAACTAAGATTTCCTGTATCTTGGGCACAAGAATACAATCAAAATACTAATAGACATATTAAACTGAGGTACAAAATATTCGTGCTCATCACACAATGTTTTTCCTAGCCGGAATAAGAACCTGGGACGCAGCATAGAAAGCAGGATCACTACCAACTGACCCAATTTTGTCGGGGGAGTCAAAAGTTCCTTTTGCATCTAATATGTTGCATCCCGGCTTTAGATGAGTAGGTTCTTAAAGAAAACCTGGCTCTGCCATAGGTAGCGTTTATTTTTTCAGTTTTTTCAAAATATTTTTTACATTGGTACTTACTGGTTCAGAAGTTGGTTATGAACCCTTATGTACTTTGTGACATAGTTAATCAAAAGTGTACTTTAACAAAGCGAGGGTTGGTCTCTCGGGAATTTAGGCAGACAACATACATTACTCAAACAAATCCCAAGTAAAGTTGATTTTAGCATTCCTGATGGGTACGCTTTTAGTTTTTACGAAGCTATTGAAAGGCGAATACGTTTCGCTGTGAGGCGACTACACCTTTAGAAATGATTTCTTTGTGATAACACAAAAATTTAAGCCAAATTCCTATTGAAAAAAAAGCATATGTACTCGTCGAATTGATAATTTTCTCCGTTTTTTCGTCGGCTAAAAAGGCATTTTCAGGGTTTGCGCAATTTTCGAATTTTCCGGAAAACTTTTCTATTTTTTCTTAAAACCTTATTCGGACTATAACAATCATTTAAAAAAATACATATCGATTAATTTGTTGTCAAGTGATGCGCTTGCCAACGAGCAGTATTTAATTTTTATTTATATAGAAATATGAGTTATACATCTAGCAAGTATCAGCTACTGCATTTACAGGATGTACAGTCGACCAAGAAGTCCTTTATCATTTTTGACAAAACCTCCTGTTTGATAAAAAGATCACTGAGTCTGAAATTTATAATACGCTTGAACCTACGTCACTAGAAACCACGAAGATTCTAACCCATAAAATATACTAATCTTTAAAAATAAAGAGAGATTATATAAACCTTTTAAAGCGTAGCTAGAAAGTAATCTCAACTATATTCAGTTGGGTAAACGTCATGTTAATTTGAAGGCAAAAATATATGATTTTTTTCATTCATTCAACTTGTATGCTTACCAGTTATATGTTCGAATTAATAGCAATGGCCGCTAACGTTATACGTAATATTTAACGACATAGACAGCAAAGACGTCACAGCGATATACTGTCACTTTGATCATGCAAACGAAAATAGACCTTGCGACCCTATGGTGTGCAAATGATATTCGATCTTAAGGTGGTAAAGGACTTCCTTGGTTGACTCTACCTATGTGTGGGAGGATTCGTTTGTTGATCATAGTTTTCTAATCTGGCGTATTCTTTTATTAAGTTCGGAGATCGTAAGTACTTATATTGCGGATATCTCTCTGATTTTACTTTTATTACTTGTAGTTACCGAGACCGAACCTTCCCTCCAAATTGGCACTAAAGCTACATTAGTAGGTACAGTTTAGAATGTGTCTGGCCAATCCTGCCGTAATACAGTTTCGTTATTACATTATCCTGCATTATATCTTTAAGTTTCATGTTTACACAGTATGTACAACATTACAAAAGTTACGTGGCTCGACGTTGTAATAGCCTATTACGTAGATTGTAATAATGACCTATTAATATGGCTATATTTTGCTGTTTCAACCGATTGGCTGTGATGGCGAACGTATTTTTCGAGGTAGGTATAGCGAATCCTTGAGCCAACATTGCTCAAGGATTCGCTACGCTCAATAAAATTAGCGCAGCAGGTAAATGACACTATTACGGCAACTGAAGTCGTTGTGTGTTCAGCTATATAAATTAATGATACTATATTGTTATGTCCTACATTTATTTTCTCATTTATTGAACCTTTTACTTCTTTATAAATTACTAGCTGCGCCCCGTGGTGTTACCCGCGATTAAAAAGTATGTTTTTACCGGGATAAAAAGTAGCCTATGTGCTATTCCAGACTATAATCTATCTCTGTGCCAAATTTGATCCAGATCCGTTCAGCCGTTCGTGATTGAGAAACAAACATCCATCCATCCAAACTTTTACATTTATAATATTAGTGTGATTATTATGACAGAAACATCTACTTGTAACCTCAGACAAAGAAATCCTGTAACAAAGAAAAATATTTAAAACATTAGCCTTTAATGTCCCCTATTCATACAATATTTGTTTATAACAGTATATTAAAAGATAATTAAAGATATTTTTTAATTGATAAAATTTAATGCAAAAGGATTTCGAAAATGCTGTGTGCTGCGTTGAGAAGTTCAATTAAGCTGGTATAATAATTAAGAAAATTGGGTCTAGTTGAAAAAATAAAGTAATTTTCAGTTGATGAAATTTCAAAGAGAGTGTGTTCGTAGCTGCTGGCTGTGGTAGGAGCGCAGCACTCATTAATTTCATTACTTAGGTAAGACGCCCTAAGCGCGCTCGTAAAACAACAATCTCGAGTGTTATCAACTTTAAATATAAACTTCTTTACAAACTCATTTACCAAGTCATTCCAATAAATGATTAGGTAGATGAAAAATATACTCTACTATTTAATTCCACTACAAGTTTTATTAGGAACAAGCTGTTGGATCAATGGTATTATTATCATGTTACCTAGTAGGTTACCAACAACGCGGAGAAACATTATTTGAATAAGTTGTTTAGACATGGATATTTAAATAGTACCTAATTTCTTCCATTATTATTGACATGGTACTGAGAACGTATCAATCAGCATCACATCATAATATGTTTAATAAGACAGGCATTATTAAGTAGGACAGTATTTCATTAGTAGGTATAATTTACTGATACTGTACTAAAACGTAATAAAACAATGAGAATTTAAAGATTCGTAAAAGACGTAAAAATAAGACGGTACTTGAGGTAGGCCATTCACTCCTAATATTAAGTTACAACTTTCCATAATAATGATAACAATGTTAATGTCTAAAGCTATAATAAAATGTTGCGTGTCTTAGAGTCAGAAGTAGAGTCGGACTACGCCGGCTCTTAACATTGTTCAATTAATTTAGAACATGTTGTATAACTCTATACCTAGAGAGGTACGAGGGAACATCTTTATCGCAGGATCCCGCTAATTACGAGATCTCGCGAGATTGTGATGTTCAAATTTGGTACCACTTTATAAGATTTGTATTTTTACCGCTTTAGATTTACATTGGGACCGCTTTAGATTCGCGATTGGTACCGCTTTACATTTGCTCTTGGTATCGCTTTGGATTCGCTTTTGGTACCTACTGATTAAACCACTGCAGCCTATCAACCCTGGTGATGGTAAAGTACTTTCCACATCCCACTTTTCTCACATTTGCGTATAGATTTGAACATTCTAGCCGCGTGGAGAACGGTATGTTTTTTATCTTATTTAGTCTGTAATTTGCAAACTTCAAGGGAACTCACATTTTCTTAGTACAGCCGTCCCCGAGGACATTGTCTTTCTTTCTACTTAAGCTGTATATATAACTAATATGAAATAATTTAATAACAAAAACAATCAAAGTACCCTTTGGTAATTTAATCAATAACTGATAGTTAATATAAAGAAAACGCACGCGTTACTGATAATAACGGTCGAGGAGCCGGACGGCAGAAGCCCGCGACCTCTCCCACCACACGGGGGCTTAGTAGGCTTTGAGAGCGAAAAATACCAATTGAGTGATCGAATATTCCTATTTTGTGCCCTCAACCCTCGAAGGGTTCAGTGAAACTTTGTCAAGATTCATCTTCATAGTTTCGAAACTTTTGGGTTTTGAAGAATGGGTTAGACGTAATTTGATCCTATTTCGTGCATTTCTGTCTAAGCCTCTTTACCCGCCATGCAACAAAAAGTGGACCGTTGTACCTTTGGCGCTTTTATCTGTGTATTGTAAAGTAGCTCGGACGCCTGTTTTATTGGACAGCAGGGTTAGGTAGTAACGCCAAGAGAAACATTACATGGAATCCATTGCATACTTTTCATCAAGATACACTCATTGAATGTTCAGTTTTCTTGTAGTTTAGGAGTAGCAACTATCATCTTATGGTACATAGATACTTTTAGCGTAAGCCTCATTTAATAAAGAGTCTTCTCAGAGAAATTTTTGTTCTTTACATTAGTGATCCCTGACGAATTAATTATTAGGTACCAAAAAAAAAAAAAATATTACAAATTTAAGGTTATCTTTTATCCGAGACGCGGCAACATCCCGGCTGGGACGTTAATGAAATTCTTCCGGATAAAAAATGGCAGACAGAAATGTCGAGTAAAGGATGGGGATATTTTTCAAAGAATTTCACTATTCCAAATTAAATGTTATGCGGCTACGTTTGAGGATACAAATAAGTAGTATAATAAAACTGTACTGAGATTGTGTTTGTACATTGAAGGTACCTCAAATATGTAATATTATTTTTTTATTAATTTTGGATTTATCTGAATCATACTGGACATCATGGACGCGTAACGCTCAACATTCATAATAATAATAATACCAGCCCTTTTTAATGTCCCAATGTTGGGCACGGGCCGCCCCTCACTCGCATTGAGGGGCGGGCGGGAATTAGGCCATAGTCCACCACGCTGGCCCTTCACACGTCTTTCGAGGGATTATCTCAGACATGCAGGTTCCCTCGCGATATTTTCCTTCACCGTTTAGCAAGTGATAATCATGGTTGAAAATGAGATTCGCACATGAAATCCAGGAATCCCAGAGGTTTGAGCCGGGGTTTGAACCTGCCATCCTCGTTACTGAGGCAAGCGTTCTACCAACTTGGCTATCACTGCTTTACGTTCATATTGAAAGTAAATTTCGTGAGACCCAAGAAACACCAGGCAAGCATGGATCTTGGGTTTTATTTCTATCGCATTTCCTTCGTCTCCATTTCAATAAATTTCGTCCCTTATAGCAGCATCATCATATACAAGCTCAGTCGAGTCCGCGTGAAAATCCTCCACCGAAACTACGTAATACAGAATAAAGCGACGCATAAAAATACCCTTCCACTCAACCTTCCATCAAAAGGGTTGAAACTAGACTCTGTTTTTATTAGTCAGAGCAGTTGGACGCGGTATACAAACTGCTGTCTCGTGCCTGCAATATCATTACGAGATGACAAATATTCACCCGGAATATGTATTTGAGTTGCAAATTGTACGGAATTGCTTCCGTGCTATTTTGGGAATGGCGAAATCTACAGTAAGTGTCGGTATATTATCTGCTACAGATGTCATTGTTTAGAAGTATAGGTTATACAGCGTTTAATTTTGGATGCTGTCCGTATTATAATTCGTTTTTTAATGGATTTATTTTTATAAGCGTTCATTATTAATTGAAACGGATGTAAGATTTTCATTGATTATAACAAATCTGTCGTATGGGTATTTTTATTATTTATTTATCGCTCATGTACGTATATACACAATTCTGCCTTCGTTGTAGCAAATGCGGTACTTGCAAAATGGCGGTTTCGAGAAAAAGGCGATTAAAGGTTTATTTAAGATCGCTACTCTTGCTGATACTCGTATCAAAGTTAAATCGTTACTGAAAATTTACATAATAACACGAATTATTGTTAAGACCCCTCTGATGCTATTATCATAAAAACAAAAATTCGTCAGAATGCCGACTTCTGCATTTGCTATTACGATGGCAGAAATATACCTGCAGAATTTGTCGGTAGGTTAGTATATAATATTTATTAGAAAAAAAGTCCATAATTCCTTTGTTTACTAAAATTAATTATGTACAGAATTATTAATTATTTATTATGTACAGAATTATTACATAATGACGCAAAAGATAGGATCAATAATTTTACTACTATTTATATAGAAATTGGCCTTAAAATCACCGATAGAGGCAGCGAAAAGTACTATAAAATAAATAAAATAAAATAGCCTTTATTACTGACAAGAAAATGTAACAAGTGAAGTAAATAAAAAGTTATAGAATATAATAAAATAAAATTAAAGTTTGCACATCAGTCCGGTACTTGCTCTGTGTCAGTGTATCCTGAGGACACATAGGCCTCCTCCAACTCTTTCCAAGCTTCCCTGTCTCTGGCCACTCTCAGCCATAGTGGCCCGGCTGCTCTTTTTATATCGTCTGACCATCTTTTATGTTGTCTGCCTCTTTTCCTTTTTGCGTTGTATCTTGGGATCCACTCTGTCAAGATTTTGGTCCATTTTTCCACTCGCTCCCTTAACATATGGCCTGTCCACCGCCATTTTAGTTGTTTGGTTTTTCTATTAATATCCTCTAATTTTGTTATCTTTCTAAGTTCCGTGGCTCGTTTTCGGTCTTTCCTTTTATATCCCAAGATACTCCTTTCCATGCTTCTCTGGCAAGTCCTCAACTTGTTGTGCATTTTTCTTGTGGTGGCCCATGTTTGGCATCCGTATGTTAAGATTGGAAGAATACAAATATTAAAGAGTTTTCTTTTTATACCGATGGAGTATTGGTTGCCCTTCATGATGTCTTTTAGGGACCAAAATCTCTTCCATGAATTTGTGACTCTTCTGTCGATTTCTTGTTCGAGCTGGTCTTTGAATGAGATGATTTGCCCCAGATATATATAGGATTCTACATACTCCAAAGGTTCACTGTCTATAAGTATGTTTTCTTCTGTTCTATTTGTCATTATTTTTGTTTTTGTTTTATTCATAGATAGGCCAACTTCCTGGCTTTTTATAGCAAGTTCTTGGAGCATGAATTGCAATGTTTCTGGTTTATCGGTTAGTAGTACCAAGTCATCCGCAAATCTTAGGTGGTTGAGTTTTGTGCCATGTATGTTTATTCCTAAGTTGTCCCAATTCAAGGTCTTGAAGACTTCTTCCAGTACTGCTGAGAAAAGTTTTGCGAAAGCGAAAAGTACTACGAACATTTAAATAAATAATTCTTTGAATGTTTGACTCGGGCAAATCTTTTATTATGCAAATTATAGTGTGATTACTTACGTGCGAGGACGTTTTACTTGTACGCTTGTGGGACTAAGTTCATGTTAAGTTTCCCGGAACGTTACAATTTACTTTAGAAGGTACCTATAGTATATCTACCTACCTATTTGTTTGACAAGATAGTAGTGATCATCGTTTTAAGGCATAATAATATTCTTCTTGAATGTTACCTAATAAAAAGTAAGAATCATTATAGATTTTCAATTGTATTATATCTATGAGGGTTTGTGTCCAGTTAAGATTTTTTTATCTGAACGGTGCAGATACAAGGCCTTAGTAAAGCACGGATAGAGCTTAATGTCAATAGTTTAAAATCAAAATTATAAATATTCACTGATCAAACATCACTGTGAAGTAGACTTTTTTACAATACGAAGAAAGCAATGCGAGCAAAGCTTTTGTAGAGGTTTCAATTTCTCTACAATCTTCATCTTCAAAGGAATCAGTAAATGTACCTACATAATATCTTTATATATAAAACGAAGTCGTGTTAGTTACACCACTTATAACTCAAGCACGGGTGGGCGGATTCTTATGATCTTTGATTTCTTGAATTTGTCTCCGCCTCGAATAGCTGAATAACTATTGAAATATGGGAAAAAAATCTAAAGATAATTCATTTTCACATACTACATGATTCTGAGGCGGTACAAAGTTCGTCGGGACAGCTATAGATAATATAGATGTAAGACTCACAATATGTAATACAGAAACAAAGAACCTTTGACATATTGAGACCACATGAAATACGAGTTTGAAATAAGATTGTCTTTGATTCTGTGCATAAACTGTTTCGGAGACGACGATGACGACTTCTTATTTTAAGTAACGTCGTAAGTAGATAAGTTTAAGCTGAAAAACCACTGATTATACAAATTATATGAATACCGTCCATTCAACTGTTTCGAATGACCACCTCAAACGCCAGTATCAAAGTATCTTTCACAAAATACCTTTATTTTTGTTCCAGGGCTGGGAAGGCAAGTCAGAGACAGGTAGCGGGGAGAGCGGGGAGTCGCCACCGCCTGCGCACGCGCCTGTTGATGCAGTGTGGCAGCCAGTAGCTGGCACTAGGTAAGGCAAAACTATTTTTTTAACTTAACAAACTCAAAAAAGTTTCGATCACGTTTTAAATTATTATCGAATAACTTAACAATAATTTTGATATTTTATTATGTAGGTTTGTAAGTGCTTTAAGAGGACTGATAAGCAAGGGTGTTTTTTAATCCGGTCATTTACTAGTTTACAAATTTTACGTTGAAGGGGAAATTACAAAGGTCTATTAATTAGCATGCCTGATTATAAAACATTTGTATATGGCATTTTATGCGGGCTCATTTAATGTTATGTAAATTTATGTACATTTAATTATAGGAGGGTTATGCGACTGTTTTATTTTAAGTACCACTTTAATTATCACTGAATAATGAAGTTTATTATTCATTAAAAGAGTTATTTCAACTTTGTACCTCAATAAGAAGTGATGAAAGTCTAAAATATAATGAGACAAAACTATAAATTTGGGAGAAAATGTAAAGCTATGCTATAATACTTAAAATACGTGTAAATATAGTAATATACACTTTATAGGTGTGCACCTAAGTGAAAAAATGTATTGGACAAACTCAAAAGGTAATTGAATTGGTTGGGTTATCCAAATGTTTAGCTAAGTTGATAAACATAGCAGGTTCGCTAACCTAATCATAAATTAGAGCCCTTACGTTACATAATTCCGGGATCCGAGATATTAACGGATGGAATTTTCGACCTTTGACATGCCCTAAGGGCCAATCTCAAACTAATATTCAAGTCACTCCGCGTAGTTTGTCGACAGACATGCCAAATTATAGCGGTCCCATGATACAATGCTAAACCATAGTTTGCATAAGTGCAAAGATATGAGATGTTATTAACCTATCTACTCTATAGCTATTAGAGCAGCTAATGCATAAACATTTCTGCGTCAAGGCGGAAACAAAACATTGTTTACGAAACATTGGTGAAACGAGTCAAAACGAAACAATAAAGGGAAGGGCTTAAACTATCACGAATAAAACCACCCCCGCCCGTATAGGATGCATTGGCGCGCTGCCAACGAACAGCCTGTACAGACTTTTGCCATTCTATTTATAAAACATAGTTCACATAAATATACAGTTTTCTAGTTTTTAAGTTTTTTACAAACCCCTGATTTGCGTTTTATACAACCATCACGCCTGAAATCTCTAGACGTGTAGCCAGAAATGCAATGCGCCCGCATTTCGCTGGTGGTATTTGGTCACAATGTAGACTAACCTATTGCCATTATATCGGGTATGCTGCCCCTGGATTCGTGGGGGTTTTTTGCCCATAGTCCCCTCGGGCCTGGTCTGGGTTGAGGAACTTCATCCGGATTTTGATACAGCACGTGATAATCATCAATGAAAATGTGATTTGCACATGAAATCCGCATAGGCTCAGGACGTGTGGTCAGTTTGAACCTGCACAATTTGTTTTACCAAAGCCGACCGACCGACCGAATAGTGCATTTTAAACCTTTTATTACACGTAATATAATGTGACGATACAAATAATTACTCCACGTACTACATAACGTTGTAAATCAATATTGTATTTGACTGCCATGACTGTAGCTGCTGTGATAAATTAAACGGAGTTTTTTTATTCACTTATATGTCATGCATTCATATAGCTCCTTGTAGTAATTAATTATCTGATGCAGTTTTTCATTCCTCTCGAACGAAACGTAGCTCAATCTACAAAAGCTGAATCACTCAAACTTTCCTACCTCGGCATCTGCTTGGTACTTATGCTTGTAACTTAATTTTCTTTGATGATATGTATTTTCGGTCAAATGCTCTAAATAAAAGCTTTTGCTCAGAGGATAAAAATTAGACTTGTTAAGTTTCTCGTTTACCTAAAAATCAATATAGAGGGTGCAACATTAATAGTATAGAATATTTTAACAAGTCCAACAGTAGGTTACAAGGATAACATTCCCTACGATATAAATAAAATAATTATTAATTTTAAAAAAACACACCACGTACCAAAAAGCTATCGGTTCGCCTATAAAATAAAAATTCACCATTAATTACACAATTATTTTTATACATTTGTAAAAATGTTTTACACAATTTTTGATACACCATGTATATAATACAATAAACAAACCGGAAAGAACGAAATTTAATAAAACCGTACCACAAAGAATGACTTGTGAATTTTAATTTTCACCCTTTACGTGCAGATTGTCGCCCCTTCTGATTGCGTACACAAAGAATAGCGGCGACACATTAACCGCTGCTGAAATACCGTTTCTTAAATGGTTTTCATTTCTGTTTCTCATTTTATTTTAGCAAATTCTCCGCCCCTGTTTAGGTCTGTGGGCGTTTGAATTATACAACATCGTTGGAACAAGTGGGTGGTATGTCTTCTGTGAATATATTTTCTTATTCCATTTGCCTAGTAATGGAAATAGGTATTGGTGGATGAATAAAGGTTATTTCAATATGGCGTAAAGTGGAAAGGCTAAAGGGTCCTTATGGCGCACGGCTGAGGGGTAAAACGATGTGTTTTACCCTTCGCACACACATAGTTTTTTTTTATTTTATTGGTTACAATTTCAATAAGTATTATGTGTCTTTGTTAATTAATGTTACTAACATACATTACGACTTCTCAACATGCGTTGATAATTTCAAAAGAAAAGGTACACATACAATATAACCTCACTATATTCTCATAGGGATATGATCTCGATGCATATCTAGTGGCCATAGCTATAATATGAGAAATATCAGAGGGTTCTAAAGAAAAAATATGAAGTGTTATTCTAGATGAGTTGAACGGAAGCGGTTGCACCCTAGAGTGGAGTCGAGAGGCTTTGACGAGCACCATCGGCCGCCGGAGAGCCCTTGCTCTGCGCCCTCCCATGCGATCCGAGCTTTATGCTATTAATAAGAAACTGTGATTTACAAAACCAACATACTCAAATCAAATGTAGGTTCGTTTCTCATAAATTGACTTCTCATATTGTGCTTTGTCAATCATTACTCGTGATCACCTTCACTGTGTCGTTGTATGTTTATCTAACAATACCTTCATGCGGGCAGTATATTACACATAAATGTTCTGTTCTAACCTGAGGCGGGCATATATTTACTAATATTATATTTTACTAGCGGTCCCGGCGAACTTCGTACCGCCTCAACATCAATTGATCAGTTATCGAGCGGAATGAAAAATGATTACATTACTAAAATGACTATTAAAAAAATAGGGGTTGGTGATAGAAGGGTGAAAATTTAGTGTTGTATGTATTTTTTAATGCCACATTATAAAAAAAATGTCCAAAAATAAAAAACAAAATGTTAGGGTTGGACAACCCTATCACTTAGGGGTATGAAAAATAGATAGTAGCCGATTCTCAGACCTACTGAATATGCATATAAAATTTCATAAAAATCGGTCAAGCCGTTTCGGAGGAGTATGGTAACTAACATTGTGACACGAGAATTTTATATATAAGATTTACCTAGACTAATAGGTATTAACGTTTTAAATTTGTCCATACTTGGCTGTAATAAACCGGAATGACAATTTCCTACTAAAATGTTCATTAGGTGTTGTGCAAAATAATGTCATGATTAGGGTCTGTTGCACAATGTGCTGATAAACCCTAGCCATAACTTTTTTGAACGATAGTCCATAAAAATCTGTGAAATAAGTTACGGGTAACTATTGTAAAACAAGCCCTTACTACTATAAATTTATTCTTAATTCATATGCATATAATCGCAATGTTATATACTTTCCAATTCTATAATTGGAACACACATTTGGTTTACAATCAATTATTCGCTCTAAATGTTTAAACATTGCATTGGCGCATTTTAACGCGCATTGCGCGCGCCGAGAACGACCAACTTTCGTGCTACTAGTTTTAAATTGAATAGATTCACTCGCAGTTTAACGGAATTTAATTAGTGCCTCGGAATGCGAATTAAACTCCTTGACGAAGGCGGCCTCGATTATGTTGGGCGGGCGGGAAGTCAAGAAATTGCCTCTGGGCTGCTGTTGAATTACCTAATGTATAATAATTATGTATCCTCCCGCTCGTCTTGACGATGAATAGCATATAGAGAATCTTTTGGCACAGCTGACCTGCAATTTGTCCTCTACATTTTCGATTTCTTTTTTTTTTATATTTTGTGTTATTTTTCTACTAGGTACTAGGTATTAACGCTTGACCCAACCTACGGTATATATAGCTATGTGCCCATGTAAACTCCACCGTTTTGCAATAATTTATGAAAACCGCAATACAATGCGGCCATATTGTGTGTTAAGGCAAAAAATTGGACTATACTTTAAAAGTGAAATGTGCTTTGTAATTGACCCTGAATTTTATAGTAGAGTTTTCAAATAAAGAAGCGGAAATCCAATGCAAACATTTTTTTTGGGAGTCTGCCATTCTGTTTTACAGCAAACCGCTACACCTGCGCCGTTGTGTAAATACGTGGCTCTACCATTTCATATAGGACGATATACGAATTTTAATAAAAAAGCTTTAATCATGTTATTGATTTCGGTTTCCGATAATACATAGTTATTATATCAGTGAATGTTGTAGTTTCTAGTTGCTACGAGGCAAACACGACCATTTATTTAAATAAACATTCGTTTATTTGATTTAAATAAATTAAAATTTGTTTTATATCAATCAAATAAAATTTTAGATTACTTTCAAATGAAATTTATTTAAATAGAATTCGGACGGAGTAAGCACAATGTGGCCCGCATAGTGTAGGTACGAAAGAACCGGTTCGTGTTATCAAGCTATGACATCATTGCTTCAGGAGTAATTAATGCGCTTAGCTATCGAACTAATCATTCTGCAATTTAGTATATGGGTCTGAAGTTTAAGTCAGTAATTTGAATAAAGTAGCACTCTAGAGTATATCTACTACTTGAATGGCTGTAATGATAGCTCGTATGTAAATATCTGAATAGTTTGTAACGGATACACGGACGTTATAAATGATAAAAATCGACACGTGAACCCTAAGTCTGCCAACAATCGACTCAGAATCGAATGACAGCATAAACCCATGACTCAGGTACAAACATTCGTACTAATCATCCAATGATTGCCACTACTGGGATTCAAGCCCAGGACAGTCGGTACAGAAAGCGGGGACAACTGTGCCAATTGGGTCGCCCAATTATAATGCTATTACTATTTGATTGAGCTAGCTGGCAGACTTGTAGGTCGGGTGGTTAGACATCGATTTTTACATTAACACTATAGTATGTTGTGTCTGGAAAATGTAATTACCTACCCTTAATATTGGTATTGTTTTTATTATCTAATAAGCATGATTACTGTTTGGCTGACTGACAAATGGCTTTAAGTTGATAAAATGTGTGAATGTCAATTATTCACGCAGTCTTCTATCAGTTCTATAAATCCTTAACTTTTGTCAATGTTTAGTCAATTGACGTATTTTTCTACTTTTGTTTTAAATTTAAGAAAACACCTAAGTACCTACCTAGTTAAATGGTTTTCAACCTGGGTCTTTCATAAATAATAACGTATGATCGGATTCAGTCCGGGTCCGGAGACGCTATTTACAGGAATACTAAAAACCTATTTTATAACTCTCTCTCTCTCTATTTTCATGGATTATTTGGCCACACTATTATTTGTTTATTTTTATGGCCAGCTTATCCCCTTACCTCATATCAAGGCAATAAAACGCCCTATTATTTAGAACTCAAGCTATAAAACTGGCAAATATTGGCCGGGTCCATTCCTCTGTGCGATAGTAATGATTATCTCCAAAAATATACCTAACCAGCAAATATGCAGTGATCGTAATCGTTATGTCCAACGGGGTAGATGGAGAAATTAAACAGTTGTGAATTAACCCCCAAATATACAAATTTACAATGGCATTATAAGCAGGTACAAAGTACTCTTTTTATTTAAAAGTTTTCTAATGCCACTATAAACTTTTATAAATTAGGGGGCTAATATCCCGCCTCGACCTTTAAATACTTACCCGTAATAAAATTAGTACGGGTCATTCTTGAATAAAGAGGCAACTAATTTTTTCTTATATTCATCTGTCTACGGAGGTATGTCTCTGGAGGGATTTAGTCTTAACTTGCCCCATTACAGGTAGGATTTCAGGATTATGTTATCACATACCGATGGATATCCTGAAACAGGGTAATCTGTTTCATGATATCTATCACTATGTACTTTTTTCCCGACAAATGTGAGGGCTATTTGAGGCTATGTGAACGAAGTCACGGTCAAAACTAGTAGGTGTTGCATAGTCGTATTAGAGATACATAAATAAGGACTAGTCAACTTGTGTGTGGGGCGCTACGTAGGTGTTAACTAAAATACATACAACCTACATATCTTTATGAATTATTATAAGGAACGCGTGTTATTGGCAACCGAATTTATTTCCAGATTACCTAAAAATGTTTTCCCTTTGATAGTTCAGCTGTGAATTTCATAAATCGAAGTTGGGGTCCGCGAGAATTATTTAGTTGTTTCTGCAGCGTTTTTCGATTGACGCAGTAATAAAAATACATTGGAATTTTCGGACGTTCGCGTATAAATATCAGAAGTTCCGAAATAAAGGTGCTATTTTTTAGCTCCCATAAAGTTGCGGGTATTTTTATCGTGTGCGATACGGCTGTTAGATGTAATATAACTGTAAATTATGTACCTACATGTGTACCTACACATTCCTACACCAATCGCATTGCTCGCAGTCATGTTCGTTTTATACCTACACTAGCTGCGCCCCGCGGTGTTTCCCGCGATCTTCGATCCTGTGTATCCCACGGGAACCATACATTTTACCGGGATAAAAGGTAGCCTATGTGCTATTCCAGACTATATTCTAGCTTTGTGCCAAATTTCATCCAGATCCGTTCAGCCGTTCTGGCGTGATTGAGTAACAAACATCCGTCCATCCATTCACCCAAACATTCACATTTATAATATTAGTGGGATTAGTGGGATTAGTCGAAAAGATCGAATAATTTTGTACCGTTTGGAAAAAATCTAAAGATTTAAAACAATACGCCTACTTACTCATCATGGAAATTTCATATGTGCTACGAAATTGTGATATATAGCGCTAATATTGAGACAGTCTTTGACTAGGCAGGTTATCACAGGGAGCCCATCCATTTCCCAAGACAGAAAGCATCCTATATATCAACCCAAGTTCTAAGTTTCCTCAAAATAGCTTCTGCAGACCGACAATCAGACTCACAAATAGACAAATAGGTGCTCCGATTTCGGCTTGTGTTATTATTTTCATGAAATGGCAACGTAGGCTCATTTATATACTTTGCAGCAGCAATTTTATAAATACCTACCTAGTCATAAAAGCACTATAAATGCTTATATTGCGGCCGGGTAAACTATTTTCGTTATTAATATTATTTCAGTGTAAAATTCTGTCCGTCACGGCCTTCGACTAATATGATTAGCTCTTAATAACCGTTCGTATGGAAAGATAGGCTCTTGTAACATGATCCCTTTGTTTTGTCATAGTCCTCGTAAATACCTAAAATGAACCCAAACTCGATGGGTTTACTCCGCCCCTTCACCGAATTATTGTGATATAAAAGCACACCATACATAATAATTGTGGAATATATAATTGAAAGGCAGTTTTTATTATCAATTATCGGTTATAAAACGTCCAAAAGCCGCGTAAAAAATAACTCTGTGGAATTAATATCAATAAATACAGTAATATTGTATTATGTGATACTGCAGTATCTAATAATTTTGATTTTGTCAATTTGGCCAATTCAAATTTATTCTGATCTCAATAGCGACTGAAGCATCTTAATGAAATGAGCTTAATTTGCTATTTACGGGTTTAAAGATGTTTTAACGTGATTCTAAGAGAACCCATTAAGAAGAGGGAGAATTGATCCAAATGTTTTATCTAAAAACCTGGTCAAATCATAAAAGGTTTGGTTTCAAACCAATTCCTCAACTCCACTTTCAAGTGGTTTAGGGTGAGTACGTAGAATTGGGTGAGTAATTATTAAAATTATTTTTATAGGTAAAATCAATTGCATTGACAAATAATAATGGTCGAATTCTTATGCATCTAAACGCTTACAACGCTTTGCAGTTAAAGCATACTTTAGTCTTTAAAATAATTAGATAAGTAATTATCATTCATCGTATTTATGGGAGTGATTCAGGTCTGATTCATAATAAATAAGTTTTTAATATGTAATTATATAGGCCCATGTTATTAAATAGGAAACATGGTGTGGGACGGGATAATTATAGTAGGAACACTTTCAGTCTATATTCAAATCCTTTTATACTTTCTATGTCTCATCGTTCTGTCGACGTTTATTATATACATCTTGGCCCCATGTCTATTAATAAACTCATGTTTAAGCAGAATAGGAATGGTATCATAACTGATATCACTTTTGACAGATTTGTTTGACAAATTTGTCAAGTAACAATTTCGATTCGTCATTACCGTGTGATTGTAAGTCAATTGTGTTTAACCGACTTGAGAACTAGTATGTATGTAGGTATATAAATACATACAGCTATAAAATTCATAGTAAGTTTGAAATACAATGAATTATTATTTTAAAAGTGCTTTGTTATGCTATATGTATTAGTACTTCTATGAATTTGAGGATTGGTAGGTATACGTGAAATTTACACTAAGTATAATGTTATGAGTTAATAGCCAATGTGTAAACCATGCGTATGTGTATTAGTTACATACAAACACAGAAAGATAGAAAGAGAGAGGAGTTAATTAAATCCGAAAGAGATCACACATTACTTCATCAATTATGGATTGTCAACATTTGTCGAGGGTATATATATTTTCCTTTTGGCCGTAGACGTAATAACGAATCGCAATTAAGAAAATAATCATGGCTAATACACAGACCAATATCATAATACATATGTGTACCTATTCTAATGACAGATACTAAGTGATAATAATTCAATTATTCCATCAATATAGCTAATATTGAATGTCTACTGCCATAAAATGAAAATATAGCTTATTAATTGAGATCTTAAAACAAAATGTGTCATGCTCCGTTCCCGTTTTCAATGACATTATTTTATACGTACCTACTGTGAACAATAATAAGGGCTGGAAGCTAGTAGACTCGCGTGCCCTAGTTTGTCCAAGACGTCCAAATTGTCAGGGCCTCTCCGTCTAATTGTCTCGTCGCATACCCTAGGGATGCCTAAAGTTGCTAGTTTATTCGAAGAAGCTTTTTTGTTAGGCAGCAACTAGTGCTATTTCCGGCCACGCGACTTTGGCAAAACGAGGTGTCTAGTGTTCATTATTCAAACATACATATATAAACTTACAGTGGTTATACATATAGTTATGATCTAGTACTAAATATTTTCAGGAACAAGGCATGAGCATACCTTAGTACGTTTTTTAATTTGGTAGGAGTTATATGTGATGTGTCCTTTTTAGGTAAGTATATTTAAATATAAGTGATATATGCCGATTGTAGAATTTATGCGGCATTCACTTCTGCCCGCGGCGAAAGCTTTATCTGTAATGCCATTATAGATTGTTTAAAATGTCTATAATTTTGGGTCTATGAAATGCCACGGTAGGTACGCAATATATGCACAAGAGGTGGCCGAATTTTAAAAAAAACTTCCTTTATCTCTTTTTTCTACTTACAGTATATTTTTTTAAAGTTAGGTCTCCGCATTCCGCTATGTTATTTCCGCATTTCGGTGCAACGACTACTTTAAAAATACCGTTTTTTGTTAGCGTTTCCCCGCTAATTGTTAAGTTGAAATAAATAGTTTGTTCTAGAACAATTGCAGAACGGGCGAACAAACGGAACGGGCTTTATTTGTTGGACCTGTTAACAGTTAACGAGGATTTGCTCTAATTGTTTCGTGACAACCTGCTAAATTAGTTCCATGTATGTTTAACATACAAACATTACCATAAACGTAAAAGAATGACGTGTTTTGTGAAAAGCTGTAGATAAAAGTGTAAGTAGGTTTCGTAGGTAAATTTCTAAAACAATGATTTAGGATTTTATTTTTATTTGCCGGCTTGTTGACACAATTGGTAAGTCGATTGATTCTGTACTGAGGATTTCGAATGTCGGTAAGGACAAACTGTAATGAGCACGAAGAGAAGTTCCCGAGTGATTGACGTTTAATGTCTATTAGTAATTGCTTATTATATAGGTACTGGGTTTGTCCCCTATCTATTGTACGGTGCCTATAATACAAACTTTGCATAGATTGAGACCATACAGTTAGTGTTTTCCTCTAGCGCTAGTATTATAATTATTAAATACTAGCTAACCCGACAGACGTCCCGTCCAAATCCCATAGAAAAAAGTACTTTCATTTTTTTTACAATTCTCTGGACAGTTTTTAAAAATGTTCTATGCCTATAAATCCTGATTCGGACTATTAAGAAAATATCAACAAAAGATTGGCCAGATCGGCTCTACCATTTTTTTAGTAAACAATGAAAATAATTTCATTTTTATTTATAGATTTATGCCCTCATTATTGCATATATTTAATCATGCAAATCTTTGCATATTGTCAATTCTGTGAATAAAACGTAACATCAAAATTCTGATTTCAACCGTTGAAACGCTTATGCAAATTTGGATAACTGCCAAAATTAGACGGTCTACTTGCGTTAACAGTCAAAGTTCGGAAAAAATGGTCGATTAATCCCGACATTTTCATAATATTCTCGTTAAATAGTATAGTCATTGGAGCGTTTATAAGACGTGTCTGGACATTATACATTTTTTCGTTTCTGATTTAATAAGAAGCTCGCACACGCACGCAATGTTTTATAGATTTTTAAACTGCAAAAATAGCAAACGTACCTACTACTCAAATAGTTGACTGTGTTTTCATATCAACGATGTCCTACCTAATTGGCACTTATCAAGGAGGAATAACTTGTATAGAGATTACTGCACCACATACCTACCTACTTCATGAATATTAAGACATCGTGCTACAATACGATATTAAGTATCGTACAAACACTAATAAGTAGAGCTAATGTATGATAGTGAACGCACATATAAACGTTTTAATAAGGTTTGTTTTTTATTATTATCTATGGTGGCCATAACAGGTAGCGTAAGCTTACTTGCTATTTTTATTTAATACAGGCCATTAATAATATTTTGTTTCTGGTTGGTATTTAATTTACCTAACGTCAAGTTTTATTAAAATTTCATTCAAATTTAATCTATTGTTGCGCAACACATTCCGCCACATGTTACATACGAAATATCATATGCTTGTACTGAACACTATAGACTTAACAAACAGACGCAGGTGTGGACAGCTAATGCAGCTGATATTAACTGTATATTTCGACGCTGTGTGTTGAAGTTATCCATGACAACGTTCCTCATCAATTAACGACGAAATTGTATTGATCTAGCTTCGTATATTACGTGTATTGACGACGAACGACGAACTAATTGTTGTTTGGGAGTTTTCGGTCAAAATATCCAAGTCTAAGTAATATTATATAGATGTAACAATAATAGTGTAAACTATTTTCACAGAGCTCACAGGAGGTTATAAAGATAATATGCAATATGAAATAAATCATATTGCATGTTATCGATATATCGATATTTATATAATGACACCCTGTACTGAGCGCATTGGCCACAGGCTGCTGGGTCACCTTGTTTAACAAAAAAACATCTAACATGATTTACATCATTATTGTATACACCAATGTAATCCATATAGCTTACTGATTCAACGGTCAAAATATTTAACACTATTTTTGTTTTACCTTATTTTTGGAGCATTTAAATATTTCACTCGTCAGGAGACTCGGAATAGCTTGTGTTTCGCGTAACTAAAATTTGTTGAAAAAGCAGTATAAAAGTGTCACGATATCATGAGCATATCTAAAAACGGAATACTTCAGATCCGTCGCACGAATAATTTCCCGTGTATTCGAATGAAAATGAAGAGCTTTTTCCATTTCCTGAGTTGTATGGTTCCGTTTGTAGACACTCGTACGCCTTTATATCCTGTCCTAAATGCGCGGATCGTGAAATTACTCAAGCTTCCCGTAAGATTGATTGATTCCATGATCATACTTAATCGACAATTTGGAGTATTTTCTATAATTAAATGGTCATAACGACATAATATTTTTTGTTCACGTATGCAAGTATACCAATCTCGTTAGATGCGAGTATGTTAGTGAAATCGCAATGGTGAAACTGGTACTTTTTGCTCTAATTTTATCCCCGAATTTATAGTTGTTTTATAACTTTATCAAACGCCATATAGTACTGCGCACAAAAGCTATCGCTTTAATTTATTACACTATTTAAATAGGTACTTTCATTTTGCCTTATCAACACTAATTTGCGAACCTAATTTAGGAGCGGCATTCCGAACGCCTGGTAAAGTTGCAGCTTATAGCATTTTGTAACATTTTTGACAATTCATAAGTACTGTACTTAATGTTTTACATGAAAAAAATATTCTGGTTCTATTATAGGTACCTAGCAGATTTTATTGGATTGTTTTATAAGATTATTATTATTATTTTCAATCGTATAATTTGTCTGAAAAATATTTGTACGGTGTAGGTACTTAGGTGTGCGCAGCGCCTAACTAACACCGAAACGAAAATATTCAATTAAAATTCGATTCGCGCTTCGATAACAAATTGTATCGTATTGCAAAGATCTTGCGAAACCATTAATTTTTAATATCGGATCGAAATTCGACACGACTACGCAACCAAACAGTTCAAGTCGACCCGTCATGTGTGTTTACAGATAGAGTATATTAATTCGTAATGCATGTTGCGACTAAAAACCATATCAAATTATATAAGGCTTGTATTGCGGCTATGAATTAGGGGGCTGGTTGTACTTTCGGACAGAGCTATCCTGAATCTGTAACACCATCATTATTATTTCATTGTCAATATTCTTATCTAATAATAAACATGCTTGCCCGGCATAACGACAGGCAGATCGATAGATACAAGTACGGCTCGCTGGAGTCACTATAATTAAATAAACAACTGGAACGGTGGATGCCACAAATTTCCTATCAATGGAGGTCGTTGACAAATATTAGCATTTGGATAGGCATTGTTTATTATGAGTCCGCTATCGCGATCGCGAATTAGCAATTTGATGGGGGTAATTAGAAATTGCCTTTGTAGCCAACTGTTGGTATTCTTTATTAATAATACGGGCTACGACCATAGGCAATGGTTAAATTTTTAATGTTAAGAATGGAAAATTAGTGAAGTCTGGTAAGTGAAATGCGTGTCTCCATCAGCTATAAATCGTTTGCTGTCAAGTAGGTAGGTAGAGTTAATTAAGAATGTCCTTTACCACCTTAATCCACCTTTACCGTCGTAATCAGTGGCAGGTTATCAATACGAGTTTGTTAATATTTCGTATTTAATGTGTTTTCAGTCTTTTTTTGTCACAAGGGTCACGTGACCCGGAGGTCTTGTTTTGGTGGTAGTTTTATTTATTTGAAACTTTATCATCGATTTTTTTGGAAAATACTGGAATTTACAATGAATGAACTATATGTTAGCATCATACTAAACTAATAAACAATTTAAGATAGTTTTTTTAAACGTAGTCGTATAGACTATTACGGTATCTCAAAGGGGGGGTCTAGCTTTCAATAAACAGGTGTACGACAGCGTATGAATCCGACGTCGTCTATTGTTAATAGCAAAGAAAACTAGCGATCCCTTTCGGCCGGGATATGTTCTGCGTGTAGGTACGACTAACTTTAGATAAACACAACACGGTGCAATTTATAGAGGTGACAGACAACGGGAACGACTCGATAGACATACTCAGTCTGATAGGAGATAGGTTCCTAATGACAGGGGGGAATCCAGGATTTCGTTAAGGGAGGGGACAATTCCGTTGGTTGTGATTGTACCTATCTTTCAGAAAAAACATTATTGAAATTGGTTGCAATAAAGTACTTCAGTCAGGGGAGGAGAGAAATCGCACCCATTGCCCCACCTTTATCTGCGAAATGATTGAAACAGAGTTACATAATAGGCCCGCAGATTAAAATCACCATAGGAATAAGAATTATTTTCTTTTGCTACTGTAACACGTCACACACTATCGTCATGGACATCTAGGAGATAATTGACATCAGTGGCAGGGTGGTGATCACTTTAATAATATCTACCTTTTTCGTAAATTTGGCCATAGAGAATTGTTTTTTTTTACTTCACCAGATATAAGAGCGAGCGCTTCAGTGCTCCAGCTAGAACATCTACCGTCTCTGGTATTGACTTATTCACACAGTTTACCAGTAAATGTAAATTAAAATTTAGACTTTCGTATCATACGGCTTTCATTATCCGTTTCAGGTTTAGGTTCTATGTGTACTCTGCTTTTATGGAGCACCGTACGGTAGCAGCGGTCCGCGTGATTGCTGCTACGAAGACGCGCGACGCCGACCCGGTCATGTGTCGGCTGTGGCTTCCTGATAACCGGACACTGATACTCAAGGCGAGAGTCAAGGTAATCTCTCTTCTGTAGGTCAAATGCTAATTATAAAGACTTATGCGCTAGTGACAAGTATGTCATCCACTTATTCCACCTACTTCTGGACTTCATCGTAAATAATTGTAAAAACAAAAATTATTTCGAAATTATACATCATTTCTGTCGCTGACATAATATTCCGCTCGCTGAGGTTGTGGATTGGTAAATCTATGGTTTGCTACATTCTTAGTAGTTCTTCTAACATGTTTTATTACCTTGTTTGTTAATCGTTAGTATCTAAGTAAATAACCACATTTATATTTTGTGTCTGTGAGGTCATACGAACGCTAATTTTGAACTCAAGACGACGATGCAACGCCGTGTGTCGTAGGTCAAATGAATTGAGCAAAGCGTTACTACGATAGCGTTCATTGTTACACAAATTGCGATTCATAGTTTGTGAATTAAAATTTTCTAACGGATATTTTCTAATCAATGTTCCTAACTATTTGCGATATTTGTCATACTAGATGGTTTATATATTGAATTAATGAATAGTAAAAGTACTGAATATAAATGGATGCTATGTTTTTTATTCATGTGTGTCACTCCAAATTATATGTGTAATCCATATATAAATTAACAAAGATCCTCACCAAAAAAAAAATCTGGTAAATAAAATTGAATAAAACAGATAAATTTAAGAAAAAAATTGAAAATATAAGGTACAGTGTTCTTGCTCTCCATATGATTTGTGCTGAAAGGTTGGGCTTGGTATCAGCTAATGGGGAACATGGTCTCCTCCAATGCTGATTTTCAGTCGAAGTCTACTATTCCACCATGTACTGTTTGAAGCAGATTCAATAAGTAAAATTAAGAATAATTTGGAGACCAAACTCCTTAATCAGTGGAATTCCCGCAATAACGTGAGTTAACGCATTCAATTGTTTTAAATTGTCAACATCCAGGCAATCCGCGAGAATTGGAACCTAAAATACAGTGCGGCGTATGTGCTATGCCTGCTTCGGGACTCGGGGGTGAAGCCGCAAGAGACAGTTGGGGCATCAGTGTCGGTGGTCTCCAGCAGCTCGCCGAACCGAGCCCCGACCAACTTGCTCCCGGTGCTGGATACAGAGCCGATGAGCGGTATTGAGGTAATTATAGTTACGTATGTTTGTTATGTATGTAGCCAGTGTGTGAAGCATGAGACGAAAAAGACAATATTCAAGGAAAATTAAAGGTTCTTTGTTGTTATTAATTTATCTATGAAAGTCTTCCTATAATATACTAAGCACGCTTCTGCCTGAGGTACCTCGATACGACATAAACCTAGTAGCTTCATATTAGTGAAAAAAAATCTGAATTGGATCTACGGATCCGGACATTACACTCTATACCATCCAATATCACAAGCTTATAAACTTTATCTCTTTATAATCTATCTATCTATCAGCCGATATACACGTCCACTGCTGGACATAGGCCTCCCCCAACGACTTCCACACATAATATAATAATACTCTTTATAATACTCGTAGTTAACTACAGATCGCTATAGATAGATAAATTGCATTATAACTTCTATTGTAAGGCCATTTAACGATACAATGTGACCGTTTATAAAATTCAGTTTATCGTATTCAGAAACTACATAAAAAATATGTTACTGATTCATTATAATAGACGCTATTTAAGTGCGTTGAACTAGTGCGGACTATAACGGTATATTTCAATGACTGACGTTTGTATAACTATCGCGTCTTTGCCACGAGTGAGCTGATGGCGAAGCAATAGACAGCCCTCGAGCGAAGAAGTGGCGAGCACTGTCATATGTCATTTACTCGGTGTCAGCCTCGCGAGGCCGTGCTGGGGCTCAATTCTGCTAATTTACAAACGCTTCAGTGGAGTGTCGATAACGTGTCGGTTGAATGATTGAAATCATTTGGTAGTCTACTAGTTTTTTAAGTCCAGCGGCTTTCCACTGACCAGCCATTCAACTGCCATAGAACTATTTCGTATTCTGTACTTCGTTGTACTGTGTTACTGTAGCTAAATAATGGTATTCTACTCGTTATCTGACGTTTCTAGCTGTCAACACACCACCATTGACACTGAAATGATTTTCCATCAAGACGACATTAAAGTTTTAGCAGAATAGCTAATCTGTCACAGTCGTAATGGAACCTCAATAGTGTGTCGCTGGAATGGCAATTGTATGTAATTTTATTTAAATCAGCAGAATTGGGGCCCTGGTCTGAACACGCTCATTCATGATCCAATCTCTATTTCCAGGAGACCCTACACATTTGCGTTAAGCCGTTTCACTATTCATACGCGCGGGAAGAATGGCTCTTAGAATGGTTCGAGCTGAACCGGCTGCTCGGTGCGACTCACTTCTACATGTATAACGAGTCTCTCAGCGCGCCGGTGGGCTGCCTGCTGGAGTCATATCAGAAGCAGGGTCTCGTCACACTGCTGTCGTGGAAACTACCCATCGTGTCGAAGGTGGAAATCAGGTAGACAAAGATCAATCTTTTTAAATATAAAGGCTTTACATTGATATTGGAATTCTCTCCCAGTAGTAGTTATTTTATATAGTTAAAGATTAGACCTTAGGGTCTTAAGGAAGCACCATCATAATAGTTCAAGATCTATTAGTTACTTACTATATTGATGACCTAATTAGCACAGTTAGCAGTAGTGACCCTGTTTCTGTGCTTTCTGGGCCGAAAGTCCCGGGTTCGAATTCTAGTAGGGACAAACTTTGTGCGATGAGCTCGAATGTATGCATACTTGATTGTAACCTGTTTTGTGTTCAATAAATAAATAAATAAATGTATAATGGATGTTTATAACGATACAAGTATTTTATTTATACTGAGTTTGCTCTCAATCCATTGCACGGTAATACAAGCGTCGGTTAGTATGGGACGTTATAGTTGGTGGTTTCGTCAGGCGGTATTAGTATTATAGTTTGACCACTACCGCTGTACCGCGCCTTGGGTATACGCGGCGAGGCGGGGGAAGTATCGGCCGTCAGGCCGCCGCCAACGCGTACGTAAGATCTGTCCTACCCCGCCCCCCACCACGCCCCGCATTCCTAGGGCGCGGCACAGCGGTAGTGGTCAAACTATAGTATGATATGGCAGTATCAGTTGATGGAGTGGCGTGTGGTCGCAGGACGGAGGGCCAGTTCGCGGCGTTCAACGACTGCCTGTACCGGTCGATGCGCGGCGCGGGCTGGCTGCTGGTGCTGGACGTGGACGAGGCGGTGCTGCCGCGGCGCGAGCGCTCGCTGCCGGCGCTGCTGACCGCGCTGCGCGCCTCCTACGACCCGCCCTCGCGCGCGCCCTCCGCCTTCCTCTTCAGGAACGCATTCTTTTATATGCGCTGGGAGGTACGCACCACCATGTATTTATATAAGGTGTCGATTCAGAAAAGGAGTAAAGTCCTTGATAATATACAGCATGACTCAGAAAGGATTGTACTAAGTCTTAAACCTGCCCTTCTTTAGCGCATTTATAATCAACATGTGATTGTTATTGTCGGTCCATCTCGAGACTATAGACAGTCTAGGTTCTAATTGTTTATTGGTGACCTAGTTTTCGCATGATGCATGTTTCATTAATATGATATTCACATTATCATAGGTACCTATTATATACCTACCTATTTCGATAAAGAATTAACTGTCTGAAATGTTTTAGAGGTCTAAGTAGCATTTTTCTGTGTTCTATTGCAGGATGACCCGGAGGCGTCAGCGCCACTGGTGTCGGCGAGGAAAACCCGTCGGTGGGCGACGCCGCACGCGCTGAAGAACCGCAGCAAGTACGCGCTGCGGCCGCGCGACGCCGTCGAGCTCGGCAACCACTTCGTGTGGGAGCTCGCCGCCGGCGCCAGCGCGGCCGGCGTGCCCGCCGCGCGCGCGCTGCTGCACCACTACCGGGTGCGTGCCCGCCGCGCCTGACCCAGCACCTTCCCTGCACCCGCGTCCGCTGCCGCAACCAAATCTCTTTTTGTACCCACTCCCATTTAAAAACGTACTCGCATCCGCATCTGCAACCGTACCTACACTCGCACCCGCACTCGCACCACTCTTGCACCCGCACCCGCACCACTCCTGCACCCGCGACCGCTCCTGCACCCAAATCTCTTTTTGCACCCACTCCCACTCTCAAATTCGCACTCGCATCCATCCGCGACCGCATCCGCACCCGCACACGCATTCGCACCCGCACACGCATCTGCACCCATACCCGCACCCGTACCCCCACCCTCATTCGCATCACTTCGAGATCAGCTCACGCGATATATTGTTATAAGAACTCAAACACGAAGAGCGTTTAGCGTCGTGCCTAACGTAACGCATCCCGCATTTTTGGAAATCTGTGTTATGTCGAACGTCTGCGGGACGGAATGCAGATTTTTGTTGTTACGCCTCTTTATTAATATTATGGTATTCTTATAATTGAATAATAACAATATATTATAATAATATCAGCCCTTTTTAATGTTCCACTGCTGGGCACGAGCCTCCCCTCAATTCAAGGGGGATCTTATAATTTACAATTATTTAATTAATACAATGACGTTATCTTAAAAGTATACTTCACTCATCAGATCGCGTGCGAGTACGGCGGTATGAACTGTCTAACGGTGCCGTCGACGGTGGACCGCACGGCGCATCGCTGGACCGACGAGCTGCAGCAGCGGATCGCCGCCGAGAGGAAACGCCTGCCCGCGTGTCTCACGTAATCATTCCACCAACTGAACGTTAAATTAACAGAGAAGTACATTGTGAAATACTAAAATTCCCTTAAGATTCCCTACTTAAGTCGAGAGTGAACAAGTACCTTCTAGGCAAGTATGCTCCATCGTACATCTCACCGTCACTCACCGGTACCGGTGAGATCGAGATCAAATACTTGCCTATAATGTAATAAAAAAAACAACGTATGAAATCGATGAATATAGGCAACAAAATACACACCTGGGCCCCAAGTCTGCTAACACAATCGATTCATAATCGAATAGTAACGGCATAGTAATTGTCACTTTTGACAGATATTGTATGGGATATCTGTCAAAAGTGACAGTTACTATGCCGTTGCTGTTCCATTATGAATCGATTGTTGGCAGACTTGGGGCCCTGCCCGGTTAAAATTAACCGAACACAGCGCGGGACGCGGAGGGCCATGGCGTCGTATTGTTTATATATTTATTTATGCGCATTTTATATCCAAATGTAGACACTTTTGATAACTGTACACTTTTCCCGTAATTTATAAAAATAACATTCTATAACAATGGCATTATTTACAGTACACAAGAAAATATTACTTTGTAATACCATTGTGAATGGATTGTGACATTCTTTGAATATGATTATTCATGCTATGTAATTGTTATTATACTTTGTAAATGCCCTATTTGATGTTGTATAAGGTACCTCATAAGTACTTTAAACATTGCCCCAAATTACAGAAGAATGATAAAGAAGCGTTCAGAATGTCATTATGATCAACATATTGAACTGCTCGCTATTCGTTACAAACATGTTGAATTACTGGTAAACACAGTGATCAAGAATTGCTCAACAAATCAACTTTTTTTAATATAATATCATCACGATATCATTCTATTATTAGTCTTCTTGACCCGGAGATCAGACGCAGGACCTACGTTACGTGCGCTACGTTTACGTGCTCTCTGCTCTAAAATAGCTATTGGGCCATTTTAATTTATTTTTAATACATACATACATGCAAGCAGTGATAGCCAAGTTGGTAGAACGCTTGCCACGGTAACGAGGATCGCAGGTTCAAACTCCGGCTCGCACCTCTGGGATTTTTCATGTGCGAATCTCATTTTCAACCATGATTATTACTTGCTAAAACGGTGAAGGAAAACATCGTGAGGAAACCTGCATGTCTGAGAGAACCCCTCGAAAGATGTGTGAAGTCCGCCAATCCGCACTGGGCCAGCGTGGTGGACTATGGCCTAATCCCCCCCTCGCATTGAGGGGAGGCCCGTGCCCAGCAGTGGGACATTAAAAAAAAAGGGCTGGAATTATTATTATTACATACATACATCAAGTACAATTAAAAACACATAATAGTATGCTATGTGTAATGTTTATACGCAATATCGTACCATTCCGATCGTGTATCGAGATAGTTTGCTCAATGATCGGATAACAGAAGCAGTATTAGCATTCGCTCAGACTTCAAACAGTTTTATTTTATTGAATAGTCGATTTAAAACGGGTGTGATGTTTTCGTTATTACCAACACAGTGCAAGATTCCTTTACAGTAATTTTATAACGAGAAATTTTATAACTGGTGGAATACTGATTATTAACGGACTATTTTTAAACGGAAGGGCTTAAACTATTTTATTTATTAATGTTTAAATTTAAACGTGGAATATGTAACCCCGATATTCTACCACAGACACTTGTATTTGCGAATTCGCGGGTTAAATATGTAAAAAAAAATTACCGTATAATAATTATTAATCGTACAAACTCACTAGGTACCGTTAGAATGGAATATTTCAAAGACATTTGACTACATTATGAACTTATTGCTAGGAGGTAAGGATTAGTGAAAATTATTCAAGTAATTTGTATATAATATTGTAATCGCTGTGTAAATATTCTATTTATAGCCCGTAAATCTAAGTGAGCACGTGTTAGGTGATTTTGTTCTGTGAAATGTTGTTTAGCTATCTCGTTGTGTTGTATTCTTGGTACTGATAACCTATTTATTGTAAAGTTATGAGTTTGTAAATCCTATGAAATGTTATTGTAAGTAAATATAATTAGAACCTGTAAAATGGGTATGAATTTTTCAAAACTTTTCGATAACATTAGTACACTAATTCCGTGTAGGTATGAAATATATGTAAAAAATAAATTTCTGCTTAAGTGCTGCATTTGACAGTTAAATTGTGCGATTTGTAGCTATATAAAGGCTGTATATAGTCTGCGTTTCAGAAGTCGTTCTCATAATATGTTATTGTAAACATATCATGGATGTATATAAAAAAAACAAACTGGATATTTGTTAATAAAACCTTCTTAGTTCTAGAGAAAAGAACATTTTTTTTTTATTTTCTAAATTCAAAATATTTGACCTGGATAGATCCACACACTAATCATAATAATTATTACTGCAAAAGTAAGGAACGGCGGAAATATTAATTTCAAATGTTCAGCGTTATGTAAACATTTAAAAAAGTTTTCAACAAGTACATTAACAAATGAGTTGCACTAACGTTACTACAACAGATTTCATAATTTGTAAGTTGAAGGAATACATGAAATGGTCAAACGTCTCATTAAGAAAATTATTGTTGAAATTGTAATAGTTATTGCTTTACAAAAACCTAACATGTTTAAGGTATTCATCTCTTATATATGTAATAGGTACGTACTTAATTGAATATTGTATACCTAGGTGAATAACATTATGAATTTAGCGGAAAAGGGATGATTTTCCAGCCAGGGTGGTTTGCCTGGGGAGCTAGCCCTGACGGTCTTTGATGAGATCTCGTATATATCTTACGATCTCCGAAAACTCTCATAGCGCGTTTTAGGATTGTATAGAGAATCGTCATTTGTTTTGAATGTCGTCTACAGCGTCATCTCTGTATCTAGAGGCGAGCTTGAAGAGGTCGCTACATGAAGAAAGTAGACAAAACGAGAAGGTACGAACATATCCTCAAACCCAAAACCTTGCAGGGTAAACTGACACCAATTTGTAGGTACTATATGATGGGTTCAATGGGATATGTATTAAACACATTAGTTTCATTCAACATAAATGTATTAATATGTATTAATACGTTAATTTATTTTATTAGATATGTACCTAATTTAAATTATTATATGCTTATCATCAAAACCCATATTTTCTTTGTAATTCTGGCATTTAAGCTAAACAGCGTTTGACAGATAACTAATCAACCATATTTTTTGTGGCAAAAAGGATATTTTGTGTCTATATTTTATCTGTGATGTCTATTTTAGAGTTGACAAGATGTATCAATAATTGTTCAAAGGAGAAAGTGATTTGCATGATTTGTCAGTCGAATGTTGGAATGATCTTTTTTATTAAAATAAAAAGAATATTGTCTTTAATTTGCATTTTTTTATTCTGAAATCGACTAAATAACGCAGACTCACTTGGACGACTATGCGGTTCTGCCACTCTCATCTGCAGGCCAGGATTTTAAGTGGTCTATAAAGCATACACTTTTGTGCCTCGGCAAGACTTAGAAGCCAGATCATTAGTAATGGATGGAATATAAACTCGCTAAACCATAACAAACCAATTTCTAATAACAGAGGCCTATATCTCAGTACCAATGCCATCTATTGCGTGAACAAATTATACAAACGCCCCAAGACATAATATAACGCCGAGTTGGCCGTGCCATCTCTCCTGACAATCCAGCAAGTTTTATCATATTTGACTAGATGGCGTATTATGCTTACATTATTTAATATAATATTATAAATGTGAAAGTTTGGATGGATGGATGGATGGATGTTTGTTACTCTTTCACGCCCGAACGGCTGAACGGATCTGGATGAAATTTGGCACAGAGATAGATTATAGTCTGGAATAACACATAGGCTACTTTTTATCCCGGTAAAATGTATGGTTCCCGTGGGATAGATGTTTTAATTTTTCATACTTTTTTCGCGGGTAACACCGCCGGGCGCAGCTAGTTATTTAATAATTGGGAGTAGGCAGATCGATCCGAATCCGAAGGATATCGGTTGCTAGGCCTTAAGAGCCTTAAGTATGGACCGGACTATCAGTGGAGCTTACCACAGTAATGTTCGTGAGGGATGGGACCAGGGTCAATAGTTATTTATATAAGGGCTTTATTTTGCAACACTCCTACAGGCTTACTGATGGTTAACATCCATCCCCACTGTTCAGTTAGTCTAGGAAGCGCGGTCCATGGAAGGTGGAGGGGTGACCATCGGTAATGTTTTTTTTAGCGGGATTTATATACCGAATCAAAATATAATAAATGTGAGTTTATATAAATTTTTAACGTTAGGCGTTGGTACCTATTATCAGTTCTAGATATAGTCAATTTATATTTCAGCTCGGGCGTACGATTTATATTTCAGCGGTGTAACAAATCATAGGAGATAACTCGGCCAGCGGTGTGCAGCGGTCCGACATAATGTAGGGGTACCAACTGCTCTGATTTTACAGGATGTGTCTTGATTTTCTTGGTATCCTGTACTCCCTGAATTTATAGACGTTCTATAACTTAATTAAAAGTCATAAGAGTTTTGGTTTGCGCAGTAGCTACTATATGGCGTTGGATAAAATTATAGAACGTCTATAAATTCAGGCTCACGCCCGACATAAATATTGTAGACTCTATAATATTTATGGTATGCGTGAGCTGGTTCAGGCACCAGTTGTGTAAATCATTTTGTATCTTTTGTAGCTTATTTTACAGTAGGTACTACAGCCAGTCCACCAGCGAGGTTTTTTTTATTGCTGTCGAACTCTTTATTCTCCCATTTCTACATGTAATAAAATTTTTGTTACTTGGGTTGAAAGTGACATGGAGGTGAGTTGTGGGTCCCTGACCTCAATCAATGTCTCGCTGCGGCCGACACTGGCGGGAGTACATATTTTGCGAACTGTCAGCTAGAGTCGATTGTGATCAAAAGCTTAATAATGTTAATAATACTGGCTTTGTCCTATAGACTTTTAAACGCTACAGTTGAATTTAAAA
Organism: Pheosia gnoma; assembly: GCA_905404115.1. Lineage (NCBI taxonomy): Eukaryota > Metazoa > Arthropoda > Insecta > Lepidoptera > Notodontidae > Pheosia > Pheosia gnoma. The sequence continues at coordinate 5,713,112 of FR989906.1, read as the reverse complement.
AAAATGTTGTAGGTAGAGTTGCATTGTATTGCAAACTACGCACACTTTTGACCAAAAGTATTAGGGTGAAGATACTCTAGACATAATGTTGAAGTGTGTACAGCCGCGACACTGACTTGCAAATCTCATTTTTCTATCGCTTAGTGTCTGTCGGCAGTAGAGTCGAGTGTCAGTGTTTAGCTCAATCTATGGATTAGTGAAAGGCATAACGGGACAATTAGTATTATGTTTATCGCATAGTAAGCCATATCAGAGGCCATCGGGCGGCCTGTAAACTCCGACACCAGAGTTGGCTACTAGCTCAAATGACCGAACGAAGCAACCATTTTAACCGACTTCAAAAAAAGGAGGAAGTTCTGAATTCGATTGTATTTTTTTTTACTAAAAAAATATAAATAAATGATCTACACATAACATTATGTCCTTTTTCTTGTCTCCTGTATTACAAACACATGGTATGGTTCCCCTAGACTTATGACTAATGTGCTCAATTAACTCAGCGGCATCGGGTCGCGAGGGTCTGGCCGGTGTTTGCTTTTTCACCTAAGTACTTGGATTATATACAAATATTTGCTGGGCAATGCCAAGGGCCCGTTTCCTACCCTCCGAAGGGTCAACGGAACAATTTGGTGGCATAGTCTGTGTTGTTATGCTGATAAAGTTCGTTTAGATAGTATCCGTGTGTTTTTACACTACGCTCTATTTATCCAATACTAAGATAAGTATGTTATTAGTATTGAATTTAGCACCTTTCCCCGTGTTGCTACATACTTTGGTGGCTTTGGTATACTTTGGTACAATCTTTCGATAATTATGTTTTGTATACGTAAGAATTTATTATGAGGTCGGTTGGAACATCAATTATATTGTCCATTTATGTCAACAATTATTTTCTAAAAATAATTTCCATCAAGTAAATTATTGTAAACATAAAATAGACAATTGAAGTTTCAAACTAACTCATTATACATTATTACGTATACAAAACATATTTAATATTACCTACTATATAAGTAAATAATGTTCATCAAAGAAATAATTTTCAGAAAATCATTGTGGGATATTACTACATATAACCTAAAAAAAAACCTTTTTCTCAACACCTTGTTGGCGATATTTCTATTAAATTGTTTGAATCGAAACACTCGAGGCGGTGTGTATCTCGCCTCGGCTCGGGTCCTATAAATACTGTAACTACAGAAAGTGCCGTTTAAAACTACTCCGTGCAGCCGAAGAGCTTACTTCCGCGCGCTCCAGTGGCTATAATAAATACAGGCCGAGATTTAGCTCGTTTCTTTTTTAATATAGACGTTTGCTTTGCACAGATTTAAAAATAAACAAGCATGCATTAAACACGATACCTACGCTTAACTTCCAAAAAATTCAATTGAGGTGTGTACAACGAAGATATTAAAAATAATGTGCTATTGGCTATTAAGACTTCAGGGCTGCTGAATCTTAGACAAGTGTTTTTGGAATTATTGTCCTTTTGTCCAAATGCAACAAGAAAACACTTGTGGACCGATTTTCACTGAGTTTCTATGAAACAATTGGTCACAATTAAAATATATTTTACATCATCACGCACGCTGTGACTCGCGGGCGGAGCCGCGGACAAAGAATAAAGAAATCAAACGATTTTTGGCGTGCACGCAAAAAGTTTCGCGGTTCTATAAAGGTTTTTGCCCACATTTAGCTTCGCCAATATTAACGGCAAATCGTCGACATTAACTATTAAGAACGGAGAAAAACCCAGTAAGGATCATAACGGGCTAGCAATAACTGGGCGAGTTCTGGAAACCGCTTTGAAACTTTGACCATAACGGAGCCTTCCGCGAGTAAAGTGATATTGTCCTAAGTTACCAGTACCACATGCACACGCAATATTTAGAGGATTATGCACTCTACGTATAATAGAATAATGTAGGTATGAGCCAACACAATATATTTTTAACACATCAAATTGAGGCAAAGAATTAACATACTGTGCCTCATGTAATATATATATATATCAGTATATACCTATAATATATAGGTAGGTTTGCATCACAGTCCAAATCGCCGAAGTACGAATAAAAACATTACCCTATTTGCACAAGAATCCCAGTTAAATCACATACCTTCTGAACTACGTATTTGTCTAGTGTCCCAACCTAGGTGCCTCAAAACGATTGCATTTTCTAATGTAACTTTAAGTACTCTAAACGAGCCGTCGTCTGCAAAGTTACGTAACTTTAACAACTTACAAGGGTGGCTACGGTTGTATAAGTGAATTTTTGCACCAAGTTTCGCAATTCTATTTACTTAATAACTTGGAGATCTTTTGTTCGGTGGCTATGAAAAATTACGTGTTTAGATGTAGGACGAGACCTAACATGAACTGCAAAGGCGTTGAGGCTTTATGCTCTGCTTAGTCATAGACAGTTATATTGCTTAGAAATATATACATTACCTATTCGGTCAGGCTTTTTTGTCTTACTTTCGATACTAAGTATTCCAATACCGGTCGAGTGAAATGTATGGAACTATTTTGTCCCTTGATTAGTTTTTGATGCTATCAAAACACGCACTTAGCCCCGTAGCGCAGGTATTTTAAGCACGACTTTGAATTTGAACTAGTAAATTCCACAAATGGCTCTACCCTTACAGTTCAAGTTTTAAAAGCATTGTTCAGAACAAAACATAAGAAGGTTATCATCACTACGTAATATAGAGTCCAACAAAAGCTTTATAACAAACAACACATTACAAATAAGATGCCCATTACTAAGCAACGGGCCATGTAAATGAAGGTTATGCAGGCACCACCTAAAATATCAGAGCAATTTGACAACGCAACCCGTTTCACAGAAACGTTCCACAATGGCGTACGAGTGAAATGTTGCCAATAAAAAAGGTCAAACGGATAGCCTGGGGCTCGGTTTTCAATATCTCACGGCAGTCGGCAGGTGGAGGACGAAGGGGGGGGGGGGGGTACCTGTCGGATACATCCTCATTTTGTCTGTCAATCGCATGTTCCTTTGGGCGAGAATCAAATACAATGCCAAGGCCATATAAAGACAAAAGGCGGTTCATATGGCTGCGAACATTGTACGATATCGAGGTATACCAAAGTTAGGAATAAATAGCAAGAAATAATGTGGTAATAGCGGTTGATTTACGGTTCACCGGGTATTGAGTTTGTAAAGGCATAACGTGGGATTAGGTTTGCATTAACTTAGTTTATATATTCTAATTTTGATTTCTTATATTAACGCGAATACTACACATTGAAATATAACTAATCTTACGGATTTTCTTGAATTTAGTTTTCTGTACGATGGCTTAGGTGACGACTTTGTTGGGGGTAGAATTTCCATGTGAGGCACACTCAGATATATTTCTTGCAACATTTGAAAACAAATTTAGTAGGAGATGCCAAATTCCAGACTTATGGCCTTAAAGTCTTTGAATGACTGATTAAGGCCAATGGACGGACATGGCGAAACTATAAGTTTAACTACGAGACCCTAAAAATATTCAAAAATACTAGTAGCACGTAATATAATAATAATTCCAGCCCTATTTGTTTAATGTCCCACTGCTGGGCACGGGCCTCCCCTCAATGCGAGGGGGGATTAGGCCATAGTCCACCACGCTGGGCCAGTGCGGGTTGGCGGACTTCACACATCTTTCGAGGGGTTCGCTCAGATATGCAGGTTTCCTCCTTCCTCCTGGTAGCACGTAAGTATTACAGTAAAAAAAGCGCATTTCCAAGTCCCCTAACACACAGATAAATTTGCTATAGAAATCTAATGAAGCCAAGGGTAGATTAATGCTCGGCAGTATTTAACTTTATGCATATGACTATAACCGCAATAACCATTCATTGGAAATCGAAAAGTCCACTTCAGAGGCAGATAACGTGTCTACTGCAGTCGATCCGCCAGCCATTTGTTGCAGTCAGCGTTTCTAAGTTAGAACTATATTAAAGACTCAAATAATTTAAATTCTACCTTGTTTTGTAGTTACTGGCATCTATTTTATTAAGTTTAGATAACAGTTAGATATATTAAATAGTGAAACATTTTCATGAAACGCATTCTTCAACAACGAAAAAAAGGAGGAGATTTTTAATTTTAAACGTATATTTTTATGTATAACCTATGATCCGATTTTATTGATTCTTTGCCTCAAGCTGGTTTCATTTCAATTACATCTAGATTGATTCAGTAGTTACCACAAAGCTTGTCTCCGATTTTTTTTAAATAAAAAAAACTTTCTTAAAAGAAATACCGGTCCCAAAAATCGGTAATGAAAAAAAATCCAGTAAGCTAAAAATCGAATATGTTATGAATTTTGAGTCGGTACCAAAAATACTTTCCCAGCATATAGCACTCACGGGTATTGCAATTTATTAAAAACAGATGTTAATTTAATATGCTATATGTGCATCATTCATTTCATTAGCGTTTGGAAATGTGATACGAAAGATACGTTTAAAATTAATGTCCCTATGTCGGCACCACCCTTTATATTAGTTGCAAATCTCTTGATGCCGATCCATCTCGTTGACTCACTAACTAACCAACGAGCATGTATATGCTGTGCAACAACCGCCTAACTTGATTTCTAGACGAAACTATAGACAGTTGGAAACATCTCGGATGTTCGGCCCGATTTGTGCAGACTGTCGGCGGCTGATGATTCAGTTTGACGTATTGTTCGCCGCAATCCATACCTATTTCGTGAGCATCAGGTACATCGAGACCCACTCGACAGAATAGCCTCTCCTACGGACTGCCGCATCTGTAGCAATCCATACATTCCTCACAAATGGTTTCGGCGATCGCCCACCGCACTTTCAACACACTATTGATATCCCTAACCTTCTCTTTAAGAATACAATAATACGCAACCCTAAAGCGGTATCATTAGAGACGAAAATGTTACGATTGTGATGTAACGTAAAGAGAAGACGGTTAAAAAAGCAGAAAGGTCTCTATGGAATAAATATAGATAGCTATCTAAGCGCATAGGAAACCCCTCTTTACACATATGAATAACACCCTCGTTTACCTGCAAAACGATATTGAAAATCGGGCGAGGCGGTCCGTTCTACCTTTTTTTTTTATTATTGGAGCGTTTCACTTGTTCCGCATTGTTGACTTCCGCGTGGACTCATTTTTAGTTCTCCTAAAATTGAATGACGTATTTATCGAAGTGAATTTTTATGAAAATATTATATTTTGTTATACAGACGCTCGTTATGAACGCTGGTTGGGGGCCGGCGTTTTTGTGTGAAGTAACAAAAAGGACGCGCCGCGGTATAATTTATTTGTATGCCATTGATTCTCTTTGCCTTTTTACTCGTATGAATGCCGTGTTTAATTCAAATAACCTTAATTTGATTAGGATTACGAGGTAGCTTTTGTAAGGAAAGAACTATGAAAGCTAGGGCCGCGCTTAGTCGGTCCGTATTCTGTATATATAAAAGAAGTAGGTGTTCGAGGGCGAATATCCATGAGCGAGTGAAATTCTTTCTGTAATACGTAAAAGGTAAGGCATTTTCTAATAAACACAGGTTTGCCTTTCTCTTTCTACGGAAAATACAAAATATCTAGAGATTTTGTATAAAACTTATCAATACTCAGCTTGTAATATAGATTAGGTAAATATTTTGTATAAAACTTACCAATACTCAGCTTGTAATATAGATTAGGTAAATATTTTGTATAAAACTTACCAATACTCAGCTTGTAATATAGATTAGGTAAATATTTTGTATAAAACTTACCAATACTCAGCTTGTAATATAGATTAGGTAAATATTTTGTATAAAACTTACCAATACTCAGCTTGTAATATAGATTAGGTAAATATTTTGTATAAAACTTATCAATACTCAGCTTGTAATATAGATTAGGTAAATATTTTGTATAAAACTTACCAATACTCAGCTTGTAATATAGATTAGGTAAATATTTTGTATAAAACTTACCAATACTCAGCTTGTAATATAGATTAGGTAAATATTAAGACATTTTATTAAGAAGATATTTTAATAAAAGTACTCGTAAAATCGAATTAATATTCTAGCCTTTGATCGTTTTCTTTGATTCCAGCTAATATACCATGCACAAAGAAGGCGAAGGCATAACCTTTCATGGTCAAGAAATTGGCTCGCGTGGATTGGCTATTACAGACAGACGACAGAGAGGCAGGCATACGTCGATGGACCTCGTCGAGCCGAGCTAAACATAATTTGCACAGAACGAGTGCGGTAGGTGGTAGTAATTGCGCCGGCTCAGTCGAGTGCGACATCAGTAATTGCTCGGCGGGGGACACTGACAGTCGCCTGATGAATGGAGCCAGTAGGAAATCCACTACGCGGAAAAACTCTAGACATTTCTGCAAATTAAAACCGTAGCACGGCCCTGATCTTGTTATCTATCTAGACGTCGTTTGTTGCAGCTTCTTTATTTCGTATTAAATTGAGTTCAGGACTTGAATTGTTAACTTCAAAATTAAGAGGTAGGTATTTTAATGTTTCGAAAGCCGTTATCTATCCCCGATGCCGATACATTAACGAACGATATCTTATGGCTTAACCGCGCCGAGGGTCCGTCAGTACATAATAATTTATCGCTGGCCTGCCTTATATGGACGTGTTACTTTAGCGTTTTAAGTATTTATGGTACGTATGTATGGTTAGGCGGGTTACAAAAGGGTTCAAGCTCGATTTAGTTGCTAATGCACGGTTATCCTGATAAAGGATAAAGCTTTGATGATTGACGGGCAAGTCATCTATTCCAAAGAATAATATGCTTGGCGGAAATGCTTTTTTTTAAAGGGTCGCGTGTTGATTTGGCGTTATGAAGACTGCTTGACCTACACAATAACACACCTAAAACACCACCGCATACGAGTACAATACCAATAAAAATAACAGTATAACAACATTTATATGTATGTAGAGATTTTACAAAGCAAATAGAATATTTTTTAGTCATCTTTACAGAGATTCGATTTTCCTTTTACATTTCTTTCCGAAGTCGCGTATCCCAGACATTTCAATTTGATTCTTGTCGCCAGCAGACCGCGTGACATTAATAGCTTCAAGTGGTAAAGCAACACCGTGTTCGCGTCAATTGACGACTATTGACTGACGAGTTAGCTCGGCACCGTGGAATACTAGTTTTAGCCGTTTTTCGTTAATATATCTTTGAAATTGTCTTGTATTCGTAGCAGTTATTGAATGCATTCGCGGAACTTAACATACGTACTCATCCCTATGTGTATTAAAATGTAAATGTACAAAAAATAATGCTCAACACAGATATCTCAGAAATTATTGTAATTTATTTTTAATATCTTGTGAAACGCCCAATGTCTCACATGCAACGAACATGTGCAATGTTTTAAACCTTTCAAAGAAATACCGGATTTGGCAGGAAGCAGATAAATTCTTCAAAGGACATTGGCTTTTATAGCACGAAATATATGGCTCCCTTGGGACAAATTAAAATCTTTTCACGCGAGGGAGGCCTCGGGCGAAATCTAATCCTAGCATCATAAAATCCATATTATGTTTGTTATTTAATCACACATGGTAGCGCTTAAGGATATGGCCGCGTATTACAGTGGTTTCTGCTGGCCTGACATTCGCGGCATAGCTCTGTTTTTTGTTTAAATTAGGTGTATAGGTTGATAACATTTATAGGATAGATTAATAATACATATGTTTCTATGATAAGAATCAAGATTAGATCGCTTAACAACCTGAACTCTTATTAAAATTGCTTTTAATAAATTATAGTTTCCAATATTGATAGTTACCAATTCCACACAAAATAAGATCAAAGCACGAAAAGAAGCCCCTAGTAAAAAGGCACGTTCATTGTTAGCAAATAATAAAAAAAGTTTTATTCCGGTACCTTATTGAAAACGAGAACGGAATTAAATAATGAACGTGTAACAGTTGGGGGATACGTATTATTATCATGTTCCTTTTGGAGTTTTATCAGACATTTATTTCTATTTGTGAGTGTTTTGGTATTTTATTGATTTTCGAAATGGATTCTTGAACAATGTTGACTAGGTAGATTTTGAGGCAGTTTCACCGCAATATGAGCCAATTATATCCAACACGCACTGTGTAACGAACTACTATAAATTCCACCACTATGAAAGGGTCGTAAAAAATTGGGAGGTCTTATATTAGAGTCATGTATTCTGATTACCGTTGACTCTCCCTCCTCTCCATAAACTACTTAATGAAAGTTTTACGTTTTTGTTTGTAGAGCAAATTGTTTAACTTGCACGCCCACACCAAAATCAGAACGGGCCATTAATGTATCTTCATAAACATCGCCAACACTTTTTAAGTTTTTATTAATGTTTTCATACGTTCCTAAATCAAAATAGAAGTAACCTACATAGCGCACGTAATCTACATGCGATTCGATTTTACAATTTTCTGTTTGAGTCAGTAGTTTCATCCTAAGATGAAGTTCATCTTAAATCCATGTTTAGAACCTTACTTTGGAATAGAATTGGAATTGGGACCAAGGATTCACTAATGTGAATTCTTGTTTTTCCTTATTAAGGATGTCTTTAAGTTCACGTGGGCCTCACTCCAGACAAATCCCGAGGGAGGCCGCAGTGTATCTTCCAACAACAAAGAGGGACTTTTTAAATGGAGACGTATATATCTCGTTGGTGTTATCATCTTTTATTTAAAAGGAGTCTGTTTTAAAATTAATAGTTGCAGTGGAGGTCTTCTCCCGTAGGATTTAGGCCGGATTGAGGTAACATGTTACGTATGAGAAGATTGTTTGAATCTAGTTTTTTGTATTCATGCACGAGTGTTTGTATGTATGACTTCCATTGGCGTGGGTGTGAAGGCTAAAACCACAAATCTTGTATGTCTAGAATGAAAGGCTACACAATAGGTTGGAAAATCTGAATGATTTTATTATATTGTTGACCTACTCTTATTTTATACATATACTAGCTGCGCCCCGCGGTGATACCCGGTGATAAAATGTAGCCTATGTGCTATTCCAGACTATAATCTATCTCCGTGCCAAATTTCATCCAGATCCGTTCAGCCGTTCTGACGTGATTGAGTAACAAACATCCACCATCCAAACTTTCACATTTATAATATTAGTGTGATATATTTTAAATGATTAAATAAGGACCACAAAAGAGTTCACAATATTAATATTAATAAAATGGAGTGGATAGTTTTACATGACGCAAGTATTTATTGTGATCCCAGCAATGATGGTCACAATAAATACTTTTTTATATTAATAAAAAACATAATCGTTGTGCCTGTATAGTTCCCCATTAAAAGATTATGTATGTTGTAGGTACCTACACATGTACGGAATATACTCTTAAATGATCAATGATGCGGTTGTATTATCCACATCGTAACAAGTTATCGTGCAACATGGACGGCAGCTCGCTGGCTTTGTGGTTTTTATTCGTTGCTCTTAATTGCGCCTTGGTGAGAATTTAATTATTTCTAATATGCCTAACGAAATAGTGTCAAATATTTTAGGCGGTTAACAAGTACCTAGTATAAGTATCACTCTACCCTATAGCAACAACATGTGTTAATAGTGCTTGTATTTTTGCATATACTTACATATTAAAGAAGGTTGCATTCGATTGTCAATAATTATAATTATATAGCAGGTATATATTTTATGAAAAATGTGATGTATACAATCTATAAAAAGACTTCTTAATATATTGATCAAAATATATGTAAGACCTTATACAACTTCTATTTGTATAACAACTGCATTTTTAGCTGATTAAGCAATTTAATCCGCCTTGCTCTGAACTATACTTTACAGTTAAGATTGTGGGCTCAATCCTCTTGGAGCGATATTTTGAAGGCCAGGGTCGTCAGCTCAGTAATAAAGAATATTGCATGTAATACAACCATGGTTGTCCGATAGCATTGACTACATGAAAACGAACTCTATTACGATACACATACGGCTGGTTAATTACCAGTAAAAGTAGTATAAAACCAAACATACGAAAGTATTGTGGGGGAAGCGGTGCGGCGGCGGCCAGGTGAAGTCTGCTTTCGGGCCATTGTTTGCGACTGTGCTTTGCTAAGAACTTAATCACGTTTCCACGTTTTTGTTATCCGACGCACACACTGTATACCTGTGTTAGTTATTTAATAAGTGTGTTATAAAATTTGTTTTCACAAAAAAATATGTAGAGTGTAAGGCATGAGTCGGATTGGTAACGGTCTCTCGAACAGAACATAAGCTGCGAGTAAAGTTGGATTTCCTTATACTAAGTTTTGTACTTACTCTACATAATATATAACCTTCAAAAGTAACTATATAGGATGAGTCGGAAAGGGGAATACTAAGCCTTGAGCCTGTGATTCTTTTGCGCATCATTATGTGAAGTCAGAATTTTAGTATCATAGAGTACATTTTAGTACCTTTGTTTAGCAAATAAAAACTTACCTCTGACTAATTAGGTAATCCCACTAATATTATGAATGTAAAAGTTTGGATGGATGGATGTTTGTTACTCAATCACGCCAGAACGGCTGAACGGATCTGGATGAAATTTGGCACAGAGATAGATTATAGTCTGGAATAGCACATAGGCTACTTTTTATCCCGGTAAAATGTATGGTTCCCGTGGGTCCTATTTAATCGCGGTTAACACCGCGGGGTACAGGTAGTACTCTATATTATACTCAAATAGTAATATAATTAGGTTAAAATGTTGCTCAGATTGTGTAACAATAATTTTCACACAAACTGTCCTTGACATTTCATACAATGTCCACCCACAGGTTTCGTTCGTGGGCATAACAGACCAGATGTTAAAGTTTTATCTATAGTGTGTCATTCATATTGATAAGAAGTTCATTATGTTAGTGAGAAGAGGATATGTTATTATAGATTGAGTTTTTGCATCAAACACATTTTACAGTTTGCCCATTGCGACTAATAATTAATGTAATCTACGAATTTTTTTTAAATAAGGTAATTTTGCTAATTCCACTCCAGTGCAGCCATTAATTTAAATTAAATACCTTATAAGTACATGAGTACCTACTATGCTCGAATGGCGTCGGACCCAGACGACCTTAGAATTTCGCCTCGTGTCCCGCTGGACCGTGGAGCCGTTAGAAATGACTTCAAGGTGCCAAGAGCGGGCAACTTTTGTTAGAATATTAAATTATTACTTATGCAGTGCCCATTTGGCCCTCTACAATAGTTTGGGCATTGAGTAGTATACCTACTATGAAAAAAATTGCTGAACGTCAGGTGCAAGATAATTCGTAAGCGAAATGTGTAGTTTATAGTTAACTGGCAGGAGCACCCACCCTTCTATCCTTATATCTTTTATAAATAGTGAAATTAATATATATAAACTAATCAATAATCAATTTTCATTTCAATTTAGAGTGCTGTTACATTGTTGTTATTTGTGATATATCTGACCAAGTGCTATCTATCTTATATACTTACTTAATTCTAAGTATACCTTTTCATGACCCTCAGTCAAACTTTCAAACACACTTTCGTAATAAAAAAATACAGCCAAGGTTAATGTCTTTATACAGGTGGATAGCGCAGGTGTATTTACTTATAAGTTGAACGATGGGAACGAGATTCCAGCCGTCGCACTCGGAACTAGCTTGGGACATTATTCTGATGTAAGTTTAAAAAAAACTTACAGCATTCTCATTTCGAGAGGTGCATGCTCTTCGTAAAAAAGAGTAATAATTAGTTTGCCCGTATGTCATTACTTCCTAGAACTTGATCCATATTAGCCACATTATCGGATAGTGCAATAATATAGTACCTTGTTTTTTTTTCACAATCAACAGTTTATACCTGACCAGGAAAATTATTTGTTCAAAAATCCAATGATGCATTTTTATTTTTATCAAAAATCTGTCTTGAGTGACTTTCAAGCATTTTCGATATTCCCTATAGTTTCGGATTTGACCATCCAAGCACTCTTGAAAAAGCCAGCCTGTATAAAAATGATTATCATGCTACGATATTACATGCTCAGAAATTCTGTCTCACAGCGAATACCAAAAACTATAAGTGCAATATATATAACGTTTGCATGTTAGTACTGATGTAGACACGACGGCTGCATGTTGCTATGTTCCTACAGGGTACAAGGGTGCTGCCAGCGAATATGTCTTTGGCGCGGGCGGTACAATGGGCGTTGGAGGCTGGCTACAGGCACATAGACACTGCCGCTCTCTATCGCGTCGAGAACGAGGTGGGCATCGGCGTACAAAACTTCCTGACGGGAAACTCTGCTAACAGACGGGACGTGTATGTTACCACTAAAGTGAGTTTTATATTGAAAGGTACCTCTCGATGTTGTTGGGGTCCCACAATATTTATACTTGCCTACTATCCCACTTCCCACTATATAATCTATACTAATATTATAAATGTGAAAGTTTGGATGGATGGATGGATGTTTGTTACTCAATCACACCAGAACGGTTGAACGGATCTAGATGAAATTTGGCACAGAGATAGATTATAGTCTGGAATAGCACATAGGCTACTTTTTGTCCCGGTAAAAATTGTGGTTCCCGTGGGATAGATTTGTTTTAATTTTTCATAGAGAAAAAGATCGACATGATTTTTCGCATAGGTATAGGCTTAGGGGTCAGAAAATTACATAGGCTAATTTTTATACCGCGGGGCGCAGCTAGTGTTTTATAAATAGTATACTAAGCCTTGTTACTACGTGACTGGTAAATTACAAATTCGGAAAAAAAAAATTTCAAAGAAATTACTTCTGAGAATAACTTAGCAAGATTCAAAGCGAACAAACTTGTCACGAACATTTCGCTTGTACCCAATTCATTTATATTCCGTTGCTATTCAAATTAATAATCCCACCTAGGTACTACTAATACATAAATATTTATTATAATGTTTCGATGGAAAGTAATTTGTTTGGCAATCGTGTAACAAACGAATCAAATAGTATGCACAGACTTGTTAGAATAATCAGACAACAAACGGCGTACGCTAAAAGTGGAGCCTAAAAAAACTCAGGTCTACCATTTAAACAACATGCTAGACCAGAGTATTTTAGGCGATTACGAGAGGCCTTTGGTCATTGATGTTAAATTAAAAAGCAGTCATTCCATAAACAAATCTTAAGTCAACCTTACCGGCGGCGGGAATCGAACTACATAGATACTTCATAGTCGTCAAGTTAAATATTATAATCCCGTTCGACTGTGCCATGTAAATACATATTAAAGTTTGTTTATAGTTGTGGAATGATGCCCACGAACCAGATGAAGTGATACCAGCTCTGCTGAAGTCCTTAGAGCAGCTACAATTGGGCTACACTGACCTATATTTGATGCATTATCCTATGGCTTATAAGGTAAGACGACAGGGCGAGTCGCATTCAATCAATGTTCAGTAAAAAAGGCACCGTCGATGTTGTGACGCTATTTAGAGCAAGTTATTTTGACACTAATATATTATAGCATCAATGATTTGCATAACTTATAATAACAGCTAGGCATGTTTAGACCGTTGCGCGGCCTGTAAATTGACAAATCACCGTGCTCGCCTGATCCTGGCTAGCGAGTTTGTACGGCGGTCTGGATTTGCCTAGTCAAAATATAGTAATAATTATTTTTATTGGCATCGGACAGACTAAGACAATTACCAACGTGAGTTCAAAAACATCTCTGGTAACCTTATCGATTTAATGTTTTAGAGTTCACTGTCGTTGTTAACTTATTAATGCTTGTTACTAACTACAAAAACGAATTCCATGTATGCTTCGCTTGCCACAACGAGAACAGTCCCTTGGAACGCATTAAACTTCACAAGAATCCATTTGAGTGTTTCTTAAACAAAATATTAACACAGACCTCCGTGAGTAGTTATGTAAAACCATTTAAATAATAATGAGCTGTGTATTTTACTCGTCCAAAATGTAACTCCGTGCTTAGGGTCTAGATTAAACTGGGATTGAGCTGTATAAAGGGTTTATAAGGGTTTTTGCTTTGACTTTACGAGTTTATTAATCGTTAACATTTTGAGTGAAAGGATTTTCGATGTGTGAGTTAACATAACCTAACCATTGTAGGGTTTCGTGTTTACAGAACTTTCATCTCGATTTGTGGCGAGTATGCAGAACGCTTGAACTAGCAGCAGCAGTAGCAGTTTAATTTTATTATTGATAAATAATCATTAGCGATTTAATTTATGATCAGATTTATCACAGCAAGCATCATATCATTTAAAAGCAAAATTAAAAAAAATAAACTTACGTTTTATGTTAAAAATATCTAGCTACTGTCCCATAAGATCTATTCTGTCGAAAATAGTTTCAGCTCAAGAGCTGAATCTACTTGTATTATTAAGCACGCTCCAAGCAAGATCGTGTTATCTGTACGGCGAGAGCGTTGCAATATTTTAGAATACGCTTCAGAAAATTATTGCCAGTTCGTGGAATAAATATTAAAAAAGTACATTTTTGAAGTAGTACTATGTTTTTTCTACTCTCTCATAGTTATAAACATAATAAATCCTTGATCCAACGTTATTGTGATCAAATATGTATCTCTCTCTTCGGTCGTTCCCTCATGACTGAGGATCGTGATCATCACGGCAGTTCTTTGGATTGGAAGAACTGTCTCCATCGGCTCCGGTCTGTGGCCATCTTCACCGCGGCGTAGAAGCGGGACGTTGGTGTATCTTTAAGTTGGTCAGACCACCTGGTCGGGGACCGGCCTCGTGAACGTTTCCCTTCCACGTTTCCCACCACAATGAGCTTTTCTAAGCTGCTCGCGCCACGTCTAGCGATGTGACCAAAATAGCTCAGTATACGATGATGACATAAGGTAGACAATCGGTCTTTATATCAAATATGTATGAGTAAGTTTAATTATGTTTGCTATTGCTGAAAGTAATTTTCAATTATACCTTCATTTTAGCAAGACGGCAACATAAGTCTGACGGACTATCTGACCACATGGGAAGGATTGGAGGATGCAAAGACATTTAACTTGACGAGATCCATCGGCGTGTCAAACTTCAACCTGACACAGATGAAGCGGCTTTGGGATAACTCCAGAATAAAACCTGCGGTCTTGCAAATAGAAGTAAGCTCTTAATTGTTTACTGAGACGACTATAGGGGCTATACTAGGACCTTATTATGAGTTTTGAATGTATTCAAATACCGATCCTATGATTGACTATTAGCAGTAAAGTTGTAAGAGTCCGCTAAGAGCGATGCTGTTAAATACTCGATTCGATTACTAAATCATGATGCTGTTAAACTCGTACTAAGCCCCTTCCAGCGGCATATTGAATCAGGAACTAGGCTAAGATATTGAGTTTTGGATAGTCGGTATCTGCAAATAGTAGCAGTAGTTTCTGGGTATTTTACTCAAGTATGAATGTATCCCCACCTTCTGGAGGTATAGTATCGTATAGTAGGAAATTCGAATTTTAACATTATGCATACATGTTGGGGCTGCCAATATGAAAAGGATATATGTAACACTGCACGGGTTATGATAATCGGTCGGAGCCTGGCGTCTCATCTCCATCCATACCTTATACAATATTCACACAAAAATAACGCTTTTAAAACTTGAGTCGTGCAAATATTTAGTAATTCCGGAATTTTTAGTCATAAAACTCCGCCTAGGCTAAAGTACCACCACAAACTTATGAAATAAGATCTCAAGGTCCGCCTCTAATTTACATTTCAGCTATTCAAATTAGACGCTTTACATCCATATTTTTCTCAGAAGGAATTACTTTTGTAACTTCTTAAAAGGCGACGTGGCTATGATAACGTTTTTTTTTTCAGGTTCTCGCAGTCAGATAGAATTGGGTATCAGATAGGTACACTAAATTGATATTCGTGGCAAAAGATTTATTTTTTTGATGCTTGAAACTTTGTTTTTAATTTCTCCGGTCTGGTCCGGTAATTATTCGTTATTCGGCTTAGTTTTATATGCTCGTTAATCGGCCGAATATTCGTTTGATATGGCGAATATTACTCGAACATTAGTTCTATGTATATATATTTAAAAGGCTTTATCGTCGTGTTAGCGTCGCGACGCAAAATTTTGGCTGAATTCAGAATTTCTCAATCTTATTTTTATCTATTTCAATATTCTAAAATCACAATAAGAACTCTTAGAATGCTTTAGATTAATTTTTGCCAGTGTTATTTAACATATTAATTCTGGTATGCCAAGTATTTTTTTATGAATTAACATTTTCTTATCTTGTTGAGTTTATTTTAAGCTAGCTTCTACCTACGGCTTCGTTCACGAACTTTCTAGATGAAAAGTAACCTAGATGAAGTAGGGGGCCAAACAACTATACACATGTGAATTGTAATAGTAACATATGTCGGCAGCCTTTTTAGGGGGGCCACCTAATGAGCGGCGAGTCGCCACCTGCCAATAGTAATTTGATAAAGGCTGATTATGGCAGGTGTGCGCAACCCTTCCCATAGTCCTATCTCATGTCCATCCAAACCTCAATCAATGGTCCCAATTATCTTTCCATATTCCTATAATAATTCCTCCGCCTGCTGAGGTCAATTCGCTGTTTATGCTATCATTTTCAGCAGTTGACTCCAGAAGGTGGCTAACATAACATTAAAATGCTCAAAAAGGGCCTTTACGTGTTGGACCCCTTGTCCCCACCGCCCTTGCCCGAGTGGTGTGAGACATATATCGTAGTCTTGACTTATTATCACAGTCATAGCAATGGTTAAGGTTTATTCCTGACGAAAATAATTCCCTAATCCTTCAGGTAAATCCAACAATAACACAAGATGAGCTGACCAACTGGTGTCGTGAACACAGTGTAGTTGTGATGGCCTATAGTCCGTTTGGAGCTGTTCTTGGTCGCAAGAAAGAAGCGCCTCCACCCCGCGCTGACCATCCAGTATTACAGGATCTAGCCAACAAGTACAATAAGACTGTACCGCAGATATTGCTTCGTTATCTGGTGAGTGTCAAAAACTATATATCAGCATAGAAGTGCATTAATAAAGACGTAGCTAGGTTTCTTATGCTCGGACATGGCACCACAAAAGGGCTGCGCAGTGCACCTGCTACTCAGTCTAATTATTTTAGCTGCATCAATACGACGCAGCGCAACATATATATGTCTAGCTTTTGCTCTTGCTAATTGTCACGCTATCTCGTTTACACTGCCATTGTATCATTTAGTGTGTGCAACCAAAGAACGTTATATTATTAAGTTCACGTGTGTGCGACAGTTGATACATCAAATATAAAGCTTTAGTATTAGCATTTTATATATCTATCGGTCTTGAATGCACCAAGGCGTAAGAGCTTTGCAGTCTTTACTCTAAAACTCAGCGAGAATCTCACTACACATTGCATTAATACTTCTATACTACTAATGTGAGATAAGCACACTAGTTTACTCTTTTAAAAGAAATTTAAATAAATATCGTAAAACAAATGTTAAATTACTCAGAACTTTAAAGTGCCTAACCTTGATGTCTTCCCTTCTAGCGAGCTAAATCCCTTCACCGCCCCTTTACCTTTGACGAGGTGACAGACCCAAATACGTGTCAACATCAGTTAAAACTTGTTTAATTTAAACCCTAAAGTTGCGTTCACGAACCCAATTCGCTTTGATTGCGTTCCTAAGTGGAAAATCGCTTATATTTATTCAGCAATCCGTGTGGAAGGGTGTTACAAAAGTGACATCTGTTTATTTAAACACTTTCGCTAACTATAGGGTGTTTCAAGGACTTAACATGACCACTTAGTGTGTGTTCCTTAGATTTAAGTGGTTTCAAGTTTTTGAGTGGCAAGTAAATAAATAATATGTCCTTTCCGTTAGGCTCAGTACCTAGCTAGGTTCTGTATTCAATGACATTTGAAAATAGTCCCTAGGCGTTACGTAAAAGGGGGTATTATGCCGTTCGGCTGCAACATGTATTTTTAATATGGGACTAGGCCCGCCACACACTTTCACAACTGCTACTCCTGTAAGCCAGGATCTACAGTCCTATGATGACACTGAGTTTTGACCCTCGGCGAGTCCCGGGATAAAGTTAATTGTCTTGGAACTCACTCGAATTTAATCGAAACATAAAATAGGAGGAGTTAGAAGAAAATTATCCACTTCCCTCCATTGCAAAGCGGGAGACAAAAAAGATCTGGTCTCTGCAACATGTATGCTAAAACAATCAATCTAATAAGATTATTTCACCTCGACCAATCTCTATAATACGCATGTTCTTTGTGCTAGCAATACCCACATCACCAGTAATATGATCTTTCTATGATCTCCATGGTAAGGTGAACAACCTGCCTTCTGTTTTAATCAAGTCAGCCGAGCACTTTGCATTCAATTCAAATACAGAATGTTGGTATTATAAATATCGAGATTCACTCGGCTTTATATATAGAGATTCAATAAAGGCAACAGAATTCGACTGCGGCATTGTGGTAGACGTGACTGTCTCCAGTCGGATTAAATATTCAAGCAAAGCAACCATGTTCAAGAAAACTAAATACAGAACAAGTCAGTTTGGAGTTTAATCACACTATAAATATAGTGACTCGTGTCACAGTATGTGAGGCGATTATTTATTCCAGAGTTTGAGTTAATATTTTAGTATTTCGTCTCGTGACCTCAATTAAATACGTACTATCACTCGGTGAAGTAAGTTTTCAGTACAAGGTGAATTCAAATCTCACAGAACAACGCTAGTTCCTTTCTTGTCTGCCACTAATTGTGTTGTTGGATTAGCGGGTTGATTACAGATCTTGGAATATTTACCAACAATTATGTCTGAAATTTTTATCAAACGTATTCTTAAGTATTTTTTTACGCCCCAAATCTGATTTCCTTTGTTTTCAGCTCGACCGAAATATGGTGGCAATACCGCGTTCTACAAACAAGGAGCGAATCCGTGAGAATATTAATATCCTGGACTTTAGTCTTACTCCTGCGGAGGTGGCAGAGCTATCGGCATTCAACAGCAACTATAGACTAAGAACACCAGCGAAATGGTACGCTCACCCGCACTTTCCATTTGAAAAGAAAAACCTTACTGAAGCGGATATAAAGTATATAATTGAACACAGTAAAGAAGATTAATCATATGGAATACGATTTCATTATTGAACACTATTCATGCTTGTTTACTAAATTAATTGTAATAAACAATACATCCTTACTTGCAATAGAAGAATATTATAAGGATGTATTTAACTCTGACAAAATGGTTATGAATGTAAGACAATCTATATGTACTCTACTGTTATTAAACCTACCTATACAAAGTAACATATCGATTTCAATATAACCCAGAGCAGCCGAATATTTCAATTGAGTAGCTACGGCAACCATTTGCAATTATTTTGTTCTGAAAGATTGGTAAATTCACACAAAAATGCTCCCCCCCTCTAATGAGATCCTGGATCCACCCCTGCGGCTACCCTCCTCGGCTACTGAATGTTGAAATACAATAAACATAATCATTACTTATTTTTTCCTCAAAATTATAAGTCGGCTCGAAATAGACTTCAAAATCGCTTTGAAATGTTCTTTATTTAAAATTCTTGAATAAGTAAGTCTTTTCCTTACGAGGAAAGCCACTTCCGCACCAAAAATTGACGACAATAATAATCTAATTTGAATTGCATAAAACGTTAATAACTTTTGTTCTTTTATATTACATATTTACATTAAATTTATGTAAAGTATTGGATATGAAAAATATTTTTTTATCATTGTTCTGCACAAAACAAAGACAGAGTATCTAATAGAGCATTCAGGTTTGATCGTTATGTGTATGGTACAATACTAATATTTATGCTACTTGATTGGCATTCATTCAATAATTATACTACTCATGAATCTTCTTGGTATTAATTGCATGATGGACAGAATATGTGAGAAGTAAACAAATATTATGCATAACAAAAGATTCAAGAAGAAAGGCACACTGCATATTTGCACTATGGCTCAAATATATTACTTATAAGTATTACATCTCAAACTTACCTATACTTGATACTGGCAAAATACCAAAAAATGGTGACACCATATATTTTTTTTAAATATGTAGAACATAAACTTATCGATCGTTAATTTTCCGATCAAATAATTTATAGGTTAAAATTATTTCCGCGTCGAGGAATCGGCTAATCTTTAAACTTTAAATTAACCGGGGAGCGCCAACGTTTCCAATAATTAAATAGCTACCTTATCTCATCTCAAAGGAGTTGTGTTAGCCTTTTTAATCTCCTTAGTATTATGTAATTGAATTCTTTTAACCGCTTGTATAAAGGAAATGCCGTCGCGTTCATACGGGCCTAGAGGCTTTGGGATCATCTAATTGATTTGTGTGCCGCCTTTGTTGCTACTTGCGAGATAATGTAAAGCCAATAAACTAATATTATTGTTGGCAGTTATGCGGATGCCATGTAATGTTATTAAGGTAATATGCACACAGTAAGTAAGCCTTTGATGTGACTGTGATGTGACCATGGAAAACTAAATTATGTCTCGCATATGGAAAAGAAGATTAACTTTATAGCTATCAACCTAGACATTGGATTATGGACACTTAAAAATGTGAGTATTATAAAAGATAGCTGCGTATACAGTGTGATTCAGAAAGGGTATTCTAAGCCTGAAACCTGCGTTTCTTTAACACATACGTAATAATTAAGTATGTAAAGAATGAATTTTGTAGTCGATTTAAAAATTTAAATGACAATTGTCATATCCTGAGCGTATTTTTGTTTTTTTAGTTGATTACAAATGCGCTTAGAAGCGCAGGCTTAGTATACCCTTACTGAATCACCGTGTATTTAAAATATATATATATAAATATCTTCAAGTTAATATTCTACAAAAATCTATTATCTATTTACAAAAGGAGACTTGCACAGAATCATCATCGCTTGGCTAACTACCCTTGGCGCACTAAGTGGAATATTGTCGAAGCGAATCAAATTGTGGTGTTCCAACAACCACTTATCGGTGTCACTATACAGGATGTTAGGGGATGATAACGAAAACTTGGATAAAGGTTACACTTAATACCTAAAATAAAATAATAGATATAATTTATGTCGAATGTCATGGGTTATAAATGTGGTCATTTTTGAGAGCGCAATGTATTGTAAACAACGTGATAACGACCTAACGCATCGCGCGATACCCGACGCGTGCGAGTATCGAGGGCGCTCAAGCGTATCGAGTTTTAATTTACATTGCAGGTTGAGGTCTTAATTAGTATTTTTTTTTAATTTATAATTACGTTGAGATATATTTTCATGCTAAAATCGGTTTAAAACATACTATAAAAATGCGTAAAATTCATGAAAAGATCGACGGAGAATTCCAACTTTTGGGGTTCAGAATCATGAGTTGAATCCATGGTATCGGTTTTCGTTAAAACCACTTACACAAGTGTACACACTTAAAGCCACTTACACAATTTATAGTGTGCGTATAGCTTTATCTATACAAATAAATAAAATAGGATTGTCTGTTTGTAATATTAAAATAACCGCTTTTACTAAGTGCATTTGGATGTATACACGTTACATATACCAAAACAACATTTTTTAAAATTTTTGTCTGTCTGTTTGTCTGTTTCGGCTAATCTCTGAAATGGCTGGACCGATTTTGACGGGACTTTCACTGGCAGATAGCTGATGAAACAAGGAGTGACTTAAGCTACTTTTATTTTAGAAAAACTTTTTTTTTAAATACCACGTGGACGAAGTCGCGGGTAACAGCTAGTAGTCTAATATAAATTGATGACGGAACAAATTACATTCATGTCCTAAGGCACGTTACTTGTCGTGAAGCAATCGCTCTGCTTGTGTAAGCCCTCGCTCGTAGTTGTTGTACGAATTGTTTCCGCAAATTTTACTTAATTGTTTTTGTTTTACCTGGTTTGTAATTTGAATTTGATATTAGTTTCGCCTTGAGTTTCCAACTAACTTTTAGTTCCTAGTCCGAAGTGATGGTGAAATTATATATTTTAATTAGTTTTTTTAATTTTAGTGCAAGGGGTAGTAAATCTGACTTGCTGTTTTTTTTAAACATTGTAGTAATGTGTGATAGCCGATGACAGAGAAGCATGTAGGGTTGCCCAGCATTGGGATGATATAGGTTAAAAAAATAATGTGTGCCAAAAACTCTTCCAGTAGTCCCCTTAGCCTAACTCAAACTTGTACTAGGGGTGGGCTTACTCTCATAGTTTAGTGGATAGGGTGGGAATCGAACCCGGGAACTGTCAGTTATGAGAGCAGGCAAGAACGAAAGACTCCTTTTTTTTTATAACTACCGTACTTTACGCACGTAACTTAATACTTCTTTGTCAATGGTTTGTTAGTAATTCGGATCATAATAAGCCCATGTGGTTCCTAAAAGTAAGCGCTAAGCGATGCCGAGGCGCGAGGCGCAACATTAGAAATCATTACAACCAGAACAGTGGCTGCTTTAAGTGCCATTACATGAAAATGTCCAAAAGTTATGGACACTTAGTGCAAGTACCATTCTGTAGAGACCATCTCCACTCTACCAAGTTATAGAACTACACGCTAGTGTATTTGGACGCGGCTATTCTCTCGAATTGTACATATACAGATAATTTTAACCCAATACCAGTTTAAAATACTTCATTTCACAAAATGCTGATAGCGTTGTATGTAAAAGCCGTATTGTTGTTATCTATCGCGTAGTAGATAATAATCACCCGTTTTAGTTAGGTAATTCGAGCGGACGTTATTGGGTGGATGCGAATTTTGCTCGAGTGCTTTTCAATAAGCTAATGTCAGCGCGGCTATCAGTTGGAGGCTTTATCACCGAGTGCATGATACTGGTTGGTTGTTTTTTGGCGGAGGCGTATTTATGAGGAAAGTTAAGGGGTGGTTCTGCTGGTCCCGACATAAATTAAGTGCGGTGACACCGACTAATTGGTGTCATTATGCTCGCGGACGAGCCGCGAGGCGCTCGCGTCGCGCTGCCGCAGGCCATCCACTATTTTACCGAAGAATACACTTCTCTTTCCATCACAATTACCCAATTATACATCTACGTGACTACTGGTCGTAATTCTTCGACTGAAAAGTTGTACCTACCTATTAGGTATAGTAATTGTGTGTAAGATAAATTCCTTGTAAACAAGCATAGCTCTATCCTAGTGATGTTATAAGAGGTCAGCCTCTCAGTCAGTCAGTGCGAATGACAACGAAAATAGACCATAGCGATGTAGGTGATGATTTATCCCAAAGCCATAGTTTTGATCAGACCAATTATACAGTCAGGCTATCGGTGCGGCAAATGACAGATGACAACCCCCAAGCAAGGCTCACACTGCCTTGCCCGGGCGTTGTCACGCGTAAGCTTCATGCGTAAGCCTCAAGTCACGTTCTGATCAAACAAGGCATAGCAGTCGGTCACTACACACCCATTCATCAGATCTCACTAAGCATTGAGGTACATTATCGCGATTAATTCACAAAAGAGTACGATTACCTCATTTATACAAATAAGTCATGGGATAATTTTGCGACTGCCTTCCTAATTCGGTCGTTATTGAAACGAAAAGCCAAAATGACTTCTTTATGCCCGTCAATTAGGAGTTATTTGTGGAGCTAATCGGCGTTACTGCGATCGACAATTTCCTTGGTTAATAAATGTTTGTGAGCAATGGTGAGCCGGACTAATTGCGGGCGGTGAGTATAAATGTCGGAGCTCAGTGCGACCGCGTCGCGCCGCTAAACAGATGTGGAGTGTTTGCAAACAAATTACGTCCAACTACCTAGCAGATAGTTCAGCTAGTCAAACCCTCGTCCTCAAAACTAGATGGCGTTCGTTCCTCAACGTATATTATATGTTTGACGATAAAAGTATACAATTCTTTGAATAAAACAATGTTATATAAGTTTACGTAATAATATGACAAGGTTCTGTAGAAGGCAAACCCTGTACATTTTTGAAGGCAATCCAATTTAGTTGAGATCTTGCAAGGCCTGTTCCTTGTGGCAGGATAACAAGTAAGCTGGTTAAACTTGTTTAGAGGACTTGTGCCTTGCATTGGAACTGAGGTAAGTGGATAAACTCGCATCAATCAAAAACGAGGCAATGAAAACCAAATTACCTTTCAAAGGCGGACAACCAAGTCCAGTGTTTTAATCACAAAAGCGATAGAGTTACTTTTATAATGGCGAGGGTTTGTTTCCTGTTGTCGTTGTGTTCACGTCAACTGCTCAAAATTCAGGAAGCCTTTTGTCTCGGAGGCTCCTATTCAAGATTCGCGAGACAGTGGATCCCTGTGACGTTATTCAGAATATTAAACAAGGGACGAGACGGGCGTCTTCTGACAATCCTTTAAGCGCCCAAATGGCCAACGAGAGGACATGAAGACGGTAACTGCCCGATGTCAATACTGATAATATGAATGATAATGTCTCAAAATTTGGTTTGGCATCTTATGTTATAAATGTAATCTTAATAACAGTTATTGAGTATGAAACTGGACTTGTTGTTTGAGGAGGGGACTAGAGAAAAGTTCTGAGATGGAACAAGAACTCAGTGGGTACTGTTTATAAAACAGTTACAAATTAAAATGTTTGACTACCATTTACAAACTTTAGGAAGCCGTTAGTAAAATAAATGCAAAAACCTTATTAATAGGTATAGGAATTATTATTATCAATATACATCGACATTACAAAAAAAGTTTTGTAATTGTATTGTAAATGGGCAAAATATTCCTTCAATTTGCGATTAATAGCCTGCGCACAGGTTATCATTAGAGGTAGATATATATATTTATGTTTGAATCTCGCTACCTATATTAAATATCGAGCGGGTTGTTAAGCTAAAAGTATAAATTTAAGTAATAATTTAAAACTATAAATATTTGAGTTCTTTCAAGTCGGTACCATAATCTTTTAATGTTTAGGATGCGAAGAGCTAGAAGTATATATTGCATTATAGTTGTCTGAAAAGATAAGAGATATTTAATTCATGGACGATATATTTCCAGAATTATAAAAAATCCTAACCCGTTATTAAAAATTGTTTTCAATAAACACCAAAATCTGAAACATATACTGATGGCAAAAAGATTGAATATACTTCTAGTAGTATCAGACCTCAACAAATTTGTATTCATAACTAATACCAGCTAGGTAGCCCTGAGACTAAGACTATCTCATGCAACTTCATGAATTTGTAACATCCATCTTACTTGTTTTCAAAGATACTTGTAAATAATGTTGGTTCTCCCGAGTCGAGAAGCTACTATTGTAATATAAATCCATCCTTTTAAGTTGGATCACGTTCGGCAAATGTTTGCCAATTGAACACATGGCGGGACCTACACATAATAGGAAGGCAAACGCAATGAAACTTTGCTTTTAGCTTTGATTTTGCCGCGGTTAAAAATATTACACGTGTATTAATTTGTAAAAACATCAATACTATAAGTAAACAGGTACTAGATTAATTCATGAGGCAATTACAAAAACTACACTTAGACAAAAAAAAACTTTATATTTTTACTACACCAAAGATATTACAGCCTTCTATAACCAGTGAAATTGTCAGCTAACGTCGGCAAAATAAAGCTCTACAAATGTAGAGTTTAAAAAAAATAAAAATCTGAGAACACGACGGAAATCAGTGTGGAATCTTGTTTTGTGTAAATAGGGCCCCGCTGCGAGTGAAGCGAGGCGTGCTTTGCACACGGCGCCGTCAACCGGTGCACGTGTTGTCAACATTATTTTATACTAGCTGTTACCCGCGACTTCGTCCGCGTGGTATTTAACAAAGACACAACCGTTAGCAATAGCCCGCTCGCGCGTTCTTAGCCCGCCTTGGTGATATTAAGTCGTTGGCGGGGGTTGGAGGGGAGGGGCTCTAAAATAATAGTAACCTAAGTTACTCCTTGTTACATCAGCTATCTGCCAGTGAAAGTCCCGTCAAAATCGGTCCAGCCATTTCAGAGATTAGCCGGAACAAACAGACAGACAGACAGACAAAAATTGTATAAAATGTTGCTTTGGTATATATACCGTGTATACATCCAAATGCACTTAGTAAAAAGCGGTTATTTTAATATTACAAACAGACACTCCAATTTTATTTATTTGTATAGATGTATAGATATAGAGCTAGTTTAAAATTGAGCCGCTAGTTGGCTTGGCTAGGCGTAAGATGACAATCTGGAGGCACGGTAGTGCCCCCACCATGTCGAGCAAGCAATACGAGCACGGCCATACCACCCTTTTCTCGAAGATACTTACGGCACGTTAAGCCCCCAGTATCTTTGTTGAGAGTAAAGCTAGAAGTCTGAAATTTCTGTTACCAAAAGTACTTTCTAAGCCCACCTCTGCCTCCAAGTTACAAGTTTGTACCTTAATTTTATCACGAAATATCTCAAGTCAAAGTTCCCTTATCTTGTCCCTGGCACACTCAGCTACGATCAAAATTCTAGTAGACCTACAAACTGGAAATAGAAAATTATAAAAACGTTATTTGCGGTTGGTAATTTAACATTTGCGTTTAAAGTCTATGCAAACATATTATTGCCAGCTGCATCCATAAATTTGTATTGATGCTTATGAGTATTTTGTTTCACTTATTTTTTCGCATAAGAAGAAATTGGGATACCTACAGCCAGAAATTCCCGTGGAAAGCTTTTGATTTCTAGAAATAAAAAGTATTTCCCTTATTTTTTCTCTATTGATCTAGTATATAAGCTAAAGCCAGGATATATTGCATGGTAATCGTTTCAGTTGTTTCAACGTAGGCAATGTGATATCACAAAATAATTATATGCAAATATGAGATTCCAAAGATGCATCAGCATCTGATCGTCAAACACGCGTTCCTTTAAACTGCGGATACTTTTTCAATCTAACTTCCAGGCGACGGCATTGCAGTCTATTTATAGGTATGTAAAATGCATGTTAGCATTTGTTCGGAAGCTTTGGCAATAGAGTTTTGTAGAACGCTTGAGAGAAAGTTCCAACTCCGCCATTGTAGGATTCCGAATGGGAAATGCATTCTTCACGCTTGACCGACTCGCGACATTCAGGTCTTGTGCCGAAAACTACGGCATTTATGTGTTTTGCATTTAACTGGTATTTGTTTGTTTTGTCTCAATTGGTCATCAAACAAATCTCAGTGAGACATCATTCATGCGATAGTTATTCATTTTCCCATTTCAAATATTACTTATAAATATAAACCTAGTATAATACGAAGCTACATTAATTTTTATTTATCATTCCAATTACACAACCATTAATAATAATTCGAGCCCTTTTTAATGTCCCACTGCTGGACACGGGCCTCCCCTCAATGCGAGGGGGATTAGGCCACAGTCCACCACGCTGGTCTAGTGCGGGTTGGCGGACTTCACAAATGTTTCGAGGGGTTCTCACTGACATGCAGGTTTCCTCGCGATGTTTTCCTTCACCGTTTAGCAAGTGATAATGATTGATGGTTGAAAATGAAATTTGCCTTTGAAATCCCAGAGTTTATTGTTTGAACCTGCGGTCCCCGTTACCGGGGCAAGCGTTCTTCCAACTTGGCTATCACTGCTATATAATATACACAACCATTACTAAATAACAACTTCTCAATGTACAGTAGGTGCAGTTTTTTTTACAAATTTACTTACGGGAATTCACTATTATATGTTTTTTCATAAATAAACTAACAAACATAGCAGACGTGACACAAGCGAAGCAAATTTCTACTGTGTAACTATGATAATACTCCGTTTATAATTAAAGCGGTTGTTATACCGGCGAAAAGAAGATTAACTATTGCGGGCTCCGGCCCGACTATTCAATATTCATGGAACAGCGAGCTGGACGCTAAACTCCCGCCTAAATTCCAACTATGAGTTGACTGAATAGAACCATGATATTACGTTAAAATTGTTTTTGTAGAAAAGATTTACAAGTTGTATAAAAGTTGTATAACAGCTGCAAAACAAACTGAGTTAATAATATTGCCACACGAAACCCCCACCAACTATATAGTCGCACACTAGGCAACGCTTGTATTATGGGTACCGTACAAGAGACTGAGGGCGAATCCAGTATATAATACTTATATAGATATTAAACATCCATGTCTTGCGGACAAATATTCGTTGTCATCCCACAAAGTTTGTCCCTGCCAGGAATTGAACCCGAGACCCGGGAGTTTTATTTTTGATGTATCTCTGTCTGGGGTCGCAGAATCTTTGAACTAGTGTATGTGCCGTATTCTTATATGGGGTGATTCGGAAAGGGTACTAACCATAGAACCTGCTATTCTTTAGCGCATGTATAATCATTATGTAAAGACAGAATTTGGAGATAGTAATTTTTTTTTTAATTTGCTCCCAAAAAAGACAATTTTTTTCATTTCGTCGGGAACACGTCATTTCGAAGTTCTGACTTCAAATAATGATTAAAATAATTGCGCAAAAGAGGTTCAGGTTCATTGTTTAGTATAGCCTTTCTGCATCAGCCTAATACAAAGTGATGAAGGAAAATTGGTTGGTATGTATAGTAACCGAATAAAACACATTGCTGACTCCAATTTCTCGAGCGTGGGCTCATTAGTATAGTCGAGGAATATTATAAACAAGTAGCTCCACAAAACCGCCACATTTAAAAAAATATTTACCCACTGGTAATTTTTCCATTTAATACGTAACCTTGCTTTTAATACTTCTACCCTTATTCAATATTCGAAAATATTGCTTAGCTACGATATTATAAAATAGTTTTACGAGACTATCCAATTAATGTTTTGTTGGAGCTAGCATTATAAAATAAGACCTAAATACAACAAAAAATAAAAGAGCTTTTTTTATATTTTGGCTTTGCCTTTGCCTTAATTGAATATTATAAAAGGTAACAAAAAATGTTGAATTTTAATATTTGGACATGGTTAGATTCTGTTTGAACATTTTTCGTTATACAGGTGATTTACAAAAGGTATACTAACTACTACTACTACTAGTCTTGATAATTCTATGCTGTTTAGGGCATTTGTAATCATTCTTTAAAATTTTGTTTGTTTTAAATCGCAACAATTGTGATTTTATTGGGAAAAAATAGATTGTTCAATATTGACATATTGCAATTCTGACTTCGTATGATTATAAATACGCTAAGGCAGCGCAGTTAAAATTCTAAGTAAACCCTTTCTGACCTGTATAATAGCTTGGTACGTATTGTGAGCGCGGGTAGCGTGTAGAGTCCGGGTGTAGAGCGAGGAACTGCCGTTGCCAGCAGAGCAGAGCTTAATTAATGTTTACTTCAATTATAATGGGGCCAACTCATAAAATTTCCCTATATTTTTAACCGTTAATTCTGCAGTACATAGCATCAAAATATTCCCAAGGGACATTAGAATTTAAAAGGTAATATGCCCGATAAAAGAATAAGTTCCCAACGACGGCAGTTACCGCAAAAATCAATAGAATTTTGCACCGATAAAACGAGTAACTTGCAAAAACGCCTGCGACGACTGACTTCACTATTCTTGTGGGCTTTTCACTTTGAAACTTTGAACGCCGCTTTAAGTAAAAAGTTAAGTTTTTAGCATTCTTAAAGGGAGAACACATAATTTTTAAAACTTATTCTTGAACTTAACATTTCAATAGTACAAATGTATGTTTTTTTTTCTCAATATGAGGATCCGATTAGGATAGCTGGCAATGACCCTGCTTTCTGTACCGAGGGTTCGAATCCCGGTAGTAGCAAACTTTGTATGTGATGAGCCCTATGTTTTGTATTGACGTCATGGATCTTTAACATCCATATAAAAAAATTGCAATTGTCGTTTAGTTGGGAACAGATATTTTTTAAAAAACCGACACATCGAAATTCCGACTTCAGATAATAACGATTACAAATGCGCTATAGAGCGCAGATTCAAGGCTTAGTATACCCTATCTGAATCACCTGTATAGTTCCCGAAATACTTATCAGCACGTATCAGTAGCTAGCGGGTCGGGGGAGCCGCGCGAGTTGCGCCCGCAACAGTAATTACAATCGGCGCACGGTGTACGTACACCACTAATTGCTTCTCACAACGGAAGCACTGATGGAGGTCGTTTATCCGGACCGGTTTGTTCACTTATCTTTGTACCGTTCTTGCTCAGTGGACGCGAAATAAACCTGTTTCGAGCAAGTAAATTAACTTTGAATTAAAGTTTACTTCAGTTTGAATTTAGATTGCTAGGAAAACAGTTACCCTCGTATTCCCATATGTATATGTTAGTTAGTGGTATAAGTTTCGTCCGATGCGATTGAATTATTGAAAGCTTTTATATACAACTTTACATCATACACGCCTACGTATTTATTTTATATACTCAAATACTGTGCAGATTTTAACAACAAAATATTATTTTACTAAAAATATAATTGTATATTGATTTCTTATATTTACGCGAATACTATACATTGAAATAAAACTAATATTACAGATTTTATTGCGTTTATTTTATGTTTTCAACCATTAGTCCTCCCGTGGCCAGAGGTTCCTGTAAAGCAGCCGAATCGTCGGGAACGTAAAAACATAAAATAAACGCGATAAAATCTCTAATATTAGTTTTATTTCAAAATATAATTGTACCCCAATTTAATTTTTCCCGAGGAGATTTCGGGTATATGGACCACTTTAAAATATGATAAAAATACTCAACATTTAGCATATTTCTACATGTACAACCTATTTTACGTATATTATTTTTTAAGCTATGTCGTCTGGGTTGGAATATTACAAACAAAAATTTCAAAGTTGTTAGTAATTCCAATCTTGTTAGCAAAGAGCTTAGGAACGTTTGATATATACGTCAGTTTCAACGAAACTAATAATTGGATAACTTATTTAATGTTAAAATATCAGAATTTCATAAAAAAAACAAGTAATATTCAAGGCTTTGTATATAATAATAATAATATCGCCAGACGAACACACCAACTATACGGTCACACACTAAGCAACGCTTGTAGTATGGGTGCCGTACAATGGACCGAGGGCGAACTCAGTATATAAACTAGTAGATGTACTTAAGTAATAAGTAGATGTCAGTACTTACCTACTTATTACGCCTTCAAAATTCGTTTTAAATGCTATTGAATATTGTATTAAAATAATAGTATATGCGCTAAATGTACGTATACACGATTCAAGGATTTATTGAAACATTAGCGCAGAATTCAATCAACGTAAAATGGTAATTACGCCAAGATTACCGAGCGAACTATGTGAATTCATTATCAAGACCAATAAATGTAAGGTTGAATTTAACGCCAATCGTCCGCCGCAGATTGGTGGGAACTCTATACGAGCTCTATGTATTATGTGCAAAAGGGGTAGACAGAGACGGTGCACATACTTTTCGCTGATAGAAGTTGGTCTCAATGTTATAACGAGAGCCTGTTGCCCATACGTGGCACACTCCCCCAAATGCGAGAGGGAAATAAGTTTTTTTTTTTAATTTCAAAAGATATATACGTTCGGTAAGAAAACTATGTAACCGCAAATTTTATAAGTGGAACTCCAGGAGCGTATCGTTTGAAAATAATATAGAAACAAGTGAAACGAACCCACACACGACTCGTTGATAGTTGTAAATTTGCGTTCATTGTAAAATCGCGTGGTATTGTTCAAGTAATTGCTGTCGAGGATAATTACCTAGCTCCCTAGCTGTGCCACCACTATTCGTGTTTGCACGATACTCGGGAATATGAACATGGCGTTCCGAAGAACGATCTGTGGTTAGTGACACCAAATGGTTAAATTGCAATAAATTTTGTTGTGGGAGATGCCTGGAAAATACTTAATATTAATACTACTAAGCTTTAAAAAAATACGTGTCGTATTGAGACCTCCTTATTTCATCGGTTAAAAAGGACAATGTACCAGTTACTTTTATCTAACATTTTTTTTATACATTGCATATTCCAAAGCAATAGTTATTTTCTTATTGTTGGTGTGTCCATCTCGTATAACTTAGTTCGTAACTCATTAGTGTTACTAATATTGTACGCTACAGTTTACAAACTAGCAAAGCTTTTATAGCATAGATTAATTAAATTCTACCTAAAAAAAATCTGAAAAACTGGGCTAGTCATATCGAAAAGAAAAACTTAGTACTTGGGGCTCATGCATACTGGCTGAATAACACCAGAAAAAATATAAAATAAGAAAAGTAATTTATGAATATCCATGTAGGTAATTGGTTTCTACAGCTTAGTGATTAGAAGGGTTGCCATGATCGAGAAGGTCCAAGTTTGATCCCCACTCTCCGTTTTAAATATTAATATGAGTCCACTAGCTTTAACTTAGTCGGAGGGGCTAACGAAACTGCTAGTGATGTGTTTATCGCACATCTGTAAGAAAGTAACATCTCAAAATTGCCCACGTCTTAACGTATATTGTATTATTAATACCTACCCATCAACTCTCTGTCTCCCTTGCACGCATGGTAACACCTAGTCATTTGTCACGTCGATGGATGATACATTGAACACTCAATGGGGACAGATGGCGTGTAGTAATGAGCAATATGCTCCCTTGCTAAATGGCTGTTATGTTATTACAGGTATTATAATGTTTGTTAAAACAATTGCTGACGTTTCTGTCCTCGCAGATTATAATCAATATATCTTAATATATATAAATTACGTGTCACGGTGTTTGTCCGCTATGGACTCCTAAACTACTAAACTGATTTAAACAAAATTTTGCACACCGTGTGCAATTTTATCCAACTTGAAAGATATGATAGTTTATATCTCAATTTATAATCGCAAATATTTAACTATAAAAATATTTCGTAGAAATGTACATGGCAAAACAACGTTTGCCGGGTCAGCTAGTTTTATATATAGGTATAATTTTAACAAGTGTAATTTCACACCCCTGAGTTGGATTTCGGAAATTCATTTCCAAGCTAGTAACATCAACTCATCTTACGGACAATTGCATACAATTTCCAGGACTCTAGGTCTTGTTACGTTACATTGTTCGCTCGTCATTATCTAATTGCTTCAGGTAAATTTTTATGTATACTCCTAAAAATGAATACTACTTAAAACAATTAATTTAAACTAACGATGTATGTTGAGCAAGAATGTTTGTACTCGAGTTATAGATGTTTTATAACTTCACCCAAGACCACCGTACCGTACCATAATACAAGCGTCGCTTACTTTGGGACCGTACAGTTGGTGTGTTTGTCGGAAAATATTACTATATTATTATTATTACGTATCGCATATCTGAAAACTGACAAGCCCTTATGATTACATAGAACATGTCGTAGGTATATAAATACACAGACTGAAATAAAATATATCTACAATACAATTACAAATACGTTAGAGAAGGTAAATATCCCACACAGCAATGAGTACTCTTGGACAAAGTGGATCAAAGTGAAAATCATTCGTATTCCCAACTTCCTGATAGACAATTCAGTGAGTCTGATTGAATAGAGATGAATGATTCAATTAATTGGAACGGAAGCCGTTTGTGTAAGCATAGTTACTAGTTACTACAATTAGAGATTCCAATTTTACCTATAAATCGGTTAGACTGGAGCTAAGGAATTAGTAAATTTAAATAATTCGGTTGTATATATTTATTAAGGTACCTTTATATACCTTATTATTTAAAAATATATTTTTATTTTTCTTAATAAAGATATATATTATTTAAAGTGTTTAGAGGTTACCCCGGATCATCTAACACAGATGGAACAACTTGGAAAGTTATATTGAAGTTCTGAGGTCTTTATTGTCTCGTTGTATCAAGGATCAGAACGGGATTAAGTAAATACTTTTTTTTCCATCAACACTTATCGAAATCTAAAGTCTCATTTAACTGTTTTTTTAATAACAGCAAGATAATTTCCAATTTCACCTCATACTAAATTCAATTGCTCCTGAAACACAGTCGCAAGCAAATACGTGTACCATTTCTGAAACGATTATCCGAATTGTCTAGTTCAATGGCTCAAACGGCGCTCTAGCTTTGGGCTTTCAAATTAGCGATCACAAAAGAAAAGGGGAAATGCCATACACGATGTTAATGCAGTGTTTTGGTACAGTACAGCGGAACACGTGCGACAATTAAGCGTTACAAGTGAAGCATAACTATATATTTTTTATTATATAGGCATGCCTTACCTACGCGTATTATGTGACAAGTCGTAGGCTATCTCAAACGCTATTATCTGACTAAAGTCGTAGGCTATCTCCAGCGCTAAGTGTCAGGTACACTGCATGGTATACAGAGTCTTACTTGAACGCCTGACCGTTTAAGTTGGCTCATGAATATTGAGCGGCTCGGTCTCCGCGCTCACGCTTCTCCGCTCTCTACACATCACGTTAACACCGACATTACCGCCACAAAGGTAGCGTTTTGAACTGAAATCAATTGGATTTGCGCGTATGAGCAGATAACAATAAAAAGTCTTAACCATAGATTTAAGTTTTTTGTTATCTGCGATACAAACTTGTGCTTAGTGCAAAGGACACACACAAGTTCCAATATTATACATATTTTTTGTTGAATATATTTTTTAATCTTTTTATATCTCTAAAAAAAATTACACATGTATAAAGCAGGAACTTTTACATATATCTAATATTTTTATTATATTAAGTCAAATCCGAAGTATTTGAACCGACACAACTACATATCAAAATGTATTTGTGAAAAAAAACAAATGAAGTGTGTCAATATACCATTAAAGATAATAATAATATAGCCAGACGAACACATCAACTAACATAATAATATTGATTTCTTATATTTACGCGAATACTACACATTGAAATAAAACTAATCTTACGCAAGCAACAAACCAAATATGAGGGTACTCCGGTTCAAACTATAAGACGTCAACCACCTCAATCCTCCCCTGACCATGTTTGCTGTAAAGCCGTCGACACGTCGGGAACGTAAAAAAACGTATAATAGACGCGATAAATCAGTAAGATTAGTTTTATTTTAATATATTATTACAAGTTAAAAGGCTACATGGTGTCAACATGTCAAAATATTATATAAAAGCGATGATTATTTTGCACAATGCGTATTTCATATTATCTACAACCATTTTTGTCTCTGAAAAGAAGAACAAAATTCAATAATGCACTGTTATAGGTAGTTATTTGGTGTCCCGAATGAAATGAAGAGCGTAAAAAACTGTCGCGGTACAATTGCTATTACTCTCAGTTATAGCTGTTCAGGTGCGCTCCCGTGATATATCGCCCTATCGTAGCGTTTTTGTGGACCCACGTCGCGTAAACGTTTAGAATGTTAGGTTGATAATATACATATTATTGTTTCGATCACGGGAATAAGCTGTAAGGCCTACATATTGTAAACATGGGTGTCTGTCCATTTTTAAACGGCTTCAAAAAGGAGGCGGTTCTCAATTCAGTTGTTTCTTTTATGTTTGTTACCTCAGAACTCCGTTATTTTTGAATCGATTTGGAAAAATATTTTTTTGTTTGAAAGGATATACTTCTAGATTGGACCCTTTTTGTCAAAATTTAGTTCTGATGATGGGATCCATGAGGAATTAAGAGGACTTGTTTTGCACCAACTTCACACCGTTACATATTCGATTTAGTTAGACAAGGTAGATTTCAAGATTAGATTTTTTCCTTTTATTTTTTATGAAGACGGTTTTTTTTGTTAAAAAGGTTTGTTTTTATTGTAATGGAGGACACCCGTTACACAGTAATTTCTAATAATACTACAATCCTTTTTATTTGTACTTTTTGTTCCTTAAAAACGATACAAGATTTAACCGAGCGTTGACTAAGCCACATACGTTTTGGTAATCAAATTAACAGAAACCGTCGAACCAGGTATTCAGGCGAATCATGTAACTCTAATAATAACGGGTTTGAAGAACTATCAATCATTTGGCGAAGGTGGTTCAGCTAATTACCGCGTGGCTCGCCGCGCACGGATGAAACAAAACACAATGTGAGACGAACGGAACATCAATCAGCGTTATTTACAGTCTACATATGTATGCTTTATTGTAGTGCTGATGTAACGAGTGTGAATATAAAATCGATCTTTTAGCGATGTTCGGTTTTGAGAAAATATCGGACTCAGATGATATTTCAGCTATACGATATCTCGTGAATAAACCAATTACAATCAAATATATTTATGAGCTGAAGTTTGTCAAGTCAACAAGAAACTGGATCAGCTTGTCCAGTCAAGTCAAATCATTTATTTCGTATAGTCCTACGGAGGCACGTACAAATTGTAAGTTACATTTTTTTTTGTCAACTCTACAACCGGATCGGAACGCGACCTCAACTGAGAAGATCTGGCGAGAAACTCAGCGGGTTTGTCTTTTTTAACTCTTTCTTTATTTATAACAACTATGTTTATACAAAGAAAATATTCCAGTGTGTTGCCATGCGAGGTGCACACACGCTACACTTTGACATCATAAATCTTAATTGATCTAGATATTTTAGCAATCAGTTCCAGGCTGCTTTATCATCTAAATAATTCAACATTCTGTAATAACCCTTATGACAAATTACTTGATGGACTATGGCTCTAATCTCCTTGGTTCTCAGTACAATGATATTAAGCTCACCTCATATTATATACATTGAGAACAAATATAACCAGCCTACCCTTTTGGAGATTATAGGCGCGATGATGTTTTTTTTATTTATCTTAAAACACATCAGCTTTTTACAAAGAACCTCTAAATTTGCCTAAATACATTTTAACAATCGTTATATCCCAGAAGAATCGTTACACTCGGCGTACCGAACACGGAATATTTTTACAACAATACGCTTAATGGCTCGGCAAACAAGCGTACTCTGACAGAAACAGGCTTTGCTGATTGCAAATTGTGCTTACTGTAGACTGCGAATTGTAAGCGTATTTCCGGCGAGTAACGAGTAATTCACTAAAGACGAATTGACCTTTTCAGTAGACGTTTTTTTATGGAAAATTTTAAGCTCTTAATAATATACGGATGCCTTATGCCAATGTTCAGTACCGGAATGAAAAGGTTCGTTAGTTTTCAGATTGATTCGTTTAACATACCTACAGAATGGGGTGAACTATTCAAAATTTGAGGAATATATTTTTTTTGTCTCTTTGAAGATTGTATGCCGATAAACATATGATTATACTTATAACTTTCAGTATTTCCCCGCAGACTCGGAATGTAATCATATTTATATTATTTCCCCCACTGAGTTCCTTATCGTTTCCAATGTTATATCGTTATTGGCTTTTTTTCTATGTTTATTTCTTTATGATAACCATTAAACTGAAAGGCCATAGTGTGACCGATTGTCGACCTAATTAACACTTAGGTCGCCTTTTTATGGTACGTAGAATTATATTATCTCTGGATGGTATCTTTATCATACTACATAACGTAATTATTAAAGCCCAAACACATTAGAGAGCGTCTATGTTCTGTAAACAGTAGGCGGTACATTTCAAAGAACGTGGAACGCAGAACGTGGATCCTGATCAATCTTTGTATGTTGGGCTCTTAATACCGGAAGAGATCGTAGGATTTGTATAGGGCGCTACGCTTTCATCGTTTATCGGTCAAAAGTAAAATGAAGCGGGCATCCTACATGTATTATGAAAATATCTTCATCGATATCTAGCAGTTTAGATTGATACCTATTATCAGAAATTATCAATATATTAGACCATCACGGTATTCTTAAATAAATAATATTTAAGAAATAGACTCCTGAAATTCAAATAAAGTTAATCGTGACCATCGCTGGTTCTGTTTGCCAAAATTATTGAAACCTTCATTGCTCGTAATCCAATTTTCAAATCGCAGAAAGCCTCGTCTCTTTAAGAAGGGTTAAACTACATTTACTTTGTAAATAAAACGGTACTTCTGTTTACCTCGCGAACATCGGGAACATTAGCATAACAGTGCAGTTTAAAAAATAATAAAAACAAACAACTCTTAATAAAAAGAGTACTGCTCCCCGAGGATCACGCGCCTGCATAGCCTTTGATAACGAAGCGACGGTCACAAATTTCATTCTCCATCTGAAACACGAAAATTACATTATAATTTTATTGTATTCCTGCTTACATTCCAGTAGATACATCTGAGGTATTCTTTTACAATATACGAACCAAATTTGTACCAAATCTTTCAATCAGCGTTTATCGTTGTTCACCATTTTAATAAATAAGATAATAATAGTCCAGTAATTGACTCGCCAAGAAGGAATTAACATATAGAAAACATTAAACATTTCTCAAGTGCAAACTAACAACCCGCAATTTGATTTAGGAAACACAAATCGCAGTACAATATTTTCCCACTTAAAACAATCCTCAGAAGCTTTAGGAAACTTTTGCCATTGTTACCGTCATTTAGCTTTAATCACTCGTGTGTGAATTTCTAACCGAGTTGAGTTGCGAAGGTGGGTGCGCCGCGGGCATCGGCTTACTGTGGGCTATTCACAGGGGCTTTTGTTACCTGTATGCTTTGACAGCTGCCTACTGCTATTAACTATCAATGAATTAATTTGTTCATTCCTTGCCATGTGTTAATATTTTATTATTTTTTATTAATCAGCATCTAATTGGTATTCGAAATTTAATTTAAAAGGCTAGTGAACTTTTGTACCAATATCGAGTTTCTAAAGAAATCTAAAAATTATTACCTTGCAAATTAATATTTTTAAAGAACGTTAAGAAAAAAACAACAAATTATCCAACTTTCATTAATCAGATATACTCACAGCTGTATAAATAAAAACTGTGGAATAATTTACATTCACTCGTGAAATTACTTTGTGCCTTAACATATACCTGAATGTTCCAAGAGAGATCTACTGTGAACATAATGGATCTTATTATCATTATGTGTAATGAATAATACGTAGGTACTAAGAGAAAAAAGGCATCAAACTACCAAAAATTTAAGCGAGAATCAACCAAGCAAACCATGCAGCACACTCTGTCGTCAATTCAATACCTATTCAGCTTTTGTATATATTTTGAAAACGTTTCATAATGAAAAGTTTCGTATATTTTCGATAATGCTTACGGCAGATAAGTCGGCAACTCGCGATCCGTTTAGCACAGTTCGTTGGACGAGCAAACAACAATGCATTGCATCGGCCCGAAATGATTCGGATCCAAAGTAAAATTGAAATGCTTTGTTCGACAGCGGGGGTATCAAAATTACTTACCTTTATAGAATGTACGATCCAATTTAATGCTTCCAATATAGATCGCTGACCTATTTATTTTTATATTCTGAAATTATTTCTTTCATTCTTTTTTCTAATCTATACGAGTACCGAAATCTAGACGTTCGGACACAACATGTTGCGCTATTAGTTATTTCTTTCTTTCTCCTCGATATAGCCGTTGACACATTTTTCTGTAAATAGGTATCTACCTAACGATAACTAAGAAGCTATAGTAACTACTTACCATACTATCTATAGCTGCCTGTGCTACAAATAAGCAATTAAGATTTCCTCCCATAACATTAATATTGTTTTCAATTATGTCACGTGTTCACACGGCGTGAACATGCAGCGTATTGGAGACGATGCGGAGACGACACGACACGACAACGTGTTTAGCGTTATTGTGTCATTCGGGCTCGCAAATTAATCGGATTTGCGGCATATATCACGCGCCTCCGGCCGCCGGAACTAACCTGCGATATTGCACGAATACCTGGTCATAGTGGCGTGACGATGGCTGGTATTACACGAACTGGAAATTTTAAGATGGATTGCACACTTTGTGTATTGGTCCGGTTAAATTTCTAATCTATTGTCCCCAAACCGGTTTTTTACGGTTATGATTACCGATTAGTGTGAAAAACCGGTATCGTAAATAAAGAAGCAAATTTTCATAATCTAACCGGTCATTGCGAGTACTAACCGGTGGAAAAAAAAATCTATAGCTTTCACCGAAAAACTGTCCTGGAAATACCAACACAGATGTACCTAGCCGCATTCTGTTACATTTTATTTCAGTAAGCTTTTTTATTGATAAAATAAAACTAAGAGCAAACGTAAAAATTGTTATCCATTCCCCACAAGTTTTATCGTCCCGAACCTTATACTTCACACGTAAATTATCCAAGTGAGTAAGTGTTGTCCCTTTTGTGGAAGGCAGTTGAGCGGTCCAATATGTTTCCAAAGACGGGTCGAGATCTATAACAATACAATAAATTGCTTGTATTGGTGGCGCCGGCTGCACGTAATGTGCGTGAGACCACCGCCAAGTTTATATGAACGCCGAGGTGAAAAACGTCCCTCTCGTAACTGAAAAGGCAATAAGCACCCGTAAAAACCGGTCTTTCGGCGACGTGTACTTGTAATCCGCCCCGCGGACACTCGCACTTTCATTTCTTTCAACATATTGCTTTGAACATTTACAAGCGCTAATAGAAAAAGATCATCTCTATCCCTTTGCAGGGTAAAAGGAATATACTAACATTTTTTATGGGAAGGTGTGGCCATAAAATACTGAAAAAAATTGGAGACCGAATTGTTTTCTTTGCCACTATCAAAGGGATTTTATATGTGTTACTTTTTGTAAAATGTTCATAAATGGACAAACAGTAAAGCCCTCCTTTGTATATAATATCAAGATGGTGAATTCTCAAATTGGATGGCAGAGATCTCGATTTTGGTCCCGAGAAAACGTGTTTATTTAAAAGAGTGCCTATTCTAAGGCACTCTACTGGTGGTAGGCTTCGGCCGTGGCTAGTCACCACCCACTGAACAAAGCCATGTCGCCAAGCGGCCTAGCCGTGTTCCGGCATGATGTTCGGTGTTGCCAGATCATGGCGGGTCAGATCAGCTGCGCTGCATGTGCCTAGTGAATGTAGCGTCTCGATCTACTGCCGCCTTCCTACCTAGGCAAGTATGCTCCATCGTAGATCTCATCGTCACTTACCATCAGGTGAGATCGAGATCAAATACTTGCCTATAATGTAATAAAAAAAAAAGAAAAAAAAGGCGTGGATTTAGCTAGACTTATTAATACCTCTACTTCTAATTAAAAGGCGAGAGCCTTGTCGGTATAGCTGATAAAGCTCTTTCCACTTGTATTTATCTAGAGCAGCCTCATTCGCCTCCTCCTAATACGACATGATACCTATCCACTCTTTTATCTGAGTTATGTAGCTTATTCTTTGTCTTCCTTATCCGTCCTCCCCCTCCTCATCCTCATCGATCTACCCCTCTATGAAGATCGAAGGAAAACGTGCACGAGGAGGACTTTAGATTTCATTCTTTTTGATACATAGTTTGTTGTCATACTATTTTTAAGTTTTTTATTTTCCTATTTAGTTTAACTGAAATTTTAATTATACTTGATTTATGGTTTTAAATAATAAAAATACTCAGTAATCTACTGTAATCACTTGTAAGCATAAAAACAATTAAAAAAAAATAGCATTCAATTATATCTAAATTCAGTTCTTGACTAAATGGCCTCTATTTCACTTTTTTGTTTTGTCGGGATTACCTTTTTACCAATGAGTGAATTTTGGTATAGCAGACTTTTATTTATATTATTGACGAACTATAGGTGCTTCTAATCGAGGTGTGGGTCCACAAAAACGCCACAATATAGTGATATATCACGGGAGCGCACCTGAACAGCTATAACTGGGAGTAATAGCAATTGTACCGCGACAGTTTTTATACGCTCTTCATTTCATTTGGGATGGTCTTATTGTGTTATCGCTCCTTTTATTTCCTCGGTTAGTTATTTGTGGTGTCGCTTATATAAGTATATATTTTTTGTTGTACTATTGGGATCATCAGTCATCCATTTTCAAATTGAAATCAAGTTGTACCCACAAGCCGAATAATTGGTCTCTGGCTGAGTCAGTGTTCGTAAAAAAACAATGGCATTACCTAGTTACGTGATTAAAACCTAATTGTTTTAATCATTACACACTTCTTAATCAAAGATGGAGTATGCAGGTATTGTTTTCTTGTAATGTTGAACAATTTTAAATGCCAACCTCGAGGTCATCAAGTGCCTTATGGGGGATTTATTACATTTCGGACTTTTGCGAGTAAAAAAATACTTGCAAGAATATAAATAAATATCGCCATATGAACATGCGAAACGTACAGTCCCAAACAAAGCAATGCTTGTATAATATATATAATGGACTGGGGGCGAACCGAGTATATATTTACTACTAGCTGTTCCGAAGAACTTCGTACCGCCAGAATCAAATATATGTTAAGATAAATTTTAATAGTCATTCTGCTATTCGGGGCGGAGACAAATCCAAAACTCAATGATAATATAAATCGGTTCACCGTTTCGTACCCGTTGAAACTAACATGACTTTGTTATATATATATATATATTGATATAGATATTCAACATCCATGGCCCAGGTACAAACATTAATGTTCATCACTCAACTACACAATACATTCTACTTGCTTACATTTACTTGCCCTCGTAATGTTATTCCATAATCAGAAAGAGTGAGGTATATTTACAATTAATAAAATTGAACGCTCGCGTTTGAGTTATACGATTTTCCATTCAGTTTCACTTGCCTTCGCAAGATATTTAACAGATCAGCACACCGTGAAAATCATTGCTTTACGCACTTAACAAGCTGAGAACATTCAGATAAGGTAATTGTGAGCATCGCCGGGACTGTTTGTCAAAATTATTGAAATCCCCCGTGCCTCCCGATTCAATGTTCAATCTTACAAAGCTATCTAAACTTTCATTCCTGCTATTATCACACGAAGGGGCTTCCGATTTTAACTAGGCACATTTACTTTGTCGTTAAAAAAATGCGTATAAATAAATAAAATAAATATCACCATACGAACACACCAACTATTCGGTCCCACATTAAGCAACGCTTGTGTTATGGGTACCGTACAATGGGACTGACAGCGAACTCAGTATGTAATACATATTAAACATCCATGACTCGGGTACAAACATTCGTGCTCATCACACAAAGCTTGTCCCTACCAGGATTCGAACCCGGGACCCTCGGCGCAGAAAGCAGAGTCACTACCAACTGCGCTAATCAGGCCGTCAAATACAGAAATACAGAAACATTTGGACTGTTTTTGAAAAATAATAAATTACAAAGAAACTCTTAATTTCGAATAAGTGGCTCCCCGGGGATCACGCGTCTGCATAGCTTTTGATAACGGCGACGGTCACAAATTACATTCTCTATCTGACAAACAAAAAGCTAATTTGAAATTAAAAATCTTATTATGCTTCAGAAGTACCGCTCACACACAAATAAGCTCAATTTGTCCGTATAAATTGCAAGAAGAGCGACTGTGGCTACTAAATGAGCGTCACTTGGAAGTGTAATAAAATAAATTGTAACATTTTATGAATTTGTTTATTCATGACTCACTTTTCTTTGAGGCGGGGAGCGGGAAAAGTGTTTTTATTTCTGCTCGCTCCCCGCGCGTTTTGCTATATCCTACAAAATAAATTTGTAAATGTGGGAGCCATGTAGGCATTAACTTGTACTTTTTTGACTAATTACTTAAGCCTACCTAGCCGTTCCTACATTGTTCCGCTCAAAAATGTTAAAGATTTTTTAAAAAGAGCAAACATGGAGTTTCTTGCCTGTTCTTCTCCATAGGAACGGCAATCCGATCGGGT
Source organism: Pheosia gnoma (assembly GCA_905404115.1). Taxonomy (NCBI): domain Eukaryota; kingdom Metazoa; phylum Arthropoda; class Insecta; order Lepidoptera; family Notodontidae; genus Pheosia; species Pheosia gnoma. Next base: position 5,669,347 of record FR989906.1, on the reverse strand, counting down.
GGTAAAGTTGTAGTTTTTGGTTTATATGAAAAAATAATATTATGTTTCTTTAAAATAGTTTTAGTTATAATATATTAATTTCAGATTATGCATTTTTAAGATATATAAGTAATTAAATAAAAACAACTGTTTACAAAAGATTCAAAGACTCAAGATAAATGGACAATATACTTTGACACACAGATACCTACCTACATTGATTCTAAACACAAATAAATGTTTTGCAGGGTTAGAATTTTTTCGAGATAAATTAATTGATTTAGTACTGGGTATACTTACCTAAAATGTATTACCTAGGTTACTAACCTAACAACGTTAGATCAGAACCCAATTGCCTGAAAAAATATCACCCCACTCAGTACGTGGGTTGTTTGAACGCCTAATGAAAATCTCGTTCCAACGGAACGGTGTTGCGGTCAGGAAATTGAATGGGTGGCCGGAAAACTTGATTTACAGCAAAGTGCCTTAGAAAAGGGATGTTTTATTATGAAAATTATCTTCGGAGACCCGAGAGGGAACGTTCGTCGGACTGGCCGCTCGTTTATTATCACACATGAATTATAGTATCGATTAAAAACTGTTTATTCGTGCTTTAAATGGGTCTGTGTTTCGGATTGTCCGGGTTAATTTATTCAACCCTTTAATGGTTGCTGAGCAAGTGGGTACAATACTATTTGGACCCTTTTTAATCAAGTGTCGGGCAGCTAAGCGCAGAGCCTGATGTGGGAGCATTTTTGTAAGCTTAACGTTAACTTTCTAGTCTGCGTATTTGTTATGTTGTATGGTAAATTTAACAGCGTCTCGAACAGGCGGGAGCTGTATACAAAATTGAAAAATACATGGACTTACTTTTGGCTAGCTTACGGTAAAACGTATACACTAGCTGAGCTCATGTACCTACAGATTAGAGGATTCATGATAGCGTAATGGGAATGGAGATGTGCACATAACAGGCATTTCAGCCATTAGAGAAGGAATTTTATTCCTATCTTTTTGCCTTGCTTAAGACAATTTTACTTTACAGCTTGTTTCGTCGTTGATTTGATTAAAACTAAGTGCTTTCAGTATAATTTCCTAGACCTTTGAAAGTAGGTTAGTAATTGTTATATGTGACTAACTGTCCTGTCGAGCTTCATACCGCCTCAGAAATAAATGTATGTTAGTGATTTTCTCCGATGTTCTAATAGTTATTCTGCTATTCGGGACGGAGACAAATTAAAAAATCTAAGTTCATAATCATCGACCCATCCGTTCTTGAGTTATAAATGGTGTAACTAGCACGACTTTGTTTAGTTATATTTAATTTAACAATAGTAATTTTTATATGATCAAGAAATACTTATTCTGTGTTAAATACTATCTTTGTTACTTTTTCAATTCGCAGTAAACTTAACCCAGTAAGCCAATAAAGCTAAAGCCATTAAAACTCAAGAAATTAGGAAAAATATCACTTTCTGTTACCAGTATATAAACTGACTGATATTTTACGCCGGTGTAAGATGTTCTTTGTTCCTCTGGCCTAGTTTCATGCCTGCGAACACTAATTGCTTGTGGTGAAACTTTCTCCACCTGTAATTGGGAAATGCCAGTTGCCGTGTTCTGTGGGCAGCTCGTTAGGACATGTTTGGGAGCTATAAAGCGCACTCTATTTTGGTAAATTGAGAGTCAAAGCGTCAAGTATAAATCAAGATCCAGAGAGGATGGAGGAGGATTCTATCTATCGTCGGTCGACAAGAGGCACGGGCAAGTGTCATCCATACAGATACCCTACACGTGACCCTGGGTGGTGCCAACTAGGTGACAACTTTACTGGTAGTAGGCTTCGGCCGTGCTTAGTCACCACCCACTGAACAAAGCCATGTCGCCAAGCGGCCTAGTCGTGTTCTGGCATGATGTTCGGTGTTGCCATTCGTGGATGGCGGGTCAGATCAGTTGCGCTGCATGTGCCTAGTGAATGTAGCGTCTCGATCTACTGCCGCCTTCCTGCCTAGGCAAGTATGCTCCATCGTAGATCTCATCGTCACTTACCATCAGGTGAGATCGAGATAAAATACTTGCCTATAATGTAATAAAAAAAAATACACTGTTGACATTCCTTCGGTTCGTACTAAGCGTTTTGCTTCTACTTTCATCATCCGAACTGCCAAGGAATGGAACAAGCTACCGGGGTCTTTGTTCCCCGTTGACTACAATCTGGGAGTTTTCAAGTCGCGAGTGAACAGGTAGCTTTTAAGCAAGTATGCTCCATCGTAGATCTCATTGTCACTTACCATCAGGTGAGATCGAGATCAAATACTTGCCTATAACGTAATAAAAAAAAAGGAAGAAAATTTTTTTAAAGAAGACGTTTTTCCGTAGCGCACATAGATTGTTTCCCTATGTACCTACAATATAACTGGTAGTCTTCTTGGATCAAATAATTGAAAGCCAATGGACTTCCCAGCTTAGGGTCCCACCAGTTAAAGCTGTAGCTTAATTAATACAATTGAGCTGCAGTTTTATCTGGTTCACCATTTTGTTTTAATTTCTTTGAAACCTCTGCTTTAGACTGCGTAATTTTTTCGTATTTTTTTTTGCTATCTCCATAAACGCTTCCCTAATTTCTGTTTCATATCACGACTTGTAGATAATGTTTTCCTCATTGCTTCCCTGGAACGAATAACGACACGAATGTTTGAAAAGGCGAGTAAGTACTTAGATATTCTTTTATTTAGTCATAAGTTATGACTCATAACTTATGTCTAAGTACTGTAGCGTCCTGCATTGCGATTGTTGCTTGTTATAACTTTCAAGAGCTTGCAAAAATTTCAAATTATAAGTTAATATTCTAGAGCAGTTGAATTGAGTACGAGACTGCGGAAAATTTCATTAGTTTTTTTTATATAACTACCACTAAACATACTAGTTACTAGAACTCAAATAAACTGTATTTTAGGTTAACCAAAAAAATAATTATGAGGAATAACAATAACATAGGTAAATCTAATATCTGCTTAGTAAATAGTTATTGACCTGACTATCTCAGTGGCTAGTGACCCTGTCTTCTGCGCTGCGGGTTCCGGGTTCGAATCCTGGTAAGGACAATCTTTATGTGATGAGCACGAATGTTTGTACCAGAGTCATGCAGGTTTACTATCTATATAAGTATTATATACTGGGTTCGTACTACCCATAATACAAGCGTTGCTTTGTGTGGGGCCGTATAGTTGGTGTGTTCGTCAGGCGATATTTATTTATTATCATTATTATGGTAAAGCACTACTATAATCTGCTTTTCTTTATTTACAGCTTTGATATTTTAGAGGATTTGTGATTGGAATATGAATTAAATTACGCCAATAAACATGACATGACATGTCTGTGTTTGGTTATACAGTATCACATCTTTTTTATGGACCACAGTCTCATAGGATATAACGGTAGCAAGGACACTTGTTTATTGTTTTTTCCTACCAAAAACGGGCGAAATTAATAGTGAGAGAGTCCATTATCCTGCATTAAGCACTCAGTGGACCGAGCGGCACGTAATGGCGCGTCGCCGCTCACCACGCGCCCTTGCTTGGCTCCTAATAAAAACGTCACTACACCTACGATATGGACATTATCTACTTTGTCAATACCATCACTTTTAGTAAGAAGTTGTGATAAGTTATTTATTATAGAGTGCTAGGAACTTAATACGAGATAGATAATAGAACTTAATAGATTCCTAAAACCGAAACCTACCCGATGTTTGACGACCTTATTAGCGCGCGTGACCCTGCTTTCCGCGCCGAGGGTCTCGGGTTCCAATCCTGGTAAGAACAGGCTTTGTGTGATGATCATGAATGTTTGTACCCGAGTCTATGTTAAATATTTATATAAGTATTATACGAGTATACTGAGTTAACCCTCAGTCCATTGTATGGTACCCATAATACAAGCGTTGCATAGAGTGGGACCGTATAGTCGATGTGTTCGTCTGGCGATATTATTATTTGCTATCAGCTTCAGTACGCAAAATATAGTGACTAGTAAAAAACTGGCGAAACTCGCAGATTTATTATTGGTATTATAGCGCTTTTAAGTACTTATCAAATAAGAACTAATAGTAGACGGAAACCATCAACTGTGAATCCATATTTTTTACATATTTATTCAACTTAAAAAGTATTAGATTTTGGTGAACAAATGTACGTATGCTCCGAGATTTTTAATCAGTCCCGGAACAGTATTTTCAATCAACTTGAATTTTCATCAGTATATTTATTACGGGTAGGTATAAAATTGATTAAACATTTATGCTTCTCTAATTACCAGCTTCGTGCTTAAACGGGCTATAAATAAAGGCAGATATCTTGCACAGGCGGCGGCTGACTGAGTCTCGGGCTCTTTGAAGTGTAGATTAAGGCAGTGTGTCACTAAGCAGTGTATAGCCGGATGGCTGCGAGGGTGTGTTGCCAGTATCAAACGGAATTTCAGACCACATATTTTTTAACCACAGCTTTCACAACATTTTAGTCAGGAGAACAATGTATTTTCTCCTGAAATCGTTAACGTTTTGTAATAAATTTGTACCTAAATTATGAAGCTGGTAGGTGCTTAGTGTTTTATTTTAAAACGTCGACCCTAACAAAAACACCAACAGTGAAAAGTATTAAATTTCGCTCTCAGAATAACAGAGTTTCATATAAACGTTGTGTTTGGATGTACCGAGCAATAGTCGTAAACCAAATAGCTTTACGAACATGAGCGTACTCAAATATTGGTAGAACGTGGTCTAAGAGAGGCCGACACAGATTTACTTCGCACTGCATTAGAAATATGGATCATACCTAGCTGGTGAAAGTTGGTTATAATGATACATCAAATATTTTCCGTTTATAAAATATGAAACAGTACAAAACCTCTCAAAAGGAATACAGTAGGTAAATGAAAAGGTTAGTCAGTTTTCAAAATCGATTCATTTAACGTGTGCGAGCACGTGTTACCTATTAAACTATACCACAGAACAGACTGTTGGTTAAAAATATGTTTAACTGTTAAACAAAAAAGTTTTTAATTTACTTGTTTGACCTCCATTTATATTTTAATATAAACGCAGTTATATCGTCTTTGTATCTGATGATTTAAACTTAAAGTATCTTTCATTGACAGAATTGCATTCGTATAGAACGAAACAGTGAAATTTGAAGTCGCGATTATTGACTTATATGAGACTTAGAGAAGGTTTTATCATCGATGTTATAAAAAGTTTTAATTATATTTGTCATGGTAATAGTACCTACCTGTGTTCTTTTAAAATATGCTTCTATAATATTTGTTATTAACTAGGAAATCTCCAAACAGCAATGACGATCGTTCATATCGGTCGCGATTAGAGTGAACGCTTGAAGGAGATAAATTGACGGCAATACACGAACCGTGCCACGACAGACCAACAAATTATTGTCGTCCTGGGAACACGAAATATCGGTCGGTGCCGGCACGTCGGCCGCGGCCTACAGAAATATATATCTGCTCCCCATCTGTAGGAGAACCGGGGGGCTGAACGAATATTTCTACGGACGGCGGCGACCGCTAACGCGCCGTGTGCTCGATACAGTTTATAGCTTCTGCTGAAACCTATATACGTGAGTTTCGTGAAATGAATGAAATTTTGCCAGGTCATCCAAAGTGCCTACCACCCGTTCGAATTCGGAATAGTATGATTACGTTTCTGGCTATAGAATACTGAATGATTCAGAAAGGGTATACTAAGCCTTGAACCTACGCTTGTTGAGCACATTTGGAATAATTATATGAAGTCAGATTTTGATATATAAAACACTAGCTGCGCCCCGCGATGTTACCCGCGATTAAAAAGTATGTCTATCCCACGAAAACCATACATTTTACCGTGATAAAAAGTAGTCTATGTGCTATTCCAGTTTATAATTTATCGCTGTGCCAAATATCATCCAGATTCGTTCAGCCGTTCTGGCGTGATTGAGTAACAAACGTCCATCCATCCATCCAAACTTCACATTTATAATATTAGTGGGATAGTGGGATTAGTGGGTTTGTAGAGTATCCTTTTGCGTTCAATTAGTGTCACTCTGTCAAAAGGAATATTGGGGTTTAAACGGCGAAGGCTGGCAGTGCCATAGAGGTGGTATATCATCGGCGCGCGGAAATTCAAAGGGCTCCGGAAGTCCTTGATTTATGAGAGCAGCTCGCATGTGTGGGCTAAAATTAAAATTTTCATAAAAATATTTTTCATGAATAGCGACCATTGGACTTTGTTAAATGGCCGATTTGATTCCTTACTTTAATGTGGTCACGTAGGCAAATATTTTTCGAGGTTCGGTTGATTATAATAAGGAAAATTAGAAAAAAATATTGATTCAAAATTTTGACTACAAAATGAAATTCTCGTTATTATTAGAGTTAAGGAACTATGATTTTCTAAGACAAACATTATTTTTGGAAACTGGAAGAGTACTGTTTTGCTTCGTTTTATATTCTAAGAAATCGAATTTCCGTAAATCTGATAATTTAATGTTGTGTACTTACCAACTGAAACTAAACTAAATATACAAAGTTCGTTATAAAGAAGAAAATACTACACCCACATTTTACTTGCTCATAGTCCTGCTTTCAAATTAATAACTCTGGATATTTTGGCGACCTATTAGAGGAGATGAGTAAAACGGACTAGAATACCTTCTAGAGGACTTCTAAAAAAATTAATAAGAATCTCGGTAATACATGTATAATGTATCCATTTTGTAAATATTGCGTAGAGCTATTGATTATATTCTAAATTAAAGCTTGTATACAAATGAGAACAATAATTACTTATCGGGAAAATTAATGCCTTTTGATCAACTTGAACGAAGTCAGCTGGCAATACATTTACATAAAAGCCCGCGAGACTAGTACGAGATTATTCGTAAACTATAAACTAACCTTCTACTTTGTAGTCTGTTTTGTATGGAGAATTGAAAGCTTTAGATACCGTCCGCTAGAGGCGCTTTTCAATTCTCCATAAAAATGTCTAAATACGGTAGACTATAAAGTTTACAGTTAGCTCGCACTTGACGTGTAGATATATAAATATGATCAGAACGAAAAATATTTGCCATTAGGACTTCAGTTTATAGTGAAGCTATTTTCGTTAAATATCGTGTTCGGTTTAAATAGGTGGGTACATTCGTGGCCAGTTAGGCGTGAGGAGCGCTTTACACGCGTACTTTGTGAATAATTTGCATGAGCGTGGCGGGGGCCGCGGGCGGGGAGGGGGGCAGCTAGTGGGGATTTGGGGGGAGAGGGCGCGGGGGCAGCAGGATCCCCGCCAGGATTTAATGTCGAACGTTAGCCTGGCCACTAGAGATATTCTCATCTCGATTTAGCAGCTTTGCAAATTGCAACCATGTCATGTGAAGTCGGATTCACGTTTTATAGTCATGCATATTCTTATGAAATATAAGTCCGTCCTTTCATTATTCGCGCTTAGCGTCAGTAACAAAAGCGCTTTGAATTTATTTAGCGTTAATTAAGTTTCAAATTCGTTCCAACGTTTTGATATCTCTCTCGGACCTTTGCTCACCTTATTTTCATAAATTGCAGCATATTCTAGTACGTAAATTATGCAAGATCGTTTGTTGCCAGCGTTGGTGGCGCGTTTTGGGGTACCTACAGAGCGGGACTACCACATAAATATTCAGCTTACGGACACTCAGATGCCTTATAGATGCGCTTATTTACACTATACCAGACTTGTTGAGATACTAAAGATAGTAACTTAATGAAATTTGGTTTTATACCCTAATCTTAAATGTGAACGGGTTCACTTATTGATTTCTTATATTTACGCGAATACTTCACATTGAAATAAAACTAATTTTACGGATTTTAACATAAAAAAAAATTAAATAGACGTGATAAAATCCGTAAAATTCGTTTTATTTCAATGTGAACGGGTTGTTTTGTGAAATACTCGTATTTATGCACTGTATTTTGACTCTGTTGAATCAATCAGACGTTACAAAGATATCAATCCTTGCCACCTGGTATCACGATAAACTTTTTACAGTCAGTTAATTTTGTAATTGCTACACTGAGACGCCATTCGCTGGTAAAAAATTAAAAAAAAGGTCAGATTACATAACGATACGCATTATGGCAGTCTAGATTTAAATAAAACTTAGAATACTACCAACATATAGGTACACTGCTTTTATACATATAAACATATTATGTATTTACCTACATACTACCCAAGTAAGCCTTTCTAGCAGGCACATAGTAAGTATATAACATGAATTTGCCGCCGGCTCTCTTCACACGTGCTTCATCGGCCCAAAAATATGTAGATAGCATATCACTAGCATAAATATTTATATGATCACCAAACCGTATTTGAAAATAACTTTGGGAAACGCTATGGTGTAGGGCTCGCCCAACTTTGTTCCGTATACCTACGTACTGATGTGTAATTTGTGTCCCGGATATTAGATTCTGCATGAGCGGCGTGGAAATTGTATTTTGATCCATGGAGAAGTTTTAGTAGTAGTAATGTATGGTGGTTTTTTTTCTATAAGGGGAAATAATTGTACAACCCTCGCTGCTCCTATTATATATTACCTAAGCAAGTGGGTATTTATTACAATGATAAGGTCAATGATTTACTGCGACTTTTTGTTAAATATATAAGGTTTAACAAAAATATTGTAACAGTAAATAATATGGATAACGTTGATGTATAATATAATTATGTAAATGATGTTGGATTTTCTTAAACAAGGCATACCAGTAGCGTTTGGCCGTCCGCTTCAGTATTGTGTAATTTTCTAAATATCTTATTATCTGATTTATTACTTTGGGAATGTTATCCCTATATCCCACTGTTGGCCATGTTAAAATACTTTACACTATTATTATCACTCCTTATATACTTTGTACAAACGACATTGTTGCAATTAAGTACTTTTTCATACCAATGATTTGAAGATTTCAACTTACATCGAGCATACATCGAGCTCCTCTCCAGAAAAGCCTAACAAAAAGCTGAAACTATAACAGATTTGTATCGCAATTTGCATACCCAAGCCTCGAACTTACATAGAGGTGGCATATACCCAAGGAAACTTCTGTCATAACTCCTCGAACGGATGTTGGCGAGCAAATAAGTAACTACAAACTTCGAAGCAAACACTATTAACTGTTTAGTAGATTAAGAAACGGTCTCAATTTACCCTTAGTATAATCTAGTTTGTGCTTAATCAAAATTTTGCAGCCCTCAATATGGGTAAGTGAATATTATTGTGTTGAAGGTACCTAACAGGGTTCTTCTACGCCTACATTATAATCTATCTGATCATGTTCGCGTGTAAATGTTGTTATATTAATTACGTTAATCTGAAGTACAAACTGACAATTAGTGCTAACGATTTGTTGGCGTTTGGGATTTCGTGTTTTAGGAAATTGCTAGTTGAAATGACGTATCATGCCTGCAAGGCTACATGTTTAAAATATCAAATTCCCGCATGGGACTAATTCTAATATGAAATCACATCTATGTAGTATGACAGTCGTTAGGGGAGTATTTATTGTGATTCGGTCGGTATTGCGGATAGTAAGCCAACCAATGTGTAAATTGGACAAAGAACATACACTTTATATCTTATTAACTTTGTAGGATTACCTACTAGAAAAAGAGGTTTTTTTTCTTTTAAAAAGGTTTTGTAAATTAATTATCTTCCATTGATTAAGGCTGTATTTAATTTTCTCTGATAACCGATTGTAAAATTACAATATAAAATAGGTATTTAAGTAAATGTGCTAGTATCTCTTGTCTGGGTGTGTGAAGGTCAGTTAAAGGCAAATATTAGTATTGCTCAAAGTATGGTTTTGTTATTGCATTTTCACAACACTAAAGGCTTTGGGCAACACTAGCAAATAAAGTTTTGTTCATAAAAAACAAAATTAATCATCACCAAACTTCAAGGTTCATTTCGTTATAAAAACGACGACACGACCACCTGCATGTAAAAATAATTGATTCCGCGAGAAGTCAAGATGTGTATAGCTGCGTCAAAAATTCAGCGCGTGCACAGCACCGGTGTGTTTAAATTTTCAACAGGGAGTGCGGCCCCGCTGAATTATCACGAGTTCATAAATTAGTTACCTTACGAGGGAAAGGTCGTGCCCCCATAGCGCCGAGACCGTGTATAATTTTCATTTAAACACGGCCAGCCACAGGTCCACGCAGTAAATCAGGTCTGACGGTCGCCCTTTGACTGCGCCTTGACGTAGGCGCGGGCCCGCCAGCCGCCCGCCCACGCCCTGCCGCGCTCCGCCCGTCCGCGCCGCCGCCGCCACAATGTAAAGACATTTCCATTGTACCGTAATAGGGCATTGTTTGTGACGTAAATTTCACTGCTGAATATGCAAATTTCGTTTTGCGCGACCCACCGCGAGAAATATTGCGAAAGTTTAGTCGAAAAATTAAAATCACGAATCGCGGACAAGTTTTTAATAACGATCGTACCTAATAGGTTCGGGTGAAATACAGCCATCCGCGCCGCAATGCCGATGACATATATAAATACACTTTTATTTTTATGATCAAAATTTCTACCGGTTTGGTAGAAAAGGTGAGCTGCGTTCCTAATATTGTTCCATGAATTAAAAAAGTTTTTCTCACTATCGAAACTATTTTTGTTGAGTGAATAGGAAATCGGTCTACTTTGAACAGATATAAAACTAGATGTTACATTATAACTTAGTAAGAAAAATGGGCTTACATCTTATTAATAATGGTAGTTTTGTTAGTAAATGTAGATACGTTGATTCAAACAAATAACCATATAAATGTTTTTAAAAATACGTAAAGTCAAACGATTATTGAGTGGCGTTTACATATCAAAGTATAAATATTCATGAGGCACGTTTGCGCACATCTGCTCACTGAGTGCGGAATTATTGTCAGAAAACATAATTTTCGACATTTGTTTATCAATTGCAAATGTACAGTAAAATACAAGCAAGTCGTTGCGATTCAAAATAACTGAATAAATAACTTCGATATGGTGATATATGCATAAAAAAAAAACAAAAAATGCTTGAACTCTGATATGTGTGTATGATCATGCTCAAACTGTTCAATAAAATATTGCAACGTACATCGAACTCCCAGGCCGATACCTCCAGACCCAAAGCTAATCACAGAAAATATGTTTCAAACGTTTTAATTAATAAAATATACCATACAAGTCAACGACGCGGTAAAACTTAATTCATATAAAACCCGACGCCAGAACCTACCTTTATCACCTCTTAACAGCGCGATAACTATATGAAACTCATTACCGGGAAATAAGAAACTTCATTATACAGGAGCAGTGTGCGATCGCGTTATTCGCAAATAAAAAGCCTTTTTAGTGGAGGCTGCAGAGCCCCGGCGGCGTTAATATTTAAAGCTGCGCTGAGATGGCTGCTCTAATGTGCTATTAGCCCCACAGCCGCGTGTTTGAGTCGTCGGAGCAGCGGCGCACCGCGCTCCTAGCACTGGGACGCTTTAAAAAAAAATTAACTTAAGATCCCACCCGTACATCGCAAACAACCGAATTAAAAAGGAAAACCGATAATTAAACAGTGATAGAGAGAATGCTATCTCGCTTAGGTATACTGAATAACTTTATTAAATAATTGGGTATGCGTCATGACCTACCTACCTATTGTAGTAAAATCCGAGGTTTGAGAAAAACTTGTAAGAAATAAGTTGTTTTCTGAGTTTTATGTTACACCCGTTTTATGGGTTATACGATTATGAGTTCATGTTTCATGAGGCCCAATATGAAACTGTTACATAAACTAATCTGATTAACTCAGATGGTAGTGCGCCTGGTTTCTGTACTAAAGGGCCCGGGTTATAGTCCAGGTAGAGGCAAAGTTTGTGTTGTGCCCGAGTCATGGATATTTAATGGTTTGGGACCGTACAGCTGGTCTGTTGCGTTGCAATATTATCGTACCCACAAACTTCGGTATCGTGGTTGGTATAAATAAAGTCCGTCAGTAAAAAATACCATAACATTTTAACAGGTGCTCCACGCCGCAGAGCTGCGATCCATTAAGTTTCAGGCTTTATTTTTCAACTCGTATGACCTAATTACGTAACTACCGAAGTATTTCATGAAAACGACTATTGATAAAAGGTAAATTGAAGGAATATCAATTTTCATTACAAAGTTCATGTTTGATATTTGGGCATCATTTATGTACTAGGGGCTATGAATTCGTAAACTATGGGGGACAATACTGTATCGATACGGTAAGTTCATTTTCGGATGGCAATGTCTAGTTGATGCTTATTATAAGATAGAAATAAGAACTCTACTAGTAAATATGTAGTTGCCAAGGCGACGTCTAGACTCTAGATTGATATACTTAGATCGCGCCGTACCGAACCACTCACCGCCTGCATACATTTCTTATAACACGTAGAGCTTGCCACGGCTGCGATGCCAAAAAATACTGCAACATCCTGAAACTATAGAATAGAATTCTTAAAAACAAAACATTTAGTTCGTATGGCCTCAAATAAAAATGTTAAATGTGTAGCAGCCAGTTTTTAACAATCTAAAAACTCGAATAAGTATTGTAATCTATAAAAAATGCTTACTGGTTTATCCAACTCTTGAAAACCTCTGAAAATAAAACGCTGCCAACTTACAGTCTAACCGAGGACAATGAAAAACTAATAGTTTATTCTCGTAGCATTTAAGTTTATAACCGCTACGAACCATGGTGCACAAAATAAATAGAAAGTGCTTCGCTCGAATATATTTTCGTAACCCAGTGTTACCTATTTTAGACATTGCCAAGCATTTAAATTACCTACTCATATTCTTATTTTTTTTATAGAGACAATATTTTATAGACTGAGATGCGTTGACGTTCCTATACATAATACATAAGATATTATTTCCGCCGACTTGACTATTTTGGTTTTTTGGCCGTGACCCGTGAGTCGGGTCGTAGACCAAGCCTCTCACATACTCCTTCCAGTAATTCCTGAGTCCGTGACGACAACACAAAAAAATAGCTGCCTCCTTAATGTGAAGTGGAAAAACCCCCGAGTGTAAGGTATGCCGTCCCGACCAAAGGACATGCAAGTGACATTTATTACGTCCGTTGGAACCCGCGTCCACATTAACATCCATTTGCACTGCACTTTTACGTCCCCTCTCATATTTCGTACTGTAAAACACAATGGAAGATTCGAGTTTTCTTAACAAACTGCATTTTGAAATAAGGAAATTCGATTGATGTTGCTTCAAAGCGTTGTATGCAAATTGGAATAAAGCTGAATATTGCCTACAGATATAACGAAAAATTTATTCATGTGGATGTATGTATATTTTTTTTATTGTGCAACCAAATTGAAAATGAAGGGGAAGTTAGAAGGTGTAAGTACTATTACAGAACATTAGCAATCGATAGACTTATATACCTTCCTGACATTATTTAAGTAGGTTCCTTAACCCGAACTGGATAATGGTCGCTCAAGACAGACATAAGTGGAAGACGCTGAAGGAGGCCTACACCAAGAAGGTTTTTTCTTTTTTTTTATTACATTATAGGCAAGTATTTGATCTCGATCTCACCTGATGGTAAGTGACGATGAGATCTACGATGGAGCATACTTGCCTAGGTAGGAAGGCGGCAGTAGATAAGAGACGCTACATTCACTAGGCACATGCAGCGCAGCTGATCTGACCCGCCATCCATGAATGGCAACACCGAACATCATGCCGGAACACGGCTAGGCCGCTTGGCGACATGGCTTTGTTCAGTGGGTGGTGACTAGCCACGGCCGAAGCCTACCACCAGTAAATGTGGATGGTGGATGGTGGATCGAAGACATACTATTTATATTTAATTTTGGTCCTTACTATTTTCCGTTAGAAAGAGACGTCTACACCGAAACATAATTGCAGCACCTGTTCAACTAAAACGCGCTCTCCCTTGCACGGATTACATCTTTCCCAATTCTTTAAATACTGTTTCATAAATTCTTCTACAAATGAAAAAACGGCTGAATAAGAGGAAACTAGCATATTTCAGATACATATAACAAATAATTTTATATCATGCTACTTAGTAACTAGCTAAACGACTTTCTTGACGCAGTTTTTTTTCGTTTCTGATCTTTAAAAAAACTACTATTCAAAGTATTGTAAGTAAGACTATTGATTCATTATATTTACGCGAATACTACACATTGATTAAAAAAGAAATATACGCGATAAAATCCGTTAAATGAGTTTTTAAAGTATTTTGTCGCATATTTTTTTAGTATTTACGTTACGTTACGTAGTCTGATGTGATTAAATAGATGTTAAAATGTAAAACGCCAAATGTAGTACCTAAATAGGCGCGCTAAACTAGAACTTTTAAATAAGTACCATCTAGTTATTAGATTTAAGAAGCTTTTAGCGTGAACGCTCGCATGAATTTATGATTAGAAGAGCTTAAAAAGAAACGCCTTTGCCAGTCAAAGACGAGGGCTTACGCGAAAATGCAATAACTGCCAGATATAAATCAAAAGGTGTTTTATGCGATTGCAATAAATTTCGACGGTGAATAGGTATAAAAAATATTTAGGTCTAAACGGGACTGTCGCTGTTCTCTACAGGCAACATTAATGGTGCTCAGTTTTATTATTTTTTATTAATCAACTTAACTTAATTACTTACAAACAACATTTTAAGTGACTAGTAAAGTAAACTCACTTGAGACACTAGTTTACCTACTAGACGACAGGCTCAGTAATCAAGGGAGACTTTAAAAAAAATAGTCAACGATATCTATGTACCTTTTTTATTTTAACATAGACAATAAAGTGGACGCCATTTTAACCGTTGTTATCAATACGTATTACGATCACGTTCCGCTAATATTTGACTGTTCAAAGCTGCATAGCAAATATGCGACAGATATAATAATATTTATATTGAATGCGAGGCGAAAGGTTTTTAAAATAATAACAAAAAGTCTAGGACGGCTTTTTTTTCTTTTTAAGTGAAAAATATTAGTCATTTATATATTTCATAAACCACCAAACATCGTGTTGACTGGTAATACGATACTATTATATTAAATTTTCATATTTCCAAAAAATATATTAGATGATATTAAAATTCTAGAATGACCAATTCAGATTCAGGGAAGCACTAAGCCAGGTTTACATTTGCATTAGTTAAGCAGCGAGTTAAGTTTATTGAATGGCGTGTTTATTGCGGTAAGTAGTAAGCTCCAAATGTGCTGCAGGCGAGTTAAGCCTGAAGTATCAGTTATTCATCATCAGTGTCCACGTATAGTCGTCAAGGTTCTATCGAAAAATAAAAGATGTACGATGAAATTCGTTATCAACTATAATTTATCACAATTTGTATCAACAATCAAGTCGTAGCATGTTAACTTATTTACTGTAAAGTCTCCTGTCCACATGTGTGGGAAATTTAGTTGTCGGAGTGAGGGAGACGCGCGGGCGGTGTGCACGGGCACTTAATTCGGTGAAAAAATAGAACGTGCTTAAATTTTTCTACTTAATCCTTAACTTACTACTTAACTGGCAAATTTCTATCCAACCGGTGATAAGGACTTAACTCGCCAGTTTTGCAAGTTAACTCGCTACTTAACTAATGCAAATGTAAACCGGGTTTTACGGAGCGCTCAGATTGTTTCTATAATATCCATTTAACTATGAAATAACACAATAGAATTTGTAAAGTTATTGTTGTGAATAACAAACACATATCTGAATTTGTTAGTAAAAAATATCCAATCTTGATGTATAAAATTATTGCATTAAAGTTCCCTTCATGAGTTACGCTCATCAGTAATATGGCAAAAAAATTGTAGTTCCGGCAGTCTCAGTAATCTGGTTACATTCGAGCCAGTTGGCTCCTCGCCATAATATATAGTTCACAATTTTACAAGCTCTCGAGTTACATCAAATGTGGAATGTATCAAACTCGAAGCAAATTCATAGTTGAATTATTTATTTTGTATTGCCCGAATTTATAAAAGTCGTCATCATTATATTCTTAACTATAATATGGCGTTTGACTGTATGAAAATAAGCTTCAAATTGTGGCCATCCTAAAAGATTATAGCTTTTTATAACTATTAGTCTTCATTTTTCTGCAAATATATGAATTATTTTCCTTAAAATCATAAAATAAAACAATGTTTTTTTGGTGTGAGCAAAAACGTTCTGGATTGTTGGTTGATGTGTTGTGACGTCACACCGTCGTAATCAGTGTCACGTTGTCAATACGAATTTGGTAATATTTGGGATTTTAATGTGTTTTCAGCCATTCTTTTTTCACAAGGGTCACGTGACCCGGAGGCCGCGTTTTGGCGGTACTTTATTTAAACTTTATCATCGAATTTTATAGATATATATTTCAACAATAACGTTATAATAATCTCCCCCATACAAATTAAATACAACTAAAATATCGTGAAACACATTGAGCTGTCGCAAAACCGGGGTCGGCAAACAGGACTTAGTCTAAGCCTTTACTTAATTGCGAGATTATTTGGCTAAGTTCGCTTGCTTATCGTATTTACGGCGACCGAAGTTACCCTAGTAGGTATGATGTTGCCACTTAATATAACTAAATGAGGTAAGCTAGCGCCGGTCCCTTGGGATTTTCTTGTGGAGTTTTGGTTTAACTTGGTAACAAGAACGGCGTACGGCCTATGCATTAGTTAGGTAATGTGTTGACGGACTCGCTTTTCATGTAGCTTAACAAGCTTTCGCTACTTTATTAGTAAGGAACGAAATCTCTTTATCATATAAGATGTATTATTTACAGCATCATTATAGGGAAGACAGGACATGTTAACACTTATGTGACATAAGTATATCGAAAAAAACTTACAATTCTAATTTAAAAAAAAAAAGAATACGCATATGTACGCACACCTTATTATTCATACGTAGTTGTAGTTTATTTATTTTCTAATATACCTACGTATATTGGTCTATACTAAGTAATATTGACATTATATTATTTATATTTATAGATATCTAACTAAAGATTGATTATATTTGGAAAGACTCCTGCTTTCATCACATACATTCACAAACACATTGTTATATGATTAGATAGGATTGGAAAAATATATATATATTTGAGTATTCGTTCTTTTTATCGGTTACATTTGTAAAATAGTTTTTATGTTACTAAGTGTACTACTCATATTAATAGCATACTGTAGTATCAATTTGCATGCGGAGGTCACCTTTAAGTGTTTCTACTGATTCAGTTCACCAACATTTTTCGCGAGTGCATAGAACAATACCAAATAGGCATATGTATAATCTGGTATTTCTTTAAGTCTGTAGATACCCTACCTATATTTTAAATCCACTTAGCAAATTTTGTTAAACCAGTAGACCAATAGTAAATATCTTGGAAGCGATAGACACAATGACACCTTATGTATGACTATTTTCATTTATACACCCTTGATCTCCAATCAGTATTCAGTTATATCTTCATTATTCCGCAAAAGGTATGTCATCTAAGCCATAAGCCTCATTCTATATATAAACTTCCTTAAGTTAATACACCTATGTAAACTATACGCGCATATTGCGTAAGTTTCATATAGTTCCGAACTACGCAACACTCAGGTATAGAAGGTTAATACCGCGTCGTGCCTGCTCGTGGGGGCATTGTGTTTTAATCTAATTTATAAGGAGAGGATTTATGGGGCCTTAGAGGAGAGGAAATAGCCTCACGCAACCTGTCTGTGTCGGTTGTATTGGATACGTGAGCGTGATACATCGAACGCCTCTCGCAACACGTACGCGGACCATTTATCTCGACGACTCGGTGACAAAACCCGCCCGTCGTATACTGAGCATTGAACGGTCTATTTGATGACACAAATAAAACAAAATGACATTAATTTGCGTATATTTTTTGGAATAATGCTTTTTAGGTGTCTTTGGGAAACTGGGAGCCCTCACAGTTACGCCTTGTCTGTCTGTGTGGGTCACAGACTTATAGCCATTTATTTAGAGACTATTGAGACAATGTGGCACTTGTCACCATTACAAAAATGGAACTGACAAATCTTGCATGCCTTTTCTAGATGGAAGGCGAAAGGAAAAAATACGTACCGCGTTGACTGGAATCACGTCAAATAGTTATTTCAAAATATTTGCCACCTTAAATATCCAAGACTTGCGTACAAACATTCGTGCTCATCACACCAAATTTTTCCTTACCAGGATTCAAACCCTCGGTACAGAAAGCAGGGTCACTACTAACTGCGTACAGTTTACGAAATATTAAACTACACAGTGACCTTTTAAGTACACTGTTCAGGAAATCTGAACATTTCTGGTTTAAGACATAGAAAAAGATTTACAAAGACAGTCAGGGGTGAACTAGCTATAGTGACAAAGAGACATCACTTTCCAATAAAACTTTGTTTCTTAGTTTTGTAGATACCGACTATAAGCTTTCGTTACTCCCATGGCTTAATGACGAACGAACGAACGATAACTTTTTATTACATTTTCCATGACGTCACAAAATGCCAAGTATACGTAATTATAAAACTAATTTACTGTATAATGAAGATATATAGCGAAATAAAATATTCTAAATATCTCGAAATTCAACCATAATTAGCTTCGAGAGAGATTTCACATTTTTATTCAGTAGCGGAGATGAAAAATATTAATGACACAAATTTTAAGCTGGAACAAGCGAGTCGGGACCGGGCGGCGCTCAGACCGAATGAAATGTTGATATTACGACGCGCGTTTTACCTTCTACCGACGGCAGACGAAACAAAATATACGTTCATTAGCGCAGACCTGGAAATTATATTACAGTCAGTGCTTGATTATGAAATCAACGGGATTCGCACTGCGAGTACCAGTGCCTACTTACAGGGTCCCAAGTCTGCTAACACAATCGATTCATAATCGAACAGCAACCGCATAGTAACTGCCACTTTTGACACATATCCCATACAATATCTGTCAAAAGTGACAGTTACTATGCGGTCGCTGTTCGATAATGAATCGATTGTGGTAGCAGACTTGGGGCCAGGTGTATCTACATGCTTAACTCTATGCGACATAATGTATTGGAGGCAAACTTGAAATAAACTGACATGTAGAAACATATAATCCAGGCTTACCTACCAAAAGTGAAGAATCCACTTAAAGCGTTTAGACGTTTATTTAATTATAAACTAATGGGTTCTGTCAGGCTTCGTGATTATACAAGTTCACATACGTTGAATTATAAGGATTCATATTTTAACATTAATGTCTCGAGTCGCAACCATAATTTATGTTAAAAAAAACAATAGATAAACGCTTCGTAGGTTTAGTAAAATGTTATATAATACATATAATAATACCAGCCCTTTTAAGTTCCCCCTGTTGGGCACGGGCCCCCTCTCAATGCGAGGGGTTTAAGTCATAGTCCACCACGCTGGCCCAGTGCGGGTTGGTGGCGGACTTCACGTCTTTCGAGGGGTTCTCTCAGACATGCAGGTTTCCTCGCGATGTTTTCCTTCACCGTTTAGCAAGTGATAATCATGGTTGAAAATGAGATTCGCACGTGAAATCAAGAAATCCCAGAGGTGCGAGCCGGGGCTTGAACCTGCGATCCTCGTTACCGAGGCAAGCGTTCTACCAACTTGGCTATCACTACTACATGTATACTAAAAACACTGTTACTACCATGTTTTAAATCTTTGTCGCGTTGAATTATAAACAATATGACAAGTGAAATCAACGAAAATGAATCGCGGTTGATCCACCACAATCAAGCCCCCAGTTATAAGTGTCGGGCGACATTAGTGTCAGGGTTGGCGACATGAACCAGGATCCGCACGATGCATGCCGACTTAATCTCAGGTAATGGGACGTAATAAAATGTAAGAGACTATGGGTAATGGCAGACGTGCGCGCGTGACCTGTTACCTCCGCCTTGTGGATTACTTAGCTGAACACAAAATCTGATTTTGTTGTTACGCACGACAGTCTTACGGTTGTTGTTTACGTATCACATTAAACATGTTTTGTGTTTTGTTTTTATGTGCAATGATATTAATGTTTCTTGTTATAAGTACGTATGAACATAGAGTTTATTTATAAATTGTTTGCGTACGAACGGGCAATAAAACGCACAGGCTGGTTTGTTTATGGTAGGTAGTTTACGAGAAGTTGACATAAACAACTTCCACTAGGTTATAATAATAATATCGTCAGACGAACACAGAATATACGGTCCCACACTAAGCAACGCTTGTATTATGGGTACCATACAATGAACTGAGGGCGAACTCAATATATAATACCTATATATATATTAAACTTCCATGACTCGTGAACAAACATTCGTGCTCATCGCACCAAGTTTGTACCTACCAGGATTCGAACCTGGGACCCTTGGCACAGAGAGCAGGGTCACTACCAACTGCGCTAATCAGGTAGTCAAGGCATTTACTGTAAACAACTTCTAGTGTTATATCCGTTCTTACGTGTACGAATACTTATAATTATTGAGATCTATTGGGGTTTCCCTCTATTCACCGTTCCATCCCCACATCCCCTCATTTCGCCGAAGCATGATCATCACGTATGAATATCATATTTTTCATGACGTCGTATTTTGACAAATTAGCACGTCATCGGATAGATACGTTGCGCCCCCAGCCAGCCCATCAATATCGGCGCGACATCCATTACTCAATAGCAGCCAAGTGGAACTGCCCAATTTACAGCTACATTTAACTGATTCGATTGAATCCAGCTACAGTTATCACCTTTGCTACAGCTACAGTTTTGGAATCATGTGGTCAAGCTTTATATTTTTCATTAGGGTAATATTAACGGCACGGCCTATATATTTATTCTGACTTCTTCAACTCTAGCTGAAGCAGATCGAATATGAATCAAAATTATAATTCCCGAATCAGATCTAAACACTCTATCAGATTTCGAATATCCGCGTTTGACTAAAGATCGATACGAATTGCTTTTGTAGTATGTGGTGAGCACACCGCCTTAAATATGCAGTTCCTATTAGCTAGCCCACAGCATTAATTCCTTTCCACAGATAGAGTGGTTCTCGTCTAACCACCACCTCACCAAACGATAAATGAAACTTACTATTCTTGTAAAAATAAACACAGAGTCCAAGTAATTATCTATTCTTATAAAATGTTAAAAACCTAGATAGGCCACAAAAATATATTGATGTTGGTGAAGATACAACAAGCATCAAAGTATAAACTACAATCACGGAATTCACTCCAACTCGGGAATTCTCGACTTTAATCATTCACGTTCAATTAAAAGCAACAAACAACCTACCTAAATAACAGCTGAAAGATTTAAGCAAAACAGAATGGAATATCTTAAGAATAATAAACTGTTTATTGTTGTTTAACGGAAATTCGCCAACGATTGGATTTAATCATGATAAATATTAAATAGACTTTGTCTTTAGTGTGGCAGGTAGCTATGAATGCTTTTCAATTAATTCGTTTCATTAATCCGTCAGTACACACCAGATATGATGACTGACTACTAATTTCATGTAAATTTAATGTGAAACGATCGTCAATCTTCAAGCATTTTTTGTTATGACGACGAATCTTTTATTCCTCTCAAGTACCTAGTAGTAGTAGTAGTAGTAGTTGTTTTAATACAGCTGAAATATCAAAAAAAATTAGCTCATGTTTAGAACTTATAAATGTAACAAAATTTCCCGCAATGGCTATATACCTACATCCATTATTTAATTTCCCATTGCTATTTGTTATTTATGTTTTTCGTTTGTTTTATGGTAGCATCATAGAGGTAAGGGTTAACGCAGATGACAGACTTTTGGATACAAAACTGTGATACCTAAATGATTGTATTTTTATGGTTATTAGTCAACTTGCTGCGAATAGCTAAGTCCATATATAATAAGTTATTATCAGTAATAAAGAACATTATATAGTCGATGATACAAGATATTTTGCCGATATTTCCTTCCATTTTGGTATTGATAGTTATGTCTAGGACTATAATATAGTATACTATACTTATAAAATATATTTCGTTTATGTTTGCCTGGCTGTGACATTTGTGTCAATTAGGTCTGTAGCGACCAATCAAATTAGTGTCAAATCAACCTCGATACGATCAACGTCCCTTAAATAAAAGGTCTGTTTTCACCTTCCAATAATCGGACTCTATCGCCAGTTTGCGTTTGCTCTAATATGGCGGGAATTTCCGGGCGCTAAGCGACACAAGGAGGTATATGGGAGTGTGTGTATGACTCTACTTTGATGTATCATGTAGCGCCGGCAGTCGGACCCTGAATATTTACGAGTGGGAACTTGGAAGGCAAGGACCGGCTTCTCGCGCTTACCCTGCCCCGACTCTGTCACATTATTCATGAACTATATTTTATGTTACATTTGTCGAAACACTCATCGCATGATGAGTGCTACTTTTAGGTTATCTACTTATCACTTATATTTGCGGAAAAACTTTTTTTAGTTCCATATTAAAATAAAATAAAATGTATTTAGGCATGTGTTACGCACGGATATTTTTTTTCGAAACGTATCAACGTATCACTCAGAAAGCCAACCTTAGAACTTGATAAGTCTAATTCGTATCATATTTGCCACAAAGTACCTATGTTATGTAGTGCTATGTTCGAATCAATTATCTATGTAGAATTTAATAGTGAGGACACATTTTGATGTGCGTTAATTACCACTCTGCGACCGTTCCTGGAATCAATAACGATTTTATAATAGCTGATTACTGACTTGACCTGGTGAACGGTTCGTTCCAGCCAGCGGAGCAAATTGGTCTTCATTTAACCGCTTTGTTTACACTTCCTACCGAAAACAACCAGAGTCAGCAGTTATTTGGGCAATAAATATCTTCATTTTGAGTTCGCAAGTGCGTAAATTGGAACAATGCCAGAATTAGGTGTAGCTCAAATGATTACGGACATTTGTAGCTACGAAATAAGAACAATGTTTAAGAGGGCGACCAAAAAATAGCTATGCGTTGCTAGGTTATCAAGATCAGCAGTTTTGAGAGCCTGTCAAAGAGGCTCTACTACGTAATATTTGATGTGGACCTATTTTGTTATATGTATATATTTATGTGGTTTATTCGTTCTCAGAGTCGAAGATAATCCTATTGTGTGTATATGGTAAAAAGGTAACCAAGGCCACGTCTGTATAGACAACTTAGTACATTTATTAGAAATAAAAATGTCTCGGGTTAGTAGAGCAGTCGGCAGATAGATATTTGATTTAATTCTTCTACCTTCAGTATTAATGTATAAAAGCTTATAATTATTCAACGTAGCCAAATTGCAGGCTCAAAATCTTAAATTTACTGAACAGTTTCAATCGAAAATTAACTATATTTCTTTTAAAAGAAAGCGGGAATTGTATTGAAACAAACGGAGAGGCAAATTACTGGCGCCCGCAATAATTTCTTTTGTAGACATTTTGTTTTCCTTTATTGGTCATATTTATTAGTGCGAACTCCCGCTGCGGCTAATAAATCGCTCGCTCGTTGCCAGAGAATCTCTTATTTCTTAGACTGCCTTGTGCTAAATGATTTTCGCGTCCAGTAACGGCCTTAGAGCTACTTTTTATTTAGTTAGAGGGTGGTGTTGTGCCACGTATGTTTTACAAACCGAACTACCTGCTGCCTTCACCTGTAATTATAGATTTACTGCAGCAAGACTCCAATAGTCATAGCATTATTATAATCTATCCCATGTTTGTTATATCATTATTATAATTTACTGCAGCACGACTCCAATAGTCATAGCATTATTATAATCTATCCCATGTTTGTTATATCATTATTATAATTTACTGCAGCACGACTCCAATAGTCATAGCATTATTATGTGTATGCTTTTTGAGTCTACCCATTTTTTTTTAAGATTATTAAGCTCTTTATTATTAGCGTCGCATACTAATTAGGATTTTATATTTAGGCACAGAGCTTTTTAATATTTTTGGCAGGCATCATCAGGTGGGTCGTTTTGTTTAAGACCTTAAATTAATTATTTATAGACTTAGTCTAAAATAATAAAAACTTACAAAGCATATAAAAACCCACTGAAAATAATAAATATTGTTGATGTTTTTTGTTGCCAGATTAGAAATGGATTGAATATTTATATCAATAAACCAATGCTAAGTAAGTATATGCTGTTGTCGGGACAAATAAAACTGCGCCTCATAGATATTTAACATCTCCGTAAAAAAATAAAAGCATTTTTTTTTATTGGCGCTATGGTTGCGTTTGCTTCTGTTCTTATAGTTAAAGTAGGTGACTTTATTCCCTCCACAATATTATTGTACATACTTAAGTATTCTTCCCTCGTTGTATCGGGGTTGGCAAATGTCCGACGTTCAATTCTATTTTCCGGTATTTAACTGTTTTGCTGAAATATAAGTAACGAAAAAATTTTATAGTCAAGAATGTTTCAGTATTTTCTAAAATATTTAACACTTTTAGACTTACGATATCTGGTTTTGATTATATTGCTTTACAGTGTGAAATTATATGTGAAAGTTCCAAGTATTCTAGGTTTATATATTCCATTAAAATACCTTTTTATAGCTCCACCAGATCGAGTAGAAATGGATGGTTATAAAATGCACAATGAAAATGCCACAAAGGGGTGGCCTTATCACTTAACAGTGATCATTACCACACAACTTTTGAGATTGGATACTATGTATATTTTATAGCTTGCTACCTACATAGCCAGCTATAGAATATACATAGTATCCTACTTATAAAATATAGGTCCTTAACCTAGACAGGCACCTCGTGACTACATTCAGAACGTTTAGTAAAAAGAACTTCGTGTTAATTGGCGAACATTACCGACACCGCAAACTATATAGGTAGCGTGTATGAACAAAATTGTCTTATAACTGTTGAATCAACGTGAAATACGCTGAGACCTTAGAAATATTTCCAGTAGGTACCTATCTACTAGACCTAGTTGTAACAATCTGCTGTTTATAATACGGTTGTCCTCAGTCAAAGCCAAAGTGGTATTGGGTATCGAAAGTGGTATCAGGAATTTTGTGGGTAACACTATAATGTAAGTTTTCAAGTATATCAGTACGTCAAGTGCGAGATTATTCGTAAGCTAACCGTATACTTTATAGTCTACCGTATTTAGACATTTTGTATGGAGAATTGAACAGCGCCTCTAGCGGACGGTATGTAAAACTTTAGCCATACAAAATGTCTAAATACGGTAAACTATAAAGTATAGAGTTAGCTTACAAATAACACAATAACACAAGCCCTAAAATGTAAATACCCCTGCATGTAGGTAATTTTAAAACTCTAAGCTAAAATACGACATTATCTGGAACACCTTTGGCAATAATAATGTAAAATGGAGGAATATCCGTCTCGTTCGATCCAAGGAGATCGAATTATGAAGGAATCGCGCGGGCTATGAGCGCCCACGGGAGCTCAGCCGGCAAATGGGGAATATAAATTTGTCTTTAACAAATTCTCCCCCTTGATGACGACACGCCGACGAGGGAAATTACAACCGAAAATCTTCCATACGTTTTATTTTAATAAGGCCGAGGCAAATTTGAGTATAACGTAAACCTACCTGTAAATATAGAATAGATTACCTCGTGATATTACTCTGCAATATCAGAGTATATAGAATATCAGACTGTCTGAAAGTCAGAGGAATGTTACAAGGAATTATTTTTTCTAATCACGTCTGAAACATGAAAGTCATGTAATGACAATGAGTTAATGAAGTTAAAACAAATCAGGTAAGTTAGGCTAAGGGATTAATGAAACGTGTAGACTATCGAGTACTTTACAAAAATATAAGAAAATATAAGAATAACGAGCTTGCCGCGATAACATGAGGTTAGACTCTTAAGTCGACTCGGACTGCTACCTAATGGGACCGTGGACCCAGTTAATCAACAGTGTGGTTTGCTGTTATTGGGAGCAAAGACAACCATACATATACACCAAAGACATTTCATAAATATATTACGGTCACAAAGAAAATAAAAACATAATTAAAATCATTTTCTCATTGAAAAAAATTGGATCAAAAAGTACTATCCATGTGTAGATTGGTACATACAGGCAAGTCTCTAGTCTTCCATTGCAAAAGTATTAAAATAACACATAATAGATGCAGATACTACTGTGAATACTCGTAGTATAACTCTAATTAATATATATGTACATATTGTGAGCGGTCTGAGTCAACTAAACGTAAAAATGGTTTATTAACTAGGACCACAGTCCCAGTTAAAAGAGGTCCGAGTGGACTAAAGAGCCGTAATTACATATAAGCTGTTGTAGACATAGATAATTCATACGCCGACAACGGTTTTAAATTACATTGCAGATAATAATGTCGCACTGCTTTTATTCGTTTTTGTTCCAACACAAGCAGCTTGTCGACGTTATATAAATACTTTTCATACGTTTATGAATTGCTGTGCTATACAAAAGCGAGTTACCTGGTTCCTGAAAGAACAGTGAAGGTTTCACAAGTAGCCGAGTCAAACAAGTCAAATTTTGAAACACGAAAAAGTTTGTGTAGAAACAGTGTGCGTCGAGCGGTCTTCCCCGAGGACGCAGCCACAACAAATTACTGGCAAACAACTTCGAAATAAATTAACTCTCAACTTTCAAGCGTTTTACTTTCTTTTTGTTACACGAAAAATAATTTCCTTTGTGTTTTGTTTACATTGTTACGTTCTTTGGCGAGGAAACCATTCAATATTTTAATGCATTGCCAACTTGACGAGCCTAGTTATGACAAGTCTTTGGGCGATACTTGCCATCGACAAGTAGCGTATAAAGGTAGACACACTTAAGAGGTTAGACAAGAATAGTAAACTGAACCATAAGTGCATAACTAGCATGAAAGAAAAAACTTGATAGAAAATAGACACCCATGTAATTTACGATGGCATTAATAAAGATTATAATAGACAGAATAAAAGCGAAAAAGTAAATTTAAAAACTCAAAACATCCAAGTGCGTACAAAATTACATTAAATAAATACAGAATGGAAAAATACAACTCCAGTAGCGACATTAACAGTCGGGGTCATTATTGGGATGATTTTAGTTGGTCTACATTTATAATCGGTCCCGACTGTTAAATTATTTCAATCAAAGTCACTGTCATGTAAGCTCATCGTTTCTCATACAATCATTAAAAAAAAAGCTTACGTATTCGATTAGTTACGCAAATAGCTTGAAAGGAAATGCTTTCTTTTTGCCTTTGATAAATGCAAAGTTACAAGAAAATGTATTTATTTATAGAACATCAAGTTGATAAGCCTGTGCTTTGATGTATCTTTTTATAAACATAGTCTAATGTTTATTTTATCATTGAGTATTATTAGTATCATTGAGCTGGTCTAATTATGGAACTAGGAGATGGTCACAGGAGCCCAACAAACAAATTATAAGACCCCTACGAGTTTGGGCTGATTTAGTTTTTTAGTTTGATCTTCATCATCCGATGCTTACACTCAAAAACATTTTTGCTTATCAATAATAAAAATAAATACCAGGATTCGAATTCGGACCCTCGGCTTAGAGAGCAGGGTCTACCAACTGCGCTAATCAGCTCGTATTATATGGTATTGGTTTAGCTCAGTGGGTAGCGACCCTGTTTTCTGTACTGTGGGTCCCGGGTTCGAATCGTTTTAGGGACAAACCTTTTGTGATGAGCACGAAAGTTTGTACCCGAGTAATGGATGCTTAATATTTATATACGTATTATATAACTAGCTGTTACCCGCGACTTCGTCCGCGTGGTATTTAACAAAGACACAACCGTTGACAACAGCCTGCTCGTGCTATCAAACTTAATCAGGCGCAGCGCTGCAACATTGGTTTTAATTTTTTTTCGTGAGATCCTATTTTTTTTTTTTCTAAAATAAAAGTAGCCTAAGTTACTCTTAGTTATACCAGCTATCTGCCAGTGAAAGTCCCGTCAAAATCGGTCCAGCCATTTCAAAGATTACTCGAACCAACAAACAGACAGACAGACAGACAGACAAAAATTGTAAAAAACGTTGTTTTGGTATAGGTACCGTGTATACATCCAAATGCACTTAGTAAAAAGCGGTTATTTTAATATTACAAACAGACACTCCAATTTTATTTATTTGTATGTATAGATGGGATCGCCCTCAGTCCCTTGTACGTTACCCATAATACAAACGTTGCTTAGCGTGGAGCTGTATAGTTGACGAAATTATTATTAAAACAATTAATATTATTTCATGGAACAACAATATTCATGGGTTGTAATTTGTAAAGTCAAAAATGTTATATTATGTTTTATAAGATTTAATAAACGTTTTCGCTTTAGAGAGGTGAGTGTTCAAATTTCTCGTCTATATCACGATATTTTGGCCGGCACCAAGCGTGGGTATCCCAGCGTAGTGTAATTGCCTACACATCACTTAGTGCGAGATACATTAATTGCAATTAATTTAATTCGGTTAATTAGGTGTTATACTCCAAATAAATGGTTGATATCTGATAATTAACTTGTGCTATTTTGTATTAACTCGATGTAACAATAATAGTGTAAAATATTTTAACAGGTCTAACAGAGGTTATAAAGATAACATTCACAAAAAATAAATCAAATTATGAGACATTTAAAAAATTACACTGTACTGAGCGCATGGCCAAACGGCAGTCACCTTAATTAAAAAAAACATACATAATTTACACAATTATTTTATACATCAATGTGATCCTATATGGCTATATGGATCCTATACTTACTGATTCATCTGTTAAAATATTTCACACTACTTTGTTATACCTTATATATTTTAACACATACATTTGCACACACATACAATTATATGACAACTAATTAGACTTTCTTATCGGAGAGTATCTGCTCCTAAATAAATTACCTAATTTAGGAAAACAATTGGAATTGAGAAAAACTCATCAATTGAACTATAGCACCTATTGCCACACCGTTACGGTCGCCATCCGGTCTCCACGACAATACAGATTGACATATAAATTGCGGTACAATCTCCCTTCATTCAAATTAGACATTCAAAGCTCAATTCTCGGCCAAGAGCCCAATTTTGAATGCAATTTACGGCTAATTAGACTCTTAAGTACAGAGGCCGGTGGCGTGAAGGCGGCCGAGTCGCAGAGGAAGTTTGCAATGGCCGCGTTAACGCCCCGGGGCGCTAGTGTGCCGCCCGGCCCTAATGTGCAATAACTAGCGTTGTTTTGTTTCTGTCGCCGACTCGAGAACCCGACAAAGTCCGACTTGGCTGCGGTGCATGACTTGGATATCCGAGTTAAATGTTCCGTGAAATTAAAAAGTTTTCAAATTGTTTCTTTTTAATGTGATCTTTTATTGGAGGACCAGATGAGTTAGAGAGTTCGAGGATGAAATTAATAGATTGAAAATGTAAGTGCAATTTGTTTAGTCGTCAGTAATGATCAAACTTGTAAAGTTCTTCGGACAATCGTCTCAAATGGACGATCAGAGTGGGTATCTAACCTACCGAGAAAGTAAATTACATAGAGGCTAAAAGCTATGTACATAGGTACTTAACATTTTGTATACGTACAGACGAAAACAAAGTAAACATCACTTTTAATTAATTTAAAGGGGTGTTTGTGACTCCTCTCTATCCGTCCTTGTCCTTGTTTATAATAAAGGATGAAACTCGCTAAAAGTATCTACTCTTTGATTACGAGAGGAGAGAAAATCTTAATTGAGCCTCGTCATAATTGTTTTCTGTTTAACTTTCATTATGTTGTTACTAAGTTTTTAGTGTAAGTAGCTACATAATAAACATACGAAAGTACAAAGATTCGTTATAATGTTACAGATAATTTGAATCAAAATAACTATTTTGGATGGCTTTTACACAATTACGTATCTCGGCCTAACGCACTAACATTAAAAGTTCCACAAAATTAAATGATTATATCGTTTGCAGTTCAGATTCATTTAACGTTTTCTAAACCAACCACTTTCTAACGATCCAAATTGAATTCAAACCGCAATAATCAAAAGTGAAAGTAATATTTTCCAAAAATAATCCTGCGAAATTATTTCTCCCCACAAATTTCGCCTTCGATACATTCACGTTAAAAGCATTCCAGGGCTTCTTAATCAACGGTCTACGAATATTAATTTAATTAGTTAAAAGTTTTGGTAACTTTTAAGTAAGAAGGTGGAAAATGAAAAAAGCCTCGGCGGATGACGGCCGGGTAAAAGAAACTTCGGCTTTTGAAATCGGACGAGCGAGCTTTATTTATCTTGGCTACTTTGCAAATCAATTAAGCGAATGAATAGGTAGTGAGCTGCTCGCGAGCCAGGCAATTTGGTGTACGTTATCTTCAGAAAATATGAGTGCAAGTAGGTAGGTATAGTTAATGACTAATGTATATTCATGGCAAGGCGTGCCGGTAAAGAGCGGGCGACTCAGAAGAAATATGTATTCCATCACAGAGTCGGCGTTGAGTAATAAATGTACATACCTGCCTTTAGTATTCGCAGTGCAGTAAGCAGTGATAGCCAAGTTGGCAAAACGCTCGCCTTCGTAACGAGGGTCGCAGATTCAAACACCGGCTTGAACATCTGAGATTTTTGGATTTCATGCGCATCACATTTTCAACCATGATTATCACCCGTTCGTTCCTAGGAGAGCACGTAAAGCCGTCGGTTCTGTGCCTGATCTCTCTCCGGTCGTGTCGGATTGCTGTCCTATCGGACTATGAGAGTGAGGGAGAGAGAGTACGCATGCGCTTGCGCACACACCTCTGCACTATAATGTCTCCTGTGCAGATGGCTAATCTTAGTCAGGAGGACTATTGTCCTCCTGTTTGATAATAATAATTATTAGTCGCAGATACTCAGTTGGTTAAAATTAATGATTTAAGTACAAAATTTATTCAAAGTACACATGGTCAAATCTTATCTTATTTCAAATGACTTGAAGACCAAAAAGTTGTAAAAACATTTTGTAAGTAAAAATGTATTGAGCAAAACTCCTTTGAAGCAGACAAGACGCAATGTGCTAACATAAATTCTTCATAATTCAATATTTAAGGACCGGTTTTATATTATACTTCAGCTCATTGCTTTTGTAGTAATTTTATATGTGGCTTTTGTGTAAAAATTATATGTAACGTGTAGTCATCTCAGGGATAAACAACGAAGGTGACCTTATCCTTTCAAATAATCCAGCTTAAATATCAAAATACTCCGCCAAGATACGGCCTCATTTATGTTTCGATGTCACTTGAATGTGGGCTGAAGTATTTCTTTGAATTTCAAATTGTGTGATAGATTGGGCGCCCTCTACTCACTGGCTTCGACAATCATTAATCAATAATATTTTTCTCAAAATAATAAATCGGTTTTAATGATATATGTTATAGTCTTCAAAAAAGTTTATTCTGCTCATATTTTAACACTAGCTGCACCCCGCGGTGTTACTCGCGATTAAAAAGTTAATTTAAAAAAAACACGGTTCGTGTATGCTATCACATAGAAACCGTGCATTTTTCCGGGACAAAAATTAGCCTATGTCATTTTCTGACCCCTAAACTACCACTACCTATTTCAGGGTAAACTTGAACACTCATTCTGTCTACAACGCCGTTAAAATCTTTATTTATCAAAACTAATTTCATACCTAAAACCTGGAGCACTTAGGTCCAAAATTTAACCCTAAATGAATTCTCGACAGACGAGACTTGGCTAAAACGCTTTCCGCACTCAAGTGGTAAATTCGGGACATTCGATCACAACACTTACACGCTGTTTAAAGGTGGGAATTTACAAACAAATACTCGGATTAGGAGACTTACTTGTGGCTACAATTGCGCAGTTTCATTGTTCTAATTTCCCGTGGGAATACTGGTTGGTTTATTAATTTCTACCCTCAATGGTCAGTGGATACACAGTAATAACTACAACATATTTATTTAAAACGTAATGCATTTTATATGACATCACGACGATATACGACGTATTTAAAGACTGGATTAATCAAGTGCATTGTTGGAATCTCTACAATAATATTAGATGCAGAAGCATAGTGTGCATTGTTAACAAATTTCATCTTAAAAGAGTTGTATTCTCCATTAAATGGACTTACTTACATAAAACAGATGCATCTCCTCTGGCAATAAAATGCTTATTGCCTCCCTTACACACATCCATAGACAGTTGAACCACAAACTAACTTTAATACATAAAGTTTTTCGTGTTAAACGACAAGCAAGCGGGCATCATTGTCGCAGAACTGGGAACTCACATTATCTGATAACTGCTAACCTCCTTTTTCTCGCAAAAGTTCCAGTTATCTCGGGAAGTCAAGGGCTTAGTTCGAGATATCGCTACATTTCTGCTAATTCGTCGCTGATTCGACCCTTCGCAGCCAGTTTGTCCACCCTTTAATTTGGTCGGATACGTGTTTAAGATTAGCAATTGTTTGAGTTTTGGCTGATATTTTATTTGGCTACCTTCTTTTGGTTGTGCGAATAGTTGAATAGGAACATGTGCTCGTGTCACGTGAACCCATGTATCACTTATTACGATTTACGTAGATCTCAAACTTCTAGTGATGTCAAGACATTTCAGGCTCACTTTGATAAAACAATTTGTAAGAACATTCTTTAGAAATTATAATCGACATCGACATTTAGTAATATTTTTGTTTACAAGTCTTTTTAAATAATAAAAAAGTGACACCGTCTAAATTGTTATCCGCGAATGGTCTCGACGCAAAAATGAGATACGAAATTCTAGGTTTTAAAAATATAATTATAAAATGTTCAGACGGCCATATTTTTCTTGGCGACATCGCATCTAAATTATTAGGTCTTAAAATATAGAATAAATATTTTTTTTCTCATTTTCTTTTTATCCCTTACATGCAAATGAATTAAAACCTAGTGGGCACAAGCACAAGGACCAAGTCTACATCTGTAAATAGAATTTAATAATAATATTCTAAGAAATAACCTTTGGTCTACAGTACTGCTTAGTAACGAGTAATATTTAATCATACATCTATACCCGGGTAATGATGTTGGCGTGTGTTGATAAGTAGGTATATATTAGGAAAAGTGATAATTGTCATACACAAGCATCTGACCAATACTTTTATTATTTTTTCCAACTTTGCGTTTTCCAAAACACAATGTTAATATTTTTAAATTAAATAACGACATATATATTTTTTTTCGTTTAACTAATTAGGTTTTTAACGTTATTCTGCAGTGCTTTGCGACGGAACTGTGATGCACTCTGAGACGGCATCACTAATAAATTATTCGAATACCTAGACGCTTTGAATGTAGCGGGCCGCTGCCTGGTATTTTTAGAATGAATATATCAAAGCATGACGTGTGTATACCTAAATAACTTTAGCTATATTAAAAGTATATTGTGAAATTATTTATCTTGGTATTATTCCAGCACATGATAGAGAGTAAGCATTAGTGATTAGTGTAAATCATAGCTACAGTTTAGTGTTACAATTTTTGAATGCGTCTTAATGCACAATTTAAAATTACTGTTAAATAAAATACATCTTACGGCTATATGCATAGAAACTATAGTCTAAGGTCAGAACGAGGTCAATCGTGTTCTCATCGGGCCAAAGCTCAATGTCGGCGAAGATCCATTATTCTCATAATATCTCGTAGCGCCCCCGCTCTATTCGAAGTATTTGCGCAAGGTACTTGAATAATTTATAAGTGGAACCTTCGTCAAATGCACTGCAATTCCGTTGCAAATCGCGTACTAATAAAAGGTAGGCATTATACGAATTTTATAGTCCTAACATGTCATTTAAAATATAATAACATACAGCGACCGATTAATTTAAAAATCACATAACGATTGCCCAAGTAATAGTCCCACATACAACAGAACCAATATGGATTAATTTTATAAACATACACTCCAGTTCACATCAACACTTAAAATTGTGTTAATGTGAACAAGTTATAGTTATTGACCATTATATTCATATTTGAAATCCCTTCAAGAGTAGATACTCATTAAGGAATGTTCAAATACTAATAATTATAAGCATTATCAGTTGTCTGGACGTTACAATAAATTTAATTCCGGGTAAATAGCGAGTGAAAATTACTTTGACTTCGTTAGAATGTATTATAATATATGTGTATCTATTTCAAGGGCTCTCTACTAGGTTAACGGTTGCTAGCTTGGATCAGAATGCCCTAGTTTTGGTCTAGACGAGTTCCACTCCGAACCTAATGTATTTTTAGATATAGACCAGTATTTGTTTGGCGAAGGTGATTCAAGATGTAGCGCGCTATATATACCACAAAAAGTAGTAGAAAAGCAAACAACAGACAAATTAAGATTTGATTTATAGTGAGTACTTCATAACAATGTAATAGGCGTGGAACAATCAAGATTAGACTCAAAATGACAGTACATTTACTACAACTTTATGAGTAGTTATACATAAAATAATAATTAGTGGTTCGCGTGCCGACGATAATTACAACATTTTGT
This sequence comes from Pheosia gnoma, assembly GCA_905404115.1. Taxonomy (NCBI): domain Eukaryota; kingdom Metazoa; phylum Arthropoda; class Insecta; order Lepidoptera; family Notodontidae; genus Pheosia; species Pheosia gnoma. The sequence goes on along the minus strand of FR989906.1, from coordinate 5,634,701 downwards.
ATAAAATAATTGTCGTATACTACATTTACGCTAATGTCGTTCACACTGATTGTCCAATTGCATATTTTATGAATGTAGAGCCTATTAGAATTATTAACGGTAATATAAATCACCTAGCTCTTTTGTTACGTGTTATGATTTTATGAACTTACATAATTATCATCCTGCCTATATAGAAAGCGAAATGTTGTCTGCTTATGCATGCTGCTATGCTATATACTTATTCAAAATAATATTCCGTCAGTGTGATGCAATGCTTCGATACTGTGTCTATATCGTTGACCCCGTTTTAAACTACTATAGAATAAAACCCAGTTTAAAAAAAATATATTAAAATATCATATACGAGTAGTACGTAACACTGCAAATGTACTGTGAACAACATTTTGAAATACTTAATATTTTTATTAGGATACCTATTTTACGGAAAAGATGTAACAAAAGCAATTACTAGTGAAGCCAGCAGTATTTCATTCCTTTTCTGCTCTGATCGTTCATTGTTTGAAACTAAGGAAATGATTTCTTCGTTCAGTTAACTTAAGCGCGAACTTATTGTGCAGTGCGCGCTTTGCAACGGAAATGCAGTGCACTTGGAGACGGCGACACTATACATTATTCAAGTAGAGACACTTGAATTAAGCACCCAGCTGCGATGTACTTCAGAAACAACCACCGCTCTATTGATGAAACATTCATTGTCATTTTTTAATGATTGCATACGAATCTGCTATTAAATCAATGATTCCACACTAAAAAATCATTTTGAAATTATTGCATAATTTCTTGAAGGGGTGCTCATAAAATGTGTTGTGCTACTGTTCTAATTTGAACGACAGCGTCCTCAGTCTACAAGATACTGTCTACGACGATACGATCATAGATTCTACCTACGGACTGTTCACGTAACTAGCGTGACAACCCTACCTGCGGGCAGAGATCAGCTAGCGGGCGAACGCGGCTCGCGCGACAATCATGCTACTGACCTGGGCCCCAATTCTGCTAACACAATCGATTCATAATCGGACAGCAATCGCATAGTAACTGTCACTTTTTACAGATATTGTATGGGATATCTGTCAAAAGTGACAGATAATATTCAGTTGCTGTTCGATTATGAATCGATTGTGTTAGCAAACTTGGGGCCCTGGAGCGTGGCGCACCCGCCACTGAGTTCGTTCAGTGAGAAAAGGAATTCGCCAACGTTGGACGTGTGTAGCGCCCCCCTCAAATTTAATTATAAATTCAACTTCATTGTAAAGCCGTTCAGTTTTTTTATTATTATATTGGTACAGCCACCTTATTTTATTGTTCCGCGGGGACACCGACCTTTCAGTGACTTGATATTATGATCTTTTACCTTTTGGATGGCTAACGTATGCATATAATTTAACATTCAAATTACCCATTTGATTATAAAATTTCACGTTGTTATTTCGAAGTAAGACATGAAATCGCAGTTACGTATTTTATTCACGTGAACGTGCAATTTATACACTAACATCATTTATCAGGGCGTGCAATAATACGCTTTATTGAACTTTACGAGTGTTTTAAATTTGCCAGACGTGAGTACGATACCAACGTTAAAAATAAAGGGTTAAATTGTAAATGAAATCAGATATGCGCCCTATCAAGTACGTATGTAGAATAAATTTCATACATCAACAAGAGCTAGAATATTCATATAAATATCTAACTTTGAGAGCTCATCCCAAAAAAAATATTTTTTCCGTCAATTACTCCAATACGTATCTGAACGAATTATTTGTATGAACTAAAATCAAGTTTCGAGATAGAATAATAACCATATCATACATTAGACTTAAGAAATTTTAATGTTGCTGGAAACATTTTGTTGTTACCAATAAACGGCCAGGAGAAAGGCTTTGGTCCAACTATTTATTTTTGGAGCTAATTCAAGGCAAAATTCTCCTAACGCTGAAGTTAATAAGGTCCTTAATTAACAAGACTGCCATACTTGACGAGAAGATATTATACGAAACATACACTAGTTAGCCTCAATGATGTTACGCACGCTTTTACCAACAGCGCTAACATGACGCAATATGCCCTTGTATCCTGGCGCCTCACGGGCAAGCGCTCCGTCAAGTACCGACCGACGCCATGTCGCACGGTGTAATAGCACAAAGGCTTTATTTTAAGAACCGCCATTATCTTCCCACTGCACAGCTTCACGCCCCGAGGCTAAATTAAAATATATCTACAAATAATCTTAAAGTAAAGCTCTACCATGGCACCGTTTGTGAAATATTAAATAAAGTTGCAAAGATATATAGGATCGTAAAAGTTTTCTGTTTAGTACTTCCTTTAGGGTTGACGAAGTGCTTAGTCTTTCGTCTCGTTTATAACAACAGTTATAACTTTTCAGGCAACTGTCACCTCTATACAAACACAAATTAAAGGTCACAATACTGAGAATCTACTTGTTTGATAGTGTATCTATTTGTATGGACATATGTACCGTGTGCTCATCTCCATAATTTACATTTAAAAGCTTCAAACTTCGTCACTGAAGTATAAATTTGCCTGCTACAAACATCGTGCGCCCGTAGAATATAGATAGAAAAAAAAAACAAACAACATTTGTATAATTTATAGACTGTATACGTTCTTATAGATTTATCCATGAATAACAATGGTATGTTATTATTAAATACGCTCCTTTAAATCACTGACCTTTAGTGGCCTAAACATGGATCAGGTTGTCGATTAAATTTTATGTTGGCTATTCATACAACTTACTAGTTACAGTCGACCACTCCTGACTCTACATCGAATGTAATTACCTCATGCTGCAAATACAAGGCATTTTTTTATACGAGTATCACTCAATTACTTAATACTCAACGCGTCCATTATGTGATTGCTTAATAGTTACTATCTGGCTAGGTTTTACTTTAAATGCGGCTTTATATATTTTTGTTATATTTTTTCTTTCTATTCAGTTTGTTCAGCAATGCTACGGTATCACCTTTGCATTAGCTATGTTGGTTATAGCTCCTGATCTATTTCAGTTTGGTCGTTGTCTGTCATATTAAAGTTCATGTAAGTTTTTGACAATGTGTGAATGTAGTATTATCGAATTTTTGTGATATCGTGCAACTGACGTAAATAAGCTACTTTGGAGCTTATTATTTTGGAATGTTATCTTCGGTTTGAGTTATAAAAATACTACATTTATGTAGGCATTTATTGATAAAATTTATAGCTGAAAACATTTAAGTGATTGCCAATATAACATAAAACATCCATTATATGAAGATATAATTATATTATTATTACATTAGTGTTCAATATTTTATAAAGTCCGTCGGAGGTAGTAAAAATGCAGCCCTACCGTTCATGAGTTATAAATGGTGTAACTAACACGACTTTGTTTTATACAATATAGATAGATAGATGAAAGATAATCAAGAATAAAGTTAGTTAGTTTTTGAGTTTGGATGTAGAGAGTAATCTCAGGATCTACTGATCCGATTGTGAAAATTATTTCACTAATAGAAAGCTACATAATCTCCGAGTGCTTTAGGCTATGTTTCATCGTGGTCACGTGGGCGGCGCTGCGGGCGGAAGCTAGTGCTTTCACAGAGGTGTACGTTTAACACTGAAGGCATCTTAATCATTATTCAATACAAGATTCACTAATCGTCGACATATTAGTTTTGTTGGAGCTCTCGACTGGCATTGTCTTCTGGCTAATGTTACTTTTTGTGCTTCCGGGGCCTCTTGAAGTTTCTGTCCGATTATACTGCGATGCCTGCATTCTCTCAACAAAACTACTTTTTATATTGAACCTGGAAATAACGAATGAAAAAATTAACTTAAATGTAAAATGCCAATTAACGGTGACGACAGGTTGGTCTAGTGGTTTGAGCGTTTCCGTCTCACTCACATAACAGATTTCATAAATAAGAATGATGGTAACAGCATGCTTTCTTTATGACCATATGTGATTGCGTAAAGTGTTCCTGCCAGACACACTGCAGAGACTAAGATACGTACCTTGCACACAGCATAGTGAGTATTTTCTTCTTGAATACGAATAAAAAGAAGATGGTAACTCCACTCAGTACGTTGTAACTGTTCATTATGATGTACAACCATAGAGGTGGTGCAAACGCGAACTGTATGCACTCGATCACCCAACTAACTCCCATTATAAGTGACAACTTCAGATACAGCCCAAACCTGAGGAATGAAATAGATTTGTAGCGACCTCTTCAACCACGTCACAAGCTACACCACACGCTTTCATAACAATTGACAATTCTCCATACAATCCTGAAACGCGCTATGAGAGTTTTCGGAGCACGTAACATATATACAAGGTCCCGACAATAACCGGCGGGGCATAGCGGCCGCCCCGCCAGACATACCACCGGCCTGGCTGGAAGATCTTTCCTTTTCCGCTGAATTTTCAATTGTTCTGAAAGCGTCGATTATAAATGTACGCATTGTTATATTTATTGTGGGTGTTTGTTCATACCTACCATTAATATAATATAGCACTTACTTATTCTCATTTGAGTTTGTGTTCCTAGACTCCTTATTCTGGCTCAACCCTTTTTTTGTTAACCAGATATTATACGTTGTCAGCAAAAACCATACACAATTTGAAAATACCAGTAAACCGACCGGTATAACTTCATACAAAGTGAACTCTTCGCTTTTGTTTTGACAGCTATCGAAATGTGGTTTTATGATGTCAGGGCTCACTGGCACATTGTCAATAATGTTCGCTGCCGTGGTCAAAATCAATGGTATCCCATAAGCGTAAAGACAGTACATAATGAACTTGTGATTTTCGCCTCGTCTGTGTGATTCTCGGCGTTTGCGAGTGTTCCTGTCAATTTTCAGATAAACACAGAGGTTAAGTAAGTAATGATTCACGAAACACAGGATGGTACATTATTACTTAAATTAGTTTTATTTTACGAGTAATTGATAGTGCAGATTTTATTTAAACATTGTAATATTTTGTCCAACTGCCTGGTTGTTTCATGACGCAAACAAATTGGTTTTGGCGTTGTGATCACACGTAACCTAACACACTTGTCCCTTCCTTCGGTCATACCTCTCAACATAATTATCTAGGAATAATTATAAGATGATCTAAAGTTGTTTTAGTTTAAGTAGGGCGACTACCAACTGGGCTTGACAATAATAAGTAGTGAATAATATTTCAAAAGCAAAATCCGTGATGATGACATATTGCGGTATTTCTCATTGCAGAAACAAAAACTCTGAAGTAAATATAAAGAAATAATCATTTTTAGGGGATGCTACATAGGTGTGCTTTATCAGAAAGTTGGCACGCACGAATTGTTAAGTGAATAGAATAGGGCTACACGACACCGACTTGTAAACATTAAACTAAACGGGATGCATGGACTTGTGCACAGACAGTGAGCCAGACTCCATACTTGACGCCATCACGTTTTGCGTGGAGTTGAATCTGCACAGACGTGCGGCACAGACCCAAGTTGGTGCTGGGTGGAGTGTGGACCAGCTATCAATAAACTATGATTACAATCGACCTTTCTTCATTTTAATTCTATGAGAACACAAATAAAGCCACTAATCTACTTAAAAACTAGGTAATTCCCAAATCGTTTGTTAAAATTACTTACCGTAAAGTCCAGAATAGATTGAACGACATTATATTCATCCAAAAGAAGCTGGACAATATGGCGAAATAAAACACGGTAGCTGCAATAAAAACATAAAATCAACATAAATTCGTATTAGATGTTATCGGAGTAACTGGCTATTAAGTTAAATTAAGATAACATCATCGAGATGATAAAACAATCAAGGGAATCTAGATAAAACAAAAAACTTGAGAGGTTTCAAGGGACACCCGGATGGAACGAAGTTCCTTTATTATTTTTTATTATTTATTATGTACAAAAAATCAATAATTTTGGGAAACAAAAATCTATCGCCCCCTGGTGGGCTCGAACCACCAACCTTTCGGTTAACAGCCGAACGCGCTAGCCAATTGCGCCACGGAGTCACTTGTGCAATGTCTCGAAAATACTGACCATTATGTAAATGCAAACGACAAAGATAGCAAAAAGTGTCGTTACAACTTTTCGTCTTAATTTTTTCCGTCTAGCCCCCTTTCGCAACGCGCGATAAGGAACTTCGTTCCAAAACTACAAAACCAATCTTGATGCAGCAACCAAAATGGTGGTGCCATTTTGGTTTCTCTTCTCATTCTTTGAGGTACCCTAATCAGTAGAAAAAGAATCATCCAAATTAGATCTTCCACTACTTCGATTGCTGATAGTGATGCTATGTTATAATCTGTTAGCTTAAGTGAAATAAATGAGTTATCATTTGTTAATTTAGGCTGAAATGTATGATAATCAATTTAAAATTTGTGGCTTTCTCGACATGTTGTTTCTTTTGGTGAAAAATAATTGAAAATTATTTTATTTTATTTTCAATGTACCAATAATCTTTTAAAAAATATGGGAGGAGGTCCTCCCGTGACCTAGTAATAGTTTTATTTCGATGTGTAGTATTCGTGTAAATATAAGAAATCAATAATGTATTTTATAATATTCCTTGATACTTTTCGTTCTTTTATATTTAATGTAAATTATATAAGTGATTATACAGACGTTGTTTATAAATATGAATGTATTATGTATTGTGTGGTGGTTATTGGCGGTTGTTAATTGCATTTTTATTTCTTTACAACAAGAATTAATTTTTAAAACAGCCAGTCGCGGTTGAGCTATCAAGCATATCGCTCGTAAAATTGTGTACTGAGTGAATAATGAATGAAGTTAAATCTACAAATTAAAGGAGTGTTTTATACCGAATGATATTTCAAATCTAAGACACTGGTGGTACTTACTAATGTATTTACAAGTGGTTTCAGAATAAACTTGATCTATCACACCCAAGTTTATAATGGCTTTGAACAGGTAAGCAGTAGCCAAGGTGAAGACAATAGCCATCAAAATTCTGCCACCAATGGTTTGCAGATGCGGAAGGAGCAGGTAAACCAGGAAAGTCAGCAGCAAGAAGAAACAGGAAATCAGCATTGCTGCAAAAATAAAGAGGCAACAATAATACCTTTTACCTCGCCCGAATCCATTCTGACGTCATAATTGAGTACTCATTGAATTTGGAAAACCAGCCCAAGTGCACGTGTCGAACATGCTACATTAAGGTTCCGTCCGAACTCTGGCGCTAATAACAATCCACATAATTTAAAAATAAAATAAAAACCAAGTGCTCTGCCCGAAATAAAAATGTGAATAATTTACAAAATAAAACAATCAGCTAAAATTCAACGACAAAAAATCAACTATTCTGAGTCAAAGTCGAAATATTATATATTTACATATGGTCATATGCTTTCGTTCTTTACTTTTCAATCAGATCGAAACGCGATCTCAACTGAGAAGATCCGGCAAGAAATTCGGCGGGCGTGTTTTTATATGTGATCACTGAACTTATGACGTGGGGGAAAAATAATTCTAGGGGACATCATTATTAACGCAGATATACCTAAAATGTAATTTTTGTATGTTTGTCTGTCCGTGTGCGCATAGGGATACATAACAGGAAAACCACTGGACGGATTAATAAAACTTATCATGGTGAATATAAATAACATGAACATCTATACTATACTTACTATACTAATATTATAAATGTGAAAGTTTGGATGGATGGATGGATAGATGGATGGATGGATAGATGGATGGATGTTTGTTACTCTTTCACGCCCGAACGGCTGAACGGATCTGGATGAAATTTGGCACAGAGATAGAATATAGTCTGGAATAGCACATAGGATACTTTTTATCCCGGTAAAATTTATGAATCCCGTGGGATAGATGTTTTAATTTTTCATACTTTTTATCGCGGGTAACACCGCCGAGCGCAGCTAGTAGTCTATAATCTGGGCTACCTTTTTATCCCGGTGAATGATCGATGGCTTTCTGCAAGGCAGCCAAATCCTGTACTTATTTGACAATATGTTTGATACTTTTTGTCCCATGACACTGTTGGGATCGAACCCAGAACCTTCTATTACGATGGGGCGGCCCCGAAATACTATAGGCTATTTCGATTTGTTTAAACCAAATATGAAGCACAAGAGCAAATCAACATACCTAGACTGAAAGTCGATTCCCATGCAGAAAAAATGAAAAGAGACCAAGGAAGAAAAAACATAATTATGACTTTTATTATAAAATATTTTTATGATTTTTTGATGTGATAGCAGTGATATCCAAGTTATTAGAACGCTTGCCTCGGTAACAAGAATCGCAGGTTCAAACCCCGGCTCCCACCGCTAAGATTTCTGGATTTCATATGCGAATCTCATTTTCAACCATGAATATCACTTGCTAAACGGTGAAGGAAAACATCGCGAGGAAGCTTGCATGTCTGAGAGAACCCCTCGAAAGATGTGTGAAGTCCGCCAACCCGCACTGGGCCAGCGTGGTGGACTGTGGCCTAATTCCGCTCGCATTGAGGGGAGGCTCGTGCCTAACAGTGGACATTAAAAAGGGCGGGTATTATTATTATTTTATGGTGTATGTACCCATTGTGAGATGTATATGGTGACTAAAACCACGTCCACATATTTATCCTTATAATACAAAATCTACCAATACTGTAAATTACAAACACACGGCTTTTCCCGTTAACATAATATAAAGGCAAACAGGTAAGTAGATAACTCCCGCTAACGTACATCAAAATGATTTTATATTGTATAATAATAACTAGCTGTTACCCGCGACTTCGTCCGCGTGGTATTTAACAAAATCGTTTTTCTAAAATAAAAGTAGCCTAATTTACTCCTTGTTACATCAGCTATCTGCCAGTGTAAGTCCCGTCAAAATCGGTCCAGCCATTTCAGAGATTAGCCGGAATAAACAGAGAGACAGACAAAAAATTTAAAAATGTTGTTTTGGTATATGTATCGTGAATGATGTATTCAAATGAACTTAGTACAAAGCGATTATTTTAATATTACAAATTCCAATTTTATTTATTTGTATGTATAGATTGACAGGAAAAAATACAAAAATCTAAAATTGTTATGATATGTTACTTGCTGCTGTGAACTTTGAAACGATTTAATTGGCAACATAACAATTCTTCAGCGCAAATCATATTTTATGAACTAAAGGTACACGAAATCCATAAATCGATCCACTGCACCGAAAATCTAATTTAAGTAAATATTAGTACTGTTTTTAACATTGCAAGCATTTTTTTGTGCTAAAATATTATTTATTATTTGTATATATAAACAGAATAGTAGGTTTTTTATTATCAGGAGATATTTCATATTTTCATGACACCATATTTTTTTTTATTTATAGGCATGCACTTATCTACCAGAGATTTATATTTAGGTATAATATGTATTTATTGCATTTATTATCGCCATTGAAATATTGACGCAGGCAAAATACCAGCTCATCGTGAGTGAGGCAATATCTCAACATTACATAAACAAAGGATAAGAAGAAATTGAATAGTATATGTCTAGAATGTCAAGTTGTTCGTAAAAGTTGTTGTGGATGCCATGCCCATGTACGTCTGATATTCTTACACCTCACATAGAAACCTATGAACGTAATTGGCAAAGAACCACCACCAGCCACCATTTGACGAGCCTGGGATAACCAAATCCATTCGTTTGCTTGGAGGCACACACGCGCGCGCGATACACGGCAAGACAAACATTTCAAACATATAACGACCCTTTGAAATAAAACTATTTTTTAAGGATTTTATCGCGTTAATTTTTCGTTTTTACGTTCCCGACGTTTCGGCTGCTTGCAGCAACCATGGTCACGGGAGGACTGAGGTGGTTGACGTCCTGGTGTCATAGTTAGAAGCGGGCTACCCTCATATTTAATTGTTGATTGTGGTCCGATCTACGCAGAAAGTGCTCACAGTATCTTGAGGTCTTGCAATGGTACGCTTGGTTTTCGATTTAATAATATTAATCACTGGATCCCAAGTCGGTGGTAGCACCCAGCCATCTTCCCTATTGAAATTAGGATGTTTCTTAATTTCAATGGCCTCGCTTATCATCCTTGGTCGGAATCGGTGTTCTTTTGCGAGGATCTGTGGCTTATCAAATCTGATATAATGGCGGGTGCGATCTTGTACATGCTCACAGACTGCAGGCTTCGTGGAGCGCCGGTGTTTCACGTCAGTGATGTGTTCTTTTACGCGGGTTTTTATTGCTCTTTTAGTTTGTCCTATGTAAGAGAGTCGGGAACGTAAAAACGAAAAATAAACGCGATTAAATCCTTAAAAAATAGTTTTATTTCAATGTGTAGTATTCGCGTAAATATAAGAAATCAATATATAACGACCCTATTTTTGTATCGGTGGTTAAAAAGTCTCCATTAAATTCTCGAAGTTAATTAACTTACTTATAGCAGTAAAAGTGTACATGATGCATTTTTCTTCATGATCGACATCCCGTATACCGGCTGCGTCCTCGGTCAATAGTTTGTAGACAAGCTCGAATTTCTGAGTTTTTCCGTTAACCTCAAAGTCGACGCAGAACCCTCGTGGTTGCGTTAAAAAATATCTTTTGTATCTGTGTGGTATATGAATAGCCAATGAGCCATCCTGAAACATGTAACAAAAATTGTTAAACGTAATCTTATTATTATCTGTCTACAATGTGTAATAATTTAATTTTTAATTAACGTTCGGTCTTGACATTAATTACACAATTGTCTGAGTGCTGTTTTTTACTATTCAAGGCCGTAGGCAGGGGAGTTGGAGGTTCAACCACCCTGTAATGCCATAGCTAATCAAACGCTTTATGCATAGGTCCTCTCTAAAATATTTTTGCCTATTCGAATTACTGTTGTATTTTCTTATTGTATTCGGTCCAGAGCTCGAGTCCCCCCCTACCAAAGTGCATTCCTGACTATGGTCCTATTACCACTGCCAATTAACCAACAAACCAATTAAAAATAATGCATTAAAGCAAACTATGACTTGTAAGTATAAATGGGGCTCTCATCTATTTACATTAAACACTCAATAAGTTATCAATATAGGTATAATAATACCAGCCCTTTTTAATGTCCCACTGTTGGACACGAGCTTCCCCTCAATACGAGGGGGATTAGGCCATAGTCCACCACGCTGGCCCGGTGAGGGTTGGCGGCCTTCACACATCTTTCGAGGGGTTCTCTCAGACTTGCAGGTTTCCTCACGATGTTTTCCTTCACAGTTTAACAAGTGATAATCGTGGTTGAAAATGAGATTCGCACATGAAATCTAGGAATCTAAATCTAGAGGTGCGAGCCGGGGTTTGAACCCGCGATCATCGTTACCGAGGCAAGCGTTTTACCAACTTGACTATCACTGCTTCAACTAATATAGGTACTGACATCATTTGTTTTCATACAGATATCATTTGGTCAAACATAAAATCACGAAACATACCTCTAATAAATAATGACCCTCTGCATAGACCATTCTGGAGGTACCCTGTTGCTGGTAAATATTATTATGTATAATTAAATAAGGCGGCTCTGAAATATTCTTTGTCGTTTTCAAAACTGATGTGAGGGCTTTGTCAATAGAGTACACATTGACCGCCGTGTAGTCGATATCTGCTTTGAAACTAGTAATTATTTTTTTTGGTATACATCCATTGTGATATTGCAGATGTGAAACGTAATGGTCCCGCGGGCAGCATTTTACAATGCACGTTTTATTTTCGCAAATTTCTTGAATCTTCCCCTCCACAATCGGTCGGCCGTCAATGTATTTGTACATAATCTTTGTTGAATTGTCACATTTAACGAGCCACGCACACATTAATATTATACAGAACGATACTGGGGTCATGTTAGAAACAAAATAGTTTTATACATTAAATTATTAAGCTACAAACAAACAGCGCCGCGAAATTCTCGATCAGTACTGTCGCATTATCGCCTATATTTTTCCCGTAAGTAATTAGTGCTATTACAACTCATGTACAGGTAGACTCAAAAGTATATTATATTTGCGGAAAATAAGCACACGTTGCAATGCAGGTATACGACAATCGTAATACAATCTATAATAGCTGCGCCCCACGATTGTTACCCGCGATTAAAAAGTATGTCATTTTCCTCTGTCCTTTTCTGTAAATCATGTCGATCCTTTGCACTATGAAAATTTTAAACAAAACTATCCTACGGGAACCATACGTTTTACCGGGATAAAAAGTAACCTATGTGCTATTCCAGACTATAATCTATCTCTGTGCCAAATTTCATCCAGATCCGTTGAGCCGTTCTGGCGTGATTGAGTAACAAATGTGAGTATATAGTGTGGGACCGAATAGTGTGTGTGTTCGTCTGGCAATATTATTATTATTATTTGTACTTATATGTGCATACTTTTATTATATTAACCTCCTTTTCGTTGACTGTACATATTTTTGATTACGACTCTTCTGTTGATGCGTACCGATGGGATTTTGGGCGTTCGTGACTACGTTTTAGGGCTCATTACAATTAATTAGGTACCTATCTAACATGCGTCCGTGGAAAAAGGCACGTATTTCGAAGCATTACGACCGCATACGCGCAATATCATTGCGAGCACATAGACCTAGGCCGAGCCTTGTAAAAACTTTACAAGGCTTTAGCGAATGAGTAAAATACTAATCGACTTTGACCGAGGCCGCAGGTTGAAAATGCTCAAACCTCGAGGAAGAATGCTATCTTTGGATATGATGAGGGGTTTTGGCCTGCTTATACTAAAATTTAAAATGGCCCCAAATCGGGAAACCTACTCTGATGATATGCAACACAATCTCGCAATAGATAATAGGTAAAAAAATAAGTAGTCACAGTGTAGTTAATAATAATATGCCTAAATAATAAGCTAAATGATAAGCCTGCGGTAATGCCATTATTATGAGTTAGTTGGTGTGATGAGCAACAAAACGCAAATATGCCATGGTTATCCTTATTTGATGAAATTTAATAAAGATTTTATGCAATAAACTGGTTGTATTTAAAATAATAGATAATAATATTGCCAGGCGAACACGATAACAGTACAGTCCCAAACTACGGAGTGAACTAATGAGGTAAATCAATCAATAATAATAATCAAAAAGCATGGCTTGTAATGAAGCAAAATAAACGCAGCATATAAGTATTTAAAAAAAATGTAATGATTGATCCTCAATAGCTTCGGGTGCCGCTAAGTTAACTATATTTTATTTACAGCGCGGCCCGGTTTTGACTCATGCGTTGGTACTGCCAGTGGGCTATTTACCCTTGGGCCATGTGGGCTATGGCCCGACGTGGCAGGCGGCGAGGGGCAGCGTTTACTGCTACTCGCGTTCAGAATTGGGCTTACTCGTTACCTATCATCTATCTATCAGTTGGAAATTAGGCCTCCCCCAATGATTTCCACACATCACGGTCCTCCGCCACTCGCATCCACCGGCTTCCTGAGACGCTTGTGATATCATCGGTCCACCTTGTGGGGGGCCGTCCTACACTACGTCTTCCGATTCGTGGTCGCCATTCTAGAACTCGTTACCTATTTTCCGTTAATTTATGAAACCAAACCAAAAAGTGGCAAACTGTGTGCTTTTCACTTGTGTACAATTGTGCAGGAAAGCCTCTCTCTTGCACCCTTCATAGTTACAAGGTGATAGGATAATAGTGTAAAATATTCAAAGAGATTGCGGAGTAGGTCATACCGATTATGCTTATGTATAAAATGTATGTGTAATTGGTATTTGTATTTCTAGAGTTCCAGTCTATTTTCTCCATAAATTTGGCATGTGGTGTGAATTTTAATTTACAACATTTTGGTTAATTATTATCGGAATTTGATCTTTATAACCGTTAGACATCCTAAATATTTTACACTAGCTTCGCCCCGCAGTGTTACACGCGATTAAAAAGTATGTTTCTATGTCATTTTCTGACCCCTAAGCTACCCCTACCTATGCAAAAAATCATGTCAATCCTTTGCTCTATGAAAAATTAAAACAAATCTATGCCACGGGAACCATACATTTTGCCGGGATAAAATGTAACCTATGCCTAACCTATGTGGTAATCCAGACTATAATCTATCTCTGTGCCAAATTTCATCCAGATCCGTTCAGCCGTTCGGGCGTGAAAGAGTAACAAACATCCATCTATCTATCCATCCATCCATCCATCCATCCAAACTTTCACATTTATAATATTAGTATAGATTGGGATAGCGGGACGTCCTAGAATCGTGAAATTCTTAGATCTTTTTAAATCTTGCAACTTGCGTACATGGGCTGCTTTGGAGCTTAATATTTTGTAAACTTGAAAAAGATAAGGGTGACATGAATCTAAATGTTGCTTTGTTCAGTATTGCTTACAGATGCGGGCGTAGCCCAAATAGAGAGATAGTTGATAAATCCAAACGCTTAAGAACAAAGTCACAATGGGTAAATCTCAAACGGGGCTTTCTCAACGCGATAACATTGAGATAGGGTAGTGTAATGTAAAACATTTGAATATAATTAATTGTAGCCGATTACGGTGTTAGAGTTGAGATCAACATTGGATCAGATATTTTAGCATTTGACAACGTTAATGAGTTATCATGAATTATTTGACATTTATAAGCATTAGAGCTTGATGATCGAGCTGATAAGTGAAAAAAGTGTTTCAACAAGCTAATGTGTAATCAGCTTGTAAAACTCATATCATTGGTCTGCTCACAACAGACTTATAATTTAATAATGTAGTCACCACTTTTAATGACTGATCGAATATTGATGAGTATAATTGAGTTCGCAAACGTAAATAAAACTACAAAATATGGTAGCAAACTGAAATATTTGTTGAATTTCATTCGCCGGAAAAGATAAGCCATTGCTCAAATAAAATATGTGCCTACGGCACCGAAAAAGAAAATATACTTAATTCAAAAACAAATTAGAATAAAATTCAAATGCATGAAACCATAAACAGCGCTACGTATAAAGCTTATGAATACGTAGGAGGCAGTTCTTAACCCGGCCGCGGTGGATGACGGCGAGCGCACTTGGCTTGGGCTCAAGTCTCAAGACCACTTCATTCCCCTATGTCTCGCCGGTAAATAATTGCGGCTGTACCAAGCAACACTCACCGTGACAATTACGCGCACTTTATTTGTAGGTGCTCCGCATTTGCTATCGTGCCAACGTTTTTTATTGGTTCGTTAGAATATTTTATATCCTCGCTCACTTCTACGGGAAGCTTCGGAGGTCGGTATGTAGGTATTATAATTATATATATATAAAGACTAAAGATAATAGTGTCAACTATTCTAATAGCCATCGGTAGATTGTAGTGATCACATTTACTTTATACATAATTGGTATCACCAAGTCGTTAACCAGAGTATTCTACACTAATTTTGTTACACCTTACACAAGGTGACACAGAAATTGTATATTAGCCTTGAATCTGCGCTTCTTTAGCGTTTTTCTAATCATTATGTCAAGTCAGAATTTCGATAGGTATGTTGATTTTACAAAAATAATTTTGTTGGCAACTAAATAACAATTATGTTATTTTACGAACATCTTTTTTTAATTCTGACTTCAACTTACAAATGCGCTATAGAAGCGCAGGTTCAACCTAGGCTTAGTCTACAACTAACCTATTCTATTGATCTTCTAAACGTGTGGTCGTGTTTAGACAACCAAGCTACCGTGTGTGATTAAACAATGATATGACCCCGTACCTATTCTCCGTTGTAGCTTTCAAGAGTCAAGCGCTCTCCTTTCCTCTGAGATCTCCGGTAAATAATTACGGTTGTACCGCACACCATTCAGCGTGACAATTATGTGCACTTTATTTGAAGGTGCCCGCGTTTGCTATCTCGCTAACGTTTTTCATTAGGTCGTTAGAATATTTTATATCTTCATTGAGTATACAAGTGCCTATGTAAATTTAATTTATAGAGCGTCTTCAAAGACATATTTTAGTACTTACATATTATTTGAATAAAATTAAGACAGTAACGATTGAGTATAATGAGTAAATAAAATGTATTTTCGTTTGAATATACCGACATAATGTGGCACCTATCACGCGGACACTGTCGGCCATTTATCATGGCTCGCATTACATAGTAGATAGTAACTCACACAAGTTGTCGGGATAACACCTGACAGTGAATGAAGATCTCAGTTTGCGATCTACATAGCAAAATTTAAATTACGTTACTAACTTAAATATACAATATTCTCTATACTCTATAGGTACATGTAAAAGAATAGTGACTTTTCTTAAAAAAAAATGTCTTGGTGTAATTAATTATGATTTAGAGGACGAATCTGCCCGTTTTTACTTTATTGTGCGGATTATAAAAGTTGCCCATATTGGTAGCTAATGAACCGAGTCAACATATACTGCAGTTACATCCCGGGAATGAATGTGTTTCCACGAGGTTGCCAAAAAACTGTCCTCTATATTTTCCCCTATAAATTCCAATCAATTTAATTCTGCTTGTAAACGGAGGAAAACTGTCTATAAATTGGAATGTATGCGGAATTAAATGCAATTTTGCATAACGATAGCCTATAACAAAACTAAGTTCTAGAATGAAAAAGTTGAATATCAGCCAACTCTGTTAAATTATTGTTGAAAAAATCAATTGAATGAGAGGGTTCCCCGGGCTAACCTAAAAACAAAAGTGCCTACACACGAATGAAGTCACGGAAACTGATAGTAAATAATAAACCTAGTCCGCATAGTAATTCCAAGGAGTTTGCACTAACACATCTCATCATACAATACCTACCTAGATAGATCTCATCCCACGTAGAATACGAAATGTGAGGGCTGTAGGGGTCAATATAGGTCCTTGTTTGTCGTCGACTCAATCAGAATCGACCACCGAGACGCTCTTGTTTAATCTTGTAGGTACTTACTGTACCTATAACGATTCGGAAACCCCTTGTATTGATCTTAAAGTAATACCTACGCACTCAATGGTGGAATTATTAAACGGGCACTTTGATCATAACATAACATCTGACATCATTAAGAATGTACGAAAATAAATTATAATGATACCCACCATTCTACTGAATTTAATACCTTCTACTAATTATTAAATAGCCCAATTATACGGACAAGAAAATACACGCAAGTAGGTACTCACAAAAATATAAGCATTGAACTCCTTAATACAATTTTGTCCAACACTAAAAGTGGTTTTAGGGCCAATTAAGTACATTATAGACTTCTTATTTTATTTACATTATAGCAATAATGCATGATTTTATCTATTAAATTAAAATGTAAAAAGATATCTTACGGAATAAAAATAATATAAAAACATATTTGAAATAAAGTTAGACCTGTTGAAAAGTACACAAATTCAAATGAAACACCTTCATGCTTGTAATCCCCAAAAGGGTTAGGCAGAGGTGCATCAAGATTTTACCGGTGGTGTTTGATCCCAATCTAATACTGACAAGCCTATAATACTCAATGCAAGAGGGATTTGGACCATAGTCAACCACCCTGGCCGACTGCGGGTTGTCGAACATCTCACGGCTTAATGTTGAATTGTTTTTTTTTTCAGGAAATATAAAATAGAAATGTTCTGTAGGGTAAATACTATATTCATTTATAAAGTGAAATAATGAAGTTAGTCCGCCACTTAACTATCAGATTGTCTCAAAGTGACTCTTAATTGGTTTGCATCTGTATCGAAGCCCCTTAATACAATATTTAGCGCACACAAACACGATAATTGACTTCACTTCGCGAAACCACACATCAAAGACCAATCAACAACATCACGCAACTAAGGATATAGCTTTTAGTGAGAATAGGGCGTCGCTAACAAAGATACACAATCATTTGTTTACTTTGTAAGCCCGCCCCTCCCGGCACAATATCGTCTAGACGCATTCAAAGCGAGTAACATACCGGTGGATGAGTACCGAGAACCCGTTAACTAGTGCTTGGATTACACACACTTGATACTTTGTGTAACGAAAATTCACGTTCAAGGCTTACATTAATTGTTACAATTATGCGTGTGAGAAAAAAGTCTGTACAAAAATCTTAGAGACGCTTTTCGTCAATAAACATAATAATTCTGTTGGTACCTCATCGCAGTACGTTGAGAAAATGTCAAAATTTCGGTATAATAACACCATAGTGCTAGTAAACATAAATTGTATAAAACGCTTAATGTGAAATTGAGTGTTATTGAGAAAAGATGTCTTTGAGATTTTTGTACAGAATTATATCGTGATATGACGTCATAATCTCAGCCTAGCGGAGTATGTTGAGAAAATGTGCAAATTCGTTTTGGGAGTGGCCAAAAAGCGATCACAATTCCCCTGATCAGGGAATTTACGATTGTATCGCGATATTGCATGTTAAAGGTATCTAGTGTACATACTAGACAGGCAGAACGTTATAAACTGCTTAATAGCGGTAGCATATTATGTGGATGATTAATAGTCTTCACGTGTGTGTGGTCCCTTATTCCCATGCCCATTTGGGAGCGTAATATAACATTTATAACATGTATTATGGATGGAACATTGTATCACAACTTTGGAAATATCAATAGATTAAACTAAAAGTGGCTTCATGCAATCTAAGTACTTTTAATGTATTGTACATCTAGTATACTAAAAAAGGTATTTTGTTAAATTCTGTAAAATAATAATAATTTCAAAATAAATTTAATGTAACAATGATTTCCAGTGTCATTATACCATAAACATAAAAAAACAATCATGCTTATTTGTATCACCACGATAGAAACATATCATCTTAAAATAATGATAGAGGCGTTACTTGGTATTTTTCTAACTTATGAAGTTATCTATCAATTTAAATACCAACGATCTAATTGCACGTCGACTAAGGCCAATCACTGACTGCCAATTTTTGTCCAAATCTGAACTTTATTCGGCATCTGTCGTGTTGAGACGGAGTGAAGCGGTGTTCGATGTTACGCTGCTTTTTTGTGGTTGCGAGATGTCGGTTGTCAACAACTATTGTCGGACCGACTATAATCGCTCGTCTGCATTTGCTCTTAAGCCCGTATTTTACTAACTTTGTCTGAATGAGTAAGTTTATATTTGTATAGCAATTTTGTCTTCTCTCCTTTGATTGTATGACATTTAACAAATTGCTTTGAGACAGCCTAGCTTAGAGCGTAACAATACTCGCTCACATTATTTTTCCACGAAACACTTACTGACAAATTTTATTTTCTAACACAATTTTATCTGCCATATAACTTTATTACGAAAACAAGATCACGATGAAGAGAAAACATTTTTTTAAGAATTTCCTATAACTTAATAAAATTTCAATATACGTTGCTTATAAAAAAAAGCTTTTAGCGGACAGACCGTAAAGCTTCTAATGGTCTCTATTCAATACCAACGTTATTAATCATGAAACTAAAGGAACCACAGCCAATCTGCCATGAAATGAAAATAAGTTTACAACTAGATCTAATAAATGTAGAACTATATATATATATACAAACAAAACCTATGTGATATTTTAACTGTAATTAATCTCAATAATTCCTTTACTTTACATTCATGTATAAACACTCACTTCTCACGTAAAATAAATTAACAAATTGGTATTATGTTGTTAAAATAGAGCAGGGTATTAACTATTATTTATAATAATATATAAGCAGTGATAGCCAAGTTGCTAGAACGCTTGCCTCGGTAACGAGGATCGCAGGTTCAAACCCTGGCTCGCATCTCTCGGACTTCTGGTTTTCTTGCTAAACGGTGTAGAAATACATCTTGAGGAAACCTGCAGGTCTGAGAGAGCCCCTTGGAAGACATGAGGCGATCGCCAACCCGTATTGGGCCATATGGTAACGTCAAAAGCTGCTGCTAATTTAGCCCTAGATTGAGTATCCTCAGTTTCCACAATCGCTTTTAATTCGTCATTGTTGACCAAAGTTTTCTTACGACCTCGGGGCTCATTTTTCAGGTCGAAATTTCCAGAACGGAAGCGGGCAAACTAATAACATGCGGTGCGTTCGTTTGTAGCGTTCGCTCCGTAAACGCCGTTGAAGTCGCGTGCCGCGTTGCTGCCACGACAGTACTCATGTTCCATAATTACTCGATTTTTAACGTATCCATGATAACGAAAAAGATTAAAATGCAATGAAAACATAACGCTAATCAATAAACAAATCACTAATTTTGAAAAATAATTCCTTGTTTTTAAAAATAAAATTAATTTGAAATTAGAATTATAAGCCAAACAAAAAATATTATGATTTGAAATGGCCAGTACTAAATGGCAGAACGCCATTTCATAGATAAATACCGATTATATTCGTCGAACATAATCTGCTTATTAATATTATTTTCTCTTGAAAGTGACCGCAGGAACTGAGAAGGCGAATTTTAGATCACTCGAAAACTCTGTTTCAATATTAGTTCCTACCTCCGTCAAAGGAAGTCGCCAATTTCGTAACTGTTTTAATTGAAATTAGGGCCAGTTAGTAAGTATTGCAAAGAGGAAAATGCGACATTAATAATTGTACGAATAAAGGGCAAACCACATTAGATATGGAGATAGAAGTAATAAATGAGTGAGTCACGCACATTAATTAGTTGATGAGATAAGACCTTGAAGGGGAGATAAGGTACCTGTGAGGTACAGGTAGAGCGTCGATCGCGCGGCGGGACTGCACAGCCTTTGAGGTTAAATATACGCTCGCTCAGAATAAATTTGTCTATGCTCAGTCCAACTCTGACCGCCGGGGCGGGCGGCCGCGTCGCTAAAGCCTTCACTCACACCATAGATCCCGAAGTGCGCTAACTTTAAAATGTCCCTCGCGTCTCTTCTGTTCCCAGGGAACGGCAAGGTTGGAAGTGACTGATGGCTTTGAATATCTGTTGTATTTAAAACACAAACGAACTTTGGATTTCGATATGAGTGGTGGTGATTTTTGTGATGTGACTAATTAATTATTAACTATTCGTGAGTATGAGTATTTAATAGTTTCCTTTACTTAAATAAATAAATAATATTGGAATAGGCTCGCCCCCTATTGTATTTGGACCTATTTCTATCGTCTTAATGTGGTTACCCTAATAGAATACAAATGCGATGGTGTGGTGACAAAGCTATATTAAAAACATGCAAAATGTATCATAAGTGACCATAAATATAACCTGTATTATTTTTGACACTGTTCTTATTTTCGCCACACCGTTACATATTTAATTTTTAACTGACTTCAAAAAGGAGGAGGTTCTCAACTCGGTTGTATTTTTTTTTATTATATCATAACTAGTATTTATACAGGTACCTACTCCTAGGAGTTACCTTTGCGCAACTCTACACGCCTACGCCGTAGCGTGCTGCGTAGGCCTTGTTACGGCTACGTATTTTATAAGCGGGTTGAATGTAGGTCGCTTTTCTTTCCAATTCAATTAATATTATTTACTTATACTTATAATTTCTACCTTCTTTTATCGTCAAAGACAAACCATTCAAATTATAGAAATACTTTCATTTAAGTTCTTTAGTACGTATTTTATAACTACCCGTAATTAAATGTTAAATAATTAACTAGCGGTGGAGTAAAAAAACTTACAATGGCTGGGAAATTATTGAGTTCGTAATAATAAAGTCAGGACGGAAAATTTCTTCAAGACTTATTCTGTTTAAAAAAATGGTCATAAACTATTATGACTATTTTTTTAAGCAGTGTTGTTGAACAAGTAAATCGTTCAACAGATCGCATATATTTCACAATTGCTAGTTCTAAATTTTAATTAGTTTGTTCAATGATTCGTGTCCAAGACATTAGTCCTGTGTCAATTATCATGAACTCATATGAAAGTTTAGCAAAATATGGCTGCACTAATTAACTTCTGCGTACTCCTTCGATAAATACACTGTATGTCATCTACGACAATCTTCAAATATTCTTAAAAACATCAATTTCCTAATTTTCAAAAAAAAACTTAAGAACCTTGGACTCTCAACGTTACTACTCCCGTTTTAATTTAAAGTTAAAACTTCGTACTTAACATAGAGTCCGGAGATTTTGCAGTTTCGCAAGACAACCCGAGATTCAAAGCTGGGATAAATTACAAAGCTCTCCATCACACGGACTGCATCAACCCGGAGCCACGTT
Source organism: Pheosia gnoma (assembly GCA_905404115.1). Lineage (NCBI taxonomy): Eukaryota > Metazoa > Arthropoda > Insecta > Lepidoptera > Notodontidae > Pheosia > Pheosia gnoma. Next base: position 5,612,507 of record FR989906.1, on the reverse strand, counting down.
GAAATCAATTAAAAAACTAACACAGGTATTACTTACAGAGAAAGAGAGATTACTTCTGTGATGACGTCACAAGAAGATACTTGTGATAGTCCAAGGCTCAGGTTATGCCGAGTCGAGTCGAGATTAAATGCTTGAAAGTAAAACAAAGGTATGAAAAAATACTACCTCCAGCTATGGATATTTATGAATTTAAATCTAAATGATTAGATTGTTATTCATAACATAACTTTAATGCATCATGTATCCATCGACAAAACATTTTATCGAAATCCTTTCCTAAATATTTTTACCTCAAATATACATTTTATATTAAGGCGAATCTACAAGCACATCGTCCGACTTCATATGAAAGCCTTTGTGACATGTTGGATACAGCAATGCCGGCCGCATTTCTCAGTTCTATAACTTGGAGATATAACGTTTTATTGCTTCAAATTCCTATGTAGGTGCCTTAATATTTATATTGTAAAGTTGAGACATTTGACATATTCTTAATAGAAACTGATTGTAAGTTGTGACAGGGATTCGGTTACTAAAATTTATCTCAATGACTCAACTATGAAGACGATATTGAAGGTGAGATTGAGGTGATGTTTATAAGAACGAATATGAGTAGTACTGCCAGAACGGGGTGCACAAGGAGTGAAAGGTACTCTACCTTCGAGTACCGATAATTAAGTCTTCCTTAATAAAGTCAGTTCTGTTGTGCACTCAATCAACGGAGGAGTATATGGAAAATATATATGAAGCTAAAAAATGTGTCAAGATCACAGAATGCAGCCAATAGTCGTTTCCGTCTCATCCCTTATTATGGCTCTTTATCTGTGTATTTTTAAACATGCCATGTTTTAAATATAACGCCATTATATATATAGCCATCATCCTTAGTCCTATCTATACATTTGAAAGTGTGTTCGTTTGTAAGTTTAAAAGAAGATCAATAAAAAAACGGAATAGAATGAAATTTGGTTTGTCCAAGTAAATCAAAACGAGACTGCGGATAATTTAAATCGGTATAATTGTCACTATTACAACTAAACAACATCAAGTGATAGAATAGTTTGATTCTAATATATGTAAGGTGAATGTTATCCGAGATAAAAAAAAAATATGATTCGAATTTCAAAACGAGCCCCTTATATCCCAAGGACATCTGATTCCGACCGGTAAAGGCCTTATAATGCTAAGTGGGAGATATCTAAAGGCTGAATTGAGAAAGCCCATTCGTTTCCAAGCGATCATCCGAGTGTCCATTGATATACCGGTCCCGATGCACGACGGCATCCAGTGACCTCACACCACATCACTACCAGTAGACACTTTATCGAACGGCAATCACCGAGACGGAATTTCCTCACTCTATACTTTTCCTATAGATCGTTTGTTGATATCTGGGTTGATTGGATACACTACAAGTAGCCTGTCAATGTTGTGCACAGCGCTCTTAGTAAACTGTTTCCTTGACATGGGCATTCCAAAATGATTTAACCTCATATAAAGTAATAATAATACCAGCCCTTCTTAATGTCCCACTGTTGGGCACGGGCCTCCCCTCAATGCGAGGGGGATCAGGCCATAGTCCACCACGCTGGCCAAAGTGCGGTTTGGCGGACTTCACACGTCTTTCGAGGGGTTCTCTCAGACATGCAGGTTTCCTCGCGATGTTTTCTATCACCGTTTAGCAAGTGATAATCATGGTTGAAAATGAGATTCGCACATGAAATCCAGAAATCCCAGAGGTGCGAGCCGGGGTTTGAACCTGCGATCCTCGTTACCGAGGCAAGCGTTCTACAAACTTGGCTATCACTGCTGATTTAACCTTAGTTTTATGAAATGTTTAGCTGCTCAACTATTTAACTTCTACATAACTGTCGGAGATGTCATTATCTTGCGTTTTGTTTGTATGTAGAGTAGACGTATATTCATTTACGCGTTGATTAAATCTGTGTGCAGCAACAATGGCGATATAACCTGTTTCATAATATTAATGTTATAAGGATAAGTAGCCCTGTAATAAACCTGTTGTTACAACATTTCTCCATGATTACCTATGACGCCGTAAAATTAATTAGCCTACACTTGATTTACGTTTGAGTATTCGGCGGGTAATCAGTATCTAATAGAGCCATCGAGCAAGTAATTTTGAAATAACAAATATAATCTTTGAACTTCACTTATATTCTAATATTCTATTTCTGAGAATATTCATTTACAACTCTCTGCGGCTCTACCCACGTACGCAGTTGAATCATGAAACCCACTCGTACTTAATGACTACAAAAACAAATCTCGACTTGTTTGCGAATTACTAATTTAGAGCATCTAGAAGCGATTCAGACAATAACGGACGTACTATTCACAAATATGTTGTGATGTTGAAATGTATCTTCACATATACCTACACGTTGGAATTGCATTGTAGAGCTAGCCAAATGAAACGAGTGCCAGGGTGCGACTCTTAATCCAGCTTAAGCAATTAGGTTTTTTTATAGGCTGAACTATTCCTTAAATTTCCGTATGTGAATCAATGGAGAATAACAAATAATAGAGTGACTAGTTACTGAGGGGCTAGTTACTAAAGACCAACACTAAGAACTAGAAAATCACCTGGGAGTCATAAAACCACAATAGGGGAATACATACTTTATTACCTTTATCTTAAAGTAGCAAATAAATATCAGATAAAAGTAAGTAGAAAACGGTGCACGGAAAATACAAATTTCACAAAATTTGAAGCATTCTCGTACATATGAACACCCCAGACGATTATCCAGTACAGTGACTTCGCAGACACCCATCCCCACCCTGACATGAGGATTAATATTGCTTTATAATCCCCTGAACTCAACCGTAAAAATAAAGTGCTCCATTCCATTTAAAACTTATACATTTCGCTACTCTACTGTCACCGCCAAACTATATAAAGTTTTAATAGTGCACAATATAATGACAGTTTGTCACACTGGAGGAGTCAATAAAAGTGTTTCGTAATATCCACTTTTCTGAATGAGCTGCGTACTGACCGTATGAGCAGCCACGTCGCGGTGCTTTGCCTCGTTGCCAGGCAAGCACTGGCGCTCACCCGAGCACAGTTAATTGGTGTTTGCCTCGCGTGGCGTTAACTGATTGCTCGGGTCAAAACTCAGGTCGCGCGGCAAGTGCCCGCTGCAGCCTCGATAGGCCAAGAGGCCGCGCGATGTGTCAGTACGAAGCTTTGTGGATTAACTTAAGCTCCCATAATGTTTCAACTTCAGCCGCCGGCTATCTACTCGGATTACTACTTAGTTTAAAGCGTTTGGCAAAATGTTGGTGGTAAACTGCTATATATTCAGACTTTTAAGTTTAATTTGATATTCTATTCCACTTGAATAGAATATCAAAGCAAAGCTACTTTTGTAGTAAAACTTTTGGTGTAGTAAAACTAAGCACACATAAACTTTATGTTTATCGCCAACCATTTAGATGTAAATGATAACTTTTTTTTATCAAATATGATACCATTGTGATATGATTGATGACTAAAATAACTGTAAAAAAGCAAAACTTAACTAAGACAATAAGCTTACATTAAAGCAAACAGATAAAGTAGAAGTACAAGAGTAAAGTAGGAAATAGATAGGACATCAACAGTGACTTTTTTCGCAAAGTATTTTCTACTAAATGCAGCCATCGTGTAACTACAATGTAATTCTAGGAGAATAATATTTTTTTATATATAAATTGACCCATTTAATCACTGTAGAGCAATGGAGCACTAGACTTAGAAAGTACTTCTTCACGCTAATTGATTTTGTTAAACAAAAACTTTATATAATCGATACATAATTCCAACTCAGATTTAGCCTGTCCTGATAGAAAATGGTTGTACAGATAGTTACTGAAATGTATTTGTTCTTTTATGTTTGTAGAACTTTCATTAGATATTTAAGAGATACGATTAACTACTACACTTGTGTAAAAGTTTCTGACGGCTACTGATTGACGTTTATTGTTTTTCGTGAGTACCTCACAAAATAGTGCAAGTCACTTAGATGTTAAAAGCGCTGGCTGTGTAATTACATTTAGAGGTGTTTAGTTCAGAAAATAAGAAATTTATTTCTTCGTTTCATTTTTAAACCCATTACACAAAATGTATTTTACCGAATGGATTTCAATTTGATGTTGATAGCGTCCACATTTTGAACGTAAACTTATTTCAGGAGTGTTCCAGTGAGTTTAACAGTCTCTCTACGTTAGGTACTTTCTTGGTATTTATTTTAAGTACTTACATTGCAATATGCAACTGTCTGCCTCTGTTATACAGTATCTGAAAATTACCATGATTATCACTTGCCACCACCGTTTACGGTGAAGGAAAACATCGCGAGGAAACCTGCATGTCTGAGAGAACCCCTCGAAAGACGTGTGAAGTCCACCAACCGACACTGGGCCAGCGTGGTGGACTATGGCCTAATCCCCTCGCATTGAGGGGAGGCCCGTACCCAACAGTGGGACATTAAACGGGCTGGTATTATTATACGGTATATAGAGCTAAAACAACTCTGTTTCATGGAAGAACCTACTGACTTCCCATAAAAATCTACGTAGCGTTTACATGTTTAAGAATTTCCTACGAAATTTTGTCTAAGGTGTTTTATTCAAATAGTGTACCAGTGTAATCACTATTCTATGTAGCTCAGTGGGTAGTAACACTGCTTTCTGTGCTACGGGTCCCGGGTTTGAATCCTGGTAGGGACAATCTTTGTGTGATGAGCGTGAATGTTTGTACCCGATTCATGGATTTTTATTATCTATATAAGTATTATACACTGAGTTTTTTATTTTTACTTGGCACTTATTTTACTTATTGATTTCTTATATTTACGCGAATACTACAAATTGAAATAAAACGTCGGGAACGTAAAAACAAAAAATAAACGAAATAGAATCCTTAAAAATAGTTTTACTTATTTTATTTTTATTTTAATAATTATAATTCTCTTTGATACTATAATAAACTAGTATAAAGCTGAAATTGGCAAATCAGTGCTTTATATCTAAAAGCTTACTTATGTAGCGAGCTATAACCATAAAGTACTACAGCGATCGTAAGCCAGATACCTCGCGCCAACCTGTAAAAGCACTTAAAGAAATGCCCACATAAAACATTATCGCCAGATAAAAGTGACAAAATGACTTTTGATAAGGCGCGATAGGTATTTTATGAGTGAATAATTCGTGGAGCCCACAAATACATCTGAGGTGACGCCTAATCTGATTACCGCACTCCGAAATTTCCCAGATTAACATTTAACGTGAAAATCTCTGCGAAACTTTTGTGCCACTTATTACCGCTTCGAGTGTCTTAAAATAATTTCTCACTTTTTTTTATCGCGGGCACTTCGTTACGGTCTCTTTCATCTTTTAATTTCTTTTTTACTTCGTTTATTTTCATCCTTTTCTCGTCCGCTCCCCCTGCCCCCTGTCTCATGCCTCAATTACTGCGTATAATGGAAATGCAGCGGGTGTATACAATCTTGAAATAGAAAAGTAATAATAGGAAAGCCAATTTCTCTCGAAATATTTTTTTTTGAGATCGCGTATCATTGTCTGCATGTTCCAGGAAATGGCAACTGCGGCGTCAGAATCTCATGTATTATTCTAGTACAGTCATATTTTTATAGCGCTTCGCCTGTTTTGTATAAGTGGGACTCTTTACTATCGTCTGAAATTATTCCGGTTTAAACCTCTCTGACATGTGCGGGCTTTTCTGGCTGACAGAACAATATAGTTCTTTATAAAACCAAAGCTAAAATCAACCATTTGAGATTACAAATTTTATATCAATACGTTTTTTTTAATGACCTTGGTTGCAATAATGAGACGTCCAACGTTTCACGCGAATAAGGTATGATCCATATTGCATGTTAGAAGTAAAATCCTCAACAATGAATATAAATATTTTAATGTTTGCTGCAAAATGGAATTTTAATTAGAAATCACAAAATATTCTGATGTTACGTGAGCGATTCGTGTCTAATTATTTGTTGACTGGAACAGTGGGCACTGCAACAGTCCACAGCTGCAATCTAATTTGAATCCCTACTTGGATGCAGCTAGAATTTTTCCTAGCAACCCTTGGCGCTACTCCAATATTTATTTTCTCTACAGCCTCGAAGCACCTTCCTGCAGCGTAAATAACCGAACTTTTGCTGTCAAACAAATTCTCTCAGAGTTGTGAGTGTCGTGTATATACATAAACCTTTGAAAATATATTTAGTATATCTTGTGTCTTGTGATCGCTGTCTGTACATGTAAGACATATGAGAAAAACTGTTATTGTGGGCTAGAAATATAACCCAAAACAATTATTGTTAGAATTTTTGTTGTTCCGTTTATCTGTGCGTTTTTTGCGCGTTAGTCTCGGAAACGGCTTCAAATTTAGTGTTTGTTTTATTGCAATCAGTTCATAAATAAAATAGTTATATCAATTTAAAGACGCAGACGAAGTCGCGGGCAACAGCTCGTTTAATCGTATATATAACGGAATCCCATAATCAAATGAACAATATACTTTGTTATTGAAAAGGTAAACAATATGTAAAAGCAGAGTGGATGGAATTTTGTGAACACATATCACATTGTAGATACCGCGTACTCATATTATATGTAAACATGAGATATTTTTATTGCGTAATACCGTCGTGTTTAGACTTAATACATTGCGAAAGGCGTCTATTTGTATGTTGCTTGTAATATATCAAAGTCGTAAGTCACGCATGAATAGAAATGTTTTGTAGTGTAAACTTTACCCGACACTTAGATACCCACGCGCGATCTTGTTATATATAGAATGTTTAAATCCATTTACAAAGCATATTTTTTATAGTTGCTGTGTAATAGGGTAGGTACACAGTAGGCAAGTAGTAGTAGTAAGTAGTTAAGTATGTAGGTACTTATACACAGTGATTCAAAAGACTACACTGAATTTTGAACCTGCATTTCTTTAGCGCATTTTAAATCATTATGTAAAGCAAGAAATTATGACATATTTGGTAAACAAAACCATTCTGTCGGGAGCATATTTTTATCAGCATAGTATCGAAATTCAAGCACTAAAAAAGCGCAGATTCAAATAGTAGTATACCCTTTCTGAGTCACACTGCATACATAAACGTATGTTGGTTAACGAATAATAAAAAAAACATAAAATGGGACCGCCAATATTTGAAATTTAATCATCGTCCGGGTAAAGATAACATTTTTAACATTTATTACGACGAGCAAATAAAAACTATAACGGGGAAATATTAAGAATGTAAATTAATCCAACTTGACTTGCCTTCAATAATGTTTAAGGTTTAACGGGACACAATAAGTCAATTCGGACGTAAGGTCAGTCGGGAAGGTCACGAGATATCACGAATTGGGGTCACACTTTTTCGAAAGCTCCCTAATATAATTATATAGCGATGACAAGTTACTTTACATCCTAATGCTATTTTTTTTATCTTTGTCACAAAAAAATGTCTTGCTCTTAATTTTATTGTAGGAAAAGTAACAACGAAAATAGATCTTCTTACGATCGTGATAAGTGCCTCCGCCTCCTCCTGACTCAAGTCCTTCGCCTACTGCTAGGCATTATGTTAGACTTCACTAAGATTTTTTTACGATTTGCAGCAGCAAATAGCAATTTCTGACGGTTATTGAAGCATATCATTTATTTTGAATTTAAAAAAACAAAGACGCGCTTCACTATGCCTCTGATCGTCAGCGGGAACGGTAGGAATTCGAGTCATATACTGTTAAAGGACTGTGAAAGGAAATTAAGTCGGTGTGGTCATAGCGTCATTGTTTTGTTATAGTGATGGTGTTATGGCACGGCAGCGCGCGACGTGCGCTTCAGCTGGCAGCGCTGGTGGCGTGCGCGCTGGTCGGCGCGCTTGCGCCGGAGCGCGTGGAGCCGTGCGCGCGCAGCCCACTGTGCTCGTGCCGAGTTGCGCACATGTCATGCATCGCTGTGCCGCTCCACAGGTTCCCAGGTACTAACTAGGGAAATTTACACCCTTAAGATAACACTATTGGGAGGGGGGGGACCAACCACACACCCTCAGCTTGCTCGTCAGCCTCCCTAATTACAAACTAACAGTTTGATCTATAATTACCATTTTATTATATTACAGGGTCTTAGTCGTAATAAGTAGCAGTAAGTAGAGCTTAACATTGCCATGTGGAAATAACCTTAACTTAGTGGCCTAATATTATCAAGACTTAATCAGCTTATACATAAAACATCTGAAAAACTCAGTTCGTTTTAGAGTACAGTCAGATGAAATCTAAAATAGAAATAAATTGTTAAGTTTTCATGTGTGCGGCGCCAATATATCACATATTTACCCATACCCTACACACATATGTTATCAAGTAAAGTTGGATACCGAAGCGGATTAAATCCGTACACAAACTAACCATTAAATCCGGGCAGAGACGAATGTGCCTCACTCCCCATACATCGCAAGTAATGAAGAGCTTTTTCTAATTTAAATTGTCTTAGTTTCTCGTCCATCGTTCGACTAATATAATACAGAATGGAAAATTAAAGAAATGTTTATAATTTTCTTCTCCTATCTTAAAAAAGCTCCAATTTAAGTTGCCCATATTACTGGTTTATTTTCATTCCATCCATTCGAGTTTTATTACATCTAATGCATTATGGACTGCTATAAAATAAAACATTGTGCATTTTCAATAAGAACATTTCAGAATATTTCAATTCAAAATGTAGACGTACTAATTTCAATTATACGCCGTATCCAATCCAATTCTGTCTACAACTATGCGCCCATTTAAACTTGTGTTACAGAATGGCCCCGAATAGAGCTGCAACATCTAGATATAAGCATGTCCAACCTAGAAGTGCTGACGGAGAGCGCGCTGGACGGACTGAGATTGCAGACCTTAGTTCTAGTTGCAGACAAATTGCATTACATCGAAGCGCACGCATTTAGGTAAATTGTTCTTTCAAACTTCACTATAATTTCGAGCACTTTAATTAAAGCCGAGTGAAAAGTGTTATTAAACAAAAGTAAATTCATTTTCAGTTCCATGGCAGGCACACTAGCATCTTTAGACCTCGGTTACAACGAATTCAATGAAATACCGCAACAGGGCTTGAGAGATTTAAAAGTTTTAAACTGGTTAAACCTGCAGAAGTAAGCGCAAGTTTTTAAACTAAATTCTATTAAACTTTTACTTGAAGGAGCTGATGAATTTTGTTAATATTTTACTTTTTATTTTAGCAACAATATTGTGTACGTCGGAACTGACGTAAGGTGGCATCATTTAGAAGAAACTTTGACGAGTTTATCACTGAGCAACAACCAAGTGACTCATTTGAGATCTAACGCGCTGACGTCTTTGTATCACCTGCTTCAGTTAGATCTGGAAGGGAACCACCTGCAGAGCATCAGCCCAGATTCCCTACCCTCATCCCTAACGCTCCTGAAGCTATCCAATAACTTCATACATGAACTGTCCTGTGATTTACTTTTTAGTTTACCTAGATTACAATATGTGCATTTACGCCACAATTTTATTACTTTCGACGGCAACTACGTATGCCCGAATAATAGAAGTAAAAAAATTGAAAAGTTAGATTTGAGTAATAACAAACTGAATGACACCTCACAGATACTCGTACTTCGAGAAGTTCAAATTAGGCAAATTATATTAGATCTAAACGAATTCACGACCATTCCGAAGTTAGTGTTCGCCAACAATAGAATTGAAAGATTATCCGTGTCGTATAACAAGTTGACTTCAATTAGCCGCGATCTATTTGTATCGCTGAAAAACTCACTGGAGCATCTGGAAGTGGAACATAACAAATTGTTCCACTTGCCGGACAGCCTGGCTCAGGTTGCGCGGCTCCGCCATTTATCTTTAGCCTACAACCAGTTGGAGGAATCGCCTCCCCTCCCGACCCGGATCCAGACGCTCTCGTTGGCTGGGAACTTTTTAACTTCAATACCCTCCGCACTTCAAGCGCTCGAACCTGGCTCTATTCGTTATCTCGACTTAAGCTATAACAGGATATCTAATTTGTTACCAAACGAATTCCTCGACTGGACCACTTCTCTCGGAACTATCAACTTGAGAGGTAACAGGATTGCACAGATTTATAAGAACGTTTTTCCAGCTAGTATGCCACTGAAAGAGATAAATCTAAGCTTTAACGACTTGTACTACGTACATCCACAATCTTTTTCAAACGTCAGTAGTTCGCTGCATGTTTTGGAGTCGTCCTCGACGCTCTTCAGCGGCTATTTTCCTTTCGAAATAGAAGAGGGGCTCGAGAATCTTAGTTGGTTATCTTTCGATAACAACGATTTTCACATCCTCAAACTATCCGATATCGCCTCATTTCCATACCTGAAATATTTAAATCTAGACTACAATAGAATTGTAGATATAGTAATAAGCGAAGACTATCACAACACGTCGCTGCCTCTCGGTAATGTGAGGCTCGCGTATAATTTTTTGCACACATTAAATAGCAGAACATTTATGTATATGCCAGAGTTAAGAAATTTAGATTTATCTTATAACCGAATCAACAACTTAACTAAGCACACTTTCATAAACCTACCGAACTTGAGATATGTATCTCTCGCGGGTAACATAATCGATTCGATGGAAACTGAGACCTTTGCTAATTTACCAAAATTGGAAATATTGGAACTTCAGGGGAACAACTTTACGTATTTATCACTGAACTCGTTTCATAACGTATCTGATATAGACGTTACGTTTACGTTTAACGTTAGCAGAAACCGCCTCAAGTTTATCGATGGTGAGGCGGTAATGTCTGTTAATATATTTGATGGTTCATATAATGACCTATACGATGTGCCAAACAATTTATTTATTGCTGTAGAGTCGTCCATACGACAGATAATTCTATCACATAATAAAATTATTCATATATCGAATGAAGCATTTGGGGATGCGAAATATTTAGAAATATTAGATTTGCATAAGAATAATATTAATAATGTTAAGAGAAAATCGTTTACTGATTTGATATCTTTACAAATATTAGATCTTTCGTTCAATGTTATAACTCAATTATCGGTAGAACAATTTTATAATTTGAATAAACTGAGATATTTAAAACTAGACCATAATAGCTTAAGGTTGCTTCCGAGAGACGTGTTTAAAAATACCATAATAGAGCATTTAGACTTGAGCTACAACGATATGACATTGTTCCCTGTCACGGCACTGTCACAAATTGGTTTCACCCTGCGGTTCCTAGACATGTCGCACAACCGAATAGAATATTTGGACGGCAATTTATTCCGAAGCACGCAGTTTCTGTTGAATCTAAATTTAGGCCACAATCTATTAACGGTTCTATCAGATAACACATTTTCGAGCCTTGTCGGATTACGCCAACTGGACCTTAACTCTAACACCATAAAAACAAACTTTAAGGAGCTGTTTCACAACCTCCCTAACTTGAGGCATTTGAATCTTGCAAATGTAAGCTTAAAGTCAGTGCCTTATCTACCTTTGACAAACTTAACTAGTCTCAATTTAACCTCAAATCACATTAACAGTTTTAAGGACATCGATGTTAAGCGTCTCGCGAGTCTTCGCCATTTAGATCTAAGTCATAATCTGCTTACCTCTTTAGTGCCAAAGATGTGGTCCCATTTGAATAATTTGAATACACTCGATATATCTTTCAATCCTATTGAGAGAATCACGCCAAATAGTTTCAAGTGGTTGAGTAATTTATCTCATTTGAATTTGAATGGGCTGAAACACTTAGACGTAATCGATCCAGACTCCTTCCGTCCTTTGATATCACTGAGGTCCTTGCACATTCGGTCATGGTCTGGTATAAATCGTTCCACATTCCGAATTTCAAACATCACTAGTTCCCTGTCATCCCTTTACAAGTTGGTGATACATTGGACAGATGAAATCATGGATAATCAATTACACGGGATCGATGCCAGAAACATTCGCTACTTGGAAATCAGAGGATCAAATCTTAGGCGCATTTCCAACGATGCGTTCCGACCATTCGCCGACAGTCAGGAGATATTTATCAGGATAACAATGACTTCCCTGACGAAATTGCCGACAGCTTTTATGAGACACTTGGGACAGGTTCCGCAACTCGGTATCGACTTGAGCTATAATCAACTAACAACACTCAATCCTGCCATTTTCTACCCAAATTTTACAAGCTGGAGTCACGTAGCGACCAAACTACTGTCAGGTATGTCATAACCTTTTGAATAATTTATGTAAACCCACATAAAGTATATATCGATAAGCGTCACAGCTGCAACTGCGAATACATGATACTCGTATAAAGTTTTTTTTTATTTTAGAGCACCTGATTTAATTTTAAGCCCGACCTCTCTGCAGCTTTATTTTTTAAGTTTGCTTAAATGTCAAAAGTTGAAAACTGACTTGCAGAACTTATAACGACATTATAAAGGCATTTCACGTTTAACATTCTAATTCGTATATTTCACGGTCCAGCTGTAGCAAAATCGCTAAATCTCTTGTGAAAACAATATAAATATTTAATAAGCTTATAATTAACGCTGCGATATCTCTCAAACGAGTTGGGTAGTTTATTAAATATGCACAATCGCGCGAGTGGACCACAAGCAAATTCTAGTGTTGTATTAAAATTTACCAAGCCTCTCACCGCGCGGAACGAGGCTGGCAACTCTCTGTAATTAATTTTAATTCTTAATACACCCGCCGAAACTTTTCCAGACGAGACAAGGCTTTTTATGTTTTGAAATGTGTCGTAGGTGGCCTAATTCTGACTGGGAATCCGCTCCGGTGCGAGTGTGAGCTGGCGTGGCTGGGCGCGTGGCTGCGCCGCTGGGTGCAAGAGAACGAGGCGGGCGCCGAGTTGCGCCGAGCGGTGCGCAGTGGCACCTGCAAGGATCAGCTCGGCCGCCGCGTCCCGCTCATGCAGCTGCGCGCTGACGAGGCCGAGTGCCACGCCAGCGCCCTCTCCAGCGACGCCCAACCGAATTACACGCAAGCCGTTTACATAATTGCCGCGGCCATGTGGCTGCTGTTACTCAGCTGATGCTATCCGACTTACCATCCTGCATTGTAAATATGTTTTACCACCACCAAGTCAATGTTTGCAAACAGACTGTAGTTGAATTTTATACACGGTACGGTTAACGATTTTTAGTAGATGCGTGAGCGTGTGTAGATAGAACGAAAGGAAAGTAATTTATTGCGTATTTATATAATAATATATTATATCAATGTGTAATGTAGTACATATTGTAATATCGACAAAGTTTTATAGGTATACTAGGTATCGTTTATAACACGATAGATTGCTCACAAGCTGCGATGTTTCTGAAAGCTATTAGCAACTTATGTTATTGTACCTACTTATTTTAATTACGTAACTTATTTAACCTTGTGGCCACAGATTGTTATAAATTCTTTTGTAAATTCAATTTATACCTATGTAAATATGTATGAAAGTAAATATTTTTTCAAAATATTATTGAAGTATTTTATTTTTTGCCCTCAGAGTATTTCGGAATACCTTCGTTGGAATCTAAGGAAAAGTTTCATCTTGTTTCATCATTAAGGTTTCAATCAAAAGCGTTCATATAGCTTTGTGATTTCAGCTGTGGTGGCTACTTAACCTAATTATAATTCGCATCATAATTGCTTTGGCAGACATTTCCGTTACAATGTAGGTACTTAATCCCCGTACGAAACTCAAGGTAAATTGCTAACTTTGTCAAACTTCATTGTGTTATAGAATTTCAATCTAAATTGCTTCGTGTAAATCTATACATATAAATAAAATTGGAGTGTCTGTTTGTAATATTAAAATAAACGCTTTTTACTAAGTGCATTTGGATGTATACACGTTACCTATACCGAAAAAACTTTTTTTTACAATTTTGTCTGTCTGTCTGTCTGTCCGTCTGTCCGTCTGTCTGTCTGTCTGTCTGTCTGTCTGTCTGTTTGTTCCGGCTAATCTCTGAAATGGCTGGACCGATTTTGACGGGACTTTCACTGGCAGATAGCTGATGTAACAAGGAGTAACTTAGGCTACTTTTATTTTAGAAAAAAAAATTGGATCTCACGAGATAGATATCACGAAAAAAAATTAAAACCAATGTTGCAGCGCAGCGCCTGATTAAGTTTGATAGCAACAACCTGCAATGCGTCCCGCGGGCTCAGAATGGGCGAGCAGGCTGTTGTCAACGGTTGTCTTTGTTAAATACCACGCGGACGAAGTCGCGGGCAACAGCTAGTTTATATATATAAAACTAAGTCGTATTAATTGCACCATTTACAACTTAAGAACGGGTGGGCCGATTTTTATAATGTTTAATTTATAGAATAACAAATAACTATGAATACAAACATGGAAAAAAAAGTTTTTCTCATACTTCTGTGGCGGTACAAAGTTCGCCGGGACAGCGAGTAATAAATAAATAAGGTATTATATCTGTCACATTAAAATGCAATAAGAGAGGTGTAAATAAAATAGAGGAGATTTAGTGAGGGTGGGGAGTAAATCAAAATGTTGCCGTTGAATGCATTTAATTTCCGACCTCGCTTTGATTCGGCATCGATTCGACTATTCCGGTAGCTGCTAATGTGCCGGAATTAATTTAATTGGTCTGGTTTCGCCGAACTCACATGCTTGCTTTGTGCCGCCAACTTTTATCCTTCACTTGTTAAATAGAGTTCCGATAGAGTCACTGTCAAATACAGCTAAACATATATTAAACACTTGCCGCGTTTTAAATAAATGGCAGCTTGTTTTCCGAAGAGAAGTTATGCCATATACTGGGTAATTAAGAAGAGGTATTACCTTTGAATTTGCGCTTGTTAAGCGCATTTGTAATAATTATTCTAAATGACGATTAGCAGCCTGAGCAGTGATAGCCAAGCTTGTAGAACGCATGCCTCGATAACGAGGATCGTAGGTTCAAACCCCGGCTCGCACCTCTGGGATTTCTGAATATCATGTGCGAATCTCATTTTAAACCACGATTATCAGTAGCTAAACGCTGAAAACATCGTGAGGAAACCTGCATGTCTGAGAGAACCCCTCGAAAGATGTGTGAAGTCCGTCAACCCGCACTGGGCCAGCGTGGTGGGTATGGCCTAATCCCCCTCGCATTGAGGAGAGGCCCGTGCCCAGCAGTGGGACCTTAAAAAGGGCTGGTATTATATAAATGACGATAGTGGTTTTTTTTTAAATTGGCGTATCGAAATTCTGACTTCACATAATGAGTCATGGTGTATTTTTTTGAAATGAAAGTTTGTTTTTTGTAGCTTATTCAGTAGCGCGGAGACCAATTTTAAACGAGCAGGCTGAATCGATGAATAGGTAAGTTATAGCATCTGACCTGCTCCGTGCTTGAGAAGTGTCAGTTATAGTAGCTATGAAAAGTCTTAATAATTCAGACGGTTTAAGGGTAAGAGTCTGTTCATCTGTGCTGAGTTGCTTACCTGCTACTTCCACCAATAGGATTAAATAAATAAATATCGCCATACGAACACACCAACTATACGGTCCCACTTTAAGCCTAACGCTTGTGTTATGGGTACCGTACATTGGACTGAGGGCGAACTCAGTATATAATACTTATATACATATTAAACATCCATGAGTCGGGTACAAACATTCGTGCTCATCACACAAAGCATGTGTATTGTATCCCTACAAGGATTCGAACCCGGGACCCTCGGCGCAGAAAGCAGAGTTACTACCACTGCGCTAATCAGGCCGTCAGTTCGTTTCATTTATGAAAAGTCTTAATAATTCAGACGGTCTAAGGGTGAGAGTCTGTTCAGATGTGCTGAGTTGCTTAACTGATACTTCCACCAATAGGATTGCTTTATTTTCTTCAGGATTATTGGTCGTATCTCCAGATAAAGGGCAGACTGGCCCGCACTCCTTGCGAGCTAGGTGATAAATCGAAGGGAGACTTATAGTGAACCTCAACATCATACTCAAGGCGATATTTTTCACGGTGTTGGTCTTAACCGTACACCAATTGAAAATAACTTTCGCACATAAAATCCAAAAATACCCGAGGAGTTGGATCACAACTCACATCCTGTTTCCAAAGCGTATATGTTTGACCAACTCAGCTGTCACTACTAAGTACTTATTAATTATTAATTTAGTCAAAAAGCCCACGTGTCTTCGCTCGCAAAGGGTAATGGCCTGTGAACTGGGGCATTAGCTTAATTAAAGCCGCATTACTGCATGAGGTAATGTCATACATGCTTTCATCATTATCTTCACCTGCTGGGGCTTGTAGACGATCCCTGAAATACACTGCGGGGACGCATTTTGTTATAAACAAAGTAGAGACATAAAACCAATAGACATGGAAAAAAAGAAAATAATAATAACTAGTAATAATAAATAACTGGGTACCGTATAATAGATAGAGGGCGAACCCAGTATATAATACTTATATATATATATTAAACATCCATGACTCGGATTCCTACCAGGATTCGAACCCGGGACCCTCAGCACGGAAAGCAGGGTCACTACCAACTGCGCTTATCAGATCGTCAGAATAATGGATGGTGGGTCAGATCAGTTGCGCTGCATGTGCCTCTATCTACTGCCGCCTTCCTACCTAGGCAAGTATGCTCCATCGTAGATCCCATCGTCACTTACCATCAGGTGAGATCGAGATCAAATACTTGCCTATAATGCAATAAAAAAAAAAATCTCATTGAAACCCTGTTGGCTCAGATATGTTATGGTTGTTTTCCTTGACCTATTTGTAACACTCTCCTTATAACATTGGACCAATAATAAGCGCTGCCTGTCGATTACAAGGTCTTGGCTTCCATTCCCAGATTGTGCAAAGTATACAGGGTTAATTGAAAAATTATATGTAATTATAAAGACTTGCAAAATTATATGTAATTATAAAGACTTGCATCTTTAGTTCTACGACTTTTTATAAAACTTGATTAAAAAAAACGAAACGTAAAAAGTTGTGTTATGTAAGCGCTGCCTCCTACACCCCCATCCCCCGCGTTTCAGGCCGCACTATTTGTTCACCTACCCCCTTATTTTGTAACCGCATAGAGTTATTGCCATTTAGAACAACTTTTATATTTATGTGTGAAAGAAAAACATAATATGAAATACCAAAAGTCGTAGGGCAAAAGTTAGTGTATTATAAAGTGACGCCAATAATGCTATGAGTATTTTTCAATTAATTTGTATGATTGATTTTCTGTTAATAAGTTTCAAATTACAATCCACAGTCTGGAAGTATGTCTGGTAAATGAAAAGAGGTTCACACCTTGATGACAATAGAAGCTATTTTTGGCTAAGCTAATACTATCGGCAAGTTGTACATTTACCATAGTGTGTGTCTATCCCATTTGGGGAATAAAACCTTTATTTTATTAATCCCGTAAAGGTTATTTCTCTTGAAATAAAATATAATTTACTTTACATCCTTTTTGTATTAACGTAATGGCCGAGAGACAAAATACAGCCATTACAAGTGTCATAACGTCAAATTTAATATATTAGCCGGCCAATTTTGAAAATACAAATATAAACCCTGTGTCTGGCTATTCTACAATAAGTCGAGATAATTATTCAGCGCTCATGATTGCCAGATACGTACAGTCAGCAACAGAATAAATTATGTAGATAGTTTTTATTTTAATCAATTAACTATGCCTCCATTCGTCCAACATAATGAAGTGAAGTTTTAAATTTGTTTTGACTTTTCTGCTGTTCCTACACATGTAATATTTCCAATTAGAGCCGGCGATATATCTCTCGAGTGACAGTGAAAGTCTAAAGCAAGGATTAAATCCTTGCACATTCCGACGGAGTGTGAGAGATTCTCCCGAGTGGGTCTCTAGCATCGACGTGCTCGCTACACTCACGCTCCACACGATTTATTGCCCTGACTGTAACTTTGAAACTGGAACGACTTTGGTGAAGTGAAAAAATAACTTCAACGAAAATAACGTGTCAAGATAACTCCGCGACCGTATCATTGATGTTACGAGTAATGTATGTTAGTTTAGGGAGAATTTCGCGAACAAAATTGCGTATACGTAAATAAGTACGTACTACAGGAATTGTGTGCGTCAGGCTAGTCCAGCCACCACGCCCTAGAGGCTTGCGGTGTGCTTTAATCAAATGTTCTCGTCACGATAAGCATATGTACTGCTCTATTAAATAAGTGAAAATAGAATCCAAAGTCTTGGTGGCCGAACTAGTCTTACGCATAGAAATTCTACAATACCCAACATAGTAAGTAAAAATATCCTATTGTTGTGGTCATTATAGATTGTATTTCAATTTTGCCTTTAGGTACCCTATCGTAGGCTATAATGGTAGCTATAAACAACGGCCTTGGTATAGTTGTATACTTGGTATATAGATAGAGCACGACCCATCTCTGGCTATTTTATCTCTTATGCGCATGATGCTCACAGTCTGGGTGCAAATATACACGTCAACGCCGCAAAAGTCAACGACGGAATGGCATTTGCGAGAGCAAAGTGGGCTGTTTAGCCCCTGCGACTCGCCGGGCAGCTAGCTACCTATGACAAGGCACAGCTTTTGTGATCGGACGTAGTACGATAGTTCCTCAAGACATTTCTTTATGTACCTATGTATATATAAGGTATATTATGTGAGTTTTCGGAAAATATATATTGTATCTTTGTTTAAAATAACTTGAAACGTGAAGATCTTTGAGCGTTCCACGCGAATGGATTCGCGGGCAAACCTAAACCTCTACATTTCTAAACTAATACCCGGGTATAATTTGAAACAACCAACATCCCTATTCTAATCAGCTATATACCTACAGTAACTCACGAAAGGGAAATTAGCATAGGAGGTATTATTTTATTGTTTGGGTCAATGTTAGCCGTCGATAAATTTTCACATTGTGCTACAGCCACTTCAAGGTTTTCAGCTAATTTACTTTTATTATACACAATGAGTCGGTCATATACTTTAATATTTGTATCCAAACTTATAACTAAGCGCCCAGATTTGTGATTATAAAATCTAAATTAAAGATATATAAAAATATGGTGCAATAGACGATGAGTAGGGTAAGTAGGAACTCTTAATGTAATTATAACGTCTTTGAGAAAACATGCTGTCACTGTCATACTTATTTAAGAAATCTGTGGTGTGAGAGGGCTGGACGACACTTACGTACCGAAAAGGATTGTGCTGAAGGTACTGGAGGTACCTGAATCTAAACCAATGATTATTTTTATATTTTTAATCTGTGTTCTTTGGTTTGCTCGAGCATAACAGAAAAAACTATCAGACTAATTTCAATGGGGTTTGCACTGTTAGATAAATTATAGTTATACACTCAAAATGTAGGTATAGGGTCTAGCTGTCGAGCAAAATTAATGGTAGCGTTGTTGTTGCTGTAGGAAAAAGCTAGTGCACTTGTACATGTAATAGCATTCTAATTTGTATTAGTCCGTGTAAATAGGATTCGCCAGTACATTGTATGGTACCTTTAAAATACAGGGGTTGCTAGTTTGATACCGAACCAATGATGTTGTCTAGCGATATTTATTTATATAGTGAAACAGAGCCTTAAAACAATGATAGAAAAGTGTATTTTCAGTCATAAGTACAACAATTTTAACCACTACAACTAATTTCATTCCACAGGCCCAAAAAAATCCAAATCGACATTTTTATTAATTCTTATTTATTAACTTGAAGTCATTATTCAAAGCATGATTGGCTATTCCACTCCAAAGATAAATCGCGGTTTTTAATTAAAAACGCTTTGCCACAAAAATGCTAATACCATTTCAAAGAAAGTACCTACCTAAGTGTATATTGATTATAAATATCTGCGGTAAACAAACCAGACGTTCGCAGCGACGCTCCAAATGAATTAATAGCTAAAGTTGAGAGTGAGTCGAGCAGGCGAGGTTAATATGAGATTTGTATAATTAGTAAAAGTATTCAAAGTTTATCTTTGGGGAAAGAGCTAAGTTTCAAGTGAGAGAAACTGCTAACGATATTGTTCGTAGGTGGATTACTAAGCTGCTTTTGGTTCTGCACGTATTACGATGTGAAATCAAATTAGTAAAGTTTTAAATCTAAGTAAGCAACTAATCCAATTCAAAAGCTTCTAGCTTGAGTTGTAGCAGAGATAACCAAGTTGGTGGAAAGCTCGCACTAGAAACAAGGTGAGCCGGTTCAAGTCCCAGCTAACATCTTCGGATTTCATGTGCGAAATTCTTCACTAACAAACATCGTGCAAGTGTTTGGAAAGCCGTGTGATATTCGCTGACTAGCACTGGGCCAGCGTTTTGGTCGATGTCCGAATCCCATTGAATTGAAGGGCAGTTTGCCTGATATAATGTCATAATATCATCTCTACATTGGGACAAAATCCATCGGTGAAATGTGATTACGCTGCAGTTTGTCTTTACATAACTCTTCATGGAATACAGGTGTATTATACAGGCTGTAAGTGGCTTCCCAAAGAGAATTATCCAATTTTTTCAGTATTGTTGTGCATCCTATATAGTTTATTATACAATAGCTAGGTATGTTGAAAGTTATGAATATAATATCCTACATCTAGATACTTTGCATCATACAGAAGATTGGACTGACTGCTATATTCTTGTGTCTTTTTATTATTACAAGTAAATCAAGATATTTATAGGCATCGAAGAATATCATTTGCACAAGTTTCGATTCAATTACAGGAGGAAGGGGCTTTCGTTTGATTGCAACAACATCAAACAACATCCGAGCTCCAAGAATATCTTTCATAACAATCAGCAATTGTCTCAGTAATGTTACTCGGAACGGGAAGGGTATTAGCGAGAATAAACAACATTACATTTGTAATAACAACGGCCGTGCATCGAATATCATTACGGGTATAGCTAGACTATCGAAACATAGACAATTAGGCAGCTGTCCGAACTATCAGGCCCCGGAGCTCTCCTCGCCCTCACTAAAAACTGATGACGCGGAAACTGAACGAAATGAACAAACGGTGACTTTCGTTTTCTTATAATTCTTTGTATTGTTCCGGAAAATACTGAGCCACTTGACTGGCTACCTGATCAAATGACAGGCCTCTTATTTCTTTTGTTGTATTAGATACACTTAAAGTAAAGTACCTACTATTGGGAATGGAACAAAGAAAGAGTATAAATAACAAATAGATCGTTACGAATTATTGTTTGATTTAATATTAGATCTTATTTGTTACATGAGTTGCTACTTTGTGAACTAGGTACTAATTATTCTACCTATTAACTCGCTTTCAGTTCAATATTATAAACTCTTATACAAAGAAGAAAACCTGTTAACAACATTCAAACGTATTGAAACTTTACAAAAAAAAAAACAAGTATTCAACAAACGTTCAGCAGCAAATCATGGTAAATATTGTTTTCTTTTAAGAAAAACATTTCAACAGCAGCGACGTAAAGCGGTGACCCGAAAATTTGCTTTCACTTCATACCGACGCGACTCTCAAATGCTTTGAGTGTTTGTTTATTTGCGAACTTACCTCATAACGTGCTTAATTTCAAAATGCTAAAGGCTCTATTTACAATCACATGTAAGCTTGAAGCTACATCGTTTCGCTGTGCTGTTAATTAATTTTACCCGACACACGTGACGCTTCGTATTTTCCAACGCTACAATGATTATTTTTTTATTTTTCCACTTGCATGGAATGCAAATAGAACGATGTAGGAACGAACGGAATATCAATATTTTTTCAGTACACTGTCCTCTTTTAAGGCTTCACGTTTAAATTTGTTTTGTTTTTAACTTCATTTCTATGACGACATTAATGTACTGAAAAAAAATATAGTGGCAGCGAAGGTGCTAGACGTACAAAACAGTACGCGTAATTATATCTTGGTGACTTTATCTGCCGTACTAAAACGCGTAAAACTACGCGAACTTACACTTGTAGCTACGCGTACTAAATGGTACGTTTATACTTTATAAGGTTGAGTTTTAAAAGCGACTTAAGCCAGCACTTATAAAGCTTACTAAAGAACATTATAAAGCCAAAACAAAATGTATTCAGCAGTTTCCGAGATTACCCTGAAAATATAACCGTTAGACGCATTGGCGAAAGTTTTATACAATTTACGTGTAGCTTTAATAAGGTCGTAGCAGTTCAGTTAATTGACCTAGTATACAAGTTCCAATTTAATATGGGCTTCATGGCCTACCCTAGACTGAGTACAATGGGCAACTGCGGCCCGCATAAATTCCTATCGTCTGGTAGCCTTGATCAGCATATACCCAGTATAATAGGAAAATTAGCATCGGCGCCTTGAGTATTATTTATTATACTCGGGTCATTGCCCTAAGTGCTTAATCAAATTCGCTCACTATAAACCTGCCATTTCAAGGCTTTCAAGGCTATAACTAATCAAACTTTAGTTCACGGTATTATTATACCGATATATTAGTATGGAAATTGATGGTACAGAATACTGAATAGCTCGTAGTTATGTGGACAGACTGCTATGAGTGATTTTGCGTGCGCGCGCAGGTCCCATAGGATGTGGAGGTTCTCGCACGCCTCAAATTATTCACGGGAATTGACAACTAAACGTTATTCGAACACACGATAGAGTCAACTAATTGAATGACTATTGGCTTGTATATAAAAAAAAAATAGAGTCGCTAGAATTTTTATTGAGTCATTATCATGAAGGCTGAAAGGTGCTGATAAATTTTTTATCAGTTCGTGAAACCAAGCTCTAGTTTCCACGTATTTTGCGTATTTCAATTATCAACCTGCTACCGGGTGTGGCGATTCGTGAATACCCTCATTTATGACGCTGGATAATATTTTTATTGCCAAAAAAATATATTCATAAAACTCACCTACCCGTTGAGAGAAACCATAAAATTTTAAGCTATGAAAGCCGAAATGTAAATTATCTGAATCATGCGCTACATTAAATCCGTTTTAAACGAGTTCATTTGTATGCCGACGCATTTTCGTTCGAAACGTATATGACCTAGACGCAACAAGGTTATATAATTATTGTTATACTTCTTCGTGAATTAGATGAAATTCTTATTTGAGATCAATCCTTGAGTAAGTACAACACGATTGATACAAGGAAGATAGTAATATTGGCAGCCATAGTTTATTGAATCCTTTGTGAATTTTAAGTTGGATAGACGTCTTCTTTTTATTAGTAAAGATAGTAATTAAATTAATTATAGTTAAGTTAACTCTTTCTTTGCTTTTGCCTACTCAGCCTAGCGGACAGTGGAACCGTAGACCGTATACCGTACTCTATCGATATGTATGGTATACCAAGCACCATCGATACACAGACAATTGGAAGTTGTTCCCATAATACTGCCAATAGCCGCTACTAAAATCTGATGATCAGTAAAAAGACAAAAATGAACAAACAAAATAACGTATCTCGTTTTCTTATAATACTTTGTGGTCCGAAAACACTGAGCCACTTGACCGGCTACCTGTCCTTACGACCCTCTTATTTCGTATATTGTATTACAGGAAATATCTTTATTATATCGGTACAAACCGAAATGCGTGGTAAGCGAAACACAGCAGAACAGCGTCGTGTGATTTAAAAAAGATTTCCTTTGTAAAACTTTATATGGCGATTGTACTCTGCGGCGAGGGCTTTACATCCATTATTATTTGTATAATCCTTTACAAATGTTCTATTATTACAGCTCGACTTCATATATTACACCTTTATCATCAGAAAATAAAACTGAAATCGAACAGGAGTTCAAAGTAAATAATATTTTTTAAATTAGAAAGCGGATATTTTATTAAAATAATACACACATGCATAGTTTTCATATCAATAGCTAAGATAACAGCCTTTAATCACGTACTTCCCTTCAATAATAGCTATGTAAATGACGTGAAACGGACAAACCCTTTAGATGAATATTAATAGCATCATTCTGAATAGGACTGCCGGCGATACCGCGATAACTGATTAAGTGGACCGTTCATTCCACTGACCCAGGTTAGTATTGAATAAAGACAATGGATATAACTTTGAAGGCATTCGCGGTGAGTGGTCGATGTCATTACGGTATTGGTTTAGGTCTGACAGGCGGAAGCTCTCTTAAACAAACAACGGCCGGCAAACACTCAGCTGCGTACACTCGCCGCCGATAATAAACGATCAATTGCAAAATATCAGATCCCAAAGCTTTCTCTGTTTCTATATCAATTCGGTATTCCTTTGTTGCTTTGTGAGATAATTGAAACACAAACTTTTTGATCATAGATGGCATTCTATCCCACTAATCCCACTAATATTATAAATGTGAAAGTTTGAATGGATGGATGGATTTTTGTTACTCAATCACGCCAGAACGGCTGAACGGATCTGGATGAAATTTGGCACAGAGATAGATTATAGTCTGGAATAGCACATAGGCTACTTTTCATCCGGGTAAAATGTATGGTTCCCGTGGGATAGATTTGTTTTAATTTTTCATACTTTAATCGCGGGTAACACCGCGGGGCGCAGCTAGTCTATTCATAAATAGCATACAATATATTATATCTCTTTGCTATGAATCTTTTTTTTCAACATTCAATTAAGAAGGTACAATCAATAAACATTATTTCGTCTCCGTTTTATCAGGAGACTCGTTTGTCGCAATGTGATTCATTGGAATTACATTGATTCAATTAGGAGAGCGCGTCGGGGGAAAAATAATATAATTACTCAAATCTTTCCGCGAGATGCTTGTAAATTCGCATATTCAAAGACATGAGCTAACGGCGACTACACACTGACACTTAAAGGTTCATCTTTTATTAATGCATGTAACTTTATTTTTTACGGGCAATTTAAGAATCTGATTGTGTCAAGTTGGCACACAATTGGCATGGATTGTGTGATAAGAGCAAATCGAAGATAGAGAGATGATTTGCACACTTTTGCGCGAATTTCTATGTTTATATCACAGTGTTCAGATGTTTTCCGATAATATATTCTAAATCGCAATGATAATGAACACCTTATACATATTTGATATCGTTCATTATCATCGTATCTCTTTGGTATGACAAACAGCAACTGTTCCAATTATACAAATTCTCGTTACATCTTAATACAAGCGCTGCATACTGAACAGTGCGGCGTGAAGAAACTCGTATGACTCCAAGGATACTAATTTATCAAAGGCCTGATAATAAATTTAGTTAGAACAAGAAATTATAAAATATCTACGATCAATAATCTAATCAAAATAAATTATAACGCAAAACTTATTGTGTTACATATAAAGCACTCGAATGGGAAAAGTTGCTTAACAAAACATTGCTTTGTATATTTACACTATCTAAGTAGGATACTAGTAGGTGTTTTCGGAGCACAACCAATATACCTAGGTACATTAAACAAAAATGGTCGGTATGTGTTATCTGTCAGCCCCGCGATGCATAGGCCTGAACATATTGTTCGCTATTACCGACTCGTGAAGGAATACATCCGCGCTCTATTGAATAAAACGCCTGAGACGTTGGAATCTTATCGCATATCAACTCTTTAACGTATAAACACATACACTGTGCGTTCTAGTGTTGTTATCACCACACCTATGGAATGTATGGTACGCCTGTCAACTGTCCGGCGGACTACAGTTGCATTGGCTATTGTGGAATACAGGTTATGTGGGAAGAACGGTGTTTTCGAAAGCACGATATCATTGCATATTTCCTCTCATTTTTTTTAATGTTAACTAGACATCATAAATTCCAATTATTGTCAACATTCTATTAGCATCAGAAGTCCTAAAATATGATAGTGATCTTAGCGTAGCATGTATTAGCTTGCGTTCAATTTCTTCACCACCGAACACGGCCGAAGATGTTGATAGTCGTGCCCTCAATTTATAACAATGACAAATTGCTCTCACCATGGATTCACATTACAGGTACGGCGACCTAGCCGTTAACACTTTAGCAATTAATTACTGCGAGTGTGCGCGCATATCTGCTCGCGATGAATATGATAATTAATTCTAAGTTAGCCGACGGATGGCTTAAAAACGTTCCTTGAAACTTGTCTAACTACGTAGCGTTACCCCATACACTTAGTATGCGGTGTTATTTTTCAAATGTCTACTAATTAGATATTCTTGTTTGGGGATATTATCTATAATAACCTTCCGATGATCCTGTTATTATTTACACTATTATTGTTTCACCTGATATATACAAGATCGGTCTATGACTCTGCTTCTACTCCTAGATAGTCAGTCTACAAAATACAGCTCTGAATAAGTCCCTTATTTAATAGAAAACTAGAATATAGCTGTCAGTTAGTGTCGTGAGGTCTTTGAGAAACACGCCTTCATATTAACAAATACGGTAAATTTTGCAATACAAAAGCCGTCTTGTGTTATGGACTAAAAGCTCCAAATACGATTTTTTTTCTTTCGGCAGAGTATATTTTAAATCCGACTGTCGCCACCGATTGATCGATGTAAACACACGCACGCCTACAGACGCACACAAACGAATAATGGTCATACGTCACTGCCAAGATAACACGATCCCCAGGTACAATGATCGCGAGTTTTTGTTTGGCGTGTGACAAAGAGAAAATTGATAATTCATCAGGAAGCCTCCAGTGTAACCGAGAGGCATTTGATGGGGTAATTCAATAGGAGCAATTTATTTTATTGGTCTTTGTTTTTATGTCACTTCACAGATATCTCAATATTTCACCATCGTTTCTATATTAACAAACAAAAAGCCTGTAAAAGCGTGTATCATGTGGTTTATACCAGTTCAGAAACTAAAGCATTTATTTCAAAAATGTATCGTGTATCAAATATCCAAAAAAAGTATACCTCATTTCAGTCGTGTAAAGGTTTAGCTAATAATGTAATAGGCTACCACATATACCAAAGCTTTTCTATGAAATATAAATTGCGATGTAATTCAGTGCGTGTATAGTTCAATTACCTGCCTACGCCATTCCTATCGTGATTTATGGTACAATTTTCATACGCGACCTGTTAATTTGGACATTTAAAAATATTAATATTTTATTAATAGCACAATCATCAAAGTTTCATACCATATATTTGATACAGGGTAAATACACTGGTGGTTCTACCGATGCCAGAAACAAAAGACATCTTTTATTATATCAACTGATACATATTTTCAAATGTGTGCACTGTGTTATTTAATATTTCTTACAATTCTATTTACATACATAATCAATATTACTACGTGACATAGGAAGAGATCGTCGTTCATAGGAAGAGTTTGTAAAACTGTTTGGTAAAACATATAATACAGTAATGTCAAAACCCAATGTCTAATATCTCCGCAATAATAATGCAAGATGTATGTCAAAGAATAACCAGCACTGTGACGCAAGACTTAAAGTTTATATATCACTAGCGAATAGAAAACAAATTAACGTCGCTCCGAATTCTTAAGCACTGTCATAATGGAGTTCCTAGGCCGATGATAGCATGAGTCGTCTAAATTAAGGAGAGGTTACACTAACCCGGTGTACATGATAAAAAAATAAGCAATAGTAAATAGCAATATAGTTTGTAAAGGCAAGTATTAACCAAATTGTAGTAGTATTTATAGTGATAGGTTGTTTTCGAATCTGTATTTAATAACTAAACAACGTTTCTTCTTCTAGAATAATTAAATTTATACCTATGTTCATTAACAAAATTGAATATTTTAAAAACATATGTTGCTTAATCTCTAAAGCGAAATTTGACTGCTGAGCCCCAAGTCTGCTAACACAATCGTATAATCGAATGTTAATGGTAAACGTAGCTTTTGATAGCTTTATTATTTTATATCTGACAATAGGGACAATTACGATGCCATCGTCATCCGATTATGTTTTTTTTGGTTCATCAATATAGATGTTATTCTAATATTTAAACAACTAATTGCATACCTTTTACAGACAAACACAGCATACTAATATTAGTGTGGTTAACATGCTTCTGGCCTTACTGGTACAATATTTACACAGACCAGAGTTAGATGGTCTGTGAGTATTAATAACCTACTGGTATAACGGCACCTTTAGTTCAGGGCCGTAGTTCGCGGTGCCAGGGTCGGATTAGGGGCGTCGTTTTGCGTGCACCTGTTAGTACAGAGATGAATTTAGGCGGGCGACTGAAGCGACACCTGTCTGACACGAGATAATACGCTACTTATTCGCCGGTGAAATATGAAATTCTTCGCGTGGGATTATCCGGCGGAATACCGGCGTCGCCATAAGACATGATATCTACATTACAATGACGCTATATATACGAGTTGCTGTGACGAGGACGGCTCGCAATCTCCGAAATTTGTTATTTTATTTCCTAAGCTTTATTATATACTTCGCTGGATGGATATGAACAGCGCGTTGCCTCTCCTCGACGTACTCACGGATTTTTTGTAAAATCTGTAAGAATAAAATTTACCTAAAGACATCGAAAATCTATATAATTGTTTCATTATGTTTAGGAAACACGTTGATTAGTGTTTCAGGAATTGTTAAAACTTGTGTCAGAAAAATAAATGTTATTTTTTTTAAAATCACGTATATTTCCTTATACAAACAAACTGACCTAAAGCTACATGAGTTTTTATGGAAACATTTAAATACACATACACACTTTCCACGTGTTATACCCAGCAATGTATATCAAATACAAAGCGAAATGATAACGTAACTCGTGAGGACGTGCACGCACTGTGATTGTAATGCAATCAAGCGAGACGTAGGTCTCCAGCCGCGAGGAAACCGTGGCACCGCCTTATCTGCCCCTATGTGCATGCTTTTATATCTTTTCTACAAATACACTAAAATGTTACTCAGTTATGGCTGAGGTGGTAGATCAGCACTCTAGGTAGAGACAATCGCTTCGATTTGTCATTCTTACTACATTCTACAGCTTAGAGTTTAAAATTATTATCTTTGATTTTGAATAACACATTTCGTTATTGAAATAAAACTAATTTTATCGGGTTTATATTATGTTTTTACGTTCCAGACGTTTCGGCTGCTTTACAGCAACCATGGTTACGGGAGGACTGAGGTGATTGACGTCCTAGTGTCATAGATTTAACCGGGGTACCCTCATATTTAATTGTTGCTTGCGGTTCGATCTACGCGGTAAGTGCTAACAGTGTCTTGAATGTGTAGTATTCGCGTAAATATAAGAAATCAATACGTGAAATACATTCACAAAAATAAAAATATATTTCGTGCATTTTTTATTCGTCAAATATAGGAAACAGACCCCTGACGATGTAGTTTTAACTCAATAGGTACATATCGCGATCCAGATCAGCTTCTTATACCGCCATAGTTTCCATTAACAGCACTAAAGGTCTTGTCATTCCGTGGAGAGCAAAAATGTATCAGAATGAAAAGAGCTAAACCTAGCGCGCTACATTACGCCTAGTAATATAATTGTCGCTATTCGTGTTCTCTATACACGTCCCATATGTGCTAACGTCATTGTAGCGACACAGTAATGGTTGTGTCAGTGAAAGCATCGAGCAAATGGCGAGCCGCTGGTCAATCGGCTCCTATATCTAGAGCGAGGCCTTTGTAATAATATCTCTAGAGACACCGCCATCTTAGTCGGTCCGGATTCCTATGTGGCGAGTTCTCTTGTCCGAATTATGTTAGAGTTATCCGGCGTTATTACATTGTAATACTTGTTGTGTGTTATAAACCCGATGGCATCCGTTTCTCACTTGTTGAGCAAATTTTTGGTGAAATATACAGGGTCATTTGAAAGGGTATACTAACTCTTGAACCTTCGCTTCTGTGTGTGTATGTATTTATGACGATTTAAATGTTGTTTTCAACAAAAACAACAATTATGATTTTTAATGAGCATTTTATTAATATTTTTTTTTTAATTCATATAAATAAAGAAGCACGGGTTCAATGGTTAATATATACTTTGTCTGTAACATTCTGTATAAAGTATCGTACAAATTGTAGGTACTATGTATTATTATATGGACGAAACAATTTGCTTAAGACATTCTTATGTAGTCTTTCTTTTCACAATGATTTGAGTCGACTTACTCCGCATTTGATCCTATTAGCTGTTGAATGTCTGAAATGCCTATGGCCTTCCACTTAATGCACACTATTTCCTGGCCAAAATTCATAAAGATTGGTTCAGCCGCTTAGTTGTCAAAAGGTAACAAGCTACAAAGAGACAGAGTTACTTTCGCATTTAAAATAAATTAGTATACAGATAGCAGTCCCAAATTATTTGTTAGATAAAAATAATATTGTTTCGGTATCTAATAAAATTTGCTACAAAAAAATATTGTTTAATTGTACATGAAGCCTTTGGATGAAAACGTCTATTATCTGTCTTATTGTTGAAGAATGTGCTGCTGTTTTATAAATAAGGGCTAGGCCCTTATTCTGTTGTATTCAAAGTAATCATAAAAATAACGATATGTCCTAAACATTTAAAATGTTAATACTGTCTATGAGTTTGATCTTTGAAATCATTAAACATGAAACATAAGTAAGAAAACGCACATGCGTCACTAGATTATAATATAGAATCCTATAATATATAGTATGGCAAATTTGGCTAACCATATTTTAAACGGTCAGTGCTTGTAATACCTACTAGTATATTTAAGCTCAGTTATACATCCTCAGTGTTTAGAGCAACCATTTAACAGTATATAATTACCATACCATTTTGATTCAGGTATGCAAATGAAGATCCACGAGGCCAACCCAGGTAACGGCGCTGTTTGGTTACTTATTAATTTTATTCAGTAGGGTTTTGGCCGCGTCAACTTGGCCACTAAGACATTGTTAAATAAGATGTCGGAAAACACTGGCGTTATGAGTATATTCTTTAGAGCCTACATATTAATTAAAACTAAACTTTATTATAAAATTACAGGATTTTGCCATAGCAGATTAATCAATCAATCAATCAGCCGATAGACGCCCACTGCTGGACATAGGCCTCCCCCAACGACTTCCACACAACACGGTCCTCCGCCACTCGCATCCACCGGCTTCCTGCGACGCGTGTGATGTCATCAGTCCACCTTGTGGGGGGCCGTCCTACACTTCGTCTTCCGATTCGTGGCCGCCATTCTAGAACCTTTCTGCCCCAACGGCCATCGGTTCTGCGAGCTATGTGCCCTGCCCACTGCCACTTCAACTTGGAAATTCTTTGAGCTATGTCGGTTACTCCAGTTCGTCTACGGATCTCTTCATTTCTGATTCTATCGCGTAGCGAAACCCCGAGCATAGCTCTCTCCATTGCGCGTTGAGCGACCTTGAGCCTTCTTATGCGGCCCATAGTCAGCGACCACGTCTCGGCACCATATGTCATCACTGGCAGCACACATTGGTTGTAAACCTTTGTCTTCAGACACTGAGGTAATTTGGACGAGAAGATATCATGCAATTTCCCGAACGCTGCCCATCCGAGTTGAATTCGACGGTTGACCTCTTTCTCGAAGTTATGTCTACCTAGCTGAACAATCTGCCCTAGGTAAATGTACTTGTCCACAACTTCGAGAATAGAGCTCCCAACGGCTATTGTTCTGGGTTGAACATGAACGCTCGACATGATCTTTGTCTTGTCCATGTTCATTTTAAGACCCACCTGTTGGGAGACTCTATTGAGGTCTTCGAGCATTGAGCTTAGGTCCTCCAGCGACTCTGCTATGACTACGATATCGTCTGCAAATCGAAGGTGAGAGATATACTCGCCGTTAATATTGATGCCGGACCTTTTCCAGTCCAGAAGCTTGAAGACATCTTCCAGTGCAGCGGTGAACAGTTTCGGAGATATGACGTCTCCCTGTCTCACACCTTTCTGCAACTGGATGGGATTCGAGCTCTGATCCTGGATCCGGACCGACATAGTGGCGTTTCTGTACAAACATCTCAGCACTTCGATATATCTGTAGTCAATATGGCAACGCTGGAGGGACTGTAGTACTGCCCATGTCTCGATCGAATCAAAGGCTTTCTCATAGTCCACAAACGCTAAGCATAGTGGCCGGTTATACTCCTCGGTCTTCTGTATAACCTGCCGCAGCGTATATATGTGGTCTATGGTACTGAAGCCTTTTCGGAACCCGGCTTGTTCGGGTGGCTGGGATTCGTCGAACCTGCGCGTGAGACGATTCGTGACGACTCTCGAAAACAACTTGTAAACATGGCTCAGAAGTGAGATGGGTCTATAGTTCTTCAATAGGGTGTTATCACCTTTTTTGAAGAACAGTACCACCACACTTCTATTCCATGCTTCTGGCGTCGTACCTTCGTGTATGACGGAGTCAAATAGCCTCTGAAGGATTTTCAGAACTGGTGTTCCACCCGCCCTCAGAAGCTCTGTTGTGACTCCGTCATCACCTGGTGCCTTGTTGTTTTTAAGCTGTTTGAGAGCCATCCTAATCTCATACAGGCTGACGTCCGGGATATCTTCGGTATAGTGTCGGGTAAGTTTAGCCCTTGGGTCTTCGGCTAAACTGTCAACAGGGGCTTGTGATGACGTGTATAACTGTCCATAGAACTTCTCGACCTCTCTCAAAATCTCCGGCTTGGACGAAACGATGTTGCCACAGTCGGTCTTCAACCTGGTCAGCTGTCGCTGCCCAACAGACAATTCTCTCTCAAATACTTTTGATCCCTTATTCTTCGCTATAGCCTCTTTAATACTTTCCGTATTAAATCGGCGGATGTCGCGGGTCAGGGATTTGGAGATCCGTCTGTTGAGCTGCCGATATTCTGACAAATGTGTTGAAGACTGCAACCCCATTTCGTTGCGTTCTTGGATGAGTTTGAGAGTTTGGTCCGAGAGTTTTTTGGTTCTATCTGTACGTCGGGGCCGAAAGAACTTTGACCCTACCGTATGGACAGTTTCCACGAACCTGTCATTGATGTCGTTCACAGTTTCGCATATTTCTAGGCCTTCGAAGCGGTTTTGTAGCTCGAGCTGAAAGATTTCGGGGTTTTGGATATGTGCTGATGTAGGGCGGAGCGTAGACCTCATCAGCCGACTTCTTTCCAGTTTGATGTTAAGATTAAGTTCTTCTTTTATTAATCACTCTGTATCATGTGTAACAAAAATATTTCAAGAGTAAAATCTTAATAAGATATGATAAATTAAAAATAAATTGAGATTAAAATTTATATTAAGTTTTTTTTTTTATTACATTATAGGCAAGTATTTGATCTCGATCTCACCTGATGGTAAGTGACGATGAGATCTACGATGGAGCATACTTGCCTAGGTAGGAAGGCGGCAGTAGATAGAGACGCTACATTCACTAGGCACATGCAGCGCAGCTGATCTGACCCGCCATCCATAAATGGCAACACCGAACATCATGCCGGAACACGGCTAGGCCGCTTGGTGACATGGCTTTGTTCAGTGGGTGGTGACTAGCCACGGCCGAAGCCTACCACCAGTAGAGTTGTCACCTGGTTGGCACCACCCAGGGTCACGTGTAGGGTATCTCGAGGGTACTTAATTCTCCTACAGACGAAGGTGACTCGACCCCAAAAGTAGGTAAGTAGGTATCAGAATGCACTCAGCAAATCTCAGGGTGCTGAAAACGGTGGCAGCATTACCACGTTGAATGGCAATGCTGATGTGTTGGCCAAAATATGTGCCAGCCAGGATTTTTAGTGAAAACAACTATATGCCTGATGCTACCTAATAGATTACATAATTATGATATTTACGATACAAAGGTCTGTTATCTACACTTGTAACATGGAATGTAATCATTCCATATTTTCAGAAAATTATACTCGTGTTATAATTATAGTTAGCGTACCTAAATAATCGTTACATACATGAAAATGTAAATACCAATAATTAACATCAATGAATATATTCCGCTTTCATTTTATTTAAATTTAAAACTAATTCATATTGAATGAATTGCTTTTGCATCGATATAAATTCGAGTTTAATTATGCACTTCATTGAAATTCAGATTAACTAGATACAGGATTATGTGCCTAATAACATGATTTATATTTCCAACACTAATTTATTATGCAGTTTGTGCACGACACATCCTGCCTGCGTTGTGGCGAATAATGTCGTGTAACTTATTAAGTATATTTTAAAATTGAAATAAAACTAAATTTTACGGATTTTATCGCGTTTATTATTATTAAATATTATATTATATATTATTAAATCCAAAACCAAGCGTACCATTGCAAGACCTCTAGACACTGTGAGCACTTTCTGCGTAGATTTGACCACAAGCAACAACCAGGACGTCAACCAACTCAGTCCTCCCGTGCCCATGGTTGCTGTGCATAATAAACGCGATAAAATCCGTAAAATTTTGTTACTATTATATTACTGCAAAGCAAGCCTTCTCCCCCTGCTATTACCGATTCACTTACTTATATTTTCAAGAAAACGGCTGAAGCACGTAGAAAAAGTCGACGAGTCATTGAACAGTAATTTCGGAATGGTTTCGCCTTGTCGATTTCAACGAGATCTGAATTAACGAGTTAGGGAAACGTTACACTATTAATGATCGCTTTTGGACTGACTTTATTATTATCTCTATCCTCTGTTTCACCCATACACACACCGGGTATAGCTCCCTATAGTAATAGCAACTCTCCTTAAGTAAGGTTCCATATTCAACTCTAACACAACAAGTATTGAAATAATTTAGGAACAACCAGCTAATACCGTAACAGGTTTTGCAACTAGTAGAGTTACAATACTCTATTAGAAGTTGATGACTATTGACAATAACTATTTGTGTAGTGCCAAAAGTCAGACCATCATGTAGTGATAATGAAGCCCTATCCAATATCGTATTGAAGCAACTGGAAAATTATGGATTGATACACACAGTTTGTAGATCCGTTATAAGTAATGACACTTTCAACATTGATTTTTCATTAAAAGAGAGTTAACTAACGCAATATATTCACAGGTGAATGCTTCATTGATTTCAATATCCCACACATCACGCACAATAATGCGGCTTCCCATTAATTATCGAACCCCGAATGTAACATAACAAACACAAAGCACAAAATACATCGTTTCGAAACGTAGAAACGGGAAGGGAGGTCATTCGGAAACCGATAAACAACACGAGTAGCGAGCAGCGATCACCCGAAAATTCCGACTTTTCCTGCGGGTAAATAATGTGATAAAAGTTAATATTAAATCAGCTGTTCAATAACTGTATGTGCTGTGGTGCAGAAGTGATTTTATTAGTCTCTACAGAGCCTAAGCTCCAAGTAAGGAACGCAAAGAAAGTTGAGCCGACCCAAAAGTTTTGTCATGTAACAATGTAATTAGCCCCTAGGAGTTTGCTCCCCCTTAACTTGTAACAAATACTTTATCTCACCGCTCTTACTGAAATTTAAAATGTGGTGAGATGATTAATTTGATTGGTTTAGTGGAATGTATAGATAATTTTGTTAACTACAGCCGCCAACCCAACACTGCGCATTTTGTTTTTTCACTCTGCGAGCCCTAACCTTATCAATTCTGAAAGGGTTGTAAAATGTTAAGACAAATGTAGTTGGTTTTTGTCCTTTTACTAATAAAAGAAAATTTATTTCAGCGATACACTTGTCTTTAAAAAGGGATATATGAATTCACAAGGGAGCAACATCGCGTCGTAGTCAGGAGAACAGTCGCCATTAATATGTGATCGTAATTAAAGTTTGTTACACACATGAGCGGAATCTTGCTTAAGATTAATCCTCGAGCTGGAGTTGGTAAAGCTCCCGCGGCTTGAGTTTCTAAGGTTGTTAGCGGTAGTGGCCTCGTCGCATGTTTATTTCAGAGATTGGGAGGGTGTAACTCGAGACTGTTTGCTGGTTTTGAGGGCGGCGCGCAAACACCGCCTCTCGTACACACAACAACTTAACGAGCCAACTCCGGCTCATCGGGGAATTTCGTGTTCGGGGGGAGCCTCGAAATTATGTCAATAGAACTTTGCCGCGAGCAAAAAATAATATTTGCTTTAAATAATTCTCAGGCAGCGATGAAGTGCCGGCGACAATAAGCTTGACGGAGCGTAGTTTGTTATCTGGGAGCCGGTGGCGGCGCCGGCGCGCGGCACAGTCGTGACGTCGCTCGGCTGAATACACAGGCGGGCGGGCGCGGCGCGATGCTCGCTGCACCACGGATATTGGGTACGCGAGCGTGTGGTTCAAACTGAGCACTCTCCTTACAAAGCTAAAAGTTTGCGCAACTAAATGCATACGGCCGTTCCGTTTGTACGTCCAACTTCACATTTGTCAAGTTAGAAACTTTCCGCCACACTAACTAGACCGCGGCCACTGGTATATACCGCTACTTTAATATTTATATATATCCTATTCTACCACCCTTACTTCAGTTTGCAATATTTCGTAGAAAGTTTAAATCCACAGTGGAATTGTAAATTATTAAGACATTTATGAATTTAGGGGTAGGCATCGATTTGCCATGCCTATATTTAGAAAACAGTTCAGCTAGTACTCTATTGAGATTATATTGTATGAACATATGCCTAAATGCTTACTTATTTTATTATGATAACAATATTGAGATGCTTATTGAACGATCATATTCGTAAAATAATTCTGGTTTACAGAAATAATAATAAAATATTCCAAAATACCCATATATTCTAAAATACCCCTTATAAGGTACTCACTACTTTGTAGTGATTCAACTAAAAACCTAAAACTATTAGGAGTGATTTTTGAACATGAATTTATTGTCATTTCTTGTTATATTGTCCTTTCCAGAACATGGAAATAAATTACAATTCAAAGTAACAACATTTCCCATTCATATCGCCAGACGAACACACCAACTATACGGTCCTACACTAAACAACGCTTGTATGATAGGTACCGTAAAATGGACTGGGAGCAAACCCGTATAAATGCTTATATTAAACATGCATGACTAGGGTACTAACATTCGTGCTGATTACACAAAGGATTGTCCCTACCAGAATTGGAACCCACGATCCTCCTCACAGAATGCACGATCACTACCCACCAGGTCGTTAGATCCAAACCCAAATCCAAAACCAAACCTGGACGTGAGTTATTTAATATGAATTAATTTAGATACTTATAGAAACGTGAATGATTTAATTAAAACAAGTCAACTAGCTCGTTTCATCCTTGTCCTATACCTAGAATAGACAGAGATGTGACATATTATAACATTTTACTAATTTCTATGAATCGAGAGGATTTTATGAACAAATCCACACACAGCTTCAAGATATAGACTATCATATTAAGATTTATTAGTAATAGCTGTTACCCGCGACTTCGTCCGCGTGGTATTTAACAAAGACACAACCATTGGCAACAGCCTGCTCGCGTGTTCTGAACCCGCGGGACGCATTGCAGGTTGTTGATATCAAACTTAATCAGGTGCGGCGCTGCAACATTGGTTTTAATTTTTTTTCGTAAGATCTTATGGTTTTTTTTTCTAAAATAAAAGTAGCCTAAGTTACTCCTTGTTACATCAGCTATCTGCCAGTGAAAGTCCCGTCAAAATCGGTCCAGCCATTTCAGAGATTACCCGGAACAAACAGACAGACAAAAATTGTAAAAAATGTTGTTTTGGTATAGGTACCGTGTATACATCCAAATGCACTCAGTATAAAGCGGTTATTTTAATATTACAAACAGACACTCCAATTTTATTTATTTGTATAGATCAAAACTAAATTGTACACTTCCTTCTATTTCTTCTTATTACTCTTATATTTGATATCGTTGTTATTCTTGTTATGTTTAAAGTCGAGCAATTATGAGCCGCTGCTCTCAATACCTGTGTTTAGAGTACCTAAGTCCGCTGCAGACTAGAATGAATGTTGTACAAATGAATGAGCCGGCGCGAACGTCGTTACCGTAATGGATGACGCGAACATCCACGCTTCACAATACACGTTCGTCTGGCGAAGGAACACAATGCAGCTCGCTTGAACATAATGCTTAATGTATTGTTACAACACTATTTTTTCTTTCAAATATTTAATTAATTCATACGAATCGAGTCTTGTATTTAGATATATAAGGAATTTTATGGTTTTCATATTAATTACATTCAGTATTACAATCAATTAGTGATAATCATAATTAACTAGCTAGTTCACGTTTAATTATACAGCTATTTCTGTTTTAATTATATTAGGTGTACCTAATAAATACATTCCAACGACTTCGGTCTTGTAATTAATTCACATACAAACAGGAATATAGGGTTCTTATTTTATACTATAAGTAATAATTAATTGTTCAGAATCAGAATCAGAATATTTTTTATTCATGTAAACCATTATTCATGTAAACCATTGTACAGTACTCATGAATCGTCAAAATTATTACGAAATTCTAAACTAAAACTTTACCACCCGTTCAGAATGCCGTTCCTACGGAGAAGAACGACCAAAAAACTCCATGGTTGTTCTTTTTAAAAAATATCCGTAAAATTATTTAGGCAGTACATTTGCATGGGTATGTGAGAACAATACCAAAGCGTTACCAAGGTTACTAAAGTAAACATGCTTAGAACTAAATCGTTTTGGTTAATAAGTGGTCCGCCATTTTGGAGAAGAGAATAATATTTCATGTACCCACCGTATATCTAAATTCACATGAAAGTTATTCTACCGGACACTGCTGAGTGATCCTTTGTGTGCGTGAGTTACGCTATTCTATTTCCGGTACATGCTTTCATCCGTCGTTCTCGTTGCTAACGGTTTGACACGCCTATTCGTTGTGTCCGAAACATGTTACTGCGTTAAAAGTCGTTATAAAGGCTCTAGTGGTTTCAGAAGATTGAATCAGTACCTGATTTGTATTAACTTTACACTACTCTACTTTTATTGTTTTGTTTTATATTTACGCGAATACTACATAATGAAATAAAGCTTTAAAATAAGCTTTCTATCGCGTTCTATCGTTTCCGTCGTTTCGGCTGCTTTACAGCAACCTGCGGTCACGGGATGACTGTCGAAACTGACTGTTGAAACGTCGGGAACATAAAACAAACGCGATAAAATCTATAAAATATGTTTTATTTCAATAGTCTGCTAATATTAAATTATTTGCAAGCAAATTGGCTAGCTACGTGTTACTGGGGGGTGCTCCCCCAAATTAATTTATTTCTGTCGATTCTATGAACTTAACTCTTACATTCAAAACCTAGGTACGCTCAGGACACTGCTAGCCACACGGGGGCAAACACTTTAATCAGAGTCTCACTCCGGTACAGTGGAGACCGTAGAACAAATTTAGTTA
Organism: Pheosia gnoma; assembly: GCA_905404115.1. Lineage (NCBI taxonomy): Eukaryota > Metazoa > Arthropoda > Insecta > Lepidoptera > Notodontidae > Pheosia > Pheosia gnoma. The sequence continues at coordinate 5,573,123 of FR989906.1, read as the reverse complement.
ATTAAATCCCAGTGTCTTTCAACGCCCAATGTCCCGGGCTGTTCACGGCTTCTTGAACAAAGTAAAGCCTTATCAGCAAGGCAGTTGCCGGCAACCGTGCCCTCTCCGTACCCCGCACCCCGCTGAAGATTAATGCCCGTCTAATGAATCAGCTGGCGTGACAAATCAGGCGCCGCCAATGGATAAACCTTAGCGATCTTGCGGCTACTATAAATTAGCTTACTGATAAATTTTGACTCAATTCAAAGCGAACAATTTTTTTGGTTAATCAGCGAAAAGTTCTAAATTATAGATGATGAACATGCGGATAGAAATCCTTGGAAAAAAAAACGCGTAATCAAATAATAAGCACAGTATTTACAATGAATACATTAATATATACTTAATGACTTTAGAATTTTTCAAAATATTTTGTAACAAGTGCAATGCAATCCCTTAGTAAAAGGATAGATACACCAATTTCAATAATGAATTTATTTATAGTGATATCTCGTATAAGTACTTAATTAATACTGTACCTAATCTGAAATAAAACCCCTGCTTACACCGATGCTAAAAGTGTAACCTTTAATTTGAACGGCGTATGCCAAGTTCTGGTCAGATGGCCACCTTGCATATCTATATCGCACCCTCAGTAATGCCATCCCTCACGCACGTAGCCACACACTATCGCTACTATTTTACCCTTCGCATTATAAAAAAATGCCCGTTCACATAGCTGCTCTCCAGTGAAGTCACGAACTGATGGAGTGATGGCATTTCGAAATTGGCCAGCGTTGACTGAAGGAAAGGAATGCGGTTCGTCCATTGTGGCACGGGTTGGCAGATGTTTTCCTGTGACCTTATTAATGGAAGGCTTCACTGACTTCACGTGAAGAATGTTGTAATTAAATTGTAAACCGTATTTACAACGTAAAAAATAGCCGCGGAAGAGTGTACTGTGTTAACTTTTTCAAAAATATGTTAAGTGATACAAAAGATAAATTTATATCGTATCCAGCAGATAAAAATGAAAGCAAATCATTATATAAGTATAATGGCCTTTTGTTGGAGTACTTTTAAAGCGATTTTTTTGTTCACTGAGTGTTACGTTTAACACTCTTAAAACCAAAATAATATCGATGGCGATGGAATCAATTAGCGACGGCAAACTCAGAAACTAACGTGAATAGTACAAGCAGAGCGGTAGAAGAAACGAGAGAAAACTCGATTCTACAATCTAAAATGTGAAATCAGGCATTAATAATGCATAATTAGTTGTATGTCACCTTGATCCCTTTAAATAAATATCGTGATAATAAGATGAGATTAGAAGCTAATCGTCGAAAGGGCAGTAACGTATACATTCATCTGGGCGGCATAATTTAGCGCGAGGACAGTAAACGAGCAAGCGCAGCGTCACGGCCTCGTTAATGAGGAGGTAATAGGTGTGCTATGGGGCCGGATAGCCTGACATCATAGGCCGTTGACTGTTCATTCTCATCAATGGGGAAATATTTACTATATCTTCTTTTTCAGTTATATTAATATTTTATAAAAGTAAACTTGGTACGTTGGCGAATTTGGATATTGGGATTATATCCAGATTTACTGTGCCGATTCTGAGAAAAAAAAACCATATTAGGAAGTTGTGCTTAATATATCTATAGAAGCTACATTATCCCCGAGTGATATTGGGTATGTTTTATCAAAGTACCGCCGGCGTAGCCGCGGATAGAAGCTGGTGTAAAAATGTCAAACTATAGGTTGCTTATAGCCCTGTTAAGTGTGTTGCCGTTGTTAACTCTTCCTAAGTTGTCTAAGAACATGAACTATCTTCAAGATAAGAAAATGACAAAAACATTTCTGTAAATTATATAGGCAGTATTAAAAATCCATTTAGAGCAATAACTAAGAGTCACAATGAGCATTGATCTACGGTTACAATAGCCGGCATCACTCGGGAACCCGCGCGGATATAAGTTATCCGCACCATTACGCGTATAATCGGATCGGCGTATTCAATGGGCCGGTGCGTGAGAACACTTCACATTTTATCAAAAACGATACTATTTTGTACGTACTATTGCGTGGCAAAAGGGGCCTATGTCATCGTTGTACCGATTCAATCCACCCTTGATGGAATTATGGACTGGCTTTGAGATTATGATAGCTGGGTAAGCGGGACACATGCATAGACATTTGCGTTAGAATGAGGGAGATGCATAGCGTATTTTTACGCATAATTTTTTGACTGTTTGCATTGATGTAGTAGACATGTTTGCCATAACTAGCTAGTGGAAAAAATGTGTCTACGTAAATTTGGTTGTGGCATTATTAGCTTCTACAATATGATTCAGAAAGGGCCTAAGGCTTAAATCTGCGCCTATTTAGTACATCCTTAATCATTATGTAAATCAATTTTAAAAGAAGTGCGCAGATATCATAATTGTCATTTAGTTAGGAACGAAACCTTCCTACCTAGGCAAGTATGCTCCATCGTAGATTTCATCGTCACTTACCATCAGGTGAGATCGAGATCAAATACTTGCCTATAATGTAATAAAAAAAAAAAAAAAAAAAATGTATTTTCTAAAATCAACATATCAAATTTCTGACTTCACACAATGTATACGAATAAGCTCTAGCTAGAATAAGTTCCAGCTTTGAATCCATTTAAGAATCACTGTATAACCATTGTACGTTTTTTGTAACATTATCAAGTGTACGCATTTAGGTATATAATAAGTGCAATAAGTATACACTATCACGCATGTAACATATGCCCTTTCGGGGATTACAGGCATGACGGTGTTTATTTATATTATTACAAGGTGGGAAAGGCCTTTGGCGGCGTCTGATTCGTCACGGCAGCTGATTCATTTGGTGGGCATTAATCTCCTCTGGGGCACAGCCGCGCTGATAACACTTCACTTTGTTCAAGAAGCCGTGAATGGCCCTAAACATTGGCCGCCGAACGCCCGACACTAGAATTTAATTAACGCAAGGCCTTTTATCTCAACTGTACCTATTTAACACGGTGCGATACTGCGAATGTTTGACGTGTGTAGTATTGGAATATTTTCAAATAAGATTCAGTATTAGTAAATAGTTTGGAAAGTCGAGCCAGAAACTCCTTAATCATCTTAAGGTTGAATATCATTTGCACATCGTAGAATTGCTAGGCTCGTTGTTGTCATTTGTTATTTATTTGAACTTAGAACGTAGAATATGAACCTTAGTAGTTTTTTTTTAAACTAAGAGTTTTTGTCCAAACCGATAAACCACTTTCATGGCCGAGCTTACATACCCAATTTCTTAGGGGGATATGTTATAGTTAATTTAAATATAATTCTGCCTAGGATCTAGTTTCCAATAGTTTCATACGTATTGACTATTATTATGATAGTGTAATATACCCCTTAATAAAAAAATCTGAGTGTGTTTTATGCTTCGCCATTGTGCCGACGGTCTACAAAATCAAATTTATTTAAAAATTGAAATGAATTGAGTTTACGTTTTTTTTATGCAAATGTTAATAAATGCCCACGGTAGGCTACTTATTTTAAAATTTAAGAAGATATTAACTTATCCTAATTTTGATTTAAACAAACAAACATCTCCTTATATCTGCATGAATAAAATTTAAAAACTGTTAGCTGTTCCAAAGACCGATTCTCCATTAAGAATCCATTACGAGTGCAAGGTTTAGTTGTTTTGGACTTTCACTGGCGTTTGTAGGAATGCAACACTGAACTGCTCTGCGCCGCACCGCACCAGGTGCACGGATGACGTAACTTTTTTGTATGTTTTCTGGACCATACCATTAAATGGACATCTGTGCTTTGAGATGTTATAAGATATAATGCGGTATATTCCTATAACAAGAATATATTATTGTTGAACGTACCCATCGCATAAAACAAATTGAAGATCTGAGAAATAAGCGGCTGCAACTTGTTAATGTTTTGTAGGTTCTCATTTTTGTAGTACCAGCTTTATTAGAAGGAATGCAAAGCTGACTACCAACCATCGCTAGTTGGAGAGGCACATCAAGAAGACTGTTTGTGGGACATTTGGAAACTAATAATAAAAAGTAATTTCAAAATTGCGCTTGAGGGGAGTCATAAGACTCACTTAGACCGTTGATTTTTTCACCCCTCCTGATGTCAGCTTTCTGACGACTCAATACATAGAATAATATTTGTAACATATTTCCTTGCAAAATTTTGATGTTTAGTAGATTGTTATGTGCGAGCGGCTAACTATATGTTTACTGTTATTACTCGTATTTATATTAAATATCGACACTACATATTGTTTTACCTAATACATCGCTGCATATACAAATCACTTTGCAAAAAAAAGTTTTTCTTCAGGTCATTCACGATAGCAGGAGCAAATAATTTTAGACATCATAGTTGCATACCTTACTTGATTCGATTTACAACTACCAAAATATTAAGATATTGGCAACCTAAAGTTTACCTAGACTTTATGAATAGAAAAAGCATAAAAAGACGTGGCAACCAAGCATCGCAGATGATAAGATATTCTAGTTGAATTTAAATCCAGATTAATCTAGTTGCAGGATCCGATACGGCATCTTGGATGAAGCTCCAGGCTATTTGCTACGGAGCATTTGCATCCAAAGCTCAGTAGATTAATCAGATACTTTGATTCCCGATACACGTCGAAATACGTAATTTATAAGTAAGTATTATATATTACAGCAGTAAATTATTTGCTTCTAGTGTAAATACTTACATGGCAGTAGCTAGCCAACCACAGATTGGTTGTATTAATCCTATCGCGCTCTGCTACTATAGTCCATAATATACCGGCACAACAATAATACACTCGGACCTTCGTAATCCACAACTTCAGTTTTTTCATGGTTATCGATTTGTTTTTAGATTCCCGCGCGACTATAATGATCTAGTATCGCAAAAGGATGGTAGCTTTCTACAAAATGTAATCTGTTCTACATCCACAGAGTGTGCAAGTTCAATACTCGATTTATTTACAACAAGCTGTCCCGGCAAACTTTGTACCGCCTCAAAATCAAATGTATGAGCAAATCTATTTTTTCCCCTGTTTTAGTCGTTATTCTTCGGGCGGAAACAAATTAAAAAAAATATCTAATATCATAAAAAACAGCCCACCTTGAGTTATAAATGGTGTAGACAACACGACGTTCTTTTATATATATAGGTGTAAATTTAATATAATGTTAATTATTATTTAATACACAATATACTTCGATACCATTCTACAATCAATCAATCAGCCGATAGACGCCCACTGCTGGACATAGGCCTCCCCCAACGACTTCCACACAACACGGTCCTCCGCCACTCGCATCCACCGGCTTCCTGCGACGCGTGTGATGTCATCAGTCCACCTTGTGGGGGGCCGTCCTACACTTCGTCTTCCGATTCGTGGCCGCCATTCTAGAACCTTTCTGCCCCAACGGCCATCGGTTCTGCGAGCTATGTGCCCTGCCCACTGCCACTTCAACTTGGAAATTCTTTGAGCTATGTCGGTTACTCCAGTTCGTCTACGGATCTCTTCATTTCTGATTCTATCGCGTAGCGAAACCCCGAGCATAGCTCTCTCCATTGCGCGTTGAGCGACCTTGAGCCTTCTTATGCGGCCCATAGTCAGCGACCACGTCTCGGCACCATATGTCATCACTGGCAGCACACATTGGTTGTAAACCTTTGTCTTCAGACACTGAGGTAATTTGGACGAGAAGATATCATGCAATTTCCCGAACGCTGCCCATCCGAGTTGGATTCGACGGTTGACCTCTTTCTCGAAGTTATGTCTACCTAGCTGAACAATCTGCCCTAGGTAAATGTACTTGTCCACAACTTCGAGAATAGAGCTCCCAACGGCTATTGTTCTGGGTTGAACATGAACGCTCGACATGATCTTTGTCTTGTCCATGTTCATTTTAAGACCCACCTGTTGGGAGACTCTATTGAGGTCTTCGAGCATTGAGCTTAGGTCCTCCAGCGACTCTGCTATGACTACGATATCGTCTGCAAATCGAAGGTGAGAGATATACTCGCCGTTAATATTGATGCCGGACCTTTTCCAGTCCAGAAGCTTGAAGACATCTTCCAGTGCAGCGGTGAACAGTTTCGGAGATATGACGTCTCCCTGTCTCACACCTTTCTGCAACTGGATGGGATTCGAGCTCTGATCCTGGATCCGGACCGACATAGTGGCGTTTCTGTACAAACATCTCAGCACTTCGATATATCTGTAGTCAATATGGCAACGCTGGAGGGACTGTAGTACTGCCCATGTCTCGATCGATTCTACACAAACACTTGTCTACAATAGAAACATTTAAATTGAAAACCAATATTAGACAACACCTCAACTAAGGAATTCAGTTTCCGCGGCGTTCCGCGTGGGATCTCGTTACCAACTCGATCGGAATATTTCCGCGCCAGTAACCGACTGTCTGTACTCGCCTCGATAAAGGGGCTCTGAAAGAATCTTTTTGTATACAGCATATTTGCGTTCAGAGCAGTATACATTCCAAGTCGTATTATTTATTACGCATTTTTGATACGGGAGAGTGACATGAAATTCTTATGCTACGACCAGTTCTGCGGCTTAGTGCACTAATTAGTGCCTTAATAGTATCACTAAGCAGATGTGGCTAACAGTTTAACACTTTGTTTTACTAAAGACATTAATAGTGACGTAAGACATTAAACTATAATAGCAGAACTACATTAATGTAGACAAGCGTTTAACATGGTAATTTTTAATGCCCTATAATTAAGGTGTACATTAGCATTCATGCTTACGTTAACCCAGACTTGGTGCAACCGTTACATGTTTTTTTTTAAATTATGAAGCCTTTTAATAAGTATGTAAGTGAGGAGTCATTCTGGTAATTAAAGCGTATGTTTAGACAGAGAAACTAATACTTACTACCACTTAATTCAGTTTCACTAATTCTTTTTCTAAAACATAACACTTATGCTATGAAAGTGACTATGGACGCTGCAAATTTGACAAAAGAATAAGTTATTATGTTTTATTGTTACAATGAAACAGATCCACGTCCAAACCAGGCTGAATGAGAAAAAAGTTTACCCATAGATAAAGTTTTGCTATATTACCGCTACTATGGTCATATTAACACGAGTAACGTTTGTAGAGCGACCGATGCGGTTGCTAATTACATTCGAGCGCTAACTGCAATTGTTTTGATCGCTGTTTAATGTAATATCGCCGCAGTTTGTAATAGTAATCTCTTTAGCATCGCGAATTGGCAATTCTATCTGAACTATACGGACCGCATGATGTTAATTAAGTAGATATATATTATGTACCTAAAAGTTGAACAATATTTCATACTTAAATTGAACATGATTTAAACATTGGACTAAAATGTGAACCAGTGTGATTAATGGATACAAATCAGCGATCAATTATTGTACGTAATTTACTGTAATGCATAATCACCATAATCCAGTTTTTATGACTTAGATAAATACATATTATCAAATTGAAACAGAATATCTCAATATCCTACACTAACCTACTAGTACTAGACGAAAATAAGTATGTAGAGTAGTAATAAGTTATATCAGTGAAAAAAATATATCCTGCTATGCATGATTTTGTTTAATGAGAAGAGAATGTGTGAGAAGCCTACCAAGTAGCCGTAGAAAATAAGCCTTAATAAATAGCAATATAACGAATTCGTAGTATCCTTAATACAGGCTATAAACACCTTTTCATGTAGAGCAGGATTCGTTTCAGAACTGTTGCCGAAGTTAGTTCCAGAATCCTCAGAGGTTCTATTTAGGGCGTAGCGCTGATTTGTCGCGTAGCTGATTCATTAGTCGAACATTAATCTTAGAACGCGGCCGCGGTGTTACATGATAAAGCTTTACTTTGTTTGTGCCGCCCGCCTCGGCGTCTACGCAACATCGTAGCTGACAGCTTATTCGTAGCAATGAACTTTATCATCCTACGAAACGTTGAATGATGCTACGAAATGATGTAGCAAATATTACACGGTGTACCAAAGCTTAGTATTAAGATTAGTCTATCCGTTATTTCAGTTTGTCTCGACCTTAATGTTGGTTGACTTTAATCTTCAAATATTACGACTTGGTGGGAGTGGGAGAACTAGATTTATTCATTTTCTCGAACTATATAGCATTCAATATTTCTCTACAATATTCAGTATTTGTGGGGGTTTTTCTACTGAAATGAATTTACCTGTCAGCGGTAGCGAATAAAAATGACTCCATATTTTGTTGAAAGTATTTCTGCGTTCCACTTGCATGCACTATCTTACCCACGGCTCCTTGAAATGAGAACCTGCAGTGCAAACAACATTTCATAGTGCTGTGACATTTTCATATATTAGGTATGCAGCATATCTGCTATTACATTCTGCTCTGTGATCATTTCAATGATTTGTCTCAAGGTTCAGTAAGCGTAGCGTGGCAAAACGAGATCCGCAAAGTAAAACTATTTAACAGTTATAGCGATATTTAAATCAGCTACATGCATTTTTATCATAACAAAAAACGTCAGTAGCAACGATGTCTCTGATATTAGATTTTGGAACGAAGTTCCTTTTCGCGCGTTGCGAAAGGGGGCTAGACGGAAAAAATTAAGACGAAAAGTTGTAACGACACTTTTTGCTATCTTTGTCGTTTGCATTTATATAATGGTCAGTATTTTCGAGACGATTGCACAAGTGCATCCGTGGCGCAATTGGCTAGCGCGTTCGGCTGTTAACCGAAAGGTTGGTGGTTCGAGAGCACCCGGGGGCTATATATTTTTGTTTCCCAAAATTATTGATTTTTTGTACATAATAAATAATAAAAAATAATAAAGGAACTTTGTTCCATGTGTCCCTTGACACCTCTCAAGTTTTTTTTTATCTTGTGACGAACAAACGCTAATGTCACTTAGAAAAAATAAAAATAAGAATGCCAAGACTTGAATATTGGAATCCTTAAGTTTTGGCCGCAATTTCTATGAAATGCTTCAACACCCTCATAGTGTCATGTATTCATATGTAATTAGGTGCGAATTCTGAACCTTGTTCACCGAATCGCATCGGCTCTCCCCGTTCCACGGAACACCTTTGCGTCCTCATTAACGCGGCGTACGTACTCTACCCTCCTGTGAACAATGCCCTGCCACCGGGTTGTTCCTTCAAAACAATCGTGTACAATATTGCGACCTTCCACTCATTAACATTGCTGACCTCTAAATTAATTACTATAATGTTTTACACCTTATTTGCTACGCTTGTAATAGTATTTCCAAAAAAAAACATAAAAAACAACTGAAACACCATAATAGTTTTCCGCTCCAAAATAGTTTTTTTTATAATAAAAACATTACCAAATACTAAAAAACTTGAGAATCTTCCCAAATCCTTTTTGAACGATATTCCACTTCATCATGTTGAATGAAAAATAAGTATTTTCATTACATCGTTTGTTATCATATTATTATTATTTTCTTATTTAGTTGAGCTTTAATTGTAAATTTTAATTATTCATAGAAATTAACAATTATTTCTTATTAATTAATCTATAATTTATCTATACCTGTGCAATCATGTCCTTCAATAACATTACTGAAAATACTTCTGCCAATTTTTTGTTTGAATGGGCGATTCGCATTCCTCTGCAAGCCAATACTAATTGATCTGAAAAGGCCGCTGTACTATCAATACGTGACCTTATTCGGGGATTTCTTTTGGACCTTTATCTGTCTTTAATTGATGTATCCCCTTTTAGCAAAGTCGGTCTTTCTATAGTGGGTGTATTTCGAGGAATGGGTTTTTATACAAATAAACGACGAATCAAGCTTAACACATTTTTTATGGCTGCTACATTTATAAGCGTCGGTGCATTAACAACAAATGCATAATGAGGAAGTAGCAAATAAAATTATATTAGCGGAAACTCAAATAGTTTCCGGCCGTAGTAATTTATTCAAATTTACAAAAAGTTACAATTAACTTTCCATGGAATTTCTAAACATTTTTTGATTTAAGAACTGCTCTGTAAAGTCATTGCAAATGGATGACATTTCTATGAATTTTGAAGGTTATTATTTCAGAAGAATTTTCACAATACTTTACAGACCTAAACGAAAGTCAAATTTAAATTTGCCATTTGTGTAAATAAAACTAATTTTATGGTTTTATTGCGTTTGTTTTATGTTTTTTACGTTCCCGATGTTTCGGCTGCTTTACAGCAACCATGTACATTTCAATGTGTAGCACTCACATAAGTATGATCAATATTTGCAATGTGTAATAAAAAGTGATTCTTGGTCGGTATAGTTTATGATATTGCGGCCAGGTAGAGTACATAAGCAGCGGTTGCCCGGTGCACCGATAGGACCAGGTGCGAATATTTCGATGCGGCTTTTATATCAAACGATTTCAATTCAACGAATGCAATTCAAAAGAGAAAAATGTAAGCTATAGAAACTTGTTTTTGAATCGCTTGCCGTTAAAATCTTGTAACTCCAAGAGTTCTCTGGTTCTTTGTGCCGCCTTTCATTTCAAAACTTTTATCTTAAACCTAACTTTGGTTTAATTTAAAATAAATATAAAAAAACAACTTCAAATGACATCAAATAATTAGGTAAGTAGCTTAGAAATGGAATCGAATTATCACTCATTTGCACGTATGTGCAAAATAAGTTGCGGCCAAAATGATAAAAAACCTACAATATAAACTTTACCTAAAGTGCTTGAATGTTGTAGGTAGGTAGGTACTTGCTTGTTATTTTGCGGTTGCGTCGAGGACAAAAAGGCAGATACTTCGAAACGAAATACATTTACGAAAAAAATATACAGAAACAATTGTGTACGGAATAAAATGGATGATTGCTAAGCCCGTTATTTCAGTCGGCTTTATAAACAGAACGACGACGTGAACAGCCGGAGCGCCACATACACCCGACGCGACGCGCTGCAAAATATAATATTGAACAACTCGATTCTAAATATGTAATACTGCTGGCTGACCCTCGGGATTATCCGTGAAAATATATTCCGCCGACATTTCTCGTTTCGAGGTCGAATTTTAAAAGTTTCCGACCTAGCACACATTTGCATTATGACAGAAATACATTTTCCAAATGCACTCGGAGCTTAAAAGCCTGTAGCTCCGGCGGCGAGTTCGTCAATTTCCCTGATTTAATAATCAAGGAAAATTCATCAAGTATTCATCTGTTTTCGCAAAGCCAATTAAGTTTTCATAATAAAGAGTACATAGCTGCCGCGGGGCTATTACTTAAGTGCGATTGCATCTGAATTGATTTCCAAATTTGTTTGCCGCACTATCGGGGGCTTTATTCGCTGCTCACCATTTATTTATTTAAAAGACTAATAAATCAATGTTGCCCGCTTATGTTTATTTTTGCTTAAACACTGCAGGGACAGGACCCTAGTAAGCCCTGGTGCTTAAGGTAGGTGCATACGAAATTGACCTTAACGGCAGGAATTCTCCTTACAGTACCGAAAATAGTTATTTGCTGAAAATGTTACTGCCTCAATATAAGCTTTGATTATTGACTCAAATTCTGGTTTTTATTCCTGCAGATTCTCATTTAAAACGCCTCTAATTAAACCGTCTAGGTAATATTGATGAGGCTTCCCGGAGTACTAATGCCCACCAGACCCTAGAGACAGTGGTCCATATAACAATTGGACTGGTAACGAGCTAGGATTATTGATTGAATCCTTGGTTCCCAGGTGAATTGCCGCTATTAGTGACAATTTAGCCGTCAGGCAGGCAGGCAGGCAGGCAGGCAGGCAGGCAGGCAGGCAGGCAGGCAGGCAGGCAGGCAGGCAGGCAGGCAGGCAGGCAGGTTGGTACCGTGTCGCTCCCGCTGGCTTGCTCGAAAATAAACCGCAAACAATTTTCGAATTTGCTATTTTAATAACATGATAAGCTTAGAAGTACCTACGTTTGTCCTTGTAGGCCCATATTTATTAAAATTTGCTGAGTACAGGTCGGGCTTTTAAATTGTGAGTTCCGAATTGTGCTGTTTGTAACAGCACATTGTTAAATTAACACAATTTTTGAGTGAATTATAATTTTAAACAATCGCAGAAAAATCAAATCTACTTTGCAGTTCACATTCACAATAGGTCCGCGCATCTCGTTAATAAGTATACTTTTTTTTATTCGTCGGTTGTTTATTTGGCACCAACTTCACATTAATTAAATATATGATTTAGCTAGACATCAATTTAGATAAATATTGCTTATTCGTTTTTTAAAGACTTTTTTTTTAATATATTTTTTAAGAGTACAGGATATGTGTTATATATAATACATAAAGATCAGTATTTCAAGTAAAATATTTCCTCGTTATTTCAAATAATATAAATACTACCTAAATCCAGAACACGTTTAAAACTATTCGTAGTTCAAATGGTCGTTGAGAAGAAAAAAATACTATATTTGCGACTAACCTCTAAAAATTGTAAGCTCTGATATTTTTGATCTCTATGGAAATTGAATAACAAATTTACTTAATAGAGAGCGTTCCATGATTGGCTGTCAAAAACAGAACTTAAATCATCTATCGAGATATGAATATTGTCTGGCACGTTTATAATTACAACGATCATTACAACTTTACGGGTTAATATTACGTGTAATGTACATACACTTGTGTAATCATCACACCGAGGTTTTCAATACAAATAGCGTATTCTGTTTTCCCACTTCGATATTCTGTATGAAATTATTTTGTATGTATTGAAATATGTTTGATGCGGCCCGAAGCGAACCCCGCAGCGTTGAGCACCAACGCGATCACTAATTACATCATGCAGACTGCTTTATATTCATGTAGAGTTTCAACAACGCTGCCGTTTACGTTAGCTTTTAAGGAACTGAGAACTCTACCTTTTGTAGAGTTAAGAAAAAAAATGTAATGACAATTTGTAAGTGCCCCCGTAGGCCTATACGAAATAAACGATTTGACTTTGACTTTGAGAACATCACGTATTAGCATTTATGTGAATCTTAAAAGATTCGCGATCTTGTCGATATTTATCAGTTACCTTAAAAAGTTACTCAATGTATTTAAACTATTGATAATAAATAAGCTTACATAACTCAATAACTGTTATATAATGAAGTCCCTGAGCCATACATGTAATGAAAATTGCACTATTTATTACTTGTTATATAATATTATATTAGTACCTATCAAAATATTGTCACAGCTCTGCAAGTTACCGCCGACAGTAGCGTTAATTTGTTATACCACACCCATATTTGCCGAGAAAATACGAAGCATATTTCGTTCCAGTTGCGATCATGTAAACATTGTTTTCAGTAAAATTGTTCACACAATAATACTGTTTATTCACCCCCGAAGCTGCATGGTAACAAATAAAAATAAACAAATTGCGCAAATTAAAATTGTATTTCGTTTTCCATTTTCACTTCAATACAATACAAAACACCGTTGCAATGCAAATCATAGATTTCGTTGACAAATACAAAAAATAACGTTTATTGATTCCAGAATCATATCTAAAGATTTATCAATTTATTATGTATGTAACTCAACCTTTTTATGAGTATCTTTCGAACGGTCGTATCAAATATGGACTAGGTGTTAATTGGTAGACAGATTTTGGTTTATATACAAGTTAAATATAAGACCTAGGACTAATATTTAATCCCATTTGAAACGTAATACGAAATAATTCAACAGAAGCTCACTAACTATTGATCTGTGCGAATACTAATTCCGTTCAGATCGGGTTTAGCAAGGATTAATGATACATAGGGATTAGAAACGCGCTGTATTCAAACCATGTGGATTAAACGCCTGAAATGGCGTGGCTGCGGTTCAGATAAAAATATGTATGAGTCAAATCGATCCATTAGTATATTCTATACAATGTGCGTGCGTGGATGTGACGCTTCCGAGATCAGTAAAGTCACACAAGTCACCTATTATACGCCATCAAGCCTGTAATAATATAATACCAACATCTACACATTGTGATCAGAGAGCATTCAATTGTATCACTGCACTTGACTGCACTGTGACGTATGAGACGCAGGCAAGCCCAACAGTCTACCAGCCTGGATTTTTTATTACACATTGGACAGTATTTATCGCAACTTGAATGACAATTTCGCTGCTAAAATTGGCTAGACTAGCCGTTTGAGAGCGCTGCACCAGAGAACAGACCATCCTATTTCTCTATAAAAAAAAGCAAAAGCCGTCGCTCTAGCCGACATCGGCTAAGAGAAATCATCATCATTGGACATTGTAAAGAAACGTTTAAATAACCAAGCAGCAGTGTTTAACTGAACAACCCTAATACAATACACTATGAGGTATACCAATTACAACGTATATAAAGGTACAACAAGTATATACAGGTACAATGTGGAACGAGTTGATTCTAAATATGTAATACCTGCCGACTGACCCAAGGGATTACGTGCGAAACTACATTTTACCGCTATTTCCCGTTTCGAGATCGGATTTTAAAACTTTTCCTCTTCGCCCAGAATTTACGCTATGGATGCCGTAACATATTTTTTCATACACATTACCCTCCTTCTGACGTAGGTGAGTAAAAACTTCGTTTATATATTTATTCCTGCTTATTTTGAGGGGAAAATAAATCTTAAATATAGTTTCAGTGTTATATGGACTAAAGTAGAATATTTAATTTTAATAGCGATCTATATTCAAAGGGCGACACGAGACTCTATGACTAGTGTAACAGGCCGTAGACACTCTCCATCACGTCTCTATAGACTGACTATACCTACAGAAATATAAACATATTATAAAATTCCTATCCCAATTAAATATTCAAAATATAAGCTTGTACCTACTATGTAAACTTACATATTACATTGATACGCCAGTATAGCAAGGATCCCTATAATAAATAATACATAAGCAATAAGATATAGTTAGAAAATTTACAAACGCATTTTATCAATTGACCTTCGTCTTGTCTAAGATAAAATCTATTGCCAAAGCACATAATATAGATATCCACTACAAGCATCTTATGGTGGGTACCCATTAAAGTCGTGGAAATTGAACTAGATTTGGCGGGTCTGGACCTTTACCCAATCGACTTATCTGTCCTTGGACCCCATGCGCATCATTAAAAACCTTTATTAAGAAGTAAAATGGTTGTTTCCATAAAAAAATATTTGCATGCCTGATCTAATCCTGAGTTGTCATCTCCGCAGCCAGCTGTCTCTAATCTCCGTTGGATTATCAAGGTTTAATATAGATAAGACGGTAACCCCCTTAGCTCTTAAGACAAAAGATTCAAACGCCATAATTACGTTTCCCTTCGCGCTATCTAAACTCGGTCTATGTGAAAATTAATAAGAGAAGGAATCCCAGTATTGTGTGAAGGGACCTCGTGGGCCTATGATTGGCTGTCAAACGCAGGAGTTTAGCAATCCGTCGGGTTATCGATATTGTCTGACGCGCTTATAATTACAGCTCGCTTTATAAGTCCTCGAGCGAGAGCGATTTCCCGTGTTCATTCCAGATTATACGTCCGATTTATATAGACTTTTCGTGGAAACTGGATTTGAAGTATATTTCATACTGATTATATCGACCGGTCATCGATACCGTTATTGAAAGCAGTTTATTATGTAATTATTAATAATATCGCCAAACGAACACACCAACAGTATTATGGGTACGGATATAACGATAGTACACTGGACTAGGGGCGATCCCAGTACATCATTACTTATACAGATCTTATAAACGTCTCGGATGCAAACATTCAAGCCATCATTTTCCCTACCGGGATTCAAACCCAACTCATGTGAACCAGCTGTGCTAATTCCGTCCTCTTTTTATTTAGAAAGGTCAAAAATGTTAGCAACTCACTATACTGTTATTACAAATATTATAATCAGCTTTGATGCTTCACATAACGCGAATATAATAATACCAAAATATCTAACAATAATACATACAAAGCAGCACTATCCATTAGGGAGCTGATTTGTCGCGTAGCTGATTCATTAGCCAAACATTAATCTTAGAACGCCTCGGTGTTACATGATAAAGCTTTACTTTGTTTACGCCGCCGCCGCCCGGCTCAGCGTCTACGCGGTGACTTCGCCTCGGCTTTAATTCGTAGCAATCAACTCTGTATTTTTTGGTAATACACATCAAAAATCCAAATGCTTTATATATAGAAATAAACAATAATAAAGAAATGAGGCACGGAGTCTATACCAACTATACGGTCCCACACTAAGCATGGCTTGTATTATGGGTACCGTACAATGGACTGGGGGCGAACCCAGTATATATTACTTATATAAATATTAAACATCCATGACTCGGGTACCAACATTCGTGCTCATCACACAAAGTGTCCCTACTAGGATTCGAACCCGGGACCCTCGGCACAGAAAGCAGGGTCACTGCCAACTGCGCTAATCAGGCCGTAACTGACTTTAAATTTTAAATCAAGGGGCATGCAAATTGCGTAGTTATACCGGAAGTTCCTAAGCGGAGAGATACAGGCTCACGTAGAGCCTGTATCTCTCCTAATAATAGTATAATCTATGTTGTATCTTAGGGAACCCAGTTGTAATTACAACACAGATGTAATAAGGGTAGAAAACTACATAATTCACGTTTGTTCGGCCACGATTTAATTACTGTTCGTAATAACATACGTTTAGAAATAACTGTGCACATATATTCCCCGGAACTAAACATTTTATAACTACATACTGATGGTAAAATAATCTTCAATATTAACTTGTTTACGAAATTGCGGCTCGCAGGTAATATTTCGTAATGTTTCTTGAAAACACATCAATATAGATATATTTAGGTCACGTGTGGCCGTTTAAGGCGCGGTCGTATCTGGTATTGAGTTACGTTAAAATTGAGTGTAAACTAGAAAATTGTGTAGCGTATGAGCAAAATGTTGGTCTGACAACGAATATAGATCTATATTAAACTATAATATATCTATACATATAAATAAAATTGGAGTGTCTGTTTGTAATATTAAAATAACCGCTTTTTACTAAGTGCATTTGGATGTATACACGTTACCTATACCGAAACAACATTTTTTAAAATTTTTGTCTGTCTGTCTGTCCCTCTGTCTGTCTGTCTGTCTGTCAGTTTGTTCCGGCTAATCTCTGAAATGGCTGGACCGATTTTGACGGGACTTTCACTGACAGATAGCTGATGTAACAAGGAGTAACTTGGGCTACTTTTAATTTAAAAAAAATAGGATCTCACGAAAAAAAAATTAAAACCAATGTTGCAGCGCAGCGCCTGATTAAGTTTGATAGCAACAACCTGTAATGCGTCCCGCGGGCTCAGAATGGGCGAGCAGGCTGTTGTCAACGGTTGTCTTTGTTAAATTCCACGCGGACGAAGTCGCGGGCAACAGCTAGTATAAGAATAAGACAAAGGAAACTCAATCTATTTGGCTCTCTATTTTCGCCATTGTGTATTGTTTGCCCGCTGTTTGTATTGCTTTTTATAGTGGCACACTAAAGACATATCTATGTAGGTATCTACCATTCTGACCTACAAGGCTATATTCAATGGGTATAAACGTGCATAAACTACATCAAATGGGTACAAAATAAATGGTTTAGAATTGTATTACATAAAGTTGAGCACATCTTAATATACATAATTTTAATTTTACTTTATTAATATAGTTAATTTAAATTATATAATATTATTATCTACATTCTATTCCACAAATCTTTATTTTAAAATGTATATGAAGTAGGTAATGTAAGTTCCATATTCTGTTTTAAGTCGATTATGTGGTTTATTTTGTTTTCCATATATTATAGGAACGTTTCCATAAGTCCAACGATGCTAGGAAAAAGTGGGGGGGCGGATGCTTATTCCAAAATAATCGGACAAGTAATTCGAATTTCAATTATTCTCCTTAACAGGTTGGTACATACTTCAAATGTGATTTTCTTACCGCAGACAAAACATAACATGCCTCGGAGAATGAACTATTCTGTAGGACATGCAATGCTATCATTAGTGTAGTCTCGGAGTTCCATTTCAGAGCGATGGAGACGAAACAATATTGATATTGGATAATGGAAAAATGGCGTGCTGGAAACGAACTACTGGCGAGGAAAATTGCCATTTCCCCTGCTATTCTTCTGTATCTGAATGTACTACAAAATTGTTTGATTACGTACAAGTATTATTTTTGAAAGATTTTATTTTATTTACACACAATGTCATCAAAGAAAAACATAACCAAGTGTGCTTAAGTTATTTTTCAGATCAACTTGCAGCTTGTTATGATTTCCTTAGAAAAAGCGCTAAAATATTCACATCCAAGATGCATGCAAGCTTTAAAATAGTTTAAGCAACCATATCTAAGCAACCCCAAGACGTAATATGAAGCCACTTTCCCTTCCAAACTAGAACAATATCCTGCACGTACACACAACACATTTAAGTGAGGTTGAGCAAACCCCGCTCTCCGTAAGTGTGTTGCTATGTACTCTATATTACCGGGAAAATAGATAACAAGCCCTGATAAAGGAGTTTAATAAGGATAACTAATACTTATTGTTAGGTTGCAGATAACAGCGCTTATGTTAGCTAAGTAAAGGGTTGGCAGAGGGGTACTAGTTGTAAAATCTTAAAAGATGTCTTGACGTACAATAATAGAGACGAGTCTATAATTGTCACTACCCTCCAGACTATGGACACGTACCAAATAACGTTTTGCTTGACCAAAAAAAAAGAGAACCCAGGAGGCAGCTAAAACAACGAGGCAGTTCCTAGCTTCACACAGCGCAGCTCTGCTGGAAAAGGGCTTACCAAAGCGGTGCTTTGTACGTACAATGTAACCTAAAGATTTGTCCATGAGGTTTGTGCGAGGTATGCGAGGAAGCGAGAAATGGGAGCTTCGAAAAGTTACGAGAAGCCATGAAGTGAGCTACTTTACTACAAATACATAACACACGTTTTCTTATACAGCTTTGGTGAGAACAGTCAATTTCACAGCTCCACTACGTTAGTGAAAAGAGTCTGTACCAACTCTCCGCTGTGCCCACTAAAGCCCCCCAACTTCCTTAAAGCTATCCTATAACTAAAAATTGATACTGTAGATATACAATTGAAAGATAATAAACTAAAACTATAACTTCGCAGCAAGTTGTAAAGTAACAACCCATATACGCCCTCTTCCCCGCAGTCTTCTATTACCAATACAATAGCTAGCAAGTTTCGATAACGAAGCTTTAATAAGGATAGAACAATATTGCGTAGGTATCTACTTAATTTTATAAGGCACTTGGAAACTTCCACGATCGCGCAACTTGGGGTAACTTAGTGGTGAGCTTTGGGGAATTTTGATAGCTAATTTTATAACGTGGAAGCATACGCGGTATAGTGAGTAATATTTTGTCATAGATTCGCAAGGAATCCGCTGTAATTAAAGTTTCACCAGGATTCTCTATCCTATTCGTGAATCTAGGAAAACGGTATTTCTAACTATTACGTCTTTTAAGTCGTCCGAGATTACCTACTATATTTGGAATTAAGTTCATTGGCATATTGAAATAAAACTAATTTTAAATATTTTATCGCGTTTATATAATGTTTTTTTTAAATTATTTTCAACGTGTAGTATTCGCGTAAATATAAAAAAATCAATTCATTGGCATATTTTTAGTGCATTCACCACCCCAATAATATATCAATTTTGAGATCAAACTCCATTATCAAGCCATCAATTACCTTCTTTGCCGGCTAATCTCGTGGTGCCATCATGAAATATAACCAAAGCTATCTCGGAGAAACTGTTACCTGCAATAGTGAATTTTTGATATATATTCTACTATCGTCCAATAAATTTCGAAGGAGAATATGCGTATTCACCATTAAGTATGATTTAAAGGCCCGTTAGTCAACTACGACGTATAATCGATGGTCGGACGCTACAGGAAGAGGACATGCCTCCCTTTTCTTGTGGATGATTAAATGGTAGCTTTAAATTGTCGATTATAAAATACAGAGTGATTCAAAGTCAAAGTAAAATCATTTATTTCGTATAGGCATACGGGAGCACGTACAAATTGTCATTTAATTTTTGTTTGCTTAACTCCTCAACCGGATTGGAACGCGACCTCAACTGAGATGATCCGGATTCAGAAGGGTTATACTACCCTTTAATCCTGCGCTTCTTTATATTTTGCTCCCAACAAAATGATAATTGCGATCATGTTTTTTTTTCACATAATAAAACCTTTTTAACCGACTTCAAAAAGGAGGAGAGGAGATTAGTTAAATAATTGATTTAGTTAGACAGATAGATTTCAAGATTAGATTATGTTTTGCATTTTTGAAGACGGTTTTTATTTTGTTAAAAAGTTTTTTTTAAATCATATAAACAATGCTTTGTGTAGGCATGCCAATAGCAATCATTTAAGGCTTCTTGGATAGAACGGCTAAAAATGCGGTTTATAAAAAGTTGGTACGGAAATACGTTGCACTATAGGTGGAGAGTAACACTCTCAGATATATATGAAAATAACAAAGTTCGATATGATGTAAAACAGATCATACCTATGTAGGTACTGACGCCTAATTTACATGAAAACAATTTATTTCATCGACAACAAAACATTCCGCTGATTAAGAATGTAGTACGTCTCAAGGCGACAATTATATTGTGTCAATATTTGGAGCGGTGATGACGCAACGCGGAGCTTCTGACATTGTTGTATACCGCGGCTCTACGCCAATACTTCCATACTTATTGCGTTGTTAAAGTAAATAATCGCATATGCGACACATTCTGCCTCCGTAGTTACATACAAAGAAATCGTATTCTAATGTATACGGAACAATTACGCACCGATATTCCCAATTAGGCCTATTTAGATAGCGTACGTGGGTTAGTGGATGAAGGATTCCTCGAACCGCACCGGTTTGAAACGCACCAAGGGACCTTATGGAATTAAAAATGGGAGAAAATATCTGGTAATACAATAATTAACTCAGAATAATAAAGTACTAGGATATTTTAAAATAGGTGTAAGAAATAGTAAATGCAAAATGTTACTACGGATACATCTGAAAACATTCCATTTATTAGCAATAAGTCATTGCAAATTTTCAAATATTATAAGTATTCCTTCTTCCATTGTAGTAATATTCTTATATCCGTAGTACATTTCTGATCTAGTTTTCATTACTCTTTCACAGAATCATCATAGTGTTGGTTTGATTCTAATTCGTGCGCTCCCAGGAATGCTCCAGTATGTGTGTGTGTACACAGTGAGCCGTTGTCATTATTCACATTTCCCTTTGACGCAGTCTCTTCGAGGTTCGCAACGCCGCGCCGCGCGCCGCCCCGCCCCGTGTGAGGGGATTAAGTGCCGCGCGTCTACAGCTGCGTCCTGTCGGATAAACATAATTTAGTAACGACATCTGCCAACACTAACTTAATAATGTTACAAATTACTCGTACCCACCTACATAATGGTGTTGCGGTGGATATTGTTGACGTAAACAAGCAATCTCGAGGGTCGGGATTGTTTCCTTCGATTATTACTGCGGACAGGTACCGGACCCGGTCGTATCTAAAAGAACGAGGCTAGCATCGGCCCGCCCGCCCGGCACAGATTTATATTCGTACAATGGACTAATCCGCTGACAATGGGATTGCGAAGGACACCTGCTGCTCGCCAAATGGAAACTGTTTTTCGGAGTATTTTTTGTGACTTGTAACTTAATGTATGTAGTTCGCTTTACTGCGCATGGGTCCTGTTCGATTTACTTAGTGCGTGTTTTGTTCGAGTAGTAACCGGTAGATTTTTTTTTATGTGTGATATAACGTAGATATGTCTCGTAGCTCTATAACCCTACATGTAATTATTTCTAAGTACTTTGTAGTCTGGACACGTATATACCTACACGTGTAAAATATTCTATCTATACATATAAATAAAATTGGAGTGTCTGTTTGTAATATTAAAATAACCGCTTTTTACTAAGTGCATTTAGATGTATACACGTTACCTATACCGAAACAACATTATTTACAATTTATGTCTGTCTGTCTGTCTGTTTGTTCCGGGTAATCTCTGAAATGGCTGGACCGATTTTAACGGGACTTTCACTGGCAGATAGCTGATGTAACAAGGAGTAACTTAGGCTACTTTTATTTTAGAAAAAAAAATAGGATCTCACGAAAAAAAAATTAAAACCAATGTTGCAGCGCAGCGCCTGATTAAGTTTGATAGCAACAATCAGAATGGGCGAGCAGGCTGCTGTCAACGGTTGTCTTTGTTAAATACCACGCGGACGAAGTCGCGGGCAACCGCTAGTCGATAATAAGGATTGATACATATTGTGATAATAATTATAAATAGATAGTCCATTACTGCTTACATTTACAAACACTACATAATTTTATCAATAAACGAACCCAGTTTTTTAACTCGCCATATTTTAAATTACATTTCGATACAGTTAAGTAGATCTACATTTTATTATTACCAATTGAAGGTTCAATTCGGGTCGAAGCAATAAATGGGGCAATTTAATTTCCATTTCTATAAATTGTGCAAATTACGCTTAGAAAGACATTCGTTACATTTTCAATGAATTCTTTTATTCGGAGAAGTAGTGAATTTAAGTGTCATTGTTTGGGATTATCTACAAGTTCTATAGCAATAGAAAATGGTTCTTTAAAACTGACATAATGTTATGTTTAGTTACAAATAAATTTATTATACCGCTAATGAAAATCTAATATTGAACGCAGCTAATGACATGTTAGTAATCTATTGGCCCCGCGGGAAGAAACGTCGATGAAATTAATAAATTCGAGTATTTCCGGCCGCAGTTAAAGCGAACTTTGAGAGTGCTCTGAATATTAATACACGGGGCAGAGCGAAATTAATTTATACTAACCGTTCAACCGCTGTTATACTGGAATTTTCTATTTCGAAATTCCATTTGCGTACGATTCGGAAATCAGGATCACACCGTGTTTTTAATTGATCAATGTAGGTACCTATTCCACTGCACTTTTTTGCATTTTAATAGGTACAGTCGGCCATAAAGGTGATTTAATCATTTCAACGACATTACTAGTTTATGCGCTAATTTCCATATTTAGAATATTCTAAGTTACAAATTAAGTTAACCATTTGTTATTAACTAATCCAATGCGAGGAGGATTAGGCTATAGTCCGCCACGCTGGCCCAGTGCGTGTTGGCGGACTTCACACGTCTTACGAAGGGTTCTCTCAGACATGCAG
This sequence comes from Pheosia gnoma, assembly GCA_905404115.1. Taxonomy (NCBI): domain Eukaryota; kingdom Metazoa; phylum Arthropoda; class Insecta; order Lepidoptera; family Notodontidae; genus Pheosia; species Pheosia gnoma. Next base: position 5,549,796 of record FR989906.1, on the reverse strand, counting down.
GTTTCCTCGCGATGTTTTCCTTCACCGTGTAGCAAGTAATAATCACGGTTGAAAATGAGATTCGCACTAAAAATACAGGAATCCCAGAGGTGCTAGGCGGGGTTTGAAGCTGTGATCCTCGTTACCGAGGCAAGCGTTCTACCAACATGGCTATCACTGCTTTCAAATATTGCATGTTTGTCAAATATTGCACATTAACTCGGACATTTACGATGCCATTGTCATTCAATAATGAGTCGATTGTTTTAGGTGACTCGGGTTCCTACTATGCAAACTGCTATTATAAAAAGTTTTCTATCAGTATAAAAATGCATAGCCAGTGGTTCATTAATATGCACGGAATATTGATAGAATATTTTTAAAATCAGAACCTATTCAAACCGTATATATCAATGGTATAAAAATATGCTATGCCAGGTACTCTGTTCCGAGGAAGGCCCAAGACTAGGTCACGATCAGTGAAGCCATTAATGAATTAACACCACTCATTGGTCGAAGATGACCGATGACATAGTCTTGAGCCAATCACATGACTGAGCTGCCACGAAGGAGAATACCTGGCGTAGTATATTTACAACCAACGAAAAAACGGAGAAGGTTGTCAATTCGACGCATATATATATTTTTCGGTCGACGATGTTATCTTTAAATTAATTATATAGTGGATGATCCTAATTTAATTAGTATTTTTTTATTAAATAGCCTTATAAAAGGTGTAACAAAAATTGTGTAAAATATTTTAAAGGTTTGAACGAGCAGGTCATACCGATCACGTTGCTGTATAAAATGAATGAGTATATGAAGTTTGATTTTTTATAAGGAAGCCGACGCAGAAGCGTTCCACCACGCACTTAGTAGTATGTAGTAGTATGTCCGCATTACATGTTAGATTTAGTTGGACAAGGTAGATTTTTAACTTCGATATTTATTTATTTTTTTATATCATAAGTATATCCAAGCATCTCATTTCTTTGCTCGAATATGTCTTATAGTATCGAGATTCGATATAAAGAGGTGCCTTTTGTTGGCAGTAATAACAGTAAACGCGCCCGCTATTACTGTTTGCTTCAATATAAAGTAATTTCCGCAAGAAACACTGAAGGAAAGGAACATTGTTAGTTAGCTGAAAACATACTCCACTCCGTGGTTTTCTGTGTACCTGCTAACTTGTATTTATGACATAGCACAATTAGCGTTGTAAAATGCATTATTAGCGATATTAATTTAGGTACGTTAAAATTTTATTTGATTTACGTTACATCACAGTAAGGTCATATTTTGAAATGGATTAAATTATTAAATCAATTATAAAACAACTTGTTTGTATATCCACCCACTCATCATCTTAACCCAATTTTAAATCCCCTGAGGAAACGCTAAGAATAATCGCAGAGTGGGCTCGCAGACGGTAAACTCTAGTAGACAGGCTAATACAGTGGTAATTTCTGTTACTATTTTAACTCAACTAATAATTATTGCCAGCCTCGGTAGTCCAATAATATTATCACTGCGTAAATCTCGCTAAATTGTATTGTATACTATCAAGCTAACTATAGTAACTACCCAACATAAATTAATTACATCGAAACATGTTATAATGCCTAATACTTAGAACAAAAAAAAATACAACCGAATTGAGAACCTCCTCCTTTTTGAGGTCGGTTAAAAATACTAAAATCTGGAACCCAGCCTTTTGTTTTATAAATATCAGCCAAAAAAACACTACACTTTGTCCAGACGGACATTGAAGCTGCAACCATCCGGTGCAATGAGCAGAGCGAGCCTACACTTACATCACTATACCAAAGTGATAACCAGGTGGAATCCAGGTGCCAGGTGGTGGTACACATTGAAATAAAACTCATTTTACGGATTTTATCAAAACGACGGGAACGTAAAAACAAAAAATAAACGCAATAAAATCCGTAAAATTAGTTTTATTCCAGGTGGTATCTATCATGTAAAAAATAACTCTTTACCTGAGCCCACAGCCGGATTTAGTGCCATGAAGTACTCGTATGTATGTATGTATGTATCTTTTATATTACCTTGGGCTTAGGTAATGAGAATACGTATTAGCCGATCATCAATCATCCCGCGGCTCATGTAGGTGGATTGTCTGGAGTCGAGGCGACGGCGACGCCGCAGCCCGCTCACATTATGTCACCTCACACCTTCAGGATCGTGGATCATGCCTCGCTGGCACTTTTTCGCTACTTATTAATGTTGGAGCGAAAACCACTAGGTACTTTTATTACGGAGCTATCGATCGTGACTCGTCGTTTTATCGATCAATTTGTAAAATATCGATATGTTATGATACCCCGGGGTGGCAAGCGGGTTATGTCGGACTCCTACCGACTAAAACCCAAAGGTGGTCCTTCTCCCGCCTAGTTGGGGGTGGGACACGGAATTTTTGGTTCGAACCTAAGCTAACCCTACTACCTAAAAATAAGAATGGGCATTTGCCCATTCTTATTAGACTGTCTTTCATTTGAAAGACAGTCGAAAATTGCGTTAGGTGCAGCACTCAGCAGGCCACAAACAGTTGTCATAACTGATAATAAAGATGACAACTAGTGCAACTGCACCTGCTAAATATGCTTAGGTACCTACTCAGTAATGAAGTTCTATTTTTAATTAGAACAAAAGTGTCCAACTCACATCATAATTATCTCATTGAGAGGAAACATAAAACAACCATTACACATTGAATATTACAGAGTACAGAAAATCGAGATCATAATTAATTAATAAAAACACTTAGCGTTCAGCAGCAAAACACAAACACGCCTTCGTATAACTTTATGCGCGTAATTCATTAAGCAATAACTCTGGAGCAAGCTGTAACTTCGCAAGAAGCTGGCGGCGTGATGAATGAATGATAACTGAAGGAGCGAATTTCAAAATCAAAAAGTCACAGGACGAACGGGCGCCGTAATTGACAGTGGTTGTATCAACGCTGCAAACTTTTTATGGTGTCATAAACACGAGATGAAATTATATCCTAACGACCCAATAAACGAGAAAAACTCTCAGCTACCCGTTATTACACGAACGGAAAGGTTCAGCTCCGTATTTGCTCGCCGGCTATATAGGCGTATTTATGTTATTAGCTGCCTAAACTAGTTACATACATATTATTAGGATTTTTATAATAAGAACTCGCTGCGCAGTGATTCGCGAGTGAATTTATAGGATAGCCGGCGCACGAAAAGTTCCACGGTATAATTGGATTTGTGTTGCGCATCATTACACCTTATTGCTCAATATCGTTGCGCGCGCGACCTGCGCGATCGAATCCGTGCCCCGGCCTCCGCCGAATCTCCCAATTAGCATTTAATTTAGTTTTTATCCCTCATTTCATTTCGATGCTGAATAACACCGAGCGACCCTCGTCAGGGAGGCTTTCGGGGGAAAATAAAACCTTTGTTTATTTTTCCTATCATTTTCAGCGCAAAGTGCAGCTACTGGCAACAATTACTCTCGGCGAATTAAAACCTAATCCTCAAAAACAACTTTTGTGCCTTATCTCAATTGCACTTTCTCAAAATGAGGGCGCGACTCAAAATTCAGTTCGAGATCCGCTGCAACAGAATAATAAAAAATGGACGAATACTCAACCACGGTGTAATAAAACGAGATGATACCTCGCGGTGAAAGATTGTTATATAGGTACTTTTCAAAGTATTCTTAACAAAGACCGAGCGTAAATATTTTGAAGAAAATAAATGCGATCAGCGGTTTTCAAAGTTAAAAGGTAACACAGTCGTCTCGCTCAAGACACACTTGACTTAAGCCAGAGAGTTAAATGAACAGATAGACTCTTTAAATGAACAGAGACAGACACTGCTGCTCTCAATATAATAATAAATAGTTTATAGATGAATGTTTTATTTCTATAAGCACCTGCTATTCACCTAAGTGACGTAGACGAGGAATATCCTAGTTTTCCTGTTAGATGAAATAGAAAGTTAGAATATCCTTATAGAAAATACAGGTAGCTCCATGAAATATCTTAATAACCACCAGAGTATTTGGAATGAAGAGCAATTTATAAAAGTAATAGCATAAATCAATTCCTAACCGCGGCGAGATACCCAGTATGAATACGAAATTGTTAACGAATACCTTATTAAAATTCATGCGCTGTGCATTTTTAGCTTGTGAACAAAAATGTGGGCTTTTGATAGCTTGGCTTATAATTGGCCAATTACACCCTCACTTTAAAAAAAAAAATAAGCAGCTGAAATAACCTATCTCTCAATAAGTATACAACGTGCTTCAGACTACTATAGCAACCCGTTACCTAAGCTTCTTAAGGGTATTTGTATCATTATTTGGGATCTCAATTTCGATATGTCATTTTTTTTTAATCCATGCTCCCACGAAATTACCATTGAGGATACCTTCTTCTTTTTTATACGTTGGCATTTGGATACAAAATAGTGACATTTTGCCATTGCTTGATAATTGTTATAAATGATCAGTACCCCTGATCATAATGATGATGAAACGAAAGCTCTAACCAATAAACCTGTGGATTACTGAAAATTTACCGGACATCTTACTTGAACAGCTACGTTATACTTTTCATTTTCATTTCCTTCACTCGTGCACAGTTAGGTGTGTTTTTGAAAATGAAAACAATCCTGACAAACTTCATCTTCCCGCCAAAAAGTCCATCAAACCTATTTGTAGAGCAATTTTTTTTAAAGGGACATATCGAAATAAGCAAAATCACGAAAAAAAAAAGGCAGCGCAATATTTTTGTAACGGAAATAAAGCCACAATTAATTGGTTACAGGCCACCAATCAGATTAAAATATTTATCGTCACGAAAAGCAATTTACAGAGTTCGCCACAGCACACCACGCGTCACGTACAGCTTGGATCTGCAATATCTGGCTGAGGTAACGCTGCACATTTCACTGCGAATATATTTCCAGCAATATTATTTTTGTTTTAAATTGAATTTCTGCCACTATCTTTTAGCATGGTTGCGATATGGTTTGCACTTTAAGCTATTGTTCTGAATTAAACAGCTCGAATATTTTCAATGGAGAATAAACACATTTTTGAGTGCAAGCGCAACTAAAATAATTATGAAAAACAAGTAGATACTGACATCTTTTTTTTTTTATTCCTATATCCAATATATTCCAAGTGCTTTTTGGTGATGAATGAAACACATCTTTTTGGGGTACTGTAGTAGATTATCCGAGACGAGACAGTCGACTGCCACATGCTTCTGTTCTGAAGACATGCTTCTTTCAATGTATCGTATTCATGCTTGTTCACTTGTTTTTTCTTCAGCTTACTGAAAAATAAACAAGTCAACAAATCACAACACATCTTTCTTTGCTATTACCATCACTGGAGTCTTATTCACATTAATTTTAATTCCTTTCTTCCTAATTAAGTACCTCATTTACAACGCCTACATAACGGTTTTGTTTGTGTGCCAACCCTAGACGAATCAAAAAACATTTGTTTCATTAGGTGTCGATGGAAATTATTTGCGTTGAACAAATCGATAATAAGGTAGTTGTAAAGTTAGCGTCGGCTCGACATTTTACCGACACCCAGCGGAGCCTTGAAAATAACTGCCAAAGTCGATCGCAAATAAACGGAAAAAAGTATAAACGGCAAGGATTTATGTCCCTTTTTATAACCTAATACAAGTTTCTTCCACTTTTGTTACAAATTGACATCTTAAAACGGACATAAAAAAACAGTTTCGTGATAGGAAACCCTCTAGAAAGTTCGAGATAATTATTATTGAATTTTCTTGAGGTGATCAAGTTTCCTGTCGTTCAGCACCAGAAAAAACTCGTATGTTATATATGAAAACTCTTATGTTATATAATTTAATAATAGGCAAATGATCTGAGCTGTTTTGAGGTGCTCACAAACATGGCTCACAAACTAAAAGTAATTAAGCTGATCAAAGAAAATTTAAATACACGCCCATGTCGCAAACCACTCATCATCCTGATTTCAATGGATCGTTAGAATTGTTTCATTTACAAACGAGATTATTGAGGTCTAATATACCAACTAACCTTGTTACGAACCAGAGAGATTTTCAAAGAGCGCCGAAGCGGTACACGCTCGCCAGAGAACGCCGCTTCTATCTATCTCGACTTAGATAATTCCCCCCTAAACTGACGGGGGATGAGGGTAAACATCTTGACGTGATTAATAGTAATCCTCAGTAGTTTAATAGTGAAGGATTTAGTTGTTTGAATAATATTATCTTAGCCGGGGTAATTTGCTAACGCGATACTGGTGCTTTAGTCACAATGTAACCTTTATTTGACAGCTAGACTTGACATTGCGCTGTTTTATTCTAAACGCTTGTATCATAATGTAACTGATAAACCATATCCACTAATTATTTGACCGAATATATTTATATGGGTCCTCTGTCTAACAACTTGTGGATAAGGTTTATCGGCACATTGTAAAACAGGCCCTTAGGGTATGCATTATAATGAAAGCGTAGCGGAACGAGAACAAAAAATAATGCCTTACTAAATTCGATACGGACCTTTAAGATTCTATAAATTATAATGCCATAGTATTGTAGTAGGTATATGTCTAATTTACTCCACGCTTAAAACAAAGTCTTAGTGAGGATTTAGAGAGAGATCAATACACATTGATTAACTACATAGAGTGGTAAGATACAAACCAAGGATTAAATTTTGCTGTAGAATCGCGGCATCATTAGCGGTATCGCATCTTATTGCGGCAAGAAGCTCAGAAGCTCACCCCAAGCCGTCTTCTAGCCCTGTGTTAATTTTGCACCCCCGCTCCGCTTTACACAAATCGCTGCCTCAGCCGCCGGGCGCGGTATTCAAACACGAGCCCGGTTTTCCTTTTGAAGCTGTGAAATATGTATTATTAGATATTTGCTCACAAAGAGCACCTGGTGCTGCTGTCTATTTGTAGAATGCATTTATTTGTTTTACGTAATAATGCTTATCGACATAAGAATTACATTGGGATTTTGATTTTATTTCTCTTAGCCTTTTCCCTGTACCATTGGGGCAACCACGAGTCTATCCCGATTTTGCCCGAGTTTTGTTCTGTTAATCTGACGATTTACGAACTCATAAACAGATTGCGTTCTAGTTTCCAAATTAGTTTTTGTAATCTTTGGGAATGTTCAATGATGTCAAGCTGGGGCAAGGCACTATTTATTTATAAATCCAATGATGACTCAGATAAATATGTTTTTTCTTTTTCTAATTTATGGGTACTTACACTTTGTCGGTGTATCTGGTGAAGCTCTTTCCACGTGTTTCGATCTAAGCTTATCTCTATATGATGACGATGACGACAAGCTATATCCTCATACGCCATGATACCGACCTTTTATTTTACTTTGCGATAAACTTATAGCTGGTATCACCTCCCCCTTTCCTTCCCCCCTAAACATGCTCACAATACAATAACAATGATGCCAACTTATAAAATGCACGAACTATTCCCACAAATAAAACGAAAGTCATAAATTCAAACTGGGAATACCGGATTGTGTTCGACTCGAAGTTTCGCGTGATCTTCAAAGCATGAAGGAAAACGTGTTGAAGAAATACACACACGCTCGTATGTAAAATTCTCTGTGGATAAGTAGGTATATCTAACCTCAAAGATGGCATTAAGTGACGCCCGAAGTCACGTTGAATATGAACTAGCGACGTGACATCGTTATGTCACGTGTAGGTGTAGATATTCAAAATAGTCAAAATTGTGTGATATTTTAAGTCTATTCTTAGTGTAGCGTTATTTGTCTTTAGACGTCTATTTCATCATTTTAGTTTCTGCTCCAACTATTTCTTCCATACATACAATATCTACAATGTACTGAAATCAGTTAATGCAATGAAAAATATTGTTATGTGACCGAAATCCCGAAACTAGAGCATTTATACTTCGTTGGTCTAACCACAGTCGAGGCGGCATACTATTGAGTAGCTACATAAACCCGTTGGGGCGATATACTATCTGACTTCCTATTCATTTATGCTTTATTTTTAGATTGTAAGTAGATACCTATCTTAGAGAAGAAGCTATAAACAAGTAGGTAGAACGCCTACCTTGAAAACAAGCGTCGTAAGATCAAACCTCGGCGCCTAGATTTTATGTGCGAATTTAATTTACAACCGTAATTATCACTTGCTTAAAAGCTTGAAACCTGCATGTCTGAGAAATCCTAGTACTCGAAAGACGTGCGAAGTCCGCCAACCTCCACTAGGTCAGTGTGGTGGACCCATATCCCCCTTTCATTGAGGTGAGACCCGTGTCCAGAGAGACATTAAAAAGGGATTATAAAAAATAAAAACGTAAATGAAATATTATTTTCTGATACAAAGTAATTCTACTTTCTACAGAGCGTTAACAATTCATTGGTGCTACACACTATGTAGCAAATATTATACTGCTAAAGACGTCTGTACGTCATGTGCGTGATTATTCGTAAGCTAACCGTATGTATACTTTATAGTCGGTTTATTTTGACACTTTGTATGAAGACTTGAACAGCGCCTCTAGCGGATGGTATTTAAAACTTTCAATTTTCCATACATAATCTCTGAATCCGTAGACAAAAATATACACGGTTATCTCGCGAAAAATCTCGCACTTTTCGTACTGATACAAAACTCATATCGATCTGATTCTGTCTTTTCGGACAGATGTAACAAGTTAGCATAATAAAACTCATAAAAAATGCCGTTAACCCTCATTCAGTTTATTGTCGACGCGCACGACAGTAATTGCTTATAAAATTATCCCTTCCACTGTGCTTTAGCCCTCAAATTCATAGATATTTTAATCCATTCATAATGACCTGCAAAAAAAAACAATACCGCAATTGTAAATCATAACATTGGTCACCTTACAGAGACTACTTAGTTAAAGACTACTAAGTAATTTTCATCCTTTAGCGAGTACTTAGCTTGTAGTTTATTTATGGTAGAGTAGAATCTTCAAGTCACCTATTTAAATTGAGCAAAGTTGTCGTGCGCGTGAAAATTCATTTGTTGACTTTTAATATCAATAAAACAAATGAACTTGGAGATCGAAATCTAAAGCACCTTAGGCACTTTTTTGTCAAGATATACCTAATATACTTACGCAATTATCAATTTTGTACTTATGTGTACATAGGTACAAAATTGATAAATACGTCGTAGTATTACGAAAATGTCATCCATCCACGCTACAAAAGTACAGACACGCACAACGGACATTAGAACCTATTTAGAGGTATACAGACAAATGTTTGTCGTTCTATCAACACATCGTTAGCGGCTCAGTCGCTCCACACAATTGCATCGTCCACATAATAGACTTGAATACATTAGGTAGTTATATAATGTTAATACATAAGTATATAATGTTAATACATAATTACTTTATGTGTTTTTATTATTAAATAAAGGCCACAAAACGATGACCACAAAATTAAACGGAGACCACAAATGTTTTTGAAAACATCGGATTTTCCTGTTGAATTTAATCAGCAATTCATGGTGTATTTATTATTATGGCATTTGACTATTAGACAATTTAGTAAGTATAATAAGTACCATTCGCGAATGGAAAAAAAGGGAAAGGATTCGATCATTGTTTCGAAAACAATGATACCTACGATGTTTTCCAATTTATTTGTTTGTCTACGCAAATATTACATTTGCGTAGATTAAAGAAATCATTAAAACAACTAACTCTTTGATTCTACTGGGCATACCCACCTACTTTCCTCAAACTCTTTAGCTAATGGTTCTATATAATACTATATAATAAGCAAATTCTTAGTACCTAATATAATTTACATAAATTCAGCCCTGAAAAAGCTTTTAGCATGTTGCAATATTTTTTAGATAATTATAACCTGTTCTACTCATCAGCGCTGAGTTCTATGAAACTTCCGACGATCTAATTGCAATTTAAGCCTATTCCCGAGCCACTACTGAGTATCATGAATGTGAATGATAACCGCATTGGCTTTGCGGCCACACAAGCTGTGCGCGTGTGCGGTCCGCATACTGCGCGGATGTGCGCGAGATCCGCGGCGGCGGGAGCGGATGTGGTTAGAAGTATCCATATTTTTATTTCTATTTAAATTATTATCAATAGAGACCAAAACAAAGAGTCTTGCTTATACGTTTGAATACGCATCACGCGAAAACAACTTAAATTTTTTTGTGAAGATTTTGTGAGATTGTGAAAATTTGCAACAATATCGTTAGAAACTTGAGTCAGCATTTACGAGTCCAATTTGTTAATAAAGTAAACGAAAAAGTTCCCACAGGGCAATTAGTCAAGAAACTATAATTCACGTAAATTGAGGACACAAATAACAGTTGAAAAACTTTCAGATCATTTCTGTGAAACAAAAGACGTAGAAATTAAAATGTTATTTATGAAATATCGCATATTCAACGTGTAATAACGAATGGGCACAGGTGTCCCTGGGCGCAGGCCCCTTGACCACAATAATGGGACGCGGTCGCGGCCTCGCCCTACCTGCTAATTAGGGACCTAGCGCATTAACAACAACATACCTTATATTTTAAACTCGTTACAATTAAATTAGGTGTGATGAAAAATCCCTTTTACGATCACATGTTGAAATTAAGAAAAAATTACTTACTCAATATTTTTTTGATTAGTTTATTTACTTAGGTAACTTTCGTACTTCCTTGCAGCTATGCTGCCGACCGGCCCACGCGGTCACGGTGACTGCAAACAAAAGGTATTTTTTTATTATGTGCTTCACTTATTAATTTATTTAAACAATCGCCATAGCATAAAAAACATACCCACTTACGCTATGGTATATATTTGCTTTTGTAGGTAATGGTTAAAAAAAATATGGTAACAAACTCAATTAAATATTACTGTGAAAAACCTTTCAAATTACTACGAACAATACCTTTTATGAACACGAACGTATTTTTAATTAATGTGTATGATCCAACCAATTTTCCTGACGTCAATAGTCCCTACGCTCCATATTTTCCGCTACAAAAGCTCTCTGCCAGCTTTTGTTTCTAAATAATCGAAAAAAAATCGAGATCCTTAACGTGATCTGGCAGGATTTGCTGCGGTGTCTTGCTTATTTCTGCTTTTGCCGAAAAACGGAACACCCTCGTCAGGGCGGATTTGTTAAATGAAAAAAACATGTACAATTTGGTTTTTATGTTTTGTTGCGTCACCTGATCAAGATATGTGGGCAATGAAACTTGTTTGTTTGCAACAAAACATTTTAAGGGTAACAATGGGTTTTTGGCTGAGAGCTATCAATCTGTCGCACTCAGATACGTCATTAAACTTTCAGACTTTCATTTATTCACTAGCTGTGCCCGCGTTTTTTACTAAAGCTACGAAGGTTTGTACACGAGTCATGGATGCTTAATATTTACATATATACCAACTATTTACTGGGAGCGATACTTAGTTTGGGTCAGTACATATAGGGCGTCGGTTCGTAAGGCGATCTTATATGTTAGACCTTATAATTTCCCGGTATAAATTTATTTTAGATGTTAACCTTGTTATTAGTAATCACCATGCGGAATTTCATTAAAATCTGTCAAGTAGTTTCTCCAGGATACGCGATCAGACTAAATAAATTTAAGATAAGGTGGACTCCATCCCGATATATAATGTTCAACTACAATTAATTATTTCCAAAATGATTTACCGCATTAACATATGTACATAAGGAGGATATATTATATGACATAGGTATAACAAAGTTTTGAGATACAACTATATCTGTGATCGTAGTTGCCAAAATATTCACACATTTTGTCTATGGTCAATATGGTCGCATATATGACCCTACAATTCTATAGATATGTGATAATTAATTATCCCTTTTACAGAATGTACCTATATAAAACGTAGACAATCTAAGCCTTGGAAAATGGATAAGGAAATCGAGTAGACTCATCGAGTGTGGGTTCATTTGAACGGTCCTGAAGAGTACTTTAGTCACAGATAGTTGCCAAGGTCTGATGATGAAGCTAGAAAAATCTCAATGGTATTCGATGAAGGACTCGAGTAGACCCAGTATGTTTCAGTGTGAATGATTTTTTTATGAATATTGATCTCACATTGTAACTAGGGTCTGATGATGAAGCTGGGAAGTGATCATTGGAATTTGATGAGGTCATGGGGAGGCCAATTTATTTTGGGTTTATTTGATCGGTCTTGTAGAGAACTTTGGTCTGGTTGTCGTGTTGTTAAAATTTTAGCCCTTGAAGAGTTAAAAAATAGGGTTCAAATTACAATCACGCTATGACCATGAGGTGTTGAGGTGCAGAGTAAAATCGATAAATGTGCGGGTGGAGCCGCGGGAAAAAAGCTAGTAATATGTATTAGGCTGGTTCACATCATCTCGTTGCTGATTGGCTGTCGTCGCACACACCGAGTTGATCGCATTCCCATCAGTGTCGGGGCCCGACTTCAGGCGCAATCCGCGTTGATCCCGCCCGCCCGCACAATTACAATGCACATTCCACACTTGCGTTATCTATTGCTGGAATTTGTGGTATAAAAATCTAAATGTAAGAGCTTGTTTCACTATCTCCTAATAAAAACTATCCAGAACTTGTCTTGTTCTCTGTTTTTTCCTTTGGTTACTTTTGGCCGCTATTTCAGTTTAGTATTTCGAAAACATACAATATGATACCTACTCTTTTCTCTTTACGAAATATTATTTAATTCACAACGTCCAAATATAATATAATTCTATTTGCATGTTTTAAATGTACATATCTATGTGTACTTTTTCCTATCGAAACGAATCTCTACAAACCTAAAACAGAAACACTGACAAAAAACTTGTTTCGAATGGTTGGTATTGCTAAATAACATTGTTTATTCTTATAACTTGTAAGTAAAAATATTTGTAAAATCTAGAGTACCTATTATAATATGTATTTGTTAAAGGGATCGGCCATCGCTAAACTAGCCAAAGGTCATTCTCGAGAAAGGCAGTTCACCTCCAGATGACTTGTCAAAACACAAACCTAAATTAGAGGCTTTTTCGTTTACAAATCTCCCGTGACAAGGGTTGGCCCCGGGCTTGTCCGGGAATCTACATAGCGCATTCGGAATGAAACTCCTTTCTGGAGATGTCATGAAAAATACATAGGTATGCGATTGTAAAGTCTTAGTGCCGGTCATACTAATGGAAAATGTTAGTTGTTAAACTAATGGGGGAAGAGGAACCCACCACTGACCCTCGGCTTGTCAACTTTTCCAATTATAAACCAAACAAGTTTGATCGATAATTAAAGAAGCCAGCAACACCGAACTCCTCTAAGATGTTAGTCGAGAAACTATCTATCACGAATGACGGGACCTCAAATAAAATGCAATTCTCCGCGAAACGAAGCGAATCTAAAAAAGTATTCGACACGTGTTTCACCTCTAAACGAGACATCCTCAGGACGGCTGGGCTACGAATGAGCGACGAAGCACCGCACACCCGCCTTATATTAATTACTAAATTTAATAATAATAGAACACCGAATTACCAATAAAACCAACTAACGGGTAAATAAATCATTACGTTGTCATTCTGTGATCAAATTAGCGTGGTTTACAGTGTTTTGAATACTGTTCATTATTTAATATTGATGTGCATTTGCGTTGAAATTGAATTAAGGGTATGACATGAATGTATTTAATACGACCTGAATTGCTCAGTTGGTAGTGATCCTGCCTTCTGCCATTAAGGGCTGGGTTCGAATCCTGGTAGGGACAAAAAATTTGTGATGAGCATTTGAATCTCAGTCATGGATGTTTAATAATAATATACTGGCTTCGTCCTCAGTCCATTGTACAGTGCCCATAATAATACAAGCGTTGCTTAGTGTGGGATCATATAGTTGGTGTATTGGTCTGGTAATTTTCTTATTTATATTTACGTACGTATATAATCCGGCTGTGGCTGGCTGACTGACCAGTGGAAATAGGTACACTGTATTGTAATGATCTTTTAATTTTTAATGTCGATATACCAATATAAATATTAATATACTTAATTTACAATACATATATCCTGTATCTATATCTTGTATAATAACGGTATATACATAATACTGATCACGTCTCCATCCCATGGGTTATAAGCGATGCTAACCCCATGAGCTACCTGCTATGGCTTGAAACCACCTTCGCCCCTTCCACGACTATACATCTTGCTGTGCATTTGTTTAACGTGATATCCAAAAGTCCAACTATTGCTGTATCATTAGTAAATTAATAAAATTGCAGCGCAAAAAAGCAGTGCTCTGCTTTTGTGCACTGCACTTGGCTAACAAGCCAAGTTGGTAGAACCCTTGCCTCGGTAACGAGGATCCCGGCTCGCATATCTGAGATTTTTGGATTTCATGTGCGAATCACATTTTCAAACATGATTATCAGTTGCTAAACGATGAAGGAAAACACCGTGAGGACACCTGCAGTCTGAGAGAACCCCTCGAAAGATGTGTGAAGCCCGCCAACCCGCACTGGGCCTGCGTGGTGGACTATGGCCTAATCCCCCTCGCATTGAAGGGAGGCCCCATGCCCAAGAGTGAGTCATTAAAAATACTACTATTATTATTTAAATAAACTTGAGTCCGTCTCTGTTTTTTTCTGTGCGGGTCGGGTCGCGGCCGCGAGGCTTCTCATTCCTTTCGCTTCCCGGACCTTCAGGTTACTACCGTCAGCTTTCCGACTTAATTTCCTCTACTTTTTCCGGCTTTATCCCTCTTCAGCTGCGAGATATCATTGAGGTATCACTTCTTGTTAGAGCTATTCATATGGGGTAATAATGATGAATATATTTTTAATTCTGTATTAGAACGTTATTTTTTTTATCTTAAAGCTTGTTTTTACACCATCATTAAAGAATATGGAATATGTAAATAAACTTATTTATGTGAGCGGGTTATAGATAGACGTGTGTGTAGGTGAGTGAGTGTTTGTACCTACCTAGAGTCAAAGATAACAAAACTAGAACATGATAACATTATGTAGAAGATATGAAATAAGGAAGGAAGTACTTTTAATTCACACAAGACAAATTGCCGATCAACTCTTGGCCCATTGGCCCAGCTCATAAATAACAATAACACTAAAATTATACGTGATATGGGCACACACGCCATAATCAGCTGTCCCTTCGTCTCAAAGACGTAGTAAAGTTGGTCCAGAGAAAGATAAGAAAGTTGAGAGTGGCCCGCGTCGCTGCCACCCGCGATAACTCCGAATATCCATCATACTTAATTACCCTTACACTTTTAAAGACGTGTACAGACTGCGTGCCCAGCTGCGTGCATACACCAGCCTACTCTCATTCTTCGAGCTATGAAGTATCGGTGATCATGTCGAGTAACTAATAGCATCATAACTCGTTAAAAACAATTAATTTAACCAAGTTCTTCCCATTAAAAAGTATGTAAGTAACCATTGTTTTTCAAGCCTGGGGGCTTACTATGAAATATTAATGCGACGCTAATCGGGAACTCAATTTATTTAGGAACAGACTTTTTCGCCACCATTTGTTCAATTCACAGCATATAGGGTTCTTGTTTATGCTTCATATTTGTAAGAAAACATATTAACTTTATTTTTAGCGGCAATGGAGCGCACACACACTAACGGAGGTAGACCAAAGTTAAACAAAAAACAATACAGATAATAAATGTCAATCTACCTGACGACAATAATGACATGTACGTCATGTACAGACTTGATTTAGATGACATAATATATGTACCAATTGAAATCCCGATTTGCAGCTCATGGTAAGGGAGCCGCTGAAACTTTGCTGCGCGCTAAGTCAATATGTGACTGTGAACATGCATAGAGTAGTGCGCGTAGTAGGTACACGGTGCGCAGTTGAGAAAGCTCGCAGTAGGAATTAACGCGCTCTTGTGACGTTGCCCGCTGTTTCAGCGTTTCACGCTGCTGATAAATCTACCCTCGCAACTTCGCGACGGACTCAAGTTTTAAAATTAATTTTATATCTATCTGCGTTAATTAATTATG
This sequence comes from Pheosia gnoma, assembly GCA_905404115.1. Classification (NCBI taxonomy): domain Eukaryota; kingdom Metazoa; phylum Arthropoda; class Insecta; order Lepidoptera; family Notodontidae; genus Pheosia; species Pheosia gnoma. Next base: position 5,533,728 of record FR989906.1, on the reverse strand, counting down.
CCGAGTCCACAATCGTCTGTATTTTTCTAATGTAGGAATTAAGTGCGCAAGACATTGAAAAGAAAATTCTAATTTTAACAAATGGTAGATAAGTAATTGGAATAATAATGATTTTGTTCCTTTATTAGGGAGCGTTTTCTCTTAAGCAGAGACGAGCCTAGCAGAGAGTAATACAGCAATCAGATCGTTTGAAATCCTCCGCTCGGTAAAAAACGGTGTAAAAATCCGTGAAAAAATATTAAAATAAGCCGTTTAACCATGTCAAAGTATTTTTTTTTATTTAAGCCTACGGGGGATATACTTACAAATTTTATTTTTACACTTTTGCTTAACTCTACAACCAGATTACAAAGCGACCTAAACAGATAAAATCCGGCCAAAACTCATCGGTTTCTTTTTTTCATAGCCATTTCAAAATGCCAAATATCATGTTTTATTTGTTAACAGATGTTTTTTTGTTTATTTTTAAATCAGCCAATAAAACAGAATAAGGCAGCGTATAATACGTTTCAATGGCCATAATCTCAATACGGTATTACACGATCGACCGGCGCAGCATTTTCCGGGCATGACCGGACCGGTCCATCACGTCCGGTTGATTCGGCGCAGGTGACCCGGCACGGCGCAAGATGGATGGCGCATCACTGGACACTTTAGCGAAACATTGCCCATAAAATGTACCTTAACCCTTATGTTAATTACTCTTTATTATTTAATGGGCTTTGTTGAATCTGGTCGGTATACAGGGTGATACAGAAGGGTATACTAAACCTTGATTCTGCGCTTGTTTAACGCGATTGTTAATCATTATGTGAAGTTAGAATTTCGATACGTTAATGTAAAAAAAAACAATTGTTATTTGGTTAGGAACAAAATTTATTATTTACCTAAAATTGTGACTTTACATGATTATTACAAATTGGCTAAAAAAAGCGCAGGTTCAAGACTCAGTATACCCTTTTATGAATTACCCTGTAGATTATGGTGGTTAATAAAGTTAAAGTCAAATCATTTATTTCGTATAGGCCTACGGGGGCACTTACAAATTGTCATTACATTTTTTTCCTTAATTCTACAACCGGATCGGAACGCGACCTCAACTGAGAAGATCCGGCAAGAAACTCAGCGGGCTTGTCTTTTTTTTTATCCATTATTTTTACAAAAAAATAAAATAAAAAAGTAAGCTCCAGTGTGTTGCCATACGAGGTGCACACACGCTACACTTTAACATTATAAATATTGATATTTGAGCGATCAGTCCCAGGCTGCTTTATCATCCAAATACTATGACGCTACTCTGAACTAGATGTAAACTATCTGCAATGTATCAAGTTCTTGTTTTTATTGCGAAGAAAGGGTCGCGCCGCTCCGTTGCATCAACACGCCGCGCCTCTCCCAAAAGAAAAGTATCCATGATATATAATAACTTCACTATTAGTTCGAAGTAGCGACACTGGGACATATGTATATCTTTAGGCAACATCATGTTATCTACCAATAAAATTCACGAATGTTCACAAATATATAAACCTCAACAGCACATCTGATTCAAAATATAAAACTTCTCTATAATATTTCACTTACCATACTTATACAGTCTATACCGAGAGAAATTTTAATTTTCGCACAAACATTTTCAATATGAAAATGTTTCAGGACAGTGCACCGCATTCCCAACGCTCTACATATTCCCGAAACGTATTCTCGAAACGAGGGAATTCTTGCCACAAATTACTTAATGTAATTTTCAAATATAATACTGTGTGGCAACACACACCGAGAAACTATACTACTCGTGTTTCACTACATCGCATGAACGCGAAGTTATGCCCCTACTGTTGGTTAATTAAAACACCACAAGGATTGTTTGGACTGGACTGGAACATGATATCTTGCTGACAAAATAGTACTACAAGTTAGATGGTGCTTGTGTCTAACTACTTATACGACTATTAAGCTGCAATGTGAATGCCTCTAGTGACAAATTACACACTAATTAGGTATTTACATTTTCGCTGCATTGAATATATAAAACACTGCATACAGAAAGTGAAATTAAATAAAAAAAAATGTAAACTCAAGTTGACTCGAGTCCACATTGCGACCCAGCGCACAAATTAAATTCGACTTTATTATTTGAACAAGATTTCTTATTCCAACCCCTACTTAGTGACAAATTACCGGAGAGCTTAAGGAAAGAAACAAGACGATATTAAAGCATTGGGTCATTTCTGTCGGAGTGAAATTCAACAATCCATCATTCGTAATTGCCAGTACCCAAGACGTCCGTTTCTTTGATTATTACGTTTCGTCTTACTTATTATCTGTCGGACGTATATTTTCCCATAAATGTTTTAGTTTGACCTAATACGTTCATATTTCAAATGACGCGAATACAGGATTTTGTTTAGGGCGGAAGGGGGGGGGGGGCTTTTTTATTTCGTATTTCCTGTTTCAGAAACAAAAAATAGTTAGTACTTACGTTTGAATAATGCTGTGTTTGTCTGTCCTAAAAAAATACGGGACTACATCAAAAATAAAGTGAACTAAAATGGGGGGGGGGGTGAGAATTGTACCCTTTTCCCCTGGATATTTATGGCAGCATGGTAACATCTTTCATCATTCAAATCGGCAGGTGTGCCGCAAGCTAGCCCACAATGCCCGAAAGCTGGATTTGTACAGGCATTGTATTTAGTAGAGTCGCATTGGGGCGTTATCGGATGCACGCAGCGGCGGCTGCAGTTGGAACTTAGCGAATTATCTGGCGCGCTTTCAGTGCCGGCATGGAAGCCCATTGAATAATGGAGTGTGAATTTATAATCATATGCTGAACCTCTACCTGGTGTACCAAAACCTTCAACATTTTTGTTACAATCAAAATATTTTCAAACATTTTATCGGTAGGTACACTTAATTTTTTTACACTAATCCAAACGCCTATTTCTATATTTAATAAATGATATGATGATGAAATTAATATTATGTTTCTCACACAATTAAATATCTGTGAACTAGACCCGAATAAATGTTGGAACGAGTTATAGTCATATGGAATAAACCCGAACAAATGTTGGTACAAGTTATAGTCATATGAAATAAACCCATACAGATCCTTAGGACTACCATTTTAGCAATACCGTTAGATTAGAAGCTCGCTATATTAGAAACATACACATATAGGCCTCGCATTCTATGAGAAATGAATAGTTGGTTAAGTATTGTGAAACCACTACTGTGTTGTGAGCGACCGGATATTGCTTCTGGCCCTATCTGCCCCAATTGAAGATACGGCCAAGACTAGCAGCTCCGGTGAGATAAATACAACACAAATTATATCGCGTACTTCAACTAACATAAACGGTGTATAAAAACCTACCTACTTACCTATGCCTAGTCCTAAATTAATTTGGTTACCTACCTACGAATACAATTTCACAAGAATAACACGAAAAGGTATTTTTGATTTTGTCCTAATTGTAGACGCGTCGAGTTCGCGTACTTAGTGCCCTAATTAATAGCCCGTCAGATTATTACTTAATTAAAGGGTACTTTGTTTAAACGACTACCAACTAAGAAAGGAAGGTACTGACGCTCCTGTTAATAGAAAGTTAACTGCAAAGCTAAACGGTTTCGTGTGTTTAAATTAATGTAAGACTTTGTTCCCTAAACTATATTTGCCGTAACAAAGGTAGTATCATATTAAAAACTGAAACGCTGAATGGTATGTAGTTGAGATTTTAATTCCATGAGTTACCTACTACTCAGAGAATTCCAGTGTGCAAGTAATAGGCCGAGGTTACTTTATAAGAGATGTATTTTACAAACAAACGTATTTTACATGACAACAGGAAGCCAAACGGGGACCAGAGACAATTAGTCATAGACAAAAAACCGAGATACAGAAAAAACCTAAATTATTATCTATTCAGATTATAATCCTAGTCAGACAAAAACTACACTACTCGCCTTATATTTGATGATGCAGAATACAGAAAAGATAATATCGTATATTAAACATCCATGACTCTGGTACAAACACAAAGTTTGAGCCTACCTGGATTTGAACTCCGGTCGCTCGATACAGAAAGCGGGGTGGCTCACTACCTACTTTGCCCATCGGGTCGCCAAAATAAATACTGTTACGATGCGTATAAAAGAGGTAACGATTACTCTTGAAATAGTCATCGAAGCTTCTGGAAACAAAAACGCATTGTCGGGTCCAAGGTCTCCTATCGATCTGTGAAGAAAGATCTAGAATCGCCAACAATGTTGCAACCGGCTTCCAGAATATATCTCGTATTATTTTTATTAAAATTATTAGTAAACAAATGCGAGGACAATGCAATTCCTGGAACTGGGAGTTCTCGGAATAATACCGATTTCACGAATGCAGCTACGTACACTAGAACATTCTAGCCCCTCCTTATTACCGTGTACATAATGTTCATTTTCCTTATGGAACATTTCTGTTTTGTGGGTTTTTGTCGACACCTTTCTGGAAAGATCCACCCTCGCTATTGTCGGATTATAAATAGTGTGCAGGACCAGCGACGAGACAGTTTCTATTTGAAAGCGATTGCGAATACATCTCTCGGAAGCGAACTAAGAAGACTATACCGACGACTCTAGCGAAGACTGTGGACTACCGTGATTCAAAGTGACTTGGTGTATTGTTGTTTGAGTGTTAACTAGTTAGTGTACTGGTGTGTACTATTTTTGCCTTCTGTGTGGAGAGCGATTAAAGTAATTTTCACGTAATCGGCATTTGATTAACCCCCGCACGTAACAATACGTTGCAATTTTTTCTATTACCTTTTTTAACAGCACCCGGAGCTATACGATTTTTGAGAGAAAGATTGAAATACAATGTTTACATCTGTCAGGCAAAAGGCAAAGAGCACACAAACTATGAACGGCGGCTGTAACCGGATTCACTAACGAACGAGTCGGTGCACGGGTGAGGGCGGCCAGCGCTCGCCGCTTCGCACTCGTGCCTTTCACACTGAACATCATTTGTTACACACATCATAACTCACAGTAGACCAACCTTCAAACAAATGCTACCTCGTAATCGGAAATACAAATACAGCTGATTTACAGAGGCTATAGGTACTAGTGTTCGAACCTGTGCTTCTGTAGCGCATTTGTTCGTTATATGAAGTTAGAATTTCGACACTTCGCCCTAAAACAAAAGAATTGCAATTGTAATTTTGTTTTGTTCGGATTTTCACGTGCGAATGTCATTTTCAATAATGATTATCACTTGTTGTACGGTGAAGGCAAACATCGTTGAGGAAAACTGTACGTCTGTTGAATGACATGTGAAGTTCACCAAACCGCACCGAGCCAGCGTTCTGGACTATGGCCTAAATCATTAGTATTCCGACGTTTATGGTAGAGACGCATTTGGGCGTTATCATGTGCGCGCAGTAAGGACTTAGCGAATTATCGGATGCACTGTCAGTGCCGGCATTGAAGCCAATTGTGAATAATGGAGTGTGAATTTATAATCGCGCGCCGGACCGGGCGGGCCCGGCCGAGCCCGCCGCTACACAGCCCTGGATTACTACCATTGTTTGTTTGAATGTGGTTACCAATGCTCACACACTTAGCAAAAGTGGTCATCGTATTTTATGCCTTAAACGGTTGTGGCCAAATATTCTATATCTAAAAAAAACAATACTAAAAAGAATACTAGCATACACAATTGAATATTGATTCAAGACCAGCCATTATATTCTTGATATATTCAATGTTTTAACATCACTCTCAAATGAAAATTATTATTTTACGTAGTATAAAAAAAGTTTTTGTAATGAGAAACATGTTATTATGGTCCGTCTAATTAGTAACAGATTATAAGACCTTATACCTATTTGATTGAAGGATTCAGTTTGTGCAAACTTCAATATAGGTATTAAATATATATTTTTTATCAAGAAAGAATCTTGTAATAAGTGTCCCTAACCGATCCAATGTTATCGCTTACGAATGACACCGGCGACCTTTTCTAATCATAACTCACTTATCATTTATTTTTTTAGTAAATAACAGAAAACATATACCTTGCATCAACCGTTTTTTGAACATATACTTACCTATTTAGTTACAATATTTTACGACAAGACAAATAATGACTAACATACTATTATGTTTGTATGGAAATGGCCGCAACGGGAAAATAAAGCCCCAAGGGCTCATGTTAATGGTATAACCAAGGGGTATGCCAACAATTTGCTAAATTTCATTTTATTTCAGGTTTCATCATACAAAAAAAATACTGTGGCACGCGGCCTATCATCAAGATGGATTGAATTGTATTTAGGTACTAGCCATGTGCCCGGCGTTTACATTAAAAAAATGTTTCTTAATACAAACTTTGCCTCCCCATTCGATCACCTAGGGTGTCGAATTTCCAAAAATCCCTTCTTAATTCTCATCTACGTTATTTGGTAGGTACTCCTGTGCAAAATTACATGCTTCTAGACACTCCGGTTTAGGCTGTGCGTTATCCAACATTCAGTCGGACTTATACCTATATTACATTTTATTAGATAGATTGAAAATTTAAGTGAGAATAGTTGCTAACCAAATAAATTAAAAACAAACTAAAATTAAATCACCATAGATCCTAAATGGTCATTCGAAATCAAAAATGATATAAGAGAAACCCGGTTTTCAAATACCTATTCAATGATAACCCAGTTAACATAGATCGCCAATTTTCATTTTTTTTAAATAAAACTATACTAACGAATTTTCATTTTTTTCTTTTTCACAATATGACGCCTGGTTGTCGCCATTTCATCAAAACATTAATACCTAGCTACTAACTTTCTTCAATAACCTAATCGAGCTCCAACGAGTTTGATTAAGAGCCAATAACTACAGTATAAAATAAAAAAATACATAAGTATATCCTATAAAGATCCCATAACTTACCACGAAACTAATTTTGAAAGGAACCGTATTCTTCATTCTTAATAAATTGGGATGCGTCCCTTTCTCCGTCCGTATTCACGGCAAACACATTCAAAGATCGGGGAATGTGAACAATTTAGCGAAATCAAACTGCCTGTCAGGTTAGCGGAAACACACGCGGCGAATGATGTTTGGCCGGATATTGCTTGGGCCGCGCCAATTGACAGCTCCTTTACACTCCCACTGGCCGTGGGTCATTAGAAATAGCCCACAATTAAACACACCTATATATAAGGTGTAACAATAATAGTGTACTATATTTTAACAGGGTCAACTGTAGGGCATAAAGATAGCATGCCCAAAGAAATAAATAAAATTATTAGACATAAAAAAAAATACATTCTGTACCCAGCGCATGACAAAACGCCACTGATTCGTCTTGTTTAAAAAATAAACAAACACCATTTACACAATTATTTATACATAAATGTGATCTATATAACTTACTGATTCATTTGTTAAAATATTTTAGACTACTTTTGTTAAGCCTTATATATATAAAGGTAGGAACCACCCACTGAAGATACACTAGAATCTTTGTTATATGCATCCTCATAGGGTTCATTCTACTTATCAAATAAAATTAAGTGGTTTGTATTGAACCGATGTCGACATTTCATATTGCCGACTCCTCAACTCGTCATACAAATCAAATAAGCTGAACAAGCCAATGAGAATATCGACACGGTTCTCATGTTTTTTTTTTTATTCATTACACTTTTAAATTCTTATTATGTATTATTCATACTACCATTTTTTGTGTACAAATCATTAAACAAATTGATAGTTAGAGAGCTGTACAAAAGTCTACACGGCTACCATTATTTTTGAAGACTATTTCAGAATTCTTCATTAAAGGCATAGTCTTTGTGTTCTCGACCCCTGAAATATAATCAATACGTTAGTAAAACTTCTAGGTCTAAGACATGAAATGTAATTAATAGCTGGATGTACTGGGTAACTCAAATCATACAAACTCATGAGATTCCATTCGAATTTGGAAACGACCTTAAAGTCACTGAATATTAGAGTATCACGGTCCGAAGAACAATGCTAAAAATCTTAAATTACAATTTGTGTTTGTTTAGTTTGATTGAGGTTCATGCAAAAACGGCCGTACGGATTTGAATGAAATTAGGCACAGAAATAGGTTATACCTACTCTGGAAATTCTGGAATAGTACCAAGCTAGATGGTACTAGAATAACGGTGGCATATCTATCTCATGAACTTACTCCGCCTGAGGCATGACGCGTCCGTTGCAATCCAAACTGCTAATAGTTTTAATGTCCTCATCCGATAGCTTGAAGTCCCAAATGTTGAAGTTCTCAGCTATCCGAGCCTTACTCGCTGACTTCGGTATTACAATAATACCGCGGTCGATCGCGAACCTAGAATAACACACGCCTTTTTGATGCTTGTAGGTATAATAAATATGAAGGCCCCTTCTGAAATTGTTTCGTGGAGCGAAGTGACCGCTTTCAATCTATAAAGATAATATCGGGACGTAATGAATATTATATGCAAAATGGTCACTATGACTACAATATAATACAGCTCATTCTTCAATACCTACTCGTATTAGTTTAGTTACGTTGCGAGCCAGCGGTGAAGGAAAACATCGTAAGGAAATCTGCATGTTTGAGAGAACCCTTCGAAAGATGTGTGAAGTTCTCAGTAACTTAACTCTATGTCTTCCTGCGTATACTTACTCGAAAATATGTAGGTATCTACGTAAGAATGCCTTTGTGTGTGTCAATGTGTAAATTGCTGAGATAAATAATGTATTCAAACTTGTCTACCAAAGTTCCCGAGCCATAATAATAGGAAGACGCAAAATCCTTAGAATACATCGTTTTTGTCTTTATTTAGGGCCATTTTTTTTATTATTTCCATATAAATTGTCAAATGAAAATTATTTATATTCCCTTCCATCTGTTCCACGGAATAATTTATGAGGAAAATGATTTTTTTACTCTCCGTTTCCTCCTAAAACGGAGCGAATGTAAAGACAATAAACTGCCCTGGCATATTTAATAATAATATCTTCATAACTGTTTATCTAATTGGGTTTAACGGTAAAATGCGGTTTTTATTCTACCTACAGATTAGGACACATCAATATTTGATTGATCCACCAAATAAATACTTCAAGCATTTGACCATTATGTATACCAATACTTATCTACTTAATTTATTCCCTAAACTCGATCAGTTATACAACCATAAAGCAAACATAACTTATATTTTGTTAATTGAACCCTGTTGTATTGTTAATGTTGTTTAAAACCTATTCTACGTAGTCAGCAACAAAATAACCTTTCACTCTCATTAATATGTTATTTAAAAGTTCCTCACCTAATTAAAATTTGAGCTGGAGTTTTATTCAGCTTGGCCGCTACGGCCGTCACTTTGGGGTCGTCTAACAAATAGGGGTCGCCGGGCTTCGCCCAGGGGCGTTGGGGGCTGCCGAGGGGGCTGTACGCCGTAAGCGCGATACCCCGAGCTTTGCAGAAGTCGAGTAACTTTTGTTGAGTTAGATACGGATGGCATTCTACCTGTGGTAATAGAGGACGATGCAAATTTATTTTGTTTCGTAGTTTTACGCCGAAAGGTAGAACTGCCTCATTCGTCTAAAAGTCGCACATCTGCCTACCCCTTTGAGGGATGCTGGCTTGATGGTATATTTACAGTACAGTCAGTGCAGTATCCTGCCACTCGCTTATTCCACCCACTTCCCCTACCAATATTTAACCTCGTGTCCTCAACCTTAGAAAATGTTAACTTTACCCACAAACGCAAAAATAATAAGATGCGTTACAGCAACTAAAGCAAGTCTACTTAGCAACCCTAAATATAAATGTTAAATCTTATTTCTGGTGGGTGAATCCACTGAATTAAAAAAACGCAATTTTTCAATGCAAAATAAGGAATCGTTTACACCTAATTCATAAAAATCGGCTAAGTAGTTTAGGCGCTTCGGTGGAACATAGATAAATACGTACATAGACAGCTTCATATCCTTTCCTTTTGGCTTTGCCGTAGCCGGGTAAAAAGAAGAAGTAGCGCGTCAAAATTACATTTAAAATATAAATACGAATAATATTTTAAAACTTACCTGATTAACCACCGGCTTGACAAAGCCTTCTTTGAGAATACGATCAATTTGCTTGGAATTGAAGTTACTCACTCCAATACTCTTTGTGTACCCTTTCTCGACGAGTTTCTCCATGGCTTTCCATGTATCCAAAAGGTCGACATCGGAGTTAATCGTTTTGCCGTTAGCATCTAAAGGAAATGGATCGCTCCCTTCCTAAAATCAGACAGACGTTACATTGCTCCGGGCCGCGGGCCTGATGGAGTTATTGTTTATCATTTTGCGATTCATGAAATAGAAATCAATTAATCATAGGTAAGTATTTGAATCGTCTTTTTAGACTTTTATCACATTTATATCGCACTGCGACACTAATTCTAGCGCTCTGCAAATTGGATAGTGTAATGGACGCTTTAGACTGAAATTTCCAAATACTTAACACATCGGTCATTTACTGCCATTGGAACCTGGTTTGTTACATCCCTGATTAGCAGTTATTATTGCCTAATTAGCGGATATCAGTAGATACTAAAGTAGTAATGCATAGTACCAACTTAACAACTAATTACTTGATATCCGTATCAATGCAATGAGCATAACATTACTGTCAATAACATTGGAAGACATAGGTACTTACCTAGTATGCTGGCTCGAGAGAAAACCAGAACTCATTTATAAGTACCTATTTACCCTCCCATGTATAAATTGTATCCTAAACCAATCGGTAATGCTCTTGTAATAAAAAAATATTTAACTGATTTCAAATTTCCATCAAGACAATCTAAGTTTTTAAGCATAATAAAAATGGGCTTACCTTATATCCCATAGGCCAGTGAATGAGATATAAATCCAAATAATCCAATCCGAGATCAGACAACGAGATTTTTACAGCCTGTTCTACCAAATCCGGCCTGTGATACGTATTCCATAACTTTGATGTTATAAAGAGATCCTCCCTGTGTAACATTTAAATTGTAATGTAATAAAATGTGCAATTTTTGCTGACATGAGTACAATTTTGCTTCGATCGATACAATGAAAACGTTCCCGGGAAATTTTAAACGGATTTTTAGGAATCTCCATACCATTTTTTACCGCTCCACATTGTACCTATAGGAATGAATCATTGGCATTTTTTTTGTAAAATTGTAGGCATTGTTCTTTTTAATTTTGTTAAAAGTTAAGCCGTGTGCGGATTAGAGTGACTGTGAAATAAGGGACGCTTGAACCCGACCCGGAACAGAATGGCGTATTGGAGGGTACAGGGTAAATAGATACAACCATATATTTGGACCTTTTTACGATGCCCTGCTTAATTTTCTCCTTGATCGCATCCCCGACCTCTTTCTCATTGCCATAGACATACGCACAGTCTATATGCCGGTAGCCCACGTCGATGGCGTCGCTGATTGCCCGTGCCACATCGCCGGGATTCGACTTGAAAAAAAAAGTACTTGCTGACTTTATTCTTTTTTTGGCGGATTTGTCAGGGCTGTTAAACGTATGAGATTTATTAAAAGCTTTGCAAGTGCAATTTTTTGTTTTAGTTATTTGAGGTTTCGATTGAAAACAAAAAAGGTACTTACTTATTTTAAAATTACCGCGATTTGCACCACTGTTTGTTATTGACAAGCAAATTACAGTTAAAAGCTTTGCTACATTATACGATTTAGTCATAATTAACTTATTTTCTCTAAATATATTGCATAATAAAAGTAAGCTAGGTCCCTATCTAATTTTACTTAGTTCATAAGTATAGATAGGTAACAATATCGTATCATTAACTTATTGCAAGGCCACAGCCGGTTTATATTGAGGTACTATCCCTACCTCTACCTCATCTAGTATGCACCTAACAATTGATACACTAAATCGAACCAACTAGATAATTATCTTACTTGCCATGTCCCAAGCCCGAGTATGGGGCAACTCTGTCCGTTACTTAACTTAACGAGAGGAACCTTCGCAGACATGACACTAACGAGAAAACACGTCCAAACAGCACACGATATGCCGTGAAACTGGTTTAATAAAATGAGTTATACAATTTATTCACGGCAATAGGTTACTTAACAGATAACGGACAAAGATCTTATTCTACTTGTGTTAATTATAATCATGTTTTGTGCAGCATTTTGTACGTATTTCAAACACGTTTACTTATTTGCGGTACCTACAACCATTGTTAGTAATAGGTACCTGGGTAGATATACTTACCTACAATAAAAACTAAAAAACCATATGTGGGATGTCGACTCATTTTTGCAAATTGTTTTAGCAATAAGCATGATAGGTATTAGGGTGCCTCCCGCTACTCATTACAATCACAACATAAATCTATGTAAGCATAGGTACCTAATATGAACTGGAACATAATGAATTAACCTACTTATAGAGCGGGATTCGAAGGGTATATAATAAGCTTTGAACCTGCGCTTCTTTAGACCAATTTTAATCATTATGTGAACTAGAATTTCGATAAGTAGGTACTTAAGTCAAAAAAGAACAAATGTAATTTAGTTGGAAACAACATATTTTCTTTAAATCAACATAATATCGAAATTCCGGCTTCACATAATCATTACAAAGGCGCTATAGAAGCGCAGGTTCAAGGCTCAGTATACCCTTTCTGAATTACCCTGTATACCTTTGTTAAGGTAACACATGTATTATTTTATATTAGTATTATACGGATATAACTTTCCCTATTACGCCACTTTCCTTATTTATAACTAGTTATTCAAAATGTATAATCCGGGAAAGTGGACGCAAAATTAGGTGTGAGAAAACTTCCAAACTGCCAACCGCAATTAGCCGCCGGCCCGCCATAAACTATGCACGATGTCACAGTTAATCGTCGATTACTCGCTAAATGGTGTAGTGTGGCGCGGACCTTAGTTCTTAAATCGGATTTGGGTACGAGGTCAGAGTTTTAATGCTGAGGGTCTTCCATATTTTTCGATTCCCGTAAGAATGTCATAAAGTTTCCCTTCAGAGGTAGATAAGAAGTTATATGCACGGCGTGACCCTTAAGGCCGCATCTAACTCTTACTATCAATCACAGGTAATTGCAGCACTTCCTTCAGTGTTCACAAGAAGCTCAAACGGGACGCCCTGCACGTGACCAGCCCTATCTAGCTATTTATTACAACCACGTTTACACTTTAAGATATCGCGTACGCCTTCGTGCTGCGTGTTCTTAAACTGAAAATGAACAATTTGCACTAAAATATAAAGTAGATAGGTAGTTGACCTAGATCTGTTGGTAGCCTAGTTCGACTATAGATATTAATGACGATATTATTATTCCTATTTATTGTACATTACCATTAGGAAGTTAGGTACTGCCGTGATGCTGGGATCTATTGTGGTAAAAAGGGTGGTTAACGTGTTCAAAAAGCTTTCGTTGTATTCCCCATCTTAGCATCCTCTTTCCAAGGGGGAATTTTGTTTAAAAAAATATATTCTTTACGAACAGCTAGTAAAACCAGTTACGTTTAACATTTAATCACCGATGGTACAATACGTTTGAGAATACGAAGTACATAATACAATAAGCTATTACTAGGATTAGGGTAGGTACTCATCGGGATCATTCGCGTGTATTGTAACGGCTCTGATTTAAACATTGGGTCAGTGAATACGGTAAGAGGAGCATTGCAGTGAGCACCTTTGACCTGACCTGTTGGTAGCCTAGTTCGACTATAGATATTAATGACGATATTATTATTCCTATTTATTGTACATTACCATTAGGAAGTTAGGTACTGCCGTGATGCTGGGATCTATTGTGGTAAAAAGGGTGGTTAACGTGTTCAAAAAGCTTTCGTTGTATTCCCCATCTTAGCATCCTCTTTCCAAGGGGGAATTTTGTTTAAAAAAATATATTCTTTACGAACAGCTAGTAAAACCAGTTACGTTTAACATTTAATCACCGATGGTACAATACGTTTGAGAATACGAAGTACATAATACAATAAGCTATTACTAGGATTAGGGTAGGTACTCATCGGGATCATTCGCGTGTATTGTAACGGCTCTGATTTAAACATTGGGTCAGTGAATACGGTAAGAGGAGCATTGCAGTGAGCACCACATGTAACGCACTTCTTACGAGTTGTAATATCAATCATCGACGATCGATGCCGATCAGTTATAAAAATAATGTACGCCGTAATAATATAAGCGAATGCTCCTCAGTCATTACGATCACAACAAGCACCATCGAAAATTGTACATACAAGCGAATGCTCCCAGTGAGTACCCGGCTTTATGAAATACAATAAAAAAGGAGTTAGCTCTCGTTACCCAATTTTCAATGAGTTATTGTAGATTTGACATGTATGTTTAAAATAATATTAGAAGATAAATAAGTTGAGTTAACAGCAGCTAGCAAACAGTGCATAGTATTTATATTACCAAGCAAATAGTTTCAATAAATTTTAAACTATATTATGTACCCATTATAGGAAAAGTATATCTATAAGTACTTAGTAAATTAAAGTCTGGAAAGGTAGTGGTAGTAAAACAAATAAGGTTTGTAGGTACTGATTTAATTAAATAACATAAAAACAAGTCTATCTATTAAATACATTTACAACTTAACAACAACTTTACAAAAATAATCATTCTTTTAACAGTATTGTATCTGAAGCTCCTTCAGATAAGAGTTCTTGTTGAGCCGCTGCCTTTGATGCTTCTATCTGGGGCTTGACATACTTGAAATATTTGTAAAAGTGGTCTCCTAATAAAACTGATCCATAGAGTGTCAAGCCAATACAAACTAACACGGACCCCCTATGCAGCTTGTCATATAACAGATTACGGGCATGCTTTTTCATTTTTCTGAAACAATGATTTACCAGTTCTATAAGATCAATTTATTTATCAATCACGAAGAAATTTACAAAAAACGACAGACATCTTCCAATATAAATAGGTGCAATGATAAATGCAAATAAAATCATATCTACTAACACGAAATCTTACATACACAAACAATAATGCTTTTCTAAGAATAAGCATACCACCTTATAAATAAATATTTGCCTATTTATTTGGACTTATTTAGGTCCTTATCATTTTTTACCTACACAGGGTATAGGGAGCATATAGCCATTTACGTCCTGTATACTCAAACCTCAAACGAAGAAAATAATCTTCGTCAAGTATATACTACACAGTTTTTTTTAAGTAGTTCATGCAATTTATTTCAAAATGGAGGGTTTTGTTGAAGGGCTCATTAAATTATATACTGTAATTAAGGAAATACTAACCTGTTTTAATCCCAATTTATTGAGTTGAAGAAATTGCAGAAATCAACTTTAAGGTTATGTTGACAATATTCATCCATAGACTGCACAGAACAATAAGATAGACAGACGATCGCATATATCGCAATTCAAAGGCATCGTAGAGTAATGACCTTAACTTAAGAGCAAGAAGGAATTAGAGGGAGCGTAAAGAGTTGAACTAACACAGCAATGTTTCATTCCTTTTCCTCACTTACGAAAATGATTGAAAATAAGAAACGACAATAGCATCCCTGTTGCAATTATTTATTGAAAGGTCACCACAGACTAATAAGAGAACTAGTAAATGTCACAATTGTCTTTCCTACATACAGTCTACAGAAGTGTTGCCAACACTAGCAAACTGAAAAGCAGGAAATTACCGATATAAAAACAGTAGAAAACACCAATGGTTATCTTAGAAAAATCTTAAAAAATAATAATCAAATTTCGTTTTAAAAGTGAAGTGAGTACCATGGGTGTGTGTTCATTAACATACAAAAAAATAATAAATGGGTTTTGATTAGATTGTTCTCTTATTGGTCTGTGAATTTGATCAAAATAGGAATATTGCTAATTTGTTGTTATTACTTCTTTATTTTGAGGTGATATTATTTTAGTTTTACATATATAAAGGCGCTAGAAAAGCATTCTCAGAAGGCTCCATGGTGGGCGGCGTGGGTATGCGGGCAAGAAGAACACTAGCAATGCACTATTTCTTTAATCACACACTATACGGGAATGGCTTCTTTAATTGGCAATAATAACGAACAGAACACGTTCAAAACATAGATCGTTAGCGATTCGTCGCAGTCGGTGCGCAGGCCGGCTCCATATATCACAGACACCCACAATATGGCCGCCTCGCCACCATAGACACGACGCTCCGCTAGAGTGTATCTTCACTCTCGATCTGACAGATGTTAGACGCGCCGTCACGGCCAGACTGACATGCGACCGTCCTCGGTCGTAAGGCGCCCATTTCTGAAACAATTGTTTTCCAGTACCATGTTATCCGCTCGTCCAACCTGACCCAAAACAGATGGTAGTCACACATTATCATTAATACTAACACCATCATCATGGCTCGAGCGACGCTGTTCTTTCGACCAGTCAACACTCAATGACTTGGATTGAACCAACGCGCTCCTCTCAAACAGCGGGGTGTGGCCTAGATCACATTGTCCTCTTGACCAGTCAACACAGAATGACTTGGTGTGAACAATCGTGCCTCTTGAACCAACCCCTTGGACGTCGCTGTCCCTTCGACCAGTCAACACACAATGACTTGGACCGGACGAGCGAGCCCAACCATCTGGTTCAGGCCAGTGAATCCCTTCAACCAACCATCGTGGGTATGGCTCGGATGTCACCGCCAGCCCAGGATCGACCAACCATCTGGCTCAGACCAGTGAATCCCTTCAACCAACCATCGCGGGTATGGCTCGGATGTCACCGCCTGCCCAGGATCGACTCACCATCTGGCTCAGACCAGTGAATCCCCTCAACTAACCCATACAGGTATAGCCTGGATGTCACTGTCTGCCAGGATCAACCTGTATGAAAGCTAAATACTTAGTTATCAGTTGACTACGAATTATCTTATTATGTGTGAACATCAACTTCACACTATATGTCCCATGTTTCAGGATCAAAATGTACACTTAATGTGTCTGGCCCAGCCGTAATGGTTCTTAAGTCAGTGGAAACAGTGGTCGAGCATACGGTTAAGGTATCAGAATTACTTAATTGATGATCGTGATCAAAATCTAAAGCTTCAAGTAGTACATCATTTGCACCCTCTTTCCGCGCCGTCTTGGCCTCCTCGTCCCTGTGATACAGAAGATGTTTCTAATATACCCACCCCTCGAAAGGCGATGCTCGCACAAGTGAACATCCTTAACCGCAGCTCCGCCACCGCCCCATTTATCGGGACAAACTGTTGAAATGTGACCATGTTGGCCACAATTATAGCAGGTCACAGTCGATGGCTTCACGGCTGTACGGCTTAAATTCGAAGATTCTTGAGGCTTAGAAGTACCAGAATCATCACGACGTTTTCTGCAGTCCACAAGCCGATGTCCAGAGGCTCCACAGTAATGACATTTTCCTGTGAATCTATCAGTCGCGCGTGGTCGCTTTGCTTCAGGTTCCTGAGTATCATTAACTTCAATACGACGTTTAAACGATATACCACCAAGGATTCTAAACAATTGAACTTTATTATTAACCGTCTGCGCATTTAACTCGCGTTGTATAAGATTATCTTTTAGGCACAGCACAGAGACAACAAATCCGGTAATCACTTCTTCAGCCATCATTGTTTTAGGAATTCGCTCGATAAGGTTCCATAATCGAAGACCACATTCAGACGCCGTTTCTTTAATTCCTATCTGGAACCTCAAGATTTCATCAAAATAATCTTGGGCTATTTTCGGCTTCGAAAATCTCGCAATCAAAGTATGCTTTACTAAAGGCCATGTAATTTCAGAGAGGTTAATTCTTGTAAGACAGGTAGCTGCACTGCCTTTTAAAGCGTTAGTCAAAGCAATAAGCAAATCAACTCCTTCCAAGCGTTTATTTTGCACAATTATTTCGGTCACATTACACCAGCCAACTATATCGGCATCTCGGTCCTCTGGGTTAAAGTTTAAAAGCTGCGTTAAATTGTTACTCACATTGTGCATCTGTGGTATCGCTAAAACACGTGCTAACATTGCTTCCATGTTATTCAATAATCCCACAGCACTAATTTCACGATTGTTTTCGTCATCTTGACGCCCATTCGATCCCACTTCTGATAAAGGCGCTAGAAAAGCATTCTCAGAAGGCTCCATGGTGGGCGGCGTGGGTATGCGGGCAAGAAGAACACTAGCAATGCACTATTTCTTTAATCACACACTATACGGGAATGGCTTCTTTAATTGGCAATAATAACGAACAGAACACGTTCAAAACATAGATCGTTAGCGATTCGTCGCAGTCGGTGCGCAGGCCGGCTCCATATATCACAGACACCCACAATATGGCCGCCTCGCCACCATAGACACGACGCTCCGCTAGAGTGTATCTTCACTCTCGATCTGACAGATGTTAGACGCGCCGTCATATATATTTAAGTATGTTGTTTAAACTTGCTAGAATAAACTTTATACATCTAAATTTCATTCAGCTTTCATGTAGAAACCTAAATTCTAAGATACCAACCTCACCTATCACCACATTGGAAAAAGCAGAAAATACTGAAGTTAAAGTTGATAGGAATACTATAGCACTTTTGGAAAGGCTTTCTCTTGTGAAATACGAAACCGGTGTAGGAGTGAAAATATTGGAAGACTCGATTTCATTTGCTAACAAGATTCTTCATATTAATACTGTTGATGTACAGCCTCTTTATTCAGTCTTGGAAGAACAGTAAGTACCGCAAAAGCTTCTTATATAAGCTATTAAGCTTATATAGTTTCACTTTCATATTTGATTTTATGTTATAGTTTAAATAGTGTACCAAGCTCCAAGATACAGACATTGTCTAGTTTGGAGCTCACCAATACTTTTTTGTTGTAAATGTTACTTGGAAAAAAACTATTCTTATTCTTAGTCTTACATTTTGATAAGTACATTGTTATGGTTATGTGAGACTGAAAATGTTTTTTCAGGGATCTTACATTACGAGAAGATAAAGTGACTCAAGGAAATTGTCAAAAAAGCATCCTAAAGAATGCATGCATGAAAGAAGATGATTATTTTGTTGCACCTACAGGCAACATACCATTACATGAAGTAGAAGTTGAACGCGAGTCTACACCAAAAATAAAACAAAATGAAAACTGATATAAAAACTATACTTAACATGAAACATTTCTTCAATGTATTACAAACAAAGTCAGATGAAAGTATAAAGTTTACTCTGAAAAAACCTAGTCAACTTTTAATGAAGAATATTTACATAAATTGGCTTCAATACATACATGCAAAGACACAAAAACAAATGACAGTATATTTAAATAGCTCCCAAAAAATTCAACCCAGTCCATCAGTATTTGGCATTGTAAAGCAGTGTTTACATGAATATGGTGATGATTCTGTATTAGAACATAATTTAACAGAATATTCTCCGGACAAGAGATCAGAACTTCAGTTTGATCTATTTGTCCCAAAACAGGATATTATGCAATACTTTATCAAATGGCAAAGATATAGGAAATATTGGTGGAGCTCAGTAAGTGCAGCTTACATTTATATTTTTGTGTATTAACAAGGGCAATATTGCTTAAACACCTTAATGGTCAATTTGGCATGGCAATACTTAGTATGGGTTACCATACCATGCATTTATCTAGTTTGAGGTATCCTGACTTGCTCTCATATCAGCCTTCAAAACTAGGCCAAATGTTTTAGGTCTTCTATGGACTCTAGTATCCATACATATAGCTATCAGGGTGCATCCTTGCATGAGTTTAGAGTGTAATTGAATACTAATGTAGCAATCAAAGGTTGCCATACATTCAACCAGTGGTACTGTGTGAATCCTATAGAAAAAATTGTAGGCCCCTATTAGTATAGTAATAAGTTTGTTATTTCAGGTGTCAACAACACCAAGCCTGTTTACTATAAATGAAATAAAATTTGAAGGTGACACCGCAAATGTTGATGTAGTTGCTCAATTACCATGCGGCCAACAACCTGTGGAGGGTATAACCATTAAACACTCTGAAAATGTAAGAAAATTATATCTGTGTATGGACAAGACTGCAGGGTGAAATAATAATGGTAGATACTACTGATGTAAATAATTTAACTTGCAGGAACCTGAAACCATGTCATGTCTCAGCTGTAAAATGTCACTAGAAGTTGCTCTGTTCACACTATTACTGGATGGTATGACCAACAACACTAAGAAAGAATATTTAAGACTGCACAGAAAAATTGCTCCATTTAAAATATCCTTTGCCTTGGATTTTGAAGGTATATAAAGTTTAATCTGTCATAACCCCTAGGTTAGTGCATTTTAAAGGCATTCAGCGTTTAAAATGCCTATGGACTAAACAAACATTATTTACAAATTTTGCTTAAAGGATATGGCAAGCAGAGAAGGTAGGGTGGCGTCAGTTGACTGCTGGTCCATGAATATTTGAATTTAAATTTCACTACACTAGACAGACAGGCTAGTACTTCTAGCTGTTAAACCAACACTGCCTGCTTGCTTTGGTTATTTATTTTAGTGAGAGACAATTGGAGAGGTCGCAACAATGTCTTATTTTTTTCTTTTCAGATTCTAAAGCAAAAAATACTTTGAGTGAATTGGCAAATTTTCTGTACCATAAACTCGAGTCCAAGAAGATATCAACCTTTCTGCCAGACTTTACCCTTGCTTTAGAATGTCAGGTAAGAAAGCGTAAAATTGATTTTCTGTCTAATATTCTACTGATATATATTTATTAAATTGCCTGTCCATGCAGATTACAGAAAATCGCAGAATGGGCGTGACATATACAGCAGTACTGAGTGAGAGTACGCTCGGAAATGGCATTTTGAAACTACTAAACAGCAGCACTATGTTGGGGGTAATGTTTGATATACCTACGTTATTTAATAATATGTATTGTATGTTAACGCACAAATAATTTAGAACAGGTTCAAATATCATCTTTAATTGATGTGTCTGTTCTATATATATCTATAACTTATGATTTGGATGTTGCATGAACTATAATGACGCGATGACTCAGTGCACACTCAGTGTGATGACTTCATTGTCATCAATGCATTATCAAATTACGAATGCCTACACGTATTCAGGTTAACGTACGTAACAAGAAATAATGAACCAGGCTGGATCGCATATGCTTCGAATAAATGATTAATGATTATTGTATCTTTTTCAGGAGCAAGTACATGTCGCCGATTTTCATTCATATGCGGAAATGATATTTAGAAAGTAACTACCTATAGTACGGAAATATGATTTATAAATAAATAGCTTAGAAGTTTTGTTTTTATTTAACTTAGTGAAGGCATCTTAATAATAAAAAATCCACTTCCAAATTTGGTTTATTCAGAAATTCTTATAGCAAGACATTACAATAGGTTCTTAAGACTAAACCGTAAAAAACGTAATGTTTGATCTACATTTTAATTTTACCGAATTGTTACTCCAAAGATAGTAAAAACGATGTTATGATTTAAGTATTTGGAAAATTAGTGAACACTATTACCTAAATTATGACATGCCTTGCCTTACAACACGACATGCGACAAGCGCTCATACGTGTTATATCTAGCGCCTGGAGGAAATATACTAAGCAATTTAAACTTATAATAACAATCTAGAACCTATATAAACGTTTCTAAATATATATATATAAGACGTACGGCAAAAAAATAGGTAATTATTTATATAAAATGGATATGAAAAGGATCATTAAGAAAATTAATAAAAACTACTTACTCGCGTCATAAGCTGGCATCTATCGTCATCGCTAAACATATATAATACCGTACACTTAAATGGATAATTATTTAATAATAGTTGTGTGACAATGTATGGAAGTAGTGTAATATACGCGGAATAATTGACATCCCATACATTGATCAGCAATGCGCCGGCGCACTATATGTGACTACCGTGCACAACGCTCGCTTGCACACAATCCGTAACTGTAGAATGAATATATAATACTAAATTTGGTTTAAATTCATTATAACAAATATTAAACAAAATACATACATACAGATCCTTACGTAATATTAAATATTCATAATGTCAATAACCTTCCCTGTAGTAGGGAAGATATGACAAAATCTAAATATTCATACATAATTTATTATGAAAGTTCAAAAGGTTTTACGAAAATGTATCCCCAATTATAATAAAGTAGGTGTAAATCTATTTGGAAAGTCAATAGGTGGCTTTTAAAAATAAATTGCACTAGAAATATTGTCAATAACTATACAGATTAAATATGTAGTAAAACTTAAGCACAGTCACGAACAATAAAAAGTGGTAATACTTTAGCAACATTGTTTACTTAATCATGTAATTATTTGCACATCAAAGTAATGAATCTGTTAGGAGCTATAACTTCCTTTTCAATGTTTCAATTCAAGTTTCCCTTACAAAACAAATGAAATCTTATATCCTTTAATTTTGATTACCTGAAAATGAAAATATAAAGCCTCTATTAGGCGAATCAAATAGAAAATTCATTATGTTTATTCTATAAGCAATAAAATAATATTAATCGTATGGCATACCCAACACAAAAAAATATTTTGCATGTTTTTAATTAAAGGTATACAATTAAGTGATCAGAATTTTAAATAAGACCATTTATTATTGCTTGTGGCTGTACATGAGAATGCAGATACACAATAACACAATTGGTATTAGTAATCAACATTTTCACAACAGTACAATACGGGTAATGTTTGTACAACTAGATCTTAGGTAATTAATGGGCTCACACAAAGTATATTCACAGTTATTACTGTCAGTTTGGGTTGAATGCAATCCTCTTGATTCTTGTCTAAGCAGGCAACTGCAGTTTCTTTCCTTTCAATACTGGAAAAAAATAATTGAATACAGGTTAAAAAAATGGAAGTTATCTTTTATTAATACAAAATTAATAATGGCAATAATAAGTCATTTATTATTAGTAAATAATCCTAAGAGTATTCGGCTAAACCTGTTTCAATAATTTTATTTATTTCTATCCACTAATTAGTAGATAGAAATACGCGAGATGATTGAAACAAAAATACAATAAAATTTGCAAACAAAAATACAATACTGTTGCAAATCTGTTCAATAATTTCTTGTTATTTCTATCAAGTAATTAGTTGATAGAAATATACGAAATCAATGAAACAGAGTTACATAATAATAGCCTTGGAGGTCTCAAATCACCCTCAGTTCATTTTAAATACAAATACTGTTGGTAGGTTCAAATGAAGATAAAAAATAGCTAAAATAGTAGAACATATTTCACATATGATTGGGACCGGATATCAACGCAAAGAACTCTAGCACATCAAATTTCCTTCAATATGTTTGGCAATTTAGTGACTAATTAAAAAAGTGGTAGGTTTACCTTTTGTGATGTAAAGATAGAAGAAATCACAGTATAACACAGTCTGCACTACACCCGAGATGATAGCAATCAACTCATAGTGCTCTTCAACAACATAGCGGTACACCTAAAAAAAAATAATTAAATATTTATTCTACAGATATGACCAATTCATAATCTTATTTAATGTAGAGATATAGGACAAGGTCACGCACATTACAAAAACATACAAGAATTGTAATAATCAAAGCTGTTTTTGTGGTTGTTTTCTGTCTCACTATTGACTGTTCATTTAGTGTACCCATATAGGGTAAACTTTACTAACTTGGTCAGCTGTTTCGAGTTCTACATGGACACTACAGCCAACTGATCATTTTCATCATATTTCAGTACCAAATGGTAATAGCGTACTGCACACCCAATGCTTTTTTGAATATGGACCCTATAAAATTTACATTGATTGCATATTTTGTCCATCTAGATTTGATTCACATTTTAACTTGACACAATGGAATATAATTCATCACGCTGAATCTCCACTAGATTTATCTTGAGCGTAATATTGCCACAATTTTATATATTTGAGTATAATAGATATCTTACCCAGTTCAATAGGTATAAAGCTCTGTAAGATCCAAGTGCAAATAGATAGTGCGATGTAATACTTTCAGCCTCTCCAGTTTTGGACACCAGAAACAGTTGTGGCAGAATAGCCACTGATTCCAAGTAAATTGAGAATGTCCATAGTATCTGAAAGGTAGAAAGTACAATGGCAGTTACTTGGTATTTGTGTTGTTGCTTGATGCATGAACAGAAGTAGGAACATAAACTTGTGATTCAGCTTTATGTGCTAGCTTTGGCCTGTGACTTGCCCCTGATAACAATTAATTTAACTTTGTTGCCCAATCCCCAATGGTCACAGTGTGATGATACTACTTTATAACAACTATAAGCTATCCAATAGTGAAAATGAATTTTAAGAAATCTTAATAATCTTAATTATGCTGGATACAGTGTTATCCAAAGAGAATATTGATTAGTATTTTTTTTTTCAAATAATCAATGAACAGCATAGTTACAGCTGGTGGTGTAAAATTTGTTGTTTTCAATATTTTTATAGTAATTCCCTACACTGATAAAACTTTATCACCCTGCAGGAAATCTAATGCAAGTATAAGTACAAAAATACCTCACACTTACAATCAAATTATTTAAACATACAATACACTATCACATATATTCACCAAAGAGGGTGACAGAAGTGGACTGCAGTGCATTAAGAACCCACTGGTATTAATTTAATAAGAGGGTAAGCCTATTGCTGTTATACTGTATATTCTCCCCTATTATGTGTAGGGAATTCAGGTCACAGTCCAGCATGCCAGCCAATGTGAGTTGGCTAACTTCACACATGTTTCAAAAGTAAATTTGAAATAATGTCATTCTCTATGCAATGATTGCCCTCACTTTATAGCAAGTGAATAATGATTGATAATAAGATATACACATAAAATCCGAAAATTCTAGAGGTGCAATCCGAGATGTGAACATGCACACCTTGTTTCCAAATGTTGAGTGGGCAGTTTGCTCAAGTTAATCATAGAAGTATATCACATTGAACGGACTAGCACATACTAACCTCCATAACAGTGAACTCATGATTTATCAATAGCGACATTACCAAGCATGGTATCAACAAAAACTCAATCCTGAATGTGTCGTGGTTGTGGTCGTAGGTTGCTTTGAATTTGACATACATCAAGTAAACAGTCGCATATGACGCGAATATGAATACCATCTTCATCACCGTATTGTATGCCGAGATGTAATTCGTCAGCAGGTCTAAATACCTGGCCGTGTATACGACCGAAAATAGTATCTGAGACTTTCCAGAAATGCCTGAAACGTTAAATCGTAATGTTACAAGTCTACAAGAAAAATACACAAATGTGCCGGTCGAACGAATTGTATAAATGCCAATAATAACTTACCCGCGCATGATCTGGTTTTCCAGATTTTAAGCAGCAATATTATAATAGCTAAAAGATGGGACAAATCACCAAGTAAACGGAAAATATTCATTTTGTACCGAATTACTTAGCTCAGTTACGCCGCGTATACTCTTCATACAAGCAAAATGACGTGGCTGATTGACATGCCACAATCAATTGACACAACTTTTCTTCTTTTTTTTTTGTTGGCAACCGGGTACAAAATTGAGCTACTTTTGCCAGGCTCGAGTGAAATTTCTTATCTGATAGAGCGAGCTATAGTGTTTGTTATCTAAAAAAAAATCCTCTAACCCCAGTACCCCTGTATATACTTTACTGCAAAACCGGACATCTTCTGAGAGCTTAATACCATTTTAGTTACCTAAACTCGTATTTATGTGTACTAATGTTGCACCAACGTGTCATACACTCATTATCTCAACTGAGCGAGAGGACGTTCAAGGAGAAAAATCATGCATGATGAAGCAATACAAAACTGAGCTAAGCATATTTTTGTTATGATGCAAATTTCTTGAATAATAAAATTCGCGTTACGACGACGACGATGACGAAGTTTAACGGCGTAAGGACGTGGATGCGGTGGAGACGCAACGTGTTGTTAAACATTGTCACCAATGAAAACTACCTCGTTACGTATGTATGAATCGATCTTTCCTACCTACCTCTATGGCTCTTTCTATATTCTTCTTCTTCTTTTTTAAAATGAGAAGAAGAAGAAGAAATGAGATGCGATGAAATAAAATGGATATGAATATGGCCTCACCCACAACTTAGCGGGTATTTTGCACAATGTCAATTAATTAATAGCAATAACAAATTAAATAAATACACATTATAAACAAAATAATGGATGTGACATGATGAAATGAAAATGGCGTCCCACCTCTTTCTATATTGTGTTTTGTTTGTCAGTTTGAATTCTGTCTGATTGACATTGCCATTTTTTGACAGTACAATGTGGTGGCAATATTTAAGGTTATTTGCGTATAAATAATGGAGGCACAGTGAATTTAGTTTATTAACTTAAATCATTATCTTTCATAACTTTATTTGAGAGCGAGGTGACGACTTAGTTTGATTTTAGTGATATATGTTTAAAGTTATAGGTAAACTTTAAAAATGGTGAGACATAACAACCAGCTACCAAATAATCTAACACAGCTACAAAATTTAATCAAAAGGGACCCTGAATCCTATAAAGAAGAGTTTCACCAACAGCTGGCTCACTTCGAAACTACACTAGAAATATTCAATTTGAATCCTACCCAGTATAATAAGAAACTCGATGAACAGGCTATGTTCCTGGCGCAAGTCGCTCAATGTTATCTAAACGAAATGAAATTATTCCCGCAGAAGATTGTAGATGTTCTAAAAACGCACAACACGACTCTACATCATGATATGCGACTATCGTTGTGTAAATGTCTGATATTATTAAGAAACAAAAATTTTATTACTCCTTTTGATTTATTGGAGTTGTTTTTTCTGCTGTTAAAATGCCAAGATAAAAATCTGAGGGAATTCTTAAAAACCCATATAATAACTGACATTAAAAACATGAATATGAAACATAAAGATATGAAGTTTAATTCAACTCTGCAAAACTTTATGTTTTCAATGTTGCAAGATTCTAATCCTAAAGCAGCCAAATTATCTCTTGATATCCTTGTTGAACTGTATCATAAGAATATTTGGAATGATCAGAAGACAGTAAACATCATTGCTGACATTGGATGCTTCTCAAAATTTACCAAAGTTATGGTGGCCTCATTGAAGTTCTTCTTGGGCAGAGATGAAGAAGAAAAAGAAGAAAACTCGGATAGTGAAGATGAGATTGATCCCAGAGATACTATGATATCAAATAAATTCAATAAGAAAACTAGAAAGCGTGAAAAAATGGTTGAGAAAGTTAAGAAAGCAGCAAAAAAAATGAAGAAAAAGAAACAAAAAGCTCCAGTATTTAACTTCTCAGCTCTGCATCTTATAAATAATCCACAAGGATTTGCTGAAAAATTATTCAAGAAGTTGGAATCATCAAATGATAGATTTGAAGTAAAGTTGATGTTACTTGATGTAATATCAAGATTGATAGGCTTGCACAGCCTATTCTTGTTCAACTATTATCCGTTCATTGGAAGGTTGCTCCTGCCCCATCAGAGGGAAGTAACACGCATTTTACTATTTGCAGCACAAGCTGCCCATGAGTTAGTGCCACCTGAAGTAATTGAACCTGTTATGAAAGCAATTGCCAACAATTTTATAACAGAAAGGAATACAACTGATGTGATGGCTGTTGGATTAAATGCTGTCAGAGAGATTACTGCTAGATGTCCCCTTGCCATAGGTGAGGATTTACTCAGAGATTTGGTCCAATACAAAAATTATAAAGAAAAGTCAGTGATGATGGCTGCAAGATCACTGATTCAGCTGTATAGACAGTCCATGCCCGAACTCTTACACAAGAAAGATAGAGGTAGACCAACAGAGGCATCAATTGAACTGAAAACAAAACAATATGGTGAAATAGAAACCAAAAGTCATATTCCTGGTTCCGAGGTATTGCTTGAAAAAGAAGAAGTTAAAAATACGAACAAAAAGAAAGTCAACAGAAGAAGTAAAAAGAAAGATGACTCAGACAGTGAAGATTGGGTTGATGTCGCTTCATCAGATTCTGAAATTGATATATCAGACAGTGATGATGAAGAAGAAGTAGAGGGAGAAGAAGCTGAAAATTCAGAAGAAGAATTAAGTGATGGGGAGGAAGAAACAGGAGATACAGAAAATGGAACAGAAGAAACTAATGAACAAAATTCAATAAAAAACATGAAAGGCAGACAGATATTGAAAGCAAAGCGCAAAACCAATACTAAAAACACTGAAGAAAAAGTGCAAAGTGCTCGTGAAATTGCCATGGAGAAAATATTCACTGATGAGGACTTCAAGCGAATTGAATCAGCTCAAATAAAAAAGAGTATAAGTGGTATTAAAAGAAAAGTAAATATTGATGAAGAAGAAGAATCTGGAGATCTCGTCCAGCTTTCTGCTATTGAAAATATTCATAAGAAAAGGAAACATGATAAGAATGCAAGACTCAATAGTGTTCTTGAGGGAAGAGAAGAAAGAGGAAAATTTGGATATAAAGACAGAAGGAAGAATGAACACTGCTCAAAAACTAATAGAGAAAAAAGGAAAACTAAAAACTATCAGATGGTTAAGCATAAAGCTAAAGGCAAGATAAAGAGATCATTCAAAGATAAACAAATTGCATTCAGAAATTATTTGATCAAACAAAAGAAAATGCGCTAGGTATATCGCAAGTTCTCTGTTGTTTGTTTATGTATTAAGAGAAAAAAATATTGAAATCAGCATTCGTATTCTTTTTTTGTCTCAAAAATATAATCTACTAGCTTTTTTGGCATAACATAAGGTGAATAATTTCCCATTCCTTAACTACTCCGAAGGATAAAAAATATAGTGATGAGGATTTTTTCCCAATTATTATCTAATTCTAGCAATAGAGATAAATACAGATACGTTTCTAATAACGCGATGGTCATTTACACGAAGCGTCAATTTTTTTGTACTTCCCCACCAAATAATATACCTCACTGAAAGAAATTTGAAAACTAATATATCTTTACTAAGACATTTAAATAAAAAATATTTTCATAAGGTATATAGTATTCTTAATAGATGAACATGGTAGTGACGAACTATTTACTGATATCTGTAGGTAAGGTGATTCTCGTGCGTGATGTATAAGGTACCAATTTCATCGTATAATGAAATCGTACTTTCCTAAAGAAAGAATGTGTGTATTATTCTGTAAATCAAGTCCAGACTTTTTGGTGGGAAGTTGGAACCGTGAAGTTATCAATTTTGTTTTATTTTACAAAAAATGTGTCTGATAAATAATGTGCAATATCAGTTTTATAGGTAAATTTTATGTAAAGTGTTAACAGATTTACTTTGATAGCGTTTCATTTCATCATTATCATTTTCATCAGCGGTACTTATAATTCAATAAAAGTTATCACGAGTTACCCGACATAGCAAAAATGACACTATTTTGAAACCGATTGCCAACCTAAACAAAGGAAGAAAAAGAATGAAATCAAGTCTCTGTCTAGTTGGGTTGGGGTATGATATGATGTCTGTGCATCCATCCCAGTGTTACCAACCCTACTGTTTTAACAGTAGATTTGCTGTTTTCACATTTATCCCCCTGTTTTCTGTTTCATTCCTATTTTTTACTGTTTTTCAATTTGCGTTATATTATACCTACACTATGAAAATATTTTTTGATAACCACTATGTAATAAAACGCAATGACACTAGACGGCAGTATCTACTCTTGTCGAGATTCATGGGATTTCCCACATTGTGTGAATTGGTGAAGAAACTTTTGTGGCTACCACATAGCAGCGCCACCGTGGACAGATTATTTTCAGCCAAAATAATATGAAAACTAAATTACGCAACAGAATATCGACTTATTGCACACTAAATTCGAAATAACCTAGTGCTACTCATTTTAAGCCACAGAAAGGCAAATTAAGAAATTTAACAAAAATATGTATGATTTTAATAAGGAAAATGAGTCTGAAAATACTGAAGATGAGGCAATAGAGGATGAAAGTGGATAATAATTTTACTTTGATTTTGTTTTTTTTTAATATGTTGTGATCAATATTATAATATAACAATGTATGTGAGTCCTGGTAACTAATAAAAGTAGGCGATTGTTTTAATTATATCAGCAAATTATGAAATCTGCCCTTTTTTACTCTACCTACTGTTTTCTCCTGTTTTTTTATTGGTGAGCTGCTGTTTTTTAGTTTCTTGGGGTTGGCAACACTGAATCAGTGTCTCCAACCAGTGTTGCCAACCCCAAGAAACTAAAAAACAGCAGCTCACCAACAAAAAAACAGGAGAAAACAGTAGGTAAAGTAAAAAAGGGCAGATTTCGTAATTTCCTG
Source organism: Pheosia gnoma (assembly GCA_905404115.1). Taxonomy (NCBI): domain Eukaryota; kingdom Metazoa; phylum Arthropoda; class Insecta; order Lepidoptera; family Notodontidae; genus Pheosia; species Pheosia gnoma. The sequence goes on along the minus strand of FR989906.1, from coordinate 5,503,300 downwards.
ATATAATTAAAACAAACACCTACTTTTATTAGTTACCAGGACTCACATACATTTTTATATTATAATATTGATAACAACATATTAAAAAAAAATTCAAAGTAAAATTATTGTCCACTTTCATCCTCCATTTCATCCTCCATTTTCCTTATTAAAATCATACATATTTTTGTTAAATTTCTTCATTTGCCTTTCTGTGGCTTAAAATGAGTACCACTAGGTTATTTCGGATTTAGTGTGCAATAAGTCGATATTCTGTTGCGTAATTTAGTTTTCATATTATTTATAGCTGAAAATAATCTTTCCACGGTGGCGCTGCTATGTGGTAGCCACAAAAGTTTCTTCACCAATTCACACAATGTGTGAAATCCCTTGAATCTCGACAAGAGTAGATACTGCCGTCTAGTGTCATTGCGTTTTATTACATAGAGGTTATCAAAAAATATTTTCATAGTGTAGATATAATATAACGCTAATTGAAAAACAGTAAAAAATAGGAATGAAACAGAAAACAGGGGGATAAATGTGAAAACAGCAAATCTACTGTTAAAACAGTAGGGTTGGTAACATTTAGAACTAGTGTCAAGTAGTGTCAACACGAACACAACAAAATAATAAAACTAATAAATCCTCATATTCCTTATAATTAGCAGAAGGTCCATGCTAAGGAAAGAAGGATAGAAGAGTATAAAATTTACAATATTGTGTAAAAATGTTGAAACCGAAAGCATTAACGCAGGTTTTAAGCCAAGCAAACACAGGGGGTGTTGAAAACACATTGTTAGTGGCTTTGAATAATTAATGTTTAAAGTTTTTCATTTTCATGATAATTAAGGGCTTAACTGATATTTCAGGTTGTTGAATCATCAAGGAGCGCTCTTAGCGTACTCGGGTTACAACGATAAAGACGCGAGAGTGACCGCTGCCATTGCAAGTAATGTTTGGTCTGCTTACGAAAAACAAGGAAGGAATGTTTTCAAAGAGGACAAGTTGCACCTGATATTGGTAGATTGTTTGAACGGCAAAATCGCTATAACTCAAGTAGCCAATCTATTGCTGTGCCTTTATGCAAAAGAAACAGTTGGATTTGGAATATTGAAGGAGAAAATAAATGCCATAGCTCAGTACCTTGAAGGACCATTGAAACAAGTTGCTAGTTCATAAGTGTGTTGTTACAATTAAGTGTTTCTAAAGGGAGCTTGAATTAAATTTCAGCCTGTGAACTATATTTAAAATATAAACAAGTACTGTACTGATTTTAATTTTCAAATAAGAGATGTTGATTTTGAATAGTGGGTGACTGGGTGTAGACTCATACAGATAAACAGAGGAAGCCTGCATTTGGCCACTAGCCCAGCGGCACACATTATATTTAATAGGCTAGAATGTTTTTTTACCAGAAGCTGGTAATATGTATGTTAGTAGCTATGTTGGATCTGCCTGGCCATTGCCGGTGATGTCCCTGCAGGGCAGTATTTTAACTTTCTTATGGATATGCACATGTGTTGAGAAAGGTAGATCTCTTTTGATGGATACTGAGTATATTTGCATGTGTATTCCAAGCTAAAGATTGGAAAGAAACAAATGTAAGAATACTAGTACAAACCTAGGACACCAGCCTAACAATCATCAGCTCTACTCTATTATGTGCAACAGGGCCACCAGCCAGAATCCAAAACCTGGTAAGCCTATGGGTTTGATTGGGTTTTAACTACTTGAATGATGTTAGGGGTACAGGGTAGACAGTATTATTCTCTGGCAACGAATACAAAGTTTGGATTTGTTTGCCGAAGTTAAACGCAAAACCCGTTCGAAAAGGTTTCCCATAAACACACGTATGTCTTTAATAAAATGGCCACATCTGAGTTAATGTAAGTAATGTAATTCTATTGGCACCAATAAATAACTTTATTAAGGCTATAAAAAAACACGTTCTTCTTCCTCTTCCTATACGAAATGAGATGCGATGAAATCAATTGGATATGAATATGGCTTCACCCACAACTTAGCGGGTATTTTGCCAATGTCAACTAATTAATAGCAATAACACATTCAATAAATACACATTATAAATAAAATAATGGATGTAACATGATGATATGAAAATGGCGTGTAGACCGAGAATAGAACCATCTCAGTCTCTAGCTCTACCTACGTAATGGCGTGTCGATTAAGACCTATGTTTTCACTGACATGTGATGTCAGTCGATAGCCTCTTCTCTATATGTCAATCATCAATCAGTTTTGTCAAATCGCCGTAGTTGCGTGAAAATAATTTTGTTTTGTTGGGGGTTTTGTCTACATACTAATTCTGGAATAGTTGTTCATAATGAATTTATCAGAAGATAACACATTTGGGAACGGACTGCTTTACGTAGGGTTTAATCAAGATCAAGGCGAGACGCGTTGCTGTATATTCGTGTTTAATTTGCTAGCGCTTCATGCACAAATTTAATTTCATTATTTGTTTTGCAATCTTCAGGTTGCTTTGCTTGCGGTACGGAGAATGGATTTCGTGTGTTCAATAGCGACCCACTTAAAGAAAAAGAACGTCAGAATTTTGCAGAAGGCGGCCTTTCGTACGTGGAAATGTTGTTTCGGTGCAATTACATGGCCTTAGTTGGAGGTGGTAAAACCCCTGTCTATCCTCCGAACAGAGTTATAATATGGGACGATTTGAAGAAAGACTCTGCAATATCACTTGATTTCAACAGTCAAGTTAAGGCTGTGAAACTACGAAGAGACCGCATTGTTGTGGTATTGGGTGAGTTTTTGTAGTTAGTGACAGACCTAATGATTATAGTCACACTAATGACTATCTGTAGCCTCCACCAACTTCAATGTCCCCACCGAAATAGTGATATCATTTTTATTTTATTTATATAGCAGTAGAGCACAAAATTTTAAAAAGTTGCATTACCATTGAAAAACCTTGACAAAAAAGCAGCAGTTACACAACAGTGTCTCGTGAGTTTGAATCTATTATGAATCAATCCATGACATTTAGATAGATCATTCTAAATACTAGTAGACTTCTGAGGTAGCTGTGCTACTGCAATTCTATTGGGTAAAAGACTTCATATATTATCTATAGATTTCGACAGTTTACTGGTGGTTTAGCCCTAGCTGACTTTGAAAACTGTCAACAGTGATTGCTATGGTGCCATTGAAGTTTGATGCAAGTTGACAGTTTTAGCAGAATTGGGGCCCAGGTCATCTGCTGGGGTACATCCATTTAGATACAGGTTCAAAGAAATGAAACAATTTAAAAACAAGTACCTTTTTTCCCATACAACTCTCTCCCTCTCATCTAACACATTTTAAAAGTAAACGTTTAAACTCTTTGTTATTGCTTACAGTTTTATTTACTTGTAACACATGTTGCAGAGAACTTAATTAAGGTGTACACATTCACGGCCCAGCCGCAGTTGCTGCATGTGTTTGAGACCTGCCAGAACACTCGAGGGCTGTGTGTTGTGTGCCCCAACAGCAATAATGCCTTGCTGGCATATCCGAGTCGCAAAACAGGACATGTTCAGGTGAATAACATTATTAATAAATAATATGAAATGTGCTGTAGAAAGTATATGAACTGACTAGCTTTTCTCTATCTGCTTAACTATCTTTCTGTTCTGAAAATCTCCCCGATAATCAAAGATGATTATGGAATATTACGTTGTTGTGAAAATTGGTCCAGTTGTTTTTAAATGATCCTCAAACAGACAAAAGACTAACACTATTTGTATTCAAACAGGCTGTGTCACACATCTCAGTAACTACTTTGTTGTGTGTAGTATAGATAGATGATTTATCATTCGTGAAAGTACCTAATCATGAAGTGCTGAAATTCAAAAAGGTACTTTAAAGCCAATAAGTTATTTAGATGTAGCAGAACCTAACCATTGTTTTATTGCTCAACATAATATTATGCATATAATTTTCCTTGTTGACCAAAGTTGCTATGCATCATTTACATATTAACTTTTAATTTTATTTTCATGTTTTGATACATACAGAAATGTGTTTTTTTTTATTATAATTCGCACTAACAAGACGAGATCAGAATGACAATGATGCTAATCTTGTTTCTTGTAGCTTGCACAGGTGAGCGGAACTGTGCGAGGGAGGGGAGAGGTTGAATGCCATTTAGGTTTAGTAGTAGTTTGTAGACCATACAGATCACATCTATGTAATAAAATATTTCGCAAACATATTATCCCAAATATTTTTTAATGGCATGACAAAGTTTTCGTCACTCATCAAGTTGGAAGTGCAATCTATTCTCAAGGAAGTCAAATGCTTCACAAATAAATATAAGCATTGACTCACAATGCATCCCAAACACCTAACTCTGAAGCTTCTGGAATTAATCCCCATTAAAGGGCTTAATAGAGCCAACATCCTAATGTGAATAAGGGGAGTTTTTATTTAATTTTGATTTTGATTTTTTCATTATTGCAGTTGGTGGAGCTAAGCAGTCACGCTGGTGCAAGCTCAGCTCCCGAAGGCCATCTGATATCTGCACATGAGGCGCCGTTAAGTTGCCTCGCCCTCAATGTCGGTGGCACCAGACTGGCTACAGCTTCCACAAAAGGAACACTTATCCGAGTTTTTGATACAGCTACTGGTCAGAAACTTGCGGAGTTGAGACGAGGGGCACATCAGGTTATTTTTTTTAAAGCTCTCTTATCATTGAATCTATACATATATCCTACCTTTGAATCCATGATAATAAGGTTTTTTTGATTTTATATTGATGAGTTAGTATGAAATTGTACTTTCCCTTATTTTCAGGCTACCATTTACTGCATAAATTTCAACCATTCAAGCACCAATTTATGTGTGACATCAGATCACGGGACAGTCCACGTGTTTAGTCTAGCAGACGAGAAACTAAACAAGCAATCTAGTTTGGCGACAGTTAATTTCTTACCAAAATATTTCTCAAGTAATTGGAGCTTTTGCAAATTCACCATACCGAATGGTCCGCCTTGCATTTGTGCGTTTGGAGTTGATAAAAGTTCTATTATTGGTAAGTTTCTTTTGTACTTATCATAACATTAATTAGTATAACATTTGCCTAAAAAGATAGGTATAATAGGTAATTTTAATCATAAGCAGTTCAGCCGTTTGTCGTCAACAGTCTTGGAAAGTAAGACTAGCTAAAATTTGAATTCATAGCCGAAATGTATTGACCTAATATTTCTTTCTTTTACAGTTATTTGCGCTGACGGTTCGTACTACAAATACAAGTTCAACGATAAAGGAGAATGCACTAGAGATGTATACGCTCAATTCTTGGAAACGTCTGAAGACAGATAAATGTGACAACAGCAGAGGGTTGAGATTCGTATGAAATTAGTCAATGTCATCTGGAAACAATGTGCTTAAAATGAGGTCGACTTAACCGCATTATCGGCGGCAGAAGAGACATGATGAGGATGGGCTGCCGGTCTAATGTTCGGTTTACACGAGGACAGTACGCAAATAGTAAGTGTCCTCGTGCAATCGGCTCGACAAGTACGACGTAACAAGTGCCTGGAATATTAGTATTTCATACATTCCAAGTAGGATACTTGTACTTGCGTACTGTCTTTACGTGAACCGGGCATAATCATTTACATTATCCAATTTTATAAAAAAAGACCCCGTAAGTAATTTGTTTGCGTCAACTTGAGATTACATTTTTCACACGTCGTGTCAGTAAGAGATGCGAGAAATTAGTAGATGCTAATTATTTACAATCTACTTTGTTATACATATAGGCAACTGTATAAATTTTATAAAATTATATATTTTTAAATGTAAATACCTACCTAAGCTGAGGGTGGGCTATCATACTGAAAATGTTCTAAAAAAATAAAAGTTGTACCTATGATTTTTTTATAATTGGAATTTATTTGAATGTTGATAGTTATTTTGTTGTCTGTGCGATATTTAAACATACCAAAATAAGTATATATGTATATTTAGATGTATTAAATATATTAGGGTTTTCATACATCTAAATATTTTGAAAGAAGTTAAACTATTTTTATATGGCAGTCACTTGTTAGGGCCATATGACACTATCGTATTTCTATGACATCGATCTAGGATCCTACATATGATTATAGACCACAGGTATGAAATGAAACTATTGGAAAATGAACATAGGATTATATGGCTAGTTTACCTACTTTATCATATAAATATCATGTCCAAGATCTATATCTTAGATATATGATAATGTAATATAAGTACTTCTTTACAAAGTGGATCTCCTGAGTCTGACTGAGAAATTATCATATCATAATGCGGAATCATCTGAATATATTATTTTTCAGACAATACTGAGTGAATATTTTCAGTTCATTCACATATACATTATATTGCAATAAATTTCGTATTACTATTTAAAGTTATTTATTTTACATTATTGTTTCGGGATTTTATAACAAATAATGCCTACGAATGGTCCAATCGTAAGCTCTGACTGATCAACCAGCAGTACAACTTGAAAAACACAGTAACTTGGACATGCATGCATAAAACACTTCAAGTAGGTAGTTGGTATGCGAGTAGATGTGAGCGCAAGAGCTTGTATCTCAAGCATGCCAGTGTGATATCCGAAAAAACCGTGCTGTGTGCAGCAGGCATGTTGTATCACGTTGCCGTAAAATACTAGCTATCAGCACAGAAGTTTTTTTTTTACTGGCATGTGTATTGCGGGCCTAATATTCCATGACATTGGTAAAGAAAAAAAATACTTTATAGAGCATGGAGGTTTTGTAGGTATTTAAATCATAAGTAAAACATGTTATACCTATCCTATCTTTGAGTTGTACACTGTTTATATCCTACATAACTTCCCCCTACAGAGGAACTTGTATTTAATTGTACAGGTATATCACATTTTAAAACCATTTACTATTCCAATTCACCATCTACACCTTTCTCTATTAAACCCATGTGTATTGTTTATGTACCTACGTTAAAGTTAAAATAATTTTGTTTCATGCCTATGATCTCTGACGACTTAAATTATCTCTTTGTGATATACTTCCAAACGGATATTTTAAAAGACTATTATGTATTTTGTAATTTGATATCAGATAATATTTATATCAAGTAGGTTTGTGTTACATTTATATCGTTAATGTAGACATGTCAGTGACGAGGCTCACAACGCGTTGCTTTAATATTGAATTTAATTAATTGTATATTTGACTAGAAAGGCGCCCGAATTGGTTGGCTCCGACGAACAGGTTGATTAAGCTTCAAGTGTTTTCATACAGCTTCATCTTTGTTAGTCGGCTAGATCTAATAATTTTGGAGCGTATGTTACGTGACTAAATACTTTAAAGTCTTCTATAAGGTCGCATCAACCAACAACGCAACAGACCGAGACGTAGTTATAATAAACAATAACGACAATTGCCTTTTCTTGTCTTATGACTCTCTCTTTGATAGGTGGTTGATCCCACAGTGTAGAAGCCTACATAAGGGCAACATGTCTTGAAAAGTTGTGCGGGTAAATAAAGCGGGATAAATCGGCTTCTAGGATTTCTCAATTCTACTTTTTTTCCTACTTAGTTACTGGTGAGAGCGCGAAATTCAAAATTTCGACGGTTTTTTATTCTTTACGAAAAATTTAAACATCATATGGGTCGTACTTTTTTTAGTTGCGACTACAGCATATTGTAATGCATTTATTTATCGATTAAATTTGCTTCAAAAATAATTTCAAACGAAACAACACTACAAATTTAGTAATAATAAACATAAGACATCGGGGCATCTAATGCGCAATGCTAATGACGCAAAAAAACTAAATTACATCGCAAAGATGTCCCAATTTTTCAAAATAAATCAAAACGATCGAAATTTTGAATTCGCGCCCGGACATAACGCTTTCACCTGTGAACTCGCAGACCTATTAGAAAATACAAACAAACATAGCGTGCGCGACAAGAAAGCTGAAAATATCTGCCCCTACAAGGTAAATAAACTTCTATGACGTCCGTGGGTGAACTATAGAACCTTTACCCCAAATTCCACATTCAAAATGTTAACGACATTTAAAAGATAATGCAAAATAAGTATGCTTTATATTACATTAGCCACGATCCAAAATGGTGACTAGGTAGCAGCTGTAGATGTTTTTAATTTTATAAGAATCATATTATTTTCGTGATTTTTTGTTAACCATGCGATGTCTTTTAGTTGTAATCAAGTACTTTTATAAAATAAATTAGATTTATTTCTCTAATAGTGTGTTTTTGTGTATTCTCCTTTATTTTTAATTTTATGCGTAAGTAGATTACTACTGGCTAACTACTTATAGAGTTCATTAAGTACAAAATTTGATCAAGATTAAACACTAAATTTTATTTATCTTTTTAATACATCTATGAACGTATCTCTGGGTATTCTAATATTAGCTACACTACGCATTTTCTTCTTTCCCTCTGATTGCTGTTTCAATAACTTCTTTTTACGAGTCACATCACCACCGTACTGAAATAAATTAAGGATTTATCACGCATTATTCGTCAATAAAATGATGTAACAGAAACAACCAGTATTGCTAATTACAAAAAAAAGTGTGATCTTACTCACCAGTTTCGCTGTAACATCTTTTCTGTACGCTTTCAAAGTTTCTCGAGCGAATACTTTACCATTAACGACGGCTTGGATGGCAACCTAAAAACGATTTTCATGCGTTAGTTTTCCCTGACATTAAGAGCCACATTTGCATTTACTAAACTGATATTTCACATAATTACCTGCACCATTTGTCGGGGTATCATTTCCTTTAATTTCTCTGTTAATCTTCTAGCATTGTACTCCAAGCGGCTGGCGTGTACGATAGTCGATAACTCGTCGACCAGTAAACCGTTAATCAGAATGTCCATCTAAACAAATAAGTTAACATTTTATGTTGATGGGACTCCCAAAATAATATAATTTGTGAAAAAAAATTGACAACAGTTGATGATTCAATAACTAGATGATATTTCATTAAATGGATCCGTACCAAAATGGTAAAAAAGGAAACCTTTATGGTGTGATTATTTATACATTATCAACCGTTTAACTTACCCGGACTAAAGCGCTAGGGTGAAATCCATAGTCATGATAATCAAAACTGGCGAATCCTGATGTTATGCTTTTGAGCGTGTCGTGAAAGTCCATGACGACTTCGGAGAGCGGCATGATGAACTGCAGCATAGTGTTGTTGTCGTCGACCGCGTTGGACGGCAGCGGAGTGCCTCTGCGGTCTATGCTTAGAGTTGTTACTGCACCTATGTACTCTACTGGCGTTATTATTGTACCTGTAAAATATTATTGTACATCATTATCATCACTGACCCTTTTAATGTCGACCACACTTCAATGCGTGGAGGATTCAGGCCATGGTCCACCAAGCTAGACCAGTGCCCACAGCGCATGGCTATCCAGAACTGGGCAGGTTCTTAAACACATGCAGGTGTCGTCACGATGTTTACCTTCGCCGTTTAGCATGTGATAATCATGGTTTAATATGAGACTCGCACGTGAAAGCCAGAAATCCCAGAGCTGCAGTCCGGGGTTTGAATTTGCGAAGCTTATTTTCAAAGCGAGCATTGTCGCAAATTAGCTACCGGAGCTTATAATAACTTAAATGTAATAATACATACATAACAAAACAAATATGCTTAAACATATTAGTTTCTGAGTGAAGATTATTAAAAAAAGTGGGTAAATAAGGTAATCTTACCTATAACAAAGGGCTCATAATATTCCTCTATGTTATTAGCACTGGGTAACTGCAACGGATTTGTGATTATAATTTCGTCAGTTCTATGATGTTTTATTAGTTTCGCACCTTTGATCCTGGAACATAAAATAAATTAATATTGATGTGTCATTTCATTTGAGGCCTCACTAATTAATTACACTTACTTGATCTTATAAGGGACTGATGGTGCGGTCAGAATGGCCTCAGCTTTGTATTCTTGGAATAAGCGTTGTGTAAACACTTCCAGGTGCAGTAGTCCTAAGAACCCAATGCGCCAACCCTGTCCTAATGCCGGACTGAAAAAATAAAAATTACTATAAGGAAAAGAGAATTTATAAAATCATAATTAACAGCCTGGCTCCACTTTCATATTTAGTGACCTTTTAGCTACAGCCAGCAATATTATGCATGGCGCTTAAAGGTATTTTATTTTTTATTTATTTTGGTTTCTTATTTTTTTTATAGAAGTATCATAATAGTTCCTCAGTGACCTTGAATCTGCAGTAACAGTGACAGCTGAGTCATTTAAAGCTAGCTTCTTAATGGCATCACTGAGTTGTGGGTGTTGGGATTGGTCTGCAGGAAAGATGCCAGCATACACCATGTGCTTGACAGGTGGAACTGTTGACTCGCCTCCACTCTCAACAAAATCCTTTGCAAGTAACTGGTCCCCAACGCTGCCACCACCTCTAGGACCACAACCTGGAATTCAATTTTTTTCTAAATCTACATTTATACTTATACAATAAACAGGTTAAATTTGTTAGCTTCAGAGTTTGTGAGTTTGGATGTAGGGTAATTGTCGCTAATACTGAACCAATTCCGAAAGTCTTTCACTAATACAAAGCTACATTATTGCTGAGTGCTATTAGCTATGTTATAGCGAGGTATCGCGAGCGGCGCCGCGGGCAGAAACTAGTCTATAAATGTAATAAAAATGTAAAGGTTTACTACACTGAATATTTTAAAAATATATACATATTGTTAGATTACTTTTTAAACTAAACAACACATACTATTTTGCATGCAATGTGACTGGAACATTTCTTTGATGCTTTAATTTCTATTAAAAATTAGAAAACTACTTACCAATCATCACAACCTGTCCCGCCACTGCTTCTTCAACTGGATCTTCACTCGGCCTCAATAGAGCCAAATACTTAACAGATTGCTGTTTTAAATCTGATTTCCATCTCACAGATTGACCAACTCGCACCTTACCTGAATTAATGTATGCCAAACATAGCACCCCTCTGTACTTATCATGCCATGTATCAATAATGTGGGCTCTAAACTGGCCTTCTAAATCTGTAGGAGGTGGTGGTATTCGAGTTATAACTGCTTGTAATAAGTCCTCAACTCCCCAACCTTTTTTGGCGGAAATGCTCATTACTTCGGCAGGATCGATTTTAAATAGTGATTTCAATTGCAATTTAACTTTTTCGGGGTCAGCTCGCGGTAGATCAACTTTGTTCAGTGTGGGTATTATGACCAAGTTGTTCTTCTTGGCTAAAGAATGGACAGCCACTGTTTGTGCTTGGACTCCTTCATTTGCATCTACTAACATTATTACACCTTGACATGCTGATACACTTCGGACAACCTGCATAAATTACATAATATTTATATCATGGTAGGTACCTAAAATTGCACATTTTGCAAAAAAATATATGCTTTTTACCTCATTAGAGAAGTCGACATGCCCAGGTGTATCTATGAGGTTGAGGAGATATGTTTCATTGTTATAAGTATAATTTAAAGAGGCTGTAACAGCTTTTACTGTGATGCCCCTTTCTCTTTCCACCTGAAACAATAAGTATTTACAGTTTAAAATAAATTAATAAATATCACAAGACTAATAAACCAACTATATGGTCCCACTAAGCATCGCTTGTATTATGGGTACCATACAATAGACTGGGGTGGAACCCAGTATATATTACCTATATATATACATTAAACATCTTGGGTACAAACATTCGTGCTCATCACACAAATTATGTCCCTACCAGGACTCAAACCCGGGCCACTTGCTCAGAAAGCAGGGTCACAACCAACTGCACTAATTAGGCTGTCAAGAAATCAATACTAGTAGAACCTGTCCGCGGATAGATTCACGGCAACATGTGGTACAAGAACTAAAGCTGGAATTCTAAGTAGTCTCATTTTGAATGCAACACATACAATAAAAAATATTTTAGCTACTTAGAACATACAAAGCACTTTGTTTTTAGCTCTTTGACTAACATTGCATTACAGGATCAATCAAGTTAAAAATAAACTGACTTGTAATTGGTCCAGGACTTGAGCATGTTCAGCACCTGCTTTAATAACACCGGTTATTTCAAGTAGCCTGTCCGCGAGTGTGCTTTTCCCGTGGTCAACGTGAGCCACAATACTGAAATTTCTAATCCTCTTCACATTAACTACTTTATCTGTGGCATCAGAACTGTTAAATCGTCTTGTTATAAGTAGCCTGAAAAGGTTTTTTTATAAAGTGAAATTAAGTTAAATATAAGAAATCAATATGAAATTAAGTATTGATACTTTCGTAAACATTATATTTTTTTGACAAAATCACATGTTTATTACCTTTGAAATTGGTTTGGGTTAATCAAAAAGAGATTTTTTATACTATTTACGAATCTGACCATCGCAAATTCTTTTTATTTTCTAATGAATAGTATCATAATATAATTCCAATGTAGAGATTACCCCGCGCAAGTTTGTAGGTTAACAGTCATTTTGACAGTCAGCTGATTTCTAATGGGTTTACGTTCAGAAATTATTTGGGTTGCATATAACGCTAACTACGACACGCCATTTTCATTTCATCATGTCACATCCATTATTGTATTTATAATATGTATTTATTGAATGTTTAATTGCTATTAATTACTTGACACTGGCAAAATACCCGCTAAGTTGCGGGTGAGGCCATATTCATATCCATTTTATTTCATCGCATCTCATTTCGTAAAGAAAGAAGAAGAAGAACGCTAACTACAAAAATGATTGAGTTAGCTCATAGATGATGCAGGATGAGGCTTCGAGAATATTGGTCGACCTAGCTGCAGCATTTATCATAATTTTTTTCTGGTCTGATGATAATAAATTGAAATCTTAGTTATAGCGTATAATTATAACGTATAATAGTCAAAGCTTATGCCTAATATAAAAAGTAATTCTAATATGGACGGAACATTAAAAAAGGCGAATATGTTTTAAATATCGACTCGGCGACAGCTTTAAATAACTTCCTCAATACTCTGATCTGGAGACTCGGGGCTTTGGCACGTATCTTCAGGAGATCTCTGTAATGCCTTTAACTGTTGTTCAAATTCTGTAAAGTAATACGAGAATAGGCGTTAATAATTTAAAAAAAAATCAGGTGTGAAGGGTATGACTTGCGCGGCTAAACTATCAAGAGAAGCGTTAAGGTTATAATTCATAACTTACGAGGTGCATCAGTGTGATTTGGAGCATAATGTAATAATAGACGAAGTACTTTCTCTTCCGTGATTAAACCAGGACGATTGCTTACGGCTCGAAGTAGCTGCTGCCCACCGGTGACACCTGTCAATGCGAATTAAATTATTTAACGGCCTTTAATAGAGAAGTTTGTTGCGTACAACATATTTAATATATCCTACCAGTGTTAGTTTCTCCAGATTCTAACATTTTCTTAACATCCACGAACCGTTTGACCAGAGTGCTTTGTTCTTGAAGTGCCGTTGTTTGGGCAGCTGAAAAAAATTGATTCCTGTTACAATAGGCTATTTTTAACGAATGTCTACTTACTGGAACACTTTAGGATTATAAATAAAAAAGTAAAATTAAGTACCTGTATCAGTATCTGAGGATTTTGCTAGACATCTTATTGCTTCCTTTAACGCGTCTGAAGCTTTATCGTAGTTCTGAAAAAATAGTAATTATCACATTAAAAATACTTATTTGTGTTTTACATAAAAAGCATTTCTTTGGGGTTATTCTGTCAAAACCAAATAATCCTTAAATGTATGCAAATATGTTGGATTTATATATGAAGTGCCAGAATACAGGGCCCCAAGTCTGCTAACACAATCGATTCATAATCGAACAGATATAATATCTGACAAAAGTGACAGTTACTATGCGATTGCTGTTCGATTATCAATCGATTGTATTAGCAGACTTGGGGCCCAGAGCTGTCTTGATCTTTGAACTCACGTCATACTCATCGATTTCTATTTTAGCACATTCGGCGTAAAAAGCGACGAGTTTGCTGTACGCCTTTGCTCTAGTGTAGAAGTGTAGGATGTGTCTCATCAGGTCCGGGCGGGTCTTCCAATCGGCGTGCCTCCGAAGATAGTCGGCCGCCATCAGCTGCGCGCCGCGGTCTCGCGTCGCCGCCGCGAACGTTGCTATGCGGTCCGCGTCACCGGAACGCATTAGCCATCGCATCGCACCTGCCTTTTATTAAATGTGTGACTGATACATAAATTCTTCTTCCAAATCCTCCTATTTTTATCTTTCGATTAAATTCTTGCAGGTTCCAAGACAATTAACTTTATCCCGGGACTCGCCGAGGGTCAAACCTCGGTGTCATCATGGGACACCACTGTAGATCCTGGCTTACAGGAGTATCAGTGGTGGGAGTGTGTGGATGTGCCCAGTGATACATAAATCTCCCAGTTTTCAATTTACAGTTACATTACAATCATTTTTTGGAATGGTTGGAATATTCGAGGAATTATGTTTACCACACGTGCATAACTTCAGTTGCGATGGAAACGCGTATCAACAGTTGCTCGTATAGATTATGCGCGTTTCTATGAATACTAATGCAATAGTTTGAGATTAGGAGCAAGGGCATATCTAGCTAAGGCCAAGGGACATGTGTATAAACTATAGAAAAGGGTCTATGCCCCTTTTCTAACATGACCTGCGATCACCCCTCCCCAAGCCTAGAACATGGCCAAATATTCAAACACTACTGGTAGTGACCCTGCTTTCAGTACCGAGCGTCCCGGGGTTCCAATCTCAGTCGGGGCAATATATGATGTGCACGAAAACTGATATCAGAGACGATAAATAATTATATACTGGGATCACCCCCAATCCATTGTCCGGTGACTAATACAAGCCTTGCGTAAGTTGATACCGCACAGGTCTGTGTGTTCGTCTGGCGATTGTTTTTTTAAGGCTGCCGTCGTCGTGGTGGCGGCCGTCAACCGTACCTTATCCCCTGCATGAGCGAGCCGCTTGGCCGCCTGGTGGTACAGGCCGCGCGCGCCCAGCACGTCGGCCAGGCGCCGCAGTAGCGCGTCGCGCCCGCTCGTGCCGGCGGGGGCGGCCAGCCTCTCGCTCAACTCTTCTGTCAATGGCGCGGGGGACTGTTCCACTATCTCTAGGGCTTCTTCGTACTAAAACAATGTGAATTGATCATGTTTCTTTTGTTTTACGACTGAAGGAGAACTGTAGGGAGCAGAGGCTCAAGCAATAACATTTAACTTTGTGTGGCGATCCATTTTGTTCAATTTTTGGAGCGAGCAGCGTCCCCCTCCATTATATTACTATGTTTTACTAAGTATTATTATGTACCAGAGCGTAGTGCGAACGAATTCTTGCTTGTAAGAAGTAATTTAGTTGCTAAAGTTCTCGTACAATAATACTTGTTTGGCATAAAGCCTGGTTTGGATAGGGATAATACTGTCTAACCGCCTCCCAAGAGCTTGCGGTTAGTTCTGTGGATGACTGAAACATTTGATGTTTTCTTGAAAAAAAATCTGGAAAATTCAAAGTGAGGCTTTCAGAAAAAGTCTAAACAAAATACCCTCCTCCCGTGCAGTCGGATAAAAATAGGCTAGATACCTTCCCAGCAGTGGCCAGAAGCGCGGCGGCATGCGAATGGTGATCTGCCTTCCGGAGATGCGTTGCCAGTGTGTTGGCTAGTTCCGAGTCCACGCGGTCGCCCAGCGATTCCACTGCGGTTATAATGGCGTTCGTATCTCCGCTGCTGACTGCTAGCCGTAACGCCATATGGAATTTACCTAATAATCAACATCGAAAACAAATATTAAAAAATAATACCTGGTGATGCAAGTGCATCGTATTTTCGGTACAGGTCAGAAAAAATATTTCCAATATTATATACCTACTTTAGTATGGATTGGAAAATAAAAACAATAAATTGGTAGTGATCATCGCGCTATCTACGGTAAACTGGAGTAATTTTTTATCATTACTATTTTAGCGGAAAAGGGATGATCTTCAAGCCAGGCCACCTGGAGGGGCTGGCCGCAATGCACCGAAGGTTATTGTCGGGGTCTTGTATATATGTTACGTTTTCTGACAACCTTCATACCGCGTTTCAAGATTGTATAGCGAATAGTCAGTGCCATCTATGTATCTTGTAGTGAGTGTGTATCTTATACGTCGGAGTACAAGTGAAGTTAGCCTACTGGGCCTATTAGTGAGCTATACCCTAATTCTCCTCAAATTATCGAAGAGGATGTAAAATGACAATATGTACGCATTATAAGACCAATAATTCAATAAAACCAATATAAGTACGAAATTCAATTTCAATACTCTACTGCAGGTGTTCCCAAACTTATTTTGTCTACTGCCCACATTGAGAATGAATTATTTTTAGCGCCCCCATTCACCTACTTAAAAACCACTGTAACTTCAAATTAAATTAATTATTGTCAGCCTCTACACAACGCTTCCATTTCTCTTACTGCCCCCCTTTAGGCCTGCAGCGCCCACAAGGGGGCGTTATCGCCCACTTTGGGAAAGGCTTTTCTACTGCCTAATTCGGTATTCTTACCTGCTTTTTGATAAAGGGCGATCGCTTGGTCGGTCTGTCTAGCGTTTTCTAGTATCGAGGCAGCGTGCAGCGCGTGCGTCGGCGACACCGCGCCTGCGCGCCACACGAGGTTCCACTCGCTCGCCTCGGCGGCCACGCGAATGGCGGACGCCACTGCACCGCATTTGATATACATCTGATATTCCCAGATTGTTACATCACTATGAGGTATCATGGATTAAAAGCAAGAATGTATTGTACTCTAAGAAATAAATACGCCCTTTAGAGATGATTTTGTAAAGCCAGAATGGCGTTGCAAAGTCCTTTCCTAAGGAAAATGCTTTTTATTTGATTAATGTAGTTACTTCTATAATTTTCGGGGTTAATGAATGTATGAAGCTTATTTACCTTCACCGCGCTCTCAGTTTTATCTGGCTGCATTTCCAAATGTCGTGCCATTTGGTACAAGGAAGATTTATTCTTCTGGCATAGTTTTTCAGCTTCGTCCGTTCTATCCATGTGACACAGCAGTCTCGTCTGTTCACCGAAGTCGTTCGCTCGGGCGTACGCTTCCAACGCGCCGTCCATATCACCAATACTTTCTAGGTAATGACCCCACCAAGTTATTAAATTCGTATCGTTGGATTGAGCAACGTACTGAGCCAGTACTGGGGCTTGGCCCTGTGCTATCAACATCCTGGGCACGTGAGGTACCAGTGTGCCTGCACTCTCGAATAGTTTCAAAGCTGCTCCCGTATCCCCATTGGACCATAACACTTTAGCCAGTTTGTGCTGGGCACTCTTTACAAGTAATATATTCTCTCCCTCGTGACTTCCATTGCTGATTTCAATTAGACCACCATCCTTTGCTGATATAAGACGGTTTATCAAATCCGGCCTTTGAGCATCACGAAACAGATTTTCTGCTTCCTCTATCATACCGATATTGACCGCGAGGACTGCCACTTTACAATTATCATCCATGGTGTTGTCGCTCATCACTTTACGCATCATCAGAGCGCCTTTTATGTTTCCCATTTTTCCTAAACATACCGCCCCAACATCTGGTCTTTTCAGAGCCACGCACACTTTCGCTAAACTGTCCCAAATAATTGAGCCCTTACTGCTTGACAAACATGTACCCACAACGACAGCTTTTTCCAAATATCCTGCTGTCATGTAGTAAAGAAAGTCTAAGACTTGTCTTATATTAGTGGGATCAAACTCAGTGGAATCCTCAAATTCATGCATTAGTATTTTCTTGATGTTCTGTTGCGATAATATCACAACATAAGGAGCATATAATGAGCACAACATAAAATCAGTCATAAAATAATCTTCTGTAGCAGAGCACCAGTTTTTATATTCATAAAGTTTACCCTCATGGCAGAAGAATAGGTGGACTTTATCTAAGTCTGCAGATCTCATGTGGACAGCTACAACTCTCGGATCACTGTTGTCCCAGATGATTGCAATGGGCACACTTTGGTATGGAGGTGTGATGTTTTCAGAGATTAGTGTATTCGTTATGACGTCATTAGCCACATCCCAAAGATAAAGTCTAGGGTCAGGGGCCAATCCCGAATTAGCGATACTAAGGCATATGTAACGCCCCGTGCAATTTACAGATGCTCTCATAACTTCGCCAAAATCTTCGATCATCTGATAACAGTTTTTGGGAGGGTAGGGCATTCTAAGCCCTTTTTTGGTGATTTCTGCTAGTTTCAGGGTTCCATCCATTGTAGAAATCACGATGAACTTACTCGTGTTTGTTACTCCAATGGGTTCACCCTCGCCTTCTGAGCTAGGCAGTAATCCTAAACTAGTCCCTGTTATGGAACAGCATTCTACGTGAGGATTAACCACTCCCACGAGAACATCGTTATAAATGATCAGAACATCCGTTTTCCACGAGAAAGAGCGTATAAGTGAAAATTTCAGATCATTATCCTTGCTGCACATCCAGATCTGTAAAAGAAATTATACCTATGAAACATTACGACATTTGATACAATGCATTACCTTCCTTAACCTTCAACAGAGAAGAAAATACTATGAGGAGGTTTTACCTGAACTTCCTTTCCATCTCCCAGTGCTACATATTGATCTTTAAATGCAAAAGCTCTAATTGTGATAGAGGTGTAGATGCTTGATATTTCATTACTTTTATTTGTAAGAGCAACTTCTTTTGCTGACTTTTGTACCATGTGCACATTAGAAGAGTACCCCCAGCACACTGGCTGCTCTCGTAAGACAAAAGCACTTGTGATGCAATTAACATGCAATAAGGGATTCATTAGCCCTTCAGATCCCCAGCTTACTTCTTTCACAGTACCTTTAATGGAAGTACTGCTAATTAATTTCCAATGATTCCTGTGGTCCCGCCGCCATAGGTACAGATTCCCTTGTGATGTGCCGCAGCAGAGTGTATCACTCAAATTGCAATAGCTGATGCTTGTGAAGATGTCTCCTTGTACAACTTCCTCTTTCTCACTTGGTAAAACATCATTATCACCTGTATCGCTATCCCAAACTCTTATCAAATTGTCCCCTGTGATTACAGCGACATAGAAATTCCCAGCAAGAACAATACACTGGCCGTTTCGTGCGGCCATTCTTACATGAGTATCTGTCATCAAAGAGCCATCATCAGACATAATAAATCTAGTCAAACTTAATGCTCCACCAGACTCCCATGCAACTAAGAGATATATGTTGCTTATAATACCCATAAATATTATATTTCCTGGTGCATTCAGAACTTCAGAACATGCTCCATTGTGATCTATAAACATAATAATTCCATTGTCTTGTGCTGCATAACAAGAGTGATTGTCAGGTTGGGTTCCCTCTCTCATCCGAGCTGTTGTACGAGGCCGCCATGCAGCTAGAGCATCTAGAGCATTCTCATCTCCAGCCACTGCTGCTCGAGCCAGACCTCTGATGGATGTTTCGGAGTTTGGGCGCGGCGTGCAAAATGTTATGTGAGTAATGACGTCGCCAAGTTGATGGTGAAAAGAAGTTAATGGCGCACCTGAACCAGATTGCCATCCTGACAGAGAACCTGCGGCATCAGAGGCGAGGAGCCTCCCTCCACCGAGACTAAACGCAACTGTAGTCAAGGCAGCATTGTGTGGCGCTTCTAAACGTGCCCAGGAGTACTCAAGCCATATATAGAGTTCACCTCCATCCCAGCCAACAACTAGCAATCGTCTTGTGGGATGCCATGCTAGGGCTGTCACTTGATTTGATAATATTATAGGCCATTCGCATCCTTCTAATGGAAACCCCTGGGAATAGTAATAAACTAATAAGAATGTAATTACATACAGACATATTTTACAGTCAAGTATAAATAGCGCGCTAAAACTTAACAAATAACCTATAATTTATGGGAAATAACTTACGGTTTCTTGGAATATTGTTACAAATCCTCCTTTTTCTTGGTTATAAGAACCTACAGCTAAAAGCGGTAAGGATGGATGCCAAGATCCCACAGTTGAGACAACATTACCATCAGTAAAACTAAGTTTTGTATCAATGTACAGAGTCATTAGGTGGGTAAGGACTTAAAATTCCCTTGGTATATATAGGTAAGAATCTTAAGCAACCACAAAAGAATGCCGAAAGGATTTTATCAAGTGATTAACTGTGATATTATCAATAAAACTCACAGAGCATCTACAGAATTAACAAAAAGCTGGCGTTTGCAAAAAGAAAAAAAAAACCATGTTTGTATACATTGTTGCTATGGAAACCAATAACCGAACCAACTGTCATGATACATTTTTGGCATCACACGCTTGTGTATTTTGCCAGTGTAATTTTATACGGTTTTTTCTTGTTTTCACGATGGCACGATTATGGCAATCGTAGCCACTGACCACTATATATACTGTATATAGAGACGTCAGTGGTTTAATGGGATTGAATGGAATATTAAAAACAGAACTTTGTCTGTGAAAGACATCGGCGTTTGATATAGGAAACCCTTTAGGATAGGTTCTATAGGGTTTTTGTTCCGGGTCATCTGCCTGTCGTTGTCAAAGTCTGACATTGTCTTCTCTTTGAATAAACGTCAAATAAGGACGCGAGCAAGCGAGGGAATTTATTTTAATGTGCATGTTATATCTAAATAAATATATGAAAAATGTGGTATTTAACTTCCAGTAATGATAATCGAATCATATATGTTGTTTCGTCAGCTGAAATCGTAATCGGCCGGACTGCTGATATGCAAGTTTGTAACTTTGCTATTACCGATGACCCCTCAATAAGCAGAAAACATGCCAGTTTGGTGATTTCCGACAATAATTTGGTTCTACAGGATTTGGGTTCAAGATATGGGACTTTTATTAATGATTCCAATGACAAAATAGGCATTAATACTCCTATTCAATTGAATAACAACGATGTAGTTAAGTTCGGAAAAATGAACAGTATCTGGAGAGTTCATGGAGTCAATCATGTTACTTGTACATCGACTTTGAAGGGAGAAAACCTTCAGAATTTGAAATTATTATTGTCTAAGATCGGTGGTGTTTTCAACAGTGATTGGGATGATAGTTGCACTTACCTAACTATGCCAGCTATTACCCTGACCATAAAAGTTGTCCTGGCTTTAGCACAGGGATCATACATTGTAACAACAGATTATTGGAGCAAATGTGTTGAAGCTGTTAATGGTTTGACACATTTGCCAGATCCTACCAAGTTTACTCCTGCAGTGGTGGAATCCACACTCAATAAAGATGTAGTTTCGTTTTTGCCTGATTTAAGGCGCAAATCATTATTTGTTGGCAAAAAGATAATTTTCTTTTCGAGAAGGCAATTTGAAATGTATAAAACAGTCTTAACTCAATGTTCTGCTTTTCCAATGTTATTAAGTGAGTCTAGAATGTCTGTGTCAATGCTGTGTGAAGATGATGTCATTGTTATTCAATTTACTCAAAGTGTAGCTAACCAAGAGACACAAGCTCAGCAGAATCAAATTAATGACATAGTTAACCGCCTGAAAAACAGAGGCAAAAGAGTTGTCGCTGATGCGGAGATTGGGTTAGCAATATTGTATTGTTCCATAAATAAATATTGCAATCCAAATTTTAGTTTTACAACTGAAGTTGTTAAACAAAGTTCATTACAAGATAACCAGATTACCAATGTATTGGCTCAAGAAACTCAGGAGACAACCCCTCATGCAGCTGATAAAAAAGGGAATGTGATAGTTAATGAAAGCTTGGTAGCTGATGATAAAAAAAATATTTTAGATGATATTGAGAAATTATCAGCAAAAAGAAAGTTGAGTGAGATCACAAGTGACTATAATGAGAATCCAAACAAAAAGGTAGCAACTACTTGCCTTATTGCTAATGTGCCCAACGAATACAGTAAGAGAAAGCTTTCAGGTGAAGATGACACAGCATCATCTAATCCTTTTAAGAAACAAGCCTTGAATGTAAAACAGAATGATGATATTTTTAATTTTGTAAACTCCAAAGGAATGGATAATCAAATCAAAACTAAAAAATTAAATTTGGCAAGACCACAGAAGAGGAAGCTGGATGGTGATAGAAATGATGGTTTATTTAATTTTGTTCAAACTGATGATGAAGTTATTACATCAGCTGATCCTGCCAATGAAAGCATGTTTGCTATTGGTAAAATCAAACAGGATGATTTAACCATTAATCATGTCAAAGTTGAAACAGTTACAGCAGAGGATATAGTAGCCATGAGAGGTGTGAAATTGAAGGAATTAATGGAGAGTAATATATCTTACAATGATACACTTGATATTTTGATAAAAAAAGAAAAAGGGAATGAGCTTGAAGAGAAAATGAGAGAACTTGATTTAGGTTGCACAATTGTTATAACTTGCAATGATCTGATTGTTAAGAAAGAACCTCTCATAATTGAGGATCATAATACATCTGTTAGGAACTTCAAGACGTTCAAAAAAGTATGGCCATTAAAGAAACAGGTTAATATTATACCAGCATCTTCAATTAATGTTGTTGCTTGATTATGAAGAAATTGTTTATCTCCCTTGTCATTTAAGCAAGTAAAAAATATATCTTTGTATCTTTATTAATTAAGTAGAAAGACATTTTTTTTTAAACAGATGTATGAACATTTTGAATAAATGTATATGAATCAAATTAGACTTATTCTTGGCCTTCTTGGTCGGACACTTGATCCTGATCTGATTCTTCCATATCAACTTCACTGTCTTCTACCTTGGCACTGTAAATAAAACAAATATTAAACTTTTCATACAGGATTTGTTATTTTGTACATCAACTATGAAACTTTTAGTTCAGTACCTTGTGGTAATCATTTTCTTCACACGCACAGTGCCATCAGGAGCTACACAAACTGTTTTGCCATGTATAGTGGACAGTTCATCTTCGATAACTGTATAGTTTTTAGGTCTCTTTTGTGTTAACTTGGGTGGTTGCATTGTATATGATGGTCCTGAAACAAAGATTGTTAGAGCATCAGAAATCTTAAATTAGGCATCAGCAATATTTTGAATCTTAACCTGAAAAGTTTAATTCTTCCTCAAGTTGCGTGGAACAACTAACTCTTTCCAATAAAATCTCATAACAAGGTTTGTATACATGATAGATGTAATACCTATTATTACAAAAAAATTATACAGTACTTACTCAGTGTAAGATAGATAGGCAATGATACAGACAGTGGCAGCTTTACAGCAATGGATCTTATATTGCCTTCCCCTCCAGGGAATTTTGTTTTCAATTGCTGTACCAATGACAGTATATTATCTTTCACCTTATCATGAGACATAGCTGTGTGGCCCACAACAATGGTTGAAGTTTCTCCTTCATTGAGGCGCAACATAGCTGTGCACAGTCCAACCTCAATAGCTTTTTTAACATCTTTATTTTCATCCAATCTCACTGGTATCAGCATATTATGTTTCTTAAAGAACATCTTGCCAAGCAAGTGCGATACATGGCTGAGTACCCTGGTATCCACTAAAATGAAGTCATGCTGAGTCAACAGCCTTCGCTTTAGTTCAAATTGATCATATTCTACTTTTAGTTGTCGCATAGGAAGTATGGTTTTAACCTGTAAAATTAATTTTGATTGTTATTTCATTTTGTTTTTTATTTATGTTGGCACTGTATTCAATATATTTTGATGTTGTTTTAGCTTACTGAAGTTACACCAGCTTTAGTCAAAATCTCTTCCCAACGTTCAATTGTAGGTTCATGATCATGTTTTCTTCCCTTTTTTATATCTGGAATGATCAAACACACTTCTCCAGTTGATGCAACTGTACTATGCGGCAATGCACTGAAAACATAGTATACACATATTAAGATAAGAATAATATGAGATGAATTCATAATTTTGGGAAGTATAGGTTATGATATTACAATTTAATATTTCCTGTTGTATTCTGAATTTTCATACTATGAAGTTCTGCAAATATTGTCTTCTCATCGTCGAATATAGCATTCTTTTTTTTGTTCTGTTCTGCAACCACAAGCAGTAATGCATTCAAGCAGGCATTAACAACTTCCTCTGTAACACTCTTTGATGGCATAACATATTTCAACTTTTGCTTATTCTTCGTAACGTCGTTAACAATTTCCTTGGTTATTTGCTTGCTTACTTTAATATCTTTATCTATATGTTTAGTGGCTTCAGCCTTTTTCTGCTTTGTATTTGTAGATTTCTCGACTTTAGTGAATGACTGTTGCTTTTTATTAGGTGCCTTAACCGGCATTTTTTGTTTGACTGACACCATTTTGTACTATCGAAGTTGCTAATAGATATTTAATGAAACGGATATTACTAACAATATTTAGCTGAATAACAAACTCATAACCTTACTAAATATCCATCAATGCATGCACGCATGCTACGCTATGACGTTTGACTGGCTGTCAGCAAACTGACAACCAAGACATGAATTCACTGTCGAGAAAAGGCGGGAAACCTTTAAACCAGGAGGGCGCGTTTTTTGAACAAAAAATTGTTTTGTATTATTAATTAGATAGTGAACGAATTTAAAGGGGCCTGGCCGTGGCCGGAATGACGGCGAAGCGGAAGAAACGAAAGGCGGATGGGGATCTTCCCCCGTCATCGCAGTCGTCGGAATCTGACGATGACTCAGGAGTAGATAAATTTAAACCTTTTAAAGTAGACAATTACTCTCGCCAATACCCTGAGGATGGCGGGAATTTTGAGTATATTGTAATTTACGAAAGTACTGAGGTGTCGAAACCCATTGGAGACCGAGATTTGATGGCGCTAGGCGCGGTCCTGAAGCGTCATCATAAAGGAATCAAACGGTTCAAACGTATTAATAGGTTCAAGGTTGGGGCAATCTTTGAGCGGCCTGGTCTTGCAAACATGGCTTTAAATAATGTTAAGGTGCAAAAAGACCTGGAGTTGAAAGCGACAATACCTGCTACACTCACGGAAATTACAGGGGTCATACGCGGTGTTCCCACATATATGTCAAATTCTAATATATATACCGGCATTTCCAGCTCCAAAGATGTAGTGTCCGTGCGTCGCCTGATGCGCCGTGGACGCGATGATGATGGCAATCCCATTTTATTGCCCACGCAGACGGTGGCGATTACCTTTTCCTGTCCTACACTTCCTGATAGCGTTGACATAAATAGCTGGTATTTCCAGGTAAGCATATATATTCCACCTGTTAGTCAGTGCCTGCGATGCCTGCGCTATGGACATATTGGCAAGTACTGTAAAAACAAACAAAAGTGTTCGATCTGTGGAGAGGATCATCATTACAAAGAATGTCAAAAAGCAGCCAAAGATGCAATATGTGTGCATTGCAATGGCAATCACATATCCATTTCAGCAGAGTGCCCTAAACGAAAGGAAGAAATTGAAAAAAACAATAGCAAATACAAACAGAAGAAGTATGTTGATCTATTCAATATAAATTTCCCTGACCTTACCAAAACTAAATCTGACCATCACATAACACAGTTTTTACAATCAGATCGTATTCTTAATTTAATAATATCCACCATTGTTAAAATTAGCTCACAAAAATCTAAAACAGACAGTCCCATTACATCTGAGACTATTAAATCAATATTGCTGGATAATTTTAATACTAGTAAAAAGAGTACAACTAATAAAAATGGATAAGCTCAATATAGTTCAATGGAATGCTCAGAGTTTGCTTAGTCATAAACATGTCTTTTCACATTATTTATACGAAAATGATATACATATAGCTATAATCTCCGAAACTTGGTTACAATCATCAAAAACTATAAATATCAAAGGATATAAAATAGAAAGATTAGATATTGGATCTAAACATAATGGTGTTGCTATACTAATTAGAAATTATATTAATTATAAAAAGATACAAACTTATTCAGATAGTTCTCTACAAAATATAGCCATTCAAATATTTATAAATAATGAAACTTTGTCTATAGTTAGTTTTTACAGTCCTACATCTGCTTCTCCTTCTAATTTCAATTATACACAGCTTGACAATTTAATAAAGTCTGTTCCACAGCCATTGATACTAGCTGGTGATTTTAATGCACATCACACTATGTGGGGCTGCACATCCACGGATTTGCGTGGCACTACTCTCTTAGATGTAATAAATGATAATCATCTGTGCTTGCTGAATGATGGTTCTGCAACAACTGTTGGTTCCCATACATGGCAGCCAAATGCATTAGACCTTACGATTGTTTCACCCTTGTTAGCTTTAAGATGTAATTGGCATGTGCATGATGACTCATTTTGTAGTTATCATCTTCCCGCAGTCACTACTCTTTTATGCAATCCTGTAAATATAAATAACAACAGCTATGTTAATGCTAATTATTTCCGTCCAAATTATAAGTGTGTTGATTGGCAGAAATATCAACATGTGGTAAGTTTAAAATTACATAGTAGCAATTTTGATTTATCTAATCCAGAAATGTGTTATGACATATTATATAAAATTTTGTTAGAAAGTGTATCTGAAGCAAATACTGCTAATAAAATCTATAATCCAGTGTCTCAGATTCACAATAGACCCAAAAGGAAGTTATGTTTACCTTGGTGGAATCAAGCCTGTACACAGGCAGTTGGTAAATGTAAGTCTGTTTATTTGAACTTCAAAGCTAATCCTACAATAGAAAATTATTTATCATTTAAAAAACAACAAGCTTTGAAGAAATTAATCATTAACAGAGAAAGACAGACTGCTTGGACAGAACTATGTAACTCATTCAATCGGCAAACTTCATTATCTACTATCTGGTCCAATATTCGAAAATTTAACAAAACTTATAGTAATTCACATAATTATTCTAATGATGATAGATGGATACAACCATTTCTGGACAAATACACTTCTAATCCTCCTAATATGCCAACATTAGATCTTTATGCCAATAATATTGATTTCCATCTTGATAATTTCTTCATGAAGCCATTTACATTTTCTGAGTTTACAGGTGCTATATACTCTCGTAGGGATACTGCATTTGGTTTAGATCATGTATCTTACAAAATGTTCAAATATCTTGACTCATTTAGCCAGCAAATAGTTTTAAATATTTTTAATTCATTGTGGAATAACATGGTTATTCCTAAATCATGGAAGATTGATTGTCTTGTTCCTATACTTAAGCCTGGTAAAGATTCAAATCATCATGACTCATACAGACCTATAGCTCTCACTTCCTGTACAGCCAAAATATTTGAACAGTTAATAAAACAGCGTCTTGAATATTTCATAGAATCCAAGAAGTTATTACCTTGTAATCAGTTTGGTTTTAGGAGAGGACGCTCTGCTTCAGAAAGTTTAAATCATTTAAACTTGGATGTACATGATGCATTTGCTAGTAACAAGTTTTTAATTAGCATTTTCTTTGATATCACTGGTGCTTTCAATAATGTAGATCATAATGTCCTTGCTCGTGAATTGCATCTACTTGGGTTGCCTGTAAAATTAGTAAAGTGGATTTTCAATTTTCTAAATGGTAGATCTGTATATGTAAGAAGGAGAAACAATTTGTATGGGCCTCAGTCATCCCATAAGGGTGTCTGTCAAGGGGGGATATTAAGTCCTTTATTGTTTATTTTGTATATACATAGGTTAAATAATATATTAGGCACTGATGTTAATAGTCTGCAATATGCAGATGACTTAACAGTGTATTGCACAGGTACTAACATAAGACTATTAGAGAATAAGTTAAACACTGCTTTAAAAGGTTTAAAAACCTATTTTAATTATTTGAAACTAGATGTTAATTCAAATAAAACTAGAGTTATAATATTCAGCAGATCCAGATCTTTACTCACCAACATCATTTATGATGGTAATTTACTTCCTGTTAGTGATGAGGTCAAGTTTTTGGGAGTTACTTTTGTCAAGAATTTATCATGGCAAAGACATGTTAATGGTTTGGCAGACAAAGCCTTGCGAGCTTTTAATATATTAAAATCACTTGCCAGAACTTATTGGGGAGCTGATCCAAAAATTTTACTTATGTTGTACAAATCCATAGTCCGCTCTCATTTTGAATATAGCTTTTGTTGCTATGCTTCCAATTCTGTTCTAGTAAATAAACTGGAAAAAATTCAGAATAGAAATCTTCGTTTAATTACAGGGGCTATGAAGACTACCCCTATCATTTCAATGCAAGTTGAATGTAACATTCCTTCATTGTCTTTTAGATTTAAGTATTTAAAGTTCAATTTCATTTTAAAGCTTCACTCTTTTGACAATCATCCTCTTTTAATTAAATTAAATGACTCCCGATATTTAGCTTCAACTCCTCTATCTTCCAAATATCCATATATTCTTCGTGATTATACTGAAATATCAACATACATTAAAAACAACAATGTTTATCATGCTGAAAATTGGGCTTGCTATCATGGAACCTTTGAAGGTAAATTTCCTCCATCGGACATTATAGAAATAGACCATAATCTGAGAACCAAGCAGGATGTTTATGAGAAGCTTTCATGCTGGACAGACTACCAGATTATCTACACAGACGGGTCGAAGAATGAAACAAGTGTATCTGCTGCATTCTATGATACGGATAAAAAGTATGGTCGAGGATTTCGATTACCTACCATTTACACAGTTTTCTCGGCAGAGGCCACAGCGATTTTGGAAGCATTAAAATATGTACAAAACGACGTTTTGTGCTCCAGTGCATCACATTTTATTATTGCGTCTGACAGCATGTCTGTTCTGAAATCTTTGAGACATCCAGGTTATAAGAATGAACACCATATTATATATGATATAAAAGAAATCCTGGTAAATTTGGCGATATCTCGTAAGCAAATTATACTTATTTGGATACCAGCGCACGTGGGCGTGATTGGTAATGAAAGTGCAGATTACCTTGCCAGATTAACAAACACTTTGGGTGGCAATATTACAAATATACCAAGTCCGTGGAAAGATTTGATACCTGTTTATCGTGCAGAAATCAATAAAAAATGGTTAGAAGAAAGAAATGAGATAATTCGAACCAAAGGAGCATGGTATGCCGGTATTAATAAAGATGTGGGCAAAAAACCTTGGTTTGCAGTTGACAATGAAAATTATTTAAAGCGAAAATTTTACACACAGATTATGAGACTGAGATTTGGACATTGTCGTTTTAATGCTCATTTACACCGCATGAACATGATCGCTTCCCCTAAATGTAGCGAATGCAACTCGCAGGAAGATCAAACATTAGATCATATATTCTTTAAATGTCCGGCCTTTAACATACAACGCCTATTGCTCATAGATCAATTGCTGGAAAAATATCAAAACATCCCGCCTTCCCTACAGAACCTTTTAGCTTGCCCTGATAATTTTACGCCTATCTATGACTTTATCAACTCCTCGCTTGGAGATATTTGAAGAGACAAAACAAAAATACAAGACAATCCATCAAGGACTAGACTAGTTTTTACTTTAACAAGTAATCAACATGGATATATAATTACTGAACTATTTAAAGAAAATAATTATTCAAGATTTGGCACTTGTGCCTTTATATTTAAATTGTATACCTGCAAGTAAATTTGATCAAGAAAATACCCATGACATTGACAACATCAGAATTGGCAGTATGGATTGATTCCTTCGCCTGTCCTACTGGACGAATTAAACTACTACTACTACTGAATTCACTGTCACTTAGCTCAGCCAGCGTACACAAGTCAGTGACTATGACACAAGACAGTGATATATATCCCGTTCTTTCTTAAAGCCGAGCGCCCCGCGTCACCCACACGGGATGTGGAACATGATCGTTGTTCAATTGCTATTATAGTGTATCATTTATATTTTTTTTAATTATTATAACTTTCGACTCCTCTACCCAGACAACTACTTAGGTATTTAAGTAGTTAGTTATTACTTGTAACCCGTTTTATTCCCTATTTACATTATAATGGAATAAATAGGTTGGCAAGTATGTGAAATGTGGATGAATGCACTGCAGTGCAACCTCTATCTGCGTATCCCTTCGGGGATTATGTATCTGTTCTTCTGATTATGTCAGTTAAAACGTGAAAAATAAGTAGAGAACATACATAATATCCTAGTAGTCTATGGAGAACACGTTACACTACATAAATGATGTCAGATTTTATACCAACTTACGCTCGTAAAGAAAGTGTCCGTCGCTGTGTAGTCATACTCAGGGTAGGTACCTTTCATTTGTTTTATTAAGTCCCCTGAGACTAGACTAGAATCCTTTGAAACGAAATGCAATGTGGTTTTCGACACCTTGTATTTTTACTAACTTATTTATAAATTTAGAAACCGCCGACCGTTGGACCCGAGGTCATAAAATTCTACCTTTTATGTTTCCACGAGAAAAGCGGGGAAAGTTATGTTTAAATGTTGATTTTTAAATTAGATTTCACAGG
Organism: Pheosia gnoma; assembly: GCA_905404115.1. Lineage (NCBI taxonomy): Eukaryota > Metazoa > Arthropoda > Insecta > Lepidoptera > Notodontidae > Pheosia > Pheosia gnoma. The sequence goes on along the minus strand of FR989906.1, from coordinate 5,472,821 downwards.
CACTACTAGGCAAATTGGGTGTTTTACCTGCACTAATTAAAACATAAAATTAATGACTCAAAATCAGCCCTCGTAAAATTAAATTAAAAAAAAAATGAAAAATACTTACAAATTCTTTCTTACTATAAAATTGGCATCAATAGTCTTTTTATATTACGAAATTAAAGTTTTCAACTTCAATTGCGAGTAGTTAAAAAAACATATTTCGGAACCCTCGATGTATTTACCCGGTTTTTATGAAAATATCGCGTCGTTATAGTTCTGAAAACGCGTGGCAAAGGGCAGCCCATTAAGTTCATAACCGGAGGCTGTATTGGGTATTGCGTAGGTAGTTACAACCTTATCTATTCGAGGTACTAATATAAGGCCGTGGGTACTTTACGTACACGGCAATATATTTGCAAGTAGCTTGGTATTTCACCTAATCAGCTAAAATTAAAACAACGCCGAGTTCCAGTATTGAATCATTCAGCTATTTTCTAGTCAGTTCGCAGAGAGTTGTATAGAATTAACGAATCAACGGGTTACGTAACGTGCCTCATAATATTTAATTTTATGACATATTAAATACATACTAAATACGTACCTTAGCAAGTAATAATATAACAAAGTAATTTGTTTTTGTCGTGAGCCAGTTAATACCAGACACAATACAATTTTACACAAATTCTCGATATTTATTTAGTCTCGAAATCCACATGTAGGTATACTGCTTATGATACCCTGGGGTAATATCAATGTCTCATTTGTTTACGAGTCCGAGATATACCTACCCATTAGGTACCTACGTACTCCTACATAAGTACCGTAGAGTAACTTTTCACGAACGAAGTTTTGCACGTTCTCAGCGAACCGTTTATCACGTTGTTTTTACATTTGTCAGAATAGAAAGTAACATAATGACATAATCCGGACATATTCCCTTGAGCCTTCACACACAGCACCGAGATAGATATTCGGCAGAAGATAAAGTAGAGAGATCTAGTACCGTGGGGTCTCCCACGGGATTGGCAGGATAGAAACTATGTTATATAACTTTGACCAATTTTCCTCGATACTGTTTGGAATGGATAGATTAAAGTACAGCTTATATAGGTAGTAGGTAAGTACGACGTATAGGTACTTGAGGACACGCACGCAGCTCTTACTATGACCATAGGAGTAGCCAGGGTATGCTTAAAGGTAGGGTAAGCTGTCCATGACTATGACTACTAGTGGGAAATGAAAACAACATATTTCATAAGATAATAAGCATATTCAAAGGCAATAAAAAATATATTGGCGTTAACTCAAAAAGAACTTTATTTATGATGACCGTAAAATATTTTTATGAAACCTCACCGTCTACTACTACTCGCCGTCTAACAAATGTCTGAGAGGGCTCTGCGGCTGCTGTGTTGCAGTAAATAAGTGTGCAATACATGCACTTGTAGGTACATAATGTAGGAACATACAGTAGGTATAATAGAAAGATTAGAAGTCCGAGAAGTTATAGATAGAAATAACATGAAAATTTAAATGGATATTAAGTTAAGAAACACTTTGATGTATTTACTATACAAAAGTGGAACGCAAGCGAACGTGGCAAATCGTAATAAACCTTACGCATAATAAAAGTATAAAAGCATAAATTGTCGATACTAAGTAGATACCTATATTATGTTATTGTAGGCGGGAGGCAGTGAAATCCCGGGGTATGTATGTCAGGGCAAAAGCTCTCTGACCGCAGCCCGAAGCGCTCGCAGCGCGACGCTCCTTCTATTCCGTTTCGAACTCTCCATGAGAATTCTACCAGCTGTTTCAGTTCTTATGTCCTTTGACATTAAATCTGTTGGGGATTTAAGCATTTGTTTTTGAGAAAACAGAGTCTGTACCTAGCCGTAATACCTATTCGGTTAAGTAAAACTAGGAAATGTAGGCAGGTACTCTTATTTGCAGTGTAAAGACGGCCCTTGACTTTTGTTTTAATGTATCATTATTTACACACAGCCGTACGTATTTACCGTACGATTTGCTCTCAGTTCAAAAGAAAATAATGTTTTATTCAAAAGATAAGACTGGCCTTTGTGGTACTTGGTAGAGCTCAAATAAATTATTAAGGACAAGGTAATCACTCCGTTTGCCAAGACAGTACGTACTACGTACAATGATAAAATTCCTTACCGAGGCTGCGGAGAATCCGTCGTGGATTCATAATGTATGCACGTCCTAAATGAAATGTGTCCGGTGAAATAATGTGATCGAATTGCTCGAAGGGGCACATCATAAATACAGAGTAGCATGCTGTGGTTATTATTATAGACATCGTTTTCTATTCCCTCTTAACAGTGGGGTCTTTTTTCAAATAGCTTGTAACTCTTTTCGTCTGGCTATTCTTCACAGCCAACTCGTCTCGACTTGGCTGTGAAGAATAATAGCTCGACTTATAGCAGCGAGAAGTTTCCCGGTGCTCGAAGTCGAGAAGATTGTAAATTTTCTCGACTTAGTGCCGCGCTCTCATTCTATTGCGAGCTTTAAAATTTAATCCGCGTGAGGCTAGAATTCAGAAAAAGTAACAAAATGTATGCCGCCATGCAGGGTTTTTTAAAATTTATTTTGTTTACTTCGCTTGAGTGAGTTCTGTTTATAAATAGAAGAGGTCTAGTGATTTGAGCGTAGATCAATGGATCCATGGATGGTGGTCGAGAGTTCGATTCCTGTGCGAAGCTTGTTTGGGAAATATTTTTTTAATTATTTCGGCTGGCCTTGGTCTTAGATAGTGCAATTACCCTAGATACCCATAAAACAAATGTTTGTTAGTTTGAGAATATTTAAAAGGTGTTTGCTAAGCAATATAAAAATATTTTGTAGTGAGCAACAGTTATGGAAATAAAATAATAGATAAAATTCAACCATTTTCCGTTCAAATTGATGTTCAAACGAACAAATGTCTAGTTTATTGAATTTAAAAGCTATCAGCAGCTTGAAAATACCAGTCCCAGCGTTTGTATCTGCATTGTTTCTTAACACATTACTAGATTTAGAGTTTCAGTAGCAGAAAATTGCATTTGAGTTTATTTTCGCCGCGATATTTTATGATGAAACTCTGATATTTGTTCCAACTGTCGGGGAGAAATCTATTTTTTAATGACTAGAAAGTATATTTAGTATTTATTTTGTAAACACTTTAAAACATGTTCGTGAATATATATGGCTTTCCATTTTCACAATTATTACTGTAAATTAATCTGTTGAACAGATGATAAAATTGACGCGTTAACAATTTATATCGCAGTAAAACCATATTTAATAATCATATTTTGTCAGATCCAAAACAAACTGTAAAGTTGTTCCTTGAGAACCGTTTCGCCGAGCGAGTAGACATTAGGCAGCGAACTTTATTTAATTTCCTGATTGCGCAAGCGAAAACTAGCAGGGAAACGAACCGCACGCCCACATAGCCTGACTAATGTTGTTTGAACTGCTTTCAAACTACATTATTTATTTTTATGTACCTTTATTTGAATTTGTAGCTAACGTTACACTGCATGAGATTAGGGTTCACGCGTATTTAAAAATTAAACGCGAGTGCGAGGCGTTTGCTACGATTTTTTACCTGTACGTAAACATTGACGGTTTAGGTGGGTACATTTTGTCGTTGTTTGTGGTGTTTAGTTATTTTATAATTCTAAGGCAACATATGACATTGACACAGTCAACCTAACGTTTATATTTTATAGTAAATGTGATCTTTACAACCTACTGGTTGATCTTTAAAAATATTTGATATAAAGTTTGTTATAAAGTATACCAAAGAATTAATGTTTGCTTTGGATAGAGTTCTTTAATTAACTTAGACTATATCTATTACCATAGAGAAATCTATTGCATTGTATATGTGATTTACGTAAGTAAAAGCTCAAGATTCAGTCACAAGAAAATCTATCTATCTTTCTACTACCAATATAGCGTAGTGAGTGCCTCATTCAGTTGCAGTGGCGAATTTACCCTTGGCCACAGGGGCCATGGCACTGTGCGGCAAGCCGCTCCTCGCGCTCAGCTTTGGGCGCCTTTCATACTTGTTGCCTATCTTTATTAATTCATGGGCGGCAAACCTTATAAGCAGGGTGCATAGCCCAGAACGCCAAAACTTAAAATTCACCACAGCGCAGATACCAGTGTCTACAGCAGAGGAATATTGCAACAAACTAAGTTAGGATTTGCGGCGACACAATTGAAACAGTTGAGCGCAGGCCGGTGACTGCCATTTCCTATTTGATTTGAATTGGCTAGACGATGACTCTGAGATAATTTAAGTCCGATCGACCATTGCTGGAAAAAATCACGGGTTCCTCCAAATATAGTACAATAATGTAGTAATACAATAAAATTGGAGTTGTTTAAGACATTTGGTTTCAAGTGAAGGTTAACTTAACCTATAGGAACTAGGTAGCGTATGTTACCCTACCTAGTTCCCCATTCGGTGTCATCACAGAAATTTTGTCCCTACCAGGATTCGAACCCGGGACTTCGGTCCACAAAGTAGGGTCACTACCAACTCCTGGACAATATGTAACAGTGTAGTGTAACCTGTCTCGAGGTGGTAGAGCAGCAGCGTGGCTGACTTACTACACTAATATAATATAACTCTATATTCTTAGTACTGTCATAATTAATTACTGAATGATATTGTTTCCTTTAGTGAAATATAGATATCTAATTGATAATTCCATTGATAACGGTAATCAGTTGCCCTGAGGCAATTATTTTTATTTAATTTAACTGATTAAATTAAATAAAAATATTTATAACGAAAACCGACGTACTTCAATCATTATCTTCTTCAAACATCTCAACTATTATAACGTTCTCTGAACAACTTTGAAGTTGTAGACAAGTAGCTCTACAACCACGCGAAAATACCCGAAAGCGCTGCAGGGCGTATTTCAGTGTTTGAACGAACCCGCCTGTCAGAACTCTCATCAATAGAAGAAGAACAACTGAAATGAACGAGATAGCTATACGAGTACAGAAAACATTCATTTTCATTTATCGCCGTGTTTGGGAGTTTATGAGTGGCGCGGCTGGACAAGTTGTTGACGCCAGCTCCAATGAACACAGACACCTCATGACAGATTAATTATTCCGTTTGTCGGCACCCGCTCACCACCCACGAGTACCCACCCGTGACTAGAACTCATCCTACCTATTCCACATTGGGTCATTCAACAGAAATAAACAATGTTATTGCAACCTATTTTTGCATTCGTTATTATCCGTTCGCGTGAAATTGATTCTTGATGACCCTCATCATATTCGATCTCCACAGGATTCGGGTTTACGAGGTGCCACATAAAAATAAGTTTTTATTTGTACAACTAGTACTGCTCGCGACTTTGAATGCGTGAAAATATTCAATGCATTACAGACAGCCGACTAAGTTAAGAAGATAGATTTCAGAGTTCCGGGATATAGGAAAGTTTTACGTAAATCCATTTTGAATGGTTATCTCCTTAAGACGCAGTCCCTCTGCCTGTCATCCGTTTGTGTGCCATCCGTCGTAGTCCAGTGCCCTAAACTTAATGATACAGCTAGATGTAAAAGAGCCACGATGAGGTAGTGTGGGAGTAATTATGTGGAATCAATACAGTGGAATATTTAGCGAGTTTGTTCGATCTAGTTCGCAGCCGGCGGCCGTCTCGTCTCGACACTCGGTGTCGTACCAAGCATACCTACACGATATGTAGCATTGTCCATGAATTATTGAAACCTCAACATTTTACCAGTCACTCGCGAGATGTTAACATATGCGTGACCCCGTGCTTGTTGTCAAATACGAGTCTGTACATACCTATCTTGGCAAAATAATATATTTGTCGAAATGTTCCTTACCCAAGTTGAATGTAAAACCGACATTACAGCGCATTATTATAAGCATTGATCTAATGATGTGAAGTCAGACACAATTCCGATGTCAATAAAAAAAAAAGTGTTCAGAACACATCACAATTTTCTTATTTTTGTGTTTTTTTTTTAGGGTTATACGATCAGGCGCAGGTTAGATAATAACTATTGGAACGAAGTTCCTTATCGCGCGTTGCGAAAGGGGGCTAGACGGAAAAAAATATCACGAAAAGTTGTAACAACACTTTTTGCTATCTTTGTCGTTTGCATTTACATAATGTTCAGTATTTTCGAGGCATTGCACAAGTGTATCCGTGGCGCAATTGGCTAGCGCGTTCGGCGGTTAACCGAAAGGTTGGTGGTTCGAGCCCACCCGGGGCGATATATTTTTGTTTCCCAAAATTATTGATTTTTTGTACATAATAAATAATAAAAAATAATAAAGGAACTTCGTTCCATCCGGGTGTCCCTTGACACCTCTCAAGTTTTTATCTATTCAGGTAAGTACATACCTAAATAATTATCTATATCTATTGCATATATTCAATAGGACTGGTATAACAAATTAAATACTTCTTTTTGAAAAAATAAATGTTTCTATGCGTCTGTTCGCGCATTACGGGAAAACTACTAAACGGATTTTAATAAAACTTGGCATAATGTTACCTTATAACAAGATCAACATCTAGGATTTAGATCTAGAGCAATAGAATCATTCACATACCTTGGTACTCGGCGACACGTGAATGTACTGGTTAGCTTTCTCTAAAGAAAACAAAAACCATCCACATATTTATTTTATACACAAACGTGAGTGGTATAAAGCTTTAACCCCATAAAATATGTAGGACATTTTTTTAGACCTTACATAAAATAGGTACTTTGGTACTGAAAGACAGTACTTAAAGAGGTGTGTTATATAAGGATACGAGATTTTTTTAACGGAGGGCCACCCCACCCGCATCGGACCTTCCCAAATAGAACCAGAGTGAGACATACTTTTAACTATATTCGTAACTAAAGGACTTAAATGCGTAATATAATAGATATTACAAATATGGTAGGTTGAGCCTTTATATTGTGCCTCTTCCATTCATTTTGATTTTATAACCATAGTGGATGCAAATCGATACAAAAAAGATTATAAAAAAAACTGCGCATATTTTTTTATTTAGAAAAAATCCGAACCCAAATGTAACAATATTATTGTTTATTTTCAAATTATTTATCGCACATATTAGCTATGTTATATTGTTATCAGACATGGAAAAACGAAAAGTAAACGATCAGAGAAACAAAAAAAAATAGCATGAAAAATAGAATTCTTTACACTTTCATCTCAGGACGGTAAGCATATTAATCTCGCAGTCGGCTCGGCCGTGGAAGATGTGACGGCGGCGCCGCGTCACGTGCCGGGGCGTCAGGGATATAGTGAGTCAAACAATGGTCCTCATGCAATATGCAAACGGCAGCCACCGCCGCCGGCCCCGGGCGCAGCCCTCGAACGGAACTACGGGGGGAGAGCGGACTACCGCTACTCTAAGCAAACGCCTACACACGACGTTTTTAAGTATTTACAATTTTAAGAGCACCACAAGAGGTTTATTAACCCGCCACAATTACTGTCGTGGAATAAAGACCAGTGGTGATCTAAGGTGTTATAGGGTACTACAAGGTCTAAGAATACCTAATTGCGGGTTATTTTAACTGCCGCATCCGTAGGTTATAAACAAACATCATTACTACCTACCTAATAAAAATGAAATAAATAGAATAGAAATAGACATAAATACTAAGAACAGTCGATTACCAATTATAAGTACACATGCACATTTATTTTTTACATTAACATGATTGGTATATGACCTATTCTATTCGTTAATCTTTTAAAATATTTTACATTATTTTTTTAAACCTTATATTTTTCCTCTAACCAACAAACGGGCTTCATATCTCTACATTTATAAACAAGGGAACAACCATCAAAAACTTTTTAAGCAAAAAGTAAGTATCGAGAAATGTCCTATGATATCCTATGAAATCCTATATACTTTTGTCGAATAGGACGTACAAGAAAAGGGGATGTCAATATTATGTGCGGGTGGATAAAATAAACGAGTTCGTGTAATGGTAGAGCTAGGCGAACCCAGATGATTTGCTTTGTAAATTTGAGCCGTCCGTTCCTATTTTCATGTCTTTGTCGTCTCTCTTAAGTTAATTAACAACCAAATATACATTTTTAAGCAGTTTGACAATTAATTATATATTGTATCTAAACAGTATGTTAGTGTAAATAGGTATATATATACGTACATACTTACGTATATTATGGATAATTCTTCTCAGATACATTGCAAACATCGAAGGGCCCTGGTGCCTGAAAGGACTAAAATATGCGTTCGGTACTTGACTGTTTACCTATTTAATAATAATACTGAAAAAAATACCAGCCCTTTTTAATGACCCACTGTTGGGCCTCCCCTCAATGCGAGGGGTATTAGGCCATAGTCCACCACGGTGGCCCAGTACGTGTTGGCGGACACATATTTCGTGGGGTTCTCTTAGAGACGTTCCTTACGATGCATTTACCTGCACCGTTTACTTATTTAACGATTTTAAATTTTCAAGTACAGCAAACAGAATTCATACCTACTTGCACAAGCATACGCGAGTTATCCAAACAAGCTGATGGCTCAACATCTCATTTGTCAAAATTGGTTCAGCTGTTTTGTAATTACGGGCTCACGCGCGAGCAATTAAAACACGTCTCATTAATTAACCGCCCAATTAGTTAACAATACTCACTTGTAGAGAGATCGCAGGCCTAGCTACTATAGTAACTATGTATGTAACTCTCCAATATCCTACAACTATTGAATGACTGCTTTAGAAGAGAGGTGGAATTGTGGTGTTATGCATATTTATATAATGGTACATATAAAAAAATACCTACAATGTTTAGACCACGGCATAGCCATTTCAAACTGGACACAATTAAAAATACCGTTCAGGGAGCTTACCATGAACTATCAGTACTTCAATTTATCTACATCGCAACATGTACAACGGACTTGATTACGATAGTATAATGTTCCAATTGGTGTCCTGATTTGAGTCTCATTAGTAGTTCATGGTAAGGGGGCAGGTTCTTTCTGTAAACAGCTATATTTTACAATAACATAGTTGGTGTTTTATAGTGTAAATCCTGGGCGCACGTTTATATTAACCTAATATTAAATTATACTGCTGATGTCGATGCAGTTTGCTGCGTCGTCGGTCGGCGCCATGATGAAATTTGCACCGTTTGCGTGCATACATACCCCGCAGATTGCTCATTACGTATTCACGTGACGTTTTATGAATTGTCAGAAATAGTGGATTCGTGTTCATGGTACTTACTTACTGTAAATTCGGGTCAGGAAAAATAGGTCACGAAAGAGAAGTACCTTTGGCGTTAGGAAGAACAACCATCGCTTAACTTGTCGAGAGAAGCCGTAAATATTAAAAAAAAAATGGTGGTGGATGGTTCAGAAATCTAAAACCAAAACAACGTAAATACGTAAATGTATAAATCCCTGGTTTTAAAAGCAAGCATAGCTCTATGTTTATTTAATTTGCTGCAATAGATCGTGTGCAGTAACTCGATTTTTTTTTATCTGGCATCTTCATGCCTATCATAAAAATTGTTAAAACATTGACCAACCTCAATGTTTCCTTGAGCATTGATTCCATCGATCTTTTGATCCTTGATTTCTCCATCGACTGAATCTTTGTTGAGATGCCACTATCATGCCGTCGTTATTTCACCTTCTAAATCCGTCCATTCCATCGTAGATGGCATGGAATTATTTAAACAGACTTCAAACCTAAGTCGGTTGTTGTACAAATCACTACCTAGGGTTTAAAAGGTGCAAGGTATGGGTGCGGCGTTTACCCGCAAACAATAACTCATTTAACATCTTGTACCTCATATGTCTGACTGGTACTGTCACACGTGAGGTTTACTAATGACCTCTACTAGTAACGCAATATGCGTAGCGGAGTTCAGGGCGAGTCAAATTTAATTTTGCCAACAAGGCCATAGAGAGATGGCGATCTACATTATTAAAAAAAACTGGATATATATCTATGGGTACTTATCGTATTTGACTAAGTAATTTTTTTCTCCTGTTTTGTCCTTCGTTCACCCATAACCATTGTCTAAAGCCCACATAGGACATTGAAAATGTCACCGTCAAATAATTTATTATGTATAAGCCTACGGGGGCCTACTAATTGTTTTTTGTTTACCACCAGATCGGACGCGACCTTAACTAAGTAGATCCGGCAAGAAACTCAGCGGGCCACATTTAGGGCATCAAGCAATACAGTCGGGAGGGGATTTTGCAAGACGATCTTGCTAAGACTTTTTCAGACAGAACGGTTCCACGTTCCACCAATCTGAAAAAGTCTTGAGACAATCTTGAATTTCGTCAGTTCTGGCGATTCAGGGTGCGTTCCTTACTGCTCGTAAGATGCTGTTTTCAGCTCGGTAGAAGCACCATTATAAGGGCTAAAACTTTTTTGAAGGAAATGTTATTATAATTCTAGTAGCTTGTTCCCATCCCCTTGGTGGTATATGCTATCCAAAATGCGAATTTTGTAAATAATAATAATACCAGCCCTTTTTAATGTTGGGCACGGACCTCCCATCAATACAAGGGAGATTAGGTCATATAGTCACCACGCTGCTCCAGTGCGGGTTGGCGGACTATCCAGAAGCCTAATTTAACGGACTTCTATTTTCAGCTTTCATTAAGTTGTAAGTCCTTGAATTTAAGGAAAAGAAAATATTTACAACAAAATAACCCTATACATGAACAGAGTTCAAAGTACCTATTACTGCTATTATATTTCGCCAAAAGGGAATTAATTACCTATGCAAAACTTTTTCCATTACGAGGGACTTGCAAGCGCTGACTCAAAAGACTATTCAGAACTTTCCTGCTGTTTCGAGATTAAAAGTCTTCAAAAACTTATTGTTACTTAGAATTATAAGTGAAACTACTCGCTAGTGTAACATTAGTCTACCAAGTCTTAGTTGCAGAGTTCTATTACAGAAAACTGAAAGCGTTATACCTAGGTGGGTACGCATCTCCATAGTAATATATTGGGTCAAATATGCATTTTTTAAAAGTGATTTACTAAATTCCATAAAAGTTATACACTTAATATAATAGAGCTGGATGAAAGATATCACCATAAAAATTTGGTCCTTAGCATAACTGCTTAAAATGTATTTTATGGCGAGCTTTAGCGTTTCGTAAATCAAAACCGAAGCAGTAAGTAGCTTAATTGCTAAAATAAGGTTATATTGTACTTGTTTTGAGAGGCAAGAGGCAATGTTAAATGTTTATAAATTGCATGTATTGTTTCCTGGTTGCAATTTGTTTTTTTTAAATCTTTAGCTTTAAATTTTTTTCATAATAATTTATTCGCACGATACCTGCCAATAGGCGCCACGACGCCAGAAAGTGAGCGTCGCGACGCCTGATTTCTGGTATCGCTATTAGAACTCGCGACCTTCGTTATAAGTCGCGACGCCTAATTTAAGCGTCGTCGTCGCGACGCTCACTATAAGGCATCGGGTTTACTCAGCAGGCGTCGCCATGAGGTGTCGCGATGGTCTCTACAAGGTATCACGAACCTCGCCATAACGCGTCGCGTTGATTACTATAAGTCGTTGCGACGCTCATCATAAGTCGCGACGCGCCATTCAGCGAGCGTCGCAACACCTTACAGAGTTCATCGCGACACCTTATGACGAGCGTCGCGACGCTCATTATAAGTTGTCATGACTCTCACCCCAAGCCATCGTGACGCCTTATTGAGAGCGTCACGACGCCTTACAGCGAGCAACGCGACGACTTATATGGCGAGAGACGAAATTTGCATGTTGAAATGGATACTTTGTAGGAGGATAATCAAATCACGGTTACCGGCGAAACGGACATGCCGAAACTATAACGTTATCTAGTTTCACTACGTAACCCTAAAAACAGCAATCATGTATAACTTTCTAGTTCTCCGAAATTCATGTTTAAAACATTACTTCATAACAACACCGATGTTACGAGAATATTAGCGAAGATAATTAGCGGCAGGTCGCACTGTAGCATCAGCAGGACAAACACGAATTCCGGTAGTTCCTACACAACTTCGCTGAATTATTAGTTGGTGCCGCAACTAAGTATATTTATCGGTCTTCGTGACGTGACTGAAATATCTGTGTTTCCTCATTTATATTTGTGGCTTAGCTTCTAGAAAGTTTTTATATCCACTTTGCTACGGTACAAATATATCGAGCGATCTCAGATATTTATAGAAGAGGTAAGCTATTGAGGGATGTGTGTTGTATTTATCGATGTATGTGTAGGTATCGAGACGATAAACAAATATTGGCAAGAAATGGTAGATTTTCTTGATCGTTCCGTGAATCAGATCAACAGCAATATAGGTAATAGCGCGGCGAAGCACCCGGCTCGGCGATGAGTTACACTCGCAATTTTGCTGAATAATGAATTTTGCCAAACCACGAGTTTGCCCCGTCCTTAGCGGCGCCTGCGTTCACGTCATCCTTACACCAACCTACAATATTCAAAAAGGAAATTCCCCTGATTTATTTTACCCTTTAAACTGCAGAGCTCTCAGTTATTGCTCTTTAGATCCTAAACAAAGAATGTAGAGGATTCTTTCAATGTCGCTGGCTCACTCCGGATAAGTGGAAATTAGGACACGCCATTTTCATTTCATCATGTCACATCTATTATTTTATTTATAATGTGTATTTATTGAATGTGTTATTGCTATTAATTACTTGACATTGGCAAAATACCTGCTATGTTGTGGGTGAGGCCATATTCATATCCATTTTATTTCATCGCATCTCATTTCGTAAAGAAAGAAGTGGAAATTAGAATTCTGTCTAGTTATATCCGTCTCTTTTACTCATGCATCTGCTTAAATATAATAATGAAAATGCTTCGGGAAAGTTTCGAATTTTATTACGGTCAACGAAGTTTACACAATATAAAGATTTCTGCATTTTGGTCGTTTCCAGAACTAATCGGCACCGGCATTTTCATAAAATAAATTGTCCAAAGATGAATGTCGATGACGGAACATTAACTCGAAACAAACTTTAAGAAATTCCCAAATATCTGATATAAAGCTCTTTTACGTTGGGGCACCCTATCCGAAATACATAAGACATTCTTCGTAAAGCAATAACGATCATTTTTGCTGTGAAGTAATGTAACAACATTTACTAACTAAGTATATAGTAAGTAGGTATACATGCATGTGTGTAGGGTTAGTCCTCATAAATATTATAGAAGGTTCCGCAAGCATACGTTCTTACGGAGGTTTATTCCCGGTTTATTCAGATTAAGCTAAAATTTAACTGTACGGACTACGGAGCATCAAACCTTTTGTTTGGACGCATGGAAAATTAATGCGGTCTTATTAGGCATTATCGTTTACCGGCTAGCTAGGAATGGTTTCCGACTGATGTTGGCTTGAAGATATTTAAATTTTACGACAAAAAGAAGCAAGGTTATAGCTTCCTACCTGCCTGTAAAACATTATGATTATAGGGGGTCCTAGTGTCATAGGGGGTACTCTCATATCTAGTGGTTGCTTGCGGTCCGATCTACGCAGAAAGTGGTCACAGTATTTTGAGGTCTTGCAATGGTGCGCTTGGTTTTGGATTTAATAATAATTATTACAAATTAGTTTTATTAAAATGTGTAGTATTCGCGTAGATATAAGAAATCAATAATATTACGCGGTGTCATAATATTACTCAACTTAAAACATGGTGCAGTGGATATTTAACATAAGTCGTAAAAAACAAAATGTTTTACATGCGAAGGTTAGACTGTACGTTCTTTCTTTTTGTCTTACAATTTAAATATCTTCAAGCCGTCTGGCTCAACCTGGAACGTGATGCCTTCATAAAAGAACAATTTTCAAGCTTTATAGCGCTGGCTCTTGTCATTCACGTCGCTTTGCTGCTTTAATATCCTTCTTCCTTGTCTTTTTTCTATTTATTCTTGTACATTTAAATAAGTACTTATAAAGAGGTTAACTTCATTTTTAAATGTATCGAAGCAATGAGTTAGCATCAATCGTAAAACGATATAAGTGAAGAATTTATAGACCTCTGATTCTCACTGTTTTAATCCAGTTCGTGATTGAAACAAATAAAACGTTGCAGGTATAAATATATATTTTATATACAATGGTTTATTTAAGCGGGTGATTTAGGTTCTGGACTGGTCCTGCACTCTGGACCAGTGCATAGGTTGGCGGATTTCACACTTTGAGAACTGGTTCGATTCCCTCACCCATGATGTCCTCACTGATTTCCTTACTCGTTTACGCATGTTAGAAATAAGACTCGCGCATGAAATCCCAGAGGTGCGAGCCGGGGATTGAAAACGCGACTCTTTTTTTCTAAGACGAGTGTTTTGCAACATAGTTATCACGCTTCTGCTTATGATTGTAGTATGTACCTAGCTAAATAATATCATAAACTGGCGATTACTTGTAACATCAGTAGTTATATAAGGATCACTAAGCACATTGTAATACCACATAGTGGAAACGAGTAAAAAGCCATAGTTGGGTATCAACCACGTCCCCGAGTAAAAAGCCATAGTTGGGTATCAGCCACGTCCCCGAGTAAAAAGCCATAGTTGGGTATCAGCCACGTCCCCGAGTAAAAAGCCATAGTTGGGTATCAGCCACGTCCCCGAGTAAAAAGCCATAGTTGGGTATCAGTTGGGTATCAGCCACGTCCCCGAGTAAAAAGCCATAGTTGGGTATCAGCCACGTCCCCGAGTAAAAAGCCATAGTTGGGTATTAGCGACATCCCCTCGGACTTCTCAAGTAACGATCTTGATAGCCACAAGCGCTGTTAATTAAGCAAACTATATTCCACTAATTAAAGCACTGTCGCGGCTGAAGCTCTGGCTCGCGAATGGAATTGCCAAAGTATTTATAGCCCCAACTTAGTGCTTAATGTACACGTTCGTGGCATGTTTCCCTTGTTTATTGTTTCTGAAAGCCTTTTCGTACACGAGCAACCCTTTATTAGTGACACTATCAACTGATTCAAGTTTATTTATATAATATAGGAAGTATTTTATCTTATATGTTAGTTCGTTTTTATTTTTTAATAATATTAGAAAATCCGGAAGCTTCGGATTATTTGGATGATGTCAGCTTAACACTGAACGGAGCTAAAAAATAATTAAAGTTTTTTGTTAATTTATATATATGAAACCAAGTCATGTTAGTTACACCATTTATAACTCAAGAACAGGTGGGCCGATTTTGATGACCTTTGATTTTTTTAATGTGCCTCTACCCCAAATAGTAGAGTAACTATTAAAACATGAATCAAAACATTATAACAATAATAATATAATAAAGTTAATTAATTTGATTTTGAGGCGGTACGAAGTTTGCCGGGACAGCTAGTTCAAGATAATTTTAAAATAAATAATACTATTAATAACATAGCCGGTTAGTGAAGGAAAAATATGTCTACATTCTATTAAGCTCCCTCTGTATTTTACCGCCACCGAAATAATCCCAGACAAAGTTCACTGAGCCAGAATAAAAGTTAAATTGATTTATTATTCACAACGAATTCCCTCAAAACGTTAACGCTGTACAGTCGTTTTGTATCGATTGTTCAGCAGTGATATTTCAGGATTAAAGTCAGCAAATATGTGTCGTGCACCGGCGACCCGCCGCCCGACAGCGATGGATATAGCCGACCCTATATGGGCCATCGCATTTATAGCCTGACTAGAATATTCGACCTTTAGATACTTTTAGAGCGATCCACTCACCTTATGTGTAGCCGGACCCATTTAGATACGAGTGATGGAGGTGATGACGCGTATTTCGATGCGGTGAGTCAACTCACGTGGGGCGTGCAACCATTGATCTACTAGCGTTCAACTTAATGCTTTGATGCCCATTTCAAAGGTTAATATTTACCGTGCAAGACCTTTTTTACCTTTTTTATTACAGTAAGGTGTATCATGTTGCGCTTACCTTTTTAGCGCGAGTTACAAAATTCTTCAAACACAATTCTTTACATTGAAATAAAACTTATTTTTACAGATTTTATCGCGTTTTTTTACGCTTTTACGTTCCTAACGTTTCAGCTGCCTTACAGCAAATTCGCGTTAATATAAGAAATCAATACAATTAATTACGTTTCGCTTTCATATGCGTTTTATCCCAAATCCTAACAGGATAAAAATCATTAACATTAATATATTTTTTTAACCGACTTCAAAAAAAAGGAGGAGGTTCTCAATTCGGTTGTATTTTTTTTTTTTTTTTTATTTTTTTTTTTTTTTATGTTTGTTACCTCAGATCTCCGTCATTTATGAACCGATTTGGAAAATTATTTTTTTATATGAAAGGATATGCTTACAGATTGGTCCCATTTTTTTCAAAAAATTGTTCTGATCATGGGATCCATGAGGAATTGAGAGGACTCCTCAAATTTTATAGGCAAACCTATAGCAATTTTGGTATTTTCATCAAGAAGTCAAGCATTTGCATTCAGAAAGTATCTTTTGCTGTAGTGAAAGTGATGAAGAAGACCACAAATGCCCACCGGAACATGTCAGTGATACGTATTTCACGGGTTGCGCCAAGATAATCTCGATTATGATCGTTAAGCGACAATGAAAAAGCAAATTTAATGAAATGGTTCTGATGAATATGGTACCATCGAACTGATCTGATGATAAACCCAGGAGGAACCGGAACATTGTAATAAAACAATGTATCCAAGCCGTGTTTGGGCTTATTGAAATTGTTATGGGATGCACTTTGGCTATAAATAAATCTTTTTCGTGGATGTTCCGATTTGATTATTCTTTTTTACAAAATAAGGTATACCTTTTTAAAATTCAGCGAGATTGATTCAGTGGTTTTTGTTTTATCTTGATTTCTTTGAATCTATGTTTTTCTCGCGATGATGTTATAATTGGTATACCTATTATCCAGTAAAAAAGATTGATATTACATTCTTTTTAGTGACAAATAATAGTAAATATATCCACTAAAAAGTGTAAAATAAAAAACTTTTTAACAAAATAAAAACCGTCTTCAAAAAACTAAAAAGCCAAAAATAATCTAATCTTGAAATCTACCTTGTCTAACTAAATCAAATATTTAACTAATCTGAAGTCGGTGCCAAATAAACTAACGATGAAGAATAACAAAAGTATACTCAGTAACGAGATGCGCGGACCAATTTGTAGGTATAGTCTTTGGCGCAGACCGGCAATATTCGACTCAGCTGTTTGTTTGGCACCGACTTCAGATTAGTTAAATATTTGATTTAGTTAGACAAGGTAGATTTCAAGATTAGATTATTTTTGGCTTTTTAGTTTTTTGAAGACGGTTTTTATTTTGTTAAAAAGTTTTTTATATATTGTAAATGTGATATGGTAATCACAGGATTGCTTGTGAGCGTAACAACTCATTGCATCGTGTATATTGCTGAGGGCAGAATTGCTGTAATCTTCTTGGTGTGTAATAAAATCTAAAGTAATGGCGGGTATAAAACGGGTGAAAAGAACAATTCAATGTGACCTTTGCGTTGTGACCCATGCGTTACGCCTATTTGTTTGGAAAGGCAACAACTTCTACTAGATAAATGTTTACTTATCTATAAAAATAAATATTTCGTGCTGTTCGGTTCCAAGCGCATCACTTGAGAACGGGTAGAGCGATTTGGATTTTTAAATGTTCATAATAGTCCGAATACGTTTGTGAGGGTAAAAATTGAAAAAATGTAAATTCGGGAAACAAGACAACGTTTGTCGGGTCAGTTATTACTACTAAACTTAATTTTTTTTTCAAGTGAACCGAGTAAATATGTGATCAGTAAAATATTTTACAAGATACTTCATATTTAATTATACCTAATAGGTAATAAAAAACGTGCACAAAAAGAACAGAACTATTTTTATTTGACACAGAAACCATAGAGTGAGAGAACATTAAATCATAGACAATAATATTATTTTTATATAATTTCTACACCTCCACTTATCAAAATAATCTATGACATGCAAATAAAAAAAAATAATCAAAAAAAAAAACTACTCAGACATACCAAGCTGCGCTACAAATCTATCATGTTTTACAGAATTTAAACTTTTTGTTAATATGTCAGCAGGCATTTCATGAGTTGGTAGGTATACAATCTTAACAATATTATTTGCAACTGCTTCTCTAATAAAATGATAACGAATATCAATATGCTTTGTTCTTTTATGAAATAAAGGATTTTCTGACAACTTCTGAGCGCCTTGATTATCATTATATAAGACTATGCAGCTTGTATTACATTTAATTTCTAATAACAAGTTCTTTAAGTATATGGCTTCTTTACATGCCTCTGTGATGGCCATATATTCAGCTTCAGTACTAGACAAAGCTATTGTTTGTTGTTTCTTGCACTCATAAGAAACTACACTTCCTGATAATTTAAAACAAAAACCTGTATATGACTTCCTGTCCAAAATATTTGAAGCCCAGTCGGCATCTACAAAACCTTCTAAATTGCAATCATCCTTCTTATATACTAAACCATAAGACCTAGTTTTGTTTAAATATCTTAAAACTCTTTTAGCCTGTTTCCAGTGCTGTTCATTATGACAATTATTGAACTGGCTTAAATAACTAACACTGTAACTAATATCTGGTCTGGTTAATACAGACAAGTACATTAGACTTCCAATTAACTGCTGATATGGATATGTTTGACATGTATTGTTGGCTTTTTCTAATTTCAAATTACATTCCATGGGTGTTTTGGAAGTTTTACAATTTGTCATATTAAATTTTCTTAATATCTGCTCTAGAAATTGCTCCTGGTCAATAGATATGCTTTCATTACTTATTCTAACACGCATACCTAAACATTGTTTCAGTTGTCCTAAGTCTTTAATTTTAAATTTAGACTTTAACTCAGCTTTTAACTCTATTACCATGTTCTCATTATTTGAAAACACAAAGAAATCATCCACAAATATAGCTACTATAGTCATTGCACTATTCACAATTTTTGTGTACAAACATGGCTCTAACTTTGACTTACTGTAACCAAGTTGTTTAAGACAATCATCTACCCGTTTATTCCAGGCTCTGGCTGATTGCTTTAAACCATAGATAGCACGCTTCAATTTTAATACCTTATTACTATTATCACACTTTAAACTAGCAGGAACCTCCATATAAACATTTTCCTCTAAGAAACCATTTAAAAATGCTGTGGTAACATCAAGGTGAGTAATATTTAAATTCAATTTAACACTCAAGGCAAATAATAATCTTAGAGTGGAATACCTTAATACTGGTGAAAATGTGTCCTTAAAATCCACTCCCTCCTTCTGGGTGAAGCCCTTTGCTACGAGTCTAGCTCTGTACCTTACACTATTGTCACTGTCCAACTTCTTTTTAAAAACCCACTTACACTGAACCACTCTATCAGCATTGTTCCTTTCCACTAGCTCCCAAGCATCATTCTCCTCAAAAGCTTTGAGTTCCTGTTCCATCGCTTGTTGCCATCTAAGTTTGTCAGGGGCATTCATAGCTTCCTCTAGAGTCAACTGGTCCATACCATCTTCATATTCATTTATGGCACATAAGTTGGTAAAGCCATATCTATTGGGTGGACGTCTGGGACGTTTATCTGGTAGCTTCTGTAGACTTTGAGAATCCACTACATTGTTTTCATCAGATAATGCATTGACATAATCATCTGTAGATTCACTGTCCGTACTAGTCTCTCTACCTATGAAGTTAGGATCTTCTTTTGATATATCTGAGTCTGAACTGAGTTCCTCCACTGATTGTACATCATCTCCCTCCTCTACTTCATTCACAGTAACTGGTATTGTCCCAGGCGTATCATCTGACATCTCCATAATGATGACATCTCTGCTAGTTGTAACTGACCTGGTCTCTGGGTTGTACAATCGATATCCTTTTACATTTTCTGCATATCCAACTAGTATATGCTTGGTGGCCTTCTTGTCCCACTTTAATCGTCGTTCTTTAGGCACATGCACCATCACTGGACTTCCGAATAATCTCACATGGCTGACATCAGGTTTCTTCCCTGTCCATCGTTCAAATGGGGTCATATCATTCAATCCGGAGGCTGGCGACCTATTCTTGAGGTATACTGCTGTGTTGACTGCCTCTGCCCAGAAATGCTTATCCAGCTTTGCATCAAATAGCAAACATCGTGCCCGTTCAACTACAGTTCTGTTGAATCTTTCACACAGACCATTCTGCTCTGGGGTGTATGGGTTACTTTTCTGATGGATAATACCAGCATCACTAAGATAGCTTTCCATTTGCTTAGAACAAAACTCTCCACCATTGTCGGTCCTGAGAACCTTAATTTTCACTCCAGTCTGTGTCTCAGCCATATTTTTAAATTCCTTAAAACGCTGAAACACCTGATTCTTTTCCTTTAAGAAGTATACAAATGACATTCTACTACTGTCATCCACAAAGAGAAGAAAATATCTGGCTTGACCTATAGATTTAGTTTCCATGGGCCCGCACACATCAGCATGAACCACCTCCAACAACTGTTCACACCTGGATCCAATATGTTGAAAAGGTAATCTGGCCTGCTTGCCTTCACAGCATGATACACAATTAGACTTGTCAATGCCGGCTTTCCCTTTGTATTCTATACCTTCTGCAGCACCATTTTTCATCTTAGCAAGGTCACGGCTATTTATGTGGCCTAGCCTCCTATGCCAGACAATACTAGATACTTGCACTGCTGCTGTTAATATATTCTCTGACTTTATTGTGTCTAACTTATACACACCATTCTCCAAAACAGCCACTCCAATCAGCAATTTATGTGGGCTGTATATGTGACAAGCATTTTTAGTAAATGTCACTTTATTTCCTTTCTCCATCAATTGGCTGACCGATAGCAAGTTTGTTGTTAATTTGGGTATACATAGAACATTGTTTACTGTGATGTCAAACTGAGAACTGTTCACCCTCGTAGTTATCTGTGTATCACCAACACACTGCACGGGTATGGTCATCTGATTCGCCACAATAATCTCTTTCGTAATCTGTTGCACATTTGTTAAACTGTCTCTGTTGGCTGTCATGTGTGCACTAGCACCTGAGTCCACATACCAGTCATCTTTACAAAACTGTCCATTGAGAAATGCAGCACTAAAAGCATTTGTTTGCTTTTCTTTTTGTGTTGGACATTGGTTTTTATAATGTCCTAGTTGCTTGCAGTTATAGCACCGAATTTTCTTGTTAATTTTTGGTTTTGGCGCGGAAGTACTACCTGACGGAAAAGTTTTCCCGCCTTTACCGGCTGTCTTGACATGCTGAGAATTTCTCGACAAGAACGCTGTCTCCCCGTCATTTCCAACGTCATTACTCATATCGAGTAACTTTGTTTTAATGGTATCGGCACTAATGCTTAATCCTGAGTGTTCGATAGCCATTAACATCGGTGCATATTTCTCGGGTAGCCCCGCCAACAACAATGAGCCTATCCACATGTCGTTAATATCGAAGCCCGTTCCTTTCAATCTTTGAGCTGTCTCAACGACATGGGTAACATAACTCGTCATCGATTCACAGTTATCGAGCCGAATAGATATCAAAGTTCTGAGCAGACTGATTCTTCTTGTGAAACCAGAATCGTCAAACAATTTTTTCAACTTGTTCCACAAATCACTAACTGTCTCTTCATTTTTGATATGCACATATAAACTGGGATCGATTGTCATTATAAGCTTCGCCTTTGCTTTTTTATCTTCCACGGGATCAATTGTTTCCGTTTTCGGATCATATTGTTTGTCCAAATCGATTCCCTCCAAGATCAAGAAATTTTTTGCGGCAAACGCCCAGTCGTCAAAGTTCTCGCGACCTTTGAGTTTTGGAACATTTATAATATAGCTTCCCATTATTAACGTTGCACAACACGAAAGATTATTGTTTTAACTACGAGTTTTGGAAACCTGGTCCCATAACCTAATAAAAAACGTGCACAAAAAGAACAGAACTATTTTTATTTGACACAGAAACCATAGAGTGAGAGAACATTAAATCATAGACAATAATATTATTTTTATATAATTTCTACAATAGGCTATCTTCATTCTCCATTCTTTGAATGGTATTTACTCTATCAAATGCTATGAAGCTACAACTCACGCTACGACATGGCTACGTTATTACTACGCCGACTACGAACTACGCGCTACACCGCCCGCTGAGCCAATCTGAAAGTTGAAAGTGTCCATAGTTCCGAATTACTGAACAGATGCAGACAGACGATATACTGTTTCTTTTGACATATAATCGCTATGATGAAAATAAAACAGAGTGTTTTGTGAACTGTGGAGCTTTATTACAAGTCGTAAATCGACAATGAAATTAAAATTATAATTCAAGTAATTGAGGATTTGTCGAAACCATATACCTAATCAATTAAGACAATAAAGCAACATACATAATATGTGGTTATTCATTATAGTATACCGCTCGGAGAGCTTTTGTCATAATTAATTTAGTTGTTTTGACAACATTTGTAATTTAATATGTTCCGCTAACATTGAGCGATGAAAGTTAAACGTCGTTCGCAGTAGTTGCACAGTATTATTGTTTCAGAATATAATTTGTAGCAGCTGTGCTTGTATTAGTTTCTGTCGCAATGCACAATCGCCATAGAAAAAGGTCCAAGGACGCGGTTTTACTCGTTTGCAAGACAAGTTGTTGTTGTTGAGTCGTTGGTGGGAATAGGCAAATGGTAATTCGTATTTTTATCGTTCTCGCAAATGTTATCGACGTCCTTGTATTCCGTATACCAATTATAACTAAACCAATGCAAGGTAAAATGAATTTAGGAATCATGAAGCTCGATGGTATGAATGGAGTGAAGATACGAATAATAATTGTAATTTTTCTGGGTTTCATAAAATGTAATGAACAGAAAAACTGGTATTCCATTACATATATGCTCGATTTCGTTATAAATAAATTGATTTATTCCCAAAGCAAAATCGTCGCGTCGATTGTTTTAACAGTTTTGTTAAACGGAACGGTTCGTTTGTACGACGGCCACTTTAGCTGTTTGTTAACAAGCCTCTACCGCTTAGTGCCATCAACTCAAGAGTCTTGACAAGAAGCAGAAAGCATACAAAACCAGTTCGCCGTTGAAACGTCATTTACTTAGTAGATAATTGGTTACCAGCTTTCCACGTGAATTTATGAATATTACAATATGACTGTTTTAAGTCACGTCATGTATGTATACGATTGTATACTTACAGAGTTAGTACATTTTTTTTGACCAGCTGCTAAATTCTGCCTGGGCGTTCCTACATTGTTCTCACATACCCATAACAATGTACTGCTCAAAAATGTAAAAGATCATTTAAAAAAAGTGCAACCATGGAGTTTCTTGCCCGTACTTCTCCAGAGGAACAACGCCATTCCAAACGGGTGGTAAAGTTGTAGCTTAGCATTTTGTAACTTTTTGACGATTGATAAGTACTGTACTTAATGGTTTACATGAATAAAAAATATTCTGAAACTGATTCTGATATAAGATGTCGTTACCCAGGTTGTCGAGTTCATTGCCTGAGTGAGGACCTGACCTGACACCTTAGTGACAGCAGCCATCGCCATCTTATTATTAAAAAGGTATACAAACAAAAAATATAAAAGTATCATAAAAAGTGAAATCTGGATATCTCGACCCGTGGAAGTTCTTTAATAACGCTGATGAGTGTAGTGTATCCACACAAGTGCAGTAGGTAGGTACAGGGGATTCCAGCGAGAGCTTTCTCGCTTTCTGTGTCACCCTCGCTGCGCGGATAGCGCCATGCCCTATATTCTCTATGAAAACTGTTTGCGTAATAAAAGACTCCTTTACTAACATTTTTTTCTCCACGATTAAGATGATTATATTTCTTCTTTTGCTCAGGGGTGGATCCGGGATTTTATTAAGGGGTTATTTTGTTGGGGATGGGGGGGGGGGGGAATTATTATTATATTATATTATCTATACTTCTATACTAATATTATAAATGTGAAAGTTTGGATGGATGGATGGATGGATGGATGTTTGTTACTCTTTCACGCCCGAACGGCTGAACGGATCTGGATGAAATTTGGCACAGAGATAGATTATAGTCTGGAATAGCACATAGGCTACTTTTTATCCCGGTAAAATGTATGGTTCCCGTGGGATAGATGTTTTAATTTTTCATACTTTTTATCGCGGGTAATACCGCCGGGCGCAGGTAGTTATATTATAAATTGAGGGGTATTTATAATCATATTATAAATTGAGGGCCAATTATAATTATATTTTATATTGAAAATGGTCGCAATAAAATCCTTCAGTCGTGAGTCCGGGGGGAAACGGAAAGCGGGGAATGGGTGAAATGGGGGGGCCATTTCACCCATTCCCTGCTTTCCGTTTCCGACCCAGCTATTGCTTCCTTAGCTTAAGATAGCTGACGATTAAATAAAATAAAACAACACTAAGATTAACTTATTACATTTATTCCAATTTATTCATGACAAATAATGACAATACCTACATCAATTATTAAGTAAATAAGTACTAAATATTATTTTGAGCTTATGAGTTCTTTCAATTCCTAAATCAGCCAAACCAACCTAACCTCGTGACCGACAATCGCAGGACTCCTTAAATATTTACAATATGCACATAATACATGGCTTGCTATGAAGTATACATTGACAAAGCTATATTATATACGCCGTCTTCATATTTGCCTTTCGGTTGTGTATGTACTAGGGAACGTTACTGCCTGCCCACTGCTCATTTGCACTCGATAAGATATATCTCTAGCACAATGGTTCGTCACGGCCGTGTGCGACTCTTACATGACCATTTCTTAATTTGGCTAGTCGTGGGAATCATGTACCTACGTTTCTCTTGCATCGAGGTATGTAATGCTTCAACTCCTATTTTGTAGGAATTTATTGTTTGTTAAATTTTGTTTGCTGTCATTAGTTCAGTGTCAAAATAAATTAATTAAAAAAATATATATATAAGTGTACATGTGTTGCAAAGATTGTGATTAATTACCAAAATTGTGTGTAATTATGTACAATGTGGATTGAATATAATGGTTCGAGGAATTATGAGACAACTATATTAAAATTAAATAATTAAATGCGCTTTGCCCTTTGCCTGGTGCTCACTTATAATTCGCTTCATTTAAATTTTGGCCGAATGAAATGAATAGTGGAATTTATCAGTAGGTTTTTAATTAAATATCTATAAGTTGGTATCAAATCATGAAATATCAATATCGAGGCGTAATGTGTTTAGCTATACTTTGGTGACAATAATGTAATATCCTTAACACGTGTTCATACATTGTTTTGAAGAAACAGTAAGTACGCCATCATATTTATATTGAAATTTCTATTTTCATGGTGATTTATTTAAATATTTTATGCTTACAAATGACGTGGTAATTTTACAGAATGACAATTTTTACAATGGCGAGCGTAATAAAACATTATATATAGCGACTTAAATACATTGTTACAAATATTGATTACCAAAAGTATACAGGGTGTTAGTGACTTCGTAACGAAAACTGATACTATACATTCAACTCATGATTCTGGCCCCCTAGATTTGGAATCTGTCGTGTCTGTGCTGTCGATATTTTCATAAAAATACGCATTTTTTCAGTGTTTTTAAATTTATTTTAGCTTGAAATCACACTAAGAGTCAATGTGATTTTAAATAAAAACACCATCATTACGAATTTAGACCTAAAGCTGCAATGTAAATTAATACTCGATATACTCGAACGCGCTGGTAACTCGCACGGGGCGTTGTGTTGTGATCGCGTGTTTACAATACATTGCGTGCTCAAAAATTACAACATTTGTAACTCATCAATTTCGGCATAAATGATTTCTATAATTTTATTATAGGCATTAAAAGTAACCTTTACCCAAAGTTTTCGTTACCATGCCCCTTACACCCGGTATGAAACACATCTTCGGGCTGAACTTGTTCACTGCACCGAACTTTAACTAAATTGTTAGTATGTAATCAAATACCGCCTAACTATAATTTACATTGATGCTTACAAATGTTGACTATTCAGTCGGGTTCCTTAGTGCTACGACAAGTATACTAATACGCACAATTTACAAGTTACATGCCTTAACAACCACGATAATGCAACGTAAATGATCAATAATTATCATAAGTATAACAATGTACCTACTTGTTTGTTTCTATTTCGTTAGTTATTCATTTATGTAGTTAGCCGGTTCTGAACAGCCAAAATGGCGAAATAATGATAATAAAATTACGCAGCTACGGCAGTAAATAAATGCGGACTATCTGAGTATCATTAGATAATCTTGCTATCCTTGCCAATAGTATTAACATATACATTATAACATATAGATTATATCCTGTATATAATGTATATGTGTAACGAAAATATGAAACAATATTTTAGAGGAAGAATGTACTCATAAAAACAAACACGTTTCCCAACGGAACATAGTAAGTTCCAAATAAAAACAAAATATTTGCCTATTTACGACAATCCTAAATGGTCACCCGTGCTGAAATATGTTCATGTTTAATATTTCGCCCTATGGTCCTAGGGGGAACTTGTTCAGTTTTACGAGAACATTCATCCCTTAAAATATTGTTTCACAATTTTGTTACAGTCTGTATAATACGTTCTAAAACATACTCGGCCCAACGGTGAAATCATCCATATTCACACTTAAAATAATGAATCAATATATTCAAAAGGGTATAGGTAAATGGCTTTCGGTAGGTGGTGGCTTTCGTTATTAGCCAAGTATTGACCAACCGTGTAGCCTAACGAGGCTGCCTTGGGCGCATGCCGCCCTCAGTTATGATCTAACCAACCAGACAGCTAGCACGCGGGTCAAGACAAAACCATGTCACGGATTATGTCACATCGAGGTGGTCCGTCCCTTCCGTAATTCATACGAGTGAAAGAGACAAAATTGATATATCTAACATTTTGTCTTGTCACAGCCAGCCAACTAGTAGCGCATACTAGTGCATTTTAAACGAAGTTGCCCTAAACAGTAGAGCTGACAGCGAGACAAATGACAGACGACAGTGTTTGGGCGAGGCAGCGCAAGCATTTGCCTCGGGCGAGGATCGTACTTACGCAAAGCAGCCTTGCGAGGCTGCTCAGTCGGTCAGTACGCGGCTATTCGCGACGAAAATGTCTAACCATAAAACGTCATAAACTTTGTTTGGGAACGGTATATACTATATGTCTATTTTGATTTACAAACATGAAAAATTTAAAATTCGTTTATTTACTTGCACAATGTTTATTATGCTTCAATGCTCGCTTCGTAATACATTATTCGACATCCAATTACTATTACTTTAACGCTAGTGCTTACATCATAATATATATGTATATACATATACTCATAAAGTAATTTAACTGCAGTGAATCAATTTGCGAAAGCTACTAACGTTTTCTACTAGTTTTAATTCGAAACTCACTAATCTAAGCGTTCAATCTTACAAAATACATCATATACAAGACACACAGTATGTGGTTTGGTATAGGGTAGGTGTCATAGCAACTCAAAAAGAGATGAAATCGAATTTGCGGGTCGATTCAGAGCGTTTCAACTGATCGAATAGATTCGATTAGATATTGTCTCGTTTCCACGACAATCTTTCAGAGCCATTCTTCATACACGAATCGAAGATTCGATACGACTACGCAACCCCATGGTTTGGTTCGACCACTCGTGTTTACATAGTAGATACATTTCATAATTCAAATTTCAATTGATAACCAAATGGGTGGATACAAGACTAGTGATAAGGTTGTATGGGGGCTGGATGGGTACTAAACTATCATACCACTCATGATACTAAGGAATGTTTATCCCGTTTTATTTATTAGAACATACTTATCTTTTAGGTATTTCTTGTCGCACCAGGTAATAACGTTTTTATGTTGAACTTCAAGATTTTCAAGCTTTCGTTTATTTTCCATTTTAAATCTGCGTTCTATGAATATAACAGGTAAAAACTTTAAAGTATGTGAGATGAAAAGAAGTAATTATATATTTTGAAATGATCATAGTATAGAGATCCGGTACTTATTATCATCAAAATATTTATTTAATAAAAACTCTGCCAAAAAAAATTATCAAAATTCTAATTTTACTTCATATACCCATGTCGTTGTCTCTCAAAGTTGAATCTTATCCTATTGCGATGGTAATTTCGAAAAGTTTATTATCATCCAATTGACGCATTTTATTAAGACTTCTTAGTCCTAACTCAATTTCCTGTATTATTTTTAACTGCGTCTTAATTACCATAAAACAATAAAACAAGCGGAACACTTTACAAAAATACAAAAGTAATCGTTGGTGACCCTCCATCGAGGAAAGCGTATTTTAAAAACTATTGTTAATTACGTCCCTCTCAAAGTCTATAGAACGGTAAAGGCACGGTCATGATGTGTATTGCACTTATGGGATTACTTGTCCGTACAGACAGAGAGAAGAAATTTCTTATAAATGGTTCAAAACACGCTCTAAACTACAAGTCAAGTCGAGGAAAGCGTTTCAAGGCACATACTTTTAGAAAAAATAGTAGAGTGATCAAGATGGAGAGGTGGCTGCACCGCCTTCAGGTAAGGTTACGTCAGATGAGTCAAATTAGAGCGACCGCTAGAAGCGTAGCCTACGTGATAACATTTAGTAATACACAACGAATCTTCTAATTCACTAAAACCGAGCGCTCGGCTTCCGCTGCGCGCACGCCGCACCGCCTTGTACCTTTACCTACCATTATCGAATTACCCTACGATCTGTTTAGACACATTGTAATAATCATAATCACTTATACATTAAAAAATTAAATAAAGCTTTTAGAGGTCTTTGAAAGTTTAATGTTTAACGTACAAATTATCACCAACATCGAGAGTCAAGGACACTTCCCACGTACACAGTCCACTTAGAACCCAGGAAACGTACAGCGCTAATTATCGCACACTCCTCCGTTCGCGATTGTAGGAATATGATTTCCGTTAGTCTTTTCGTGAACGCGGCAGGAGTGGTGCGGTGGTCCCGGTCAAAAAACCGGTGGTTGTCGCCTGGTGTCGCAGGGGAGGCCGAGGCAACCGGCCCGGCAGAGGTGTCTCGCGGCGTGCAGGAGCGCGGGCGCGCGGGCGTGCGGCGGCGCCGGCGGCGGCAGCACCGGGGACAGCGAGCCGGCGCCGGACGGGCTCTCCCCGTCGACCGCGGACGGCGGGCGCTACACGTGCGTGCACGCGCCCGCCGCCACGGGTCACCCGCCCGCCAGCACGTCCTCCGGCTCCGGAGACCAACAGTTGTCCGACAGCCAGCACCCGACCACCACGGTCACGAAGCCGATCAACAACGCCAGTATTATGTACACCTCCGCGTTTCCTGTGCAACAACATCACATTGTCAGATAACGTTCCTTTCAGCTGTGAAAATAGTCATCGTGCTCCGAGCGCTTCATACTTAAAACAGACGATTGACTGATAAACATAAGACATGTTAAACTTTTGTTTGTATAACGGGTCTCTGGGATTAATAAATGAATAGATGTTTCGTTCGATCTAACCGAGCTGCTTTCGAATGCCGAGCGGCTGCCGGCTGCGCCAGAGCGAGTTGATGAGGGTGGGGTCGCCGCGCGTGCGCCAGTCGCGGTAGCCTCGCCCTCTGGAATACTGACTGAATCTGCGGATCATACACACCGCGTAAATTTCACCCCCGATGCACAATAACTACGAAGACAGCTAATACGATACGATAAATGGCCAATAAATATACCTATTTAAACATTACCTATAAACATGTTACTAAATATTTCTACTTAAACAAAACAACATCACACCACTGCTCGTAATGAGACAGCAAAGCCGCCGAAGGTGCTTTGATCGCAAAACTGGCGACAAGCCAAGCCTCCATTGCTGAAGCTCACTGCCTACGCAAATTGTACCTCAATACCGACTGTAGCAAAAAAGCGAAATTGAATTGTTGCCATTCTCCGTCCATAGGATTTTTTCGTTGCGGTACGTGCAGATGCCTAGTAAATAAGTGGTTCATGCGAATGCAATTAAACTACCGTGATATATAGGTAAACATGTATTATGAAACTAGTTACTGAAGCAAATTGAATTTGTATCGTTATGTTTAAAAATTAAAGCTGATTATCATGGAAACGGGTATGGATTGGTAGATGATGCGGTTGCCTCTGAATTGCCTATGAGCGATGTGTCGCATTTGTAGAATGATCGTATAAACAATTCAATTTCGCAGCAATAATAGTGTAGACTTGATATTTAAACTAAGAAGAAAATATAAAATCTATAGGATTCATATGTTTGTGTTGGTTCATAAGGAAGTCTGTTAGGATTTCACGAGACTTCACTGTAATAATATAATCAGATATGTTATTAGAGTCAAATACAGGGGATATCAGTTAAATGCCTATTCAACTGGAACTGTTAAAAGTAGTTCGTAAAAAGTTTCATATCAAGATTCCTACGTAAACTTCGAACAACTACAGTGAGTCAAACGTGCAAAATGCCAATTCATGTATCGTTATTGTCATGCAACGGAACTTCTTCCATCGGACAGCTGATGGCTTATAAAAAGGACTCTTGTTTTGGCTCCTAAATATTAAAAAAGATAATTTTGTCAAAAACACTCTAAATAACAAAACACTTACATTATCTCGTCGCACCGGTATTGTAGCGGATAATAAAATATAAGATACATATAACTTTGTTTTTATAAGCTTACCAATAATGACACATTAGATAAATTGAGGTATTAAGTTGTGTAGTGTAACAAATCAAAATTCGTTTAAGGGGAGAACAATTTACGTTCTTGTTACTACATCGTAACGTGGTCTGTTGTCATCGTGTCCCTACGAGCTCATCGAAAGGTATCGTACTTACATCTGTGAGTACAAACTATACCTCACTGTCACTAAAGACTTCCCCGACCATGTTATCTACGTACTCAACACGTATTTTTATCCTTTCACTTATATATTAAATACAAGGTATTCACAATAAACTTTACTCAGTGAAGGCGAGATGGGGAATGGAAACATAAAAATACTTTTATGAGGTACCCACCGACCTATCGTAAACTACAATGTTCTTAGATAGATACTTTTTCACTGAATACCTTTTAAAGCCTTATTGGCAATAAGGTCTTTATAACCTATATAATCGCACTAATATGTTATAAAGTACATCATTATCTCATAATTATGTCATTATAAAAAGATACCTGGAAGTTATAGGTAACATAAAGAAGAGATATATTCATAAAGAAATGAAGTTTAAATCTCGTCTAGGTAAAGCCCAGCGCAATGTACACAAATGCCCCTCGAAGTAGTTCAGGTTCGCGAGGCTTTATTTACTGGAATGTGATTGAACATAAGGCCGAATAGAAGGCAAACGGTCACGTGGTCGGTCTCCAACAAGATGGACTGAGTCAATAAAATCTGCTACAAATTGTCCCATAGTAGAATGTTCCCGAAATGCCCTACATCGAGATACGTGGAGAAAAATAGCAAGAGCAGCGTCCATGTCCGAACAGTGCAACCCATTACCACGACCACTCTGACAAGAGTGCCCGACTAAGAAGAAGAAGAGATTGAACATAATGTACTTATCGGGTATGTGCTGGAAACTGTATGTTGGGGAGCACCTGCGCTGCTCCCCAAAATACAGTTTCTATATAAAACATCTCCATCATACATATCCAGTTACTCATATGGCATATATTTAAGTTTATCTAAATTGATGTAATATCTTTGATTGTACAATTGTAATTTATATATTTTGTTATATACTTGTTTAATGAATATATTTTTTGTATCTCAGACTAGTTGCGATACCCTTGTATCTAAACGTAGAAGAATAATAACCCAGAATATATTACTCTTAGTACCATTTGAATAAGGTTTAGCATTGTGGGCGTTGTGGCATCAGTTGGCGGCGGATTCTCGTTGCGATGTAATTTTATGTGATCTCAAGGGTGCCCTCAAAGTATCTATGGCCGGCCCCGTCACTAAGCCTTAATATATTGGTGCATCAGTATCGAATGGATACTAGCTACGTGCTACTCAGGGATACAACTTAAATGGCCTGTTGCAACTAGACGTGAAAATACTAACATAAATCGAATTCTACTTAAGTGATGTATTGCCATCGTATATTGACTAGATCTATGTGGTTTTATAACAGGGAGTCGGGGTTTAAATTGTAGTTTCCTTTTTGTGTGCTTATAACTCTACCTACTTTAGTTAGACTGCGAGATTTTTTTTAATACGAGTAGGTACAAAATAACTGATATAGGGATACCTTATTATCCATGTTTTTTATATAAAACATGATAGCGTTAGTATTATTAAGAATCTGTGTAGCAATAGCGATTGTGTTTGCACACATTTTTTAAGGAGAGTCGTTTTTCTCAGCGAGTATGATTTAGGTATTAGTAAGCTTGTTTGTATTTGCTACTTGGCAATGTATCACTGGATTTTATTCGTTCGCAAACCATTATGATTTTTTGTTTGTTTCCAACGACCACTTGTGCGGTAAGCAATGTAAAATAAATCAGAAGAATGGTAGTTGCAATGCCTTTCATAATAATTAGATTAAAATGATCAATACCTACACTTTAGAAATTATAGTCAAAGTGCCGTATCTAACTCATATGGAGAATACTTCAGGACTGTATTTCCGCGTTAATAATCACGTAATAATGTATCTGTCTTTTATTTAACTTGCGGGAGTTCCACTATTGTATTACACATGTAACAAATATGCTTTCCTTAGTGAAAACAAAAAAGCCTCTCCTTGCCAATCTCATCTGTAACCATTAAGCTACAACTCATGATGTACTAATGTACTATAATTCAAGTAAACGTTTAAACAAAACTCTGCATAAATAAGCGTCTATAACACCTATTTTTTTTAGTTTAGATATGACCAAGTAGTTATATTTATGAAGGAAATTAATATAAGTATAAACTGTGATATCAAAACGTGGTACTAATATTATTATTTCATTTTATTTTTTTATATCGCCTGACGAACACAACAAGTTATATAGTCCCACACTAAGCATCGCTTGTATTATGTACGATGCCCTACAATGGACTGAGGGCGAACTAAGTATATAATACTTATACCTATACGTATGAAACATCCATGACTCGGGTACAAACATTCGTGCTCATCACACCAAGATTGTCCCTACCACGACTTGAACCCGGAACCCTCGGCTCAGAAAGCAGGGTCACTACACTACCAGCGGCGCTAATCAGGTCGTCGAATATAACATAATTTATCATTTATCACGAAGATTGGTATTTTTAAAAGTCATGGCATATTAGGTACTATGCACCACCCACATATAAATTTTAAAGGAAAATTTTGTATGGAAATGAAAATATCAGTTTAAAACTCACATCACAATCCTGATTCGTCTGCTTAACTCGCAAGTGGAAGAATTTCAATTATATTTTGCTGGATTGCTTCGACTCTTGTAAAGTAGGTATCCAATCGTCTGTTCCACTTACTTAATTAAAACCACACTCGTAGGGAAATTGGCACTTTCATCATTGACAGATACTGACCGATCGCGATATCCAGATATTTATTTTGGCGACAAAAACTGTTCTCAAAAACGAGCGTGCGAATAAAATCTTAATGTTTAGGTTTCATTTTATATAATAACCAAATTCACGGTGTCTGAGTCTAGTCTTCAATAAGTATAAAGCAAAGTTCGTTAAGTAGGTATCAGTGATTCTGGCACATATTACCCATTCGTCAGACTTCTAACCAAGTTTTTCTTACGTTGGATAAGTTAATATTATTTGGATAACTTCTTCATAGTATCATATCCCTATCTAATATCATGTCAGTAATTGAAGAATCCTCAATTATTTTGCCAAGTCTGTGAAACAAAGTAGAGTTAAGAGAATATAATAGACGGTTCCGTACCTTCGTATGCCGCCGACGCCGGCCGGCGGCGCGGTGGAGTGCGGAACCCCGGGCGGCACTTGCGCTCCGCCTTGCACGCCGCCCTGCACACTGCCTTGCGGCGCGCACACACAACACCCTGTGTACAATATATCAATATACATTATATGTTCTTCTTCTTCGACTCCTATCATAGGAGTACATTGGACATTCCTGATGAGTGTCAGATGATCGAAATAAGGATCTGGTAGGTAAACTCCGCTCGATAAACAGCCTTATAGATTTCACAGCCAGGATGTGTGGCTTCGGTTATTTTAGAATTATTAATGTCACATCCTATTACAATAGTTTTTAGACCTATAAAGTAGTGCCGATTTAAGCCGGTTTGGGGCCTAGCAAATGCGAGAGACCTGTAACAAATACGCGGGGCTTCTCATAAGTACTGACTATGCCTTTGTCTTTGGAGGGTCGGTGAAACACCTTACCAATCTTATTTGATAGCTGCTTTTGTGTTTTGTTTGTTTTGCTTTTGGGATGTTTTTGCGCATCTAACAATAGTGCTGATTCAACCTTTTCCTTTCATGATGTTGTGACATCACATACGGCTCTCATACCTATGACATCTGAGAGAGTATCTAATCAAAATTGGATGCAGCATTGTATGAAGGTAAATCTACTTTACAATAATTAATTACCTATTGGCTTACTTTTTACAACATGCCACAGATTAACTCTGTGTCATATGCTACGAATAATTATACAAATGCTATAAGAACGAGTATAATAATAACATTCAGAAAATATGTTAGCTAGAGACATGGCCTTAAAAGGAAACCGCTTCATTTAGTTGTTCCCAAGTTACCGTACTTTTACTAAATACTTTTTAAATAGATTCATTTTAAATATATATAGAACGGAACCATGAGTCGCGATAATTGAGACCACGTCGTAAGATATTTTAACATTTTAAATAGCGATTATTTAATTTAATTCGTATTTCCGATTATTTTTTTATTTAAATGAATGCTGTTCAGAAGTTTTAGTTTAGCGCGACTTTGTGAATTTGAGTAAGTAGCCACTTTTTTATGTACATTATATCATGCGCCCTGCTGTATGAACTGGCAATGTGAACTAGCATACCAATGAAATGTAAATATTACCTGCTAACTTCTGTATTTTATGTGTGGGGGAATGTGTAAATAGGTGACGGTAATGGGGACTTTAATATAAAATAAATCATTGCAACGTGTTAGATAGAAGAGGTGATGGACGATAATTTTGATATCACTGATATTCCCATATTATTAGATAATATTAGATATTACAAAGCTATTCATAATAATTATTCTTTGTTCGGGAACATGAGCCTTGTTATAACAATTTTGCGAATTAAAACTGAATGTTTATGATAACCATTGGAATCAGTGTTTAAGTTAACAAGCTTTTTATGAGTCTTCGCAGACAGACAAATTGAGACCTTATCGACCGAGGCCGTTGCGATTAACTTTGTTCCACTCGATTATGTACTACAAGCCTCCTGTAATAACATTTTTATACAACTAGGTTATAAATTTCATACCTACTCTTTAATATTCCTAAAAAGCTAAAAAATAATACTGTAACGGAATTAGTCCACGTTCCATTTATTATTATTTTAATTAATCTTTGCGGCTGAACGCTTGACGTCCGAAAAGATCTATACATTGTTACTCTCGACCCATTTAACACGATCATATAAAAATGACCTGAAAGACGCTTTGTTACTATAATCTGTGGTACACTCGTAGAACATGTACTTAGAATGACCCATTTATAGTGGGTTGATATTTTTTTACCTAAGAAAGGCTTTATAAATTAACGAGTTGTCCCGGCGAACAACAAAAATAAAACCAGGTTGGGGCGAGTATTACTAACAAAAATATTATAAAATGCACTCATGATTAGGCAATCAGATCTCAGATCTGAGTCTAATGTTTAATGTAGAAAAAGAGTGTGTCTGAAACGCAGAAGTCAAAATCAGAGTGTATATACTCGTTTATAAAATGTGCCATTTTATGCTCGACTTAAATATCTAGCAATCCCCCAAGCCGAAATCTTGGATAAAATGACTCACTTTATGCACTTGTTGTAGAATCTACTTTTTTTTTGGTTGGAATTTGGTAAAATAGCATATAACCTAAGGAAGTCGTGTTCGTAAGCCTCTGCCTATTATTTCTAACTATCTATGTAATCACAATATATACCCATCCAGGCCGTTGTACGATAGCGGTATCGTCGTAAAGCTATACACACCATGCTCTAATATGTTAATTATCCTCACGTAGCAACACAGTACATGATGATCGGAATCTCGCGTGGGATAATTCTACGAACCGGCGACATGGTTATAATGATGGAGCAACCAACATCCTTATTTAAGGATAATTACATGTTTACCTCATCCATCGCCCTAAATCTTAAAACTTTATGCTTATGTGATTATATGGATAGGTGACGTTTGTTTTTTATTACGTAAAAATCACCTCCAAGATATTTACAATGACAAAAGTAACCGTAGGTACTAATAAATATCTGAAAATACCTATTTATTAGATTCAATATCGGTGAAGTAATATTATTTAATATCGAAAACAAATAAATGAGCGTGAATAAGCGACCAAGTTTCACGAACAGTCAACATAAAACTAATACCGCATTTATGGGAGGGAATTATCGTTGTCGCAGCTTTATACGTCATTAGCGCTAAAACGTTTACGATCGCCTACGCATATGTTTATATACCTCACAGGAAATGATACAATCAGAGATTTGATAGAGTAATAGAGGCGATTTTGTTTATAGAATGGCCAGTTAGACCTATAACTTTATCATGGTGCTGATAAGAAAGATCTAAAATGTATAATGGAACACAGATCTAACCTTATAGGAGGTACAACGTAGACAGAGAAGAACGCCTATGAGTAACAACCAAGTTTGTAAAAAGAGAAAGGTTTGTAAAACTTAGACTATTGGGAATAAGAAGGAAAAATAAGATGGGATTCGCGTTGAAATAAAACAATTTTTTCGGATTTTATCGCGTTTATTTTATGTTTTTACTTTCCCGACGTTTCGGCTGCTTTACAGCAAACATGGTCACGGTAGGACTGAGGTAGATGACGTCCTAGTGTCATA
Source organism: Pheosia gnoma (assembly GCA_905404115.1). Lineage (NCBI taxonomy): Eukaryota > Metazoa > Arthropoda > Insecta > Lepidoptera > Notodontidae > Pheosia > Pheosia gnoma. The sequence continues at coordinate 5,435,610 of FR989906.1, read as the reverse complement.
GTTTAAACTGGGGTACCCTCGTATTAAGTTGTTGCTTGCGGTCCGATCCACACAGAAAGTGGTCACGGTAACTTGAGGTCTTGCAATGGTGTGCTTGGTTTAGGATTTCATTATATTAATTACTGGATCCCAAGTCGGTAGTAGCACCCAGGTATGATATAATGAAATTCGCATTTAATAGTGCGCTATTGCCGCAAGGCTATATAGTCTACCCGCTAACAATTCAACCATTGTTTTGAAAACAATCCAATAGATGTCGTCTATCTAGCTGACACAAATAGGTACACCTCTTGTGTTTCTATTTGTTCATAGACACGGCCGTGAGAACGACTACTGAATTATTCATTTCATTCTCTGCGAATGGCGGACAGCAAATCATAATTGTCATAATCTGTAGTCTGCTCATACTTTTCCACGAAATAGCAACGCGAATTATGAATAGTTGAAAACACTATCACGCCATTGAAGGGCGAGCAGTGTATGTTATTATATCGGCGGGCACTGTAAGATGCAACCGCGCGTTATTGTATGTAAAGCGTCAAAAAGTAACGCGAAGCCCTATACATAACTAATATTCATTTTTCAATTTTTGAAGTAGTTCACCATAGGTCATCAACTTATCCCCGTGTAGGTACAGGAAGACTCCCCATCAATGCGAGGGGAATTCTGGCGGTCACACCGGCCCAGTGCAGACTGACAATCTTCATACATCGTTTGAAAGATGTGCATGAAAAGTCTAGTCTAAAATTTATCCGATAAGAGTTTCAAACAGTTGAAACAACTGGCCGATACAAGTCATCAAGTAAGTTGTTGATAAAGTGAATATAAGAATTTGTATAACATTTTATCTGCAAATTAATACAAAAGTCGAAACATAATTTGTCATTAACGAGCGATGCATATTGTTGTAAAATGAGACGTTAAATAATACGGCAGTGATAAAGCCCCAATAAACTACGTAGGTTTGAGGATTTTTTTGATTTATTTATTCCCAGTCAAAATTTAATTCAGCCTTTTTTGTTTTTAGCTTATTTTAGCTGAACTGTATACCTTCTGGTTCCATTTGGCTGAAAAACTTTTATACGATGCAAATGGTTATATGCAATGTAATTTTGAAATAAAAGTGACGGCAAGGAAGAAAGCCTGGAGTAAATGTCATCATTATTATAATAACGTTGCACAGTGGTTGCCGCTCCGCGACCTTGGGGAATACACCCCAAATTCCGACCAAATACATTTTTTGTGTGTAAAATGCCAAGCGTTTGCGGGCACATAACCAAGCTGCAAAAGGGGTGAAACAGCTGCTTGCCATTTAGTAGGCTGTATGTCGTAAGTCGGAAACTCGATGTATTTTTCGACTAACGTGTCGACGTCGGTCCACGGCAGCCGATTCATGTACGAATATTAATTTTAACCGTTGGGCGTTAGTCCTAAATTTACATTGAACGCGAAGAGTTTGAGGAATAGTCATCAAATTACAAACTGATCTTTAATATGGCACACGTAAGCGTTATAAATAATAATAATAATATTTCCAAACGAAACACCAACCGTACGGTCAAACTAAGCAACGCTTGTATTATGTGTGTACCGCACAATGGACTAGGGCGAACCCAGTATACACTTATACGAGTATAGATATCAAACATCCATGACCTAAGTACAAACATTCGTGCTTATCACACAAAGTTTGTTCCTACCAGTATTCGAACCTGGGACCCTCGGTATAGAAAGCACGGTCACTGACACTGTGGAAATGGGTTCGTCGACGTCAGCGTCAACCTATAGTGTTTGTAATTAGCATGGTACATAGAGTAAGAAATACTATATGGAGGCTATAAGCTACAAGAACAGAGCCCCAAGTCTGCTAACACAATCAATTCATAATCGAACAGTAACCGCATAGTAACTGTCAGTTTTGACAGATATTGTATGGGATATCTGTCCAAAGTGACAGTTACTATGCGGTTGCTGTTCGATTATGAATCGATTGTGTTAGCAGACTTGGGGCCCAGTAGTATAACGGCAGCGGCACATCATCACCTAGTTAATGGTGTTTTGTGTTAGTTACCAGTGAGTGCTGTAATGGCTGCCAGCGTAAGGAGGGCGGAGCGGCAGCGTGCCATGTCAGCAGGGCATGTCGCGCGGCGCGGGGCGCGTCATCGCCGCGACATGCCGCGCACCGCCCTCGCTAGCACTCCACGCTCCTGCTGCTCTCGCTCAATTGCCACCTGAAACAATTGATTATGATAGTAGTGGTCATATATATTTGTTTATTATCACGAGAACGTGAAGTGTGTGGTGTTCTTTTGCTTTTAACGCATACTTGAGCAAGATTAAGCTCTGCATAAAATGCGTCCATGTATTTAATCGCGTAAATTCGCTGGATCCATATGTATTATAAAAATAAGACGCTCGGGAGATGTATCCATTTTTTCCAACGAACGGAGTGTCGAACCTATAAATTTATAATACGCCCAGTTTACATTTCTGCGAGCTCGTTTTAATACTCGTTGACGCGACAGACGCTTCGTTCGTTTCGTTTTTAAAATTTTCCGGACAAATTTATTTTGCTTTCCCTATAAACCCAATTCGGACTATTACGAACCAAAAATTGCCAAATCGGTCCAGCCCTTCTCAAGGGATGCGCCCACCAACCAACAGCATAATTTTTTTATTTAAATAGATTAACAAAATCGGTTATTGACAATCAGTTATATGTAATGCCTCGACTGTAATGACTCGCCCTTGCTTACTCTTAAAATATGTGAGTGCCTACACATCCTCTCTAATGTCTATATCTGGCGAATATATAACTTGGAAGTTTTAGGACAAAGTTAAAAGGCCAAAGACGCTTTACGATATTGTATGTCCAAGACTCAGCGCAATATTGCACTTCGTAAAGTGTCTAGACACTCGGTAACGTGGCAGGTGGGTGGCGGTTATCTCCTAAACGATTATACACTTTATCTACGTGCCGAAAATGCAATATTTAACCTATGATACAGCTATGCTGTAATGTGATTCTAACGATCTTTGATTATCTGCCATCTATCGTTCATAAGTTAGGTTATCTATGTGCATACATCAATGGCTCTATTAGATCATACATAGGTATTTTATATTTTAATACTAGATTTTAAATATATAGATGTTGTATTAATTTATACATCGTTTCGTAGATAGTACTCCTACATAGTAACCTAAAGTGTTAAGCTAAGTCTACTTTAGCTAATAAGTAAGTAGTTTATGTGACAAAATCATATATATTGCTTGCGGCATTAATATCAACGACAAAGCAGTATTATTTTCATAGGCTACGACACTTATGTCTTGGAAGACAAAGTTCTGGCGACAACAGGTGGTCTATATTTCGCGGTTATTGCTGTGGCTGCAATTAATTTGTGAAGATTGGCCAACGAATCCATTTAGGTCCAGTGAAAATAGTGGTCCGTGGAGCTCGGCACGAGCACCTACCCATCTAACGGCGTGTCTGGGACGGCGGGCGGGCCGGGGCCGGGCGCGCCTCAGGCGCCAGACGACACGACTGACAAGGGTCACGCTTGCCAAAACATCCGTCCCAATGATATCCGGGGAAATTCTACATTGGAGATTTATTTGCCGAGCCAACCGGCCAACAGAGGATCGTTTTGTGGTGACTAAGACATGTCATGTTCTGATTTTTTGTGTATGAATATTTATGGCAAGTAATACTTAACTTGTTTTTGTGGCTAATGCTTGAAATTGTCACATCTTATTGATATTCGGGTGCCAAAAACGGGACGTTAAATATCTATATTATTAATGATTATTAATATTTCTAGGACGATAAATATTAGACTATTATCCTTATTTTAAATTTACCTGGGTGTATATATAATATATGTATTATGTTGGCAATTAAGTTACAGCTACTTAAATACGAATTCATAAAATAATTAAATCCCTATGCCTACTTGCCTAAGGGTGAAAACATAATATATTTTTAGGGTTGTAATGCTAAAGAACTCAGTGAAAAGCTAAGCTTGAATTTGTATTCCGAAATTGGTTTTCGTTCAACCTTTCAAATTGATGAATGATGAGACGGAAGAATAAGATGAAACTGCTAATTAATACTCTGACTTCACGACGCAGATCTTGTTTACAAAAGAAAATAAAACTTACTAAGTATAAGTTAGGGTTATTGATTAAGCAAAAGAGATTTTAATAAACTGCAAGAAATGCGATAGATGTTATAAATAACGGGGACCGAGTATTGATAGGTTCAGCGAAGGTTATTCTCAGGTTAAAATTCTCGGCTCGTCTAGACTTATTAGTTCGCCTCGTTTACTTGGGATCTTTATCGCAGGTCTATTGTGTTTAGTGTCTATGCCATTACATACAACGCATCTTAGTCCTGTATTATACAATGCATGTACTTAGGTGCGGATAAAATCCAAACCTATTGAGAAATGTGTATTTATGCTAGTATCTAATTGAGCCGATAGAGACAGCTGTACCTTAGCTATTCCATTGTAAAAACAGATGAGCGGCAATGACACTGGTCGCTTATATTTATAAAGAGAATTAAGTAGTGCACCGAATAAAGCAAATATAAAAAAAACATTAGAAGATCGTTTAAAAGTAAGCCAGTGTGTTGCGTAAGAACACAAAAAATCTCAATCATAATGTTTTTTCTGTAAATGTCCTCGAACTTTTGTTTGGAAAAAATATGTCGGCACAATAAAATCGGCGGCACTATGATGAATGAGGTAACGGGGGGTTGTTCGCAAAACAGTAATAGATGTCACGTACTTATGACTCATAACCATAGATTACAATTTATGACAGTAATTTTTTCCCTTATTCTATACTAGCTGTGCCAGCGATTTCGTACGCATGTAAGTAGTTAAAAAACTTGAATGAGTCTGGGCAACGGCTTAGTTCAGTTGTATAAGCTTAATAGACAGAATAATCCACACAATTATAAACATCTCAGGCCTTTTAACATTTTGAGAGGTAGTTATCCGCATATTTTGTATGACATATTAAATTTAAAAAGCCATCAAATTACAGTGGCATGTGAATATCCATCGGTTCCCGGGAATATCCATGGGTTGTCTGTCTGAAGTTGCGTATTGTTGGTAACTATAGAACTTACAATAAAACGTATGTGTTCATCTGGCGATAGTTATGTGATAATACTTATAAAAACGTCCTTTTGTTTGAATTATAGTGATTCTGACACTATGAACTCTGACACTACACAGAATATTCCTGCTTGTAGGTATGATCATTCCAAAAAGAGTATATCCTCACTCATGCCACAGCTTCCGCTAAGTACCTACATACTTCGAGGATTAACACTCAAAAGTTTTGTGGCAAGATGCCCGTAGGCGGCCAATCCGTCTTCCTACATTATTTTTTAAGTTCTTTTTATAGATAAGTATAATGTTCTCAGTTACAAAATCAGTTTAGATTCCGTTTTCAAATTCTTCTTAAATCTAAGACTTGTGTATAGAAAGTATTTGTGCACATTGCGTAATACCTTAACAGTGTAGAGAGTAGAGAAGCATTCTATATGAATTATTACCTGTTATAACGTACTCCTGCATCCGTTACTATTAATTAAGGTTGAAATTGTGTCTGCAATAATTGCTATGAATTGAATAATACACAGTTACACAATTTCATATATTTGTATAATACCGTCGATAGAAAGCTATGTTTGTACTTAAGTTTATAGGTGAGATGAAATAACAGTTTGTCCAATTTATTTACAAGTAATTAGGTTTATAGGTAATAAGGTAAGTAATTACGGTCAGATTTAGTTTTCAGTTATTATTCAACTACATAATTAACATTTGATTCAATCACAGGTGCGAGTCGATACATATACCTACGTATAAATTCTACTTCGGAAGCATACCTAATGAGATGGAGATGGAGATGAAGATAATACTCATTAGTCTCACATAAAAGGATGTAATGCCGGGAAAAGAGGATCGAGGAGGTTTCGCTTAATTATTTTCGTGCGCTAGTCAATCAATTAACGAGGAGTTGTAAAACTCTTCTACATTTAAGCTGTTTTGTTTTGTTGTTTTTTTTGGTTTCAAAAATGTTAAATTTCTTTATCAGATTATATACTAAAAACTAAGACAGGGTAAAATTACATATACTCGTAGTATCGCTTATTAATAAAAAAAAATCGCTGATTACATTTCCATTATTCGATCTTTTAGCAAAAATATAATCAACTCGTTTTATTTGGTCACAAACACGTTTATGGTTAACAAATTGGACATTACACGCTTGGTACTAACTAAAACTACGTGTATCCGACAAGTAATTGCTGGCACAAACAAACTGCGAGACGAAGTTGCTATGTAGAGCAAATTGGCCTCAGTGTTGCATCACAAGGCTCATCAGACAGAGGTCATGTTTAGATGTAAACGTATACATAGTGTGTCTTGAAAATATAATTAAATGTTTACAAGCAGGATAGTCTGAAAACAGACATAAATCTTATTAACTGGCACAATAATAAATATTGTTAATAAATCTTCCAAATTTGCAACAAAACATTTTTTTTTATAGAATTTTTAATTAAATGACCACAAGGATCAGTAAGAAACCCACTTTTATTTTCTTAGTTATTAGTTTGTGTCGACCGGTTGCCGCTATATTACTACGGAGTTTACTACGTTTTTGCAATTTTCATGGAAACTATTGTGTTGTATGCTGTAAATGCGGCTAAATGTCACGTACTGTAGGACGGACACGGGCTGGGACTATGGCTTTACGTGCATTAATATCGCCGATTCAACACCGAGAGTGGCTCAGTGAGTAGGTAATTGGACCTCCTGCCCGCCAGCTAACTCTGCGTTAGGTCCGGTATTAGGCCGATCTGCTTGAAAGTAAGTGAATATTGGACACATGAGTGCAACCTAGTTTCAAAGGTTCATCAATCTATGATTGGCCAATCGATATTATTTTATCTACTGGTTCATTTGGCGTTGGATTGACAAAAAACTAATTCATGAATATAAAATTAGTAGAGAGTTAAAATAAAGAAGTTACCCAAACATATAACTACAATATAAATACAAATAAAATATAAAAAATACATTTAAGAAAATATGACATGCCTTCAGCGATAACCGGAAACAGCTTTTTGTTTTTCAGTAATGATTTTTTGGACAAATTTTTCACTCAGTTTTAGGCAAGAATTTTTAGTTTTAGTTAAAATGAATTAAGGATCTAGTTTTAAGGAATCACTTTACTACATTTTATACATTTTGATTCAAAAATGTTATAGTTACGACTTTATGACGCTGTAACGGCCTGCGACTAAGTGACGGAATCACCAGAAGCTACTGTAATGTAAAATATAAATACAATTCAACGGTATCTATTTATAGTTCTTAGCGATATAAAGCGTGGTCTGGCAGCTTGAACATAGGTAGGTACACAGCAAAAGTAACTTCAATTCAATAAACGTTTTTGTAGTTTAGAGTTGATTTTCATGTTTCGCAAGCCAGTTTACGATCGTTGGAACAGACATCTAGCGACTCGCGCATGTTCGCGTAGGAGGATATAAATAGGAGGCTGTAAATGCTACTGTATTGTCGCTTACTTAAACACTCAATGCAATAAAGTCTTATATCAGTAAATCGTCATAAATGCGAGTAGATCTCAGTGTAAAACGCTTTGCAAAACCAACATTAATATAAGCTATAATGCTAAAATAGTAGCTGGGGGTGAGGCCATATTCATATCCATTTTATTTCGTAATGAAGACAGAAAATAGTAGCTCTTTGTTATACGTTTGCTGTACGATATTCCATTTTAAATGGGTCCCAGATTAAAGCTCGCGAATTTACATGTACAATCTGGGTAAGCACCATACAAAGCGCGGCACTCACACAACCCTCGCGAAATTGTTCATACCCCACTTCAAGTGCCTGTTCACCCTTCCTCCGGCTCTTGCAAAATTATACCAAAGATTACCCGTCGCAATACAACTTTTTCCGCTTAGGTATGTGTCCCGGATGCCCGCACGTCGTTCAAGGGAATTAGTTTCCATCAAGAAGTGCGATGCTATCACACGATATACTATATCCACTGTGAGCTGTTTGTATTTCCTAGATGTAGTTTGAATGTAAAGGAATTTGAAAATTCTTACAAGTAAAATATTGTATGCCATTAGAAAGGACAATAGGTATGTGTATGCATGGGTAACTTAACTTAATAACAAAAACATTAGTGACTCACCGATTGGTGTGATAATAATCACTATGTCAGTCATCGACCAACCTCCACATGAAAAACTCCAAATGAACAAATCATTAATCACATAAATGTTCAAATTTTTCTCTTTAAATCATTTACAACGGTCACTCGTTAACGGCACGTAACCTTTTTACATACTTACAGTGTTTCGCGAAAAACCGTATTTTTGATGCTAAACGTTTTCAGTTACCATTTAGCACTAGAAGAAGACATTTTTGTTCTGGCAAAAGTATTAGCACTCAGTGATTTACCGAAGAAACGTAATATTAAAGTTTAATGTTAAAGCCGGTCGTATAAATTTTATCGTGCGAAGGCGAACTGGTCGCGGCGCTGGGCTGTTCGCGCAGGCGGCGGGCGTCGGCGCCACCTGTCGCTGTCGCCGGGCACGAGCGGGGGCCGGTCGGGCGGCACGAGGCGACGGCGGCTCAGCAGCTACTGAGCCGCCGAGCGCCGCCCGGGCACGTGGGGCCGGGCGCCGGCCGCCGCCCAGGTGCACCTGCACCCACCACCCCGCGCCCCGACATTCGCCGCGCGCGCGCCCCAAACCCTACTGCTCTTGCTAACGCACTCCCCGTCTGCACTCCCTTGCACTTTGTCTGCACCTACAGCGCCTAATATCTAATATCTTCTTAATTCATAAATATGTAGGAAAGCAAAGGCAATCGCATACAAACTGAAGTTAGAATCAAAATTAAAACAGGCGTACGTCTTAAAACACATGGTAATAAATTATTCAAGATACTCAAGACGGAGAAAATTGGAACAGGGAAGTGCGTGTACATGTATCTACAATGGAACGGTAGTGCGTGTGATGTAATGGAATTATAACGACGTGTATTTTTCTGCGGGGTCTACGACGTAGCGTACTAGTCGTGGCGTAGTAAAATGATTTATCAATTCAAACCTCACTGCATAAATGAATGTTCGATAGCGTTAGGAAGGGATTTTTGCTTTGCATAGACATGGAGAGGTTTTTTTTTTCAAAAAATTGTATTTTAAAAAGAAAATGTAGACGATAACGTCACGGTTATAATCATTTTCATTGCGAATGGAATCACATTCCATTTGTGAACTTTAAATGTATTATTTATTTGAATAAAATGATTATAAATGGACCATGTTAATGGACTTTATATCTATCTTAATTAATTATATCTAAGTACATATATATTAATCCAAAGTTCTAAAATTGTATATGTTCAATTATCTATTGTTTGAAAATATGAAAAACATCGTTTTAAGTCTAGATTCCCCTACGGGCTAGGCAGAGCGGAGGCAGCTAACCGCTAGTGCACAGGGATTACTTGAACGGATGGACGTGATCGGATAACAGAAAGTTGTTTCTCCATTTCCTGTAGCTAACGCCGTGACTGTAATATTAACACGAGAATATAATATAATCTGAACACATCTCATTTAAAAATGATGTTATATGTTAGACGATGTACACACGAAATTAATAAACAACAATTTAACAATAATTTGAGGAGGACTGACGTAATCAATCAACCCCAAACGAAACATACAGTATCGCTTTAAATTATATTATTATATAGTTGTATTATTGTAAAGTCAAACAAGAATTGCACAAGCAGTAACAATAAAATGATATGGACCTCTGCGTTATAGAAGTATTTGCAGTTCAGAGTGAATAAGATGTTTCAAACAGCGCATTGCGCGCTCGCCGAACCGTATGCAAGCCGGAGTGGCCGGAGCGGTGGAGTGCAGTCGCTCGGGGAAATAACATGACCGTGTTTACATTGCCTTAACAATCAATTATAAATTTATAGAAGGTCGTTATGTACTAGAAAAGGGATTTTTTAAATTTTAGTTATATATAATATACTTTAGGTTAGAACAAATTTTATAATGTCTTGCGTTAAGACTTGTTACAGGTTTTCGGTTGGTAACTTATTGTAACTAAATGTGATAAATTATAATTTGAGGGGGTATCCTAGTACAGATACCAACCTTGCACGGTGGGTTTTTAAATCACGTTGAGTCTAACTCAATGGAAAAAGGCTATTAGGAAAAAATAAAGAGTTTTTAATACAGCGTTTATACAAACTTTAAGCTCAACCTTACTTGTATTTCAATAAATACAATTATTTATTATTATTATTTGACTTCAGTTTAACATTTGTTTTATACAACAGCGTAATAAACTGGCGTTGCACTATATAAGGCTTAACAATAATAGTGTAAAATAGTTTAAGTCATCCATTGGGTCATAACGTCACATTCTCGAAAAAAAAAGTATTTGAAATTTGAATGCGCGGTGAAGCTGTACTGTCTTGCTTTCTCACAGAAAAATCACCACCAATATTTTATACATAAACGTGATCGTTATCACCTACTGGTTAACCCCTTAAAATATATTACCAATTCTTTTTTATGTCTCGGCTGACAATATATGTTATAAAATAAGTTGCTTCTTGGACAAGTCGGAAGCCACGTGTCGGATGTGCGACTAGCTGAACTAGATTCGAGCGAAGCCTTTCAGCCATTCTATATAAGTGCAGATTGCGTGTGGATACACTATTCAATTGCTTCCTAGACAATCTCGTTGTTCCTACCACTATGCGCGATCAAGGTCACATTGTTTTTTAACCGACTTCAAAAAGGAGGAGGTTCTCAATTCGGTTGTATTTTTTTTTTTTTTTTATGTTTGTTACCTCATATCTCCGTCATTTATAAACCGATTTGGAAAATTGTTTTTTTATATGAAAGGATATGTTTACAGATTGGTCCCATTTTTTTCAAAAAAATGTTCTGATGATGGGATCCATGAGGAATTGAGAGGACTCCTCAAATTTTATAGGCATACCGATAGCAATTTTGGTATTTTCATCAAGAAGTCAAGCATTTGCATTCAGAAAGTATCATTTGCTGAAGTGGAAGTGATGAAGAAGGCCACAAATGGCCAGCGGAACTTGTCAGTGTTACGTATTTCACGGGTTGCGCCAAGATAATCTCGATTATTGGTGTACCTATTATCCAGTAAAAAGATTGATATACAAATCTTTTTAGTGACAAAGAATAGTAAATATATCCACTAAAAAGTTTAAAATAAAAAAACTTTTTAACAAAATAAAAACCGTCTTCAAAAAACTAAAAAGCAAAAAATAATCTAATCTTGAAATCTACCTTGTCTAACCACATCAAATATTTAACTAATCTGAAGTCGGTGCCAAATAAACAACCGACGAAGAATAACAAAAGTATACTCAGTAACGAGATGCGCGGACCAATTTGTAGGTATAGTCTTTGGCGCAGACCGGCAATACTCAACTCAGTTGTTTGTTTGGCACCGACTTCAGATTAGTTAAATATTTGATGTGGTTAGACAAGGTAGATTTCAAGATTAGATTATTTTTTGCTTTTTAGTTTTTTGAAGACGGTTTTTATTTTGTTAAAAAGTTTTTTTATTGTAGTACTGTGATTGTGATTTTTTCAATATGACATTTACTTACATAAATAGGTACAATTATTGAATTCAAAAAAACGTATATGCCAATGTGTTTTACACATGTTTTTTTTTCAAGATATTTAGTTTTCAGAGTATAGAACGAGTATAAAAGATACATTGAGCAAACTTGAGAGTAATAGAATAAACAAAGAACAAACATAAGAACCATCCAATTCAAACAAACGAACTTCATTAATTAGTGAGACAATAAAACCAAACTATTTTTATACCAGGCTTCCACCATTGAGTAATTTGAAATATATATTTAAAAAAAATATTGTGCTTAAGACAGTAGACAGGAAAATGTCATAGGCTCGTATGCTATTAGCGAAATATCTTAACAGGTGAATTTTGCTACTATCGTAGTAATTGCAAATGACCGTTCCATGATGCAATTATGTATAGTGATTATTTCTATAATTTATTTATTTTTATAAGGTAAGTTTAATGTATGATAATTTATGAAAAACTCAGCAATATAGGTATTGTTGTACGATATTATAGTACCTATACATATTATAATCGTTCAAAATTTGTTAGCTAGCTTCGAGCCCGCGCTTCTCCGCTGTTCAAATACGAAAATGAGCTGGAAACTCATTTGAATCCCCTCAAAGCCATGTTTTTTCCTTGTAACGAATCATCGGCGAGGTTTGGATTCAATAAGATATCAACTTTTTGCAAGTACTTTAACATGCATTAACAGTGTTTCAATCCCGTGCAAGCTTAGCTCTTAATTTTTTAGGGACTTAGCATTATATAGGTACTGAATTGTTCCTAGAATATAATTAGTGCTTAGTGTAATGCTTACAATATATCTAGTGAGTTAAATGGTAATTTATGCTACGCCTATAGCATATGGAGTGCTACGAAAATAGCAAGTATGTACTACGCGGGCTCGCGTACTCGTATAGTTTTTGTAAAAAATAAGTTCAATTGGTGGTTGATTTACCTGCACAATTGGTCAGCATTTAGGCCGCGCTGATATCGGCGAATCAAGCCAGGGCTGGCTGACTCACTGGCCTATCTCTTGAAAGCTACCTACCTCTCAACCAAGCACAACTTTCAACATTCTCACTATATGATTACTGTTGTTATACTACTCTTCCCGTTCCACGGTAAAATACTTTCAAAGATATTAGGAACTTTTGGCTAACATGTTTTCACCTGGCTGACTTTGGCCGATAAGATGGTTTATATTCGAACTTGAGAAAATATTACTCACCACTAAGGGGAGAGGAAAACTTATGAAAAAATCTCATTGATCAGGTTTTAGGAGCATAGAATTCCTAATGGAGCTGAATTGTTAACAAATGTTTTTTTTAAACTAAATATTTAAAATGTTACACAATCTCAGATATTTGTCTCTGCCCACTGTGACAAGTTGTAAATAACTATAAATAACAAAATAAACTAAACTAATATAAATCTCCTAGATTGGCGTAGGAATATTTAAAAAGTATATACATGTAGTAAATGTAGTATATTCAGATACGTGAATAAAAAATATTTTGATTAACGCATTGTTTTCTAAAATAATTGTTAAAAACTTATTTACAAGGCGTTAAGCAAAGCTCATTAGCATTTTAATGCTGGAAAAAATATTGTTTATTATATCGTGGAATGGTTTATAATGCAAAGTTATTGGATTTAGAAAATCGTTAGCTAGCAACTGGGTCACCGGATTAAATCCGTAGACTTGTGGTATCGCCGGTTTAATTATATATCTCACAATTCTTAAGTTTGGCTGTAAATCTTTTAGGCCAATTACTAGCTTAAATATTTTTACTTAGCGCGCTATACCTGACGCGATGTATACCTGTTTTTTAAGTTCCACTATGCTATAAGAATGTATAAAAGATTTTGTTTGCTATGTCCGCATTTTCCACTAGGTTATTTTTTCGACTTCCTAGAGGAAAATAAATAAATAGTAAAATTTTATTTTTGGTACTCGTATGAGAATAACAATCTACAGTCTTTTAAATTCTCCTCAAGCAATGTACTATCCAAAGCCAATCCTAGAGGAATCCAGTCAATATATCATGTTGAAGATAACATTCTCTTCTCTTTATATTTGGGGTAGCAGTATCATAAGACACATTGATCTTTATCCATTTTCTTACTTTCCAATATCATTTCAGACCATTTTAACACACACGAGATCTTTTATGTTTAAGTAAAGAGGAAAATACGAGGGACTAGATCTACACATTTCTTATTTAGAGTCAAATATCCATCTATATAAAGTTTTCAAGCACTTACAGTGGCTTTAGAAAACTACTTTTATTTGAATATTGCTTTGGAACGCCCTAATATATTGATTTGAGCTTCTGTGTATTTGTGGGTTAATTATCACGTTATCTAAGCACGGCGAACGCGTTAATGTAATAAATATTATTGAAAATATACCCACGAGTATGCTTCGTTCATTATAAGACAAAAGCTACTTATAAGAAGATTATTTAGTAGACAAATGAATGCTATAATAAGCGCCCTCATTTTACTTATTGAGGAAAATAAACAAAATAATAACAACAAGGCTCCATTGTATATCCGTTGAGGCATTTTGAAGTTCTTGATGAATAGGGAGCGTAGCTATAATAGTGTCATATTATTTGTAACAATTCACATCTTTATTCATGTGAATATAAACTGCGCTATTCATTCAATAATAATATCGACAGACGAACACACTAACTATATGTTCCCCCAACATCAATGCTTGTTTTATGGGCACGGTTCAAAGGACTGAGTGTGAACTCAGTTTATAATAATACTAATATAAGGTGTAAAATTCCCAAAGAAATAAGACATTTGAAAACTGACACTCTGTACTGAGCGCATAGTCAAATGCTACTGGTTCGGCTCTTTAAAAAAAATAAACATAATTTACACAATTATTTTATACATTATATAACTTACTGATTCATCGGTTAAAATATTTTACATTATTTTTTATATACATGATATATAAAAATATTAAATATTCATGACTCAGGTACACACATAGTCATAATTGTACATATATTTCAATACCCATTTATTAAAAAAAACCTTGCTTATAGCTTTCCTTTACATTCAAACTAATAGCTAGGTAGTAGCGCTATGTTTTGAGCTCAGCGCATAGATTCCATTTTGCAATGCTCATAAATCCGTACTCATCTCGTTCTCAATTTACATTCCGAACTCTGTGCACATATTCAATTCGAAGATGCGCGTCGAGAACCGATAGACGTCTGAATAATCATACGTCAGGCTAAATTGGTAGTACAAGCTGCTATCGAACACAGGCAATGGCCCGAGGTCAATTACAGGTTGTACCACCAATCATTACAATGATGTAATTGTAGGCGAGAAGCTTCTGTTAGGTCTATTACTACATTGCAAAGTTTACAAAAATAATAAATCATTGGTCATTTATTATTATGTCATGCCTGTAAATAAAATAGCACATGTCCTCAAATGTATATACGATACAGCGAAAAACAATTTTGTAGTAAGTCTATTAAAAAGTATTCTATTTAAAAGTACGGTAAGTACACTAAAAATGTAACAATGTCCTAGGATATTGAAATTAATTATATTATGCACCCTAGCCTACCCTATCCTAGTTGCCAGTACTCCTAGCAAAGAGAAACTAAACGTAATAAGCGAATATGAATGGGGTCAAGCTTGAAAAGTTACAAGAAATATCTTACCCCCATCATACATATAACTTGAACTTTATTAAGTTCTAGTGTAGCATACAAGATTAGGTATGTCACAAAATGCATTGAAATTTATTCCGAACGAGTAACCTACTGCCTCTCCCTCACACTGGATCTGCGCCAATAACTCACCAAGATAAGGATCTCATGAAATTTCATAAATTCTCAACGTTTGACTTTTTTTATCGCGTTCTCTTAAATAGCGTATCTAGACCATTCCTTAATAGTCTCTAATTCCGAATTTATATTTAGATGTGATATTGGTTTTAGAAATATCACCACAGTGGCCAGATTTACTTACCGTAAACCCGTCGATCTAGTTTTAACTTCCAGAGAAGCATATAAATATAGGCCACGTTGTCTGAGTATCAGCATCCACCCAAAGATATCCCCGTTTTGAGAGGCGACGACATTGAGTGATTCAATTTATCACACTGTCATTGTACTATACAGCGTTTGTATGTTGTACATACTGTACGTAATATTCATACGTGCATAGAAGGTTAGGGTAAAAAACTGTACGTTAACAGCCACAATAAATGCGAGAGTAACACTGTCTGTCAGTATCTGTCTGTCTATTTGTTAACTCAAACTAAACGGCTGAACCGATCTATATGAACTTTAACAAGGAAATAATGTGCATGATGGGAATATAAATAATTTGCCAAATGTTTCCTAAATCCGTGTTTGATATTTTATTATTTTAATCCATTGAATGTATGTATCTTGTCTGATAAGGTACCTAAGTGAAAGACATATCGGTACCTCGGGATTCATAGAACGTAAATCAATCTTGCAAAAAATAAGGTGTAACAAAAATATTGTAAAATATTTTAAAGGTTGAATGAGTAGGTCATACCGATCACATTGCTGTATAAAATGAATGTCTCAATGAAGTTTATTTTTTTTAAAGAAGGCAAACCCGTAGCATATCACCGCGCACTTAGGTAAGAGTAAGAGGTGGTATTTTAAAATTTCTAATAATTTGATTTATTTCATTGGAAAAGTTTTCTGTATAACCTACTGATATACCTATTAAAATATCTTACACTAATAAAGTTACACCTTGTATATCGATAATTTAGATGTAACCTTGTTCTCGAGCTATCATTTTAGATACGAACGTTTTGGAACTCATACCTAGTATAAGATATATTTTTAATTTAACCTCTACCGAAACGAGCACGTTTCTGTGTTACATTGAATTATAATTTGTAAAATAAGAAGCTTTTGAGCGCGTTAATGACAAATAACGCGATTTTCTGACACTTTATATTATATATATATCAGCTACGATTGCTACGAGGCGTAGCACTTGTGTGGCAACATGGGCAGCATGTTTCTGTGCCTACGCAGGCAATGAAATGGCAATTATCTGCGGTATCTAAGGAACTTATCAATGAATGGGGCTCATTTATTTTAACTTATGGTAATATAAAACGAGGGATTTTGTGTTACCAATGGCTCGCAGAGCAAATGAACATTTTTAATGTGTTCTTTAAAAGCCAAGGATCCGATAACATAAGTCGATCCGTCGGTCAAATAACATCATATTAATATTTATTTTAACAACATAACAGTTATTTTTCTGAAACAAAACAACTTATCAATGATATATTAATATAGGTATTGGTTTGTATTATAAACATTTATATTCCAGAGAGGAGTATTTTTCTTGGAAACTTTCTTTATCTGCTTAACCCCATGTAGTGTATGATTAAACAAGCGAATTTATAGAATTTCTCAGAATAGTAAGTATGATAAAAAAGATTTTATTTAATACTACCAAAATATATTCGGTTGCTCTTATTCGACCTTTAATACGCCTTTGACAACAATATTCAACCTTCACAAAATGTAGAGTCTGATGGTAAACATCGCAATAAATAAAATCTATAATTCGACGATCACTAATTCAATGGTTATACTCCCATTTCATTTCCATTAAGAAGGTATCATCTTAGGCTATAAAGCAGTGTCAACAAACTGTAACTGAAACGTAACTACATGTTAATTCAACCCTATAGTCGACCTGGACCTGCCCAAAGTGGCTGTCTCAAATATACTCATTAATGAATGTCATCAAATTACACAATGAATGATAGCGTGGCTGTCGCCTCTAGAATGATAACATTAGGCGGCAGCGCTCTTTGAACTGCCATTATTACTGTCACTGACATAATAAATAATGTATTCACTGAATATGTATAGCGACATTAGTGCCCCACGAACGTCGAGATGATGTTGCTCGGTTACCTGCGAATTATTTTACATTAAATGCCATGTAAAAGAACACATTATTTATATCGTGTAGGTTTTTATTACTGGAACATTTTCATTTGAGTTTTTATTCTTTTGGACTTTAAATAATAGAAATTTGCAATCACTTTGATATATAATTAGAAAAATATGAAAACAGAAGATAAATTGCATAATTTTATAACTTTGCATGAATGCCAATAGTCACATCGAGCTTTCTTCACAGAATTTAAGCTAAAACATATGATAGGTCACATTTCCTGTATCCTTGATGACGAAGAACTAGAACTCGACTTGTTACTACCTATTTAAATGCGGCATACAGAACTACACAGTTAGTAGCCACCTGATACACATCACATCCAAGAGAGCAGTTTCTATAGCGCCACTCATTTGTTGGCACTTAGTGTCTGCCGGACCAATTAGTCGCAGTCACTTGCAAGAACTCAAATTTTCTCAACACTTTCTTAGATGCATTGAACCAATTTTACTAGGTAGGTAGAAATAATTTCAATGTTGGAAGCTTGCATAGCACCTAAATATATAAATGTGCTGGCTGTTTAAACAAATTGTGGTAGCATAGTTATAAATGTTGCCACTAAATGGAACGCTTATCCTGCTAGCGAAACGTTTGTCTCTTTATATATACCATAATGCCGGCCTTTGAATATAGAATAAATATATAATATATAATAATAGATCTGCAACAAAAATCCAAGTTATTCATTAAGTTAACCTCAATGCTGGAGTACACAATGAGTTTCGCGATGTATGTTAAAAATCGTAGTTTCAGGTAATCGAAGGCGTTCAAATCTTGTTTGGTTTGAATTTCTCACTTACTTATGAATGATGAATATGATGATATATGATGAATATGGTCATAATAAATATAATTTTTTTTTTTTCGCTGAGATGTCTTGAACCTATTTCTAGATAATAAAGACATGAACACGAGGATAAATAAATAAAGTCCAGCAAATTTATGACATTTTGTAAAATACTAGTCGCTGTGAAATATTGGCACCGACCCAAGCAAAGAGCAAAGTGGTCTCGCGAGCCAGCAAACGCCACAGAATCCACCTGATCTCTGCGGAATATATAAACACCAATTTGACTATTTCTATACGAGCTATTGGACTGTGAGTCACTTAAAACTTAAAAAAAATATGTACATTTTTAATTCTTGATTTATTACTATGCCTTCACAGACTTATTAGAATAATCAGACAACTCATGAATCTACTCGTACGCGTACTCTAAAAGTGAAGCCTAAAAAACTCTGGTCTACCATTTAAACAACATGCTAGTTTGGTAAACCTCACTTTTAGCGTCCATCGTGTGTTGTCTGTGTATGCCGTAGAAAAGTAGATAGGTCCCTATGCAGTATATCTACCGACTTATAACAATGTTTTTTTTTAACAGCAATCTATAGAATTGGGGCAATCATTATCAGAACTTATCGCTATGTATTGTTTTACTCGGAAACCACGGTTCATATTGATAGCATTTATAAAAAAAAAAGAAATAAAATAAGTAATATTATTCAAAAATTAAAATCCGTCGCTCTTTCGGCCCATCGTCTTTCATAAAGACGAAGTCCATATTAAAAATGCCGGCCATAGTTAATACTTTATTAAGATATTTTTTTATAATCCTGTAACATTAAAACAGTACTGAATGGCCGCCTCTAGCGTTATCTCCGCCACACAGCAGCCCCTGACCCTTTGACTGATGAAAAAACATGTCCACACCTCTCCTGTATATTTAATTGGCCACGTAATGAGGGCGCGACAAAAAAACCTACCACAAATGAAGAGTTTTGCACCTTGTAATTGTGCAGGTAACATGCTCCACAACTTTGTTGGCACGCTTTCTCTTTTTTATGGGCATTTACGTAATTAACCAGGTCTTTTAACTATCTATTTATTAGGAAACATTGTTCTCAAGTATTTTAATAAAACGATCCGCTGTTTTATTAACGGTATGTTTTCGCCTCGCTATTTATACTTAAATCTGCCTCGCTAATTAAAATTTGACAACCGATTAATCTTTAGGAAAAAAGGCGATTGATTACACTTGGCATTTACCTACTACCGCCTATTTATTAATTAAAATTTAATAGTCTCGCGCATAGCTATGTTGGGTCTCATGACAAATTTAATATGCTTTTTACGATCTTTACACACATAAAATAAGTTTTTATAGTTTATGAGAGTACTTAGTAATTAATACCAAGTGCGTGTCTGTTGTGATAATAAATTGTTAGGATTACTGCGGCTATGCCTGCCGCGACGCCGCTGGTAGATATAGGTGTATAGGTATTGGTGGTATACTAGAGACTGATTACGCCAATCGATTCGGGTCGTATATGCAGTATACTCGTACTAGGTAGGTATAAACATTATTGTGTTCTGTGTGCGATTGTAAGATAGGTATGTGTGTTGTTCATTATTTTTATGCATTTATATTGACCACGATAGTTTATGTGTATTCGGAGATTTTTTCTTGATATTTAGCGACCGTACTTCTTGTCATTTGATTTTTGAGATAATAATTAATATAAACACAATATGTAAGAACTAAAGCAACTCGTTTTTCATTACGAAACATTGAATGTTTTTTACCAACCTCTATACCAAAACACAAGTGAAGTCGTAAGTAAAGGCTAGTTCAATATATTCTCAGTATTCAAAATGGAAATCGGACACTGGGCGGATTTACGAGCTTTCCAAAATGGAATTTTACACTACGCTGACGTATCTCTGCTGAGTAAAGTTTTATTGAATTGCTTTGTGCAAGTAAAAAATGATATTATTTACATACCATTCGCACAATGAATCCCGTTCTAATTTATATTTGTAATGCGATCATAATTTTTGATTGACTCGAAATACTTAAACGAATGAGTACATATATACACCCCGAAAGAAAAAAATACAGTAGCATTAAGAGGAGGTATCGCGATTTTGATTCATTTTCTATTCCACGTATTTCATTAAGTTCATGGACTATAAACCAAATTTTTGGATATATATAATTTAAGTACATGATCTAGAATCGCTCAAAAGGAAAACACGATTACGTGAAATTTTCTCGATAATTATTTACAATTTTGCTTGCCACCGCGATATTTTTACGAATTAGATCACGGAATACTACATAAACATAAGTATTGGCTTATCGTTTACGCAGTATTTCTAATATTATCATAATTTATGTACACGTCTATACACAATGGCGTTGTGGTATCGCAGCCGGAGACAAGATCGTAACCATTGGTCTAGCGAGCGACATATTGTGCCAAAATAACACAATACATTGTCAAAAATACAACAAAGCATTGTGCTCTCTCGGCGAATTGGGAATTAATAAAGCAAGTAGGTAGAATGTTGCATACTTTGTTATTATTATCATTATTTAACAGTTTTGCTTAGTTAATGATTGTATATCTAATAAACGTGGAAAAGTATCCAATTACTAGTCTAGTTATCTTTAATAAACGAGAGCTTAGTGTACTATACTTTACTTAAGTGTAAATGTTTACACCTGCTGGTGGCATTCTTAACTGAGGGCTTCCGTTTATACTTCGAAAGGGCACGTTATGCCGTTGGTCACGGCTAAGTTTAGGAGGCCTTCGGGAAGCTTTCGGGTAGCCTCAGAACTCCGAAACCTGAGTTCGCCACTAGCTCAAACGATTTTACTAACTTCGATTTTAATGGCGTTAGACGTTCATGAAGAAAAAAACCTATAATTAGTTAAATAAAAGTTAATAACTTTAAAACATATGGAAAGTACCTGACAGTTCAAATCTCTTATTTAAGGTACCCGTAGATACCGTATGTTTCGTAGACTTTACGTTAACAAAGCGAGGCGTCGTCGGAATGTTTTCGCTATCGGGAAAGAATTTCCCATAGGATTACCTACTGTTGTTCGTGTCCGTTCGTCAGATGCCGACTCGCAGAAAACGGGATTTATAATGCCGGATATTCACTAGACGATGCAATTTCACGCCAACCAATAATGTTCTCGAACTTATTGCACGATATTACTTTTGCATGAAAATAAGGCAGACCTTCAGTTGTTCCTAGCATTCCATGACGATTTTGGCAGCCGTCGCGAGTCGACTTTCCATGATGTTATAAGCAACCTGTGTCGGACAAAATATGTTGTCTCGTGAATAAGTCGCTTTAATATTTCCCCCCGTTGTTTTAGCGACAAACCAAGCCCTACTCGACGCGTCATATTCATGTTAACCACAATCATATACGAGATTTGGCTCGATGAAAAAGAGGAAAAGCGGCCAAGTATTGTCGTCATAATAATAATGATTTTATCATTTTTTAGGCATGTTGTTGAGATAATATTATTTTGTTCGGGGCAAATTCATGTAATGCGATGCGGAATGTGAAGTGGATTATTTGCGGAACTTAGACTTGGGTTCGTATTCATATTACTAGGGATAACAAGACAACGGTAAAGTAGAACACATTTAAATGTACAAAAAAACTAGCCGCGATATTACCTAAGAGCATTTTTTCGAGATGCCTATTAACAATATGTTTACGAGAAAAATCCGATACAACCATGACATAGTAAGAAAAGGAACATAATAACAAAACGAATACTTTCCTTAATATTCTCGTAATAATAAGCATTTTATCCCGTAATGAAGTTGTTTGCTAGGCTACGGGGAGGATAAAAATAACTGCACTGCACATAAGGCTAAGGACTAAAGAATGTAGCTTTTTTTCCTTCAGATACCCATTACTCAGGCGGTTTATTCAAGTTCACAGTAGCCATTTATTTTATCCATTTCGATTCCAATATTGCTTCACTTCCTAACAAAACATGATTTTAAACTCTTTATTGCAATAATATTCTACAGCTCACGAAAACAGTTTGCGAGGTCACAAAGATATAGTTTTACCATAAACTTTATTTATGTTATGGTATGAGTGAACTTTAGGAGAAAATATAGAATGTTCTAGTGATGGCTTTTATAGAGCCATTAAGGTACATTATGAAGGTTAAACGACCTATTATATGACATATCTATTTCTGGTAATTTTTTTAGAGGCCCTGTATCGTTGTCGGGTTGTCAGCCTAATTTTGATGTTCGGGCTCAGAGTACAGATATGAAAATAACATGTAATTGCTTTTTTTTAGCATAGGTACATTTGGTTGCTAAACTTTCATAACTCATTATTTTATCTTATGTTTCTTTAGCCACTTTCAACCATCTTGGTGTACGCCTCCTTTAAGGTTCTTCCACTTGTGTCTGTCTTATGCGATCTTTATCCAGTTGCTCTCTTGACGTCATCCTTACAGCGCATTTGGGGTGTTCCTTGCGGGCGTTTGATCCTCCATGGCCTCCATTCCAAAAGTGACTTGCACCAAGAACCCGACTTGCGGGCAACATGACCAGCCCATTTCCACTTTACTTTGGTCTCTAAGCCATCTGTTGGTTTTGCGGTATTTTTATTACCTATCTAGAAAACCAACATTATTTAATCATTACTTACCACCACCATTTATCCAGTTTTTATTTCGATATATCAGGTCTTTACCTTTACCGTTACTATACCTACTTGCGAGTAATAAAGTTACCGACTCGGTAAACACTATTTACGTGTAGCACCTGTATAAATACACCTGACATAACTCGCACAAGGCTTACGTGGTAAACTGAGCAGAGCACCAACTACGTGTTAGGTATTGATTTTATAAATAACAAATGGTGTGTTTTGCCGCGAGGACTCGGCGAAGTGAAAAACATTAAAAATTTAATACCTTGCAGAATTTTATGTGCCTTTTAAGTCCTTTACAATGCCTGAAGTGTTTATTTAAGAAAAAATAAGCTATCATAGTTACTTGATATCTGGCTTTACAATAGTCAAATGCTCAAAGTACTAAGTTAGTTATTTGAAAATAGATCAAAATAATTTAGATCCCTGTTATTTAATACTACTTAAGTACCTTATTTAATGTATATGTTATCTAATAAGTATATTATATAGCAAATGTTACATGGTACCTAGTAGACATACTTTACTTTTGTAAACGCTATTCTTGAGTTACTTAGTCATTTTTATAGCAGCCATAAACGAAGGAAAATGCAATACAGCAAATTAAATTCCATTCTCTTATTAGGTCACGTGCCTTCATTGTTTCACAATACAAAGCAAAATTGTTAGCGAAATCTAACCTCAACTCATTAATGATATTCCGGCGAACAACTTCGACATGCATTGTCAAAAAAAAATCATGTGCTGCTTATGTGTGTGTGTGTGTGCAATTCGCCCCGTATCGGAGCTTTAAAACATTCTCCCATGTGGGCGAGATGCCAGTCTCAATGAACCGCTCTCTACTCTATTTTATTCTTCTTTACACACCACGCATACATAACATTATTTTAAAGGTATGATCAATACTAAAACAAGTTTAATAAAAGCCATCGGTAAGGGGGTGCATATATAGGTAACTATTTACTGGTAGTATAAGAAAGTTTTGCTTAGGTTGTAGAAAGAAAAAGACCAAGTAGTCTAGGAAACTATTCGACCAGTAAGTATATTATGCTTACTTGCTACCTAATAAATACAGAACCTAATAACCGCAAACGGACGGAAACATTAAAAAATTATATTTAAATAAATACATTAATTGAATTGGGAGTTCTATTGCAATATATTAACGTATGATGTTGTTTTAAACCGAAACCGACAGATCCATTTGCATTTATCGGAAGCTCTGCAAGGGAAGCGTTGGTATCGAGCTGAGAGGGTGTAAGCGGTAACTGGGCCACAGCTAATGGCGCCATATTGATTGATGATACAAGTGCTTACTTATATTCGAGAAAAATCACTATTTATTAAGTGAAAAAGGTTAGGAGTAAATTAATTTTAAATTAGGTTACTGCATTTGAATTTCTGTTACAGGGTGATTTAAAAATACTAAGTACATACCTACTAGCTCTGCGGCTATTACTATTACCCAAAGAAAAAGTTTTTGTTGTACTACAGATAGTATTATAACTATTTGGCTCTGTATTTTAATCACTTTGTGGCGGCTAACATTGTCACAGGGCTTGGTGTAAATATGCGTAAGAGAAGTGGCAGGATTTCGATATGTTGTCATATTTTTTTCTTGCATGCAAAAAAAAAGTGAAATTCGTAGAACAAACATTTTAAGAGGCAAAGAAGTTATCTGTATGTTCCAATTATCCCTATATTTACCCCAATGTTAATCATATTACCTATAAGTACTTACCTGACTAATTCCTACATAGTCCTATAAACCTACCTATGTAGCTACAGTAGATATTGCAAAAGACGATAAGGTATCACCGTTATGAATTTAAGATTACATTTAAGAGTTGTTTACAGATCGCGGCTTATCCGAGCTTTGTTTGTGCGGCGAGGCTTATAAGTGGTGCCTTCAAATCACGCCCAGTGAACCATGACCGAAGCTGCTTATTTATCTTATCTTAGGTACAAATATTTTCATTTTAATTTACAAAATAATTATTTGATGTATGACGGCTGATTTTGTATGTGTTATATTAAAAATGTAGTGTTTTTAAGTAAACTATAAGCAAGTTGATACTTATATTATATATTTCTTATCAAACACAATTTATATAGATACCCAACTGGCCCCAATTCATGATTTGGTAATTGATTACCTAAGTGTTAAACCCAAACTCGATGTTAATCTCAGGATTAGAGGGTTTCTCATAACCGCTATCCCTGCATATCGTTACAATTAATTAGGAGATATCATTGCCCATAACCTGTCTGGACCTGGTTTAGTTGATTACTTAGGCTGAAGTGCACCATCTACCTAGATATGGTTAAATTTAACTACCCGCAAATCTCTACAGATTCTCTATAACTTTGGCTGTAGTTAAATTTAACCGTGGATGGTGCACTCTCTTAGTTATTGAATTGTGATCGAAATTGCCTAGATATGATTTTCTATAACATAAAGTATTTATAGTTTATAATAAATCTCTGGTTTGGGATACATAGTTTGACCAGTCTATCATTGCAGAATCCTTACGAATACTACAAAGCAAACGCAAAATTTTGTTATGTTCGATTTTCCCCTGTCCGGAAATGCCACGAACAGCAAAATGTGGAGTCGAGTACAAATAACGGAATAAATGCGCTGCCAGCGATCCGTCTGATATTCAAACGTCATGAAGTATAATGTCTGGCGCTGCATTCGTATGTAAATTATCCTTAAGGGTGCTCGAACATTGAACTACGATGGGAGCACCATCTCTCATGATACTGGCTGCATCTACGGCTAATAATGCACCTACGGCGAAACGACGCAAAGAAAATCATTTTTTTATGTACTCAAGATTGTGACGTCACTGTCGGCGAAGGCCGTACGTAATCATATAAATCCCGTGGGAAATATCTACTCCTCTTTCAAAATGAACTCGGATTTTGTTTTCAACGGAAGGTTTAGGCAACTTATGTAGGAAACCCATTATAATAATTTATATACCCGTGCTGTAAAATTACGATATATGTTCCTTCCTACCTAAATTAAGTAACTCTTTTGAGAGTTTAGTCACATGGAGTTATTGTTTTGTTAACACTTTTGCACAGATGTAACGTACAAAAAATTAAAATCCTACAATGTTTCAATGTAGAATTTTATTTCGAAAGGTTAATTATGACAGGATTGATAAGTGATTGTTAATATCGTTAAATAAGTCCATAGGTAATAAATAAATATGGACAGACGAACACACCAACTGTAGGTACGGTCCCTAACTAAGCAACGGTTGTAATTTGGGTGCCATACAATGGAATGGGAAAGATCCCAGTAATACCCAGACTAGGGTGAATTATGAAATCGTAATTTCTGTAATTTGCCCGGACGGACCGACAATCATCCGGTGCAGTGCAGTGAACCAAGCGCTCTGCGTTCAAACCACTAATTGTCGCCATTAGTGTAGGTAGGTAAAATATTCAGTAGATTTAAGCAAAATGAAAAAGTCCTAATTGCTGGCTAAGATCCTTTGGCGTCACTCCAAAGCGATGCAGTTGCAGCTTGCTTGGTTGCGGATCCGTATAACTATAAATGATTAGGCTTATGAAAAGCTTAAATAAAAAATATACCTATGCATATTTCTGTACTGTAAGTTTACATCTCCGTCAGAACGTTAAACTAAATGACGTGGTACTATCAGGGTCTGTACGGACTGTAGAACGTGATTCGTGATTCTTTGACTGTCAGCCCACTTAAGAAAATTATCGTTTGTACGGTTCGGTACATTGCTATCGCAAGCCGTAGCGATAGAGGTTTGCACACTTGCGAAAATAAACGTAAGGTGGACAGCTAATATGCTATAGTACTCACTTTCCCCGACAGCACCTTAATGAAGTACTTAGTTACCATCAGGTACCTAACTATTTTGAGCTTTAGGTATACACCTACCTACTTATAAAAAGGCAACAGTCATGTACCAACCTATCTAAACCTAGTAAATTGGCACTTACGTCCAATTTCTCAGAGCGGATTTAAAAGCAAAGTCCACCTTCTGGCTGGCCCCTGCGTTGCTACTCGAAGCTCACCAATGCTTTTTGCTCACCTAAAGAGACAAAAGGGTGGTAGAGTAGACAATAAATGAAACTTTTTCAAGTACATATTATACTTATTAGTGGTCTAGATATGGTTTTTACAAACTAGCAAAAGCAAATGAATCAGTTCGTTAAAATAAGGACTTTTCTTAAGTAGTGAGCACTTTCCGTAAGTCATTACATACCATAATTTAAGGCTTATCAATAAAATTATCGGATAGCGCAATAATACGGTGTGGATTTTTATCAAAATCTCTTATCAAAATCAACAGGTTTTATTTCTGGCTCAGGTAAAATTATTTATTAAAAAATGTAATGATGCAGTTTTAGTTGTCATTAGAAACGGCCCCAAGGTCAAATACAGATGCACCGGTTTTGTAATTATATGTGCCATACCCGGTGCCTGAGGTTTTAGCATTATTCGTTATCTTAAAAACAAAAATACATAACATTATCCTCCGTACGGATAAAGAGAGGCAGGCTGGTACAATCATCGTTTTCATCCATTAGATCAATGTTTGTATCGAAATAAACAGTTTTTCAGGACATCTTGGCATAACATAAAAAATCAACTAATACCATTTTATTTTTATTTCCTTCAGCTGTGCACGTTTATGAATACATGGCTGTGATAATCTCACCAATATTATTCACTCTTTATTATTCAATTCATTTTTTACAGTAAATGGCTCCACCGATCTACCAAGATCTACTTACTCTTTATTATAGAAACACATGTTTTTTTTTTTTTTTTTCGCCCTTTCAGGCATAGAAACACATGTTTGGAAAATAAAACAAAATTGACAAATTCAGTCTTCCTTCGACTTCCCGCCAAAAAGACTAGACTACTCTACTTGTCTACTTCCGTCTTACGCTTACCGCACTTTGAACACGAGGATAGTGGATACTTGCTATTGGTAAACTCGCTCAGTGTCCTCGTGTAATCTGGGCATATAATCTGTTACTCATTCATTCACATATTTCTTGCTCTATGGATGAACTATGATTAAAATCATTCATTTTGGTTATGGTTATGGCGTAAATTGGTGTATGTGATTATAAAATAGAAAAATAGATTGTTCTAGATAATAAAATAATGGCTACACGAGGAGAAAGAGGAGTTGGAAGAGTCTTAGATAAGTTAGAGGCATCTGTAAATTCTGGTCACTATTATGAAGCACATCAAATGTATAGAACTCTCTATTTCAGGTGCCACAACTACCTACTTTACGTGCTTATTTGATGATTATTTAATTCGTTAAAGTATATTTTTTAATAGATTTTTATTATTTACAGATATCTAAGTCAAAAAAAATATGCGGATCTATTAAATTTGTTATACAAGGGATCAACGTTGCTGCTACAACGCGATCAGCAGGGCAGTGGAGCAGACCTCGCTATATTGCTCATAGACGTACTAAACAAGTCAGATACTAAACCGGGTGGAGAATGGATTGGCAAAATAGCAAAATTGTTCGAACTGATGAATTCAAGTATCCCAGAGAGAGAATCTTATCTTACCAATTCTGTAAAATGGTCCATGGACAATAACAAAAAAGGTCATCCCTTACTCCACAAGGTACCTTCATCACAATACTATTTTGAAATAGGTGTTATTTAGGTTAGTGGTTGAAATAGTTCTCAAATCTAGCAGGAGATATATGTGTAAAGTTAGAAATTCATTGTAATGCAGTTCATTGACAACATTCAAACACCCATACCATACTGTGGTTGATGGTTCCTATTTCATATGAATTATATGTCAGTTGAGAGTTTAAGTACACAAATGCTTAATCAAGTTGTTAGCTTACATTGACAGTCGCAGAATCAATATAATTCTGAATAATATTGGGCCTAGACTCAATAGCCTATAAAAAGTTGTTAGTGAAATGACACAAAACCTCACACTACATTGTAAAATTGTTGTAGTATAAGATAGTAGCATTGAATGTTAATTAACTATTCAGTCCCACTTATCTACTACTACCTGTCTAGTACCTATATATTGCATCAATTTATGAACATATAATTATGTCTGCCCTGTTTGTGTAAAATTATGATTAACCATATAATTATGTCTACTGTTATTTTTTTTTCAGAAAATTGCTGAAGTATACTGGAAGGAAAAGAAATACACAGCTGCCCACAAGCACTTCTTACACTCATGTGATGGATCAGCATACGCCAGCATGCTTGTGGAGTTGCACACAACTAAAGGGCTCAAGTCTGAAATTGATTTGTTCATTGCACAACCTGTGTTGCAGATTCTTTGTCTGCGTAATGTACAAATGGCAACAGAAACATTTGCTAAATATACAGGCCTTCACCCCATCATTAGTAACAACAAAGGCCCACCGTATTTGTTCCCATTATTAAATTTCCTGTGGTTTTTATTACGAGCAATTGAACAGTAAGTATAATTTGCTCTCTCTTTGAATGTATTGCATGACTCATTTACTTTTGTATTGTTATTTATTGGAATGCAATATTATTATATCTACTTGTGTTGTCATTAAGCAAAGACAACTGTGGTAGTAATAATATTGAGAAGAGTATACTTATTTAACTCATTAGTTATAATTTAGCGTACATATATCAGACAAAAGACATCAACTTCTGAACATAGGCCTCTTAAAATGACTTCTATACATCATGGTCCTCCTCCACTTGCATTCACCAGCTTCCTGCAATGTGTGTGAACTGACTGGTTCCCATTGTAGGTCACCCTATACTGCTTTCGAGCTTGTGGTTGCCATTCTGCCACAACAGCCATCGGTTTGAACTAAATTTTATTTTCCTTGCAGAAGACACGCAAATCAATTCAAAATTTTACGAAATTGGTACGCAATAAGTATAAAAAGGGACCCAAACTACTCAGTTTATTTAGACAACATTGGTCGTATTTGGTTTGGTATAGAAATACCACCAGACAACAGGAATCCAAACTCAGTCTTTGGTGGACTACTTAAGTCCATCATAGGGGACGCCGATAGTTCTGACGACGAGGGGGAATATGTAAGCCGCAATGCTACAGCTCCAGACTTAGATTGAGTAAAGTGAGAAAAAAATCAAGAAAATCCTTCATAATTTCAGACATATGATCAGCCTGAAACTTATATTACTCACATATTTCTTCAACAAAATAGTATATTTTATTTGTTTTAAGTGATGGTTTATAATATATGTTACACCTTAAATGTGAACCACTTTGTGTTGAATTAATTTGGTTGACTTTATTATGAAGTAAGTATACATATATCATTAGCAAGTTCAATATTTTCTACTTTATATTGTGATATAGTTGTGAATAAGGTACATGCAATACCCAATAAGGTGTTATTAGAATAATAAATGTACATACTTATATGGTACCTTATTAGTTATACAGTATACTTACGTCAATCCAGCACTACCTAAAGCATTACAGTTAAAATGTACTGTTTAACAGGATAATACTTTTAAATCAAGGCCTAATGTGGTGTGAACAAGTTATGGCATATTTTCCATACTTTGTTCACACCAAAGTATTTATATGCTAATAAAGAGGTTAAGTATATTGAACTTGCTAGAAAAAAATGTCATTGCTTTAGCTTTGTCATTTTAGATACAATGTAAAAAAATAAACGTAAGGTGGAAAGAATTAATATGTAAAAATGTTTAATATTTAATTTATTTAACAACGATTTTATGACAATCATAAAAGCACTCGGCACACTTTTATGATAGCAATTGAGTTGATAACAATTTCATGACCAAGAAATAATTGGGAAGTATACCTATAATAATGAAATTCCTTATTCGAAATTCACATTCCTTATGCGAATTGATGTAAAGAAATAATAAAATATATACCATTATTGGGCTTTGTCCTTCGTTACATTAAATCTAGTATAAGTATACATTATTTAATGCTATTTCAACTGTAAAAGAATTACTGAAACAATACAAAATTTAAAAGATATTCATTCAGCAAAGTAAGTAGTAAAGGAACATAGTGGTGCCGTGCTCATTTTCTCGTTCATGCGCACAGTTATAGTGGCGACGTCATGGCTCTGCAGCTTGGTAGGTTTTTATGTAATACATAAATGATACTAATTATGGAATTAAAAAATAGGCAACAACCCAATTATCAATTGTTATACCTACTGTGTAATAATATTTAGTTTTGTATTGATCAATATTCTCTCAATGTCCATAAAATTACTTTCTGTTGTTTGTAAAGTCTAAGTTTTATATTGCAGATAAAAATCATTAATACATGATAATGAATTTATAAACTAATTTGAGTTTAGTATTTAATACAACATCCTGATTTATTGTATAGAAATGTCATTTAAAAAAATTGTGGAAATGTTACTATTATGACAAGTCATCCAGCACCTCATTATTCATATATATTATAAGATAACATTTTATCTTGGTATTAACTTTGACTATCACATGACCCTGAACATTATTACCTACTGCATAATATTTATTCTATATCTTCCAACACAACAGATGTCATTTCCTTGGACCAATTTGTAATTTTTAACACATCTTTACAAAGATTTAACTTAAGCTTCCTGGACCTCAAGTCCAAAGCTCTTCTAACTAAATCACGATTAAAGTTGTGGACATGAGGATGATCTAAGTATTCCTCAATGTCCATCCACTTGCAGGCCTTAATTTCTATGTCTGACTTATGAATAGTCTCTGATGTAGCTTTTAACACTACAACTATGTATATGTCAGAGTTGCCAAACATCATGTCGTGGGAGTGCCTGAAGGTCACCATTGTTTCAAAAGTTGTATCAATTCCTGTTTCCTCTTTTACTTCTCTCATGGCTGCATCAGCAATATCTTCACCTGAAATCACAATTATTATCACTATTTACATACCTACATAACATGTTCTATAAAAAAATGCTAATGCAACTTATTACAATTTTATTTTTATGTATGTGTGTTACCAAAATGTTAAAAAAATAAATTAGGAATGAAATAACTCACTTCTTTCAACATATCCTCCAGGTAGTTTCCAGTGTGGGAATTCAAGGTGTTTTTCAGACACAACCAACAGCTGGTTTGTGTGATTGAACACTATACCACCGACACCAAGGTTTGTGTGACATGCAGGTGGTAAATTGGGTGACCCATTTTTTGGCAACCATTTGTACATCATCACAAAATTATCTCTAGAATGGTGAAAATTGAAGCCTTCCTGAATAGAAAATTTATAATCATTTATGAAAAATAAAGATCAATGGTTAGAAGTAAGTAATTTCTTATTGGTCATGCTATTTGTTAGTAAGGGCTTCACTTCAAATGGCTAAACCAATGTGGATGTGTTTTTCAATGTTTATAATATCCAAAAAGGTTTTGGGGCAAGAAAAAAATTAAAAAATTGTACAATACAACATCTGTAGGTCAGCTAGATGTTAATATATAAGAAATTATGTAAAAACTTAACAAAACTAAGTTGTAAATAGTTCCATATCTACGTACATTTGCAAGAATAGGCACCCAAGCAGCATCCTTGATGTCAATTTTAAACCATATACAGCGTTTATTCTCCTCTGACCATTTTTTTAAAGAATCTGTAAAGAGAATGGAGATGCTAGAAGTAGTAAGTATGCAATTTAATAATTTAATTGAATAATAATAATATAATAAATTATTTTTACAAAACTTACCAGACAATATTTTCAAAAACTGATTAGGTTCACAAGGTTCTTCCTGCGAAACAACTGTTACACCTCTGTATCTATCTTCAACCCCATTAAATGTAGTTGACTCCATTATTTACTATTTCCCATCCCACCTATTTTAAATCAAGGTGAAATGTTTCAATTGAGACAAGGAGTAGACGCTATGCCCGTACACCACACAATTTTAATTCTCTTTGCTTGTAATAATTGTAATTTGTAACTCGCAAATCCAGAAATCACAGACTATTAAGTAAGTCACAAATACATTCTCGTTTTCTCGCTTTGCTATCACAGACCAACAAGAGAACGAGTTAATATCATTAAAAATAGTTCTTCTAAAATGTCCGGTAAATTTTCAGTAATGTATCCACAGCTCTACTGATAGGGATAGGGGTTTCATTTCACCATTATCGTCATAAAAATCATCATTATCATCAGGGGTACTTAACAAGAAATACTGGACATTAGCAGAAATGGCTCTAGTATGTAGCCGATTGCCAACCTAAAACAAGAAATAGGCACGCCCCACACCTTCCGATCCTAACCGATCCTATTCTATGGGAAAGTCTGAAGCGTGGCAATTATAGGTTTCTTTCTTTTTTACCCCATAGCCCTAGTTAGTACCCATGGTTATAAACCAAAATTAAAAACAAATCTCTTTTACCGAATTACCGCTATCAGGTATGTAGTATCTCTAACTAGTCTGTGGCTTTCAGGCGCTATAAAATAAAAAAATAAACAATAAAATTGTAATTTCTTCTACATTTGGACAAAATAATTATTACGCCCAAATGCTATAAAAGTATTAAAAATGATCAAATTATTCCCGTTCTATCGTTATGTACAGTTTAATACAAGAAACCAAACGAGATATTCAATTTTGGGGTTCGTAGTGTACCTTTTGTGCAATCTCTTACCTGTTAGGTTATGTTAATCATATTTTATAGGATCTCTCGAATATACATTCTAAAATATTTTCATCTTTATTCGTCCTACTTACTTATAACAATAATACTATTTTAAGTGCATTTATTTGCACAGAAAAATACAGTGTTCGCGCCAATTGCTTTCGATCAATGCGAGTTTTCAGGCATTAACCTCTCATTTATTTACCTCTTCTATACTTACCATTTCAGAACAATATGTGAGTGTAAGTACTCAAAGGCACCTCCAAAACCCACATTCGCTGGTGCTAAAGACAGATTTCGTGGCATTACTGTGGATTCAGTTCAAGAAAAATGTGACGAGAAGATATTTATTTACAAATTGGAAGGTAAAATAATCATAAGCTCTTATAGTTATAGATCTCAAGTTTGTGAGTGTAAGTACCTAAAACATGTGTGCTGATATCTGGTATCTCTTGAGAATGAGACACATAAGCGCACCACATGATTTTCCCTGTGTTACTTGTGCCTTGTAACATGCTTATATACCATCTACTTGGCAAGCTTTTTTGTGCCCATGTGAAATAAAAATTGTGTAACACATTTTTATAGCAGGCTTTGTTTAACTTCATCATTGGGTTTCTGGTCCCCTGCACATCCCATTGTCACAAGGTTTATGATTGTGCTAAGTTTAATAAAGATAGATGGTAAAGGTAGAACTACTATTATCAGTCACACTGTAAACATTCAGAATAAAACTAAAATATATAAAATATTGATGGTGTAAGCAGCCCTTATTTTGCATACATACATTTTCCATTACTGACATATACTATCCTATTACTAGTTGTTAATTACAGCTTCATAGGCTAGCATTATAGTGTGCTCTCATGAGCCTGCAGATACTATAACATTCATAATGTTATGTAAAATATGCAAAGTTTTCTGATATATCCAAGTTCTTTAATGTGATCAAGTGACATACATTTCATCAATAATATTAAGTTAAATAATACAATCTTATAACAATGCATTATTCTATTTCAGAATCTTTGCATAAATGGGCATCTGAAGGGCATAGATGCATATGGTTTAAAGTGAACATAAATGATGCTTGTTGTGTTCCTATTTTAGCACAAGTAAGTTGAACAAATATTATTATCATTGTGAATGGCTTTGTTACATATACCAAGTATGAAGACAGTCCAAGTTGGCAAGTCTGAACATATATCTATTAAAATAGCTTTAGTCTCACTATTTGGCACATGTAAGAAACCATTGGTTTTTGTAGATCTTTTTTTTATGATTTACAAGTTTGGTATTCTTAGAAAGGTTTTAATTTTCATCATGCCAGAGATGACTTTGTCATGATGTATAAATGGCTGCCTGATGACTCGGAGCCTAATCTGCCCCCGGCGTGCCACACAAACCTGGGAGTTGGTGCCATGGTGTTCAATAAAAAAGATCAGATTCTGGCGATCTCAGAAAAACACTATGATTATCCACACTGGAAGCTGCCTGGAGGATATGTTGAAAAAGGTTAATAATATATCAATGAATCTTGATATTTTCTAACAAAATTTGTGCTGTGAGTAATTAATTAGTACATAAAGTATAGTTTTACTAAGCAATGAATTCTTAACTAGGTATTCTATAAAATATTTTTTTTTGATGTATGCTATCTCAAACAATTTATGTATGTGTAAACATGACACATACAGAAATCACAAAACAAATAGAAAAAAATACAGGATTTCCTTAAATCACTTGACTCTATTAATTATGGGGTGAAGAAGGTACCTTATTATATTAATTTATAATTTGTATCTGAAATGAAAACATTATAAAATAATCTTATGCCATTTTACAGGGGAAGACATAATTGACGCTGCCGTGAGGGAGGTGAAAGAAGAGACCGGAGTTGATGCAGAATTTCAGTCTATAGTCACATTTAGACACTCGCATAACATGATGTACGGCAACTCCGATATTTACGTCCTACTTATGATGAAGGCCACCATGGAAAAGATAACTTTATCACACAGAGAGATAAACTATTGCCAATGGATGGAAATCGAAGAGTACCTTAATCACCCCCACGTGCACGAGTTTAATAGGCTTGTGATTAGAAAAGCATTAGATTACAAGAGTAAAAAATTAAAACTCAACATTCAGAAAAAAATTGTGAAATGGGCGACAATCGTCAGAGAAATGGATTATTTAACAGTGGAAGAAAGCGACTATAAGTAATGAAAGATTCCAATAAAAAAGGTATATTTTTTACATCGCATTGTGTATAATAATTGTGTATATTTTATGTAAATAATAATTATCATGTTGTTAAATGTTGAATAAAAATGAAAAAAATATTTATAATATCAAATATTTTATTACCAAAACTCCAAACCAAAGGCTGTGCTTTCTTGCGGAAGAAAAGAAATAATTATATTCTAGCTCTGTTTCAGAGTCCAAAGTGCTCGAGCTATACAGGTTTTATAGGTAAGTAATAGGTACTAACAGTTCCAAATTTTTTAGAATCTATGTTATTAGTAATATTTCAATTTGATATCAAGATTTATTCGGAAAATCTTTGCTATTCATTTCTGGGCAATATATAGACTTGGGCAGAAAAAAGCGTGGGATTAGTTTCCATGATATCAGCAACGACTTATTGCTGCGTTTTGTAGGCCTCGTTGTCTGTAACAAATATATTTTTTAAAATTTTTGTCATTATTACAATAAAAAATGGGGGTTATTTAAAATTCCTAGATAGGAACTTTTTAAAAAACGGTTACGCCCCACTTACTAAATAGTTATTAATAATAACTAATAACAAGGAATAGTTAATATAACTTATTGTATTGACTAGTTGGTATAGGTGGTCTAGTAAGAGTTTCGTTTGATAGCTGCTTGTAAAAGCCATAAACACTGCCCGTAAATAAGTCTGCGTGTGCGAAGAGCAGAACTTCAAAGGTCTCTGACATCTGAATCCATGTTCTACGTAACGTCTCGTATGAGTTTCCCAGGCGCAATTTGTAAAATAAAATTGCAATACGACAGTAAACCCCTCCCTCCTCAAGTCGTTCGCTCTCTGCTGAGCTAGTGATGATTTCGAAGAAGTTTTTGTTCGACGATTTGCCACCATATCTAACGGCCAGTGGCATGGTGAAGCTCGTCATTAATTTTTGTGCCCAAGTTGTTCGGACACCAGCTGTGATCCTTTGACCGTTTTCCCTCCACTTTTCCCTACTAGGGCAGTCAACATAACTAACTACTATTTTTGTCCGTCCCTTATTTGCATTTGTGATAAATTATTTTGCGAGATTGTCAGACATTTTGATCATGAATATAAGGAAAATTTATAAGGAAGGTTGTATCCCCATAATAGGAGGAAGTACTCCACGTTTTCCGAATAAAAAACAGTGTGGGTAGGTATCTTCTTAATCCAAATAATTTGTCCTTTACAATAGACCTATACCTTAGTGAAAAGGATATAAAGTGACGGACATTGAATTTAGGAATAATTTATAAAATCATAGATTGATAATATGTAGGTACCTACTTATTATCTACATAATTATGTACTTATTATCAATGTATGATTGTACAGATTTTATATATTTTTTACATTATTAATTTCAATATCTGTTTGTCATTCTGGACAGGAAAATCTCAGAACTTATATTTATTTCTGATTTTCTTACTGCATACAGTCGACGCGATTTTTCGAAAAACTGATTGGTCTATTCTGCACAACTCTCCCTGTTTTGCTTGAAACTGGGATTGAGGACTATTGTCTGCATTTTTCAGGCATGGTCTACCTTTAATGACCATTCAAAATGCGCTACAACCATATAGGAATAATCACGATGCGAAATATAAGCTAGGCAAGTTAGTTACTTTATCTACGTGGGTTCTAAAGCAATACTAATATACTTAGATAAGGAATGTTGCCAACACCAGCATGATGGGGACATTTTATTTTATAACTTACGATAGTACTTAGCTACATTGCGTTAGATACGCTAGAAACAACCCAGACATAACTCCCTTTTTTAGGCAATTGTTTTCTAAATACCTAAGTATTAAAAGTGACATTATGTGTGTACCTATAGGTATAATCGAACAATAGGTACAATACTATGCATATCTTAACTGTAATGTAATGGAACGGCCTTGTGTGATTTAAAATCGATTAAAATTATTCGATATTAAAAAATACTTAGGTACACCTATACCTACCTACTTAACACATTTCTAGGCGAAGGCAACAACAAGCTTTTCTTACACAAATAAACACTTTCATGTTACCTTCAGCTATACAATGTTCCGTTGTAACACTCCACTATGCGAATATCGAGATTGTCCGATAAAATCGTGTAATTAGTTTAGGACTTACTTTCGTTTATTTACAGTCAACTATTAACTCGAGGTATTGCAAAACGTAACTGACGTGTCAGCAAACTACGCTACAAAACTACCTGTAGCACAAAGCAGAGGTCAAAGATTGTGAACAAAATAATGATTTCTAAATTCATGTAAGGCACCACTCACCGTAGTAGCATCAATTTCGCTGTTCTTCAAAGTGAAATACAAGGATAAACTCAAAAACAACAACTTCATAGTTATAGCCACCGACACCACTATTAAAAATGCGTAGCTCATGGTAACGTTCGCTTGTTTTATTAATGAACGGTAGAAACTGCAGTGTCGTGAGTCGCCTTACGGAGTCCAACCAAAACTGCACGAGAACCACTTACAACAACATCCGAGCGCTGGCTGTTTTGTTTTTTTTTATCAAAGTCAGCTTCGATGTCGCCGTCGCATGGAGCGGTGACTCATCAATAAACAGAACTGTCTTTTGTTTTTGAAATACACACTTGTTTTAAATATTTGCTGAAGCCTGAAGTATTTAATAAGCGTGAGAGGCCGTCGTAGTTACCTATACCGAACAAAATTGAGATTGACGATAGCTACAGCAAAATGTCCGTAACTTCTACGCATGCATTTGAACACCATATATATGTTTTGTAAAACGCTGTGTTTAGATAAAATCGAGTAGGTATCTCACCTACACAGTGAATACGTTAAGACATTTATGGAGTGATTGATGATTTTCACTGTATTTATAGTGTTATTTTACTTATACGTTCCTAGTTCCTACCCTACAAATACAAAACCTACTTACCCACATATTACATCTACATATACCTACGAACAGTGTTGAACATCCTTCGCTCGTGTCGGGTTGCGTGAATGAAACTATAGTGGCCCCGTAATGACATTCGTTCATTGTCCGCCACACGAGTTACACTATCGTATCGATGTGATAGTGATCTTATAAGGCAAAGTAGACTAAATACACGCGCGCACCTTATTGTAGGTATACCTATGCTCAATAAAACGCGCGACAACGGATGTAGGTTAAAGGCATCTGTCGTGTCGTAGGAATACTTACCCCCAAAATTTATAGATGTTTGTATATTGATTTCTTATATTTACGCGAATACTACATATTGAAATAAAACAATTTTTTAGAATTTTATCGCGTTTATATTTTGATTTTACGTGATAAAATCCTACAAATTAGTTTTATTTCAAGATGTTTTGTAACTTTATCAAACGTCATAAAGTACTGCGCACGAAATTTTGCTTTGCGCAATAGGTACTATATATCGTTTGATAATGTTTTAAAACATCTATAAATTCGGGGTACCATTATGTGCGTAATTAATTTGTATGAAATGAAACATCTGTCTCTATTTTGTAGTTGTGTATTTTGTAATTATTTTAAAAATTTTATAATAAAACATGGGAAAGATGGAGAACGATGAATTAATTTATGGAAGATAGTGTAATGACACGGACGCACACGAACCATAGAGCGGTACGTAGCACAGAGCAGCACGTCAAGTGCGAGATTATTCGTATGCTAACTGCATACTTTATGGTCTACCGTATTTAGATATTTTGCATGGATAATCGAACGTTTTAAATACCGCCCGCTAGAGACGCTGTTTAATTCTCCATACAAAATGTCTAAATACGGTATACTATAAAGTATGGGTCTCGGTGGTATGAGACATAATATAACTGCTAACACAATCAAACTACCACCATACCATAATAAAACCATACCATAATATAATTACCATACCATTGCCACATAATACCCTCCATTGCCACCCGATTATGAGTCGATTGTTTTAGCAGATCTGGGACCATGCGGGCCCCTCTTTTCCATTGGCTACTCTGGCCAAGTGCCCGGGACCTCCAATAGGTTAAAGCCGGCCCTGGGTACTGGCCGTGTGTAGCAGGTGTAAATCGTGATGCAGTCGATAGTCTGCGCGATCTCATCGGTAGCCGCTCGTTGATACCTCAACAGTAGATACTTATATCAGCTGTTAATCGTAACTTATGTTTTGTCAACTATACTGTCATTGGCGCACTTGCATTGCCTCATAGATAGCGTGCCAGACTCGACACAACTAAAGATAGAAGGCCAACTAATAATAATACCTAGTATTTACAAAAAAAACACAAGGTTAAGTATGTCTCAGAGACTGTTAGTACGTTAGGTCTTAACTATTGAGCAGCGTTTCAGTATAGGGCCAATTTTCTATCTAATCTTATATTACAGCAGATTTGTTTGCAAGGAAATTATATCTGATACAGGTCAATAAGTCTATGGTAGGAAAACGTCCGATATTATTATGTTACTTATAGATATAGACCGGAACTTTAAAGTACATTTTATGTCCTTCGATAATAATAAACAAATTGTCAGACTTATAAACATACCTACTGGTACTTCTATCCCGATTCTAAGTCACATGGGCGGTCTGT
Organism: Pheosia gnoma; assembly: GCA_905404115.1. Taxonomy (NCBI): domain Eukaryota; kingdom Metazoa; phylum Arthropoda; class Insecta; order Lepidoptera; family Notodontidae; genus Pheosia; species Pheosia gnoma. The sequence goes on along the minus strand of FR989906.1, from coordinate 5,394,891 downwards.
AGGAATATGCGTGACCATACAAATATACCAGGGCAATATCAGCCTAATAAGATATTGTACCTGGCTTAAAGGTATGGGTTTTATAATTAGCGAGTTATATGAGTTCACTATAAATTGACGTTCAAGCATTGATTGAATCAAGGCTGTCTCTTCAATGTTCTCTATCGATCAAAACTTAAGTTATTATAATGTTCCAATGTTTCGTATTGTTAACATCATAACAACACCTACGGCTGTAGACAAAATTATGTAGCCACTACAATGTAATCAACCTCAGTTAAATGTTTCTTAAGGTCATTCGGACAATTTAAATCCTCGAAAACACGAATAATGAGTAGGTACTTATCTACGTGTATCCGGCATGTCATTTGATGTTCTCTGTAGTACCCACGCGTTACTTGTTTTGCTATTGTTGTTCTAGTGTTTTTCTTCCAATTTTAGCTACTTGCCAAAACTGTCGGTATATTTGAAATATGTCGACGATGTGTTGTAGTCATCAATATATACATTTTGATGGAATATTGACCGTCAACTTGTCATAAATGTGCACTACTTAGTGTAGAAAAATAAAACAAAAAACCCCACGACAAAAAATAATATTTAAGACGTCAAAAATAATATCTGTCTATTCCTATACAAATTTACAGGGACCTTGATGATCCCCTTTATTTTATTTATTTACTTATTGCATTTATTTGCCCGAAGTACTTGTATGAGTACCTACTTATTTTCAAGTTACGCAATTTCGTTTTTGCCCCGGGCCCTTGGTAATATAGTTACGCCACTGTATACCTACGAGTAATAAAACAAGACACGTACAGAAAATAGCTATTCATTTATTTGTACACTAATGCGTGCTAGCTTTTAATAGGTAAGTATAGGTATCTTCATTTCGACGCGTGAAGGTATTTGACGTAATAAATTAATACAATGCCTATCTGTGTAACGAAGAGATAAGATAATGATCATTGATTTTTATGTACACCTATCTATCCATCCACGTCAATTAACGCCAAACATAGATAAATTAAATGTTCTTTCCAACTATTATTTCTAAGATACATACATAAGGTATAAGGTACATTTAAAATAGGTAGATAAAATAAGTAGGTAAATAAACTGAAACAACTTTCGTTCTGGTACTACTTCATTTTAATTCGCAACATGGATGGGTTCCCGCGGGATAGTCATATTATTATGTACCTCAAAATCAACTGATGGGCGGATTTTAATAAAATTTGCTACATGGATACCATCATCTTGAATAATTTGTCCCGAAGTATAGAAGGATTCTTCAGTATTGTAATGTTATATCATCATCTACAGCTAGTCGCTACCTACTGCAGCCTGTATGTCTTCTTTCGCCAAATACTTCTCAAACATATAGGTCGGTACTACATATACAATGCATAACATATGCAGGTACATATCCAGTTATAACAACATATAACTGGATGATTATTATTAGATTCTAATACAACTACAAATGTATCAGGGAAAAAAAGAATAAAGGAATTAATTCTGGGATCATTATAGCTCGCCTGTTAGTTAGTGTTTTCCATCGTCTCCTTGGCGAGTTGGTGTAGGTTGGGCGCCCCTGTTCCGTCGCTGCTAAGGCGCACTATCGCCACGTACATAGCGTTCTGGGGCATGTTGTTGTGGGGACGCTTTTGTGAGGACTGAATCGATAGTCCAGAGCGAATACTAGTCCTTATATCCTGGCAGGAAAATAACTTTATTTCATTGTTACCCCTTTAGAGACTGGGTAAGTTCATACCATAAAAGTATCATGCTACGTTATGGGGGGCCCAATAGCGAGTTAGGTCTATTTTTCGTAAAAAATAAGATATGCTTTTACCTCTTGCATCTTGTAAATTGACTTTAGTTTTAACAAAAACAATATGTCGTCGATTTTTTCATAAAATTTACTTCGTATTATAAAGAAATATGCCCACTTAGAGTCTGTACTGTATGGTTTCGATTTAATTTTATAAAGCTCCTTAAACCACCACAGAGAATACTTATAACATACTACATTGCTATTTAATATTTACAGGCAGTGTACTTACTTATTTCCTTTACGTTCGAATGAAATAAAAATGTGTAGCTATATAATCATAGTTATTAAAAATATCAAATATGATAATATTTTTCTGTTTAACGAATGTTAGAACCATTACAACAATTGCTTACAAGGGGTCGAATAAAACTCGTGTTATAACTTTCATTCCATTGAAAATTATAATACGCGTTCTGATCTACAGACATTTCAATACAGACCCGAGCGTCGCGAACAACATATTTAAGCCCAAAAAAGCAAAGCCGATTTGTGTTTTACATGCGAATTACGACCTTACGTCCACGCGAACTCGCGTATTCCACATAAATCAGCTTGGTTTTTTGTTCTTCAATATGTTATTTTGTTCCCGGCACTCAGTCTGTATTATTACTTCGTCTGAGGGTCTAATTTAAATGATATAAAACTGCGTGGAATTATATTACTTACCTTGTTTGTGTATGTTATAGTGAAGGCTATGGATCCAACTATGAATAACAGATTCATTATTAAAGTTACAATAGCAATTACAATAAACGGCGCCATTTTGTTAGAAAAGCAACAGTAACGTGGGTAGGTACTTAACTTATTCAAAGTTACTTCTGAAATGATACTTAAAACAATACAATTTCATTTGTATTTATCATTGATTGATTATCAAGTCGTAATCCGTCCTATGCTTTGGCATTAATCAAATTATACGTGATATATATTGAGATAAGGCCAAAATAATATTTATAAACAAAAAAAATATATCTCACCGCCCCATCAGTATATATAGCTATATATGGTTCATCAGCGATAAATATTTTAAAACGCTGAAATTGTATACAAATTCGTCATCAGGAAAAAAAAATCTCCTCCGTATTTTTTCGTCGGTTAAAAAACAATTCGGATTATGAATTACGGCATAAAAATGTAAGTTCTTTATTTTTATAATAAATAAAATAGACAAAATAATCGTCTAAACATTGCTTTGTATAATGGCATTGTAAAAGGATTGCGACTAACATCCATTAATTCGAAGGTAGAAATAGTTCAATATTCGAATTCACATTATACCTAGGTTTCGCTAGCTTTATACCATCTTAATAATATTTGTAATATCTATATGTTATTTTCTATATAAGTAACACGAATATCGTTTCTTATATTATACATATAATATATGTAAGTCTATGGCAGCAAATATTCCCCCCAGACGACAGCCGTGTCGACGTAGGGCGGGCGCGAAGGTGGAACGTGTCAGGCGGCCGAGGGCGGGCGGCACACTTGTTGCTACGCAGACACGGAGTTAACTCAACAGGTTAACTATGACTGCTTGGCGGTAAACATGTTGAATGTCGGTACTTACACATTTTTAGCTACCTCTATGAATCGTGAAAAAGGGACAGGTAATTAGCATGAATTAATTCGGTACCTATGTAATTAACAGCGACGCCGACGCGACGGTATGAATGCTTGCGGTAAGTTTTAGTGACGATACTTGTTTTTTATAAAACCACTATCTCCCCATCGGATCCGACATGAAAAGGTAATATGAATCCTCTGAAAGGGGCTAGAGAAGCCCCGGAACAGATGCCACACACCTACGCGAGGGGAGTGGGAGTCATTGATTGAGAAACTTGCCAGACGTTCCCGCTTCGAAGTGACGCAGAGATCGTGGGAAGATGGGGATGATGTCAGTGAATATTGTAAGCTGCGTAGAGCTATTCTCATAGGCTACCTGTGCTGGACGTTTTTAAGACGCTTTGAAGTGACGCAACAACGTGGGAAGTAGGAGATGGCGCAGAAGTAAATTCATATAGGTATCCTACGTTTCTATTCCCTAAGCTAGTGAGACAAAGGAGATGAATAGGTAGGTTTATAATGGTTTCATATAATGTATATGTAATGAATAAATAAAGGAGAAACTCTCGAGCTCTAGGCATAAGAAAGATGCAATTAGAGTAAACATACGAAATACCTATTCATACCCCCAAATTTATAGATAGTTATAATGGATTTTAATGTCATTATAACGAACTTTTCAGAGGAAAAAATGTGTTATAATGGCTTTATAATCCATTATAACATTCTATAAATTTGAGGGGTAGAGTATAATTGATATCATATATTTGAAAATTATTTATGCTTGGGCGCAAAATATGTCAACATGGCAATCCATCTCTGGATTGGGCACACAATTATAGTCGTTTCTTGGAAATTGCTAGGCTGTTATTAAAAATCAATAGCGCTCGCGCTGAAACGTGAAATATTATAGTCATCGACCTAGCACAAGTGGATAAAGGACTAACAATGAAGATAGATTACAGATTTTATCACATTCAATTTTACCGGTCCGTACTCAGGAAGATGGAAGGTACTCAATGTAGTACTAGACGAGTTTATGATAGAGTTTTATAATAAAGAATGGTCATACAGGTTTTTATGATGACATATCCAAAATTCTGACTTCATATAATGATTATATATGCGCTAAAGATTATCCTTAACTGTTTTTTTAATTAATATCCGTACTCCACCTTCCAACGGCCGAATAGGTACTTTAGCGCTATTCAAGTATTTATGAACTCTGTTTGTTTGAGACTTCATGACATGTTTGTATGACGCACGCGTTCAAATTGAGCAGAGTCAAATTTTAGCTGCGTTCGAGTATTCGGAAATTACTTACCTACTGAATGGTTGATGCAATGCAGATTCAAACCTGATGTTTACGTTGGTCACATCTGTACATCCTGGATTGCAGGAGTAACAGTGATGGGAGTGTGAAAGCCCTAGTCCTAAATAAAAAAGATACAATCCAGAGTAATAACGTCTCCCACTTGTTAATCCAATTTGGTGATGGTATCCTGATAAGCGCGAGGGTGGTTACGCGCTAGGGGCGGCGGTAAAGAGTGGCTAGGGCTGTCCGCTATTGTAGAGTCGAGCCTCTATCGTCGGCCTCTGCTACGCGTGCTCTGGCGGCGCTCGGCCTCCGTGGCTCGGCTCCACTCCGCGCCGAGGTACCGCCGCGAGTGCAGGCGTCACACGGTACAACCACGCCAACACGAACGGAATTCGCTCGCTACTCACCATTACACGGAAACTATCACTTTCGCTCAAGACGACAAACGAGTGCCAACTATGATAACACTGTGAATTGATTACTGTGCACCGTCCCGGCTCGTGCAACCACGGCAGCATCGCAAGGTAGGTTAGTTTATTTCATCTATACTTCCATGGTCAGAAACAAAATCGAGTCTACGTGTCAGTTCCGAATGCTAAGTGAAAGGCAAACTCTTTGTTAAATTACGTGGATAGGTTGACAACGAATTCCATAGTGCATCTCCGAAGGCGTTCACTTTTTAAAATCAACCCAACAGGATACTAAATGGAAATCGTTAATCAATTAAGTCATTTTTTTCATGAAGGTAACGTATTAATTTTCTACTATATTATTCTGTTTCCTAATAATTTAGGTGAAGAACTTTTGATTGCATTTGCAAATTACCAGCATAATTATGCGTAGCATGGCAGCAATTACTTTGTTTAATAAAACATTGTTTTAATGCATTAATTTTTTTGTCCTTGATATTTGAGATGTCGATGTAAAAATGTATTATTTTCGTGGCATTCGTATATTGGTACATACCGCACATGAGTGCTTATGAATATCGACTCTAGTTATCTTCCTGCTCTATATTTGAATTTTACACATTACTACTCTGACATAGCAAATATTAGTAGTCTCAGCAGAGACCAATTTCGTCCACGGAACATGTAGTCTAACCCAATATTATTCCTGTGGGAATATTTTAGAATCCTTAGCTGAAGTACGGACTGAACCAATCAAATACAAAACGAATGTACGATGAAAAAATCGATTGTTTTTTTTGTACCGATAACATGATAACTATTGTGAGATTCTAAGTATATCATATATATATATAATTAAATCAGAAGGCACGCCGAGACTCGAGATAACTACATTTAGATTATTACACTAACAAGAAGTTATTTAGCAGATTATTCTATATTCCTACAATTATCAAGTCATAAAGGGCAGTTGAAATATAGATTATGTTACAGATATCACAGGATTTGATAAACTTAGTTGTTATGTGTAAATAGGCTAGTTTGTAAATAATAAGGTACCTACCTACAACAAGTCGAAGTGAAACGTCTACAACATTGAACACAGCGATAATTTACTAACTTTATCGGTACAGTATTAACGCCGGTAATAAATCAACATATAGCGTCGCATTACGCTTTATCATACTAATATTATTTCCTTTTTAGTTCGACTACAGTATACTAATAATCAGCCATTCTCATCGTACCTCATACCTTCGTGAGAGTTATATTTCTGAGCCGATATTCTGAGATCTTATGTCACTTACTACCTAGCAGGTACGTAAGCAAAAAAAAAAGTTACGTAATCCTGGAATAAAAAAATTACCATAAAAAAATTATTTCTTTGATTACCTATGTAAACAAATCGTTACTTTAAGTGCATTTTCCTCTCGTTCAGATAGGATTTATGGAGTTAGATATTGCTGTATGAGTTGTTCGTATGACACGAGAACACTCAGCATATTTTGCTACACATGTTAAATTTCTAGTCATCAGCTTAATATATACCTACATACTATAATGTAGTGGAATCGAACGAAATATAATTCGATAAATTAGAAACAAACGTAGTACCTACCAATTTCCATTCATCACACAATACCTATTTATATTTTGCAAGCGCAACATATTTAACATGTACCTACCTACATATAGCATACACCTACCTACTTTTATATGATTACCTATCATTTTTAGTTTGTACTTAGATATTTTTGTTTTCGCATATTTATCAAACCAATTTTATCCAGCTTCTTACAGATATGAATTTTATATCCGAACGAGTAATAAAGTTAATCGCATCTATAGTAGACTACTTAGGTGAATACTATTTATTAATACAGGCTTACGTCCTACGTCGACTACGTCTTCAAACTTCAAACCCTTTTAAATCTGACAGGTTATGAAAATTATATGAATGTGTGCAATATAAGTAGATAGTATCTAATCTACAAATGGTCCTTGAGAATTTATTTAAGTCAGAATACCTAATATACATATAGAAGGTACGTGCTATGATATAACTAACTGTAGGTAGATAGAAAAATCCGGTATGTAACCCTTTCTTAGTCAGTTTTAGTTTCCTCACAAAGGTGAGAACCTACTTAGTTATATCTATTTGTACAGTATATAGTGCACCATATATATAGTTATAATTAACTACCGTCAAATCTCTACAAATTCTGTCAGATTCTCTATACATGTAACCGTGGATTCTACTCTTCACCCTTAATAAAGTTGGACAATTCTGATTTCTTATATTTTCGCGAATACTACATATTGAAATAAAACTAATTTAACTGATTTTATCGCGTTTATTTTTATATTTTCACGTTCCCGGCGTTTCGGCTGCTTTACAGCAATTATGGTCACGGGAGGACCGAGGTGTTTGACGTGCTAGTGTCATAGTTGAATCGAGGATACCTCATATTTAGTTGTTGTCGAAACGTAAGGAACGTAAAAACATAGAAATAAACTCTATAAAATCTGTTTAATTAGTTTTCTTTCAATTGGACAAATCGCAACAAAGCCTTTTCTGCCCATAGCTAGTATTATAAAAAATTACAGTATAATAAATATGCGACCCGATACGCCACCTTGTATATTATCAGGACAACGCGACGTACTAAATACTTTCTCTGTCGTGTCGAGTGAAATGGTAATTAATGATTCTTGTACGATAATAGCGTTAAGATTATTTATAATATTGTTGAAAATAATTTGTACGATGGCGTGATTCAGTTAACGATGTTCTTAAAGAATGATCGTTATTATCCGATTGATATGAGGTGTTACAAAAATTGTGTAAAATACCTACAACTTAACACATTCTTCCTACAAAGAGTTGTATCCGTAGTTGTAAGTTCTATCTTGACTCTTGTAATAATACAATGAAAATTATTGCGATTTGGTGTAGATTGTTCGCGATTTATCTTTACCGCAACAACATTGTAATTTCACGTAAGTTCCTAATAAACAGCAGGCGAAGGTTTTATTTCCCATTCGAAGTTTATATTTTACGACTAACTTTATTTTTTTAGCAGCTCACAATGGCCTTACAACACAGTTTTCAGGAGAAATGTGAGTTATTATGCCATTGCAGATAAATTTGAGATTTACTCTAAGTTAGCCAATTCATGCAAGCCAGTGAACGACTTAAACGGCTTAAAAAGAAATGAATAAATAACATATCATGTTAGTGGCACACGATAGTGATATTTACTGCTTAAGTAGGTACGTGTGTATATATTTAATTGCAAAATAATAAAAATAGCGCTACCGTTTATAGAAAGTGTTATTCTTAATGGAACGCATAAAAACACCAAAGTAACAAAGAGGCTCTGCGGGGCGTCGCGGTAACTCCAGCGAAAGTGGTACCTTCACTTTCAGCTCGCCCACTTGTAACAGTATTATCTATTCACTAGTCTTTTGTTACATATATACGGATTTCCTATCTAAAACATTAAAACTGGGATATTTAAACCGTTATGTCACACATTCAATCCGCAACAATACCCGGGTGTTTGTATTCAATTGTATTAAGAACTGTAAAGTATATTTTTAATTTACACAAAAAAGCCTTGGATGAAAACTAGACTAGCTGTGCTTAACGAATCTATCAAAATTATATCGAGATAAACAAGTCAATCATCTATACACTATGATTCAGAAAGGGTATACTTGGCCTATCCAGTATCCAAGTTCTTACTTTTTATAATTATTGCGCTAAAGAAGCCCAGGGCCCAAGTCTGCTAACACAATCGATTCATAATCGAACAGCAACCGCATAGTAACTGACACTTTTGACAGATATTGTATGGGATATCTGTCAAAAGTGACAGTTACTATGCGGTTGCTGTTCGATTATGAATCGATTGTGTTAGCAGACTTAGAGCCCAGGTTCCAGGCTTAGTATACTCTTTCTGAATCGCCCTATATAGGTCCTATTATAAAACTGTGAAGGCTGCGATTTAGGAAAAGGTGCATTGCGATATTCGGCTGTCTCTGAAACCCAATCTGTTGTTCTATTTGTCAAAGCATCACTGAAAAACTACTAAACCGCCATCAACGGGATTCTTCTTATAGTTGTACAATATAAATATATGATGATACTGCATCATCGCACTATGACCATTGGGTCGAGCAGCTGACCAAAATCCATGTAATTTTATTTTATTTTATTGGGACAAAAAACAGTTACATGTTGTGTATTACTAAAACTTATGGTACTATAAAACAGTTAAGTTAACATATAACCCACAGCAATGTCCACAAAGTAATCTAATGTGTTAAAAAAATAAAAAAACAACCATGCACTTTGTACAAACTAAGACCTATTAGTGGGGTAATGATCCTGAAACCACTATCACGTCTGTGTCATTAAAAGCTACTACCTATAGTTGATTTCGGTTGGTTAAGATTTCCAGTGGTACTGAAATTCAGAACGCAGTGAATGTTGGATTCCTTGAGTTTGAGGATGACGTCAGCTGTTTAGCTGCCTTTTTACCCGACTGAGCGCCGCAAGGGGGGGGGGGGGGGGGTTCTTACATGTAGAGTTCCTATTATCTTGATTTTGTCAACGATACTTACCTAGTATCGTTAATGTCACCACGCTTCATAAAAACTTTAATAGTCAATAAACACTGTGCATAAAAACATATGATGCAGTTCTAATTCACGACTTATCTATTACATCGGCCAAGGAGTCACGAACAGTGGGATGTACAGAGACATATCGTAATTAAAAATACATAATAAAACTATGTTTGTTAGTGTTTGAGAAGGTCGTGCCTCCGTCGGACCTTATATGGGTGACCGAATTGTTATATTACCTTCCCCGTGCTTCGGAGGGATTTTCGTTCTAAGAAGTTTGAGAGATCGTTATGCTAGGGGTGAAGCCAGAACAATTTTAACCAATGATTTGCCCTTGATAAGTTATGGCTTAACTTTCAGTAACCTTACCGGTAATCCTACAAGTTGAGTATCGAAGGGCACATGGTATTGCGAATAGATTACAAGAAATATTAATCAATGTGTCTGGAAGCCCACCTTAATACAATAAAGTAATTGGGAAATGCAATAAAGGCATGATACATGAAGATAATTATTAATGTTTCATTGATAACGCTACTTAGGTGACTACAGTTAGGGTATAGATAAAAAATATTAGCGGAAATGTCTTGCTTGACTAAAATAATTAGGTATAACGTGTCTTAATTGTTTTTTTAAACAACAACCATGATGAAAATTTACTTAAAAATGCTGGCTGAACAAAAATGTAATCCTTTGTAGTGCACATTTATTGAAAGCGTTAATGGATCTGGAAACCGGTACATCACACCTAAATTGTTTTGGATTCGACAAAGTCCTGCGTTATTATTATAGCATAGGAGTGGGGCGTGGCTACATAATCAATGTCTACAATCTAACAATAGGTACCTAAATGAAATTATAGCCACAATATACCTACGTTTACATAACATTTCTTATATTATTATATGTATTCCAAATTGCAGAGCGAATTAAAACATTTAGGTATGCAAATTAAGAACCTATACACAATTAGTGTTTAATGTTGTGTGTTACATTTAATATACATAAACTCGATCAGTGCACTTAAATCTAGTAATCGGTATTTAACATAGACCTATCTACAAATTGGAGAATTGTCTTTGGGGCCTTGTAACTAAAAGACCAGAGAGTAATGCATGACCACAATAAAATTAACTTCAATTGTTTAATGTTTGGACAGCTGATACAACGTATTACATGCGACATTCAAAACAGCTTACGTACTCAATTTGAAAACACGATAATACACGTTGATCGCTACTTTTACTGCGACAATGTCGAGTATCTGCGTATGTGAAGGCACGCAGGGAATATTTCGATCTATTACATAAGGAAAATATTACACGTAATTATCTATCTATTATCCAAGCGCCGGATATGTTCTGACATCTCATTTTAATAATATGTTGCTTTGGTGATCGTTCTCGAATCTACGTCGCTTTTGCTGTGTATTTATAATAATGGTAGAGTTTCGCTTTGAATGTGATAATGTATGCTGTGCATCGAATTCCTTTTAATCAGGATTTCAATATGATTCTTGGTACACCTACTTACCTACCTGAAATACGTTCAAATTACCTACTTGTGTTATTTTGTTCATTGCTATTTAAAACTATCCAGTTAACTCATTCAATACTTACGCTGTATTGTTTATACGTGATTTGAAAAAGGGAATTCGGTCCGCTCGCATTTCAACTTCATGTAGTACCTATGTAGGTAACTATATACATCTCAGCCAATTCTTCTTTCATAGGTACGGGGTACCAATCTTGCTTACAACATTTCAGCTGCATTGAGATACATTTATTTGTATCGTACGCTTGCTTTAAGTAGTTAGGATTCAATAATGATACAATGAAGTGATCAAAATCAGCGTTTTGACATCAAGAGATTGGTATTTGGCGTTCGCCCCTCACCTTCTCGTATTACGCAACTGCTCTAGTATATTAACAATGGTGGCGATAAGCGTATGTGGGCTAATACTGGTGGTAAGTATGGTGAAAGTGTCCGAGCGGCCGCTCCGCGAAGGTCGGCCCACACGCTGCCCGGCCGGGCGGCCTAGCCCGCTAGCCGCGTGTGACGTAGAGCCCGACTCCGCCACCGCTGCGCTCACGCACCGGCGTCACTGACATTACGGTGCTAAATGTCACATAAATGTCAACGATTGATCGTGATAAACTTGCTAAGCTACTTATTTATCTACAGCAAATAATTTCATAGTACCTACCTACAATATTAACCCGGAAGCATCTAGAGATCAAATGCCAAGAATTGTCGAAGTTGTAGTGTACTACGACATGCCACCTGGGTGTGATTCTTATTAGAATATGGATCCCCGTATACAATTTATTAACATTGTTGAGTTGTTATGTGACAAGGTCAAGTATTGGTTATTCAAAAGATCATAGATGTTTTAATCAATTCGTTCTAAGCATTATAGCTTTTAAATTAATTTCTAAAATAATAAAAGCTTTCCATGAATTTTGGGTATAATTTATAACCACCCACGTCTCTAGAAATATAAGCAACCATATCATAGACATTGTAGCATCTATTTACAAGCTTTTATTTGGTATGTGTTCTCTATGAATGGATATTTTTGGATTTGACGCCCCCAGTTTATTTGCTTTGCTGTAAGTATCTAGTTGAATCGCTTCTAATCGCAGGTAACCCTCTTCTGTATTCACGGAGATTGGTAACCAGAAGCATAGTTTTAATACGGGTTGTTTTTCGCAACACGCTATAAGTATAGTTCTAATGTTACGTAAAATGGGTGGCCCACATCATGCATAGGTCTGTTATAGTGGTAAACTAAATGTCAAATTTATTAGAACAGGTGTAAGATTGATAGTGACGCACACAATCGTTGATTATAAATACATAGTGTATTATGTTTGATTTCAAACAATAAGTTTCTTTTTATCGCCACAGTTTGTGAAGTTTAAAAGTGACAATAAGAAATGAACGAGTTAGCATTTCTGTTAGTGATGTTTACAAAATCGTGTAGGTGGGTAGGTAGGGATCCGTGCAACCTTATCAGTGTTGTGATAAGGTTTTTATGGACGGGACAGTATCAAGCCAGCTTATGCAATCTGTGATGCCACTTCCTATGTTTTATAATGTAATTTATTCAATTAACATTAATATAGGTAATACTAATATCGCCAGACGAACACACCAACTGTAAGCAATGCTTGCATAGGTATATTATGGGTAACTTACATACAATAGACTTCGGCTACATACAATAGGGTTCGTTATCAACACACTATGTTTATGATTCAAACCGGGATTGGAACCAGGGGCCCTCCATAGCCCTAGAATCACAGGGGGCAGGGTCACTATTAACTGACAAAGGGGTCGCCAAAAGTATGAAATTGGTACCAAAAAAAAATCCTAGTTGCCTCAGTTGTCTTGTAGTAGTGACGAGCAAGGACCTAATACAATAGGAGAATTTCGATGCACGAACAAGCTATCCATAACAGTAGGTATATTAGACAGATATGTTTATAAAAAAAGTATTTTTTTATCGAACATAATTTAATTATAGAACCAACTTACCTTCGAAAACTTGTACTTAATCCTTTCCAAAAGCTCTGTTACCATTATTATATAACGCGATGTTGCCATTGTGTGTATAATTGGCATGATTGGTGTGCGTGCACGTGAATGCGCACGCGACGGGCGGCCGGCGCGCGCGACATTGTGCCCGCGTCGCAGAGTCCGACAGAGAGTTGAAAACATCCGGATTTTACCATTCTTTTGTTAATTTTTCACATACATAACCCTAATCAATATTTACGTTTAGCCACGCATTGGATATACCTATACTTACCAAGTTAGATTTAAATAAGTGTTTTTCTAAGGCGTGCGTTTGAAAATTTGGTTATAGGTCAACTAATAGATTTCGTGATAGAAAAGTGGCAAAAATTACAATTGTTTGTGATTTTTTGTGAGTAAAATATTTATTTTTATACGACTTCAAATAATGTTGACAAATGCACCAAAGAAACGCATGCTCAAGGTTCGGAATCACCTGTATAGAGATTATGATTGTTTTTTTTTAAATCAACGTTAATTACTTCTGGCCTTAATTAGGTGCTTATGCGTTGATATTTTCGATTGATCGAATACACTTTTAGAGACCGGTATATCTTATAAGTGGAGCATACTCACAGTTGGTGCGTATAGAAACTAACCAGTCAATCTCGCTCGATGCGATTGCGGGTCGAATATTAAGGAGTAGGTACTTTTAATGAATAATTAAACACGTGCATGCGCGGTCTACTTGTAAAATAAATTGAGTGAGAGTACACGAAGCCAAAGTTAAAACATCAAGAAACAAAACAAACTATGCTTAACTAAGTAATGCACTCAAACCATAACTAGGTATAATATTATTTTTTAGTTAAGGGTAAGCATGTCTGTATACCTACTACTTAGGTATATAGTTCTAAATAGGCCTATTTTAAATCCTAAAACATCATCGCGTATTAAGTAGTACCTCCTACCTACTTGCATGTCACCAATAAAAACATTGCCATAATTCATTATTTTACAACATATTCTAAGATTTTGTAGAATACGTACCTACTGCTTCTTTTTTTAATTTGGCTACAAAATAGTGCCATTTTGCCAGTGTTAGGTAAAATATTTCTTCGTTATTGTAAATACATAATATAAGAACCCCTGATTATAATAATGATTTTAATGAAGATGATGATGATGAAATTAATCTCCTACTCCTATCAGTAAAGCTGTGGATACTTATGTGAAAATTTAATTGAACTCGAAAAGTCAAGCTATAATGTTTTATTTTAATTTCCTTCACTCGTGCACGTTTATAAACACACAATGGTTAATAAAAAAAACTCACTAATATTACACATTCTATATCAAAGAAACACAATTTTCAAAAAATAAAACAAAATTGACATCTTCACGATTCAACTTTCCGCCAAAATGTCCGTGTGCCTACTTATAGCAAATTATTTTTATTTATATTTTTTTTATGTTGATAGCATACGTAGTTAGTCTATGGTTGATGGTCGGAAATTCTAAAACGTTGTATAGTAACAGTTTGCAAGCCTTTCACCTACTCATACGAACGCAATATAAACAAGTTGGAGTAGAAAGGTAGGTTACCTACCACTTGTGGCTACAAGCTGCATTGCATCGATAAATATCTTTGTTAGATATATAAGTACGTAGGTAGGTATCTACTAGTGGTGACAGAGCAGAGGTTACAGAACCATCCAACCAACAATAACCAACCTACCTATACGAGTGCACGATGATCAAGCAATATTATTTAATTACAAATAATATAATAAAATAAACGCGATAAAATATGTAAAATAAGTTTCATTTCAATACAAATAATAGTTAAATTTATTGAATTGATGTGTTTTGTAATATCCTTATTAGTTACTTATTACGCATAAGGCCATTAGGGTATTCATTATTGCAACTTACATTTAGGGCATCCAATTTTCCGCCTCATTTTGCTTACCAAAACCGTACAACAATACAGTAATTTTAAAACTAACGAATCATAAAATATTAATACAATAGTAAATTTATAATTTTGAAAGACCATTATTTTATATGTAGTTTGTTATGTTATCGTTACGTTACCAAAGACAATTATGAAACTTGTCAAACTATTTTTGATTGAAATAAATCAATGTATTTTTTATGAAAAAATTGAGTTTAATTTCAATGAACGACTTAAAAAAAATCGAAACCCCAACAAATATTACCGGAATATTATATGGGCACATTTGGATTTATTGTGTAAGCTTGAAGCAGTTAACGTATACAGATATCTTTATTAATGTGTTAAACACAATACAATGTGATGTTATAAATATTTAAGTGATGATAATCTTTCAAAAGTATCCGTATTATTCGTTTTATCCGGATACAAAACGAATACTATAATATCATAACGATATTAAACCTGACAGATAACCGGGTAATTGTAGCCGGATATTCGGTTAGGATGTCCCATTTACATTATGAAAATTAAATTAAGGTAGGTACTCTGTAAACACAACAGGTGACTGAATCGAACCGCGCCGTTAGTTGCGTAGTCGTATCAAATCTTCGAGAATGTTATTCTGAAATACGGATGATATACTAAAACTTTAAATCGAATCGATTATGTTATTTATCAAAAAATTCTAATCGACCCACTTAATATGTAATGAATGATGGATGACACATAAGTCGTGATAATTATTTACCCTCAACGTATCATAACAAATAGCGTAGCTATTATCAACGTAGATCGTCATCGTCGTAGCTATTATCATCGTAGAGCCGCGTAGCGCTACGTAGCTGACGTGGCATTGGATACATATATGTAAGTATGTATGTGCCACGCATTTTTAATTTGCAACATCTATACTTATTATAAAAATGTAACCATGGAAGATATATGAGAAAAACTATTATTGGGGGCCTTTATCGACGCAATAGAACCCAAAATCCCAAATGTCTGTTTAACTGTTTGTGCGCGCTAATCCGAGAAACGGCTTAACCGATTTGGGTGTGGTTGTTTTATTTCAATCAGTTCGTAAATAAAAAAAGTAATAGTAATTTTAAGACGCGGATGAAGTCGCGGGCAACAGCTAGTTATACATATATTTAGTCTAAAAATTTAAATACTGATTGACCTACGAATTGGAAAATAAACTATACAAATAAGCCAAGAAGGCTTCTAACAGACAATATTAAAACGCATATGAATAACTCGACGAAATTAAAGGGAACTAAAGTAGTTAATTGTTCGATGCCAATTACTGGTTGTGTACCGATAATTAAGAGCGCACGCATCGATAACATTTAATTTATGTTTCTCATGACAACATTATCGTATTTTACTTATATACATAACTTTATTAATATTAGGTAGTTACCTAACATCTTTTGCAATAATAGGTAACTATGTATAAATGTGGGTATTTTTTGTCATAAAATACACTTATCTAATCTAAAAATATCTATAAACAGCTTTTATTATAATAAGCACCTAGGCATATAGAACATAATATAAGCAGCTAATAGATATAAAATTGCTAACTATTCATTATTCTAAACAAAACGAGTTTAGTGGATAAAAAAATAAGACCACTCTCAATGGCCTACTATTTTTAACTTAAAGTCTAGTTTCGCCATAATTGCGCTCTAGTAGCGATCAACACGTGCGCTCGTAATCATAGTGTTGATCACTTGATCGTTTTAGGGTACCTTGGTATCTAGGTACCCTAAAAATATTTATTAAAGGTAAGGGTATTTTTCTTTGGCAAACTGAAACAGTTATCATACATTTAATTCAGTTTATAACTTATTATGCATCATGAAATCATAAGCCGGATTTAAAAATCTTAGGTACCTGCTACATGAACAATATAAATTTCGGAATCGAACATTTGAAAATGATTTCGACATTTCAGGAGTAAAAAAAGGGTAGAAAATAGTTACATTGTTGGCTCGTACTGAATTCATATAGAAACCCGCGAGAGTTGTAGGCCAGTTCACGCTTGGCTGGTTTTTGTTTATACAGCATATGGATAAGGGTAGCTTGTAATTTGTCGTGCGATGGGGCGCCGAGCGGGCGCCACCGGGGTCGCCCGGCGACCGTCGGCGTCGGCGGCGGCGGCGCCGCTCGCGTCACACACAGCCGTCGAGAGTACATCTCTGTCATTACGATCAACTAGGTGCTGCCCACGACCTCGCCCCTGCCATTAATACCTATTCAGAATCTGTAACGTCCGTTAAACCAATAGCTTTAGTTTATTGTAACTTATTAGATAATGAATTGATAGGTATAAGTATGTATATTTAATTGATAAAATTCAATCAGGACAAAATCCATAAATATGCCTACAATACCTATTGAGTTCCGTTGATGCACTTTAATATTCTGGGAACTTAACAATAATAGTGTAAAATATTTTAACAGGGCCAACAGTAGATTCTAAAGATAACATTCTCAAAGAAAGAAATCAAATTGTTAGACCTAAAAAAATTACACGCTGTACTGAAGGCAGGGCCAAACGCCTTTTGCTATGTTTAAAAAAAATCAAACATCATTTACACTTAATTCATCTGTTAAAATATTTAACAGAATTTTTGTTATACCATAATAATAATGTAACATATCTTAACCGATGAATGAAGTTATATGGATCACGTTGATGTATAAAATAATTGTGTAATTTAAATTTGTTTTTTTTTAAACAAGGCGAACCAGTAGCGTTTGGCCATGCGCCCAGTACAGGATGTAATTTTTTTAATGTCTAATAATTTAATTTATTTCTTTGGGAATGTTATCTTTATAACCTACTATTAGCCCAGTTAAAATATTTTACACTATTTGCAGTTTTATAATAGTAGGAGTTATAAAGATATAACTAAACGATGATCCTAATTTGTAATTTTATACTTATCAAATTCATTTGTTCCAGATCTAAAAATGCCCCAATGGGCCAGCATAGAAGGCGGAGGCTCGGAGGCCGAGTCGCCAGATCAAACGATGCTGTGCTATGAAGATGAGACCTCCGAGTATTATGACAACAAGCCGGATATTGCAGACAAAATTGAACAAGCTGGAGGTAAATACTTTACAATATAAACATTAGACTCTTTAATTGAATGAGATTAGACCACGTTAATCCAGATCAGCAGATATTTTATTTGAAAATGAATAAGAATTTCCAAATTTTTTCACACCCCATATCCTAAAAAATGGCCTAATTATTATTTAGTGAAGATATTTTCACCTATTTTGGAAAAGTAGCTTATAAACTGACATTAAATTAAAGGTGCTTTTCCACGGACGGGGCGAGACAAAGATTGAATGGGAGAGAATTTAAATTTCGGCGGGTGGAAAAGCACCTAGTAACATCGATATACGATACAAAACTTCTGCTATTCTACTCATAAATGCAAACTATGTATATAAGTAATGAAATCACGCCATAAGAACGTACCTCGGACGATAGGTAGGTTGACTTCTTATACAATTTTTAAAGCGATTGAATACCGCAAATATAGGAATATTAAATTGAAATATTATAATAATACGTTGAATACCACGAAGCAGATAAGGGCATTACGAAAATCACCCGTAGCCGTGCGTACAAATCGATTAGTCTGCACTCGCTCTTACGCAAATACTTTATCAAGCGTGCAGGCGCGTCACGTAATGCCCAAGTTTCGTACAGAGCAGCCGACTTGTTGCACAAAATGTTTAAGGGGCTGACATCAAATTTGTTTCACTTGAAACTTATTAAGCAAGATTCCAATTTGTTATCCAGAATGTTGTTCATTTTCATTGCATTTCTCCACTTCATTGAAGTTTGTACGAGTATTATAGGCAGTTTCCAGTAACCATGTAAAAGATAGCACTTCAACTTGTCACTTTTCTAGTATCTTGAAATGACAGAGATGTTATTCAGTATAGCCTGATCGTTACAGATCATTCCCTTACTGCCCCTTAAGTATTCTCTCTTTTACGTCGTGTCGATGCCAGCTCCGCGGTTGCCAACGTTTCGTGACGGTGACTATACTTATCTATGTATTTACCTAATCGGTGACGTATGCAATATGCATTACTGCCATCGTGAGATAACTGACACCCACCTTTCTCTGTGATTTCCGCTCATTTATTACATAGGCACTAGTTTGATTTCAGAAACAAGTTGCTCGCTATCGTTGTAGGTATCTAGCTATACAAAAATGAAAGCAGCTAGACAAATTGCGTCTATAGGTACTTGATGTATAGGTTTTTTTGGCAGTCAGACATCTATCTAGTAGGTATTCTATCTATGAGCGAGGTATAGTTGTAGTTGCGTTTAATTAGTAGGTCGGCTTTTCATGTAATCTAACATTTTCTTAATATTGTAGAATAATTAAACTTAACTAAAATCACAGGATTTTTGAGATTACATAGTTAAACAAATTATCTATCAAATAAACATCATTTAGGTAGGTACCTATATCCCAATTTTAGGAGCATTAAGATGTCCCAAAAATCAAATCTTTTATTGGTCCCCGTTATTCTATGGGCTCTTTTTCACTTACATGATATAACTGGGTTTCCCTAAATCTATGGCACTACACAACGATATCAACACTAATATAGATATGAAACTCCATTACTCGGGAACAGAGATTAGTGGTCATCACGCAGTTTGTCCTAGATAGAGAGATAGATAACTCTTTATTGTACACCAGTAATACAGCACCAATATCATAAAAGAAATACATTGGGTGGTCTTATCGCAAGCTGCGATCTACTGGTCCTACCGGGTGTCTCGGGACCCTCGGCACAAGAAGCCATATCACTTAGAGACAATCGGGTCATCAATCCTATTCTGTAGAATAGGTCTCTGACGATTTCATTATCTACCGTTTCAGATTTCTACGACAGCGGCAGCGGCAGTGACGAGCAGCTGCCCCGGCGGGTGAGCAGGCCAAGGCGCGCAGCCGCTGGGTCGTCGTCCGCGTCCTCTGCGGCTAGCAGCAGCGGGCCTACGGGCCCGGGCCGCCGGCGGCGCTGCGGCATCTCAGCCAGAGAACGCAATCTGCGCAGGCTAGAGAGCAACGAACGGGAACGAATGAGGATGCACTCGTTGAATCGAGCATTTGAGGTAAATAGTGACCACTTTAAGCCCGGGTCTCCAGTGCGTACACATTTTCATACCCTCATTTCATAAACATACAGGCTACAATAATTGTGGTAGGTACCTATGTATCGAAATAAAATGTTTTGTTACGATGATTTTGTGCAGTGTGTAAAGCAAAACATGCGCTGGAAACCCAACTCAATATTGCTTTTTCAATTCAAAACTGTTCAATTTTATCTTGACTAAAATTTACTTTTACTTTACTAAAGTATAAATAGAACACTGCCATACCTACGACGGTTATAGGGGCAATCCAACTATCCTAAATCTATGGTGGCAACTCAAAACTAACATTTGACCTAGTACCTAGTAGGTAGGTAGGTTACCTACGTACTTGTTTACTTATTACACGACCCGCATAAAATGCCAACTCGGGTATGCTATAGGCACTAATTTTCCAAGAACACTGACAGCCTTTTGATGCTGGAAATGGATTAGGTAACTGTCACCTATCTATGTGGCTATACATATTTACTTATCGGGGTTTTCAACCTTGATAAAAATATTAAATAGGAAGAATAATGGAACATTTTTATCTTTCCAGGATCTCCGTCGAGTGATTCCTCATGTCAAGAAAGACAACAGAAGTTTATCAAAAATAGAAACTCTAACATTAGCCAAAAATTATGTGAAGGCCTTAACAAATGCAATATGCACCATGAGAGGAGAAATACCTCAATACCAGTAAGTTCTCACCTACATAAAAAACCATTAGGATGAAAAATGTATAATGTTATAATGGTTTTTCCCCCAAATAAATATTCGAGAAAAGAAATAAATATTGACAGCAAATCGTCAAGAAAGCTTTGAGATAAGTATTCATGACCGAATCTTGTTACGTCTGGGTTGACATTAAAATTTCTTATCTATATTTTCAGATTTAACAGTGACGACGAGAATGTGGAGCCTGTGTTCGTATTGAACAGAGACCAAGAACAGAACAACAATGTGCCAAACGATAGAGATCAAGAAGAGGTCCCGGGAAATCGAAAAGGTCTTTGACAAACACCCTCCAAACTTCGGCTGGCACAAACCGACCGCTTCGGACCTAGCCTAGACGAATGAACGGTGCCCTCAATTCTGCTCTACATGACACTAACCAATGACCAAACGCATGCCGTATTAGATATCCTTAGAATTCTAAGAGTGTGTGTATCTTATCTTGCAAATAGAAAATCGTATTTTTTGTTCTTTATGGACTTTCGAGAAACGATTAATTAATTGCTTTTACGTACATTCACGGTATTCTCGAGTCTTGAGGAAGTATTGTTGAAATTTTAGTTTTTAAGTGATGCTCTTTGTACCGAATAAGGTCCAAAATATTCACTGCGGTACTACGATTACTTAAGCACCAAAATACCAATGTTTAACGGACGAGGAAAAATAATATATCATTGTTACTATTTACGTAAAGTGTTATCAAAATTAAAGAAAAACATAAAAAGAGACTCTATGATGAGTCTAAACGGACGGTAGATAAGTTAATGAAATGAATATAAATGAGACAAATGTCCTCTTCCTAATTGATGCATTTAGTTTGTGCAGTGCGTTATTACCTATTACCTAACAATGAAAATACAGAACTAGCTATGAGATAAGTATGGTTTTCCTAAATGCTAGTCCACAGCAATTTTAAATCCCCGTTATGAAAATATTCATCCGAATTTGGTTAGCCAATAGAGTGCTTAACCATTTCAACTTATACGACAGGCTAAATTCAGATCTCGGGTTCTAACCACTGCACCTGCTAAATTACTGTTTCGGTGTCAAGATATGTTTACCTAATATACTAATTTATCTACCTTATTATTTATTGACTTTCTCTCGTGGTGCCAAACTGCCCGCTAATGCCAAAACATTATGAATTGCTTTAGCAATTCATGTAACAATTACCTACTTACTATTATTAATTATTAGTGTAAATTCTAGCTACCTACTTACAGGTAAACAGTCAATTCCACTTTATAAGAATTTTGATTAGTACATCTTACGTGTGCTAAGTAGGTACCTACTTATGTGGAATCATTATATTCGATTAGATTAGGTTCTATGTAGACTAAAATGTCAATAATTGTGCAATGTTGTGTGCTAATTACAAGTTTAATTAAAATGAAATCTCAAGTTATAGTTACCTACCTTTGATTTTATCTTAAGTTTATTTAGTTCATAATAAGAGTAAATTAGGTACATCATATTTGTTTAAGTACATACATAGATGCAATGAGAATGTTGAAGAAATGCATTTTGTTAAAGGCTAAATTATAATTGGTACTTACCGAAGTCTTTTTACGATCGTCATGACATGGCGTAGGTACAATGTAGGGAAGTACATACTGATGTATATATTTATATCAATGTGCAAATTAATATTTTATAGGAACTCTATGCAATTATATTTTGTAATTAAATTATATTATGACAATTATATCTGTGAGAACATTATAATTATCGTTTGAATAATTTGGTAAAACTAACCCTGCCCTGCTAGGTCAAAGCGCGAAATTAAAAATTATGACGGTTTTTAATATTTTACGAAATATTTATATTGCATATTGTAATGCATTTATTTATCCATTATATTTGCTTCGAAATTAATTTCAAATGACAAAATAATTTTAACAACACTCCAAAGTTATTAAAAATAGCGGTTTTACAAACTTTTGAGTATTGTATCGCTTTTGGTATTTTTTTAAGGAAACTTAATACATCGAGACATCTAATGCACAATGCCAATGTTGCAAAAAACTAATTACATCGTAAAGATGGCCCAATTTTTCGTAATCAATTAAAAACTATCGTAATTTAGAATTTCGCCCTCTGACCGAGAGCTTCCACCTTATGTAACTCTCCCTTATGAAGGGGTTTCCTAAGGGTTTACTGGATCGAAATAAAAAAAACGGTCTTTTCTATGAAAGACAGTGTGTGATATATAGGAAAGCTTTTTGAAGGGTTATTTTTCGGGTTTTGTGTTTAACTTAGCTGAATCCAAACTGAACTCTTGGTATAGAAAAGCCTTTTCAAAAGGTTAGCAAAGAGCGTTGTCAGTGAACAGAACCTGCCTAGGGCAAAGTGGGTAATCATAAGTCAAATCTGATAGCAGTTCAGCCGTTCTAAAACCCAAACAAAACCCGTTCATAGGCTATGAAACTACGGGGTTTCTCTAACCGGTACACCTAAGTTCGTTGGTTTTAAAAGCCACTAAGCGTTTTAATTATTATTGACGGGACCCAAAGACATACGCAACCTTTGGAAACGTATTGAGCCACTGAGCGAATGATTTTCGAAATATTATAAAAGGCATATTACATTATCATACTTATCTCTAGGATCATTTATAGAATACTGTGCATTGTCATAGAGTCATAGACGAAATATATTAAACTATGATTATGCATGTAGGGGGGCTGGTGTTCGTCGTAAATACAAAAACCTTCTATACTTGTTTTATTTATTAATTAAAACGTCCCCAACGTCCATCGTCCCCAGTCTATCAATCTCTTTCTCTCATTCATTCCTTCTCGTTCATCATCTTTTCTCTTACTCTTTTATCTTTACTTCTCGTTCTTATTACACCTCTCATCCTACATACATAGGATTTTCAGTTTAATTGCATTATCATCTAAATAGGACGTCCCAAATCTATGACAAATAAATGCTAATGTACTACGCCCACTGACGTCCATGATACAAGTACGCTAGACTAATGATACCCTTTAAAATGACAGCTATCTATTGTGCCTATTTGAAGCGCCCCCAATAAGGGGGAAAGGAACTAAATCTGACGTAAAATGCAAATGGCCGTTGTTTTGTTTACATTGTCTCAGTGTTTATAAAGTGATTTTGAAGGTTTAACGCGATTAAACTTGTTTGTTGTGTCGTATTAATATAGTTAATACATAAATAAGTGGTGTTAGTTAATAGGTAAACCATGAAAGAGTGCGTGTTATGCAAAACTCTTTACCAGAAGGGAAGTGGGGTTACATTCCACAAGTAAGTGAATTTACGGCTAATATTCAACAAATTAAAACTTCTATTGATATTATAGGCACTTAAAAATATGTTACTAATCTTATTTATACGTGAGTACAACACATTTGTCTTTGTATTATCGGTTTTCTATAAACAATAAAATTCAATAGTGCTGTAAAAGTTCCTAGTCGATAAAATTTATCGATATTTTTTCTATCAATATCTTAAATAGATAGAACGTTCAAGAACGTAAAAATCGCCGAAGACAGATTTTTATTATCAAATACATATTATTTTAAAACAATGTTTACTAATTCACAGGTTTCCGACTGACAATAGAAGACTAGAATTATCGCTCAAAAACATTGAAAAGCCTAGTTGGCGTCCGAAAAAATATGATTATATCTGTTCAAAACACTTCTCTGATGACTGTTTTATTCAACATAACTCATGTACTACTTTGATGATTTTTATTTTCTATAAATACCTTACCTACTCAATTGCTTCCCAAACAACATTACATTACCTCATTTCTAATTAAAGAACGATCATTATTTAAGTAGGATCTAGCTAGTCACACACCACCCTTTAGTGCGGTTTCGGCTTATCCTAAGATTACTAACCCTACCCATGAGCGATTCAGCTAATCATTATCATTATTTGCTTCATCTTAGTATTAACCACTCGACTATTTTGGACATTAGCCATTGTTAAAGGAATGGATCATAATTATTTTCATTTTACTGCATGGGTAGGTTTAAGCATAAACATTTTTATCGATGTATCATATCACTGTCCCATCTCTATCATTAGTTCCATTCCCCCCCACTGCCGCTATCAGCGCCAAAATGGCGAAAATCAAATAGGCGCACGATAACCGGGCTTATGATTAGTCCAGCGATGTATACATAGAGGTCAGTGACTACGCCTCTGAGTTAAAGAGTGAGTGAATTATTCCCTCTATCACAACTGTTAGTCTATGGTGTTACCTATCTTTCCTTCCTTTATTCTTTTTGATTGTCTACGAAAAAAATCCTCATGTGCGTGTGTAGTTCAGATTAGATTAATTTTCACAGCAATTTCGTGTAAGAAAGAAAGTTTATATGCAATTTAAAGTTAATTAGATCAAGTTTTAAAGTGATTTGGCTTCGCAGAGTGTTATAGTTTGTAATAAATTCCTTCTAATAAGTTAACACTTCACTCAAAAAATTCTGCGTCTATCTCAATATGGCCGTCCTGTAGGTAATGATTTGGTGGTCAGTAATATTATTGTGATTTAGTCGTATGCTAAATACCAAAATGGAGCTTCGCGTCGGTAATAAATACCGACTGGGCCGCAAAATCGGTTCAGGTTCATTTGGAGACATATATCTGGGTGAGTACAATTAAAGATTATCGTAAACAAAGAAAATGGTTACTTGGTAATCCAGCTGCAGATTTTTCGTTTCGGAAGATCTAGCTAGGGTCTCTTTTTGTGATGGAAGATTGGTTTATAATGTTTCAGTTGTGTTCAATAACGTATATTCTTGGGCGAATCAATTTAAAGCTTTCTAATCGGCTAGTAAGTGTAGCAGCTAGATATAACATGCGATTGATTCCCTGCTGGGAAATTTGTTACACCCGTTTAGATTATGATCGTAAGTATGAAGGTGGCACTCAAATACATTTCTGTTCACATAAGCCTCGTCCCTGATAGGTAGATAACATATAAATAATGTAATCATTTAAAAATATTCTGATTTTGAAAATTATTTTCTTTTGCAGGAACTAATATTGTTACCAAAGAGGAGGTAGCTATCAAATTAGAATGTATAAAGACAAGGCATCCACAATTACATATAGAGAGCAAGTTTTACAAACTCATGCAAGGAGGAGGTAATTATTTAGGCATATTATTTTTAAGCCTGCAATACACATGCATGTTGATTACACAAAAGCAAAACAGTAACTTGAACATGTATACTACTTGAGTGGACACATTAAAACCTGTCAACTACCTAGGTGCTGTGCAAACAGATCACAAGATGCTTGATTATTATCTCTTAAAGCAAACTTGAGGTGTCATTTTCTATTTGTATGACAATTCCAAGTTTGCTTGGGTTGGTATTGATTTACTATAAATAATACTGACCTATGGTATCTAGGAAATATAGCTTTACTCAACTTAATTGCATTCCACACTATTATTTTAAATGTTTTCATCCTTAATCATTAGCACCAAAATAAAATCAGCTATAATGGTTGCTTACTAATGTTTGTTTCCCAATAGTTGGTATTCCTGCTATAAAATGGTGTGGCTCAGAAGGAGACTACAATGTTATGGTAATGGAGCTCCTAGGCCCCTCTTTGGAAGACCTGTTTAACTTCTGCTCGCGCCGCTTTTCGCTCAAGACTGTGCTCCTCCTCGCAGATCAACTAATCACCCGCATTGAGGACATACATTACAGGAACTTCATTCATAGGTATGTATCATTGTATGGTGTTGGTCGGAATCTGTCTTTTAATTAATGTATTATTCTATTAAACAAGTGACAACCCTATGAAAGAACGGACACATAAGATGCTTATAGGTATTTAGATAGTGTTAAAACTAACTTTGTTTTCTGATGCTGAAAAAAATTATGAACTTTGGTAATGAAATCAAATATGTATCTGTTATGACAGCCACAAATTGATGAAACTAACTATTAACATTGTGCGTTACTTGGGAGTTTATCACTGACTTCCCTGATGCACTGTGCACTCATAAATCTCTTAATCAAACAGTAATATGTGATTGATTCACTGTTTGTTATTATACAATCGTGTTTGTATACTCATTGACTAATATCACTTGATATTTATTTGGAACATTCTGGTGAACCAATAAATGTTTTATTTCATTTCACTAATATGTTAAATAGTATCAGACCATACATTATTTTATGTAGATGTGTTTCAAGTTGCTTGTTCTTATGAATCAGTGTCACCTGTTTTTGAGGTTAGTTATTATTTTAATACATTGTTATATCTTTTGCAGAGATATAAAACCAGATAACTTCCTTATGGGCCTAGGTAAAAAAGGGAATTTAGTGTACATAATTGATTTTGGCTTAGCGAAGAAGTACAAAGATGCTCGCACTCTGCAGCATATCCCATATAGAGAAAACAAAAACTTGACAGGTAACATGGATTTATTTTTGTTAGCCTATTGTTTTGACTATTTAGGTACATACATGATCAAATTGCCTTAAATTTTAATGGTTACATTGACAAAGATAGATTATTATGATAAAGATTTGTTATGTCAATGGACCAATTTCTACTATAGATAATAGCAAGAGCGGCTTTGCACTTAATGAAACAAATGAGAATCCAAATATCACACTTTCATGAAATAACTTAGTGCTTTTATCTTTATTTCTTATAACCTTGTTGATATTGATTTTTTTTTTAATAATTGTTCATATAGAGATAAATTGCATTGTAACATATTGTAATTTATACATTTCAGGGACGGCGAGATACGCATCAATTAACACTCACTTAGGCATCGAGCAATCGCGTCGAGATGATCTTGAGTCGCTAGGGTACGTACTGATGTACTTCAACCGCGGCAGCTTGCCCTGGCAGGGGCTCAAAGCGGCTACGAAACGGCAGAAGTATGAGAGAATATCGGAAAAGAAATTATCCACACCCTTTGACGAACTTTGTAAAGTAAGTGTTAATGTTTTTAGTTATAATAATTAACCTATATTGGTAAATTGATTGTTAATTAGAATTAAACTACTAACTGAATATAAACATTTGCTACACAGAATCACCCCATTGAGTTTCAACTATACCTCAAGTACTGCCGACGGTTGCGTTTCGAGGAGAGACCTGACTACAGCCATCTACGCCAGTTATTCCGCACGCTCTTTCATCGGCAAGGCTTCACATATGACTACGTCTTTGACTGGAATATGCTCAAGTTTGGTAAGTCCCGTAAATATTACTACGTTTAGTCGTGTTATCGATGTGGTTTTGTAATTTTTGTTAAATTTTCAACCTTAGGTGGTCAGCGCGGCAACTACCAATCGGGCGGCAACGACCGAACACTAAGACGTCACGAACAAAATACGGAACAAGAAAATAGTGAGTATCATTGTAACTTCTTAATTATAAACCTTTAAATACGCTTCTAGTACAAACTTCAATGCAGTGAGGTGGTGAAAATCTATATCATTCTCGTCAATTTAGAAGAAGTCTCTTCGTCTAGTTGTAATATTTACGATTGGAGAGATATCTGTAACGCATTGTTGTTTGTTATAGCGGGCGGCGCGGCGGGGCAGCCCAGCACCACGGTGGCCGCCATCTCGGAGTGGCGGTGAGGGGGCCGGCGCGTGCCGCAGTGCCAGCGCCGCGCCCGCCGCGCCCGCTGTGACCGCCGCGACCGACGCGACGGATGCGACCGCCGCGACCGATGCGACCGCCGCGACAGGTGCGACCGCCAGCGCCCGCGACGCACGGACTCGATGTATTCATGTATTATGACGGTGTGTTTAACTGACGACTGTGCGCGTCACCGACCCGCTCGCTTGGAATTGAGGTGCGAGCGCCGACCCTCTGCGGAGACAGATTCTGATTTAAATTAAGGAATCGATTTTGTATGCATCCGTGTTAACGTTCATATAATTGTAAATTATTTGATTTAGAGTAAGTGCGATGACGAGTGGGCCGCGGGGTGAGTCCGTTCGAAGGAGATTCGATCGACGTATTTTTGAATGTGGGCCTACCCGATCATCCGTTGTACTTTATGCTCAGTTATATTTAGGAGTAAGATATTCGAACATACTAGTAAGATGCGACAAATTGTCAATTGGATTTGACATACCGGATAAAAATAGCTCTTATTATAAATTTTAAGATTGCAAATCAGTAACTGACACTCGATGTGATTTAATTTATCAGAACAGCGAGCGGTTTCTTTTTATTTTCTTCGTTACTCATACGTGAATAATGGTAAGTAATTTGAAAAGTATGGAAATATGACGCTTATTGGGGCCTATATTTTTTTGGAAGTTTATTTCTAAAACGCCGTAAAAACTGTGTATTAAACGTATCTAAAACCGAGTACCTTCATGCGTCATCTGAGCGTTTAGTACAATTGAGACGACAATGACGCGGCAATTAATTTCGTTTCCAACGGCCTCTGGAGCATAACTCCTTGTGTTCTATATTCGTATTGGTACTCAGTAAAAAACAACACCAATGATATTAGATCAATGCCTTTTCGGTTTCAATTATTCATATACTTTGGTCTGAGCAAATAGATGTAAAAAATACAACTGAAGTCAATAAATATTATTTGCCGTGTCGTTTGTATGGTGTAGTGTATGGTGTTACTAGCAGCGGATTTTTAATAAACACTGAACTCAAATGATTTAGAAAATATGTTTTTTATTGCTCTGACCATCAGCTGGTAACTTCGCTCATGTCCTAACTCGATCACTTGGTCTTGCGCCGTAGCGAGCTAAAAACTATACACTGGATTGCCGTCAATTGTTTTAGCATAGTTTACTAATATCGACAAGTCAAAACTATTAGCCCAGTTACCTGGCATTGCCAAAAGAAATCCGGCCCTACGGTTTATATTGTAAAACTAGATCAGACATGTTATTTTGTGCAATATTATCATTTTGTTTTCCTTTAGTACTTTGATAAGAAATATATTGATTTTAGCATTTTGTCTTCCAAGTTGATTTTAATCATAATTTCTTTATTCCATAATCTCACAGTTAAAAGTAAGTGTATAAAAGTGATGAGGTGATTTAATTATCATTGAAAAAACCAGCCACTGCCTTAGCTGTATCTAGTTAAGTGGTTTGGGAATCAAGTTTGGATTTGATAAAAAATAAATGGGCTAAAACAATACCTACAACATAGCATGCGCATTTAGATGTTCTAATTTCCCATACATAATCTTGTTTTGCATGCTCTATTCCTTATTAACAGATCAATAACTGCAATTAATCTATGATCTCATATAAATTACCAAATTGTTATCACATAACGACTTAGTTCAATATTATCGGTTACCATCCTGGTATTAATATGCGTGGACTGCGCAACCAGTAAAATGTCCTATTCTCTGTCAATTTCTTATTTCATGGTATGCTTTATATGTATGTGGTGGGCATGTTATTTTCCATTCGTCAGTAGGTACACATTAGCTGTGTCGTTCTAGTGAGCAGTTGCATTGATAATATTAAAACTAAATACCATAGCACTGCGTTTGTTTTCGAGCGACAATAATCGATGTTAATAAGAAAAATATTGTAAATATGTGAAAGACAGGCTTTTTTTAAGTTAAATTCAATTATCTTGTAATTTATAATAAATTGCAAAGTAATCACCAACTCTTAAATTATGACTGAGAATTAGGTTCAATTTTTTGTAAATATATTATTAGTATGGTAATTAATTAATATATTATATTAATTTCGTTTCGTGAGTTCGTATTGCATTGCAAGGTTCTCAGAAACTTGAAATCATCCCGTGGACACGATATTGTAAAGAGAGTTATAGTTAATCATATACAGCTCAGTGTTGTTTGAAATCAGAACCTCATGAAATGTGACGTAATGTTATTAATAATTCTTATAACACTCATAATGATTTACCTTTCACAGCTGTTTTAGTACTTACCTATCAAAGTAGGAATACAATAATAATTTGATTAGATTACAGGGTATTTTTTTTGCATTGTGACAAGATCAGCCAAAATGTTATGTTCCATGTAATTAATAAAAAGCTACAGCTATTCTAATTTTTCACACAGTGCCAAGGATGATATCTTGAGTATTTTAATGTTTACAATATTATGAGTGTGTTTAGTTAATGCCTTCATTTAGACGAGTTCATATCTTAGTATCCAAATATTTTAATGATATTGTGTTACTAATTCTTATGAATTTATATTAATTATTGTATATTATCCGATGTTTAGTGATAAAGGCGGTAAAAATCTTGGATATAAAGGCGTCGGCGCTCGACCGCGACCCGTCGCTGATACTTTCCTGTGCTTGTCGTCAGTGTGTGGAGTGCTGCAACGTGCATCTCAAATGCTTTGGCGAGGGAAGGTCGTGGCTTGCTCCTAAAGTTAAGTGTACGCTATAAATGACGAAAGACTTTGGACTTAATTTTGTAAATAATAATCTGTAAGGTATATAAGTAAGCAGACATACTGTTTTTTACAATATCCTAGGTAATGGAATAAATACATACATAACTGTTGTAGTGTTAATGTCATTCAAATTATTTTGCTGTTATTGTCTTTTTGTAGATTCGTGTCATTTTCTGTTCGATCGGATATTCCATGATGAGTAAATCCAGCCTGATAACCTAAACGTTTATTGAGAGAGGAGAGGGAATATATCTAAATTGTAGCTCTAGAGTGTTAAGGGACTTAGAAAAAGATTGTGGCTTTTACTTGCGTATGGCAACATGTTAAAAATGTATGAATCCGTATATATTTTGTGTTCCCTCTGAACAGTCAAGTGGATTGCACTAAATAATAACATCGAGATAATTTTATTCTTGTATTGTAACAGTGTAACGACTGTTGCTTTTAATTTACAAAGTGATATATTTTCTTTACAATTACATACATATGTGCTAGCCTATCTTAGCATACATACGCATTATGAATAAATTGTTATGCTTGCATTGTTTTCTATGTCCAGTATGTATAAAATTCCTTTGGCACAATAAACTGAGTAA
This sequence comes from Pheosia gnoma, assembly GCA_905404115.1. Taxonomy (NCBI): domain Eukaryota; kingdom Metazoa; phylum Arthropoda; class Insecta; order Lepidoptera; family Notodontidae; genus Pheosia; species Pheosia gnoma. The sequence goes on along the minus strand of FR989906.1, from coordinate 5,362,737 downwards.
AATGAAAGTTGTTTTTCTTATTTTATTATTGTATTCAATTTTGTAAAATCATATAATAATTTACGTTGCTAAAAATCCACCGTCTACGGGCAATTGCACCCCCGAGATCATGCTTGCATTATCGCTCAGCACGAACAGAACAGCATCCACCACTTCTTGTATTTCTCCAAACCTGTAAAACAAAATTGTTTGGGCTTGCTGGGTACTGTAGATAAGTATGCTTATCGTGAAGCAAAGGAATTTTACCTTCCAAGTGGAATTTTGGACAGCATGCCCTGTGATTTGGTGGGTTCAGACCACACTTTGCGGCCCATTTCTGTCATGATGACCGTAGGGTTAATGGAGTTGACGCGAATTCCGTGCGGCCCCAGCTCCATAGCCATAACTCTGGTCATGGAATCGACCGCACTTTTAGAGGCACAGTATGCAATGTGATCCCTTAAAGCTGCCTGCGAAACGCAATTCAATTTGATATATCTACGTACAAAAAAACACATGTAATGTTCACACATTCCTTAGTTACCTACAACACTCGGGTAAACGAGCGCATTCCGCCTGGCTAAAACTTGATAAATTTGTTTGATTTTTGTTGTAGAGTATGTAATTGTGCTCAACAATCAGTTTAATACCGTATCATGATCACGTAAATTATATATTATCTACCAATTATGTAGTATATATCTATTGACCTGTGTATGCGAGATAACGGGTGTCATTTTGACTTCACCTTTGACTATCGAGAATTTATACAGGAACCCTGGGGTTGTCTGCGGCACTAGCACTACAGCGCTCCTCAAATAAAATGAACGATGATGACGCCTGCGCTTGCGTAATTCATACAAACATGCGCAGAACCGCCTTGTTAGTCCATTATTTGATGCGCACAATAACTGACATTTTTTTTTGTAACTTGAAGGATGCTGTATTAGCATTCGTTATAATAACTTACCAAGGATGCTTGTGACGAAATATTTACGATCGAACCCTTTATATTGTTGACGATCATTTTTTTTGCGATGATCTGACTAACATTTAGAATTGCTCGAACGTTAACGGCGATCGTTCTGGAATGGAAAATGAGAATCATGTCGGTAGGGGTACATGATGATACTAAATACGATGTCCACGTTTAGATAGAAGCATCGGATGAGTTAGGTTACTTAGGTGGGTAGGCACTCACTCATCGAAGCTCGTTGGCGAACATTCAAGGAACGGCTCAATTTTAGCAATTCCTGCATTGTTGACCAGACCCTCGAATACTCCCAGAGAATCGACAACTTCTCTGGTTTTGTTCCAATCACGCAGGTCGACATTTACTACTTCTATAGATGGATACTCCTTTTTCAGTTTTTCCAAATTATCAGGCTGATTAGAGAGTGTGACCACATTAGCACCCTGTCTCCATAACTCCAGTACAATTCCTCGTCCTATACCTGTAAAAGTCCAGCAGATTAGAACACCCTAGTACAAATGTTTAATAACAATGAAGTAAAACGAGTAGTAACTTATTAGTAAGTAAATACTATATCTACATACAAAATATGACAAATTTTACCTTGACAACCACCGGTAACCAGTATTCTTTTCCCTTTAAAATATTTATCCATTGTTATGAGCTGCTACCTATTCGGACGAGAATTGTTTATAAAAAGCAAATCAAAATTATGTTTCCTAAAGTTATCGCGTTACTCGACCCATATCTCAATACAACATTCATTTTACTGTTGATAAGAACGTGTGTTGTACGATTATAAGGTAGGTAGGTATAATCATAATAATTAACATTGAAGAATGGGTAAAACATTACCACCAAGACGGCAGATCTTAACTTACCTAATGTCTTTGAAATGACCTTGATTATGTTCGTACATAAAGAAACAAGTAGCGTACAGTGCGCTTTAAATGTATGTAAGTAGAAGATTAATTCAACTTACCGAGTAACAGAAGATTTGTGTACGGAAAAATACATAATAATAATAGGTGAGTAAATACTTTAATACTCTCTGTATAAGTTAAGTTTTTGTAAATTTGTATTCATTTTATGTGGTGGAACAATAAAGTGTTATCTATCTATCTACTTTACGTAATCTTTACAATTAGATCTAATCGAATCTTTATTTTAGTCTTACCGGCTCAGCTTACAAAAACCATTCAATACAAAATTCCTATTGCAAATAAAACAACATTTCAACAAATTGCATTTATTCAACAAAATGTCTAATCAAATTGGCGTAGTGAAAACTGCGCGTGACTTAGTAATTGTTAAAATATAACGCGAAGGTGATAACGGTCTTATCATCTTTGAACTATTAATTGGTATTACTTACTTATGACCTGACAGGTCCGCCGCGCGAACATCGATTTTGTTACAAATAGGTACGTAAATAAATAATCACGAATACGAGCATAGCCTATACATTCGTGCTTGAACAACATCAAACGTTATATGTATTCGTTGAAGACTCCTTTAGTTCTATAGTTATCTTACAAATTCGATTAAAGTACTTAAATGTATTTATGCAAGACATCATTATACAAAGACACCTAACATTGTGATATTGGAATAACAAATTCTTACAAATAAAATATTATGAATTCCTTAAATTAATGTTGATAAGATTGTTAGAGGATATTTGGTATAGCAAAAATATTGATGAAACATTATTCCCATCATGTTGAGGCAAAATGGAATATTAAATATGATATTTAACATTATTATTGGTACCTATGTTGTTTATGAGAATATCACAATAAAAATGATAAGGCAATAACATATATGTACTTAATAAAAGTAACATCAATCTTTGGTTCTCCTCACTAATCAAAATATAGAGCCAATATAATTATGATTATAATTTGATGTTCAAATAGATTCGAAACACATTATAATCCTATTGTTATGTTGATATCACAAAAAAATATTATGTAGCAAGGAAGCCTCCGTCGATAGGCAGCTCGACACCATTAATCATACTAGACCTCTCGCTCAGGAGGAAAACTACTGCATTTACGACTTCTGAAACTTCTCCAAATCTGAAAATGTAAACATCTTATTTTATTATATTATTATGTCTTATGTTTCAATGTGTGTGTTTCAATGTGTCTTATTCAAGATACTAAAATTATCTTATCAATTGTGTGTTTATATTTAAACAGTAATAAAATTATTACATAAGCAGATCTTGATACTTAGTCTTTGTCAATCACCTTAACTTAAACTGTAACATTATTTGGCAATTTTTAAGGGGAAGACTTGTTCAAAATTACTTTCGCAAACCAGCTATACAAATATGAAATGTCAATACACATGTTTATTTTATTTCATGATGACATTACTAGCATCAACCTGCGGCCTCACCTGTGAGAACTTCAAGGCTAGTAAAAAAAATATGTATATTATTCCGGATTATAATCTACCTCTATACGAAATATAAATTTATTCAAATCCATTTAGCTATTTTTGCATGCTTCTCTCTCAAATAAACACATTTTATGTAATAGTATGATTTATGTATACATTAAAATTGTGTGGTCTTTATTAACATACCTTCTAAGTGGAATTTTGGCTAGCATCTCGTTGGCTTTAACAGGGTCAGCCCAGCCGACTTTGGCCATTTCAGTCATTATGACAGTTGGGTTAACAGCATTCACTCTGATGCCATGGGGACCAAGCTCTAGCGCCATGGCACGGGTTAGTGCATCCAAAGCTGCTTTTGATGCACTATAGATGGCATGGTCCTTCAAAGCAGCCTAGAAATAGAAAGTAGATATATAACTTTACATTAGAAGTATTACTCTATTTTGTGTCTAATAGTGATTGGTTAGAATATATTGGATCTTTTAACTGAATGAAAAATAAAGATAAGAGTTACATATGTAATCCTCTTTGATAACTGTAGATAATGATATATTGATCATTCAAAAATAGATAATATTGTAATTTATTGTGAAAAGCTACTAATGCATAATGCTCTAATTGCATCCGTGTCATCTGAGAATGTCCAAAGCAGGGCTTACACACAATAAGGTGGTCTTTGGAAGGCATTAGAAAAAAAAATTGTACAGGTTTCTACTTGTAACTAGCCATAGCATTAGAGCTAAGTATTGCCTAACAAAAATTACTTATAAATATAGGACTTAATAATAAGTAGTGGTAAGGTATTAAGTAATCATAAGTAAAAATCACATGAGTGATGTAAACTTACCTTTGAAGCTTGAGATGATATGTTAACAATGGCACCATGAGTTTTATTTTCCACCATCTTTCTTGCTACTATTTGACTAATGTTGAGAACAGCTTTTACATTAATATCAAATGTTCTGAAAATCAATGTCAACTAATCATACAAACTCATCATTTACACAAAAACATGATTGGCTTACACAAATATTAGTTAAATACCTATTACAATGGAAGTTGAATAACATATTCAAGTGACAACAATGTAAGAACTCAGTTATTACACAAGTTGTGATGAGATCATTCTGAAGACTGAAATGGCATCCATCTTCACAATGTAATAATAAATTACATTTTAAATAACCACACAAGTTAGATTAACTCATATTATTCAGTTAGATATGAGTCTTCCAGTCTACTTGGCTTGCTTAAGCAACTTATCTGTGTATTTACCAATGTTGTATAACTTCTTGCACATCATTGTAAACAAAACAACTTACTTATCAAAATCTGTGGGTGTGCAATCTAGGAATGGCTCGCATACGGCGACCGCCGCATTATTCACAAGCGCATCGAAGTGGCCCAGGGACTCAACCACTTTACGCGTTTTCTCCCAGTCGCATATATCCACATCTACGATGTCTATTGAAGGATATTCGCTCTGAAGAGCCTCTAAATGTGATCTGGTTCGTGATAAAGCGACAATGTTCGCTCCAGCACGCCACAATTCCACAGCGATACCTCGGCCGATTCCTGCGACATATTGTACCCAATTGTTACGTATTTACAATTTAAATTATGAACATATTGCGTTCACGTTGAATTTTATAGGTAACGTGTCTGGATCAGAGGTTAAAAATATAAATTATTTGAAAAATGGCATAAAACATGATAAAGCTAACCTTGACCAGCGCCGGTAACGAGAATCCTCTTCCCTTTAAATGAGATTTCCATTGTTAATATGTGATAGTTATTTTATTAGTCTATTAGAGATTACGATGGAATATAACAATCTACAAATGTGGTTCACACGAGTCTTCTCGGATAATCAGTCTACGAGAGTGATTTTTTTGTTGACTTTTTTCCCGATTTTGACACTTTGACGACTGCTGAATGACTGAAATTTTGTTTGACAGACGCCTTTTTTTATTTGGTTTTACGGCTTTGGGTACTAACTTGCTAAAGCCATTCAATCAGCGCCCGGATAAGTCTTTCAGTGAGTCGCAGTCAAGGGGTACCCAATTCACCGGGATTCCCTATAATTTTACTTATCCATCAAACGACTGGCTTAATAATATGGTTTCACAAAGGTTTCCTAGGTTTTGAATTAAACGAAAAAAATAGATTTAAGTTATGGTCGACTTTACTTACCTACACTGACGTCCATGATACAAGTACGCATAGAGGTCAGTGCTTACCTACCTTTTGAAAGGGCCTTCCTGTAAAAAGTAATAGGTTTGTTTACGGAAGAAATAACCAAACGGAAGACTAGGCTGTATGGTCAATAGACTATAGCCTGCCTGAAAGGGCAAAAAAAATAAAAAAATAATAGGTTTGTATTCGGCTAAGTTAAACGCAAATCCCGTTCGAAAGTCTTCTTCTTTTTGTTGGTTTGTATTTTTGCCAGTGTCTAGTAAAACATCTTCAGCGTTGTTTTAAATATAAGTACCTATGTGTATAATAATAGTATGTCGAAGATGATGATGAAATTAACTCCCTACCCCTATCAGTAAAACTGAGGATACATTATTAAAAATTTACCACATATCTTGGGAAAACTTGAAAAGTCAACTTGTTCAATTTAGTTTAATTTCCCTCACTCGTGCACGTTTATGAACACAACTATACTAATTAAAAAAAAATGCAATAAGTACCTAGTTCTCGCTATTAATCTTTGCATCTCGTTGCGTTGCGTTTTCAGTGCCTTTACATAAGGGCATAAAGTGCTTATTTCGCCGTAGATTAGTTGGTACCTAGGTAAGTAGTAGTTAGGTAGAAAATAATATTCAGTAAAAAGTATTTTACAACATTTATTAAAACTTACTGTCTAACTTCATAAAAAATATTGTACCTACATAATAGGTTCTCATTTATGAATTTTATAAATGTTTAATAAGTAACGTAATAAGTTATTAACATTTTCATAAAATTATAATAAATAGGTAATGTACCTACTTACTTACGTATCTACTTAAATTAGAAACTCTAAAACATTAAAACAATCAATATTCGTTAGGCATTACTATAATAAGTCTAAATAATCCATTGGTAACTTTATTAATTGTGTTAGCTGTAGATAGGTGTATGACTGCAAAGTTAAATGCCCACGTTCGCTGCTTGTTAGATGTAAGTAGGTAGGTAGAAGCACCTAATATACTTAAAACCTATTCTGAACAAAAAAATAGGTTAATTAGTTCCTACATTTTATTAAAGTAGGTACTACCATCTGTTACTCCCAGAGATGAAGAATTATTTTTAGGTAAGTACCTATGGTGGAAAATTTTGGGCCTATTCAATTTTGTTTCATTTACGTCAAGATCAGATGAAAATGCGATTGGTACAATTTCGGTTTCAATTAGGTACTTAATTAAGTATAATATATAATAAGGCATATCCTATTTATAATTTTTAAATTTATCCAAGTACGTCGCATAACGTAAAATAATCAAACATGGCGGCTATGCATATGCCTATTTGCATAAACCCGGCGTGCGCAGAGCCGCCATCTTAAATCATTTTAGCTAGGTACCTGAGTATATACCTATAGGTATTGAGGTACTTGGCTCCTCTCTCTCTTAAGCAGTTTTCGTTTTAACGGTACAATACAGGACCGTACTAAACGGTTGTGCTAAGCATATATATTACCATGCAATAATGACATCAAAGTGGGCAGGCAGTAATGTTCCCCGATTGTTATATTTACAGAGTGTTATTTAAATGGGGTTATTTGATACGTTTTCATAGAATTAGTTTCATCCACCAAATAATAATATATTTAAAATGGTGTAATTACAAAACACTTTTTTTAGAAAAATGCTTTGTAATGTTATGATTAAAACTTCTATGAATTTGGAGGTTCCTTTGTGGTCTCACCAAACTGCGTAGTAAAAGTTAGGGCTAGTTTTTGCATTTTGAATTTGGAACACCTTTGTAAAGTTTTCCCTCCCAAGTAGATACTTAGATATAGGTAGTCTCCAGCTAAGACTGGCTGAGTAGTTGATCTATATATACAATAGATCAATGGGCTGAGTAATCGATTTATGGTGGGATCTCGTTTTATCGTCTGTAGGGTGGCTTGCGGTAGCGGCCTCGGACTTCCTCTTCTCGTACGTCCACAAAGTAGCTGTAGACCACTGCATACAGGTAGATGTATAGACCTGCAAACAAAATGAAACAACACTTTACATCCTATTTTGATCATGTTGACTGCCACTCGTTAAATACAAATTACGACTAATCTTAATTTTAATATTTAATTAAACTAAATCACAATGCTCACAGAACTACGGACACTCCTATCAAGTTGCGTCACTCGACTCAGTTGTTTGTTTGCCACCAACTTCACATTCGGTAAATACTTGATTTAGTTAGAAGGTACATTGCAAGATTAGATTATATTTTGCTTTTTAGTTTTTCGAAGACGGTTTTTGTTTGTTAAAAAGTTATGTCGAAAAAAATAATAATTACGTAATGATGGAGGTACCAAACAGATATTCGTTTATTGTGGTGATTAATGTTATGCGAACGTGCAGATATATGATCTAACAGCTAGAGGAGCAGTATAGAGCTGAAGATATAAAATATTTGAACTTACACAAATAAAGAATTCCGACGACGAGTATCGTCGTTGCGATCAGTATGCGGTTCGGATCTTCGCCGAGATAGTAGGAGATGGAGGTGTGCAGAACCGTGATCAGCAGACCAATGGCCAGCACGAAGCCGAGCACCACCCATGGCAGCATCAGCCATGACCGCCGCTAGAACACGAACATTTCATTTTTTGTTTATCCTATTTCATTGAAAAACATATCGCCAGACGAACCCCCTGTACGATCCCAATCTAATATCCTGATTACGCCTAACGAGTAAAACGGTTAGACATTGCTCCCGTCAGACTAACCTTATAGGTTATAGGTTTATACGTACCGAGCGGTGTACACTTGCTGAGTACTCGGCCGAGAGCACTGACTCGCTCGCCATTCTACTCGTTACGGTAATCAAGACATTAGCCATATACTTGTAGGTATTATGGATATCATACACCGGTGCAATGGGACGATCATTATTAAAAGTCCATGACTTGGGCACAAACATTCGTGCTCATCACACAACCCGTGAGCTCCGGTACAGAAAGCAGGGTTACTGTAAATTGTGCTAATTGGGTCGTCCCTGTGTTCTGCACATCAGGTAACTAGGTATAAAAGTCGTCTATTGCTCAGTTAGGGCTTAATACGAGTTTTGACAGCATCTATTGCTGATCGAATAATCTTTCCATACATTTCTCGGCAGCAACCCTAGCGGAAACGTGCAGTTTTACTGGATAATGTATGGTGCCATCGGTTACTCGATCTCAAAACTCATACTAAAAGACCTGCTGTGAAGTTAGGTGGAATGGATTTTTGTCTATGTTTATGCCTACCATAACCAGTGCCTGGCTCATAATACCTACTTATCCTATCTACATAATGGTATTAATAGACAATCGAATTTGGTACGGGCCGTACCCCGGACATGGTCCGTTCCGCACCAAATCCGTTGAAATCTTAGAGGAATAAGTATAAAAATACTTACCGAGAAAGACGTCTATTGGTAGCAAAAAATAAATAAAAAATGTCAGTACGGACAGTGTTTTTGTACGGGTTAGTGTTTTTTTTATTTTGTGGTGTAGTCGTTTAAAATAATAATTCTTACCTTATGTACTGCTACTATGAGTAGCAAGCATATCAAGATGGTGAAGCAGAGGTTGATCGTTAATATGATCCTCGGAACTGTAAAAAGAAAGACATTCTCGTAAGTGTTGTTTCAACATTATTATATATCCTCATGCTCAAAATGTAGGATAAGGTTTTTGCTCACTACATCGTACCATGATCGTTTTATGACCGAATCAGCCACGTAAAACACGACGAGTACTAGGTACCTACGCCCACTAGAACGTGTGTTGGTCGATGGTGGAACGGTGGTGGGCGTTGCCGTATAGTAATGTCCATGGTACGGAATAGTGGTGGTAGCGCGTTTTTGTTTCATAAGCAAACAGTTTACTACATAGTCTGAGTAGATATTTGTTTATTTTGTTAAGCAAATCAAAGTTAAAGTATAGGGTACCTTAGGTAGATAATCAACACATACCCAACGAAGGGACATTAAAGGGCATTTTTTTATGATTACTCACTGTCTAAATCTGCAAGCTTCCTATCGAAGTCCTTATCGAAGATGAATGTTGTGAAGGTGACGCTCTCTTTCCTCACCACCCAGACAGCGATGATGCTGGCTATCGACGCGATGATCCCCAGGACTGCGGTGATAAGGGTGCCGGTCCGCGTGGACGCCACACAGCAGCATGACTGTAGTCTCCTCATTGTGCTCGTTTGTGGTCACTTCAAATCAAATTCGGATACCTTCACCGCTTCATTAGTTCTGTAACAAGAGATTGGTGTTGACTTTATATTTGTGATGATTGTTACCTTTACTCAGGAAGAGGTTTGACTCTCGATGGACTATCTAATAGTAGTTGAAAAGTCTATTTTGTGGCAAATGCTCACCACCTGTCTGCTTCCTTTTGAGTTCTCATGTATCATATTTTATTCTGCTGTTCATTTGTTTGGAATGAGTCGGACCATTTCGGGTGCAAACGTCGTAGCGTTATATTGTTATTTATGTATATAGGTACCTTGTATTTGATAGATTATCTTGCGCTATGTTTGGTACTACTTTCTTTTGTTCTATGTCTATTTTAAAAGATGTTGTGTAACGTGAACCGGGGTCGTGGGCGTCATCAGTTTGACCCGTTACTTCCTCGTCGCCATTGACAACAGCCATAGGTAGGTATGAGTCTCGGCGTAATTTCGACAATATTAGATAATATCGCCGAACAATCTAGTTAAACTGGTTTGACATTCGAAATTTACATTTTTGGAAGATTGGGGAGCGATAAATGAAGCTGTTTTATGAGTAGGTGTTCGATACATGGAATTGAATTAGCTACAGTTTAAAAAATTCAGATTCAAGACGTCGAATTGATAACCTCCTTCGTTGTTTCGGCGGTAAAAAAATATAGGTACATATTTCCTTCCTTGACAGATAGGTCACATGATTGCCCAAGACTACGTCAGCGGCCATCTGCGGCCAAGAAGCGGGGCTAATTTTATTGAAGAAATGTCATTTAATGGCAGCACTGAACGTGACGTAGTCTTGGGCCATCGTCGGAAGAGAAACTTAGCGTAACATATTAAAAGAAAATAATTGCTACATGCATATAAACACGCGATTCACATCTCTCTTCTCACCGTATAGTCCGTTAAAAAATTATGAATACGGAACGAGAGGAAAGCAGATTGCGTCAGAGCCAACGACTTCCGTTCGCGATTCGTCCCAGGGAGAGCGTTCAAACGATACCGCGGCCGTTATCGACGTCTCAATGTTAGGCGTACGGTTATTTTGAACGCGTGACACGTGGCCACCTCATTATGATGTGCAACACCGTGACCGTGTTGTAATATACCTACCTTGTCATATGCTTCTTATAATCGTGCTGTTACCTACCTTGTAATATATCTACCTCTTAATAGTAGCTAGAGATAAGATATATTCTATAATATGTAGCTTTGCAGTATCTTGGTCTAAGAGTTGAGAAAGAAGGCATAAAGGATCTAGAATGGCGACTGCAAGCCGGAACGCGCAGTGTAGGACGACCCCCCAAGGTGGACCGATGATATCTCACGCGAGGCGGGAAGCCGGTGGATGCGAGTGGCGGAAAATCGTGAGGTGTGGAAGTCAGAGGGGGAGCCCTTTCCTCTCATGGATGATCTTCTTTTTTTACCTACGAAATGAAATGCGATGAAATGGATGATCTAATAAGTAGTGGGTAAACTCACATCTTCGCTCTAATAGTGGTTTACTCACATCTTCGCGATGCGCAGGCGACGCATTTGGGTATTTAGCCTTTGAGTGGAGACTAATTAAATATCTAATTGAATCTACGGGTCATTATTCTTTCAACACGCAAAAAGTATGTAATAAAATTATGCGTCCGCAAACGACCGGATTCCCCATTGATCTAGAAAAACTTGTCAACTTACCAAACTGTTTATATACGAATATCATTTGCATTATTCTTGCCGCACAACACTGTTGCGCAAAACACCTGCGCCTGTTGTATATTATACTTAGTTTATCTTGCACACATCCTCCACTAGAATACCAAGTTACATCTGACAGCATGTGTTTGTGTGGTGGAAAACTAAAGAAGGCAAGGTAGCAGTAGCTTAAAGCTAGGTTTGTTTCGTGAAGAAACTGTTAATATCCATAACGGTATTCAAGATTTATATAAATGACCAATGTGTACAGCGAAACTATAAGTAGGTAGGTAGTAAGCATTCGATGCGGCTAGCGAATACCAAACAGCCAGATTTATGGGAACCAGTCTTAAAAACTATTTTGGTATGGCGCCGTCATTTTAATAGTGTTTATTCTTTTACTTTTTTATCCGGTTTGAGCGGTTTCAGTGTAAACAAAACGGGGAATACCGTTTTATTGTTAACAGATATTCGCCTTTTACTCGAGAATTATAATGAACATAAATACCTACTTAGATGGGTATTAGAAACTGTAGTTCCAGTTGTAGATTTTTTTATTCAGCACGTAGTATATATATCTATATATATGTTCTAATTGTCTCGGTTATCAAAACATAATGTATTTGATGTTGTAATAAACGATTACCTTATTTCGAAATGCCTTGAGTAAGTAAGTACTTTTTAACTGTCCCTGTTTGTGGTTCATTTAAAATGCCAATACGTCGAATAAATCAATGTACATATTTTCCGATAACGTATAATCTACTCAATACTAATACACCGGGGCTCGTGCATTAAAAATTTCGCAATGGCAATCCATTTTGATTGACTGTGCAGTACCGTGTGTGCCAGAATTAGAAGCATTAGCCAACAGGTTTTGATTGTGCTCCGGATTTAACTTTGCAATAATATACCGTATGTTCAACCAAGAAATTTTATCGACATAAATCACAGACCTAGGTCCGTGCTTTAAATATTAGAGTTTAAATTTAAAAAAAAAAACAATTGTGAGTACCTAGTCAGTAGTTTAATTATATCCGCACATATCCACGTAATGGATCACTCGGCCGCAATCAGTCCACTGTATCACGTGTGCCATTATACGCTGACTCCGATATGGCCATGAGATCATCAAAGAGATGATAAGAACGAGTCGCATCCACAACTAGGTGCTCGATACGACATAGTAATGATATAGTTATAGGGTAGGGGTATGTTCGATACGCCACAATATAGACAGTCGACGATAACATAGAGATTACTATAACATAGTTAGGATGAATTAATTTCAAACAAACATAGTTAGGATGAATTAAAGACAACCCTCGCTGTATTATCGCCGACATTGACCTGACCCGTTTTAGATCGGCCCCATCAGAACAATGCCTCACCTATACTCCTCAAGGGCACGACTAGAGCACAGCACACCCCGTTTAATGGCCTGTAAAATTAGCTTTCAGTTTGCAATGTCTCTGAAAGCTTTTATGAAGCAAGTAAAAGCTTTTTGCCGATTACACTAAAATTCGTTTCAGTAAAAGTAGGTTATCACAAGTTATAAGTTACACAAGTTATGGTTGGCTAAATACTCAGTGCTGATATCACCAGATAATATAGTGCGTATGTCCAGAGTTGGCCTCTAGCTTGTACGGACAAGCGAACCTGCGCTGCGGCACACAATGCGAAGTAGTTACTCAAATAGCATAATGAAGAGGGTAGGAATGTGCCTTAGTTATACCTGTCTAAGAAAATGATAAGTATTAGGTAGTGTGCGTTCGGAATCAGAGACATAGGTAGGTACAAAAAATGTTATAGTTTCCGTACGCGGCGAGGCGTGGTAGGCGGTCTCAGGGCATTGCGTAACTCATTATGTTTGCAGATGTTATAGCCGGTGATCGTCAACACTATTAGGTAAACGTTTTCTAATGGAATTATCAGTCATAGTTTTTTTTTATTCAATGTTGCAATGCTCTATCATTTCTTTAAAATGTTGTTGGAGTTGATTTCTATTTAAATATTTATGAATAGTCGAAGTATGCTTATAGTACACAAAAAAATACAGTATTTTTTTAATGAGAGTTCGACTAACTTCTCGAAAAACCAACAGTCAACCCGACGAATAACTTTTCTACGAAAACCGATTAGAGAATAACACCAATGCATTCATTTATTTTAGGAAACACTGAATCATATTATATTACCTAACTAAATAGTAGACGTAGGTAGTAGTGCATACTACAACCATTTATACTTATCAATGTTTACAACTCACCGTTTTGACTGACATGCCATGATGGGCGTGTCGGTATTTAACGTGCTGTCATTGTTACATCTTGTTGTGACTACTAATGGTGCTCAACATAATAAAACAAAATGTACTTATATAACAAGTTTCTATATAGTAAGCATTGTATTTACGTTAGGCAAAATACTTTTTTAAATTTGAATAGGATTTGCAATTTGTTGTTCTCGTAAAAGCTTATAAAATTCCTGACTTACGAGTCCCTATTAATTTGTGCCACGTATCCGTCTGTTGGTAGGGTGCATACCTACATATATACGTCTGATTTCATTGATATGTTTTCGCCGAGAGTTTCACTCTTTGAGTCATTCAAATGAAAATAGACGCGATATATCGGGGATATTGTAAGCGTTTTGGCGAGCACCTTGTGATCTTGAGTCGTGCTTGACTATCGGTCATTAAACGAACGAAGGTCGGCACTGCGATGTGGTGTACATATACCTACTGGGCCGAGTTAGGGCGACAAAACATACTAATATGCTAGATCTGTTACGGAACTAAGAATATTATAAAGATTTTACTCTTCAATTTAAATCAAAGAAAGCAGTAATATTTCCGTTAGTATCGATTGACACAGGTAACAACTGTTTCCCCGAAATAAATTTAGTAGGTATGATATACAGCAGAAAATACAGCCAGTTCTTGCCATATTTCCTGGTGGACAAGGTTTAATTATTGTTTAGTATTTCTTTAATTATTTAAAAATGGTTTTGGATTTTTTAAACAAAATTCTAGAACCACAAGAAAATCAGTTTTAAATGTTTATTTTACAAGCTTTATAACTTTCATTCTACGTACTACATCATAATATTAATACGATGGTGCATCCCACATTCGTATCAACTAGTATACTAGTATCATATCACGCACTCAATTCACTTAATCGATGTTAAGTAACCCAATCTAAAGTCCATCTCGAGCATCTGTATGCAATTGATCCGGGCATTCCACTCACGCGCATGAGGCCTACTATACATTTTCACGAAACAAACAATTATTGAATTTTATTAAAATCCGTATTTACTTCTTAGAAGGTTAGATTAGGAAAGTACAAACAGCGCATTGCTTGGTCTTACATGGCTGATAACAATGTTGATAACGAGTAATTATAAATGTAAAGTTCTCTTAAAAATCGTGATAGTTACGAAACTACTTACCTACCCGCCGTGTAAAGTTCAATTATCTCTTTGTCGTGGAACCAACACAATCATTTATAACGCATTAAGTATATTTTGATATAAATTTAGGACTTACTTATAGAAATAAAAATAGAAGTTCCCAAAATGTTAGATTATAACGTGTAGGAGGAAACTAATTGTTTCCTTTTTCTATCGCAATTAAGAGTTGTCGTGACTTCAATGTGTCTATAAATAAAGTAGGTAACTAATATAGCTACAAATACAGTTTTGATAACCGTGTTCAATTTCGACTCTCGCGTGCGACCACAGATATATGAGATATATCATGATCTGTGCGTGCCACCCATGAGTAGACCCCGAGATGCGCTTCTCCCGATTACACCGCGCATTCACTATAAATCCCACAGACATTATTTTTACTGTTAGTTTCATTCATTTGAAGTTTTGCTTATAAAAGTATCGTCATCATTGATTTATTATATCGTCATATAATTAAAAAGAGACTAGTGTAAAGTCTGTTTATAGATTGATTTTTTTTTCAGTTGGTAGTTGATTTTATTCCATTAATTTATTATGTGTTGTCTTGATACGTTCACTTTTTGTCTTTCATCCAACTGCCCTAGTTTCAAACTTTTTATCGATACGTTTTTAAAAGAATGAAACTGCGTTGTTTTAGATGGGTTACAAAGTGAAGTATACAAAACGTTATACAATTAGTAGTATACATAACGTTATCCAATAACAGATAGTTTAAATTGAGGATATAGGTAGTTAGTTGTTGAGCAAAGTCATTGTCATTAACTAATTCACAAAAGACCTTGCGAGTGCGCAGTGTCCGCACTATACACACATGCACACACACACACATAGAGTTGTACGTGGGGTTATGTTATAGTACAATTCTCGGACACAATCACGTAGTGTCTTCGTACTAGCTACTAATCTCGTTGCGTACTAGAAATTAAAAATATAATATTAATCTGTAGCTTTTAAGCCCTATATAAAATGTTAGTTTTAATTGTAACTTTTTAAATCTCTGACTTTAGAATCAGGGATTTAAAAAGCAAGAAGGACTGAGGAATAAGCTTCTCGGTGGAAGAGTATGTTTTATTGGATTAACGCATGAATTTCAATGCGGGTAATAGGCATAGCAATACCAACCTAAGTATTGCCACGCGAAAATGACTAAAATGTCCGGGTAGTAAAGTCTCTTATATTATGTTTTAGTAAATGATAGATACAGATATCATAATATTCCAACTTTTTTGTTCTTTCTGGTACAGTACGAGTCGTTATCTATACATCTATACATATAAATAAAATTGGAGTGTCTGTTGGTAATATTAAAATAACCGCTTTTTACTAAGTGCATTTAGATGTATACACGTTACCTATACCGAAACTACATTTTTTAAAATTTTTGTCTGTCTGTCTGTCTGTCCGTCTGTCTGTCTGTCTGTCTGTCTCTCTGTTTGTTCCGGCTAATCTCTGAAATGGCTGGACCGATTTTGACGGGACTTTCACTGGCAGATAGCTGATATAACAAGGAGTAACTTAGGCTACTTTTTTTTTGAAAAAAAAATAGGATCTCACGAAAAAAAATTAAAACCAATGTTGCAGCGCAGCGCCTGATTAAGTTTGATAGCAACAACCTGCAATGCGTCCCGCGGGCTCAGAATGGGCGAGCAGGCTGTTGTCAACGGTTGTCTTTGTTAAATACCACGCGGACGAAGTCGCGGGCAACAGCTAGTTATACATATAATAACGACTCGTACGCTTTAAATAATTCAATGATAATGAAATTAACGACCAACCTACATTTTTCTTATCTGCATACTTGAATGTTACACAATCTGCCTAGTTAAGTTTATAATGTCTTGTAAAGGCTGACGGTAGACCAACAATGGAACAATTAAATCCACAAATGAGGAGGTTTTATTAAAATTAAAAACAACTGTCTGCTATTGTCGATATCATCCACCATGTGCGGTTTGCCTCGGTTTAGTCAGAAACGACGAAGGCCGGCGCACGCGCACCTACAGAAGGTGATATGACGTCACCAGCCAGGTTCATGCTGTGTGTGACGCTCACTCATTTGTACAAGTATGTTAATTGTAAACAATACGCCTCCATAACTATGATACGTGGGTCTATTTAGACTTAACTTTCCCACAGAACTTAACACAATGCATGCTTCCAGTTTAAAAAAAATACTAATTACATTTACCTTTATAACATAATTCATTATCATTTCGTAGCAGGTAGGTATGGTTGCCGCATTCCATGCACTTATTTCAACTACCTGTTTATCAATTTCTTCGACTGCACATTCTAAAAACTATGGAACAGCCTCAAAATGGAGACGATATTTTTTCGACGAACTGACTGAATTTTAATTTTGAAAAAAAAAAAATACTGACCTTGATTAAAAATTATAAAGATGCCCGATACGAGTAGGTGTTGATGAACGAATGTAGCCGATTATATCCGATTCTTGTTTATTTCCATTTATTGCGATTTACAAAGTCACAGTTGGTATTTAAGTTCTTCATCAGATTAATTACTTATTATTCTTATAAATAATCCATTTGCAATTAATTGTAAACAATTGAAGGAAAATGACTAATTCGCGATATGCTCTTGAGGTTAACTTCAATGTCAGTGTCAAAGGTTAGTACATTGCGATTGCAGAATCGGTTTAATTACGGTTAACTATAAATGGACACGGAATATGTGACTGCTGTTGGAGACCAAGGTCAACCTCTATATAGATACTGATGTATAATAATTAAATTAAAAAAAAACCCCGCCTCAAAAACAACCATTTAAAAAGTCAAAAATAATATCAGTCTAGTCGTTTTCAAATGATGGCCATTAATGGCTTCGGAGGCCGTTAAGTTTGTCACTCTTATTTTATTTACTGAACGGTCCCCAACGCCATTAATTTACAATAACATTTGAAACGAATAGATAGATATTATTTTTGACGTTAGTTTTTGAGTCGGGTGTTTATTAAATAGATTTTTTATAAAAACTAATGTTCTCGACTTCTGGTTGTGCGGATATCCCTGACCAATTAAAGCTGCGATCCTTTGAATTATAACACTTTGTACAGGAAGTTCCTAATGCGGTAAGTAATAGTAATCCGGTGAAAATGTGTAAATGGGATAATGTTTTCAATTCATATTGTATCTTTATACGACCCACCATAATAATATTACAATGGCCTTTCTGAATTTGAGCTGAGAAAGATAAAGATAAAGATGTCCACCGTTCCTCATCGTTGAAAAATTACACATAAAGCTTCAAAGTAGGTAGTTATGTATAGCACCTATAATCACGTTTGAATGAATGTCAACGCGTCACTTTAGGTATTAAGACGACCCTCTGTTTTACCCGCTATTCATGTTTCGGTCAAGGTCTGTGCAGTGAGTAGTTTGATGTTATGTTGAGCGCTCAAGATCCTGTTTGCCTCGACTGCCTAGATGTCAATGTTGATTGTGCTAACTACGATCTCAAGTCGCGATTTCCTTCTCGATAAAAGTATATTTTGCAAATAAGCCGCATAAGGTTACAAAAATCGAACAAAGTAGTTACTTGTTTAATAACACGATGACATCATCCAAACGCCAATGGTATAGTGATGTGTAATACAATATGCAACAGATGACTCACAAAGTTAAAATATGCTTAATTCTGTAAACCCTTACTTGGAACCGTACTATATTCCTGGAGATGATTGTGACCTCAGGTTTTGTTTTTGAGTTACTCATAAAGATAGGTCCTTGTAGTTAGTCTTAGCCTGTTTTCTGGGAATTGTATTCTTTAAAAATAAAATGTATGAACAAAATAAACATAGTTACCTAGTGTCTTTTAGTTAAACTTTGCTCAATAGGTATACCTAGTCAATGAGAATTGGGTGGTACACTATTAATGAATAATTCTTCCATGTCATAACTTGACATAATTTCAGTAAATTAAATATTTTTGGAGATATTCGGTAAAAAAAAAAATCTTTGTTATACTCAATAAAGATTTACTAAGGAACGAACAGTGGTTCTGTTTGAACTCGAAAGATGAATCATGTTTCTTTTATGTACATTCAGAAAGCGTTACAGAACAATGATAACAAATGATTCAAATCGATACAGTCAATAAAGAAAATGAGTTCAATGTTTCGAAATCGTAAAGCTAACATTTGCGTTAATTGTTGTTAATTGTTTTAGAATTCTCGTGGAATACCGGTGTACGGTACCTGTAGCCCGAGCTCTACTTTAATTATCCGATATAAGTAGGTACTCTAATTCGAGCCAACATTTAATAATTTTATGGTTTAAAAAAAAATCTATTGGGAGTGAAAGTACTTAGAAGTAGTCTAATACTACTCAATCAAATTAAGAATCCTAGTGGTTATCTTCTAACTTCATTAAAGATGTTGGCACAATAATAAGCATACCTATAGTTATTCGATTTTTTTTAAATGGTTTTATGAATTATATAGGACTAGGTATATGTATAGGTACTAAGAATCTAGTTAGTCCTATTCTGTGTGATGTACGCCTAAGAATATTGAAGATTGCTATACACCTTGTTATAAAATCTTCACGCCATTTAGATTGAGTTAGGTGTCAAGTAAATAAGTCTTGCCAGGTACCTTGCTCGACGTAGATGTAGAGTAGGCCTCATGTCGTGTAGTTGTTAGAAGAAAGCGCGGGAAAGCGAGGATAGCAGGCGGTGCTGGCTGGCATGTTAGCACCGCCATATGCAGCCGCCCCATGTATGGCCTGAGCCGGGAACGGAGGCATGTTCTCACGTATATCAACGATGTCGATGTCAGCCGCTTACCGTTTCCCATTAGATACCGGTACTTACTGATACGATGGTTTCTACAGAATGGTTGGTGGAAAGTTTATGGCACCTACATAAATTAATGATGGTGAAGACAAGCGTGTCGTGGGGAAACTTGCACGTCTTTCAAAAGCCGTTTGAATTTTCCCAACGCTCATTGGGCCAGAGTAGGGAACTACCTATGGCTTATTGCAATGGCAATAGGGTCACTCCTTTTAAATTTGGTACAGATACCATCGGCGAAATGTAGTGCACATCTCTTGCGGAGATTAAAGGCGTGATAGTGTTTTTTTTACATGAATGAAGGGTGGTAATACATATTAGGCAATGCTGAATCCTAGTAGCTATGTAGCTACTAGGATTCAGCATTGCCTAATATGTATTACTCCTACGAACATTCGTAGGAGTGTTTTTTTATTGCAGTGAGCTGTTTGTAGAGTAGCCAACCTAGATATATAATATCAATGTTTATATGGCTTCTATTTTATTTTCTAGATAATTGTGAATGCAACCAACTTTATAAAAACAGTTCATATGTATACCTATCTATTTAAATTAATGTCACCATTATATTCTACTTCGTTTACGTTACACGTGTTTCCGTCGCCTTATTTTTCGTATACCAAAACAAAATAATCTTGTTTATATATCAAGTTTATCTCTGTATTTAATATGTATAAACACAAGACGGTTACTTTTTCATTTACACAGTGCTATCTATCTCAGCGGCAAGTCTGCATATTTATGATGTTGAATCAAAAATAATTTTATAGTATAAACATAAAAATACTGAACGCATACCTACTTGATGGATTTAGTAGATCCAATAGTTAGCTTACTACATACAAATCGACCAACTTTTTGAGGCCGAATACGGAAACATAATTGTTTGAGACCTCGTTATCCATCATATTTTGTATGGTGCGTTACAATTAAGAGCCCTAAAATTTGAGTCGCATTTGAGTATTGGTTGATGCGTGTGTTTAATTTGGTACCGCTAGCGATTTATGGAACTTTCTATACTAAATTGATTATCACGGTATTATAGCATTCAAGTGTGTTATTGAAAGCAAAATCGTGAAAAATCACTTTTGTTTCTTTTCTAAACATTATTTACAAACACATTCTCACTATGAGATAAACGAAACACATTTAGCGGTTGATCTAGCGTAGCCAAAATAGATATTCAGCCTTGAATAAATTGCGTTAGTATGTTATATACCCGTCTAGTGGTTCTGAATTAATAAATAAATAAATAAATATCGCCATACGAACACACCAACTATACGGTCCCACTTTAAGCAACGCTTGTGTTATGGGTATCGTACAATGAACTGAGGGCGAACTCAGTATATAATACTTATATACATATTAACCATCCATGACTCGGGTACGAACATTCGTGCTCATCACACAAAGCTTGTCCCTACCAGGATTCGAACCCGGGACCCTCGGCGCAGAAAGCAGAGTCACTGCCACTGCGCTAATCAGGCCGTCAATCCACACACCGTGTATCCACATTAGTTGTATGACATCATATATGCATTTGCACCGCTTAAACTTAGCCAATTGCAGCCTAATCTCCAGAGACAGATGCTTTTGAGAGGTTTGAAATAAGTACAATTTGATTTCCGGGTACTGTGTAGGAAGCACCAAAAATATTTGTGTGTGTTCATAGAAAGCATTTGTTTTAGTGGAGAAACAATGTGTGTGTTGTATGAAATATGTATGTATGACCGACATTTTTGTATGTTATTTGTTTAGTTGTCCGTGTCTCGTTAGCCGACTTGAATTTCTTAACGATCATACATATTAACTACGTATTAATACGACATGTTAGCTTGGTTAATAGTATATCTAGTACATTCTTGTTGAATCAGTGTGGGCTATAATTTTTATTGACGTATCGCTGCAATAACACCCCGCTACGCAAAATACTGATTATTAAAAATAACTTGCGACTCACGTCGTTCAAGGTAAGAACGTAACGTAACCCAAATATTGTTCTAAAACAAAATCAAGGCCCTACATTGAGCACAATATCCGTGCACATTAAAATCGGTACATTTAAAACGTAAAAAACATCATGTTATTTTTATTTAAGTATTTAAATTATGATATATTAAGTATTACCTTGGTTTTGAAGCACAAAAATATTTTAATAACCACTGGATATCACTGTATCACATTTACTAATCACATAAATAAACAACGAGTGGATTCACTGGACCGAATGCGTAACATGAATGTTCCGTAGAGTCGCACAGAGCGCGGAGTCCGCCCGCCCGTCAAAGATCGTCTGAAGGAGTCCGCGCCGATTCGCCCCAGCGCGTACCATTCTGATTCTGACGCATGGTGATGATGACAGCGCTAGTCATACGGCACCCACCATCTCTCTATTATCGTAATAAATTCGGCTCGTGCTATGGTTGTCTGACTTGATGAAATAAGGCCGCTATGTTCTGATAGAAAAATAAACCAAAAAATATTGGCCATTTTAAGATACCGAAACCTTCATTTCTATCACAGTGTCCAGTTCACTGAAAATCATATAAAAACTTGCGGCTGACGGAAAAAATATTAATAACTCAATAAGTAACTATTAAACCTAAAACCTCTTCACTGGTGAGATCCATGCTTTTCTTGATCACCAAAACTTCATCCAAGAACTTGTAAACATGTTCAAAGAGCATATAAAGTAATGGACTAGACTTTTTCTTTTCACCTTAATATACAAAATGTCAAATGTTATACAACATGTTTTTTTCTCTGTGATCTAACTGACATTTCGAAAAGATCCTACATCCTACATTCATCAATACAAAAAAAAACGATAAATTAATACAATAAACAATCTAAATTCTTAACAATGCAACCACCCAAGTGAGCGCAATAGACACAAAAAGCCAAGCCAATAAATTTTAAACATGATAAACATACTGTCGTACTTGGGCATGAACATACAATCGGAAGTCTGTTTATGGACGCTGCTGGGGCTCGTGCGAACAATCTTCGACGCGACTCTGTTCAAAGTGAACGCCAATCTAAAGCAGGTGCTCAACTGCGCGATGAAAGATACAATATTCAAAGTAGATTATAATTGAAGCGTGTATACCTACGCCGCATAACCGCTTCGGGCCGTGATCTCACACGTGTTGTTTGTAGCTTTGTGTGCGGTGGGATCGCCTTGTGGAACACCCGCGCAAAGTTTTTAAACACCAACATTCTTGATGATTTTTTTTTCTCATTCCTTAATAAATAAATATCGCCAGACGAACACACAAACTATACGGTCCCACACTAATGAATATTTGTATTATTGATACCGTATAATGGACTGTGGGCGAACCCAGTATATATTACTTATATAGATATTTAACATCCATGACTTGGGTTCAAACATTTGTGCTCATCACACAAAGTTTGTCCCTACCAGGATTCGAACGCGGGACCTTCGGTACAAAAAGCAGGGTCACTACCAACTGCGCTAATCAGGCCTTGTAGGTATATGTATGGTAGTCTTAGTAATTGTTTACAAGATACGTACCTACATAGGAAAGTACAGCCTACTAGTATTAGATAAAATGATGACGCATTTCTTATTTTTTTTAAAGCGGCTTCTACAGCTAGCAGCTGCGATTATTTATTGATGTATTCTGATTGGTATTCTCGTGTCCAGGTGTGGCAGATGACGATGCCCCTGGAGCTGTCGATGCCGGTGCAGCGCGTGCTGCGCACCATGATCTCCGGCGTGATGTTGGTGCAATGCTTCACCGTCTATGTCTATCTCGCCTCTTATATTGTACTGCTCTACCCAGTTTTCCTGGTGGGTTATTTTAAATCATTCGGAATCGACATCGGAAACGGATTAGAAACTTTCCGATGTTGGTGTCGCTCCCGAGACGGAGACTTATTGAAAAAAAAAAACGATTTGGTATGGTTATCAAGATACATCGAAGATAATCTAATTCGCAAATTTTAATAGCGATTGCGGTTATCCAGTTCGGAAGTTTTTGATTCCGTTTCCGCTATCGGTTTCAAATGGTTTAAAATAACAGCGCTAGTCTGTTTATTATTTCTTACATCTCTTAATACATTTTGCGTAGTAATAGGGTTTCCTGGGGTCATTAATGTTGGATAAGTAAGGTGGGTACCGGGTACATTAGGTGACCTTCACGAGAGCTTACCTTCACGTACAATGATGTCTTATATTAGTTATCGGACAAAAACGATTGAATAGGGACGTAAATTAAGAACTATTTCGAAGAGGAAGAATGTTTGTACCCGAGTCATGGATGTTGAGTGTATGGATGGACGTTAAAAAAAAGAACAGGACCACTTATCACAGTATTCCCTGAGACGAGTACTTAAAAGCCTAGTTTTGTTTTTTATGTGTTGACTGCTATACTGGTTTGATTCCCTGGTATAAGTTGAATTATTGCATGACTACAGCCAGTAACATTAATTCACAGTATGATTAATTAGTGTACATAGTACAAGTGAGTAGGTAGTTATTCATAGGGTGATGAAAGAATCAACATAAAAAAATAGGTTATTAAATCAAGTGTAGGTAGGTACTTATATACCTACGTGTAACCAAAACATACTCAAGTAACACATGCTGGCAAATAACTTTAATATCCATAATAAAATTGAGCTTTAATTTTATGTTGTTATGGTGTATATTATTCAGGAGGAACGCCCTACCTTGGTCCTACCGTGGCTTCTCTTGGCTGCTATAAGGAAACTGTTGTGCGAACTAACAAGCTTGGCGCTAGGCCTCGGCACATGTGTCCTGATCGGCCCCGCTAAACCACCGTGCATCAAGTTTGTCATCGTCAAAGTGGCATCTATAATGCCTGCATTTTATATGTGGATGCTTATATTCAGGTTGGTGTAGATCTATCCTCTAAAGTTTCCATTGCATTTTAAAGTTAACTTTCTGTCAAAAGTGTACTAGAAAGACAGATATACTTACAAACGATGAGAAACCATAGGCGGTCAATACTGCAATCAAGTCGTTCCCATGCAAACCTCGAGATAATTGTGTACCTGAGGCATATGAATGCAATTTTTAATTACCACTGGGTTCTTATTATACTAATTTCTCGTCAATAGCTACTATCACGTGCTGAAGGTGGCGTCGGCATTCAAAACATTTCCAACAGTCCTACCATCAAGCGACCATGACTATGGGCTAGAACTTGCCGTTCGACGACGACGGACCAAATCCTTACAGGGGGAGGAGCAGCTGCGCAAGAAACTCGTTGCCAACTAGTGAGTATTGTAATGAGTTAATTCTGTATAGATTTTTTCTTATTAATCATTTGCACAGTCTCTTATGGGTTATGCCTATACAAGAATATAGGCTAAACTGGAACCCCAAATTCATAGAAGAATCAATTTATAGTGTCGTTTCAACGCATTTTACGAAAGAAAAGTGCATTTTTATGAAATTATATGTCATAGCTTTTATTCGTGCTATAAATATGCTCGCTTTTATGCAGTTACGGAGATAGAACAATGCATGTCAACGGTGGTGATCCGATAAGTGTCAGACCCAAACATGAAATTTCATCGAGAATGGCCCATTCCACAGATATGAGTCTTGAAGACTTTCATGTGGATATAGATATTTTACCACCCATCTCAACAAATATGTCTGAATCCTACGAGGATTGGTCAGGGAGTGAAATTATTATACTGCGTGACACTGATCGAATTTTAGAACAATTCGTCTTGATGTTGTTACGCATAGGTGTTTATATGAAGACCGAAGGAATGGAATCCATTAACAGTCAAATTTTAAATACACCTGCAGAGGGGATTTGGACTAAGTATGAAAATCTGAGTGGCCCAGTAATGCCGACGGAAGAAACTGAAACGCCACCGTTAGTGGGCAGCAAAGGAAATACCGCTTCATACCTACTAGAGTATCCCCAAATATTCAATAGAAAGTTAGGTTCTGACATAACTACATCGGAACGTAAAGCTAGCTTATTAAAGACTGTACACAGTCAATTTGATAGTTTAGATAGCAGCACGATCAAAACTCAAAAGCGCGCTGCGTCTGTTGCATCTGATGATACCTTCGTATCTTCGGCCAAATATTCTCCACAAAGTCTACAGATGGAATCAGAAATCTTTGATGAGAGATCAAAACGTATTCCGTTAGCTAAAAAAGAAATATCTGTGAATGAAAGAGATATGACATCTGAAGAATCTGTGCGTAACAAAAGTCGACAAATGCGGACAGGTGGTTCAGAACAACCTCAATCGGAGGATAGTATGAGTAGTACGAAAAGTCGTGCGTCTAAAGGTAAGAATGCTTCGAAAGAAGAAAGAAATAAAGAGACGAGCGGCCCGTCTACAGAACATACTAGAACACCGAGGGAAAACAAATCATCTGGAACACCCAAAAATAACTCGTCGGGTAAATCCAAAAGTGATAAGTCACGTAAAAGCAAATAATTTAACATAAGTTCAAAGTGAAAATACAAAATTAATGTAACATAAATATTTTATTAGGTTATGGCATGTGTTTCATCAATATAATATTTAAACTATTCTGCAATATTCTTATTATGAGGGAGTTAAATAGGTTCTGGTTGACATACACTATTTTGTACTGACCCTATCGGGTCCAAGTACATCACGCGATAATTGTATTCATTTGGATTTATTAAATTGAACTGGAACATCGGTAGCCTGTTAGTTATTATCCATGCCATTTGCGGCACCTCGTGGTCTAATCTGAGATCGTTGGGAAATACCATCGTATTGTTGTTTTGCGCTACGATAAGCAAATTCTGGTTCGTGTACGGTTTGCGCGTGTCCCAACATCCGATACTGTCTCGCGAAATGAGGTTAAAGAACATAACACCGTTGCGGTCGACGGCTGCGGCTGATACTTGCCCGTCGGCGCCTCGACTCTCGCCTAGAAGCTTAAACTCGCTTACGGCATCGTTAACGCGAGCCGGATCGCGGATAACGGACGTTTTGACTACAAACTCCAGGGAGCTCGACATAGAATGGTAATATAGTGGTCGATCTCCAAGATGATATTTCCCTAACGACATGCCGAACAGACCATCGGACCATTGATAATTTAAGCCGTGTAATGTGTAATTCGATAGCAACGGTTCCGGGTAGAAACTGTAGTGGTTGAATCGCCAGAACGCTGAGTCAGCGTCTCTGAACACGATCAGTCCGAAACGCCATGCGTCCGCGATGTACACATGAAGATCTCTGCACCGTGCGTCTCGCGAGTCCACTACGAGGTTCGTGATGAGTGAATTCTGGAGAACAAATTCGCTTGGGATCGGGTAGCGTGCCAGAACTGTGTCGGTGTCTAGACTTATGGCGAATAATGTGGGTGGGCATAGCTGGCGGGGCGTCTCGAAGGATTCCACTTGGCCGGAGTCGAGGATCCACATGACACCGCAGTGGTCGATGCTCATGCGGAATATTGAGGTGAAACCAGTGCAGTTGTCTGTAAGAACAAAGATAATATTCCGATCATTATTGATGTTGACTAACATATGCAAAATATATACGCAAAATTTTCCTTCAGATGCTAAGCCTATGAACCTACAGGTCACAGGGGATATCTAATATTATAATATCATAATATATTTATGACATAGATCTAGGTAGGATGTCGCAATTATAATGTCCATATAACATTATCATATAAATAGGGCAATTTATATGATAATGTACTTTAGAAATTCTGTCTATGATCCTAGTTCCCACAGCAAGATCTAAATTAAAGGTGCCGTTATACGGGTATTAAAATTGCACAAAACAAGGCGATTCTGACTTCATGACCATATCAAGCAATGACGAAGTTGTAATGTCTAAAGTATGTTTTACATATGGATTATGTAGTGTTTTCGAGTAAGAATATTTACCAGCATTATGCCAATCCCAGCTGGGGTAGGGTGCCAATGGGGGCGACTCCGCTTGTGGGATTACCGGTAGGGAAGACAACGTGGCGGGGACTCCCCTCTTCCAACGAGGCGTGCTCACAAACACACGGTCTCTCCATCGCTCTACTCCGAGGGTTATTACGTTAGCTTGGATAAAGTCTCTGCAAATAAAAGTATGTTTCGTGTAAAAATAAGTGTTATAACACGTATAGGTACTCGAAGTCAAGTCACTAAGGGCTGATACATACTCATAGCATCTTAGAACAATTAGAAATCGGAATTGGAATTAATATCTATATTTCTGTAAACGGACCAGTATCTAAGAGATCACCGTCACCAGTCGCAAAACATGCATACAAATATCGCGACAAACCGTTTGTGGAATGGAGCTAGTAATTGACCTTTTTACTTCGGCAATGTTTAATGCATACCTAGGTTTGCACACATACCTAGGTGTGCAACTCCCATCTAAATAGTCTGCGGGCTTTGGCGTTGTGGCTTCCGAACAAATGAATCGATTACAGCGCTGTGTTTTGTTTGATAGCTGCATCAGTGCCTCCCGTTAGAAGCACCCTAAAAGTCTGCAGCTTACACACGAGTCACGACTCTTCAGTACCTATGCTCAGTTTTTCACCCCATGGCTACAACCAGATGTTACTTATTGTTTAACTTACCCATTGTTGATTGCCTGCTGTCGCTGCTGAAGCGTCGGGTATTCATAGTCAATCTGCTTCCATCTGTACAAAGTGCCTATCGGATTTTGACTAGCAACTTGCACGTGTCCGAAACAAGTCAATGCGATGCTCGAGAGTAACAAACAGTACACGACCTGAAATGGAAACGTAACAATCTAATTTGAATAACTTTAAGATATGAAAATGTATAAGTTAGTGACACACCACATATTCTCGATACATAAATGAATTTTACATTCAAATATTCACAACTTTCATATAAAATGATTATTTAGATGAGCATAATGGTAATCAGCTCAGCTTTCACTATCTATAGGTCACATGGGCACCTAATGCAATCGCAATGGCGTCGTAAACCGGGCGAGCGGCCTTGTGGGGTTGATATGCCTCGCTGTCAGGACATGTCTCAGCCGAGGCAAACACTCGGGCTGCCTCAACCAAGCGCTATTATCTGTAATTTTTTTCGCGGTCAGCCCACTTCATAAAATATGATTATGGCCCTGAATACGTCAACTTGGCGTTAGCTAATTGATCCGGTCAAAACACAGGCTGCCGCGTGCGTGGTGTGCCCGCGGCCAATTTACTTCAGCAAAAGTACGATGAGTTAGTACGCAGCTAATAACAATTTTGTTTTTTAATTAGAACGGTCACTGACCAATTATATATATAACCGGAATTATGACTGAAGTTATCGATCACGTATCTAACGACGGGCTAGTCAAATCTACCTATCGCGTGCTACTTTCGATGGCTACCTTATATTAGGTTACATATATGCATAAATTAGAAACATGCATAAGATTCCGATTACATCGCAAACTATTATACGCACGAGTAGGTATACTCACATACCAATCGGCTCAAGCATCTACGAGCTTACACTAAAGATAACCATATTAGTCAAGACAATTTAGCTATGGAATCACAATTTCATTTTATAGAAATAAACATTTTGTAAGTAGCGCGTGATTGGCTGAAATCTCAGATCTAAATAAAAAAAAACTACTACTTTTTTATTTGAATGAGGTCCAATATGCGAGGTCGGTTGCCTGACAAACTGGTTTGTGTATAGAAATATTTAGGCGTTATTGTGTAGTAAACACGTAGTATAAAAGAAGGCAAATGTTAAAGGATAGGTTAATTGTGAAAAGAGCACTGTACATTATAGCCTGCTAACAGCACAGCTGTTAGTTCAATACAAAATTTAAATCAATCAAATATTAATTGATCCAAATCTGTAAAGCGTAGTAATCGCGCCTGTTTTTAAGGTAAACTACAATTAATTTACGAGTAATGACAACCCTGCAAACAATTCCAATTATTTTGTTTAATCTCGTTAGCCTTTAAACCTGCCTAAGGTTATCAGCTGTTTTTGAGGTATTTACGATTTGAGTGCAACCTTGTCTAACGGATACATATCCGTTATATATTTCAGGGCCTCAATTTTTTCGAAGTAACCGTCCGTAGATTTTGTTCGCATAAAATATAGCCTATGCCATCCGAACGATGACGAATCAATTGACGTCGCATTCATCAAAACTGGCTCAGTAGTTTAGGCGCCACGATGAAACATAGGTAAATACATAGACTGCTAAAATCATAACTCTTGCTTTTGTCTTCGCCGTAGTCGCTGTTAGGTTATTTTGAGGACTATGACACATACATTCCCGTCATAACTGGTGGAAGCAGGGGTACCAACTACGCTAATGCTGTGTGTAATAAAATGTTAGTAAAGACGTATTGCTCTTGCTCCACCCGGCGACATTGCCTTTCCCTGTTAAGGACTTAGCTCAAGGAAAATCAAACCAGTTTTGACTAGGTAAGTATTACTTTTTGTTTGGAAATAGTTACCTGCCATTGGTTTTTCCTAGAATTTGTGTTAACGTTAGTTGAATATTATATTGTTATCTCACTATCCTTGTGTATTTCCTGAGAGCGTAAGTAGAGATGCTGTGCAGTGCACCCACATTTCATCTATGATTAGGTGCCAATGAAATAGGGGCGAGCCTTTTGCCACTATACCCGACTAACATTCCTTAAATAGGAGAGGGACTTGGACCATATAGATAGATAGATAAAAATATGTATATCACATACCTTATTCATTTTAAATCCTTGGCGAAGACAGTAATTGTTTCATAACTCTCTTCAAGTTTAGTGGCACGTCTACTCAGTCGTCAGTTCAAAACCGTTCTGCATTCGCAACAGTGAGGGCTAGATGATTCTATGTTATTACATAAAGTTTGGGTAGGTAGGTACCTACAGCCGACTCGTGGGGCGTGCTAGCGGTGTGTTACGTACCGAACTAGTTTATAATGAAGAATAACATTTTCTGTTATACACTAGAGGTGAAAAAATCTGATGGGTGTTTAAAATTGTATTAAGTTACTATGTGATTGATAAGGTTAAGGAATAATAAAAATAAAGCTTGTTTTATTTTATTTCATACGAGGTGTCTAACTTTTTTAGACGTTAACA
Source organism: Pheosia gnoma (assembly GCA_905404115.1). Lineage (NCBI taxonomy): Eukaryota > Metazoa > Arthropoda > Insecta > Lepidoptera > Notodontidae > Pheosia > Pheosia gnoma. The sequence continues at coordinate 5,331,872 of FR989906.1, read as the reverse complement.
TAACTGTAGGATAAATGAAACATTTGCTTAAGATATTATTGACATTTTATTAAAACTTAAACAATGTTTAATGCCCTCCTAATGAATGCATTTTAGTAATCAATTCAAAAGTTATACCTACAAGTTTTATGAAGTTTATCTACTTATACATTTATTTATTATTACATTAATAAAAAAAGGTCAGCAGGCAGATCTAACTATAATAACTGTAGCCTCTTCATAAATTTACTAGATAGGTAAGTACCTGCTAATGTTTGGCGTTACAACACTGTTCACTATTCCTAGTGATATAAAGTTCACATCATAATGACTAATACCTACGTAACGTACAAAGGTCTTATAAAAACTGGCAAGTGCACGTCGGACTGGCGCATTGCGGGTTCCGCACTATTGCGTTTATAACAGCGCACAGGATTTGTTTAACTTCGATTTTTAATAAACTTACAACATTTTTAATAAAAGAAATAAAAGAATAACCAAATTTTGCAGTTTTCAAACATTTTGCTTTTTCTTTTGTATGGTACCCGAGCTATTTTTGCAAAACAGCAAACGAATCGTTAAATCGTAATATATAAAATAAACAAAAAAATACAGTATACAATACATTTTAAGGGTTGGTTTATTGTTAACGTACAGAATACGTGCAATATAATACACGAATTACATCTTTCTGAGTAGAGCCATTTTTGTGTTTGACCTAGGTACAAAACAACAATATAAAGAAAATATAGTTAGGTGTTTGTGTATTGCTTGGAGGGCTCTTTTCAACGATGCCCCAAGGGCAGCTGGAATATAAAAATATTGCTTTCCCTATCGCATGTACCTATGTATAGGGGTGTCCCTTTTAGTTGTCTTGCGATCAAGAAAATTTTATTTGGACTCCTTGAGTATGGATTCCTAAAAACTAGGACTGCACTTCTCGGAATGACTAGACTCATAAAGTGCCATATGGGCGTCATTCATAGGTAGCTTAGGGAAATAATACTTTGAATTATTTAAAAAGTAGAATCAGTTAATGGATTGGATTGGAACGAAAACTATGATTTATCCATGGAAACACCAATGTATGATCAATCCATGTAAGAAGCTCATGTTAAGCGCCTTATAATATCAATTAGATGCGATTCCATCGTTTGCAATAACTTCTTGTGCAGGCGTTATATCGTTTCGAAGTGTGTTCGGCATTATAGGATTCATTAAACATATTTTTTTTCATAAAAAATATTAAATTAAGAAACTTATAATTAGGTACATAATATTATTGTCGAGATGCTATTTATGGCAACCATCTTCGCTGAATATAACCATAAGACGGCGTTTCCACCGCGGGGTCGCAAACTGTACCGCGCACGGCTTCCACCGTATCTGCGTACATAATGCGATAGTTATAATCATCGGGGTCCAAAGGACCGGCCTGGTACATCGGCAGTCTGTTCGATATTACCCACACACTCTGTTTCTCTTCTTGATCAATTTTTATATCATTCGGAAACACCAATGTCTCCGAGTTGAATGCAACCACTCCATTCGTTTTCTTCTTGTATGGCTTGCGCGTATCCCAACATCCGATGCTGTCTCTTGAGACAAGCCCGAAGTACATCACCCCGCGGTTGTCAACAGCAGAGGCCGAGGACTGGCCGAAGAGTCCCCTACTCTCTCCAACCAAATTAAATTCTAGGGCACTGTCGTTAACACGCGACGGTTGTCGCAACACTTCAGTTGAGACATAGAACTCTCTATAACTAGAGAGCGCGTGGAAAAAAAGAATGCGTTCACTGAATGGATCAATTGGAGTCAACGATAAGCCGAAAAGGCCGTCTGTCCACTGGAAATTGAGTCCGTGGAGTGTGAAATTGGAAGCTAAGGGGTCCGGATAGAACAGAGGATTTGTGAACCTCCAAAAGCTTTTGTCTCTTTCTCGGAAAACGATAAGACCGAAGCGCCAAGTATCTGCAATGTAGAGATGAAGATCCGAACAATCTGGAGTCCGTGTGTCCACGAGAATATTAGCGAATAACGAGTCTTGTAATACGTATTTTTCCGGTATAGGGTATCTTGCGATTAGTTTGTCTGTATTTAGATCAAACACGACAATACTCGGTGGGCAGAGCTGTTTTGGGTCATCTTGGGAGTCTATTTGTCCGGAATCTAGAACCCAAAGTCTACCGCAGGGATCGGCGTTTACTCGGAATACTGAGGTCAGTCCAGAGCAGTTCTGCATAGTACCTGAAAGCGCAACATAATAATAAACATAATTAAATGAATCGAGGAGGAGGAGTCGAAACAAAAAAATAAATTTAGAAAAAGACAACTTCCATGAGAAACTCGGTATACTTCAGAATATCTTACGTATATTTTAGGAAGGCACGGAATATAGTAGCTGACTCTACTTTATATGTTATCTATGAAGTAAAAAGTTTATGCTCACTGAATGCCCTATGAAAATTCCAATTAGGATACGGGTTGAGCGTCGGTGATGCGGTACCACCATCTCTCGGCAGTGTAGCCAGTGTGGCGGGCACACCTCTTCGCCAGCTCGGCAACGTCACCCACACTCTGGAACCCCACACCTCCAAGCCTAACGGCAGCACGTTAGCTGGCACGAATTTCCTGAAAACAGAAAAATCATTGTTTTATTTACAACATGTAGGTACAAATTTTTACTCAAATCTATTTTATTCCATTTGCGTGTGACTGCAAGTCAAAGATCTTCTTTCAAGGTGGTCTGATAGGTCACGGTGCAGCACGTAGCACCAAAACTTGTTGCGTCTGTTGGGCATGCTTTATTAGTCTTTTATGATTTTTTTTCCCATCTCATCGACCAAGATTAGGTAAAGTATGAGTTCTATAATTCGCGAACTAGTTGACGTTTGCACGTATATCAAGACAACTATGAACCTGAAGTATTGGTCACTGAACTGTGGTTGTGTGGTGTGGGACTAGGCAGCGTTAATTGAAAACTACAGCGCAATTGCTACAAATCTATTTTGATTATTTCAGTTGGAAGATGTAAATGGTGTGACATCAGCTGTAAAGCCTAAACATGAGTCAACTAGTTTGGTGACAGTATAATAACCAATGTCGTCTTTCTTAACGAAATTAAGTGCAATGAAATAAAATAGATATGAATATGGTCACTGGTATGATCTCAACCACAAATTAGTGGTTAATTTGCTAATGTCAAGTAATTAATAGCCATAATGTCACCGCATTAACATAGACTAAAGCTTAGAGATATTTGTTTCATCATTAGTCTAGTCACATGCTAAATTAATGAAACAGGTAGTTAGAAGAAAAAGGGTAGGTACCTTACTGACCTATTTTTTTTTCTAACTGCCATAAGGTACTAGCTCATTTGAAATTGCAATAATAATTAACGAACTACTTATAAAAATGTCCTTGACAATCAGTATTGTAACTATGTAATGTATGCCAGCTACTCAGCATTAACCTTGCTTAACTTTCTCAATATAAATTTGTGGTAAGTACGTTACGTATGATACAATATTTAAATGTTGAAAAAGTTGTTTCTCAGATTTTTTAATTATTATAAGACATTTTTTAATTACAAAGAGGTACCTACGATCATCACAATAATGGAAGGACATACTGAAGGATAACATCATACTAAAATTTGTAGAGTTTTTTTGTAATATTAATAAGTCGTATGTGCACCAGACTTTTTATTAATCTCTTTTCACTGAATTCAAAAAGGAGTTTCATAATAATATTATTTTTTTGTATGATAAAAGAAAGTATTTTTTTTAAATGAGAGCCTACTAAAGAGTTGATTAACTCGAAACTTGATTCGTGTACTTAATCTATACAGGGTTATTCAGAAAGGGTATACTAACCATTGAACCTGTCCTTGTTAAGCACATTTTGACAATTTGCTGGGTTTTTTTTTTTTGATTGGCGTAAGTATCGAAAATCTGATTGCTAAAGTTCAAAAAATAAAGAAACACTTATTTTCTAATTTAAAAATATAAACACGACGTGCTACATCTATGACATAGCTAAATTATACTATGAATATCAATAATCTCCCCCTGTTTAGGGGTGAGGGTGTACAAGTTTCTTACCCTGTGGTAATGGCGTGCCTCCGGTGTCTCGGGGAGGGGAACTCGAAGTCGACGTGCTTCCACTTGTAGAGCGTATTAAACGGCGGCGTGTCGATGTCCGCGGGCACAATCTGCGCACGCGCCACGCCTAGCATTGTAAGCCATAGGGTTATGCCCGCTGCGCGAGCGCTGTCTGAAATAAAAGAACAGAGCTGGATACTATACCTACCATGGTATAATACATCACGTGACATACATCACGTGATTGGTCCAAGACTACGTCATCAGCAGTAGTGCAGTATTATGTGTATTGAAGGTAACAGTAATCCTGACGTAGTTTGGGCCATTGCGGGAAGAGAATACCTGGCATAGCATATTAATATACTTTGCACCTGCCGCAATTTTTGTCCAAGTATTGCTGGATGGTTGGTACTGGCGAACTATTATGAGCGTTCCCGAGTACCTTATTTAATTTTTGGATTTATATTTTTAAAATATTTTAGTAAGCATATCCAACTAAAAGCAGTGATAGTCAAGTTGGTAGAATGCTCGCCTTGAAAACAAAGTGTACAGCCGGCTCGCACTTATGAGATTTTCGGATTTGCATGTGCGAATCTTTTTAATCATAATTATCACTTGCTATACGGTGAAGGCAAAGATCGTGAGGAAACCTGCACGTCTGTCGAAAGTCGTGTGAAGTTCGCCAAACCACAGTGTGCCAGCGTCTAGCTCATCCCCATTTTGTGAAGAACCGTGCCAGGTATAATGGCAATAAACTCGCCCCCTATTACATTGGGACCAAATACCATCGGCGAATGGTAGACCTTTGCCTACCCCTTCAGGCATTACAGGCGGGATGGTGATGGTGTAATCACCATATAACTATGTATGAACTTTGATAAAGTAAAGGTGAGTACGTAAGAATTATAATGTGGGAATTCTGTGATTGTAGTTTATTAATCGCTGTAAGTAGTCGAATCAAAAGGTTTCCCTAAAATTATCTTTTTTTTCCTCTAATGGCCTTTTTCCATTGATACAATTATTCCACCAGGTCAAAATAGGTGGGTACTTTGGTTATGTTATAAATGAAAGCGCCCATTCCGTTCCATTTAGCATAGAATAAACACAAGTCACTCCAATCGGAACCATTTCGCTTTTATGGTCCATTGATTAAATGACGTAAAAAATGTAGCGTGTAAAGATCAGAGATCTTGGTAAAAAGCTGGCCAAGTGCAAGTCAAACTTGCACATCGAGGGTTCCGAAATGTGGCGTCTATAACAGTGCAAAGTTAAATTTGAAAGTTTTAATAATAAGAAACGTACATCTTTTATTAAGGATTTTAAAAACAATATTTATAATTTTACAGTTCGTAAACAAATTTGTAGAAAAAATAAGTATTGCTCATAACATTTGTTTTGTACCTAATTGTTCGTCTTGCGGCCAAGGATTTACATTTATGTGTCAATTTAAAGATCCGACTTTATTTCATTTAGAAGCTTGAGGCCTCTGACAGACAGACAAACAACACCAACAATAGGCAACAATAGGCCTCCGTCAGGGCCGGGTACGGAACCCTAAAAGCTATTATTTGGAAAAGTGAAACTAGTTTCAATTTATCAGGACGAACACTGTAACACTTTAGTATATTTTTATGTTATAATAAATTAGGCAAACACTCGACTAAATATTTTTGAATGAAATGGCAATTACAATAAATTTATTTTAACTGCATCATCAAAACAATAAATGAGTTATGTCGGTTGTATTGAAATGTTAGCTACACATTAGGGTAGGAATATTTTGTAAAATACTTACAAATAGACATATTTCAAGCTCGAATCAAATTGTGCGAACACTGACAACATTCAAAGACACGCACTGCACTAACGGAATCCACAATGGTAACTGAGTTGAGGTATACCGTTGGTTGTTTTTATCAACATATCATTATTATAATCCTTGTTTTCAGTTGAAACACGAGAGCCTGCACTGACTAATTTTATGACACACCTAATGGATGAAGATAAACTATTGGGTCAGTTTTTGTTAGTCAAAGGTCCGAGTTTTCATAAAGTTCCAGTAGCTGTTAAATTGTTCTAAAAATTTATCAAGTACGTACTTGATTGATTTTAATTGATCTAATATTAAGTAATGTTAGAATTAATATTTAAACCTTACTAATTACCTTACATACCTACTTATTAAACTGTACATGCAGGCGAATACCAAGACACTGTGAGCACTTTCTGCGTAGATCGGACCGCAAACAACAACTAAATATGAGGGTACCCTAGTTCAAACTATGACAGCCCTCACGTGACAATAATTGCTGTAAAGAAACCGAATCGTCGGGATCGTAAAAAGTTGCTTTTACTATTGCATTTTAGTAGCAACTCTCCTCTCCAATAAAGGTTATATCTCAGTATATTGAAAATAATTTATGTAGATTGAATTCTCACTCTGAGTAATTACTTTATTTCTTTACCTCACAATACTTACTATTTCGTCACATTAATGCATTTTGGTGAATAGTAAATAGTTCTCTATGGGCCGAATTGCTATGCTCTAGTGCAGGTGGAAGTTGCCATCTGTGAAAGAGATGGATTTTTTCTCGACTTGTGCCCGGTGTAGACGGCCGACCATTTTTACTTAGCCGACAAAAGTCTGAACATTCATATTGTAATGTTGTCGTATGTAAATATTTATGTAAGTATATAAAAATTAGGTTATTTGGCGTGATCGGAGCAAGACCGTTACAATTAAGGTTTATTGTTATACGTTGTTTTTTGTAAGATAACGGAATAGTGTCAAGAATAATAAGTAGGTGAGTAAAAAGTCATCACGGTACAAGTTAGTAAGTAATACGTAACTATTTTTGGAAAAAAACAAATCTATGTTTCGATATTATTTATTTAAAAAGTCGCCCATCTGTATTGGTCTCAACTTGACGAACATTGGCTAACCAAAACCAATTGATTTTATGCTTACCCTTTCTATTGTAACTTTTTACTTCTTAGGAACATTTTGTTTACTACCATTCAATTATGATGTTAATTACAATCAAGAGAAAAGCAGGCAATAAATTCTGTTGTTTATGGTAGGGTGGTACTCTATGCAACATAGTATCTTGTATCCAATGAAGGGAAAACCGAAGGAACGTGTGGAAGATAAAGAGCAAGAATAAGCCTCTTCGTCATCAGAATGCTCAGATAGAATAAAGGATCGGTGTCATGTCGCATGAGTAGATGAAAGAGGCAGCTCTAGATAGAGACAGGTTAGACGGATCCTTCAATTGGAGAAAGAATACTCTTGAGAAAATTAAAATCTAATCTCTTTTAATACAAGTATTTCGGACATGGAGTTGTAATTAGCTATAAGATCTCGTTTGTGACAATATAGCACCCAGACCCGCTAAGTTCAAGCTGTCTGTTGATTTAACATACCTATCAAAAGGGTTCAAGCATTTTTGGTCAATCTTTTACGTTACCACTCCGACTATTATAAGGTTTTTGCTTGCAAAATGTACCTATTATTTTTTAATTCAAGTGAAATACGTAAAAACGTGCATTACACTATAAAATTACAGTTACATATTCGGTATTGACTATGGTTATGTTCGACGTTAAGTTTAACCGACTCTACTTTCACCGGAGTCTGATATTGCCTAAGAGTAGTATATGCTGTGTTTATTGAATATCTAAATGCATGGGCAAAGAACAAAAGAGGTTGCCAGCATATATGCGCTTCGCCTTTTTTCTATCCTAAGTCCATAAATATATATATGAGACTAACTTGCTAAATCTGTAAATTAAATTTCAAGAAATATCGAATGAGAACTTGGGATGTATTTTTCTGGAATATGCATCTTTAAAAAAAAAAAAAGAATATCCCTTCGATATTTCCAATCCACGATTTTTGAAATTTTTGTTTGTGTGTATGTCATTTTGCGCATCGCGGTAAACTGTACTGGAGGGATTTTCATGAAACCAAAATAGGATCAAAATTCAGGTACCGCCATTTAACCTTACGTAACGGAACGCAGCTATTTATTTACACACTCGATAATTATGTGATGCTCGAATGCATCGATCATAATCGATGTGAATGGATTCACAAATTAATCGACCCTGAATTCCATATAAAGTTTGTTTTTTAGCTCATTTCATACAGCCCGAAGGGCAAGTACCTACTTGATCTGGACGGGCGTATCAAACTTTATAAATAACTTTTTTTTCTTGTTGCATATAAAAAGTAATATTTGTAAAATAATTATCGAAATAACGCAGGTATTTGTATTGTTTTCTGCTGATTCTTGGATCACAATATTTTTGTAAAATTACTTCACAGAACTTCATCCTTATTAGCGATATTATCAGATGTTGTAATAACAGTGATGTTATTTTTTTTCAAAAATCCAATGTTGGAGTTTTAATTTTCATCAAAATTGGTCTCCGGAGTTCTTTAAGTATTTTTCGATATTCCCTATAGTTTTGGATATTGCCATCCACGCACACTTGAAAAAAAATATTCTGTATACTAGTCAGACCACGCTTATAATATAGATAAACATAGTGGAGCTTTTCGATACTTTTATTTACTCAAGTTGTATTTTCATATAAGTAAAATTACTTCTCTATAGCCAGACGAACACACAATGTATTGCATGTATTCAATATGAATGTTATGTACAACTAAGTAAATAAGTATATTTCACCGAGTCCATACTGCCAATTTTTCAACTCATGTGATGGGGTGAAAAGCGAAAAATGTTAACTTAAAAGCACAATTTATGAGAAATCGAACAATCTCTAGTTTTAGTAAAATCACACATTTTATTATAAATAGGTGTACATGCTGTGGCAAAATAATAAATCATTTAAATTACATTATAAATAATTTTCAAAAATAATAATTAAAACAAACTTACCACTAGCTTTTAATCTATCCGATGACTCGAGATCGTAATTATTTTCTATCTGCTTTTCATGCACCTGGTAGTCGTTATTGATATTACTATTGTCACCACTACGATTAGGCACTTGCAGAGGGTCACTCCATTTAGGTTTATCAACGTTCCACTGATTAACATTATTATACTGACTAGTTATATCCGCAAACAGCGTCGGTGGCGGCGACCACTGTATGAACCACTGATGCGACACAGCCATGGCTGACCAAACATGAAAAATATCAATTAAAATACTATTAAACAACCCTCTCTCTCAGACGAAGGTGATTGGCGCAGTAACGAAAAAGATAGCAGAACCGTTTCGATACAATTTTCTGCATCGCAAAAAGACGTGAGCGCAAGTGCGGCACCTGAATTTGTCTGCGGCGTTGTGTGATCGCGCCCTTTCCATAAGAGTATGTTCCAGCCCCCCTCGACTCGGCTTTCATGATTTTGACATACCTACATTATACTCATCATTTCACTTTGCGTGAAAAACAAACGAGGATTAACATTTTTAAGTATCTTCGGGCCAGAGAACATTTGTTGTTACAAAATCTTTATCGAATTCAATTTATGCTGCTCATAACGCAGTTATTTAGGCATAGGAAATTTGTGCATACACACATTTCATAAGTGGGTTAATCTTTTCTGTAACATTACCGCGTCACGACATGATACAATTAATGTAGATACATATTTCACGACACCAGCCTAATGAAACGGCCTAGCAATTACTTACGCATCATTGAACTGATGACCGACTTAAAAAAAAAAACTATAGACTCTTATTTTGAGTTCTTTGAGTTGTGCAAGTTAGCCAAGAGAAATTGAATAAGGAACATAGAGCAAGTGGCATGTGAAACTCAAGTGGAGACAAACATATGTCTATTACCTAATTCAGGCCAAGTAGGCTAGATTAACAGGTAAGGTTATGCTATATTACTTGGTGATTAAGACAAAAGAACTCAATTTCAATTTACAATTCGAAATAATTTATAATTTTCTTCAGAAAAATGCTTAGTAGTTCCATTGTTAAGCCTATTTTATAACCAACGTCTCAAAAAGCAATTATTTTATCGCATTTGCTGTTGTTCCATTTCAGTTATAAATACAAACCTTAGATAAACAACAATCAAGAACCAACAAATGGTCCAATCAGTGGTCAACGTGTGGCCACTTTGAAGTTTTTACGATTGCCATTACTCTCCAGCCCTTAAATCGGTCAGTTTTGTACAAAATGTACGTAAAGTATATCGCCTTGTGGGTTACCGTCGCCGGCACCGCTCTGGGCATTTACCCATACTTCGATACTCAGGACTTCATATACAATGTTCCCAAGGTCTACAGGATATCTATAACTTTGGATAAACTGCTAGATTACTATGAACGGAAGCCTTCCAAAGACCCGGAGTGGTACATTGCTCTCGGAGTTGCTAGAGGTATGAAATTATTTTTGTTAATCTAAAAAAATGTAATTACGTCCAGTTGCGTCCTAATAAGCAAAAACAGTATTTGAGATAGGTGCAATTGTAATTTCGAAACCGCAAACGTTTCCAGTGGTTGCCGCTCATTAAATTTTATTGAGCTAGATGCTTTAGCAAGCCTTGTTAGTGGATGCGAAACATTTAACATTCCCATCAGATAAGTACTTATATTTAGAGTTGTCTGGTTCATTCTGCCTGACTTCGTACATTTATAACTATATCAAAGTAAGTAGGTAGGTAGGTAAGTAGTATATTACACGTAATATGTCCGATTCGCTGAATAAAACTTGTCTGATCACGCCTCCGGACTGACAAAATTGACCCATTTGGCTTTTAAGTGAATATACGACAAAATAGCTTTTATAGCTACTTATTGTGTTATTCGGCGCATAATTGAGAACAGCAATATTGTATTGAAATATCCTGTCAGGGCACTTGTTCATGTTATAAATGCTTCATTCAGGTCAGCTGGAGTACACTATTAATGAACTTGACAAATCGGTGCCACCAAAGCTAAAGGAGAATCTACAGAACATCACGAGACGCATGGACCGCATTAGAAACAGCACAGACCTCACTAGTATGGTGTACCGGAGTAAAGACTACGAATATGGTTTGTATGAAATACAAGATTAAGAACTGCAGATGTCTATTTAACGAACGCTATGACGACACGTCAAGCGTGCCGTAAAACCTATAGCATCCCATTATCAGACGCATAAATTTACGAAATATTATTTCCAGAATCATAATTTGGGCTAAATAGGAAAATGGGCTAGTTCCATTCATACGTCACAGGTTAGACGGCCTGATTAGCGCAGTGGTAATGACTCTACTTTCTGCGCCGAGGGTCCCGGGTTCGAATCCTGGTAAGGACACAAGCTTTGTGTGATGAGCACGCATGTTTGTACCCGAGTCATGGATGTTTAATATGTATATAAGTATTATATACTGAGTTCGCCCTCAGTCCATTGTACGGTACCCATAACACAAGCGTTAAGCTTAAAGTGGGACCGTATAGTTGGCGCGTTCGTATGGCGATATTTATTTATTTATTTAATCGCATAATTTTTGCAATCGTTGGTCCACACTTTTTATTTTAAACGCATGATGTATATGTATTACAAATAAATAATTTGATGCAAGTCGACATTTCATAATCAGCTTGCCTATAAGGCTCTCACTACGCGGAGATGTATTGCTTAGCGAGTGATCATTTCTAATTAGATACCTAGGTATACCTAAAACGGATTGCTCGCCTATTTACAAGCGACCGGCTTTAGTTGTGTCACATCAGGTACATTTACCTAATCTTGTGCTTACGTATTGAATACTCTATTGCCATTATAATTCGCCAGGATTTCGTGTGCGCTCGTGCAACGCATACGCTGTCGTTCAATTTAGGATGTTGCCATATAGGTTCAACTAACTAGGTACAATCCATATTTAGCTATATTAGGCTATCGGATGCCAGTTATAGTGATCGTTTTCCGTGTCAATGTAAATGGTCGACCTGTGTTCATTTTTAACTTAATTTACAATACCTTGTTTGGGTATCTACTTGCCACGCCGCCGGGCAGTGCAAGCGTTTCCCTATTACATATATAAGGTTTAACAAAAATATCTTTAAATATTTTAACAGATAAATCAATAAGTTATATTGATCACGTTGATGTATAAAATAATTGTGTAATTTATGTTTTTTTTTAAACAAGATAAACCAGTAGCGTTTGGCCATGCGCTTAGTACGGGATGTCATTTTTAAATGTCTGATAATTTGATTTATTTCTTCGGGAATGTTATCTTTATAACCAACTGTTGGCCATGTTTAAATATTTTACCCTATTATTGTTATACCGTATATAGAAGTTGTTATAATCTAGTGAGTACATAAACATACTATCCGAGGAAGTTAAATCAATTACTTTCAAAATGAGTAAAAAGTTCAAAGCAGGAGTATCCAAGTTGGCTTGGGCAATTCAGCGCCTGTAATGGGGTCGCATGCCTGAGACTAGCGCACGATATCTTTCATTCCCGTCTCGATTGGGCAACAGAGGCCAGCGGCTCTGAACTACATGTATGTACTATATCTATACTCTCTAACTTACGTATGCCACAGACCTAAGGCTGTTATCCATGAGCAATGTAAAATGGCTAAGCAATTTATTAGCAACACTAGTTGCATAATATTCCGTCATGTATACCAATTTCATTTAAGGAACTCAGAATTTTGCATGTCTCGCGTTTTTGCTTTATAATTTTTTTCATTGTTTGTAAGAGATCTTTTATCTTTATATTTGAGTGTGAAGTATGAGTGTGTTACATCATATGATGTTGTCGAGATAAACACTCGATGGTAAGGACTATGCCATTTTTATAACAAACATCGAAAGCTTATATTATTGTGCGTATGAAAACTAAAGTGTACCTATGTATGGCAGAACGTCAAGTGCGAGATTATTCGTGAGCTAACGGTATACTTTGTGCTCTACGTATTTTGAAATTTTGTATGGAGCATTGAAAGTTTTAAATAACGCTCGAAAAATATCGAAATACGTAGACTATGAAGTATACGGTTAGCTTACAAATAATCTCGCACTTGACGTACTGAATTGGACATCGTCCGTTACGCAATGCGATGTTGCAACTGCTCCATACGATTCGTTATTTCCTGGTTCATGTTTTTATAACGACTGAGGTTTATCTATTAAACGTATTACTTAATACACTCTTTATGTACAATATGAGTAGTTTTAAAATATTTATCTATTATGCTATCAATAAAATTGTTTACAGCAATTAATAAAAAAACTTCTCAACCTCAAGTCACATTTTTGTTCCCATGCAGCAATCGAAAACAACTTATATCACACAATTCAAGCTTATTTATCCTGCAGCTAAAGTTGAACACCACTGCCATTCCTTCGTATTGCATGCACATTGTAAGGCATCAATAATAGGCTAGCACTATTATTTCATTAAAATGTAAGACTATTAATTCTAAATGCATTGCGAAACCGGCGGCACGCAGCGCCTAATCGATCAATCACATCCAAATAAGAAGTATCTAGATCTATAATGCATGATCTCGCAATTGACCGCTGAAACTTAATTGCACTTACATGATATTGAATTGAAACATGTTTAGTCTATTAATAAATACTCTGCAATTATTCGTAGGAACGGCAGCTTACGGCTTCAATTATGTAGGTATGAGCCGTAAGGTTCCTGCGAATAATTGCACTGCTAGTAAGTACTAAGCCACTTGTACTTGCTAGCAGTGCTCCCGCGATTCTCTACACGTGGACATTAGTTTTTAGCTATCCCAGGGAACCCTGGAACAGTTTCTGTCCCCGGGATCTTACCAGGGTAAAAATATTCTAGATGTTACTTAATCTTGTTATTATAAGATACTATCATGGCGAGTTTAATTAAAGTCTAGTTAATTATGAGATACTGTTTTAGGCTATCCTGCGGTAACCTAATCATATATGTTTACCCGGGTTATAAGCTATAATAAGGGTGATATAATAATTAATTATAAGATTACCTTTGTGAAAATGAATTAATATCATGATTGATAGGTAACTCCTTGTGATTATAAAAATATATTCTTTCAAGTCACGGCATCTAACGACAGAAATACATATAATGTAAAACCAACCGACACCCCATGAATATAATTAACTACAATGGACTTAACAATACCTCAAAATGATAGTATTCGCAGTCGTAATAACTTTCACGTTAGATTATGCGATAGATATTAATTTATGAATCGAACCGAGCGCGGCTATTATGGTTTATATCGCGTTTCACTTTTAAATTGTTAGGTAGTTCCACTTAAAAACCGAGATTGATCGAAACTGTTATGGAACTAAACAGTTTGCAGGTTTTTGACTAAAAAGGTCTACTTATATAATCTTTATTACTGACTGTTGTTTATTTTGGTAAAATTAATTACCTGGATATTAAGGTTACGAATAACATTCTGGATTAAGGCAGCTTTAACTGGGGATTTCAACTGTATTCAATAATATAAGGCTATTTGCATCATCCAACGCATGCCTCAACTGCCAACAACGACAACGAGTAAACGGTTCGCTCGCACTATGTTGCCAACCGGCATCGTATGAAAACAGACGCGATATCGATTATTTAAATCATAGCAAGCGATATAATGCCCCCCCCCTCATATTTAGGGGGAGGCCCGCGCCTAGCAGTAATACAGCGAAAAAGGTCTAATAAAAAAGCGAAATAATCAAGCTAGCGCCAACTGAATAACTGACGTCAGTGTGGCAATTTTTTTTCAGTGGCGAAAGCTATCTTTAAAAACATTGACGTGTTGTCAACTTTGATGGAGCCGATCACCCTTGGGACTATGGGTACGCAGAAGCCTTACCGGTTTTCCTTTGAGCAGTACGTTCAGGAAGCCCGTAACAAAATGCCCACCAGGAAGGCTGCAGGTTGCATCACTATTTATCTATAAATCTATACATACATACATATAAATAAAATTGGAGTGTCTGTTTGTAATATTAAAATAACCGCTTTTTACCAAGTGCATTTAGATGTATACACGGTACCTATACCAAAACAACATTTTTTTAAATTTTTGTCTGTCTGTCTGTTTGTTCCGGGTAATCTCTGAAATGGCTGGACTGATTTTGACGGGACTTTCACTGGCAGATAGCTGATGTAACAAGGAGTAACTTAGGCTGCTTTTATTTTAGAAAAAAAATTAGGATCTCACGAAAAAAAAATAAAACCAGTGTTGCAGCGCTGCGCCTGATTAAGTTTGATAGCAACAACCTGCAATGCGTCCCGCGGGCTCAGAACGCGCGAGCAGGCTGTTGCCAACGGTTGTGTCTTTGTTAAATACCACGCGAACGAAGACGCGGGTAACAGCTAGTATATAATATGCCTATGAGTCTAGAAGTCTATTCATCTTACCGCTAGAGGGCACTGCTCTACAAATATTAAATAAAATAAATGTCCTGCTTCATGTAAGCTGACAAAAATTATATGATTCTAATCTTAGAAGTATTCTGCTACCATTTTTTTATTGCATAATTATCGTTGCAAATATGGCAATGAGAATAATTATAAACGAATGCAATTTCTGAAATAATTATGGTAATTATTTTTTGAATGGGTTCCCATTTCGCACTAACTTTTGTCACCACCGTCAGGTATTTATTTGTAAAAGTGTTTTCATTGTAAACCCTGGACGCGGTTGACTTCTTTGGAGGCCGCCTTTTATAGTTCACCGTGCGGCCGCTACGTGGCGCTGATTGAAATTACGAGTAATCTGCATAGTTAACAATCAAAATGAGGTGAAAGCCTACTAACCCAGTTCCAATAAAATGTCAAATACGGTGTTGCAGATGCGTGTACGATGCAGCTGCTGATATCGGTAATGGAGTCGCAGACGACGAACACAGATGGAGCCTGTGAGCTGACGCCCGAATGCTCCGCGCAAATCATCAAGGGCTCGGGCCTCGCTTTTCAACAAATAACCCGCGTTAGAGCTGCTACTTTGGCCCATCTCTTCGATTGCATGGACGATCTTGATATCCCTTCCCATTTATACAAGCTTTGCATTCAAGTGTATAAGGAGGCGAAGTCACTGGAGGCTTGGGACCATCCGGCGGGAACCCGGACATTATTTATGCAGCAAAGTAAGAATATAATTTTGTTGTCTTACTCTTGAGAAGTGAGATTTGTTATTGCGGCTGTCTATGGCTTTTGTTCTATAAAAAAAAATACAACCGAATTGAGAACCTCCTTCTTTTTGAAGTCAGTTAAAAAGTTAAAAATTGGGGTCCTTATTATAGATTTACAAATAGATTGAGAGAATAAAGAACGGTTGAGACATGTAAATAGAGGAAATCTTTTATCTTATTAACAATGAAATATTTTGCGATTATCTTGTAAGCATTGTTAATTGTGAGGTACTAGTTAAACTGCTTGCGTTTTTTACGAGTCATACAATCACAATTAGGTTCAAGGTTTTTCGGGGAGTTAAGAGGCTGTGTTTGTTATGCCTTTCGTGCATTTAAAATTATAATTTGTGAAATGGATTACCTTGCATTGAGGGGAGTTAGCTCACGCACTGGGTGGTTCGGAGTTCGATTCCCGCATGGGAAGATTTCGAAATCTGATCTTTTTGAAACCCCTGATTAAGAAAAAAAACATAATACAAGCGTCGCATGGTTTTGGGACACACAATAACTGTAAGTCATTAATTTTATTTCAGTTATGTATTGTGCGTTGCAAGGATACGGCGAATTCATAAAGCCACGCTGGATGAACAAAATCCTGGCCTGGCAGGAACCCAAGGGTTGTTACTCTGATGACCGCCAGCCTTTCATGAAACTCACCGGTTTTATTGGCCCGAGTACCACGACCACTCAAAAAGAAAGAGAAGTAAGCATTCTTAACTCTTTCTTTTTTGGATCTTACGACTTTCTTGGATGCTTTTGATAATTTCCTAGATTTATTATCGCAAAGATCCGATTTTTCCTATTATCGTCATTCATTACATGGATTGACTGCTAAGCCGTGATTTTTTTTTTCAAAGTTCACCAAAGCATTGCTAAATGCCAGGAGTAGACGGTAGTGTCAAAGGTACCAAATCTCGAATTGGACTTCATTATAATGCTGATAATGATTTGGGTGTTTGGGCAAGATGATACTAGTAGCACCTATTCTGCTACATTTTTTTTTATCACGTTATAGGCAAGTATATGATCTCGATCTCACCTGATGGTAAGTGACGATGAGATCTACGATGGAGCATACTTGCCTAGAAGGTACCTGTTCACTCTCGACTTGAAAACCCAGATTGTAGTCAACGGGGAACAAAGACGCCGGCAGCTTGTTCCAATCCTTGGCAGTTCATACGATGAAGGATCTTAGGAGGAGAGATGTAAATGTATTCCCAAGATAACAACCAAGTTTAAACCCATTATACCTACCCCTTTATAATATTCTATATTTTATGTTTAGGAAGAATATCGCGTTAAAAAGGTGGCTACGTCTGAAGGCGGCTCCTGCAATTCCTTAACTTCAGCGATGGCTCTCGGCTCCCTGGCACTGTACATGAGAGCGTTACTTGAAACAGATCAAGCATTCCAATATGATGTTTTAATTTAACACCCATTTTATCCATAGATCTGAATTTTGATTTATTTTGAACTCTATGCAAATTTTTGTTTCTTTAAGGTTATATGTGTGACATTGTGACATTTCGGTCATATTAAAAAAATACGAGAAACTTGTTTTTTACAAAAGCACCTAAATTTATTTTATTGAAAATGTTCCGCGTATTTTTAAGACAAATGTGTCAAGCTTCCCAATCAAAAAAGCCACCAATTTCAGTTTTTGGTGAGTAAATATATGAATTTGATAAGATGTAGAATCATAATGGGCATGTAGAGGTAAACAATAAGTTGCTCTTGTTCGATTAACGAAGGAGTAACCTTTACAAAAGCATCCTCATTGATGTTTTATACTATAGGTACGCTTACTCGTATCTCTAGGTACTACTTCATAATACCAGGAAATAGAGGGCTTAATTTTACAATAATATGCACAGATTCTGTTTGGCTTAGGTGTGGAAGGACGATACGTCACAGCGCTATACAGTGCGGCTTTGCAAATGAACCAGATAGACGACGTGGAGAAAAGTCTGCGCGCATTGCAAAAGGAACTAGTTAAACCCAAAGTTGTGGACTTTGTAGAAACCAGTATGATATCTAGAGCTGCCAAGGCCAAGTTTTTGCAAGATGTTAGCAAAGAGATGGGTAAACTTCCTAATGTATTCTAGTGCATATTATTAGTCAAACAATAGGTCTACTTTGTTATGCAGCTAGTAGAAAGTTTAGTTTACCTATTTACATGTTCTATGAGTTCGTCTTCGAACGACTTTATATCAAAACTTAAGTGTAGATTTTGTTATTCTACCATTACCATTCTGCTATCTCTTGTTTTTCCATTCATCTGGACGTGTTAGTTTCAGACAGTCTTAATGCGTATTATAACATTGAATCTTAACTCGTATAGGCATGCCAGAAGCTGCAAGTAATTTTCTCGGATTAGTAGCCGAGAACGGGCGTTTGAAAATGCTCAGACGAATGGTTAACATGTTTCTCACCGTGATGGTGGCACACAGAAATGAGGCTCTATGCGAAGTGATCACAGCTCAACCGCTTGACGAAAGCAATCGCAGTGCTCTAATGAGTGCATTGAAGAATTTAGTCAAAGGCGATAAGAAAATACAGCTTACTGAGAAAGTAGATCCGTCTATTTTAGGAGGCATGATCGTTGGCGTCGAGGATAAGCACATAGATATGAGTATTTCCAGGAAGATTCAAATGTATACCGAGATAATGAGGCAGAGTATTTAAGAGCTTCATATAACAACAATGTCTTTGCAATATTAAATAAAGTTAAAGCCATTCATATCTATGTGTTTTTAAGATATTAAGGGCCTCTACGTGTTGGACCCGCGAGCCTTCCAATGCTCCGGGTATAGCCCGTGTGGAGAGAGACAAATAATAATAATATCGCCAGACGAACACACCAACTATACGGTCCCACATTAAGCAACGCTTGTAATATGGGTATCGTACAATTGACTGGGGCGAACTCAATATATAATACTTATATAGATATTAAACATCCATGACTCGGGTACAAACATTCGTGATCATCACATAAAGTTTATAAAGTCAAATTATATTAGGGGCATTTAATGACTGCACATTTTTATAGTTATTATTCTTTATTTTTACAATCATTACAGAACTTAGGTATAAATTAAATATTGCAGTACCTACTTAGTTAAAAATAATTGTACATTTAACATACAACGGTTTGTATATTTGTGACTTTAACCAAAATGTGTAAAGCTAAGCAGTCTCCCTTTGCAGTTAATGGTCAAAATAAACTATGGCAAAATAACTAAACAAGTCTTAAATAAAGTTAAAACAGTAACGATGTGGAATTGAAATTAAAAATATCTACAATATTATGGCCAGCGGTGCCATCCTCTAAGCAAACGAGCAGACATGGCACTAATTTCTTGTGAGACGACGCAACGCCATACCTGTGCTGTCGATGCATATGATCCTAGCCTGATTGCTCCACCAGATTGGTATAGGAGCCGATCCTTTGACCATTTGGGGGAGTTCTGCATGGTGAGTTTGCCAGGATCACGGAGAGTCGCTCTGCATGAATCCTGTAGTTTACCCTACTTGAGCTAATAGTACCAGTCATTACTCTTTGGAAACTAGATGTCAGCACCCATAGCTCTTCTTCGCCTTTCAAGTTAGTGACTACTTTGACGCCGCTTGCGAATTGTAGCGTCTCCTGGTCGATGGCGACAGGGTGGAAGTTGGTTCTCTCGAAAACTGTGGCGGAGTTCCAGCACCAGATGCTCGGGGGTTCCATGAGACCGAAGTACAGGATACCGTTGCGGTCCATAGCCTCAGCGGCTGATTGGGAAGAACGTTCTTGCGGGAACAGCTGAAAGTCATAACGTTTTATTTTTGATTATATTTTTACTCAAGTACCATACATTTCTAAATGGGTCTCAAAGAGTTTTCTTACGTGAATTGCATTCGAATCGAGGCTAGAGTCGTGGATTGACGAGACGTTTCTTATGACCCTCGTGTTAAGCACGTTTTCGGTGGTAGAAGCTAACGCGTGGAAGTACAGGTAGCGGTCACGGCCAGGCTTGTAGGGAGACAGAGCCAATCCCAGCACACCGTCCATCAGGTCAAATCTATCCCCTGGAATAAATTCAAACTAATTTTATAAGCTCAAAATATATTCTGCATGGCAAAGCAATGAAACTTGTTCAGGTATCTGCAGTAAGTATTTACTTTTATAATTAAAACTATTTAAGACAGGGTTCTATCGCCATGGTGTGCATTTTATTCATTGACAAACAAGGTTTTTAAAACCGTTTTGGGAGTGTTGAACTCTCAGCAGCACTTCTGGGCCCCAATTCTGCTAACACAATCGATTCATAATCGAACAGCAACCGCATAGTAACTGTCACTTTTGACAGATATCCCATACAATATCTGTCAAAAGTGACAGTTACTATGCGGTTGCTCGAATCGATTGATTGTGTTAGCAGACTTGCGGCCCTGTTGGTTGATTTGTTTTGTTTTGTTGGCCCTGACTTGTTTTGTGTCAACCGTATTTTTAGAAAGTACTTTTCAAAATGTAAGTAGTTGGTATTATTTTTACCATCAATGGTAAAGTTGCCTTTGTTAGGGTAGGGGTGGAAAAGCCTGTGCGTGACACGCCAGGACCTGTCCCGCAGCACGTCGAGCACCAGCAGCCCGTATCCGGTTACATCAGCTGCATAGATGAAAGTATGAGCGCAGTCCTTGGGGCCTCGGGGACGAACGTCTACGACCTGGCAAAGTATAATAGTTAATTGTATATGTGTTGTATACATTGTATACCCTATGTGAATTTATGTGATTCCAGCTTTCTTATATTTTTAATAGGGAAAAACCATTTGTTCATCTTTTGTTTCCCTTCTACTAATATAAAAATATCGTACTTTGAAAACACATAAGTAGTACCAATACTACTAACTCCTCATTACCCCCCAACTAAGCTACCTTATCCTACATGTGGACTGACTTGTATAGGTTAATGACTAGGATGGGGATCCAACCCAGTATTTCTCGGTTACAAGTGCTGCCCCTCTACCCAAGAGTAACTAGTAAGTTTCTTGCCGGTTCTACTCAGTGGATTCAACATTCCGAAATTGTGGTATATTTTTGGCCTAAGTATCCCTTCCACCCAAGCATACTTTTTTGCTTAAAAGTCAATATCGTATAACATTTTTAAAATTAGCAGTATCCTGATTTGTTTATCATTCATTCAAGGTTAATGAGTTATGAGACAAAGGCAACCGGTTGCCACTTGACATCATCCAAAATCATTAGATTACTTATTTTGTTTGCAAAATGTACGTATCAACCGAGAGATAAACAGAGGCAATAAGGAAAGTCTGAAAGATCTTTTATGATTTGATTATTTTGAGATTCTACTCCTGAATATAATTGAAGTCCACTTTACACAAAATTATTTAAAAAACTATTAAAATTTTGGGATACGTTTTGATGAATATAAACTTTAGTTATAATTTGCCTCGTACCTAAATAATAACTTATTTTGGTCAATATCAGAGTATACAATACCTGCACTTAAACAATCATACAATTTGGGTTTGTCCCTAATTATAGGTTTCATATACATTGAGGACCTCAATTTATATGAAACCTAACCTCAAAAAACAAACATCAAAAACAATTAAACCTAATTGGATACTCGTTTAGCCTTAATTTAGTTTACCTCGTGCTTACAATGTAGAGCCATTGAAGCCACACCGTCTATATAAATTTCGCCTGTATGGTCACATCGGCGTATCGTCGTCAAGCGGTTTTACAAACGAATTTCTAGTCGCGTTACACTCTACCTACATAGTTATTAGACAGAACGACACACACAATTGCCATACGTGTGGTTCCCCTTTTTCTTGTTTCTTTTTTTCCTGTTGTGTGGTTGATCAGACCATGTAGGTAGAAGCTGCTTGAGTATAGCTTGGATAAGTGTCCGCGCGATAGAGACGCCCTCTTACTGGCGATAATTGTCAGTGGTTTAAATATAAAAATGTGTCTTACAGGGGTGATGAATAGCGAATCCGAGGTGTAGCTGGATTGGTTGACGACATGTCGGTATATCAGCTTGTCAGTTGCAAGGTCGAAGGCCAGGATCTGAGGGGGGCACACCTGCGAGTCGCCAATCTTGCCAGTATCCAGCACCCACAGGCGTTGACATTCGTCTGTCTGAAATGTAAAGTCATGAACAAATTACTATGGTTCATCTTCCTATTCTTACACATTACGTTATCTTATAGCGTATATATGATGGGAATTATGTATCAGTTATGTTAATTTTTGATATGAAAAATAATTATGATTTCTTATCTATACATCTATATACATATAAATAAAATTGGAGTGTCTGTTTGTAATATTAAAATAACCGCTTTTTACTAAGTGCATTTGGATGTATACACGTTAGCTATACCGAAACAACATTTTTTACAATTTTTGTCTGTCTGTCCGTCTGTCTGTCTGTCTGTCTGTCTGTCTGTTTGTTCCGGCTAATCTCTGAAATGGCTGGACCGATTTTGACGGGACTTTCACTGGCAGATAGCTGATGTAACAAGGAGTAACTTAGGCTACTATATTTTAGAAAAAAAAATAGGATCTCACGAAAAAAAATTAATACCAATGTTGTAGCGCAGCGCCTGATTAAGTTTGATAGCAACAACCTGCAATGCGTCCTGCGGGCTCAGAATGGGCAAGCAGGCTGTTGTCAACGGTTGTCTTTGTTAAATACCACGCGGACGAAGTCGCGGGCAACAGCTAGTATCATAAATAATTTAAACAACGCATGCAGAACAAATTTGGGAGCAAGAAAAAAAAAGTATTGCCACGACTGTAAAAATAAATACCAAATAAAGGGTCCGAATTCCGGTAGGGGTAAACTTTGTGTGATGAACACGTATGCTTATACCCCAGTCACGGGCTTTTAATTCCCACAGTAATTTTATTCTGGGACAGGCACATACATAATTATTTAATACGAACAAACATAGGATCCTAATCGTTTAAGTCAAATAGCACTTGTTCACGGTACCGTACCTATATGGTCTGGAGTACAACAATGATGCGATGTAAAAATGATGACAAGTTTTGGTACATCAAATTTGTTTGGTACATCAAAATTATTTGCTTTGCAATGTTATTTATTAGGGTAAAGTGTAATCATGTGCAGGACGATGCTAATGTTCAACCAATTGAAATATAATTATCTTTTATTTGTTGCTGTTCTACCATTCAAAGTCTTCGCCATGATGCTTGCGAGTAATATCTACTTATCTACTTTTTGAAGTTCACTGTGGAAATAACTTTGAACTCCAACACGTGTAAAATAATTTGAAATTCAAATTAGTTACATTCTAGGCAAAAAGTATCCTTGGCATATAACTTACCTGCCGCCTAGCTTTCGTTGAAAGGTTCCATACGGATATAATAAAATTGAGTACGGTATTTTTTGCTTACCCGTAAAAAATGTAAATACTTTAACAGACATTACTAATTACAACTATCCCAGTAGTTGTTGGTTGCATGAAATAATGACACAATGTCTATGTTTATTGCCGGCATACATTTTTACATGGTCTTTTTGCACTCATGTCCTCACTCGCGTGCTTAAAATCGTGAATCGTGAACCGCATGTGTTTCTATGTTCACGTCACACGTCTACACTGCAGTCGTGACGATAACACTTCGCGTGTAGCCAATTGTTTATAGCGCCCGTTCCCGCCTATTCCGCTTCATTGTTATACAG
The DNA here is from genome assembly GCA_905404115.1 of Pheosia gnoma. NCBI lineage: Eukaryota > Metazoa > Arthropoda > Insecta > Lepidoptera > Notodontidae > Pheosia > Pheosia gnoma. The sequence goes on along the minus strand of FR989906.1, from coordinate 5,307,923 downwards.
GGAAATGTCATGGCACTATGTTTTAACTAGTGTTGAGCAATCAACAATCAGCAAGCAATCGGTGTAGATAAAGGTATTCTGCGGAAGATGTGCCCGTAATTGTTATATTATCTTTTTCTACAAAGTAGGTGGGTATAGTTTTCAACATAGGTACTAATCAATAACCAAGGATACTTGATCAGGAACAAATCATTATTTATACTTTAATTTGATTCTACAGTCTAGGCACCACAGAAAGAGAGTTTTCGCTTGTCGCAACGTAGAGGCGTTTGTAGGGCGTTTGTTTGGCTGTCTGTCTGTGACATCACCAGTAGTTCCAGAATACAAAAACAATTTCACCTCGGTTTTGTGTATTTGATAGCTTCGTTCTCCTTTCAATAGTTTTTACTTTATAAGACATAAAATGACAACCTGATTACCGCAGTTAGTAGTGGCCCTGCGTTCTGTGCTGTGGGTCCCGGGTTCGAATCCTTGTAGGGACAATCTTTGTGTGATGAGCACGAATGTTTGTACGTGAGTCATGGATGTTTTTAATATCTATATAAGAATTATATACTGAGTTCGCCCTCAGTCCATTGTACGGTACCCATAATACAAGGGTTGCTAAGTATGGGACCGTATAGTTGGCGTGTTCATCTAGCGATATTATTATGTTGTAAGCCGTTAATATGTTAACAAATGGCCATACATATTATCTTCATTGATATATTTGTTTTGATACTATTCTAATATCAGTGGTCAAGTATCCGCTGGTAAATTTTAGCTACTATAATAATTGATATGATCAATCACATTATAGGCAAAATCAGAGACTGACTTTGATGTTTTGAAGAGAAATAAGTCTCTATAATAACGGCTTACCTGTCTATTCTCTTAGGCTGCTCTGTGGCGTATTTTTATCTATTCATTATCGAAGTGTTGATTGCTACTGAATTACTTCATATTTTTCCGCAAAAAGCAAGATTTACTACCTAGCAAGTCATAAAAATAATGTTCAAATATTTATTACAACAGAATTCTTCCAGCACGCGTATAATTATTGCTGTTATTTTCAATTTGTGTTTGTTCCATCCAACATTAGGACAAGTTTTTTTTTACATTTGAAACATGAGATACAAATCGTTTTATTAAAAAATAATGGACATTAAATATATTTTATTGCATTTCCGTTAACAAATTTATGCAATTAGACCACTTTACGATCATAACATATTAACTCGTCCATACATACCTATTCAAACGATGATTCAAATAATAATACTGACAAAACTGTTCGGTCAAATATAATATTTCACATTCTTCACGATTCAATAGTATACAAACATTATTTTTTATACCGTCTTGGTATAATTTTACAAGTTATCCGAGAATTATGATGTCATCTTTTTGATGGGTTTCGACGATTCCCGCGTCTATATGTCATCTTGTTCGGACCAAATTGTAGGTGCCGCACACGGCATACAATAATATAATAATAATATGGTTATGTGCCCGTGACAAGCGGATAACAAACACCGCTACCAAATTACTTCAGTTGTTGAAGGAAGCAAACATTATACTCACAGCCACTCTAAACACTGATGTCAGCCCTCCGCAGTTGTGCCCCTGGTTATCATGCCAAGAGTAGTCTGGGTACGCGTTAATCCTGCCTCGGTCGTCCACCGTGCCCAGCGTGATCGGCCGACCCTCGCTAAATCGAGGCATTGTCACGAAGATACGAGAATGGAATGGAGCTTTAACAACAAAAAAAACAAATGTTATCAGCCTTTGAATTTTGCTTATTTGATACGATATTTTCGTTGATTGATACGCGTCATTTAAAATAATATTGCGTATATTTGGTAGCATGAAAGCATCACTTTGCGGACAATTCACGGCTCTATTCTATTGTCATTAATGCAACTTAAATTGTCGAGCGGCAAAGTCGACCAATAAAGATCTAGCAGTAGACACGAGGCACTTCTATATAGATTTAAAAAAAACCAGCTGTATTAGTAGTACCCTTTGCAACATTGAAATAAAACTATTTTTCGAATTTTATCGCGTTTATTTTATGATAAAATTCGAAAAAAAACGTTTTATTTCAATGTATTATAGTATACGCGTAAATATAAGAAACCTTTACAATATGTTGATATTACAAGATATTTAAAGATGCTAATGCAATAAATGTTGTAAAAGAAAACCCTTTCAGATTCGCTAACTTCCTTCTTCAGTTTGAGAAATCATAACAGGTAATAAAAATAATTACTCATTGTTACTTTACATCCGTGTTTCATAATCTATTTGAAGAATTCCCTTAGCGGATGTTAAATAAATGAAAAAACAAACTGAGATGGATAATAGACGAAAAAAAAACCTTCTACACTCAGTCAATATTTAATGGAATGTTTATTGCTGAACGATCACATAATAGGTTATAGTCCAATTATGTGTTTTGCCTTATAACTGTTTAATTAATTGCAAGGATCATCATCCTCTGGAGGGGTATACGAGGTCGACGAGTTAATATTGTTTGTATGCCTCCTCTTAGTATATTGAATAATTAACTAGAAACTAGCCACTATATTATACATAGTTTATTCTCAGAACATTTAAATAATGGAACTAGTTGTTTACTTGCGTTCATTATAATTTAACGCCTCGACCGATTAATCTCCTGCCACACATGCGTCTAATGCCGTTAAAAATCATAAAATGTAGGTAGTTTGTGTCGATTGACGCGTTAACTAACGGCATTAGGCGCAGGTGTAGTCCGGGCGTTATGATGACGAGCATTTTTGGACACTGATTAGGTAATAAAATTATCAATACCCGAAGAGAATGTGGCCCTAGCATACAATGGTAAGCCTATGTATAAGGCAACAACGCTCATTTTGCTGGCATCGATTATTTATTGTAAGTCCGTGAATCAAATCGTAAGTTGTCATCAACTCTTATGACTTTGAAGTTAAAACACTTTGAAGTTAAATGAAAACAAACTACTTTTGCCGAAATTAGAAATGAATACTTATATGAATAATACTTGTATTAATAGAAAAAAATGTGAGTCACTATTTTTTTCTTCAAATTATTTTATTACTATGTTGGTATAATCTGTTTAGAAAAAAAACGATGTTCATTCATTTGTTTTTAATAATATTCAATGTATAGACACGACCATGTTAAGTAGAGTTGTTATTATACACTAGCTGACCCAACAGGCCCTGTTTTGTTAAAAATGCTATTTCAGTATTTTTTTTAATTTTCCAGTTCACCAGTAAACAATTTATTCAACTTTTCTTTATTCGGACTATTACAAACATTAAAAAAAAATGCCAAATCAGTCCAGCCGTTCTCAAGTTATAGCGCTTACCACCGATCAGCATTATTTTTTTATTTTTAGACAGCACAAAAGTTCAGTGTTAATTTGGTTCTAATTTCCGTGGGTGTTGATAAGATGTTAAAGTGAAGGCGGATAACCTTTAATTGGACAAAATTATCATAAGAAATCAACTTTTACATCTATACAGAATGAATGTTACAAGTGGTCGAGGATGGCCAAATCCACACTACAGGGAATATCTAAACATGCTTACCCAGCAGACCAAATTTTATGAAAAGTAATACTACATCATTCGATTTTTGAAAATGTAATTTCCCTAGGCAAGAATTGAACCTGCTAATTTGGAAAAAAAATACAAATTATTGTATTGTTGCACTATCCGATCCTATCGCTAATAAGGTTCAAGTTTTGAGAAGTAATGACATACAGCAAAATAAACAAAAACGCTTTTTTAAAATAAATCATTAATATTTTCATACATAAACCATACACGGTACGTACGGTTTATGTTCAGACAGTACCCACATACATTCAGCATCACACCAACTCGTATTAATTTCTTGGAAGGTATCTTTTCGCGGTTAGACCATAATCACGGACAATAAAAAATAAGTACTTGATCAATTGATTAGGTTAAGATTCAATCAATGTATGAAAATAAAACTCTATTTAAAAAAAATACTTTCTTGATACTTATTAGCTATATAAGACGACCATATTATTGGATGGTGTACTAATACAGTATTTTTTTTTCAAAATGTACAGGTTCAATTCCTGACTATGACAAATTATATTCAAAAAATCTAATGATGCAGTTTTAGTTTTCATCAAATTGGGTCTCGAGATAGAGTCCTATAAGGATTTTTCTGTATCTGGCCATCGACGCAAAATTCAACCTGTGTATTCGGAGGCTGTCAATCCATTTCAGAAAACATTACATAGTGTCTTGACATAGTGTAGTGCATTAATTTATTAGACTCAAGTGCAATTAGAAGCAGGTACCTGCTTTAAACTTGTCATAGCCATATGATAGAGGGTGTTTCAAATGAACGTTAATTTTGAAAATCTGTTTCAGAACTCTGTATGCGAACATTTTAACGTTCATTAGTGAACAAAACATAATATTTACACTGGGTTAAAATGTATGCATTAGTGTATTGCATTAGTGCATATTCCCCCGATTGACTTTGCACTACCTGTCTCCTAATGGGTTCTGATAAGTCAGGTACTTCATCCATTCCTATCTATTATAAGATAATCAACCTGTATATAGTATTTTGTAACTAATTTGTCTATCTGACACTAATACTGTGAAATAAGCAATCGTTTCTTGAAATTGAGTTCGAACGTAGGCGTTGCTTGTTTACATTACCCATTGTTGCACTTATCAAGACATTATTTCATAACATATTAAGCTCTTAAAAAATATCCTCCAAATGTATAGATTGTTTTTGGATATTTGACGGCCTGATTAGCGCAGTTGGTAATAACCCTGCTTTCAGTGCTGAGGGTCCCGGGTTCGAATCCGGGTAGGGACACACTTTGTGTGATGAGCACGAATGTTTGTACCCAAGTCATAGATGTTTAATACCTATATAAGTAACATATACTGGGTTCGCCCCCAGTCCATTGTACGGTACCCACAATACAAGCGTTGCTTAGTGTGGGACATACGGTCCCACACTAAGCAACGCTAGTTGGTGTATTCGTTTGGCGATATTTATTTATTTATTTACCATAGAATTACAAAGCATTTTTTCTAATTTTGTTAAATCTTATCACACAAATTAAAGCTGGTAATTTATGGAACGGTGGCCTTAAAATGGAGGATTAATCTAGATTGTCTGTCTGAAATATTTTGATTGACATAATTCGTGTTATTTAAAAGTGAATGTAAGACAAAAAAAGACATTGTCTTATCTACTCGACGACCGTGGGGTGGGTGCAATGAATGCCAAAGGTCGGGTTGTAGGTTCGATACAATCACTGAAAAGATCCTTTCAGTATTAGTTTGGGGCTATTCAAATGTAAGTAAAACCTCGTTTATTTTAGGAAATTGTGACATACACATTTGTGATATACTTACTGACTACTTTTAATAATAATAAACCTGTAGATACTCATGTCACTGAAAGCTGTTTCCCGTATTCGTTTTGATTATTTGTATACCTAGGCATTGACTTTAAAATACGTACATGCTAGCTGTAACCCCTTACGAGACAAACTTCGTATCCCTCTGACTCCTATACGAAGTAAACCAACAGTAGCCACTTTTTAATAGGAATGGACGTAGACAGAAAACGGAATATAATAAATATATCGTTTAAATTTTTGATGAAATTACACTCTCGATCTCTCAGTTTACAACTCATTAAAATACGATTTTAAAATCATATTCTGCGGAGCGTCTCGTACGAATTTCAGAGACGCAAACTATTATTCAAGAACTGTAAACATATTTAATCAAGAAATTAAATACTGATTATACTGAATGTCTGAATTGATGCAACTACTATCTAGCTTCGAAAGCAAGTAAGCTTTGAATTAAAAGAAGGTTCGTATAGCTTACCGTGTCTATGATGTACATCAACGTCGATTGGCACTGAGTTCCCGGGGACGTAGTAGTGGTTGTCGATAGCCTTCTGCTTCGCCTCCTCACTGGGGAACACGAACTCCAGCTCGGACCATTGTCGGACAATGCGCAGGTTTGTCTTGGCTCCGAGCCCTGGCCAGCAGCAAGCCAGGCAGTACGTCAGTAGGAAGAATCGCTCAATGCCCTGCGACATTTCCAATTTGAAGGTGTCCAGTAGATGAGGATCTGGGGAATTGAACATTTTGTTTGTGAGCATTGAACGGCATGCTGGGGATTTTGTGACAAAATTCCATATATTTACATAAAAACTACTACTTATATATCGAAAAAGTTATCTGATGATGTGAAACAATATTTTTTGGAATATTACCTAACAATGAATTAATTATCTTTTTTTATTTCATGGTCTCCTATTGAAGCCCAATATCTTGAAGACACTGACTCAAAGTTAATGAGTTCGTATGTTACTAATTATATATCCAACACAATTCCATCTTTTAAATAAATATGTTAAGGTAGGTACTATTAAAAATAAATATTTTTTTGTTATTAAAATTAAGATTTTGGGGTCGAGTCACCTTCGTCCGTAGGAGAATTAAGTACCCTCGAGATACCCTACACGTGACCCTGGGTGGTGCCAACCAGGTGACAACTCTACTGGTGGTAGGCTTCGGCCGTGGCTAGTCACCACCCACTGAACAAAGCCATGTCGCCAATCGGCCTAGCCGTGTTCCGGCATGATGTTCGGTGTTGCCATTCATGGATGGCGGGTCAGATCAGTTGCACTGCATTTGCCTCTATCTACTGCCGCCTTCCTACCTAGGCAAGTATGCTCCATCGTAGATCTCATCGTCACTTACCATCAGGTGAGATCGAGATCAAATACTTGCCTATAATGTAATAAAAAAAAACCAGATGAGGAAGTTCATCTAAATTAGATATTTTATTGTTTTTGTGTTTATATAAAAAAATAATATAAAATGATGTGCAAATAATTTCAAAATAGATGCATAATTTAGGATTTTTAATGCATTCTCATAAGTTAAATGTCAACCAAATTTACGTATTAAATTCGATATTATGTAGGTATTCATAGGAAGAGGAAGTTGAAAGTTGAAATATGTATATGCAATTTAATTCACAGGCGATTCAATCATTAAGATCTAATCATGTCCTTAAATAATTTGATATGGACATTTCTTCCCTTTATGTTGATTACTTAGTTTAGTGTTTATATTTGGAAGCTAATTATTATATAATACTAATTATGAATATGAATTACATTAATGTAACAAAAATTACCATAATAACTCAGCACCTGTCCACAATAGGCTCGTTGTTGATCCGACACCGGAATCATCACACTTTGTTCAATAAAAAACAACCTCTATTGACGACTCAGTCGCACTCACAGCTTAAAACTTAGTTACCAGAAACTAATAAATATAAGTTAAATTTCACACCTACACCGGTACCCGTTGCTGCGAAGATGTCAAAATAAAAAAAAAACGTAAAGTTATCGCGAACTAGTAGAACTTCTGAATTACTTGTAATAGCCCAATAACAATACAAATTACTGCCACAACCAACGTAGGTATATATTACTGTTTTATTTTGATTCCAAATCGTACAATTAAGTTTTTTATCGTAAGTATTCAGTTTTCGGTTTTATTTTAAACATTCCATTGTATCGTTGGAATAAAAAACTTTGAAAAAAAATACAGATGGCAATCAATGGCGAAGCGTGTGATGTTGTTCTTTTTTCACTCGAAACTGACGGGCAATGGTTACCGAACACCTCTGTTTAGGATCACCCGTATAATATTGATAGCTCCGTATGCAAACGCTCATAATTTATATGTGACAGAAAATTGCATATAACTATTTCTATGAATATGTATTGGTTAATAAGCCGGTTGGCAATACTTGTTTAATTCATATTCAGTACTTATGTAGAAAAAAAAACGTTTGTTTTAGTCTAGCGCACATTATCTGTGATAGGGAAGTAGGTAGGTACTTACATAGTTTTATTCAATACCTACACTTAATTTTAGATACATTTATATATGTGAACTAAACTGTTTCTATCTACAAAATATTAATAGATACCTATGGAATTTCCTATGGAATTTGTATAAAAAATAACGCAGGCAAAGGAAATAACGGCATATTTATAAACAGATGATAGATTAATAGTTCAACGGCCGACTGATGGCTCAACATTGCATTTTCACGGGTACAGTCATTGATCGTCAAATTATATTGTGTATCAATGAATGTAGGTACACTGTACAGGTGATTTTTATTCGTATTTTAAATTGCAACTCCCACTCGAGTCTATCTTATTTTTTACGTTTAACATCGAATTCAATTCCAAGTAAGTACCTACTTAATTCGTGTTTTAAAAATTGACTAAACTTTAAATGGAAAATATTTTTAATCGATTTTAAAAGAGCGTTATAAAATTAGTTGTGGAAAACGATGAATCACTACGAATCCCATCAGCGCAATTTTAGATATTGCTTACAAAAGATTTTATATAAAAAAAAAACGTAGTTTACAAAACTTGTGAAATTATTGTAAAGCGCACTGAACACTGTCATGCCCTGAAGTATACTATGCTCCGTTAAGTACTGAAGCGTTTGTTATAATTTACAATGTAAGGAAAATGATAATCACGATTGTAGATAACCCAGATTTAATTGCAAGTAATGACCTCAGCAACACCCTAGTAGAGTCAAAGTTTGAGAAAAATCTTGTAATAATAAACGAATAATCACATGTTTGCGAGTATTATAATCAATAGAAATACGTCGGAATGTTATTTTCGTACTTAATGCCTGCCATTAAGATGCATAAACTATCTTCTGTAGTTGTGACGTAATTTTACCAAACAATAAGGCTATTGAAGTGTTCGTGTAAGTGAATGAACATATAATTACGGCGTTGGTATAATAGATTGCTATCAATAAGGCTGATATTGAACTAAGGTCAATATCATAAGTCCATTTACATCATCCTTACAATTCTTCTTGTTTTTATCTCAGATATGTAGGTACAGAAGAACCATGTTGTTTTTTTTGTACCAGTATCTACGTGCCTATTGAATATAATTAGTTTACATACTATCACAATATATCCTAATCAGTAATTTCAAAGAAAACATGTTTTTGTAGAATCGCGCCCAGAACGCGTATAGAACTTGAAAATACGTACCTAAATCAACACAAGTACACAACACGTACCTGTAAAATGATTCGTCCCATTGCGACGTTGCTCCCGATACAACATCGAATGATCATCAGCCCACTTTTCACACAACTTCGATTCGAAGACCATATTAAAAAAACGGCAAAATCGAATCGGATCAAATTGGATCCGAGGCCCGAACCGCTTGGCACCACGAAATACTATACGCAAATTATCTATAACTAAAATCTTGTGGTGCTCAGCCCGATGGTTGAAGACGGCAAACTATTGCGACAATAAATGCGTTGCAAAACTTTAGAAATAATTGGAATAAAATGATCAGGCAGCCTCTTGGAGGGTGCAATAATACTTGCTTGGAATGGCGACTAGATCGAATGGCACTTTGTGTGCTACGTAAAAAAGTGAGAAGACAAAAAAGAGCAATTGTACTTACCTTCTAAGCTTATGACAATGTAAGTACAATTAACTGCGTTTAACTTTATGCACTACCTGGTTGACTTTGGCACGAGTTTTGCGACTAGACTGTCTAAAATAATATATTATGTTTCATACATCACATGACTTAACAACAGTTGAACGGCTCTATTTAGAAACCTGACCAACATTATAAGGTATTATTTTCTAGTCTATAAAGGGATGCTAGGGAATTGCCTCCAAATTTATGCAGTATTCATGTTTTTTTGAACAGTTGTGCTTTAGTCCGTCATTTTATATGGATGAAATCTCTATTAAGAGGTTACTGAGCCCTTAATATAGCAGATTCAGGATATCGAATTTATTTTTACCATTTCTTTGGAAACGATTTTACTGGAAATGTTTCTACATTGTTACAAAGTTTGATACCTATTTTTGGCACTAGGAAATGATAGATAGGTTTAGTTTTTTATAATAGCTCGTGCGTGACCAATCGCGTTGTTTATTATTCATCTTGGCTTTGCTGTTCATCATTAGGCATTATTATAATTGCTTTAGTTTAATATAATTCATTTACATAAATAAATAGTTTTTTAAGGATTTCGACTTTTTGTTTGTTATGGTAGTGACGACGTTATCTATACGTAGAATGAGCATGGTTTCATTCAAATATATAAGGTGTAACGAAAATTGTGTTCAATATTTTAAGGGTTTAACAAGTAGATCATAATTTTCACGTTTATGTATGAAATACGTGTGTAAACAGCGTTTGATTTTTTCTTTAACAAAGCAAGCCAGTACTGTTTCACCGCGCACCTACTATGTAGTGCTATTTTGTAAATTTTACTTAATTTGATATTTATCCTACGGGAATGTGACCTTTATAGCCTACTGATGGTCCTCTTAAAATATTTTATACTATTATTGTTACCTTATATATAAGTGTATATATAGTGTAAAATATTTTAACAGGTCCACCAGTAGGTTATAAAGATAACATTCCCAAAGAAATAAATCAAATTATCAGCAATTTAAAAAAGGACGCCCCGTACTGAGCACACGGTCAAACGCTAAACTTGAGAGGTGTCAAGGGACACCTGGATGGAACGAAGTTCCTTTATTATTTTTTATTATTTATTATGTACAAAAAACCTGTATACACTCAACAAAAATAATCGTCGCGACACCACACTGTTCAATGCGAAATAGAAAGACGAAACGAAAATATCTGGCTTGCTTTCTATAAGAGAGAGAGAGAGAGAGAGAGTCAGAGAAACATGCCCACGCCGCACGGCTTACAAAAAAGTGTCGTTACAACTTTTCGTCTTAATTTTTTCCGTCTAGCCCCCTTTCGCAACGCGCGGTAAGGAACTTCGTTCCAAAAACAAACATCACATACATACATCAACGTAATCCATATAACTTACTGATGCACCTGTGAAAATATTGTACATAATTTTTGTTACATCTTATATTTTGCTCCCTAGCTTACAACAGTGACGTACCATTTTTTATGAACAGCATGGTGATGGTGATGTTTTATGCTCTTAACGTTACACTAGGTAAGTTAACGGTCTCAATTGCAACCAAAAATACTATTATACACCAAAAAAAGAATTTTAAAGACCTCCATGTTCTACATAGCTGCCCTAAAATGTAACCTAAAATTTATATGTGTACTTAATTTCCCAAAACCGGTTAGTTTGACGATTGCGGAGTCTACAACGCTGTCAGTTCATGTCGGGTGATGTAGTGTATGCTAATGCTGTTTTTGAAACGTGATAGGAATAAAAAGAATAAAATAAAAATTATTAGTAACTGTTTTGTTGAAGGCATTGACTTTACACGAATGTGCCTTATGTCGGGAACTATGTAGCCTTTTAAATAATAATTGTGTGACTCATGTTTGGAAATAATGTTCTGTATTTGAATACTTTCTAAATCGATCACACGGAACATGATTGTAAGAAATGGAATATCAGTTTTTCCTGTGCCCGCTTTCACTGACTGTTTAAACAAATGACAGAAAAGCTTAAAGTTCACTCAACCATGATACCGCACCAATAAAACGAAATTATACTCACAACCGAACAATTGCGACGCTAATGAATTTCTTTGGAAGCAAAACTTGCTTTTGTACCAAATTTATACCCATGTTATCGTTGGTTTAATTAAGTTGTAGACATTTCAAGATAATATTAAAAAAACCGGGTTTCTGGTGCGAAGGAAATTAATGTCTCATTGATAAAACCAATACAAATTCACATAATGTGTGTTAATTCAACGATAAACCGTAGTCTTCCAACGCATCCAGCCGCAGGCGTACACATCGATATCCATCAAAGATGAAGGCTAATAAATACATTAATCAAGAAAAAAGCTGACTATGGCAGGTGTGCGCAACCCTTCCAATAGTCCTATCTCATGCCCATTCAAGCCTCAGTCCATAGTCCCAATTATCTATCCATATTCCGGCAATAGTTCCTCCGCCTGCTGAGGTCAATTCGCTGTTTATGCTATCATTTTCAGCAGTTGACCCCAGCAGGTGGCTAACATAACATTAAAATTCTCAAAAGGACCTCTACGTTTTGGACCCATGCCCGCATTGATTTTTATTTTATTTTTAAATCATAATGGAATTCAACGATATCTTATACTAAAAAGGAGTACAAGAATGCGGGGTCATACCACAGTGTTGACTTACATCCAAATTTATTGTTCAACATTCAAGGAACAGATATGTCACTGCCATAAAAATTATTTCTTAGTCTCTCAATGTACGACAATGAGCTACATAGTATGTACATACGTACCTATGATAGAATATGGGTAATATAGGAAGCTATTACATAACTAAAATTTGTGTCGATTGTGGTAGGTGTATCCCACTAATATTATAAATGTGAAAGTTTGGATGGATGGATGTTTGTTACTCAATCACGCCAGAACGGCTGAACGGATCTGCATGAAATTTGGCCCAGAGATAGATTATAGTCTGGAATAGCACATAGGCTACTTTTTATCCCGGTAAAATGTATTGTTCCCGTGGGATAGATTTGTTTTAATTTTTCATAGAGCAAAGGATTGACATGATTTTTTGCATAGGTAGTGGTAGTTTAGGGGTCAGAAAATAACATAGGCTAATTTTTATTCCGGAAAAATGATCGGTTCCTATGGGATAGCATACAGGAACCGAGTATTTTTAAACATATCTTTTTAATCGCGGGTAACACCGCGGGGCGCAGCTAGTTTCTAATATAAAAGTAATTTTGAATTTACACGACATCCATCTTTAACAAGTATTTAAATAATATATTATATATGATACAGTGTGATTATAAAAGAGTATACTAAACCTTGCAGCTGCACTGATTTAGCACATCTGTAAGCCTTGATGCTTAGATACCCTTTTTGAATCATCCCATATTGGTTGCCGGATGTACCGGTGGTGGAAGTGCTCTCTGCTCTATAAATTACTTGTTATACCTATTCGGCATCATATAAATACCGCATGTCTTAACTCATTTTTGTTAATTTTGTTGGACGATGTTTAAAATACGTACCTTTATATTTATCTAATCTTTCTATTGAGACAAATAGGTACTTCTGGTAGGTAACTGTTTACATTTGATATTGTGAAGAAGCGTAGAATCAATAAGAGCCATGATACTCGCCATATATTTATTTATCAGTTAATCAGACTGACTACTGTACTTAGTGTTGAGTATTTGAAGAATATAACACTGATAAGTGCCCCTACTGTTATAATAACATGAAAAGCCCACTCGGTAAAAGTTCTTAATTTCAAAATATGTACCAATTGGTGGTATTATATTATATTTTGAAATTAAGTAAGATACCCATAGTACATTACAATTGTTCAGTATAGACTTAATATGGAAGAATTCTGCTAAATGTGGCCCATCCTACATGAAAGTTTTTTTTTAATAAAATTATGTTTTGAAATAATGTTTGAAAAACATAATACACATTATGGTAATGCGAATGGTACGTGCTGACACCATATAAAACATCTGACATTCGGAGTCACGACACGACAGACGTGCTGACCGGTTAATTTATTTCGAAACATTTTGCCAGGTATGTACAGATTGTGGTTTATTTTGGATATTTGCCTGGTCAATTTCTTAAAATATTTTCATCACGTACACTCTAAAAGTGTCTAATCAGTAATTGTTTAAGTAACACATTTTTTCCTTCGGTATTCACCTACGCCGTACACCTACTCATTGCACACTTCTCAGTAAGGTATACCTACTAGAATTTCCATGATATGAATGTGTTAATTATTAGTATATTTCATGTACTTATTTCTTACACATTGTTCTCACATACCCATAACAATATACTGATCTTTTTAAAAAGAGCAACCATGGAGTTCTTGCCCGTTCTTCTCCATAGGAACGGCATTCCGAACAGGTAGTAAAGTTTTAGCTTAGCATTTTGTAATGTATTTTGACAATTCATAAGTACTGCACTTAATGGTTTACATGAATAAAAATATTCTGATTCTGATTCTTACTAATCTGACAATCAATAGGTGTCTACTTAAAACGCCCTGTATTAAATATTTTTCCTGCACTGATTAATATATTTTTCAGTGTCCGACAAATTCGTAGTGAAGGTGATATCATTATTTATACTTATTATCATTTATTTGAATGTTGATAACGCCACTTTACACTCATAAAATAAACCCACAACACTGGCTAAAGCTGCACAAACAGACCACTATAAGCCTCATGGAGAAATCCCTAAGGGTCATGTATTTATTTTTTACTTTATTCAAAATGCTAACGGATTGGTTTTTTATAAAGTACACAAGTAAGACGGTAGGTAATTTTGCACTTTGCAATGCCAGAATCATAGTTCAAGGTTAACTTCTTAGGTAGTGTAAAGATATACATAGATGTTTGATACTTTTTTGTTTCATTTAATCTAGTTTAAAAATAAGTAAGTTACTTAACATCCTGTTCTTATTGGGCGTTACATTTCACAAATTAATAAACATTAAGCTATATGTATAAAGTTTACCGCTAATGTTTGTAAATGTTATAGCAAACAAGCGCTAAAGAATAAAGCCCATATGTCAGCATGTACACTGTATTGTATTAGAATTTTAGGTTTATGATAAAAACAAATGTACATACCTCCTATAAATTCATACAATAAATATTGCTGTAAGTATGATAAGGAGTAGTGGAAGCTTATATTTCTTACTAGCTGTCTCGGCGAACTTCTTAGCGCCCCAGAATTAAATGTACGAAAAAAGAAATTATCTTTACAATGTTTTAATTGCTATTCTGTTAATAATTCAAAAAATCAAAGATTATAAAAATCATTTACGAAATGTCGTTAGAGTCATTTGGTCAATATATTTTTTAGTCTGTGGTAGTGCATCCAATTAATACTTAAATCATATTTGAGTGAATTTGTGATCCATCGGACCAAAATCGCAAAGTGGTGGGTTTTTGAGTAACTTCTGTCATGCAAGTACCATGCTGTGCTATCATGTTTATGTAATGATTCAATGTTATACAAAAAATAAACAATACCGGCTTTTTTCCCAGCTGTTAACTCTATTGTCTGATTACATGTGGATTACTATAATCTTCGCTTTACAATGTTTTTTTATAACGCTACGATTCTATAAAACACATTGTAGAGCGAAGATGAATGTAATGCATCAGAATGCATCTACTACTTAATGCTCTGAATAGTCAGATTATAGATTTGAATATAGATTTGAATAGTCAAATAACTATAACATTTTTTATTATTTAATAATGGATCCAATTACTTAATCATCAGTTACTTTTACGAAATCTTTAATAATCCTTATACATACCTTAACGTGTTTTACAATATTTTTGTTACACCATATACAGATTGTTATCACGCAAAATTGTCTGAATAGATTGGAAATAAATTTGGTACATATGTCAGCAATGTTTTATCTCCAAAGTTTCAAGAGTCACAGGTAAAGCTAGTCGATAAAAAACCATATAATTCTTATTTTAATTGCATGTGTTTACATGTTAAATGACGGCAATAATATCATAATAAATTATGATCGAATGTAATATTGCGTTACACATTAATTAGATAAGTGTCTGACTCATTTTAATATCGTATTTTACCAATTAATTAAGTAATTATAATATACATTTATATGTTATGTTTTATTGCGTCTGTTGTTTATTGCATTACACTGTATGTAAGTAGGAGTTGTTAATTTTGTGCCTGTATTAATAGGTAGTAAAAGAGCAAATGATGGATGTTTTAAGGACGGTATTTGATAGAACACAGTAAGATTATTTATTATTATTATTTATTTATTTGACGTACTTATGTAGGAATACATATATGTATAGTAAAATAAGTATGCAAAAAAATCCGTACATACATTCACCTATAAAGTACTAAAAATATAGGTAACCTAGGCAGGTACCTACCTTCATAATTGTTGTTGATATTATATAAAAACCTAGCGTTTTGTATGTACAGTGGAGCCCTGCCATTTCCCGAAACAAAAATGATCCATGGTCTTGTTATCACCATGGTCAATTTCATAACGATCCGCTAATTGGATTTTGAAATAGTTTTCAAACTATCGCGGGAACCCATCAATTTTCCAGAATAATAAGTGTTCTTTATGTCGACGCGGGCTATAAGCTGTCAACATGACAAGTTGCATTAAATCCGTCCAGTAGTTTTTGCATGGTGCGCATACATAGAGCTACAGTCTCTTGTTGGCGGACGGACATACCTACTGTAAGTAGACAAAAAATACATATACCTACTCTGTAACAAAAATACTGTCCCCTATGGCAATTTTTACAATGATTTAATGTAACAGACCCAACAAAGTTACAGTATAATTATAAGTAGATATAGTATTTCAAGAAGATAGATAACGCTGGTTCCGCATATTATGATGACTGAAATCTAGACTAAAAATCCGATGCCGGTAGATATCTTTAAATACACAGATTATTTTATTTATAATATGAATATTAAATACTGACGAGATATTCATTTAAATTTAATCATCTAATTAATGGAATAGGAGAAAAAAATATTGATATCCAATAATACAAATAAAAAAAATTAACATACCTTAATGATATCGCGTGTGGCACTTTACTTCTAGGGAATCTTGTTTAGACAAATCCTGAGGTAACTGTGATATAATATATATATATATATATTATAAAAAATACGAGTGTCTCTTGAGAGAGACGCGCGTGAACTGTTGCGAAAGCGGTCAAAATAGAATAGATAAACGGAATAAATACGTATTGACCGGAAAGCTTCGCGGAGCATCTTCAGCGGATTCCCTCGGCGCACGCGCATCGATGACGTATGAATAGGTATATAAAGGAATTCCTTGATTGGCGGCGGCGTGCACCTTATGAACTTTGAACTGTGATCTAACTAACTTAAGACATAAGAAAATTATAGATACGAATTCGCACGCTAAACTCAATATCGATTTATGAAGCTACGTATCACGCTTATATTCCCCGAAGGGGTAGGCTGTGGTGGCCTCCCTTCAATGCGAGGGGAGTTGGCCATAGTCCACCACGCTGGCCCAGTGCGGGTTGGCGGACTTCATACATCTTTTGAGGGGTTCTCTCAGACATGCAGATTTAATCACGATGTTTTTCTTCACCGTTGAGCAATTAATAATCTTGGTTGAAAATGACATTCGCACATTTAATCCAGAAATCCCGGAAGATTGAGCCGGGGTTTCAACCTGCGACCCTCGTTACTGAGATTAGCGTTCTACCAACTAGGCCATCACTGTTACAAAAGAAACTATACTATACACGAGTTAAATTCGATAACATAGCACTATAGTCATCGTCACTACACAAGTTAAGATAAAATGAAATAAGTCATAATTTTCCAGTAAATATAAAAAAAAAACTACACGCAAGTTGTACTCGACAGTAAAAACTTAAGTCATCGGCACTACACGAGTTAAGAAATTATAAAATAAGTAAGAATATTTAGAAAAAAAAACTACACGCGAGTTGTATTCGACAATAAAAATCAAAGTCATCGTCACTCAACAAGTTAAGATATGATAAAATAAGTAATAACATTCGAACAAATATTAAAAAAAAACTTGAGAGGTGTCAAGGGACACCCGGATAGAACGAAGTTCCTTTATTATTTTTTATTATTTATTATGTACAAAAAATTAATAATTTTGGGAAACAAAAATATATCGCCCCCGGGTGGGCTCGAACCACCAACATTTCGGTTGACAGCCGAACGCGCTAGCCAATTGCGCCACGGATGCACTTGTGCAATGCCTCGAAAATACTGACCATTATGTAAATGCAAACGACAAAGATAACAATTATTTTTGTCAGCGATAGATGTCGCTAGCATGTTTTTGAACGAGGTATCGTTATGTTCATGGGTTTTATATAGTAAACTATACTTTCGTTTATTTATGTTTATTTTTGTCAGCGATAGATGTCGCTAGCATGTTTTTGAACGAGGTATCGTTATGTTTATGGGTTTTATATAGTAAACTATACTTTCGTTTATAAAAATGCTTACAATTGGTCGTTACTTGAATGAATTTTTTCCTTCTAGCCCCCTTTCGTAACGCGCGATAAGGAACTTCGTTCCAAAAACTACAGGCAAGTTGTGCTTAACAAAAAAAAAGTAATCATCACTTCTCTAGTTACATGAATAGTCAACAACAACATAAATTCAAGTATATGGGCATTCGGTTCCGCAGATAATCAACAAAAGCCGGATGGAGCACTAAAACAGCGCCAGCACATTCGATTGTGACAAATATATTCATCTATTTTATAGAAAATACTAAAACATCGATAGCTAACGGGGTTAACGCATGAATGATTACCTAAACAATTATACTGCCTATACCTGCCACACAGGTGAGGTTCAACTTTTTTAGTAGGTATAGGTACTTATGTTAGGAATTTATTGTAGCCCCAAATTGTGATGTAAGCAGTGTTTTATAAGGATCCAATTAGTTCCGTAAGCTATTTACGTAGAAACAATCAATGTGAAACAATGTTCTTATAAGGCTACTTTAACTTCAGGTGGTATTTAGGTAAGGGTGCTATAACTGGGATAGATGTACAACCACACTTATGAATCAGATCCTCTCTCGAGTCTGTAAACGCTTCTACAGAGTTCATAAGCGTGGTAGAGAATATGACCTTGGAATAATTACAAGAGTGATGGCTGGATTGTAATGGACTAAAAATTAATTTTATAGTTAGTTAGACCTTACGATACGATACTTATATTTCTTCTACTAATTCTATTTCTATTCTTAATCTATTTCTCATATATATATGTTGTCGGTATATATTCATGGTCTATTAAAGATAATTAAAGGCAGATAGTGCGAATAAACAAGGTTTTAATCTTAAATTCAAGTCCATCGGGTCTCGACACGGACAATGTCATTAAAATATTAATTGATAGTGGAATTCTATTAAACATTATTGCTTTAATACTAGTGCTACATGTCGAGAGCTTTGGTCATCATTTAACATATATATTTCTAGGGGCAAGGTATGGCTCCAGATGGCTTAGATAAGATATTTAAATGTAAGAGGCTGTAAATCCATTTACTCTTGTCTTGTTGGACAAAACATAGTTATTACTTACCAAACTGTTAGCTGCAAAAAGTTTTTTTTACATAGGTAGCTATGGATATTGTCCTGAGATTGTAGTTTCGGAAAATGTATCACGTAGAGCAGTAATATCTATAATAATCACTTTGTCTCGTGGGTTAGGTATAATAGTATTTACAACTTCAAAATTATTCAATCAAGGATAAAAATAGATCCATTATCATTATTATTATTAATCAAGTAACACACAATAAAATTCTCAAATCACGTCGATTCAGTTTTTAGAGAATTAATGATAGTTAATCTATTTTAGGATTTATAAAGACGTAAAAGTTAAGATTTTTTTATTTACATTGGCGTGTTCCTAATTGATCTCCTATTTAATTTACATAATTTTAAACCCAAATAATGGATATTTTATTTTTCCTTACCTATATAACCTTTTTATTTTCTCACTAGCTGTTACCCGCGACTTCGTCCGCGTGGTATTTAAAAAAAAGATTTTCTAAAATAAAAGTAGCCTAAGTTACTCCTTGTTACATCAGCTATCTGCCAGTGAAAGTCCCGTCAAAATCGGTCCAGTCATTTCAGAGATTAGCCGGAACAAACAGACAGACAGACAGACAAAAATTGTAAAAAATGTTGTTTTGGTATAGGTACCGTGTATACATCCAAATGCACTTAGTAAAAAGCGGTTATTTTAATATTACAAACAGACACTCCAATTTTATGTATTTGTATAGTTTTGGCGTGCGAGTAAAAACCACAAAAATCAATTATTCTAAATGTATGAACAAAATAATAATCAGGCAAGAAACTGTGGTTAAAAACAAAAAGGCCACCGTTTATGAAATAACTGGACATCTTAACTGTTATTGCTTCAGTTAATGCACTTTTCCCGTAGCTTACGGTACCTACGTGATGAGTCGGATATCCGCAGCGTATTTCCCCGTAGTGGGCATGAACTGACGTGATGTTTGCACTCAATAAATAACCAACGCTCTTCTTAAACAAGCGATGGTGCTTAACAATATTAAAAATGTCTGTTGAGTGCGAAGGATTCAAGGAAACCGTTGCTTGATGTGTAAGTTTCGGATGTTTAATGATGTGTGTGTGGGGATATACCGAGTTAATCTAGGAGCTACGAGTAGGTATTTCACAGTTGAGATGTTTTGAAAACCCATTTATATAAATTATATCTACTTTGTCAATAAATAGGCTGGGAATAGAGCAGGCCTGTGTTTTCCATTTCCCACTCTGGGAAAATGCTCAAGGCGCTATGCAATCCATGACCCCCTAGTTCTTGTCAGAGCACTAACCAAAAACCGATGTTACCAATAAATTTATTTATTTTCTGAAAGTGCCCAGGACCTACAATAGTTTAAAGACGGCTCATAGCCTACAAAAAACGCAGTTACAAAGACATAGGTATAGGTAGAGCCCTTCACATAATCATCAAGTTGGTACCTGCGTCATAATGCTCACAGCCCAGCACTTATCTGTTTATAATCATTGCATCCCGGTCAGTATCATCTGTGGTATTATCGCACCTTGCTCGCCGGGAAATACACATGTTCAAACTAAAAACAAGATAAAAGAATAACATCAGCTATCAGCTAAATATCATAGTTAAACATAGGTATGACACATATAGTAATATATAAAGGTACTTTACTACTTGATATATAGTTTACCTATAGGTTATACATACTTATATACCCTATGATATACCTTTATAATATAATAACTAAAGTCGGTCTGAATGCTTAACAAAACTGTACATTAGGGTAAGCAGGAACTCCTAATGTAATCGAAAGGTCATCGAGAAAATATGCCATCACTGTCGTACTTATTTATAAAATCTGTAGTGTTAGAGGGATGGACGAGGCTTATGTACCGAAAGGGTATGTAAAACGGATTATGCTTGAGTAAGCAAAATAAATCCGAAAACGCGACCAATGGAATCGATCCGTTTCGACGGGACTTACATTATTGTAAAAGTTACTTGCACCATTTGGCTAGTGTTCTAATCAACGAATAAGTCTAGAAGTACATTTTATAGAAAAAACAGTGTTTAAAAATACTACAACAGATTCTAGTAGTTCTTGATTTTGAAGACAATACTTAACTAATCTGGCTTTGCTTTTTGTCAATCACATGGTATGCACCGCTTAGCATTTATAGCTACGATGGTTCTTCGTTTGGTACAACCTGACATTTATTCGAGGGCATGGCCCTTGTAAGACAAATTACTTTACTATCCCTATTTATTATTATAATAATATGCTACCTGGAAGATATACTTAGTATTACTAAGAACATAAGTCGATGTTACTACCGCCATAGATTCGTAATAGAAACGTGTACAAAGTGACGTCAATAACACACTCATGTTGGGAATTTTCAAACCTAACTTCTATGTAAGTATAGTCTATGTAAGTCACGACTTTAGATATTTAAAAATAGTTATAATTACCTATGGAGATGAGGCGTTTATTGCGTGTATCATCGATGATTGTTATCCGGCTGGAGCGTGCACTATGGACTTGTGTTTTTTTTAATAATAAATATTAATTTCATACTAAGTTACATCAGCAAACAGTTCTATGTAACTAAGATAAGATGCTTTTGATAACAAACAACTATTAACGACGTTAGTTTATGGCTCCATGACCGTGACATTGTAGAGGTCAGAAAAATCCCCATTAGGGTCAGCGCACATCAACGGACTGGCGAAGAAGCGATAATTCTAAAACAATTGAAGGTTATCTTTAGTCACACTTTCTCACTCTCGACCTCGCTTCGTCCCGCTATAGTTGTATTCGGTTCATAATATAAAAATACAGATATTCTTATCCGTGACAGTAGTAGTTCACGTGAATAGCCTAACACTACGTTATCGGCTATCTTCGACTAATGGTGTATATTCGCGAACTCGCGAAGTAGTCTTGGGCTATCGTCGGAAGAGAAAACCTGTTATTTTTTATTTTTAAGACTATTACTGCGATATTACCCTAAATATTATTCATAATAAGATTCTCAATAGGATATTAGAAATAAAATAGGGGAAATAAAACAATACTAAATAATTCGTATTTTTTTAATAAAATATAAAAAATAGTCCACCTACAAGTATAGGCAACACGTGTCAGAATAAATTACACTCACCCTAAATTCATAGAAATTTTAAGTAATTTATCAAATTAAAACGTTCTAGGAATTTGGAGATTATGGTATTGATCATAAGAATGCGTGAATTTAGTAAAGCTTACAAGCTGCGATAGATCTGTCAATAGGTATATAGAATAAAGACTTTAGGCTGTGTCCCCAGTAGGCAAACTGTTAGCGGCCGACTGAGTGAGCCACAAATTTGTGGCGAACTGAAATTCGAGTTAGCTGCAAACTCAGATCAATTTGCGTGCGTCGCAAGCAAACTGTTGTGTTAGCCGCTTATTTAGGTCGACCGACCGACTGAATTTTCACTGTCAACTGTCCACATGACAGTTTGCGGCAAACGGACTCACTACGCCCGGCGAACAAGCATATCGCCGCCGCCGACCCGGTTTTGCTGTGAGTCGGCCGCTTACTGAATCAATCGGCGCGCGCAACACAGCAAACTGCGTAGAGTGAGCGCAAACTAGCAAACTGTGAACACTCCATTTCAAATATATGGAAGGGCGTACTAAACCGATACGCCGCTAACTCAGTCGGCCGCTGACAGTTTGCCGACTGGGGACACAGCCTAAGACACATCACTGCAACCGTGGTAAACAAAAGCCGTCAGCTGGCAGGTGGAGCCATGCTGTGCCGTGTTCACACAGTTATTAGATGCAGACATTAAGTACAACTTATAGTTATGACGGTTTTGCTTACTCTAGCTATACAAACATAGCTCATTTAACGCTGGCTGTGACAATAACTTATCATAGATATTTTAAAATTATGTGATAGAAATAATGAGCGTCATTGCGAAAGGTTATATACATTGTTGTTATCTTCGCAACAACTCCCGTCCATCTGCAGCTAGCTTAAAACTTGGACACAGAAACCTTCCTCGCATGTCTCGAGAAGAATTTTAGAAGAGGTTAAGTTGGTTAAGTTTAAACCACAATACAATTATATAAGCTATGTGCAGATCCAGAATTAATACAGTATACGTGGATTCGTTATTGGAAAAGAACAATAAGAAGGTTATAAATATAAGTAGGTTAGGTACCTACCAAATTAGAACGCAAGAGTTTATTGGCGCATATACCCCCTTACTCAAAGCACGCAAAGTGCAAACCGTTTGTTCGGTGCACCCGCACTGCATAATGACGTAGAATATGAATGTCAAACATGAGCCGCGTATATTATGCGATACGAGATTCAATATATAATCCTATAACGGTTTCTATTACTAATATATATAGTATAGGCACTGTTTTTTCCTCATTCAATAAACAAAGATTAAATATAAACATCGCAAGTATATGTGTAAATCATAAATGTAGCCTCGCTGTATGGTTTGTATGAACATAAGCATGTAGGCGTCTCCTTGGCCTGAAATTATAGCGATAGTACTTAGTGCTCTTTATTGCATAGGTGTTTTATGTGTCGAGTTTTCCCGGTATAAGCACCGTGCATATAAATCTAAAAGACTAAAACAATCCTGGTATGCTACGTTCTATGTACCATGTACCTTAGTACCTTGCATACATAAGTAACACCTTCATCGACCGTACCTACTATTATATCAGAACATTTTTTTTTTATTATAATAGGTATGGGAAGATGATCCAACAAGGAATAATAAATAGGTAGATATTTGAAAAATCGTAAAAGAAAAAATGTTCTTTAAATATCGATAAATATTTTTTTTTAAATACTTACTGATTATTTGTTGTTTATTATAATACAATGTGTTTATATAATCATATCTACGGTATAGACTACTATATGTACAGATTTAATAACCGTGATAGTGATGGTGTATAATAATATTATAAACCTTTTTAAAGGGTAGCGTCGATCTGTCGGGAGCCACGCACGACATGCAACGGGCGTTGGTTGATTTTGTCGTAAAATTGCGTTCACTTTTGGGTGTTTCAATCAAAACATTAAAGCAAAGCAAATGTTCGCGAATGTTCGTGATATCGGTTGCGTTGCTTACCTATCTTCTAATGTTGGTAGGCTGTGACAAGTTTTAAACCGATATCGAAAACATACATCGGTTATGTAACATGTTTCATAACCACATTTAGCACATGAAGCACTCTCATTTTGTAAAACTATTTTTTTATTCATATTAAGCCTACTCACTGTGCCGCTGCCGGCTAATTATACACTGTCAATAATATTCTTGTTTAACGTACATACATCATATTGAGTGTGTTTACTCGTCTCAATTTGTTCTAAACTTTACAGGTCAATAACTTATTTTTTACTTACATTCATTTACAAAGTCGGTACGTTTTTTGTCCGTGGTGCATACACACAAATTACTTGCGGTCGTAAACCTACATTCGTACGTCACACATAATGACACTGATACAAACAAATTATTATAAATGAGACAGACAACAAAATTTAAAACCAGTTATGCATTAGCGTTAAATACCTTTAGCCTCTTATCGCAATAGCTAACTCATCATTTTAGCACAACGTGATTATAAAATTACTATGTCGATATATATGTCGCTGCCGGATTGCAAAATCCGCTCTTTTCAAAAACGGCTAGGCGCTTTACAAAACGCTTCAGTTCTGTAAATAGGATGCTTAACGTTTAGGCGCCGCAGAAGCGCCTAGCCGTTTCGTAGAAGAGCGGATTTTACAATCCGGCTAAGACATATACATAGGTAGGTACTGATATTATATATAAGCATCGGGTAGTACTAAAGGTTCGCATCGGTCAGTCTGTTACCCTGCACGACACACAACTGATTTAGATTAGTTTGTACATGGTATAAAAATATAGCCAAGTATTCTTTTCCGTGACAGCGAGTTCACGTGATTGGCTTAACATCACGTCATCGACTGTCTTCGACCAATGAGCAGTGTTAATTCCATTGCAGTTGTCAATGAATGGCAATACTGATAGTGATGTTGACTCGGGGCATTACATCGGAAGAAATTATCAGGCGTATCATATTTTTATACCATGCTTCTATTCGTCCACTATCTGTAACATACTGACATGGGACGGTAATTATAAGCAAACTTAATTCGTAGAATATAATGAGTGCCGCCAATGCGTACCGACTAGTGGTTGAGTACCTTAAACTAGTATTAATTTTGATTCCACTGGCAACATGGCGTTATCTGTCTCATGCCTTAATGAAAAATAAAAAAGAACATAATCAAATCAACTCTCATACAGAATGACAATGTGGTATTTTTTTTAAATTAAGTGATGGGTGACTTTGGCAGTGTCTGATTACTTATGAGATACTTATTTAAAAGTCACTGGCGGCGAGTTTAGTAGACGGTTGCGTTGGATTGTCTGGCGGCGCGACGAAGCGCGTGCGATGGGAGGGAAACGAAGCCATTCTCGACCACTCGTACTAGACGTATGTTTATCTGTAACGACAAAAAAAAGTCAAAATTAAAAAAAAATATCGCCCGACGAACACACCAACTATACGTTCCCACACTAGGCGAAGCTTGTGTTATGGGTACCGTACAATGGACTGCGGGCGAACCCAGTATATATTACTTATGTCGATATTACACATTCATTACTTGGGTACCAACATTGGTGCTGATCACACAGTTTGTCCCTACCAGGATTCGAACCCGGGACCCTCGGCACAGAAAACAGGGTCAATACCAACTGCGCTAATCAGGCCGTCATACATACAACAAACAAATGTGATCCAGCAAACATGTTTTGACTAGGCGCAGTGCTGGGAAGCTTTTCTCGGAGCGCACTCATTTAATGCACAACAAGGGAGTTTAGGTAACTATACAGGTGATTCAGAAAGCGTATACTAACCGTTGAACGTGAGATTCTTTACCGCATTTGTAATCATAATGGGAAGTCATAATTCCGCTATGTCAATTAAAAAAAAGATTCCTCGCAAAAATCACAAATGTTATTTTGTTGGGAACAAAAATATATTTAAAGTCGATATATCGCAAATTATTTCGCATAATTATTAAAAATGCGTTGAACCCGTTCTGAATCAGCCTGTATATGGATGTTATTAAATAAAAACAACATTTTATGAAGTATACTGAAAAGTGTTGGTAAAGTATTTATAACTATAGTATAGGCACCTCGTGTTTGGAGGCTGCTCTGCGGAAGAACTTGTGGAAGCGCGTGGAGAGCGCCCACACGGCGCCGTTGTCGCGCTCCGCCCACCTCACCTCCGCGCAGAACTGCAGCTTCTCGGAGTCTTGGGCCAGCACCCTGAGAAATAATTTAATAAAATTCAATAATCAAGCTTTAATCCGCCTATAAAAAAATTAAACTTTTTGCGCTATATCAATTAAATTAAATTCTAAAATATTAACATCTCCCAGTGTCTTCCTTTTTGAAGCTTTTAAAAAACAAAAGACGTTGGTTGATTCTTGGAAGAACGGTCGTCTTCTGTTTTTTTTCCATTCAACAATCCCAATCAGGTACCGAGAACTAACCTAACAATTTTTAAATATGGAACGAGATAGATACCTCAACCTATTAAATTATCATAATCAGGTCATGATTATGATAATTTATTAGGTTGAGGTATATATAAAGTGCCAGCTACAAACATGGAGATTCCCGCATGACGCAATGATGAAGTAATTATTTAGGTACTTACGAGGCCAATAAAGAGATCAAGCAATATTAATGCGTCATTTACAGATAATGTTTTCACTATTATCGAGCCGTAGCTACTGGCTAGTCGACAGTTAATATAAACACAAATCTGTTTAGTTGAGGTAACCCATTTCCCGACTTGAAATTCTTGGATTTGAAGACTAATCCCTAAATTTATAGACGTTCAAGTAAATTAATAATGGCATTGCAGATTATCTTTCAAAAGATACGTGCTATAATGCATTGTAATTAGATCATTTTTTAATTATTTTTTTAATGACAACATCACGAAAGAAGTATAAAATCTCATATAAATATGTAGTGTCTTACTTATGCGTGTTGGCGAGAGGGTTCCACGCTGCAATAGCAGTTTCCGTCATAGGGCTGAAGATGATAGTGTCGTCCCGCGGGTCGACGGCCACGCCGAGGCCTTGCGAGGACTTGCGGCCTACCAGGTTGACGGGCAGGTCCGTGCCCTCGGCGGGGGGGCCTGAAGCCAACACTGCTGTGGATACGCTGAATAGCCTGAAATAAAAATAAAAAAACTTGTGAGGTGTCAAGGGACACCCGGATGGAACGAAGTTCCTTTATTATTTTTTATTATTTATTATGTACAAAAAATCAATAATTTTGGGAAACAAAAATATATCGCCCCCGGGTGGGCTCGAACTACCAACATTTCGGTTGACAGCCGAACGCGCTAGCCAATTGCGCCACGGATGCACTTGTGCAATGTCTCGAAAATACTGACCATTATGTAAATGCAAACGACAAAGATAACAATTATTTTTGTCAGCGATAGATGTCGCTAGCATGTTTTTGAACGAGGTATCGTTATGTTCATGGGTTTTATATAGTAAACTATACTTTCGTTTTTAAACTGCTTACAATTGATCGTTACAACATTTCTGCTTAATTTTTCGTATGATTTTTTTCCGTCTAGCCCCCTTTCGTAACGCGCGATAAGGAACTTCGTTCCAAAAACAATAGCAATTAATTATACAAGGAGTTTTCGGTTGCTGTACAAACCTACTCAAGTCGAGTCCCCATATTTTACCACGGTATAAGATAACTTTACTATTCGTTCTACATAAAGTACATGGTTAGCTTACAAATAATCTCGCACTTGACGTACGTACAGTATCTACTAACGTGCGTTATTTTAACAGCAACGGCCATAGTATGTTTTCCCATAACGTAACATACACCTCACTTTTTGTGGATTTACAAAAAATCCGAAAATATCACGTCTTCCAAATATAATACCACATGCTTATTTGAAAATTCTATGACGTGCCTGTCAAATATTCGTTTTACGGAAGGTTTATGCGTTCGTCCGTAAGTTGGCACCTACTTAATGATTGCAGAACAACATTTGCACAATTACAAAAGAAACCTGTACCGGGTCAGGTGTGCAACCTATGCCGTCTTATTCAATGTGCTATCACTGTTTGATATGACAGGTTTTAATTACGACCCCAATTAGAAGTGCATTGCTTTGCCGGAAGCGAGTTGTTCGGCTCGATATCGCGATTTAATTGGTACCTACCTAGTCATCATTAGCTAGGTATTTGTCGAACATCTACATAATACATTTCAGCCGTAAGTAATAGGTATCATTATCAGTTGCCTATGATATCTATCTTGTCTAAGTGTTTTGTGGTCTCTTATACAATTTGACTATTTGGTATGCAAGTTATTTGATTTAGGTACATCTGATAATTGTGTATCCAACATAGCTTACATGGCTTATTAGGCACGATGCACACTAACCCCCAAATGTATAGACAGTTAAAATGGATTATAATGGCAGTATAACGAGCTCTTCAGAGGAAATAGTGCGTTATAATGGCTCTATGCAACTTTTTATAAATTTGAGGGTAACACTATTTATATTACTTCAAATTCCTACCTTAATTATTTTTGCCTACCAGGGGGTAATAATTTTTATGCAACTCTCTTCTATGGTTGAGTATAATTGGTTTAATACCTGTCTGTAGCTAAAGGTTGGTAGTACAGCAGTCCCTGCGCGGGAGAGTGCGCCAGCCCTACGATGCCGTCCATGAGGGTGAAGCGCTCCCCGCCGATGTCGTACTCCCCGAGGTCAGGGTCGGGGTACATGGACGCGTGGGTCACTCGCCAAGCGTTGTCGCGTCGCCCGTCGTATACTATGATACCTGGAAATGGAATGAAATAGTTATGATTACACCAACGCGTATGTATTTCTGAAAAGATTAGATGCACGCTTTCCGAATTCTTAACATAAATCGCAAATAATACACGACCAAATTAAGGACACAGACCGAGTACCCCATAATCCAGAGCCTCAGAGACACTCTCCTAAACAATACACATACATCATTTTTGTTCATGATTTAATTTCAATTGTGCAAGTCTGAATCCCGCCGAAAAATAATGAACAATTAACACTCTAGCTTCTTATAAGTACAAATTTAGAATATGTTTCAGCAATTAATTATTTCATTCACGTATTCAATCACTATTGTAATTACTAGTTTAACTAGTAAAGCTATATGAAAAGTTGAAGCGAGAGTAAAGGCTTCTCACAAACTGGAGACACGGGACATTTCCTCAACACACTGCAAATAAGATTATGGACCTACTCACTTAAAATATAGGGCATAATGTAATTGCAAATTCTAGAACTGGCCTTTATTAGGTTGTCAGTGGCGCAATTAAGAAACTCTTAGGGTCATTGTTTATGTCGCGGGAGTGTGCGATATACGCTTTCGATAAGCATTAACCGGTTTCTTGCGTTGCATGGCATGCTTGTACAAGACCAGCTTGTGAAGTTATCCAAGGGAGTCAAGCTCGATGGGTGACATTTTCAACAATTATTTTTAATGCTTTTTGTAAGATGACAAGATTACGCTGATTATAAAGAGGTTAAGTTGTATGTTGGTTGGTTAGGAGCTTAACCCATAAAATCTCATCTGTCGCTGAAAATTATTTTACTAATAGAAAACTACACTATGGCTGAGTAGCATAAGCTACGTTTTATCAAGCTAATACCTTTGGGGATTGTGCTGGGGCTGAGCGGCGGTCAAAGGCTAATATAAAATAAATTCTAACTATAAACAATGGATGGTAGCATTGGTATGGACCAAAATTGTATATTCTATTTGATAGTCTTGAAACCTCAGTATTGGAACTTTCTGATATTTTTATTACCTTTTATACCTTGCGGCTGGGTTTAATTATTACAATGAAAAGAATGGAGTCTCGACTTTTATTCGAGTAAAGTTCGGTCAACATGCAATGAAACTTGTTAAGCACCATTGAAGTTAACTTTATGGTACATCAAACAGTAATGGCCGGCTAAAATGTAGCGATACACGAAAACTCGTCATTACGCAATGATACAGTTTCTCCGAAAAAAATATAGTTTGTCAATTTAATTAGTATTTGTTGCTGGTACGTTAGCAATTGCGTCACATTTTCGGAGAAAGCAGTGTTGTGTTGTAGCCGACGCAGCATGCTCTGATGGCCACTAAACACCGAAATATACTTGCAAATATAATTATACACGAGAGTGAACCTCGCGTTATCTAACATACATACATGAATGCTTTACAAGTTGTACTACTTGTTGCTTTACAAGTTGTACCTACGAGCATGTTGTATCGGGATATTACACTTCTATAAGCTGAAATATATGAAGACCTGATAAGCGCAGTTAGTAGTGACCCTGCCTTGTGTGCCGAGGGTCCCGGGTTCGAATCCTGGTGGGGACAATCTTTGTGTGATGAGCACGAATGTTTGTACCCGAGTCATGGATGTTTTATATCTATATACATTTTATACACAGAGTTCGGCATGTGTCCATTGTACGGTAATACAAGCGCTGCTTAGTGTGGGACCGTATGTAGCGAGCTGATGAGTTCGTGTGGCCATATTATACCTATTATTATATATTTTTTTTATCAATAGGATAAGATTCGTTCGGCCAAGCCAACCCTTGTGCTTAATGGGTGGTTCACGGACGTAAGGTATTGTATTAAGTATCTACCTAAAACAATTATCAGTAATAATTGTTTCTGCGAAACAAAATAAATGCGCGCCCTTGAACAGTCCTCGACCTTACGGCATTTTCCATAAAGTTCAGCATTCAATAGTTCACCGGCTCTCGCACGATTTTTATGAACGCACCTGGTGCTACTGTATCGCTGATGTACGCGAAGACGTTGTCGCAGGACGACGACAGGCGAGATGACGAGGACCTGGTGTCGTCCAACACCAGGTTTGTTAGGAGGGAGCTAGGGCGGAGCAGCTCACGCGGGAAGTAGACGCTCCTCACCTGAAAAGTAAGTTTATTCTTGCATAACAAAATACCGCCAAATAGATTACAAGTAGGCACACATATAGCCTTGTAAGAAATTCCAAAATAATACACAGAATGTATTGAAATACGCTGAAAAATAAGAAGAAAAGATTTTCTGAGTACCGAAGTAGGTTTTTAAGGTGTTTCAGCTAGGAACGGCATTTTAAAATAAATATCCGTGTATGACCCAAAGGGTTTTTTTAATTATTGTAAATACCTATATTGATTTCTTATAGTTACGCGAATACTACACATTGAAATAAAACATTATTTTTTCCAATGTGTAGTATTAACGAAACGATGGAACGTAAAAACATAAAATTAACGCGATAAAATCCATAAATTCATTCAAATCATTATTTGTAACCCCAGTATCATTTACAAAAAGAATGTTTCTCATGGGAAAATTACTCATACAATGATGGGAATTTCCGTAGATTACTAGCAATATCTAATTAATAACTAGGCATGCGGCAACAGCTTTTCTCACTCGTAAAATAACCTGCCGAGCAACAAACAAATGTAATAACCAACACAATGACCAATACTTTTATAATTCAGTTCCTATTTATTTAACAACTTCATTATAATTAAAAATAAACTAGTGAGTTTAAAATTGGAATATAATTTTAATGCATGTATTAGAGATCGATCAGTCATAGTCAATGTTATCTGATCTAATCAAATATAGACATGTCTAGGTCTCAATCTAAGTGCCGTCTAGACGCTATTATTCAACACTTTCAATGGTAATCGAGATCTAATTGTTACGACATTATTACGGAATTTAACACGGACATATATAATTCAAATTAGGTATGCACATTATAAATGGCCTAGATATGACCAGATAATACATTACTGCACGTGTTAACCCACATAATATTTAGTTTAAAGAGATTGAATGTAGTCTGCACTTATTATATGCATGACCTGTAGAACATGACCTAAACGTAAATTATGTAATGATAACAATCGCGAGATTGGCTGATAGTCGCAACATTAACCGTGATTTGATATTGAGGTGAGTGTTTAAATAATAATTAGCCCATTACTCTCCCACTGCTGGGCGCAAGCCTATCCTTTTTCTTTTTTTGTTGGCAATAAAAAAAAAATTGTGCCATTTTTGCCAGTGTCAAGTAAAATGTGTCTTTGTTATTTTAACAATACCCCTGATGATGATAATGATGAAACCCCTTCTCCCATCAGTAAAGCTGTGGATACTTTACTGAAAATTTCCCTGACATATTGGGAGAACTAGAAAAGTCAAGATATACTGTTTTATTTCAATGTCCTTCACTCGTGCACGTCTATGAACACACATTGGTTAATATTCCACTAATATTATTTATCAGGAAACAATTTTATCAGGATTTTTTTTTGGAAATGTAATCAAAATTGACAACTCCACGGTTCAATTTCCCGCCTAAAACTCTATCTTCACTATTCAACTTCCCACCAAAAAGTCCATCAGTCCGTCCCTTATTGTATTAAGATATATCATAAAAAAATACACTCGTGTTTTCTCTATGCTAATTTTATTTAACGACCTAGCCAAAACACTGTCATTTTTTTTTAATTCTTGCCTACGGCTATTTCGTGTGTATGTACTCAATAATCGCCTCCAAATAATCGTGCATACATATTTAAGTCGAACAATTGAACCGCGGACAATCGGGCACGCCACACCCTTTCAAATAATATCGCAGCGACCTCGAATGCAGCCTGACAGTGTAGCGAGCAACACTGACACTCAATCTAGTTCTCTACAACTATTGGTAAATTGATCTGCTGGCTTATATTATAGACCTAAGTTATTATTAAGCACTTGGACATTGATTCTATGTTAAGCGCTATATAAAAAAAGTGTTTTACAGCCTCGACCCTGTCTAGGCGTAATAATGTTATCATTACTTATGAATTTAATGTAATTATAAAGCCTGAATAAGGTTTAAGCCCGTAGTATATATATAATAGGCGTATTCTTTTTGAAAGTGCGCGAAAGTGAAGTAGTTCTAATTCTAATAATTTTATAATAAGCAATAAGTGCCATACATACTATTTGTATGCCAACTGAATCTACCGTCTCACTAAAATCAGTCAACTCTATACATAAATTTAAATATGTATTCGAGCACCTATATAAAAGTAAAATTTATATGTGCGCTGGATGACGCCACTAACTCGCGCGATTAAAATCTCATACAAAATGAATTGTGTCAAAATAGTTATGAATGAAGGCAATTTAACGGAAACAATAAAAGCAAAGAATGTGGCGACCGTGAGCGGCTGATCTTGAAACGAAGCTTATGAAAGAGTCGCGGCCGCCATGCGCCAACATTACCGCACCACGCGCCTGCTATTCCGCACTCACTCCGATTACTATGCACAGACTTATTAGAACATTCAGACATAACACGACGTACGCTACAACTGTAGACTAAAGATCTCTGGTCTAGCATGTAAATACCGGCACGCATAGGTATATAAAAAAACTATGTCAAGCAATTCTGTATTTACAAGGCAAAAAGTTTTGTATATTACATTTACCAATACATATGCATTGAAAAAGTGGCTTCGCTATGTTAGTGGCAACGTTACGCCTGAACTTCTGATACGTCTGTGTTATTATGATGATTGTATAACATGTGATATGCAGCTCACGAAACTAATGTTGTGTTGGTATGAGTAAACGAGACATTAGTTAGAGCTTACTTGTAACTAATAAATTGTTATGGTTATGTGTCAAAAGCAAACCTATTCTTAGTGAATAAATTAGGAGTTTTTTATTTGCAACTGTTACTTGTTAATTATTGAAAAAATGTAGCCTAGTTGGATTAGAACTCTCGATAGATCATTAGTCATTCTACAATATTATTGGCAGTCGTTACGGGCAGTCAGAAGTTTGAAACCTTCTATTGTTAACTGTTTAACAATGTGCTTATAAACCCTATCCACTATTAAATTTGACAAATATGTTGCGTGGATCCCTTAGATAATAGGAAAAATGCAACTAAAAAGAAGAGATGAAAAGTCGTACCTAAATACTATAATGTATTTTACTATAGCGAACGAGAATATGTAAGTTGCATAACAGTATAATATAAAAACGAGTTCCGTACATTCAATACTTACAATAAAACAAGATTATCATCGATACCGGATCATTCACAAAACCCATTCATCCGTTGAAGGCACACTAACTACCGCGTATTGGAAACACAACGAATATGTATATTACGAGTTTCACTTGCGTGTTACACTTACCCGATAATTAAATCTTTACATATAATAATCATATAACTGATCGCTGTCTGTACATGGAAGATATGTGAGAAAAACTATTATTGGGGGTCTTTTTAAACGCAATAGATCCCAAAAGAAATTTGTCAGATTTGTATCTGTTTATCTGTGCGCGCTAATCTGAGAAACTGTTCAACCGATTTGGGTGCGTTTATCACATATTTATTGTGGCAAGCTACACTTAAAATTAAGTGTTTATTTTATTTCAATCAGTTGATATATAAAAAAAAATATACCAATTTAAAGACGCGGACGTAGTCGCGGGCAACAGCTATATTGAAAATTCATACTGATATTCGAGAGGCATTTGAGTATCCGGCGGTAAGTTGTTCGGGCATTTTTGAGTAACTACTAATCCATGTTTTCTATGCATAGTCAAATGTATTAATCATTTCAATTTATTTGAAAAACATGCGCAAAACTACTAAGCAATTACACTATTATGGCTAAATAAACAAAGAGTATATTTAAATGTAGGTAATTTAAATGTTCATATCTTAAATAGGTGCGTATTGTAACAAAATCTCAACATAGGGCAGGTTAATCCGTGGTTCTAAAGTTGAACATAATCTTTGTATAGGCTGTGAAAGGAAGTTTTACTTGACACACTATGCGCTACCCACTGAAGTCCTAATTGAGGAACCATTAGATGACTAGCCAAGATAAGCTCCGATTTGACATTGATAAGTTCCTTTTACAAATCCGCTATGCTTTGTTTAGATGACGAAATATAATTGTCTTATCTACTAGCTACATAAATGCATGCATTAGTTATTAGAGTTCGGGTATATCTGGTGTCCAGACAGCTTTAATTTATAGTTTCACTCGGTATATTAAAAGTTCTACTATTTTTAGATGGCATTTATTTCAGAACATTTTCCGGCAACATGAGAATATCAGCTACTGTACGCATATAATAACTATTTTCTTTATTTTATTAGTACCTCAAGCACAACCTAAGTACCGTTTCGATAACGTAACGTGTTCTATTACTCTCGCACCACAGATTTTATAAATAAGTATGACAGTGACAGCATGTTTTCTCGATGACGTAACGATTACATTAGCAGTTCCCGCTGTCCCTACTGTTTTGATTCGTTTATTGTTTGACCAGAGATGCCATTTTTATATCATCATGTCACATCCATTATTTTTTTTATAATGTGTATTTATTGAATGTTTTATTGCTATTAATTACTTGACATTGGCAAAATACCCGCTAAGTTGTAGGTGAGGCCATTTGCATATCCATTTTATTTCATTTCGTAAAGAAAGAAGAAGAAGAAGACCCTACTTTTGTTTTATTTAAACTAACAGGTCTTCGTATAGAACATTACGTGGTTTTGTAAGCGTTATAGGGCTTGCTACAGAAGAGGATGCTGCTTGCATCCTGTGTTTCGGACCGTTGGGCGTCAACATCAATGTAAATCAAATGACATGAAGTGCCATTCTATATTGTAAATCTCCCACCACATCTACAGCAGGAACGCGGAATGAAGGCTTGTTCTAAATCGAGACTCAATTTAAATGACAGAAATTAATTAAAACTCTAAGTAGGTATATATATGTGCGTACAAGACACTGATTATGTTACGGATACTTTATCTACTTCCTCAAGTAGGTGGTTCACTTTCAACCAAATTGCACGATTCATTATTCATTTTGATTTGATACATGAATCATTTGAATAACTTATCTTTCAAGAACCCAGAATATTATAATAGTTGTTTATTTGAACAATTTATACTGCAAGTACCTAAACAAAAGAGGTAGGCTGACATCGCGACTCAGAGCTTTCTTGGTATTTGTTTTTCTTGTTCCGTATTTCTTCATAACTTACCAGGCGATCAGTTGCCATATCGAAGATGAGGATCTTGGGCGGGCAGACGCGCCTGAAGTCGTCGAGACTGGTGACCACGCCCGCGTCCAGCACCCACAGCCTGTTGCAACGGTCGGCACGGATGCGGTACACGGAGATGAGGCCGGTGCAGTTGATGTCGCCGCGGCCCGCCGTGTGCCATGACCAGTCGGGGTATGCCTGGGAGAATAAATCATGTATCACAGTTTAATAAAACATACATATTTTTTGTCTATATGATTTCATGTGGTCAATCTTAAATATAATCTAATTTCGTTGAATTTGTAACACAATTGATGCCGATTCTTTTTGTTTCTATTTCAGAAGCGCTAACTTCGTGGGTGCTCGGGTTCTTCAGCACCCTCTATGTGTGCGGAATACCTATGACTACAGCCATGCTGCTTGCAGATCTGCTCAATACTGGCTTATTGCTGGCCCATTTTCTTATAAAGTGAGTTCTACTGGATGGATTTTTGTGCAGTTTATACCATTATGTAGAGTATTAATTCCTCAGTTAGCTTTTCTCACTCGTCGCCAGTTTGTTTAAACAAGTCATCAAAACCGCTTGTGCTCCCATGGGGTTTTCTAAAAGTTAGCACTCCTTTTCCATTTAAAAAAAACTAGCTCTTTAAACCTACTTCAAAAATATACTGTTTAGTTAGTATAATGAGCCGTTCTAATAAAAACAAATAAAGTTTAAATAGATAAAGTGGCTTAAGGAAATCCTAATGCGATCATATCACTTTTAATTGCGGTAGATTATAATCTTTATTACGCCAAGTTAGTAACCTAACGCGGCTATTGTTGCATTAAACTGTCTTCGTTTCATTGAAGGTCATTCATAAAGGCACGGTCATGTTGCAAACGGCATTATGACCAAAAAAATGTAAGTAGTTATACCTAATATCATTATTTCGGTGCTGTACCTATTTATACCTACCAAAAAACTATTTTTAAAACAATATCAGTCAACTATAATGGTTATTCTACAACATTACTGATCGGCTTGATTCCCTACAAACGTGACTTAATTATTTATGGCAAAATACTTCTTTATACATTTCATTGCTGTTTATTGAAGACGGGCATACAAATAAGGTAGGGACAAAAGAAACGCTCGCTGGTTGTGCGCAGTGCATTAACAATTTCGAAAACAATACATCGACATTGATAGTCCGAGTAGTTTATTATTATTATAAATACGGATTTTAAATTTTGATTACAACGTTTTGAAGCTAAGATTTTAATGCATGCTTAGCCATATTTATATAAACGTCAATATTAATGCTATATATTTTCATAAGGTCAGTTACATCCTTGTCATTGATTTATTAACAATGTTTTAAACATTGAAAATAAATCTGTCTCTACATAATTTAATACACGAAACATATTTATTAAGAGTTTGGATTACAAAGTACACACAAGTTTATTTGATTTTATTTAAATATAATGAAATTTACAAACATGTACATTTTACTTATAATAAATTGACCTATTTACTTATACGTCCCACCGTTAACTACAAAAACCGAAACCAAAGTGCCACTCCTGACTTCCTTTAAGTTTCATTGAGTCTTTAACGTTTATTAGTAGTTAATTTCAATGATCATGATACTACATTACATCATCATTAATCGTAAAATAGTATCGATTGAGATTGTAGGAATAGTATATCTCATAATTTAGATTTTAATTTACATTCCATGAATGTTTTATAAATTGTAAACCGAGAACCTCGCCAAGTTTTAAATATAATAATAAAATATATTTAATTCAAGTCATAGCATTTGTGTTAAAAACAAGAATGTTTCGGTTATAAGTGTCTCTACCAATTTATCTCTTCCATTTTTACGCAACTACAAGTATGCCCAGATCTACGCCTACGTATGTAGATCTTGTTCTATTCGAAAGCTACTTTTTTGCACGCACAGAATAGCAACAGCCACATTTTTATATAATCTTCATGTTAATTCTGATCACATAAATATAACGCTTTACTCTCTCCTCTTTAGAAACTTAGGCATTTATTTCTTAAACGACTTCCACATACATTGCGGTTACAAACAACTACTAGTACTAATCTCTTCCATATGTGTAAGGTAGTTTTTGTAAGTGCTTTATTTTTTGACCTATATATTCACTTGCGGAGTCTCTAATGGCCGACGCTGCCTAGCAAGTCTAAGAGTTATCCTGTATCGATTTGTACGCATTTTAATGAAATAATTCCACCCATTTCGCTGAAATAATTAGCAATGCAATAAATATAACAAGGTAACTATTACACCAAACGCAAAAGTGTCGCAGATCGAACGGTCGAAGCCGCCTCGCCAAGGCCGCTGCGCCGCCGGCGCGGGCGCCGCTAGCAGTTCGCGTGCCCTTCACACTTTCCCGTGCGTTACGCGCGTGTATTCTAGCATTGTTGGAAAATGTAGAAATCCATATAACTTTTAACTTTAAATAAAAACATACTCCTAGAGCTCACTGGAATGCCATTCGGAACCGAATATATAAAAGTATTGAGGAAACTGAATCAAGCTAAATTTATATTAAGAGCAAGAATAGCTCCGACATAAATTTTGGTTACTACCCAGTTCCAAGCTTGATTTATATATGTAGACTATGAGATAATAACATTTTGTAATTCAAGGTTTTCAATACCTCATAATTTTCGTATACAATCTAATTCCAGTTTGCATAGTTCAATCGGACTGACATTTTGATAGACAGACGCACAAAATAACAGCAATCTTTGTTGTTAAATTAGCAAACACCCCGGAGGTATGCAGTCGGCTTATGCATGCCTTTAATGTTAACTTATAACCTTTGAACATTCTGTTTCCTGCAGCTATACATTAAATTAGAAACCTAACTACAAATACTAAATATTGAAATAAAACGAATCTTACAGATTTTATCGCGTTTATTTTTTGTTTTACGTTCCCGACGTAACATTAGTTTTATTTCAATGTGTAGTATTCGCAGAAATATAAGAAATCAATATACAAATACTACAGTTAGAATATGATAATTAGGTATATACGAGTAATGTCACACATAACAGGGCCTGTCAAATAAAATGAATACCGATGGCCGCGCTGCGCATGCCTAATTTTCAGTTACTGTTTGTTCACATCTTCAATTTTGCCATACCTACATATTGAAGGCATTAAAAATATACTCTTTCTAGAAAATCAAGGTCCTCATTATGTGTCTGAATGTAGGTAACGTTATTTAGGCCAGAAACTAAATTTCAATGTTCTTGTGATTTATGTAATCATTTCAATTGGGTGTCTTTTAGGATACAAAAATAAATATGTTTACTTGGGGAACCTGGTATACCTTGGTATACCTTTTAAGTTTTTATACCAGTGTTAGGTGGCAAAATTTATGGCATTTTGCAATATTCGTAGGTACCTACATCCAGTTATAAAATCTAGGTGAAGTAAGATCTACTGAATTTACAAATGTAGCATTCGAAGGCAATAAGGTACACGCTTTGCAATGCGCTTGCGCAGCCCGAGTAAGGTATTCCAAGAGTATAGACACTTTATTTATGAGAACTACAATCTACTTTGTTGTACTTTTGAATAAGATATTGGTACCCACCCCACCTGTACTACCATCATAAATTTATCATCAAAAACAATAGAATATGTTTTTGATCGTAGATTCCTGAAAATATAATTTACGTAACGATAGGTACATATGATAAGCACAAGATGATGTGATAGAACCTCCTTTCAACTTGATCACGCTGCAGTTGATTTTAATAAAAGTTTAAAATCCAACTCGGCAAAAGAACGCGTTGAAATCGTTTTTACCGATTGTATTGGAGTTCTTATAGGTATTTACGAACTTGAAAAAATATAGCTATAAAATCAGAATCAGAATATTTTTTATTCATGTAAACCACTAAGTACAGTAGGTACTTATGAATCGTGAAAATAGTTACAATTTGTCAAAATAGTTACAAATCTTCCATAAGTTAAATAATAGGCACCATACATTGCAAGTTGTAGATGCCCATATTGAATTCAAACCTTATTTAATTATCAAACGATAATGCCAGCATAAATACCAGGCCGTTTCATTTGTCCCACATATTTAAATGTTATTGTCTTTTAATAGCCTACTGTTTATAGACAAGGCGTGACTTGTTTAATAACATTCAGTGTTATTGTAAGTTAGAACCAAGTTTATATACTTATTGCCGGCGCAGGAGCAACATTTGATACAATCTACCGTGCCCGCCTAAACACATAATTATTACTCGCTTTATGGGCAAGGCTAGCTAGCGATACCTTTAATAGTTGCTGTGCTAAGTAAGGAATCATGAGGCTGTACTTGGAGATGGCATAGTTGAGAACTTTCAGAACAAATGACGTTTACAGATAACTGGACTGAACCGGTTATTATTGCGAGTTCTCAAAATTAAATTATGAGAATAATACGTGAGAGTGGGCGCTTAAGGACCCTTAAATTTTAGTCGTCTTCTTATTTTTTTAGGTTGGCTGCCAATCGGCTAAATAGTCCCATTATTGCCAGGGTTGTGTAAAACAATATCAACATTATTAAGTACCCCCGATGGCATCTAATGATGATGTAATGGTAATGATGTTGATAAAGAAATGAATCCTCTTCCCCTATCAGTAAAGCTGTGGATGCTTTCGTAAGACTTTTACAAAAGGAACCGCTGATACTTATATGAATTGACACTACTTGTACGTCAAGTGCGAGATTATTCGTAAGCTAACCTTCATAGTCTACGTATTAAAATATTTTGTATGGAGAATTGAAGAACGCTTCTAGCGGGTATTTAAAACACTCAAATCTCCATACACAACGTCTAAATACGTAAAGTTTAAACATTACAGTTAGCTTCAAAATAATCTTGCACTTGACGTCCTTAACTTATTATCAATAGATATACCTATTTTCTTATTTGAACGGTTACTATAGCGGTTTCTCGCGGAGAACATGCGGTAAATGAGTATATTACAGCGTGAATGATTGTAGATCACTTACGACATGATTTAGTTACCAAATGAAATATTCTCCAGCTTAAATGCCAAGTTTTTGTAACAACCAAGTAGGTTCTTTCAAGAATTAGCAGGTAGATTGTAATCGACACTTTTCCTCAAAGCTGCAGTAACCGCTAAACGTACTCATAAATATTAGCAAATCGAGCTAAAATCGTTTTTCTAAATTGTATTGTCTAATAATATATGAAAGTAAATTGTCGAAGTCAAAGTCAAATCGTGTATTTCGTATAGGCCTACGGGGACACTTACAAATTGTCATTAACATTTTTTTTCATAGCTCTACAACCGGATCGGAACGCTTCCTCAACTGAGAAGATCCGGCTTGTAATAAGTACTACACATTTTAAACATAAAATATGAAATTTTGGGATCAAACACCCGCGTAATAACATCTTGCCGAGACAAGAAATAATACCGTGATCAGAAAAAACTTTTTACAAGAATATGTAAGTATTTTTGAAACACACTATTATATTGGCAATCAAAAGCCGGTATTCACGATCGGAATATTCATGATGTAATACAAGAAAGTTGTAAGTAATCTCACCTGAAGAACGGGGCTGACGCCAGAGGGCAGGCTTCGAGGTACCCACGCGAGCGTCGCTGGCACTCCCGCCCTCAACCTTGGAATGCCCAAGTAAAGTCTATCCCAACCTATCTCCAGTCCTGTGGGAACCGTGTTCTCGGGCTGAAACTTCTCAAGCAGCACTGGGTCCGGAGGAAAGTCGAATTGAAGCATGTTCCATTGGTTCACGACTTCTAGGGTGGCACTGGCAGTAGCCAGGCACGCGCATAACGCGATATAACTTCTCATTGTTTATCTGTAACAAAAAGTAATAGTTTTGTAGTCGAGAAGTAAAAACAAAATAAGTTTTTTTTATTTCACCGTTTGATTACGGCGCCAAGTTCAGTGAGCTTATTTTATAAGTCACTACCTGCCCCGGCGAACTTCG
Source organism: Pheosia gnoma (assembly GCA_905404115.1). Classification (NCBI taxonomy): domain Eukaryota; kingdom Metazoa; phylum Arthropoda; class Insecta; order Lepidoptera; family Notodontidae; genus Pheosia; species Pheosia gnoma. Next base: position 5,265,441 of record FR989906.1, on the reverse strand, counting down.
TAGCGCCTTAGAATCAAATGTAAAAGTTATATTTTTGTGATATTTTCCTGTTTTAATAGTTATTCTGCTATTCGTGGCTGAGACAAATTCAAAAAAATCAAAGGTCATAAAAATCGGCCAGGCTGTTTTTGAGTTATAAATGGTATGACTAACACCTTTTTTTGTTTTATATAAGCTGTAACAATAATAGTGTAAATATTTTAAGAGGTCATCCGTAAGCTATACGGGTCACATTCCCAATATTCAAATTATTTGAAATGGAAAAATAACTACACATACTAAGTGCGTAGTACTGGCTTGCTTACTCTGAGAAAAATCAAACACTGCTTACACATATTTTATACAAAAACGTGATCGTTATGACCTACTTCTTAACCCCTTAAAGTATGTACACTATATTAGTTACACCTTATATAATGTTCTAATATGTAGTAAATGTACAAAATTATGATTCCTATGAAATAAATCCAAGAATTTTTAATCACTTAACTTCTAATCTTGAAATATATAAAATTAATTAGGAAGCCACCAAAAAATATTATCCTCGATAATATTCTACAGTTCTTAATACGCATAACCATTAAACATTTAAAACAATGATATAATGGCTCCAGAATCCATAAGTTACGGTAAAATTATTTGACTTTAAAATATAACTCTACCTAGTTCATTGTCTGTTAGTACGTACAAGGCGAGACCAATTACCGATTTGTAGTACATTACTTTTTAATGCCTCTAGTTCCGTGTCGCACTATAAAAAGCCTTAGCTAATTAAATCAATTATTATATCCTTAATAGAACTGCGCCGGTTATGTAATTTTCATAGGTCACGCGATACAATAGCCTTTAATGTAATTAATGGTATTTTATTTAGCAATTCTGTAATGCTCGTAATTGTTTCCCGTCATTGTACGGTTATACTTAGCTATCCAATGTAACAAGAGCTCGGTTAATGACATGGTTTAGCGCGAGTGCGGTTCAGAAAGACTCATACGCTATTAGTAGACTATACATATTTAAATAAATACAGTTTTAGTGGGTCAAAGATTTCCGTGAAGAACTTCACTCATTCCGTCTACGCTTACGATAGCCAAAACGTTAATGCCAACGTTTGAAGTTTGAACGATCCTTTGAGCTACGCAATCTGGAACTGATTTACTATTTAGCTAAAATTTGTTTGCTTTTCTTTGAGGCAAAATTGTATGACCTTAATTAAATTCAAGAAAAACCGCGAGACAAAATCCCAATCTTGTAATCGAAATTGACGCTATTATAGGCTCAATCATCATGGACTAAGTAGAGTCATCATGGAGTAAGTTGATCGTAAGATACGATTGTAACCGCGCCATATAATCAAATCAGATCAAATTTGATAGCTGCTTAAATTTAAGCGCTATAAAAGATTCAAATTAACGACAACGTCTCAAAACGGTTATTGCGGTATTTTCTTGCGTAGGGTTTGAGTTTAAATCGACAATACATTGCTGAATGAAAGTATAACTGCGGTCAATGCTACTACAGACGATATCCATAAAAAAACAATAAATACGATAAAATTTATGTTTTATTAGATAACCTCACTAAAAACATCATCCTCTCTCCTACATTGTTGCTGCGTCAGCCGAGTCCACAACTGATTTATATATATCGACGCTACCATCTATTACACATTGTGGAATGCCAAATAAATGAGTGAAAAAAAATGTATTTTTTTAATGCAATCATTTCATCTAAAATGTAATGTTACATGAATGAGTGATGAGTTTGTTGATGAGCTTTACGTAACTCCGAAAAAACAAATGCACGGTAATGACCCAGAGAGCGCGTCGCGACCGCCTTTTACCGGTAGTTCAAGGTCGTTTCCGACAACTGATGAATTATAAGGTTTGAAATAAAGTGACTGTTACATTAGCCTTCACTACAATCACTGCGTACTTACAATACGTGCGTAGGTACATCAATAATATAACTAGGTATTCGAGGTGACTCTAATGGCCATTATCTACAGGAAATACGAGTCCAATTCTTAAATTCTTCACTGTGTATATCGTAAAGGCGGCTACGTACGTCTCGTTGGTATCTAGTTCCAAATATTACATGACGTAGCGAAAGTCACGCGTAGAAGGTTTAATATGGTGTTTGAACTTTTTTCTAATTCTTTAATAGAATGTTATAAATAATATTTATTGTCAATGTCAACATTGAAATTACTTACCATTAATCTATATGTATAAATCAAAGTAGTGTTAGTTACACCATTTATAACTCGAGAACGGGTGGGCGAAATTTTATGATCTTTGATTTTTTGTAATTGTCTTCGCCTAGAAAAATTAACTTAAAATAATAATAAAGATAATTCATTATCTCATACATTTGGAGGCGGAGGTGGTACGAAATTCGCCGAGACAGCTGGTGACTTATAAAATTGCTTATAATTTATTAAAGTTAACCTAATTTCACTTGACATTAAAACACACCATTTGTATGTGTGCCCTCTTTGTGACGTTACATTGTAAACCATCATCATCCTAGCTAGTGTCCTAGCTAATTTTCCTATCACGCTTGAATTGCAGCAGAGAAACCTCGGTGTAAACGAAATTCGAAATTGAACGAACTAATTATTCATCTTTTCATTTCAATAACGAAACCATTAAACTACATTTAACATTGTAAGCATTGTGTATGCATGACAGTGTAATTGCCTTAAACAATAGAGTTACGAAAGGACTTTGTATAATATTCGCCATAATAAGATAACGAGATCAACTGTTTTATGTTTATAATTTTGCAAGTAGGTCACAGCCTAGTTAGTGGTACGCAGATCAAGCGAGACGGTTAAGTTATATTTAGTAAGGTGGGGTTGATATGACGAAAGTAAAAAAGGTTGTTCCATTTTCATCTCATGACGTCTCATCCTATCATAATTGTTTCTTATCAACCGATTTCTATTCTTTACTCAACCAATAGCACTTATTTAAGAAAAAAATACTGATAGGATTCATCCTATCAGTATTTTTTTCAAATGGGTTGTATGGGTGTATGGGTGGCATGGATGCCACAGGATGAAAACAGAACAACCCATTTCAAAAACAATATATCTCATCCTGACTGGATTTTATAACAAGGTCAATGTCTTGGATAATTCTTATCCTGCAAGATAATGGAAAGGTTCCCCACAAAGGTTATAAACAAAAGTTCATGCGAACAAATTCGCGAACGACATGCTAGCTTGCACTTTTTTAATTATTATAGTATCTCTTAAGCATTATGTAACATGTACTCTGTTATTTCATCTAACAGGAAAACTATACGTAACAAAAACACAGTTGACTATTTTAAGCCAATAAACAAAAACATTCGTGGCAAATCGGTTAATGAACCGTGCGATTAAAAATAATCGGTGAATTTTCTGTTACCGTAACCATAAACAGAAAAAATATATTATCACATTATAAAGCTTATAAAATCCTACTTAATACCTATGAACTGTAACTTGGCGGATATGCGTTATAAAGAAGTAATTGACACAGAATAGAAAATCATTACCCAAGATGAATACCATACTATTTCATTAATCAATTTAAATCGAAGCAAGTATATAGGGTTATCATTTTAATAATTTGATACACCGGGAATGATTGATTCTGACTTAGGGAGGATTGATAGCATAAAATATACCTCATTCAGGCTCATTCGCAGCACAGCCGTCCTGAGGATGCTTCGTTTAGAGGCATAACACGTGTCAAATACTTTCTTAGACTCACTTCGTTTCGCGGAGAATTGCATTTTATTTGGGGTCCCGTCACTCGTGATGGATAGTTTCTCGATTAACATCTTAGATGAGTTTGATGTTGCTGGTTTCTTTAACTATCGATCCAACTTGTTTGGTTTGTAATTGGAAAAGTTGACAAGCCGAGGGTCAATGGTGGGTTCCTCTTCCCCCATTTGTTTAACAATGGATTTCCGCTAAGTATCGTCTAGTTCTATCAATTATAAAAGTTACCTGGCAAGTAATTTTCAAGCGACTCCTTTCTCATTCATTACAGTTGTAATGAACATTACCGAAGATATTATTAATAGTCTTAAGTTCAACATATAACCTTTAACAAGATGCGATTAATTTAATAAATCAGTAACATTTAAACACATACTGCGAATTTATTATGCAACATGTGACCCACATGATGTGAACGTGTTCATCAACTCTTGCTAATTGGCACACTAATAAAATTGCTAAAAATTAATACAACAAATTAATTATCTGTTAAATATTTAATTTTTTTTTAACGGATAATCAATTCGTTTCAGCTCGCACCTCTGGGATTACATGTGCGAATCTTATTTTCAACTATGATTATCACGTTCTAAACGGTGAAGGAAAACATCGTGAAGAAAGGTTTCCTCGCGATGTTTTCCTTTACCGGGGGCCTGCTTCGAAGGCTCTTTCAAACATGCACCTGCATGTCCCCCTCCATGAGAAGTCCATACCCAACAGTGGGACTAAAACAGGGCTTAATTTTTTTTGTAATTATTAATATAGTACCTTCTACCTAAGTAAAGAAAACCACTGATTAACTTAGTTTCTAAACTATCCCGCTCACTATTACTACCACAGTGAGTCTATAATTTACTCTCGCGTGGTAGTACGGACCACACACGCGCGCACCACATATCAAGAAAGAGAGTTAACGTAGTATGTGGGGTGGACCATCCAACTGTTTTCATGTCGAGATAAAAATGCGATAAACACAAATTAGATGTATTTCCAAAATTGTCTTTAAAACGGCTTTAGTAATACTTGTGCAGCTATATTATACATAAAAAATATAATGAAATTGCTTCCTGTTAGTTGCAAAAATGCGAGTAGAGAGAGTATGTCAATGCAAATTAAGCCTAATTTAAACGTCAGCAAGTCGATTAAGCTGTCCAGCTGTGAGTGAGTTTGTCAAGATGTACGTAATAATAAGATATACAATACTCGTAGTTGACAGCCATACACAATAGGTAAATTAGACAAATTTAAAATATTTTTGGATAATACGATTTCAAACCATACGCTATCCTATAGTACAATCCCAATTGAAATAGGAACGGTAGTTTTTCGATTATACGTCCATGAACAGACAAATCGACTAACAGACAAGAATTCCGAGCACCTTCCTTTTAGAAAATGTTAGATCATAGAGAGATTTCAAAGCAGTGTCCGACCAACACTGGTGTCCTATATACGTGACCAAGTTATTCAAATTCATATCAAGGCCGCAGAGCGTTCACTAGAGCTGTTCAGGGAAGTCAGTGGACCAAAAAACCTCTGACGATAAAAAGTAGATTACCTTTCGTGGACAATTAAGCCGTAGAGGATATAACTTAGGTATAGGTACTAATATTTGTTCAACACCAGTATTAATAATTTAGGTGTGTATTTTGCTTTGCCATATACTTAGCTTGATTATTTATTGATAATATTCTCTTCTTGGTCGTACTAACTGTGCCCGTGGACCGTCAGTTTTTTGGTGAACAGTTCGGGGGATGAAAAGTATCGACCAAATTGAATTGGATCCGTGCAGTGAGCCTTGAAAAGTAAATTGGCTATCCCGAGGGAACCTATTCAACCACAGATATATTAGAGGAGATATGTTATGAAAGCGGTGGGCTTGCGCTCACCTTTAGCCAAAATTAGGCTAACATAGAGTTTTCGCCGTCAGTCGACTGCAACTGCACGTCGGTATCGGAGCTCTAACTTTTTTTTTAAATGCTGTGTTATTCCGTGGTTGTGTGCAAAAATACTAGCAGCAAAGTGAACTACGCGAAAGATGGAATCTCATTTCACCAGCCAGTATTAAGTATTTTATTTATTCGTCTTTAAAATCATTAAAAACAACAAATCAAAAAATATTTAATGCCTTTATTATGTTATTTTAGTTTTCATGTAGCACAACGACTTTTTTATTTTTCTACAAAATACATGGCTCTTTAAGTACCACCTATGTTCGCTACTGAGTGAATGTACGAGGCAATGGATAGATCGTCTAACGATACTTTGAATAAACTGGTGCGTCGCTGTATGCGGCGACGACGCCGCACGCACCGAATTATTGGCACGCGTGTGTGTGTGAGACTTCGTATTGGTTGGTTTTATGTAATTGCATGTGTTTTGTGGCGAGTGGTGGGGAACAAAACGGAGACAGCGAGTTCCCATACATTTTGAACCGCACGGCATATCTCTCGTGATCTGTGTATTCAACCAAAGAGTTTCAGAAAAATCCATCGCGTTGTTTTTTTGTTTAAAAAAAATATTGAATATTGTCGCAACCAAGTCAGACTTATAGATGTTAGGTATCTTAAAAGTCTCATGATCAAATCTTCGGTACCTACCAAAAAATAATTGTGAATTTTCTTGCCTTATTAGTAACACTATTCTGCCGTGATTGCTTTTTCTAAAAGCATCTCACATACATAAGTGTCTTACTACTAATAATTCAATTGAGTCTGTAATTCTAAAATTTTATAAAAAATAAACACGCTCTATTTAAATGCAACTGAGTGCATCATTGATATTCCATTCGTCCAGTGAAACCAGATATTATAGTTCCTAAGTTCATTCATCAGTCATAGACACACCATGGCCATAGAAAGTGATTTGCATTTATTTTTTATCGTAATACGACAGCGATATTATCTCTCTATCTTACTTAAAGAATCTTCGGGTTAGAGAAACAAATAAGAGATCATAAATTATTTAAATTAACAAGAGAAACCCATTTAGGCAATATAATTACCTAATGAATACGTAAATTAGTAGTTAAGTTATGTAATATATCTTACGTTTAGCTAAAGTAAAAAATATTCCACGTGTCACAATACCAACATGACAGCTAGATTTCGGTTCACAATAATTACGAAAAAAGTTATGTGGTCACCTACATATATATGTATGTGACTAGAAGTTAAAATTCGTAACAGTCATTTCACATTTGCAAAATATAAGCAAACACATTAATCTAGAAAAATAGGCATGATAATCTTTAATACACATACATTTACACATTACATTTCTCAATTAAATCTATGAACAGTAGTATATGTTTCCTAAACAAGTACTTACCACTACCTGTTATTGTATACTTAGTAAGTAACTATACGACAGGAAAAGTTGAATGCCACTGAGATATTACACCATATAATATGTAAATTATTAAAATACATTTTGAATGATAAACAAAGAATCCAGTTGGCCTCACAAATCTTAAACGTAATTGAGTAATAAATAATCCGTACAACAATATCATATTTATTAGTAAGTTAATTGCATATAAACTATAATTTACTCTTTACAGAGTACAGGGTTCTAACTATATATCAAAATAACATTAGCTCTGTTGTTAATTACACTTTTACCGATCGACCGCCGACCGTCCGAAGTAGAGAAAGATTACTAAACTCGTTTCTGGGGCTCATAAATCAAAATTGCACTAAATAATAGTGTCGCGAATTAATTCTCAAAAATAAGTGCACCAATTATTAGCACCTCGGTGTGTGAAGCTTATAAATTATTCTGAAGCTAGTTTTCATTTCTATAGTATAACGAGATAGATTGTTTAACTCATCAAATCATAACAATCTAAACCAGACTGAGACGCACACCGGGTCTAAATGAATTGACTCCCTACCAGATTATGTTTGGCCGGGACATTCGGACACAACCTTATGTTATGTTCCATAACATATCACCACCTCATACATCTAGCTTGGAAGTGCACCAAACCCGAGAGTTTGCTATTAGTGACCGAGTACAAGCTAGGAGCTACTCTGCTACCAACAGATGATGGGAGTTCGACCGAATACTGAGTTGGATCGGCCGGCTCTATTACAATATTAAAACGGATGAAGGTGTTGTGTGGAAAAGACATATAGACAGTGGCGTATTTAATAATTAAGTTTGCAGCCCCATAAATCAATGAAAGATAGGTAATATGAGAGGCGCCCAAAGCTGAGCGCAAGGAGCAGCTCATCGCCCCGGAACATGGCCCCCATGGCTCAAGGGTAAATACACCACTGCATATAGACAACTGCTGCCGGCTTATTTGGTACCGGAGCCTAACCGGGATTGGTGGTGCGGAACAGTCTTATATATAATCTTTCATAATTAAAAAAAAAGGCTTATAATCTCGATATTTATACTACTTATAGTAATTAGATTACCCTTTACCGTTCACAATTTAATTATGTTCTTACGACGAATAATCATCTCGAGTTAATCCATAAGCTTAATGAAAGGGAGAGGAGAGGAGGGAGGGGGGCGAGGGGGCTAGACCGTTAACGGTCTGAATGTATGAAAATAAACTCACTTTCCACTAACAAGATTGTTTGTCCAATATTTCGGTGCGCTTTGCAGATGAGATAATGGAAGAAGTCTAACTACTATACTTTGGTAAGCAAAGACGTACCTTTGATATCACAACTTACATCACATTATATAAAGCAACGTATTTTCCACCAATTTAATAAATATTCTTTATCGTGTATCATTAAACTATCTGATTTAAGATCTGTTTTAAAATTGCTTTTATGTCGACGCTGCGTTGAACGTGAATTAGGCCGCGTTAGATGTTTAACGTTATTTTTAAGAAGCAAGCACCTAATATAAAAATGTTCATGCTTTAAGATATGATGACATTTATTTTACACACAAAGTACTACATGCTACTCAGTGATTGTCTCATCCAGAGTCCGCCTTTCATCTAGTTCGAAAACGTAGGACTTCAAGATAGGGATGTTTGGTATAATTCTTTGAATGGATAAAAAAAAGGGATCAATTTAATAACATTCTTAACACTGACTGGCAGACAACGCACAGCCTAACCCGCTCAACGTAGAGATTTGAAATATCCGTATATACCCTAGAGGTGCACAAAGGAGGGCATTTTTATTCGACCCATAATGGAGGGTCAAACTTTGTACGAACAATTTTGTTTAAAGCGTCGATCGGAACCATGGCTAGGTAAGATAATAAAGTCATTATATATCCCTATTATAATGTAAAAAGGAGTGACATAGGCACTCAATCACCATTTGCCCACAAAAATACGAGCCGACAATTTGTCATAACAACGCGACATTTGTTAACACTAGATGTAATCACTCACTTTAATCGTTTGCAGTACATAATTAATGTCTAATTCAACACAGATATTATCATAATTCAGTAAAACGTTAATTAGCGTGCTCAGTACTCATTAATCAATTGTTTTACCTAAGTCAAGTGTTAGTTAGATATACACCTACACTATTTACAATTGGTAGGATTCGTGTTCATAATTAAATTGTAACTGGATTTATTATACTTACAAATTAACTTACATAATTGACAGGTCTAGTGCAAAATATGCATTAACTAGAGCAATTGAGTTTTTCTTTTTAAACATTACATAATTTTCCGTTAGTAGGACATATGCGTACTTAAATTTACTACCTACTAAAAGTTTTGTAAGTACAGTTACTTATCTAAATATAGTATGAACTGTTAACGCGTCGTACTTTTATGGTGAGAACTTAAGAAATTAGATTTTATGGCTCGTTCACAGTTGCAATAAAGGACAGCGTTACATACAATAGTACTGGTCGGGGAAATCGCGGATAAAGTTAGTTTCAAATACCTACTAACAAGCGGGGCATTGCCACTGCAGGGCGTGAAACTGTTACGAAATTGCTTCAGATAACGTCATATTGTATAATGCTATAAAAATACGCAATTAGAAGATTATAAAACGGAACCACGTTCTAAGTTTGAATGTTTTAAAAATCGCAAGGTTACTGACCTTGATATTGTTAACTCTAGGAATGGATTCGCCTTTTATTTGGCTAATTTTGTATGGGTCACCTGTCAAATAAGCTGTGGGTGGTTTTATAGTATATCCTCCGTTGGGAAATGAACCACGTATGTACAACCAAAAGGTAGACAGTGCAAAGAAAAGGAAGTATGTATAGGGAGACATACATCACGCTAAGTATAATGAATAGGTGAAAACAATACTTTCCTGTAATATCCAGGCCCCCTTCTTTTTATTGATCAAACTGGGCAAGTTCCCAGGACCCCGCGATCATGGGGCCACCCATTTCCTGCCAGTTCAACAACCGATAGCCGATATTATCGATAAATATATTTATATTTTTAATTTCGTTGTTTTTAATTACTATGACTATTATACTTCCTTATTGTCATAGGGGCCCCATTATCCTATACTACCTACGGCCTCCAATAGGTCAACACGGCCCTGTTAATATCCATACCGAATCCATAGCTTATTATCATTACATTGTTAATTGTGAAGCCTACTCAATAAGACAATGAATGACGTGGGTGCATTGAGACGGAAAGTGTGTAAAAAAGTTAAGCCACAAGGGAACCGCATGTGCATGGGCCGCTTGCGCCGCGTTTCGTCAGACTACACAAACCACTTTCACTAGGGCTGCCACGATGTTCAATGTTTATACTCTTTGACTATTTGCTTTTATCAATAATATTATGTTCATTATGTATGGGCTAAGTGTGTGCAGTATCAATGAACTACTCTGCTCTACTCTACTCGAAGTTATGTACCTGCATTTTACTCCCTATTTAAAATTATAAATACGTTTTGTAATGTCATTGTAAATGGACGAAAGCTTTCTATTTTAGCGGTCAGTCTTCGACCTTGTATAGCTATAAGGATATGGGTAATTTTAGTGTACACCAATTGGGTAGACGGATATCATTATTATGCTATTCCATTTAATAATCTTGTAAACGCTGTAATGGTGACTAATGAGTTATTACACTAAGATATTACTTACCCACTTATCTATCTTGTACCCATTGCCGATTTAATCTGCTATTATCGCATGCAATTTTAAAAGTATGATATTAATGCATACCTTATATGCATTTTCACCAGTATATAATTAACAATAATAGTGTAAAATATTTTAACAAGGCTAATATCAGGTCTTAAAGATAACATTCCCAAAGAAGTAAATCGAATTGTTAGACATAAAAAAATTACAACCTGCACTGTACGCCATATTTAAAAAATAACATTCCCAAAGAAGTAAATCGAATTGTTAGACATAAAAAATTACAACCTGCACTGTACGCCATATTTAAAAAAAATACTTGATATAATAAATATTTTATACATCAACATGATCCATATTATTAACTGATTCATCGGTTAAAATATTTTACGCAAATTTTGTTATACCTTGTATGTTATTGGTATCACTACTTTCCTCGCGATTTGGGTTCTTAATTTAAAGCAAATAGATATACTACGTTAATAAAACCTGGGCGTTAACACGTCATGTCAAATTATAAACTAAGATGATATTAGTTAAGTAGGTATCATTTACATATTGTTTAGCAAGGCCATTATATACAAACAAATGATAAACTGTCCGCCGATATACCTAGACACACCTAGATCAGACTAAACGTTGCATTGAGGATATTTTTTAGCCTCAGACTCTGATTAAAATGTGAACCGTATGCATAATGCATTCAATACAACTCATGTCTATAAATACAGATTTTTTAAAGGAGTGGCTAACATAGGAAACATTGTGAACACTAGTTAATGAACTGATTTTTGAAATTCAACATAAAATTATTCATTTTACATACGAGTTTATATTTAATACATAAATTAAGTAACAGTATATAATAAATTATTTTGTCGTTTTAAATGTTGCTAGCTTTGGATAATCATGGTACCTATTGATGTAGTTAAGAATAAAATTGCATAGCTTGTTTCACTGAAAAGCAACTGTTACCTAGTTCCCACAGGCCATTCGAATCTACATATCGCCCGTATGCCCTGAGAATGGTATTTTCCGATCACCTATTGATCCATTGAAACCAACATTTGTACATGCACTCACACACACACAATGCCAACATTTGTTTGTCTGTTCCTTTACGATGATGTCCTCGCCTCGTACTTATGAAAAGTATGTATGTATATATGAAATTGTGTTATATCATGGACGTCCACTGTCACTAAGCCAGCAGTTCCACGCTTCAATAAGTATCTGCAATGAGTCCACTGCAAGGTATCCCTACGTTAAATTAAAAAAAAAACAAGCAACGTCTTATTCTCATATTAGGTTCAAATCCTATTCTCATGAAACTTGTGTATAAGTACATCGATGTCAAGACACATTACCTGGCTCCGAAGTACTTTTAAATATTCTAGTAACCCTGAAGATTGTTCACCAATATTACAAGATAAGTTGGTAGAACGGTCGCCTAGCTCGCACCTATGGGATTACCTATTTTTGATGCGCGAATTCAACTTTCAACCACTATACATCGCTTGCTAAGCGGTGAAGGAAAACATCCCGATTAAAACTATGCAAGTCTTCGATTAACACTTGAAAAACGTGTGAAGTCGGACAGCCGGTCTGGGCCAGGGTGGTGGGCTATGGCCTCTTGAGGCCTCGCATTATGTCCATGCCCAGCGGTGGGACAGGGCAATATTGTATTATAGTATTACAAGGGCATTATGTCTCACGTGATATTCCTGCCTCATATTTACCCACATAGAACAATAGATGATGAGTGGGAAGATTGACACGACGCGAATAATGTAAATATTTTGAATACACAATAGTGTGTACAAGCTACGTAGGTATGTATATGGGAACACGAGCATAGTCTACAGTAGTCAAATTAACGATATACAGATACTATAAACAACGCAACTATATGCAAAATGATGATGATGATGATGATCAAGTAACTCACGAAACGTAAGCCTTATTATATCTTCCGTTCCCTTTTACTTCTAATAGAGAATATCTAGTAGGCATCTAGAGTTATTTATACTGACTTGTAGACAAATCCAGTCTTAAAAACTGCAATTTGATGACTTGTTTAATTTGCATTGTATTATCCAATGTCAATGTCAAGTCAAAGTAAAATTATTTATTTGGTATAGGCCTACGGGACACTTACAAAATTGTCATAATTTTTTTTCTTAACTCTACAACCGGATCGGAACGCGATCTTAACTGAGAAGATTCGGCGAGAAACTCAGCGGGCTTGTCTTTTTTTTCATTTATTTTTTAACTTTCTTTTTTTTAACAACTATGTTTATTACAAAAAAAAATAAGCTCCAGTGTGTTGCCATGCGAGGCGCACCTACTGCAGCGAGGAATAATGCAATTGTAATAAAATAGAAGTAAAGTATACATATTAAGAACTTAAGTAGGTATATCGTACTCATCTGCTACTAAAGCATGTGCAGTTGCAGCCTAACGTGTATCTCTAACTATCTTATTGAACATTATGTGTAGATAAATAAACGCATACAATTACACACATCGACTTCCTCCGCTCAGCGCGTTCCACGCATTGTTTTTCGTGTTAGTAAACACATAACGGTCGATTTATCACACAATGCACTATTGTTTACTTCGGCTTGTTTATTATAAGTATTGCCCAACCGCAACTACTTACTTTAACTTAACTTATACCTACTGCACGTGCATATTTCTCAATAGTCCTGACAACAACCTGCGTAGCAACCTACGAGTATTTATCTTATTCAGCGTATATTTTTTAATATTATAAAAATATAATCGAACGTAAATATTTGAATACCGAATAATATAATTAAACCCCCGATTTTATAGATGTTCTATAACTTGATCAAACGTCATATAATATTGTGCAAAGCAAAACTCTTGTGCGCAGTACCTACCTATATGACGTTTGATAAAGTTATTGAACGTCTATAAACTCGGGGGAAATTATTTTCCCCAGATATACATAAATTTGAATCGATTTTGCCGTTGGCCCTGTTATTAAACTAATGTCTTTATACAAGCTAGATTCAACATTATCTCAAGTTTAATGCAAATAGGTATTAAGTAGTTACCTACAACTTATCTTAAAGTATATATTAATGTGATAAGTGTGTGTATTTAATTAAATATTTTTGTAACTCATTTACGACAGTTTAAAAATTATTTAATCTAATTAGAATAAATTTATACATAAGCTGTTATCATTTATTTGTTGATATTGTTAAGTAATAACTCCTAATATAATAAGTGTAAGTAATACACAATGCTTTGCTTTTTTTTCAAAACACTGCCCAAAATACTAATCATAATTGACTATAAACACTGAACTGTACCTGCGGTCGGTGTCCGTATTCCGATGCCGGCTGCCGGCGTCCAATCGAGCACAGCACGTGTATGTTCGAACGCGCGAGTTCGCAGGCAGGGAGGCGAGCGTGTCGCGTTGCGCCGTCTACAACCTAGACTGGTACAGAAACTCCGTACTCGCACCGAATTAATTCGCCCCTCTACATAACACCTTAAAAGTAAAAGTGGTCGATCCCGAAGGCGTGGCACCGCCAACCGTGACGCTGCAACCCGAGTTTTACACGCACGTTTTTATTATCAAGGTGCGTGATTGCCAATCGCTATATAAACACCACGAAATTTTTCAGCAAGGAAATGTCAAGGTCGCCGCATTGCTCTGCCCTTGCATAAAACGCTGATTAGAATAAAAAAAAAATAGAGCGTTTACCTGTTAGATTTTAGCGTAGATTGTCTAATTTATTTTAAAAAATCACACGGATAGTTTATAAATAGACTTTAAGTAAAGCAGTAGGTTATAGGTACTATAATATAAATAAGGAAAATATATCTCAGCAATAAATTTGCAAAACTCAATAGCTGGGTACTGACCGACCGAACAGCTTCCTGAGGCTGACTCTCCTCGCTGACTGTTTATATGTCAACTTCGCGGGATCTGACTACCACGAATGACAACAACGGAGGCTGTAAGGAAATCTGCACGTATTTCGTAAAGCCGTGCGTGATGTTCGTCAACCCGCAATGAGCTAGCGTGGTGGACCATGGTCTGAATTCCCGTAGCATTTCCGGAGTGCGGGCCTGGAAAAATGGCAATTAGCTAGACCTCTATTACATTGGATGGGACCAAATGCCAACGGCGGAATTTGGGTGCAGAGCAGTGCACCTCTGCCTAGCTCTACCCGGATTACATACGTGATGTTGCAGTAGCGTAGGGTAACTTTTGTAAAGGGAAAGCTGACCAATATATATTTAATGCCTATAATGTGTTGATTTCTTATATTTACGCGAATACTACACATTGAAATAAAACTGTTTTTAAGGATTTTATCGCGTTTTTTTTTCGTTTTTACGTTCCCGACGTTTCGGCGTCGGCGTCGAAACGTCGAATAAAAGTAAAAACGAAAAATAAACGCGATAAAATCCTTAAAAAATATTTTTATTTTAACCTATAATGTGAATATATTATTTGACATAATAGACACTAGTGGCTGCCATTTTTAGAACTGCTAGTTAAACTGATCACACTGGATAGGTGGTATGGAAAAAATGCTAGGTACGACTGCGTCTAGAAATACAATTGACACGATCCGACCGATGCGTACGCTGTGTACACAGGACGCATACCTAAGTTCAGTCAATGTCAAAGTCAGAGTCAAATCATGTATTTCGTATAGGCCTACACGGGCGGATTTAAAAATTGTCATTTACATCTTTTTTCTTAACTCTACAACCGGATCGGAATGCGACCTCAACTGAGAAGATCCGGCGAAAAACTCAGCGGACTTCTCTTTTTTTTGTAACTCTTTTTTTAACAACCATGGTTATTACAAAAAATATAAGCTCCAGTGTGTTGCCATGCGAGGCGCAATCAGTTACTATACTAGTGGGTAGGTTGTGCCAAAATCAAAATTATTTGGCTTCCTAATTATTTAATGGAATTGTTAGAAGGTTATTGGTTAGTTTCCGTACTGAATTAATCCTCAAATGAAATCAGGAATCAATCAGTTTTAATTAGTTAGAAATCGAAATCCCTAGGTGAAGTCACTTAATTAATCATTAACGGACGGACTCTAATTGAAACTAAGCGATTGTAAATACGTGTCCTTAAATTATTGATTCGTAATTTCCGATGGATGGACCGGACACTGCCGCCGAGTCATTGCAATATCGTCGAAAGTTTTGCTTGACGCAAATTGATACAACAACATCCAAGTTAAATAATGCACAATATTTATCACGGATTTTATAAGAATGACTGGAAATGTCAGTAGGAAATTCCTCCACACCTCACAACCCAACTAAACGGTTTTTCCGACGCTTTTTCTGTCGCTGCCATAAGAACCGTGAAAAGAGTATGTATACCATGTTAAAAAAAACATGCTTATGAGAACAGGCGATATCATCGGTTTTGGAGCGATTGCCATTCTATTTATTTTGTTGTTCTGCGACATTTGTTAGGTTCTAATTACTCGCTAAGTATTTTAATCATTCGCTAAGTATAGTAAGCACACGACTCTTCAATAACATTTAGACTATGCATACACATTGGCATTATGCCATAGATTACTAATGCGTTCATTAAACAAGCTACGATTAAAAATCCGTGAAAAGGCAACAAAACGTAATAAAATTTCCAATTACCGATTGACCTCCACGCTAAACTGAACATGTAATAGTCGAGCACTGTAGCCGTATAAGTAATTAGATCATGTATCGAAAGTGTAATGAAATAATAGGTGCTGTAAAAAAACCACTAAATGCCGAGTAAACTATGCTATGCAGGCCGGTTCCCATGCGGCGCACAATTGCCGCTTTTTGTGCTCGATCAATATAATCGCACAGCGGAGACTGTGAGAGCAACAGGAAACATGAGCCCAGCCCTGCATGTCGGAAGAGTTGGTTCATATTCTATAAACACAATTAGAGCGAGACCGATTTCGACTCCTATCGACTTACATGTAGATCTAGATTTCAAATCTAATACCTGTGCTTGTTAATAAGAAACATACTATGTATACAGGCTGATTCAAAAATCATAGAAAAACCTTGAACCTGCACTTCTTTAGTGCATTTGTAAACATTATGTGAAGTCAGAATTTCGAGATAGTGACATTAAAAAATAAATTTTGTGCCCAACAAAGTGCCAATTGTGATTTTTTTCAGAGCATTTTTTTTTCACACTTCGAAATGATGACTTCTCATTACCTTCACATAATCAGAGCTAATTAATAAATCTGAATCAATTTGTGTAATTAGACCAGTATATCCTCATAACTAGTTCATTGAAGGAGTTCAACATGTTTCGTTTTTTGCTTTCTTTTTTTGTCTTAAAGTATAGGCCACTGGGCTAAACCGGTTAGATTCGGGTTTGATTCTCGCCTAGACCCATTTATGAAATGATATTCTCGTAATTTTCCTTGGTCTGAGTGTCACCAGGACTACCACCAGTCTATTGTATGGTACCTATCCACAACACAAGCGGTACTTAGTTTGGTATCAAACAGTTAGTGTGTGTGCGTTTGGCGATATAGCTTATTTTTAATTTAATTATTAAGGTTGGATTACTGTCTACTCTGATTTGGGTGACTAACTTTCAACGAAACGCTTAATTCTACGGAATAAATATTCAAAGTTAGCACTTTACCAAAATATTTGAGTGAGTGGGACAACGAGTCATGCATTCACGAACACGCAGCCAAGCGGAATGTTTCGTAAAATGTTTTTAATTTTTGTGATATGGCAAATTAGGGTATCGAAGGGACATCCGAAAAACATAGCCTGGAATGGAGGGCCGTTGCATCTTCAGTGTGAGAATGGTCCGGATTTATGGATCCGAAGCGGGAAGCATGTTTCGGAAAACGTTATTGCTACTAAAGCGCTAACATTTAAGGACGATATCTACGTGATCACACCGAGGTACGTGCACTTATTCAGATAGAAACACTAATTAAGTACGGGAAGTCACCACCTTTGTTGTCGACGTTATCGACCTGCCTATAGATTCTGAATCAAAGCTTCTACATTTTTTATTCAAAGAAAGAAGTTATTAATGTTGGTTTAAAATAACCAAAACTTCAATGAAAAAGCTTGATTACCAAAAATAAAAACATACATTACCGATTCGATTTTTAGTTAGGGATCTCGAGATCTGACCAAAGACATGTGTGAATAACTAGGTGTTTACTAATCGTGTTTTCACTCATCAGTTATGTGATCGTCCGATTAGATTGTGATCGTCCAAATACCAAACTCTTAGCTCACATACATAGATTTATAAATAGATACTTGTCACCAAAACGAGCACAGTTAGACCATTAACTGACTAACGCTTTCTACATTATGTCACAGAATGAAACACGGAATTCTGGCAACTCTTTGGCTGATTGTACGTGAGAAGCATACGGTGGAGCTGCAGCCTTATCCGGAACTGAGGATTCATGATCTTAGCGACTGCAATGCTATACAAAACGCCGTAGATTTCTTTCTGGACCATCTTGTATGTTAATTATATCATATCCTACTTACAATGGAGTTCAACTTTTTAAATACCTTATTGCAAACTATCTAGTGACTAGGTATTTTAGCTGTCTTCAAGATTATTAATAATTGACAATCAGATCGTGGCGTGTCTTATTATTGAGGTACCAGAAAGTTTGATTTAGCCCCCTCTTGATCTCATGTCTTCCATCTCTGTCACACGTCATAAAGTCTCCATAACACATTAAGTCTTATTAAAACCCTTAATTGAATTTTGTAGCTCTGAAATGCAGGTGAAGGCCACTTGCGGCGATGCAACTGTTTATCCAGTTAATGAAGATCGATGCATCCACATTTCTGATAAATTGATACTTCGTAAGCTTCTATTAGGAACCCACATTACTAACCTCGATCCAGTAGCAACACATAAATTGTGGTAACTGTGTGTAGGCTGAAAACGTAGTTTTTATTAGGGGTAATTAAAAAATAGACAATCGTCTAATTGGGTGGATGTTTGTCGCAATATGTAAACTCGTATACCTCCAGGCGCCATTATAAAACGGTTTCTAAGTACCTATCTACCTATTCGAAATCTATGACACGTTTAATTGATCGCTAATGCAAATTCTAGTTGTAAAATAAAGTTCATGACACACTTTACGTGGGTTACAAATTCTGTAGTAATAGACAAGATAAACCAAAAAGCTGCTGTAGTCAAAATCTACAAATTAAACGCACCATGTTTGGGACATTGCACAAGATATATATTTGATCATAATCGATCGACCGAAGTCTAGAACTAATTGTTATACATTCTTATAACCTCAATATGTCAGACTTTATCACCTTCCTGCTAACTCCAGTTAAATTACACAGTTACCTACCTAGATAGGCACGACTCTATAATAATGTTAATACTAATATTAACTATATAGACTAATATATCTGCGCTTCTCAAGCTTTCCAACTACGCGTGTGTTTTATAATTGTCCGTATAAAACTAGGTTTCGATGATATATTATCTATACTTACTTATATCCGCATATATTATCGTAATATATATCAATTGTTATTTATTTGGTCCGATATACCTACAGGATATTTTTTCAAGTGGGCGTGTATGCCCTAATCCTGAACTATCTATAGGAAATCACTTTCTTTAGTTTGTGCAGTGTCTTTACTTCCCAGAACGGAATCCTTATTAACGAAATTATCAGATAGCGCATATAATACAATGTGGTTTTTTGTTTCAAATCCCGGCTGGAAAAAATATTTAAAAAAAAATCGAATGCCGCAGTTTTGAACGCGTGCACGGAAGAAATCTAACGATTTTACGTAGTCCTTCTTATGTAATATATCATTATACTATTCTTAACCGATTATATACAAAAAAAAGCTTTTCACTTCTCATAATCGTAAAATTCTTGTTTATGCTGGGTGTAAGCGGACTAAAAGTAAATTTTAAATAAGAATAAGGAGACTATTTTTTTAAATCGGAGAAGCTAATCGATCTTAGAATGATCAGTGGGTCCCAAACTAATCATTGGTGGCTCATATCAATCGTTTCCCTATCAGCTGTACCTAGCCTTGCATCTAGTATGCAAGTTTCAAGCCTGAATTCTAATTTACAAGTTTCAAGCCTGAATTCTAATTCAACAGGGTAACTTATGGATATTGGACACAGGAGTCGTTGACACGATGACGTCACCACGTTGTACTTGTCCCCCTAAAGTGGTAGAGATCAGTTTATTGCTAGACAAAGTTATCAAGAACATCGAGATCTCGTCGCTTGCAGAACCAACATCTTTGCTGCAGAATATTGTGGTGGATTACGGATTAGGAGGAAAGGCGTTCATGTAAGTTAGAGCTACCTTATATTTAAATTAAGGTTCGTAGTTTATTTCATACAAAAAAACTGCTGGTTTAGTGGTACGCAAAGCTAAGATAATGTTGCTAAACGTATAAGTCGGTCAAATAATCTTTGAAATACTCTAATACCCAAAAAAGTAAGTCAGCCCGGTCAGGGCCCCATCCTTTGTTAAAACCTTTTTTTAAATAATTCTAGGTCCTTTGTGAGCATAATATACCTACGTACAATGCAAATATAACTTTCTATAAATTAATAAAAAGAAATATCAAAATCTTTTCGCCATTCTTTTTATAGAACTTTTAATAGCATTACCTTTTACGTTTACTAATAGTACGTGCTCATTTACGTAATTAATTTGCCAATAATACTACAACAGGCACCTGAACAATACACCAAGTCGCAAGGTTGAGAGCCGCTGAATTCCTTGTCTGAATTGCAAAATAGATTGATGTTTTAAAACTTAGGCTTTGACACTAAATCTAAGTAATTAGGTTGGCCAATTGATAAATATACTTTCATGAAATATACTTATCAGTATATGTAGCAATCGCCCGCGTTACGAATCACCTGAGTGTTTTAATTAGTGTCAAGTTAAGTAACCTCGGATACCTAACTAATTTATTTCTTTTTTATGATCCCATTAGATACGTATCGGACGCGTCTCGTGGGTCGGTGCTGGTCCACGAAGTGTCTTCGGGTTCTGGTTGGTCAGTGCCTGCTTGCGCGCCCGCCAGTGGACTGCAAATCGCGTTGGTTAAAAGGCTGTCGCATCCAGTACTGATTGTCGTTAGACTCCACTATCCAGGATTATTAGAATTGGAAACAGCTGCGTTACGGCGAAAGAGTTCTTCTAGTCCGATTAGAAGTGAGTATAGATAACATAATCAAGTTAGCATAAGTTACAATGGTAGATACCTACTTGCAACCAACCGCAATTTATTGAAGTCCATTATAAGTAAATACTTTTAGGCACGACACCCACACAATTATGATAGCTCTCCATGGAGCAATAGCTTATACATGTTTACAAAGGTAATGTATAATTTATTAAACCAGCCTAGTCTAATCCAAAAATCCAATGGCCTGTGAGCGTGAATAATTTACCTATATTTAGTTTAGGCTACCTAGTAACTATTTAACGTTCAAGTTCTTATTATTTAATTTTAAACCAATCAATACAAACCAGGAAATATTAATTTCGATATCACAAGTAGATACAATTACAAGAAAACACATTTAAAAATTAAGTAGGTAGGTATATTCGTTACGTTTTACCTATTTAGTAATGCTTACGGTTATTTAAGTGGGTTACCTGCTAGTACTCGTGTCCTACCTTACAATACAATTACAACAATACGGAAACTCGCTTTCTTGTCTTGGAAAATGAACTGCTACAATAAAAAATACTCGAAAGAATCTGTGGCTACAATTAGCCCCTTTCGCTCGAGAACCCGTATCCTTGAGGAATATAATCTATGTCGTTCGAGGGAAAAAATATAATATAATATTCTGCTGTCAGGCCTGCAGCACTTAGGTATTAGTTCTTGGGAAGCTTTTTATTCCTATGTCAAGTTTGACGAGAGGTCGGCACCGACATATTAGTCTCGTTAGTTTTCCTTGTATTTTTCAGTATTCGACTAACGTATAATTATTAAATTTCAATAATATTTAATTACTTATATTTTTAGAATTAAGAAATGCTGTTGGCCGCAAAATGCCATTAGGTGCAGCTTCACTGGACAATATATAAAGAGCTTATAGCTCCTCCGCTATGACCCTAAGTCGCGGTTACCGGATTTCCACTAAGTAGTCCGAGGGTACCTAAGCAGTACAGGGGGCATATACGAACTCTTATTACCAGGCGATTCACTTACCGGACTAAAACTTGTCGTCTGTATCATGTTAACGACATAGGTTCCCACTAGAAAGTCCCTTCCTTGTCTGTCTATAGTTATAATTTTGACCGCGACAACGTTTGGAAACGAGAGTTTTTTTATAAGGATTTGTACGGTATTAATAAGTCAAAACATAAAATTGCCTGGCAGTTTAGTATCCTGTCTCCTAATACGCCCCCAGGCCCCGGATTGACGGTCGTGAGAGATAATTAACATTTAATTTTTTAGTATTCGCCGAACGCTCAATGCCCGTGATGCTGCTCGGCACGGGCGCGCACCACGTGTACCTCCGGCACATGGAGTGTTCGGACGTTTTGTCCTGGGACACTCGGGACGCCTACAACGCGTCCAGGCTGGAAGACATACACTCCGCGGGACCGCGGCTAACTCCGACCTCGGTGGCCGCCGACCCACTAAAGAACGTTCTATTGGTTCTTGACTCCAACTATGCTGACACTATTTACGGGAATGCTCCTACGTATCATAAGATTACTTTTATTTAATAGAATATTTCGCTGTTTTTTTTATTTCAAATACAGCCGGGTAGTACCCACTTACATGCTGTCATTCAGTTAAAACACCATTATAATATTATAGGATTCTTATAAGTAGTTCTTACGTGATACCCAAATAGCCACATTTAGTAACCCATATTGGCTAATGGAGTCAGTCAGTATTATAACGCACAGATATATGAGAGGAGATATGTTATGAAAGCGGTGGGCTTGCGCACACGATTTGCCAAAATTAGGCTAACATAGAGTTTTCGCCGTCAGTCGACTGCAACTGCACGTCGGTATCGGAGCTTTACCTTTTTTTTAAAATGCCGTGTTATTCCGTGGTTGTATGCAAAAATACTAGCAGCAAAGTGAACTACGCGAAAGGTGGAATCTCATTTCACCAGCCAGTATTAAGTATTTTATTTATTCGTCTTAATCATTAAAAACAACAAATCAAAAAATATTTGATGCCTTTATTATGTTATTTTAGTTTTTATGTAGCACCACGACTTTTTAATTTTTGTACAAAATACATGGCTCTGTAAGTACCACCTATGTTCGCTACTGAGTGAATGTACGCGGCAATGGACAGATCATCTAACGATACTTTGAATGAACTGGTGCGTCGCGTGGTACGGCCGCTGTATACGGCGACGACGCAGCACGCACCGAAGAGACTTCGTATTGGTTGGTTTTATGGAATTGCATGTGTTTTGCGGCAAGTGGTGGGGAACAAAACGGAGACAGCGAGTTCCCATACATTTTGAACCGCACGGCATATCTATCATGATCTATGATTATTACGTCTTACTGTATATTTCAATCAGTGCATGGTATTGGGGCATACGTATTGTACCTAGCTGTTGCTGCTGCTAGCTGATGTACTGTGTTTGAATCTAAAAAAATACTTTAATAGGTAATTTAAATCAATATTGATAAATAATCAACATTAAAACCTAATGTAGGTAAATTAAGACGAATTTCAAGTGACAGCAATTTGCACCGACTATGAACAATGCCGTCGTTCGTTATATAAGGTCTAACAAAAATAGTGTAAAATATTTTTACCATTAAATCGGTAAGTTATATGGATTATTTTGATGTATAAAATAATTGTGTAAATTATGTTCGTTTTGTTTTTAAAACAAGGCGAACCAGTAACATTTGGCTATGAGCTAAGTACAGGAAGTCATTTTTTAAATGTGTTACAATTTGATGTATTTATTTGGGTTTGTTATCTTTATACCCTACTATTTGTTGGAGTATGTAAACGACATCCCAGTAGTAAAAAAGGTTTTAGTAACAAAGAGAAGAAAGTTGCACATGTCAACTTTCTTGACACCTCTTTTTTGACATCGTATTTTTACACTCCTTATATTTTATACCCAATTATATCTCATTTACTATATTCAATCCTGGTCTTCTTTGCCCATAATCCATCAGGTTATGGGCCCAGAAACGCGAGTTATGCGTAATTTGTAAAATCTGCTTAGCCAAAGGAAAAATATGTTGTTAGGCCGGAAGGCGAATTCGGTGCCAGTACCCGAAGTCAGAAGATAGTGGATAGTTCTGCGGTATCTTCATCGGGGATCTCGAGTCAGGTTTGAGAAGTTGAATGGTTCAACTAATTAGGTCATTCTGGAATTTCTCATGAAAATGTACTTGGACTTGGTGCATTTTGGACTCAGGAGAAATAAAAATGGTATTGCGATACGGAAGGTAACCAATAACAACAAAACTTTGAGCAGTATAGGCTTAACCATTTAAATAGGATTATTTAATATGTGGTATATGGTTAAGAGTAATGTGCAGATAAGGCAAAGAAGACCTACACACAAGAGAGGATTGTGAAGGATACTGAGTTTATTGAGATTTATTTGGGATTGATATTGGATCAGTTCAAGGACGGAATCGTATCTGTTGAAGATGAGTTACGTCGAAGAGCTACGCGATACATCACTAGGAGTTGATGGCGTACGATTGTCCAGTGGAACTGAGAAATGTAAATTACCGCAAGAAAATATGTGGAGAAGATGTTTAAAAAGACAAGTAAGGAGTCCTGGCCGAGTCATTGAAACTTCTGTAACATCACATCTAGTATAACAATTATAGTTGTGAAGCATTGCTTTGAGAAGTGTCATCGAGCGTTTACGTGGATGGAATTATGGAATTATATTTCAGCGTATGGTACGTCGATTCTGGTGCTACGTGTCACATGTCAAATAATATGGAATTAAGTATTTATTTGAAGTGCATAATGTCGATTATGTATGTGGAGGAGATTCCACAGGATGTGACAGTTGCTGATTACCAGAGATGCAAACTAAAATACAAGGAGATGTGGTGGAAGCGTGACTTAAGGGCTGAACTTTATGGCAACAAGTTATTTGGGCTGAAGCAATAAAATCTTTATTTGTGCTTGTAGAACTTACAGTTGTATAACTTGTTCTTGTATTGGTTTGTGAGTTGTATACTTTAAGGGCTAGCATTGTGAACATGATTTGTTTTGTTTATGGTCTGTAGTTTAAGGGCTAGTGTTGGAGTATGTAAACGACATCCCAGTAGTAAAAAGGTTTTAGTAACATAGAGAAGAAAGTTGCACATGTCAACTTTCTTGACACCTCTTTTTTGACATCGTATTTTTACACTCCTTATATTTTATACCCAATTATATCTCATTTACTATATTCAATCCTGGTCTTCTTTGCCCATAATCCATCACTATTAGCCCCTGTTAAAATATTTTACACTATTATTGTTACATGTTATATATCGTTATCTAGTGCGCGCGCGCTAGTGGTTTTGTAATAGTCAAAAAAATATATATAACTTCTGAATGATCAATTAAATTTTAAAAATAAAACCGTTATAAAATTTCAGTATATAACCAAAAAAAAAATATATTTAACACTACTAATTGGATAACCTTAGTTAACTCTTTCTATTATAAAATATCCGGAATCTAATTACACGTGTCGCCTAACACTTCCCAGGTTTAGCCGACACATAATCACCAACTGACCATTTACAGTTTCAAGGTAGGCGACTTTCGATGTCCTATGCACTATGTTTTATGTTTGACTGATCCTGTTCGTTCGTCACGTGCATACAGATTTATGCATGAAGATTGAATTAAGGTCACGAACAGCTCAGTTCTACAATTGTAATACTGCGCTGTTAGATTTAAACAAAACAAATGTGGACGTAACACTTATATTTTAACATAACATGGTGAAATTAAAATAAACATCTTTAAATTAAAACAACGAACATCATACAAATATTCGGAGAGTAACCGACCGTGTTATTATGAGCTATATAAATAATACATGGTAAATAAATAATACATAGTCGAAATATTGATTTCTTATATTTACGCGAATACTACACATTGAAATAAAACTAATAAACTAATAAGCTGCAAAGCAGCCGAAACGTCGGGAACGTAGAATAAAAAATAAACCGCGATAAAATCCTTAAGATTAGTTTTATTTCGATACATAGTCGAAACATAAAAAAAAGGAATCAACGATTGTCTTAAACAGAATTGCCTGAAAACAAATATAATAAAACTTTCTGATTGTAATCAAATATCTTACGGGTCGACATCTCCGAAAACTTATAAATAAATTAAACAGCATTCAAATATTGAGAGCGAGCCATTTATACTTATACGTAATATATAAACTTTCCAAAGTAACAAAATTAGCATAATCCTTTAAGCAGTTCAGCGAGTTATACTTTAGCATGGAATGAAACATACGTAAATTAAGTCATAGCCAGCTCATATCGCGATTGACAATAATATTAAGAACAAACTATACAATGCTGCCAGTGCATATAATTACATTATTTATAAGACATTTCACAATAAATCTCAATTCACAAAATATCGCTGAAGTCTCGCTAAATTAGTTTCCTGATAAAAACAAAGGATCACAGTACAATGATTAGGCCACGTTACAGTAGGTACATTATTTGTCATCGCGATCTTACAAAAACAATGTCTTTTATAAAAAATCAATTTCAATTTAATAAATTATTATTACCATGATCAAAGTAAATCTATAAATCGTGTGCATTTTTCATTCTTCTTATTTATATATAAAGTAATTTTTATCGAAAATCAAATATCAGTATCGGTAAATAATAGAAAATACACCTGTCTTTAAAAAAACATTTCACCGAATAAATATGTACATTTTTTTACGAATAAAATACAAAATCACAATAATAGCTCACGATATAATTGGTGTAAATGGCACTATCGTTACTCGCGGTATTTAAATACGATAGGTGACAATATTGAACAAAAAACTTAGTTATCATAAGTATAGGGTCCTGATTATACAAGAGTAAACCTATTACGTAATCTTTCAAATGTTTACAGATATATTCAAAGAGCTGTACAAGTATTAAACACGATGTATGCAGCGAATGTGTTTTAAGTTACATTTTAAAATCACAACATCTCTAGAGCCAAGGCACACATGTGGTTATCTATTACGCCCGCTAGCTTTATTCGTACAATATAATTTATTGGTTTCCTACACCTTAGTACATTGTATAATTAATACACAATACATTTATAATTTTATTATATTATTTTCCCTTAATCAAAACTACCCATAATGAAAAAAAGTTAATCAAGTAGGTATTGGTCCTTGCTGCCAATCATAACTACCAAATTTATTAGCTATTGCCCCAAAAAAATTTCATCTGTACCAGTCTTTGGAATAACAGCTATTAAAAAAAACGAAATGTAAATTCCAAATAATTTAAGTCCCTTTCTGATTAAACAAGCTGCTTTCGCAATATTCAGTAAACAGTATCAATGAATAACAGTATAAATGAATTTTTCATGTATTCTACGATAGTAAATGTAATTATGAGTATGAACGAAATTGAGGTTGCATGAAAATAAATAATATACAGAAACTAAGCTACTAGCCTCTGTTCCATGTGGCTCTACATGAAACGCGCTCAAGTACTGATCCATACACATAATATGAACTGTCAGCTACACCAAATCATCAGATCTAAGTTTGAATGTAAAATAAATAATGATTGTTTAATGTTATATTCTTCCAACACCAGCTGCCCTCATGTTGATATTCGAGTTTTCCATACAGAAGACTTCTCCCCTGCAAATATTGTTATTATAGTCAATATTTGTTTCAGCCAATAAAGCAGGATCGTAAGTACATATAAACAAAATCGGGAGATTGAAGTGAAGCAATATCAAGTCTATACTAACCTGTCCTATGAGATTCCCCAGTGATATGATTTGTATGTCTAGGAACGATGAACTTGGAGTCTTGGAACATTGATAGCATTAAATCCTCTGTGGTTGGATGATATTCGACTTCGTTTATACTAGCAACTAACGGAGAGCTCTCGTAGTTCCTATTCGTATCTCTGGTAGTAGTGGAGGCGCCAGATCTGGTCGGGTAATCGACGGACCGCGGCCGCCGCGCGTCAACTGGCGTCATTTTCGGATTGACGTGAACATCTTTATGAATGTAAGGTTCTAGTGGCACGCTCGTTTCGTTTTCCTGATGATTCGCGGCGGCAATCGTGTTATTCCCGTTCACTTCAACTATAAGAGGCCTCTGAAGCGTCGGGGATTGTACTATGGAAGTTGTATTGTGTATAACGGACACCGTTTCTCTCACGAAAGACATCGCTTCAGCCATGTTGTCGTCGGGAAGGCTAGCCACACTTCGAGATAGTGAGGGGCTGTGAGTGGGAGCAGTGATATCGGACTCGGAGTCCTGCTCGATAGTGGGGGACACATTCTTAACGTCCTCTACGACGCTCTCCTCTTTGACGTCGGCCAGCTCGGTCACTAGTTCGGTAGTTCTCTTCACGTATTTAGGCATACGCAACGCCCAATGGCCGTTATGGTCGTCGGCGGAGCACGAATGGGTGACCAACGGTTTCTTGCGCTTATAGAACAGCATATAAGCCGTGTTGTTCACTAATGTGTTGTAAGCGTTTTCGTCGTCGACCGCGGTCACTTTTGAGTCGTCGAATTTGTACCAGTGTCCGTCGTAGGGGTTTTTACAAGCTGCCGTGTAGTGTCCCGTCTCCAGGTCATCTCCGTGGTGGTAACAAATGGCGTACAGGTCGTACATGTTCTCGTGCGGATTGACCGCGGCCGTTTTGGATTGTCGCCGCCTGGGCGATCGCGAGTGGCCGGGCGAGTCGACCATTTGTACATTTCTTCTAACGAGATGAGGGGTCATATCAAAATCGTTCAGTGGAAAATCTACCATCGCCGTTAATTTTGTACTGGTGCGACATTTGGCTTGCCTAAAACAGACGAACATTTTAAATCCAAATCGCTTCTATTATCAAAAGAAATGGGTAAAAAAACAAGCTGCAAGCACTTACTGTCTAAACCTCTTTAAATGAATGACTAAAATATCTGGAAGAGACCATAGGCCCAGCGTCTTCACCACTGGCATATACCTCTGACATTGTGGACACCTGCCAAATAAAACAAATGATCTAAGAACCTGTATTGAGTAAAATTTTGGGCACCAAGCATTGTTATCACATGAAGTGCAGCAAGTTTTTGTCCGTCTATTCAAGTTTGTTAACTAGTGATGATTGAGTGAATTCTAGATATAAAATAACTGCGATTTTTAATAAAATAATAGAAAAAACATGTACATGTGTTTGTTTTCGTTTAGTGTCTGCAACCCTATCGGTTGCTTGCCACAGATACGGATTACAGTTTGATGGAACCGGACAAAAAATAATAATTGTGTAGTATAATTGCAGCATTTAAAATGGCAATATAAATCCTTTTTTAGAAAAGTCCTTTGCAATGCTACTTGTAAATGACCGGCTTTTTTTCTATAAATACAAGGGTGTAGCTCTAGCGAAAGTAGCGAAAGGTATTTTTTCCTATAAAAGGGAAGCTGACTTGTATAGTTTCTTTTTACGAGTAATTAAATACACAATTGTAAGACCCGAATTATAAATCACTTGTATTTTAGGGTCACGAGTGGCAGAAAACATGGGTTTGAAATACCCGTTATATGCCTTTATTATATGGCAATAATAGCTACTAGTGGTAGCCATTTAGCGAAAGGGAAGCCGGTAGGAGTCGGTTTGTATGGAGTGTTCGGCACAGGGGTGTGTTGCTTATGCTCACCGCCAGGCGTCCTCCTGCGCGAGCTGTTCAGCGCGCGTGTAGTGCGCCAGGCACGCGTGCAGCGTCAGCGGCGCCGCGCCGCCCTCCCCCGCGCCACCACCACCCCCACCCGCACCCCCGCCCCCGCCCCCGCCCCCGCCCGCCGCCGACACGTGCACCTCGCACGACTCGCTCGCCGAACGAATTATGCTGCCAAATGTAACATACCCCCTACATTCTAAAAAATATTTGGGTAACACGCGTCCACTATATTAGTGTCACGCTGCGCCGCCTAGAATAGAAGTCACCACAAATTTTATATAAATAATAGTACTTATGTTTGGGTTTATATTACTGGTAGGTAAAGATAATAAATACATTATAAGAAAGTCAAATAAATAAATTCCATGAAGTTTTAATTGATACGCAGGAAAAGGATTGGCCATCCTTTTCCTAGCATAAACGAATGGTAGAAACACCAGAAGGGGAGAAAAGTAATTGTTATAAACCGTATATTAATAGCAGGAAAGATAATAAATCAATTGAAAAGCACATACCTGTCCCTATGTGACGGGTCCCACAGTAACTCTAATCGCAGATGCGGATGTTTATCGTGCGCGCACAACGCCTGTTCTACGTCCAACGAGAACAATGGATGCGGAAGCTACACAAAACAAAAAAAAATGTTTTATACAAGGTATAAAAAAAATAAAAATAATTTAAGGGGTTAACAAGTAGATCTTACAGATCAAATTTATGTATAAAATTAAGTTCGTCGTACTATCGACACTCATTAAGTTTTCAGGAATTTGAATTATATACCTACTAAGTTTTTATTATTTAAATTTCATTTTTACAACCTGCCGATTTGTACATCTAAACACACAATTTTTATCAGACTTTAAAAACGTTAGGTAGGTATGGTGGCGCACAAATAAAATTTAAAAAGAAATGCGGCCTACTTATATCAATTAGATGCCGTATTGATAGCGTCTCTGCGCCATAGTGGCTTTGCGCAAGCATACAGAGTCGCCAATCGCGTCTAACTTATTTGCCGAGCACTATATTTTGTTTTTTTTTTTTTTTTTTATTACATTATAGGCAAGTATTTGATCTCGATCTCACCTGATGGTAAGTGACGATGAGATCTACGATGGAGCATACTTGCCTAGGTAGGAAGGCGGCAGTAGATAAGAGACGCTACATTCAAAAGTTCAATTTAAAAACCATTAACAAGGATGAAAAAATGTGGTCGATAGTACCGACCTCGGGCAGCAGGTAGGCGGGGTCGGCGGCGCGGTGCGGCTCGGCCAGCCGCGCGCGGAAGATGTCGGCCGTCTGCGCGCTCTCCAGCACGCGCTCCGCCACCACCTGGCACATCTCCTTCAGCATCAGCTTCTGCAGGTCCACGAACGAGATCTCGCGAGGCACTTGCATGGCGTACGGCGATCCTGACCACAACATTATTATTCAATTCCATCGAACTTGGGCCGTCAACAACAATAAAAGGTTTGTAAATGTAGGTAGTGATAGTCCTGAATTCGAATCCCAGAAGGAACACTTTATGTGATAAGCACGAATGTTTCTATCCGAATCGTGGACGTTTTGTATTTATACAAGTAATTATATCTGGGATCGCCCCCAATCAATTGTGCGGAGCCTATACAGTTGGTGTGTTCATCTAGCAATATTTATTATTTAATCCGCACCTGTCCATAGGAATTTGCTCTCCCTAGTTTCTTGCCCCTTCTACTCCATAGGAACGGCATTAGAATCTTATACTAATATCTTTTTAAGACGTTTTTCAAGAACCATGAGTACTGTAATACATTTTCTATTCAAAAATGTATTATCCACATTGCGTGCAATATTCAAATGGTAACTTTAACATTGCAGCGATAAAGTCTAATTTACACAATATTCATGCTTAAAATATTGAAAATCATAACTTATTAAATTAATACCTGTGTGATGGATAAAACCACTAACCGAATCTCTCTCCCTCGAGTAGGTTGACCCACAGAAGGAGCAGGTACGGCGTGGTCGGCGTCTGCAACAGCGGCGGCGCTTCCATGCAGTAGAGCGCGCCGAAGTCTATTCCCGCCGCCTCCCAGCCCGCGCGCGCGTTGCACCAGCCTGTCAAACAAGAGATTGCACTACACCCGTCCACTAGACAACTGCACGGGAAGCAGGAACTTCTAATGTAATCGAAACGTCATCGTGAAAACACGCTGTCACTGTCATACTTATTTATAGCATCTGCGGTGTGAGAGGGGTGGAAGATGTAGCGGTACCGATCGCTGCGTAAAGAAGTTTGTGATTTAGGTACTGTTTGTGCTAATTCAGTCGCGTCTCCTGCGCATGTTTTACACAAAACATTTTATATCGTCACAACGGTTGATTGTTTTGCCCCTATCTTGCCCGTATTAACACACGCAGGAAAAAATGAGTATGAGTTTTTGTTGAATGTTTCGAAAACTGTTTAGTAGGAGACGCGGCTTTAAGCATGCGTTGGTTCACCAACTATTATATATTTTACTATCTTTCACCCGCGACTCCGCTCGCGCAAACATCGATTTTGCGCTATTGCTCAACACATAATATTCACAGCGTGATAATACTACCCTGGGGTACAACTATTTTTGTGTGAAATAAATAATTAAAAAAGATGATAATAACCCGTTTCGTTAATTTCGGCCATTATTATGTGGTCGCGGTCGATTCCCGTGTCGTTGTGTAGAGTGGTCCGCAAGTCGTCCATCGTGGCGTTCGCCGCTAGCTCAATGCCGATGCGCACTTGTCGGGGTTGCTGGTTTACGTACACTACCTACAACAAGTAATACAAACGCGACGTTAGGTACAAAATATTAAAAAAAAAAGTGTTATCCGTATGTTTTTTTTTAAATAATACAATTTCAATCTAAGCAACGCTTGTATTATGAATGCGATACAATGGACCGAGGGCGATCCCGGTATATAAATATAGATCGTAAACATTAATCACTCTGGTACAAACATTGGTGCTAATCAAATGTTGCCAATTTGGCCGTCAATTGTATTTCTTCCTTATAGGAATTTACAATTTTCTTTTTCAAACTGTATCATAATGTACTTTAATTCATGAATACGAAGGTTAAATTTACGATGCACAAAATGTATTGCGAATTGGGAGCAAATCAATTTAAATGTCGGATATAATAAAATCACTTGCCGAGCGCGAGTTCTCGGTATTTATTAACACTAGTACAAGTATTTACTGTTGTGCAATTGACATATTCAAACAGTTTTATTTTTCATTCGAAAAGCAGATTAAAGAACTTACTTATTCCCTGGATATCAAATCATTATCTATATAATAAAAATCAATTGCTGTTCGTTTATCTCGCTAAAACTCGAGAACGGCTGGGCCGATTTAGCTGATTTAGGGTTTGAAATGTTTGTCGAAGCCCAGGGAAGGTTTACCCGGTGAGAAAATGGGGAAAAGTTGCAAGGACGAAAAATAAGTCTTTATTGTGCTTTATTTTTTCTGACTGTCAGTTGGTCTGTCGAACGTCAGGCGAAAGGTTATCTGTCATTCTGTCACCATTATACGTTAGGTACGAAGTTCGCCGGGACAGCTAGTAATAAATATAAATGGCGTTGGTTATATAATAAGTAAGTAGTATATATTCTATTTCTGTTTATTGCCCCAAAGAAATTAAATAAATAAATATAGCTCAGTGAACAAAGGTTATAGTGGGAATACGATAACCGCACTAATTCCAGAAGAATATATTATAAAAACATATTATGCTTAAGGTCTGCATAACTTACATTAACAGGGAGTGGGGAAGGCTGTGCGGTGGCGAGTCGCGACGGCAGCTGCACACTGACGCAGTGGAACGGGTCGAACGTGCACGAGGTCCGCTCACATTTTGCGCACGTCAGAGCTGACCTGAACAAACCATTTCAACATTAACTCACAGATTTCTAAAAATTAACCTAGCAGACAGATAAATATAAAGGATAATTCAGAATTAGTATACTTACCATTAAATCTGCGCTTCTTTAGCGCAATTTTAATGACTGTGTGAAGTCAGAATTTCGATATCCCGATTGTAGGCAAAATTGTTTTTAAATATATTTTTTTAATTGACTTATCGAAATTCTGACATCAAACAATGATTCATAATGCGCTTAAGTAGCACAGTTTTAAAGGTTAGTATACCCTTTCTGAATCACCTGTATATACGTTGAATCAAACCCAAAAGAGGGCAAGAAATTCGCTCGCTCCTATCCCACTAGCTGGCCAAATGCGTGGCATTATTTTAAAAAAACTTTTTAACAAAATAAAAACCGTCTTCAAAAAGTTGGCTTCAGTCGGTGCCAAAAAACTACTGAGTCGAGTATTGCCGGTCTGCGCCAAAGACTATACCTACAAATTGGTCCGCGCATCTCGTTACTAGAGTATACTTTTGCTATTCTTCGTCGGTCGTTTATTTGGCACCGACTTCAGATTAGTTAAATATTTGATTTAGTTAAACAAGGTAGATTTCAAGATTAGATTATTTATGGCTTTTTAGTTTTTTGAAGACGGTTTTTATTTTGTTAAAAAGTTTTTTATTTTACACTTTTTAGTGGATATATTTACTATTCTTTGTCACTAAAAAGATTTTTATATCAATAATTTTACTGGATAATAGGTATACCCAATATATCATCATCATCGCGAGATATAAATTCAAAGAAATCAAGATAAAACAAAAACCATTGAATCAATCTGGCTGAATTTTAAAAGGGTATACCTTATTCTATAATAAAAAACTTTTTAACAAAATAAAAACCGTCTTCAAAAAACTAAAAAGCAAAAAATAATCTAATCTTGAAATCTACCTTGTCTAACCACATCAAATATTTAACTAATCTGAAGTCGGTGCCAAACTAACAACTGCGTCGAGTATTGCCGGTCTGCGCCAAAGACTATACCTACAAATTGGTCCGCGCATCTCGTTACTGAGTATACTTTTGTTATTCTTCGTCGGTTGTTTATTTGGCACCGACTTCAGATTAGTTAAATATTTGATGTGGTTAGACAAGGTAGATTTCAAGATTAGATTATTTTTTGCTTTTTAGTTTTTTGAAGACGGTTTTTATTTTGTTAAAAAGTTTTTTATTTTAAACTTTTTAGTGCATATATTTACTATTCTTTGTCACTAAAAAGATTTGTAAATCAATCTTTTTACTGGATAATAGGTATACCAATAATCGAGATTATCTTGGCGCAACCCGTGAAATACGTATCACTGACAAGTTCCGCTGGCCATTTGTGGCCTTCTTCATCACTTCCACTTCAGCAAATGATACTTTCTGAATGCAAATGCTTGACTTCTTGATGAAAATACCAAAATTGCTATCGGTATGCCTATAAAATTTGAGGAGTTCTCTCAATTCCTCATGGATCCCATCATCAGAACATTTTTTTGAAAAAAATGGGACCAATCTGTAAACATATCCTTTCATATAAAAAAATAATTTTCCAAATCGGTTCATAAATGACGGAGATATGAGGTAACAAACATAAAAAAAAAAAAAAAAAAAAAATACAACCGAATTGAGAACCTCCTCCTTTTTTTTGAAGTCGGTTAAAAAAAAGAATAATCCAAATCGGAACATCCACGAAAAAGTTTTATTTATAGCCAAGGTACATCCTATAACAATTTAAATAAGCCCAAACACGGCTTGGATACATTGTTTTATTACAATGTTCCGGTTCCTCCTGGGTTTATCATCAGATCAGTTCGATGGTACCATATTCATCCGAACCATTTCTTTAAATTTGCTTTTTCATTGTCGCTTAACGATCATAATCGAGATTATCTTGGCGCAACCCGTGAAATACGTATCACTGACAAGTTCCGGTGGCCATTTGTGGTCTTCTTCATCACTTTCACTTCAGCAAATGATACTTTCTGAATGCAAATGCTTGACTTCTTGATGAAAATACCAAAATTGCTATAGGTTTACCTATAAAATTTGAGGAGTCCTCTCAATTCCTCATGGACCCCATGATCAGAAAAAAATTTTGAAAAAAAAATGGGACCAATCTGTAAGCATATCCATTCATATAAAAAAATAATTTTCGAAATCGGTTCATAAATGACGGAGATCTGAGGTAACAAACATAAATAAAAAAAATACAACCGAATTGAGAACCTCCTCCTTTTTTTGAAGTCGGTTAAAAAATACTGCCAATTTTCATACAATGCAGGTTAGCATGATAATATTGGTTACTTAAGTCATTAAAAAATAAACACACAGAAACTGTTACAATTGCTGGAAAATAGCCTGAAAAATGTTGTAATATTAGAAATAAAAATGGTTTTCGGTCTCATTAGCGGCAGGTGCGTAAGCGCGTAAGTGGAGGTCTAGTGTATCTTTGATCAGTCGCGCCTTGCATTCTGCACTACCCCTACTAGCGCTGAATTACTCAAGTTGTTTGCCGACAAATATAAGTATGAGAAACTTCTTGTAACAATATACACAACAAACAGATACTGTATAACAAAAAAAAACTACTGAATAATACTGCACAAACAGAAAGCTCTTTTTAACTGAATTCAGAAATGAGGAGGTTATCAATGTGTCACATATGATTTTTTTATAAAAAGCAATTA
This sequence comes from Pheosia gnoma, assembly GCA_905404115.1. Lineage (NCBI taxonomy): Eukaryota > Metazoa > Arthropoda > Insecta > Lepidoptera > Notodontidae > Pheosia > Pheosia gnoma. The sequence continues at coordinate 5,229,037 of FR989906.1, read as the reverse complement.
TACCTGTACTGGGCCTGAAATACAGCTTGCACAAATGAACTGTTCCTACGAGCATGGTTAGCCAATGTTTCAGCTGCAACAACTTCATCAGGTTTGCCACATGTATTCTGTAACAGTTTAACAAAGTTGAATACCATACTTTGAGGCCTCAGCCTCGAATTTAACGGGCAGGGCGGCGCGGGAGCGGCAGGGTCTTATGCGTATAATCAAATGGACCGGTTCTCGAAAACAGCGGCGAAGCAGCGGCGCGGGGCGACCAACAAGCGCCGCTCCCTCGCCACCCGCGCCGCCGCCGGCCGTCGCCCCGCTGCCCGCTAAATTCGAGGCTGAGGCCTTATAATCATTACGTTACATTAACCAAACTGGCTATTCTAGTTTCGCGTAGGAAAACAAATACCCCTTTGTATTTAAATTATAAACATAAATTTATATGTTACACCAACCTTAATAGTTTTATATTTCTTCTTAGTAGCTGTATTCAAATCTTCGTGAACCTTATCTAGCAGCCAAAATAGAAACTCCTGTGCATCATGCTGACTATTCCCTCGGTACTGTGTGCCATGCCTTTCCACTGCTCCCTGCAAATTATGAAATATTCATGGTGATTCTGTTGGTACACAGACTAAGAAATATATTCAGATGTGTAAAATGAGGTTTAGTCTTAATTTGTAGTTAACATAATTGCTAACAATATCACAATTACCTTTGAAAGGGTTTGGTAGTGCTATAAGTGAACAATTGCTATTAAAGTTATGTATCTTGATGATACATTGACCCTTATTGTTTATGTTGCAAGTGATTTATTTATTTTTAGCATGCTTGATAATGGTTATTTTTTTAACATTGACAGTTAATGCATTCACAGTTAATGAAAACAGAACCTAACATAAATGCCATGTTCTTTATATGGCTTCTCATGCATTATGTTTCTAAATATATCTTAGGTAATACAGGTATACTACCAAATTTTTGGAGTCAACATAAAACCTGAAAATATGTACTATCTATCAACAATAATTTTGGTATTCAATACCTTGAAATCTGTACTCATATCAGGTATGTAATGACATGCCCAGAGAGCCTTCAATAGTGCTGCCAGTTGCTCTGTAACTTCACCTCGAGTTCCATACTTCTTTGAATTTATTTTATTCCTCTTTTGTAGGTCCACCTAGAAATATAATTTAAGGATCATGTATGTACACACAAAACAGGAACTCTAGCTGTCTACTTATCAACTAGGATTATGCACTCCTAAGAGGCAGAAGAAAGCACTATATACTATAAAAACTAAGTATTGTGTTTATAACAACTTTAATCAACACATATTGTAATTCCTTTGCATAGAGTTACAATGTGTTGTATTTATTAGTCCCTATATTCATATTTAGTACCTAGTTTAGTTATGAAACCAATTGTTGTTACTCGCAGTAAAATGATGACTCAATTTTTATAAATTATGAAATCAACTATGAAATTGAGATAATAAATGTTTGGTATTTTGTAATATGACTTTCAAAGTCCAGACTGTTATAAAAGATGATATATAATAGGCCTCTAGGATCTTCAGAGTCTGGGCTTTCTTATGTTTCATTAGTAGTATTGAAATTCGGACCTTATAGTGATCCAATACAAAATATTCAGCGATAACATCAGTATGAGAAAGGCACTGCAGAACAGCATTCATATAGCAAGTGTTGCCATGATTCTTGATTCCTGTCACCGCTGGAGTGGTGCCAGGAGGCCATGGCGGCTCGCTGCTGCATGGGACTCGCTCTCCATTTATAACTGCTGGTGCTGACTTCACCTTTACAAAAATAACAAACATAATTTCCCCCATCTACCAATTATCAAATTAATATGGGAACATTTTAATCACGGATACTTACACCTGATACGTGCACAGTACTCATGTGTTGTGCTATCTTGTTCAAGAATCGTTTCCATGATGGCCTTCTAAATAACTTCCTTTCTATGCTATTCTCGTCTTTTGGTGTTTCACAAATAACAGGACTGGCATTTATTTGTTTGTTATCGTTAGTTTTATTCTTGCTAGATCCAGGTTTTGTAGTCCCGAATGGATTGCGAGGCAAAGTAAATGTACGTTTCAATCGGGATCCTTCAACCTGCCTCTGTGTCATACTGCTCTCAGAGATTTCATTTATCAATTCACTCTCCGAACACGACTTTAAAACCGAAGATAGATTATTGGCAGACATATTAAAGCAATAATTAATGCAATTTTCGATCTATAAACTTATTTTTTAACAAAGAAATCGAATAGAAAACATTGATATGTCACTGACGTAAACGCCATTTTAAAAAAAATTGCCCGTACCAAAAAATAAACGCAATAGCCCTAATCGTACACAAAAATAAAAAATCTCATTATAGTAACAATAAATCTCCAACTCCAACATTTGAATAAATTGTTGGAATAAATCATATTCAGTATTTTTCTCTCGTTTTATTAATCAAGAAAATATTACGAATCCAATCAAAAACCTCTAAATGCACGGTTCGCACAGTTATTGCAGATGCCCGAGCTCCGAAGTATCGATATAGTGAGGCTTGGTTGAATTAAGCTTGTCATATGTAACAAAAATACGATATGGAAAAATATACCGAACTCTATGTATGCGTATATCCTCGTGTAAGCCATGCTCAGCAAACGAACTCCATTTGTCAGTGTCATGTCTTGTCTGTTAAACTGTCTGTCAGTGTCAAGTGGATATTTGGCCCATGATTGGCCAGCCCGGTGATTGGATGGATGGTTGAATGCACAAAGGTTCGTGATTCGTCCGTCTGTCGGTCGGTCGTCGAGTTTCAACTTATATTCAGCGGCTCCGTGAAATAAATCTCTATCTAATCGGATCGGAGCTTTTCTTCTATTAGCATTTTCTAGGTTTTCATAATGTAATGACTCACATTAAACTTAGTGATTGTTTTCTTGGTGCTTTAACTCGAAGAAATTAACTCCGAAAGATCGTCCATCAGCTGATACTTTTTTCGGCGTTCCGTAAAATAATATTTCTGCCAATACGAAGTGTATTACGATGTGCGTGCGAATTATGTAGTGCGAAATTATCTTATATTTATGGTGTACGTAACATGCGGGTAAGTTTATAATATCTACCTGTCTTGTGTAATCCATTTAATAAAGGAAATGGAAGGCTTTTAATTTTTTAAGGCGGTGCGCGATCAATAGGTACTATAAATAAGTTATTATGCATGAAGAAAATCAATGAAAATAACGTGAAGCTTTTCACGGAAATTTTAGTAAGAGGCATTGACAAGCACCTACGGTGTCAAATGTTGAACGTGAAATACGAAAAATAGTAGTAAGATTTACATTTGATACCTATAGATTATTCTGCAGAACGTAGTACACAAGTAGTTGTTCCTTTTTCTTAGTAGGTAAATAAGGACGTATTAAAATATTTTTTCCACCATCATCTCCTATTATGTATAATAGGTACTTATTAAAATACTTAAAAAAATAATTCAATTTATTTATCTTTATTGCAGCATGATGCAGAAATGCATATTGTATCTACTTACCAACTCATTTGAATAAGCTGTTCTATGCTATAGTATGAAATCTTCATTCTAATAATTTTGATTGTCATTCCCCATGCTCTCCACGGATCCCCTTGCAATGGTTGTATTTCTGAATTTGATGGCTTGAAATGTTAATAGGCATTAAATATCATAGTTATATCACTCAGGTAGGTTTATACTGATAGTATTAATCCACTTCCATGTTTTAGATGAACAGAAGTGGACACAATGTCAGGCTATGATCAATTAAAACTCCTCATATGGAAGAATTTTCTTCTCCAAAGAAGACACAAATGGCAAACTATATTTGAAATTGCTTCACCTGTGATATTCTCATTATTTTTAATTCTGACAAGATGCCTTGTGGATCCAAAGTCAAGACCAGAAAAAAGCTATCCACATTTTCTACCCACTTACTTCAATTTAAGTGGACACAATTTGTGAGTATAATTTTATTTGAGTATGTTATGTACCTAATGCTTCTTTATACAAGTTTCTTTATGTATATATAAAGTCTAACTTCCATTAGGACACTTCAAGTCGAGTCAAATAACAAAAAATTACTTGCTTATGTTTTCAATGAAACAGCATCCATTAGAACCTACACTAAATTAAATTGTCCTGCCCAATTTTTAATAGATTTATTTGTTGCGTTTGATGCATCTAATGGACCCCAGGCTTTATAAATAAACAATTTTACTTAGAGGGAATCTGACATCAGTGAGAACAGGGACACTGGCATTCTCACCAGAGAGCCCACTCACAAGAGATGTGACCAGAAATGCTATAGCAATGGTTGCTGAAGACAACTTCAGCATACTGTTTGCAATGCTATTTGACTCGAATATACTACCTCAACCACAAGGGTTTAAGAATTCCCATGAGATGGAGTTGGCCCTCATACAACCAAATGCTATGAACCAATTCCTTGTCGGAGTCCAGTTTGATGATAGAATGGCCAGTAAGTATTTTCTTTTCTTGTTTTTTTTAAACTAACTTGATGATAAAATTCTCGTTTATTAATTAATTAGGTACTGAGTTGCAATGGTAAGCTAAGCTAAGCAACAGACTGAATAATCTACATAAATTACAGAGAATAGAAGGCTAACATCATATTAGTTATCTTATAACAGAGTGGATGGCGAGAAAAAATGTAGCTAATCACATTGTTTCGCAATACGAAAATGAAGCAATCCCTTTGATGTATGATTAACATCGAGGTTATGGGGGTCACAATACCTACCCTCTATGTAACTCCGCTGAATGTGTCAACTCCATAAACATACAAATATTTTAGATGCGACCGAATGGCCAAGCGACGTTGTAGTAACGCTGCGATTTCCAGCCGTAATGAGAACACCCATGTTGGAACATCCACTGAGAGCCAGTTGGAGGACGAATCTGTTGTACCCGCTGTTCCCTCTCCCGGGACCGCGAGTACCGGATGACATATACGGCGGGAAAACACCGGGTGCTTATAATTATATATTTTTGTTGTTATTAAGCGTCAAATCCGTACGATATCTTCATAGCCGCATATAGGTCCTTGTTACATAACTGTTCCTTTTTGTTTTTATATTATACGCCATGACCTTCGCCCCATTCATACCTAACACGAAACCAATTAGTTACGTTGAAATAGGTTCATCGTTATTAACTAAAAGCAGGCGCTACTTACTACCGGTTCATAAATCTATGAACCCAGCTTATGTTACGCAATCGTGTGCCCAAAAATAAAAACCAAGGCCTCCAAGAAAGATGTATACGGCCGCCGCAAACAAATTCATAAATATTCGGTAGATTACCGTCATCAAGCTCAATTAGGTATTATTTTCAGGGTATTCACCGGAAATGTTCCTCGCCGTTCAGCACGCTATATCGCAGGAGATAATAAAACACAAGACTGGACAACCGATCAACACTAAAGTATACTTACAACGACTGCCACAGCTCGCGTATAGAGAAGACCAATTGCTTATTGCGTTGGAGAGATTTATTTCTATGGTCATTATGCTGTGTTTCGCTTATCCTTTCGTCAATACTGTCAGAGTGGTCACTGCTGAGAAAGAGTTACAACTGAAGGTAAAACAGCCGACTTATGGCATTATACTAAAGATGCTTGATACTTTATTTGTGCCTACATAACAGTAGTTGCGTATCTTCAATATTACTTTAAATTATTCACAAACGATGCAATGAAGACTTACAAAAAAATAAATAGAACAGTGTGCCTATATCACAGAAGTCATTGCCAAACGATCAATATCATGTGTTTGTTGACAGGAAACAATGACAATAATGGGCCTACCGTCTTGGCTGCACTGGGTCGCGTGGTTCATAAAGCAGCTTTCGTTTCTCACCATATCAGTTATTCTTATTGTCATATTATTAAAGGTAAGCCTTATCTTGTTACACACAATAGAATAGATTGAATATTAAATTAAATAAATTCAACACCTGAGTCTTTCGAATACTTCCGATGAATTAGCAAATTGATTAATAGAATATTTTAATACCTACCATATCCACTATTACTTACTTAAGTACGTTATTTAAAGAACACTGCAAGATTAATCATAAAATATTATCACACGTTTAAGAGGTATTCTTCTACGTGTAAATAATAAATTATTTTTAGATACCATTCAATAGGACGAATGAGGGCGAGGGATATGCAGTATTGACGTTCACGCCGTGGTCTGTACTGTTCTTCTTCATGCTGCTGTTTGTGATTGCCTCAGTGGCGTTCTCTTTTATGGTCAGCGTATTCTTCTCAAGAGGTAAATATGTCCTGTTTACAGACCTTCACTTCGTGTACTCCTTATACCCTAGAAATAAATATATGTTTATGCTCCCGCTTATACCCCGTATTCCGTGATCGGCTCTGATCGGTATTGCCGTTTGGATTGATACATTGTAACAAAACCATACAATATTATGTTTGACTAACGTCTATCAAACACATTCATTCGATGGCAAATAAATTATTCAGATCTATAGAATCGATTTATTAGAATTTTATCGATTGGTGGTTAATCGATAGGCACTCAATTGCTTAGAGTACCAAGCTTAATTTTTAAACAATGAAGTGCCCCTACCAAATCTTAGTGGTACCTGATTGAATTTAAATGTATATCAATTAAGTGTACCTACAAGGCCTTTTGGCGGGAAATTGAACCGTGCTGTTGTCAATTTTGTTTTATTTTCCAATAACTGGGTTTCTTTGATAAATAATGTGTAATATTAGTGGGATTAAATAGTATAATTTGACTTTTAAGATGTCTGGTAAATTTTTCAGTAAAGTATCCACCTCTACTGATTGGTGAAGGGGATTCATTTCATCATCAACATCATTATTATCATCAGGGGTAGTTATATTATTTAAAATAACGAATAAATATTTTACTTGACATTGGCTAAAATGGCACCATTTTGTAGCCGATTGCCAACTTAAAAAAAGAAGTGTACCTACTTGCCTAAGCTTTAATATTTATGAGAACAAAAGTGGCTGAAGTGTATCATCAGCTGTTTGTTTTCCCGCCTAAGTTTTGGTCTCCGTTACTATGGTGTTTATTTGTATCGATGTCCGCGTGATGTCAATACTAACTCCATTATTGCGACTTATTAGGGTGTTGATAGTCCATCTGCATCGGGACAAAATTGCAGTTTGAATGCAGTTATGCTAACGCTTTAGGTACTGTATTGCTTTCAAACTGCGTTTTAAATGATATATGGCAATGGCCAGATGATCACCGAGCTCGTCGCCTAGCGAGGCCGCTCGGGCAAATGTCACGCGCGTGCCGAAAAGTAGGCAAATGACAAATGAAAGCAGTGTCTCCAACTCTCTTTGTCAAAATTACGGTGTTGACTGGTCTCAAAATACGGTAGATGGTGGAAAATTACGGCAGACCAGTGTTTGCAGCTAAAATACCCATGCAGTGGGGATGCGTAACGTAAAAAAAAAAAGGTCATTCTTCCAAACAGAAGTAGCAGAATGACCTTTTTTTTTTTTTTTTTTACGTTGCGCATCCCTGCTCTTCCAAACTGAAGCTACAGAATGACCTTTTTTTTTTTTTTTTAGTTGCGCATTCCAAACAGAAGCAGCAGAATGACCTTTTTTTTTTTTTTTTTTACGTTACGCATATCCCAATGCAATATTGCAGTAAAAATTACGGTAGATCTACCGTAATTACGGCATGGTTGGAGACACTGAATGAAAGTGCTCGGGCCTGGCAGCACTACCGTTTGCCTAAGGCGAACTGCCTATCTAGTACATATATGGGTATATCTGTCGGCCCATAATTTCCACGTATAATTACTTAACACGATGCTTAACCTAGTTTAGTTTACTTATTATTTTCATCGTAAAAACAAGTAGAATTATTGTGATTCCGTACGATTTCTAACATGAAAATAAACACTTGAGTAAGGTGAGGTGAGTACTTAAAAGAAATACTGGTTTGCGTATAAATAACGAACTGGTATTAAATTCGTATCTATGTTAATGATTGCAAAAATGCAAGCATGCCTTCCACTATACAATACCCATACCGACTTGTCTAATTATGTACGAGTACTAATTGTTTATGATTACTTCATGAGTAATTTAGTTCCTACCTACCTGATTAGCGTAGTTGGTAGTGATCCTGCTTTCTGCTCCCAGGGTCCTGGGTTCGAATCCTGTGAGGGTCATTCTTTGTGTGATGAGCACGAATGTTTGTACCTGAGTCATGGATTTATCTTTATAAGTATTATATACTGAGTTTGCCCTCATTCTATTGTACGGTACCCATAATGTGGGACCGTATAGTTGCCAGTTGGTGTGTTTTTTGGCGATATTATGATTATGATGATTATCTTTGGAAGGCTTGCGCGGGGACATGGGTCTAACACGTAGAGGCCCTTTCTGAGAATTTTAATGTTATGTTAGCCACCTGCTGGGGTCAGCTGCTGAAAATGATAGCATAAACAGCGAATTGACCTCAGCAGGCGCAGGAACTATTGCAGGAATATGGTAACATAATTGGGACTATGGATTGAGGATTGGATGGATATGGGAAGGGTTGGGAACACCTGCCATAATCAGCTTTTATCTAATTATTATTATTGGCAGGTGGCTATATTATTATTATTAATACCTATAACTCGATTACGTTCTACAGCAAACACTGCCGCATCTTTCATGGGGTTAGCGTGGTTCTCCGCTTATTCCATATACATGTTGACGCAAGTACTCTATGAAGACATTAGCCTTACGACTAAACTAGTCCTAAGTCTCATATCGAATACAGCAATGGGCTACGCCTTTCAAATGATTATCATGTGTGAAGGCAATTCTAAAGGTATGTTCATCTTTATACGTGAAATTATTAGACATAATACTTTATTAAATGTTACATTGAAGCTTGAGATATATATTCACTGTGTAATTGCAGTGTAAAACTTTCATTTTGTCTGATAATAGTAATTTTATAAAACAACAAATAATATAATTACGCAGTATGAAACATGGTTAGATATAAGAGGGGGGGGGGGGGGTTGTAATTGAATTGCCCCGAACTCACGATTGAAGTACTTTATTGCGACCAATTTAGTTTTTTTTACCATAGGTAAAATAACACAAATATTGTCCGTAACAAAATCCTAGATTCGTCCTTTAAAAAAACTGGCATAAATCCTATTATTATTATTTATTTAATTAGACCAATCACAATCGTAAATCTAAATGTTTAGGTCTGCAATGGGACGAGTTTTTCAGTCCAATATCGTACCACGACCAGTTGCAACCGGGCCATATCGTGCTAATGCTGATACTCGACACTATACTGTACATGCTGATTGCCATGTACGTGGAGAAGATTCGTCCGGGCCTCTACGGTGTCCCGTTGCCGTGGTACTTTCCTTTCACTAGGAAATTCTGGCGGCCGAACAGGACTAGAAAACAGGGTGAGTGTACACTTTATCTTTATACTTATAGATCTCTCAAGGAAATAATTAGCTTCTTGGTTGGTTAAGAAAATTGATAGTGACTGCGTATTGCGTCGGTGTTCCACTAAGTTATACTTGTTTGAAAAATTTAGATTGCTCATAGAGTTACTAAATTTACGTTCGTACGTTCCCAAAGATTTGATGCACCTATGCAAATTTGGTACCTACTTAATAATAATACCAGCTAGCTACAGAGGTAATGTATGTTATTATGATATCGTCTCAATTATAAAGTTCGAAATCCCATTATTTGTAACTAGCAAAAGGCTTGACCACGCTCGAAATCATAGTTAAATGTTTTCTCAGCTATGCAAGTGCCACATATCCAGGATTAACGATCTATTTAGTCATATAACATTCTCGATATTCTCAATACTGATTTGCATCCATCGGTAACTGCTTCGTCATTCTAACTTCCGGAATCGCTATCAGCGTGTCAAGGTAATTCGAATATTTTTTACCAGACACTGGATTAGTTGCTTTTATTTATACCTTCTAACATGTTGTAAAGTCGAGTGGGTGTTTACAGTAGGTTTTAAAACTTCTGACAAAAGAAATCTAGTTATGTTCGTCCGTGTGTACCGTAACCCCTTTTTATTCGTTACACAAGCAATGAGCATGTGTGTCAGTAGGTAATTGTAGTGAAGCAACAAATCTATGCCTATATTAAAAATTTAATATGGTCGTGTCTATGTATGTATGTCTATAGCACATTGAATCATTTAAAAAGCTTAGGAATTTCCCCTTCGATATTTTTTTTTATACAGAAGATATTTTTTATATTTTTGTTTGTTTATTTGTTTATCATGGAAAATATACTCAAATGATTCTGATAATGCTTGGCATGGTGACAGCTTATAGCTAGATGAACATCTAGGATAATTTATATTCTAATAGCGAAAAAACTAAACTCCACGCATACTAAGTCGCGGGTACTGCTAGTGCAGAATAGTTACGACTTCTCGATTCCACTTGTATCCCCATCTTTACATTAAAAGCGTTCCTTCTCATTACAGCTGCCACTGGCGATGCGATCAATCCTTTGTTTCAAATAATTCGTCAGCTACAAATATACCTAAGCATTTCGTCTTGCATGATGCACAAAATAAAGTCTTTGTGTTGTAATTCGCCTTCACCTCGAGGGACTTAAATGATGAATCAACTTGTGAATTGATTTCGACATTTAGTCATTACCTATTATTTATGTTATTCGGCATGCCATGGTATCATCGATCATTCTGTATGGCATAATAACCTTATCTGTAGGTAAAGTACCTATATATAGTATGGTAGATTATGAAGTCCATTCATTCAAGTAAAAAATATTCACAACATTCGTGTTAGATTGTTGTTGCCATTAAATTTGGAATCTTCATACGTAATCGCTGCTACCTACAGGATCTTTGTATTCATGTAACCGGTTTCGTTAACCCGGCAATTCATGATGATAAAGCAAATATAGTGATGAAATAATAAACAAAAACCTTGTCTAGTTTATCTGTTTATACATTTTCTTTATTTGTTCTAATAAAAACGTGTAGGTTTACCAAACGCTTACAAAGACTTGACGTAAAGATATCCAATATAAAAGTAACATCTTCCTTAGCCTCACATGGATTGGTGGGAGGTGGTGATGGAGGATTCCTTGTGCTCTGCGTGTCATCCTGTTGTCGAAATTAATGAAATTATAGCGTTATGTATTTTAGAGATAACTCGTAAAGATGGCATGGATCTAGAGTACAATGATGCGCTGTTGAAGGTCGTCCACGATGAAGAGCCAAAAGGTGTGCCCATGGGCGTCAATATACAAGTGAGTCGTCGTCCTTCTCTGTTTTCATTGTCACTTTATAACCTTGTCTGTTAAAAAAATATTCGAACATCATCATAATTTTCAGGTATTTTAGTATGACTGTGTGATATTATTCACTTGGTTGGAAAAATATTACTATATTGATTGCTTATATTTACACGAATACTACACATTGAATAAAACTAATTTTAAGGCTTTTAACGCGTTTATATTAAGGTGTTTACGTTCCCGACGTTTCGGCTGCTTAACGGCAAACTATGACACTAGGACGTCATCCACCTCAGTCCTCTCATGACCACGGATGCTGTAAAGCGGCCGAAACGTCGGGAACGTAATAAACATAATATAAACGCTATAAAATCCTTAAAATTAGTTTTATTTCGAATTTTATTATTTTCAGAATCTAACTAAAGTGTACAAAGGTCGTAAAAAAGCTGTGGACAATTTGAATTTACGGATATATGAAAACGAAATCACAGTATTATTAGGACACAATGGAGCAGGAAAAACCACTACCATATCCATGCTTACAGGTATGCACATTGCACATGTTCATTAGTCATTTCAGCCCTATTAATCGCTACATTTTATTTGTATAAAGTATATTATTGTACTGTCATAATTAACTTGAGTATTCATTTATACTATACATGATGATTCAGAAAGGCTATAGTAAGCCTTGATACTGCGCTTCTTTAGCGCATTTGTAATTACTATGTGAAGTCGGAATTACGATATATCGATTTTAAAAAAAATATTTTGTTCCCAACAAAATGACGATTGTCATATTTTGCTAAACGTTTAAAAACAGAAAAGATTATTTGCAACACAAATATTGACAATAATTAGGTTGCCATAGCATGGTATGCAGTCCATTATTAATAATTTATTTTCACTATAATTATTTATTTATCGTGGACAGGCATGGTACCACCAACATCTGGGTCAGCGCTTATAAACGGCTATGACATAGTGACGGAAACTGAGCTCGCGCGCAAGTCGCTGGGGATATGCCCGCAGCACAACGTGCTCTTCCCGGACCTCACAGTAGCAGAGCACATCATATTCTACTCCAGGCTAAAAGGCGTTAACGTAAGGAAGATAGAAGACGAAGTCAATAATTTCGTCACATTACTGGAATTGGAAAACAAGGTTTGGTGATATTTCTTGTTCATATAGCAACTATGAGGTCCTCAGTTTTTTTACTAACTAGTCGACCCGATATACGTGCTGTCCAAATTTGTATGGAAAATAATCATTTGTTCTGAATTTCGTCTGCATCGCCATCTGATTATTTTGCGGCGAGGTTGAGATCGCTACATTACTTTAAATAGTTCTTGGATTAGATCTTTATTTTAAAGATTGTCAGTCAGAAATGAGTTGTTCAGTTGTTTATTTTAGCAGGCCCAGAAATCTTGGAAAGCATCCAAATTCCAACTGTTGTGTTCCATACACTAAACGGCATTATTTTTTAATTTTAAATAATGTTTAAGCACTGGTAATAACCTCTTAGTACAAGCAAAAAAAAATGGATAATTGACAGAGAGACGTAGTATCAAGCAAGTTGTCGGGCGGTCAGAAGCGTCGGTTGTCGGTGGGCGCCGCGATGTGCGGGTCGTCGCGTGTCGTTCTGCTGGACGAGCCCACCTCGGGCCTTGACCCTGCCGCGAGGCGGTCGCTTTGGGACCTGCTACTCAAGGAGAAGAAAGGTCAGTGCTTAATGCTTCAATAACATTCTCAAAATAGGTACAATTAAATTTGAATCTTGATTAGACACATTACAATTAAATCTGCTTTACAGTCTAAAACTTGTACTATATCGTATATAAGAATACACATAATACTTAGTAAATGTATACACGTAATAGTGAAAACGCTGAAGGTTTAGAAACAGATACCCACTAAGAGAAGTCTCATTTCTTATCGTTATAAATACCGATCTCCTAATTTATATGCGTACGGGTCAAGTAGATACATACACGCATTTCCATTTATACAATAGTAGTTGAATTACGTCTAATCACAACTCATAAAGCGGGTGAACGATCGCCCCAGCGGTAGTAATAAACGCCTGTTAGCTTGCCCGATAAATTATCTTTGCTATGACTTTTATTTTGTCTAGCATGGATTGAACTGGACTATTCGAATTGAATTCTACTAATTATGAATATCTACGTAACTTTGTCCTGTATGATAGATGCTAATGTTCCCTCATAGATGCGGTATCACAATATTCATTGATGCAAATTTTGCACTCTATTGCTATTTCTGTCTGAAATCCTCTAATGGGTATTAAGTATTCTGATTTTTAAATGTTACTGGTCTAATTATGTAGCTGTTCTACACTCAATGCTTTTTAACTTCTTAAGCCGTGTGCATACTCGAACACGAAATCATATTTGGATCTTATGTATAGTCTTAAATTAGACAACACGACACACAACCGACCTAAGTTTGTAATCCGCCCTAGACTCAGTTGTTCGATGTGAACGATACTATAATGATACGTAAATACATTAAAATCCTCTGAACACCCCCCATACAAAAACTTCAAATTGGATCCGCTAGTGGTACGCACATGCAAAAAAGTTATAGCGAAAGTGCGTATACGGCTTTAGACATTCGAAATGCCTTTGATAATCATTGATTTTGTCACAGGTCATACTATCGGTTTCACAATCGACCCTTTTAGCATTTTGAATCGATTTATACTAGCTATATGTATAACTACGTGTAGATTAAACTAATACCAATCAATTAGACTTTTTTTTCATTCCATCGTGTATAATCAGAACGCCCGTAATAAAGGTGGATATAATTCAAAACATTCTGTAACCAAAACGTATTCTATTCCGATTCTATGGTGTGTCAATTTAATTGGTTTAATCCACTTATCAGATTTCACTGTTTTTGGGCTTCAATAAATAGAAGCCACGACTGTGAGTATGTGGTAAGAATGTACGGGTATATTTAAATAACGTTCTAGAAATCAAAATTAAAATTGGTTTAATCCACTTATCAGATTTCACTGTTTTTGGGCTTCAAGAAATAGAAGCCACGACTGTGAGTATGTGGTAAGAATGTACGGGTATATTTAAATAACGTTCTAGAAATCAAAATTAAAATTGGTTTAATCCACTTATCAGATTTCACTGTTTTTGGGCTTCAATAAATAGAAGCCACGACTGGGAGTATGTGGTCAGAATGTACGGGTATATTTAAATAACATTCTAGAAATCAAAATTAAACACAAAACTATACTTAATCATAATAATAGTTGTGAACGTTTACGCAGTGACATACAAAGCTTCACACAAACCCCGATACCCACACAGACTCGGATACAGCAATGAAATATATTTATATATATGTTATAAATTTATACTAGCTGACCCGGCAAACGTTGTTTTGCCATATAAAATAAATTGAGATATAAACTATCCTATCTTTCAAGTTGGATAAAACTGCACACAGTGCAGTGCAAAATTTTAGTAAAATCGGTTTAGTAGTTTAAGAGTCCATAGCGGACAAACACCGTGACACGTAATTTATATATATTAAGATATATATATCCACTATAGATACTACTAATAACTTGCCCCAAAGTTGATTCAGTAAAGTAATTCTTAACAGGTGATATGTAATTGGTTTTATAAAATTAACAAAAATGTTGCCGTCTTAAAATTGTAAAGATAAAACCAATTCTGATAAAAAGTTAATTGAAAACGTTGGTGCAAACGTCATTATCATTAGTCATGCATAGTGTAGGTACATACATGGGCGTAGGTAGGTACATTGGGCCGGACTTACAATACTAGGTTCACAATCAAACATAAGTAATACGAAGTATGGCATGGTAAAGCGTTGAACAGCGCAGGAGTTGATACGCAAATTCTTAACTTATTGGGATTTTACATGATGTTTTATTTTGCCCAGGTCGTACAATGATTCTGACGACACATTTCATGGACGAGGCCGACGTGCTCGGTGACCGTATAGCCATCATGTCAGGCGGACGGCTCCAGTGTATCGGCACCCCCTACTTCTTGAAGAAACACTACGGTATCGGCTACAAACTCACCATAGTCAAAGGGGACAATTGCATGGTTGATGACGTCACCAACTTCTTCAAAACTTACGTACCTGATATCAAACATAACACTAATATAGGTAAGATTTTTTGTAAATAATTTAGTGGTGACTGTAATTTTGAGTCTTAGAAATTGGTTTTTAAAGTTAAAAATCCATTGGCACATTGTAATAATGTGCATAAGTATAATTATGTTATGATCGCTTCTGCAGTGTACTCATTCCTAGTATAAATATTAATATTATACCTACTAAATTTTGTTACTTGTATCCCCAGTACCATATGTCAAGGTTGCAATCAAAGTGTAATATTACCTTTTCAGTATATTTAGGGTACCGTACCAAAATGGTGAAAACGAAACCGTTATGATGCACCTATGTTCGTCTGTTTTATTTATTGTTTGTATGATATTCTTGTGTTATTTCAGGTTCTGAATTGACCTATATCTTACCAAGCGACAATGTTAGTAAATTCCCAGATATGCTAAAAGAGTTTGAAGCTAAAAAGGACTCGTTTCATATTTCCAGCTACGGACTATCTGTTACAAGTCTTGAAGAGGTTTTCATGAAGTAAGTACATAATATGCACATTTATAATACATAGGTACATAATATAAATAAACTACATTTCGTTTTTTTACCATCACTGTAAAACCCCATGTGTCTGCGAAATAGCATGTTTATATGGTAACTGCAGGTTACAACAGATATCTTGTAGCATGAATAAATTAACATCCAGTTCCTGTATTACATACACTTTATAAAGATAATTATGATATTACGTTAATATTTTTTTTTGTCTCATTCATCCCTTAGACAGGCTCCACACCTTCCTATCCGATCCCAATTATCGGATAATGTGTAGGGCAATCGTCTTAATTTAGGCTGTCCGATTTCGGATCGGAAGGTGTGGAGCCTGTCTTAGATGTATGTTTTTACAGAGCAGGTGCCGAGGAAGACCTCGCCGCGGCTAAAAAGAACAATTACATGAAATCGGGATCGTTCAATGACAGCGCCGTGGTGCCTATTGAAAGAAATTGTCACAACCCATGTGAGTACTGCTCTGTGTCCCACAATACTCTGTTGTAAATTAAAAGAAAAACATATACATATACAGGGTTTATTGATAACCTCGTACAGGTCACTTGTGCTACGGCTTTGATATATTTTTTTTGTATGTAAAAGTATGGTATATGCTGTTCCTAAATATTTTAATTGCAATAACTCCAGGTGGTCCCAAATCAAATGAGTAGATAAACAAACAATGTGGTGCGCGGGAAACGCGGGGCGTGAACAAAACACATTTGAATTTTAAAACAATATTTTTTTTGGAAAATGTTTATAGTATTTTAAAAAGTCCTAGTACTTAAGTTTGATTCTTAACAGGTTTTGAGTAGTTTACAATTAACTCTGTATATTGCCGTCGAGTTAATAACTTTCTCCAGTTTGAAGTCAGTTGAAAATGTTGTCTTATTTTTGTTTCAGTGTACACCGAACCGATACAGAAAGTTCGAGGGTTTAAACTTCTTAAAAACCACATAAAGGCGATGTTCCTAAAACTAGCGTATAACTCTATGAGGAACAAACTAACAGCGTTCATACAATTCGTTACCCCTATCATAAACATTACAATATCTGTGATAATAGCTAGATCTTGGAACTTCTTATCTCAATTACCTCCGCTAGCTTTAAGCTTAGAAAATGGTTTTAAACACACGCAAACGTTAATATCTCAAATGAATCTGACTGATGGCAGTACAGAAGCTAATACAATGAATGCATACAAGGATTACTTCAAGAAAATGAACACGCCAGGGATGACGATTACCGACGTGGGCACATTAGACTTGGCGAAATATTATTTAAAATTGGTAAATTTGTTTAGATTACCTACATTAGATTATGAAAAAGAAATGTCACATTTCATTATGTTATAATTATTATTTGGTTCTGAATTTTTTAATTTGAATTCCTTCCTTTTCATTCCTAATAATTTTATAATTACCTCTACAAATTGTCCTATAAGAGCTATTGAGGCGACGACTGATTAGCTTGGTTGATAGTGACCCTGCCATCTTCGATGAGGGTCCCGGGTTCGAATCCTAGTAGCGACAAACTTTGTTTTATGAGCACGAATATTTGTACCCGAGTGATGTATGTTTAATTTCCATACAAGTATTATATATGGATGCCGCCGATGCATGCGAGTGGCAGAGGACCGTGATGTGTGGAAGTCATTGGGGGAGGCGTATGTCCAGCAGTGGACGTCTTTCGGATAATAGCATATGGGGCATGGGGGTTTTCCCCAGTCCGTTGTACTTGCTTAGTTTGAGACCGTACTATTGTTGTGTTCGTATTTATTCAGAGTGCAGAAGATTTACCGCGTGTGAGGTATGAAGTGCTGACGGGCGCGACGTTCGGTCAAAACTACATCACGGCGTGGTTCAGCAACTACGGGTACCACGACTCCGCGATATCGCTCGGCCTCGTCAACAACGCGATAATGGGCGCGATGTCGCCGGGAAGCACGCTCACTGTGGTCAACCATCCCTTGCCGTATTCCATAGAAAATTTGGTAAGAACATTGAACATCTAAATCTGGTAATTAATAGTCCGCGTAACTAACTATTTTGCTTTACGACCCCACGTAGGGGTCATTTGGGCCAATAGTGAAAGATGTATTTAAAAAATTCTTAAATTTTTTCACAGAGTCAAGTGAATCGACACGCAGAATAAAATTTTCCTCATAAACTTTGACCCGTTAGGGCATATTTTCCTAAAATCCCTTGTTAGTGGGTGCATACGTCATCAAAGGAACTTATTACCCAAATTTTAGGCCTCTCCTGAGAACAATCTGAGCGTCAGTCAGTCAGTACTTTGCTATAATATGTTAAAACTTTTTCTAGGTTAGAATCATGGCAAGTGGTAGCAGTATGGGATTTCAGTTCGCCTTTAACATCGGATTCTGTATGGCATTTGTGACTGCGTTCCTGGTACTGTTTGTTATAAAGGTACGTTTTAGTTAGACCCCTTCCCCCTCCGTTTCTTATCCTAGGTCTATATTACTGCCATAAATCTTCATCAACCGCCTTGGAGGATATTTGCGTGCGTGCGTGCGTAAAAGCCTCTACGAATGGCCCAACTTGCTACCAAAACTATAAGGTCAATTTGTCAATATACATGCAAATTTGTAGATATTTTAGAATCGGCCCTACTGATTAGGTGACAAGTAGAGCTATATGGACATAATATATGGTAGTATTATATCATTAAATCTTCCACAAAAAGTTCACCTTCGGAGTTGTGACAGGCTTAATCGTTCTTAGGTTAAAAAAAACGAATTCTGGATCTTTATATAGCGTATTTCTACATTTTTTTTTTTTCAAAATATACCATTAATATTGGTCCTTAATGATGCACGTAGGTATGTTTTTTATTGCTATAAAATAGCTCGAATGCATCAGTATGTGTAAAAATATGTTGCGCCTGGTACCAGGAGCGCACAAGCGGCGCGAAGCTCCTCCAGCGCGTGTCGGGCGTGCGGCCCGCGGTGCTGTGGGTGAGCGCGCTCGTGTGGGACTGGATATGGTTGCTGCTCGTCTATCTGTGCATCGTGCTTACGCTCGCCTGCTTCCAGGAGATCACGCTGTCCACGCCTGCTGAACTTGGTGAGTTAGCGATGTATCATCATAGTGCTTAGTATTGTGACAATAGAGAGTAGAGGTGTCCGGTAATGTATGTATACCTCGAAAAGAGCAACCATAGAGTTTCTTCTTTTTCTCAGTGAAGCCAATATTCCGTACCGGATTTCGATTCAGATTGTTCATAAGCGATTTAGTTAATCGGTAGTATTTATTTGCAATATTCGGATGCAGATTCCGTTTTTATCTAACATGTTAACAGTAGGTGTTACTTAAATCTCCCATTATGTTTGCTATGTTTTCATTATTTATTGCACGTCGATTCATTGCCCGTTTAGGTTCTTAGTTTTTAGTTTGTTATGTACAAAATCCCAATTAAATTCAGTGGTAATGAGGCCATAGTTTGTCTCTCTCTCTTTTTCTAATAAAGAGTGAACATCTCGAATAAATGGTATATTTCATTTTATATTTCAGGTAGAATCCTATTAGTACTAATGGTGTTCTCGCTGGCCATGATACCGCTACATTACCTAGCGTCCTTCTATTTCGATGCGGCCGCTACTGGTTTTTCGAAAATGTGCTTTATGAACATATTCACTGGTGAGTTTAAAACCAATAAGTGTTCGGATACCGTGTAATTCAGTATATTTTTTCTATTTAAACATATACTTTACCTACTTACTAACTTCTTTTGTAGCATATTGTGAAAGAACTGTCGATATATTTTACACTAGTTGCCCCGGCGAACTTCGTGCCGCGTCAGAATCAAATTATGTCATTGATTTTTTCCCATGTTTTAATAGTTATTATGCTATTCGGGACGGAGACAAAACAAAAAACCCATCATATCATAAAAATCGGCCCACCCGTTCTTGAGTTATAGATGGTGTAACTAACACGACTTTGTTTTATATGTATATAGATAGATTACAAAGATAATTATTATTAACGTTTGGTAAAAGCAACAGTGGGGAGATAATTGGGTCGCGCTCGTTCTCTGTCGCTCGCGCGCCGACTTATGGTGGTGACGTCACATGCTTGCAGCCCTGTAGTGTTAAAGGTTTTTTTTTCTAATCGGACACAGCAACTTTTTTTTTTGGAATAATTTCGAATATTGTTATGCAATAAAATATCATTGCCAAATACCCGATCCCCTTAATATTTTTCAGGTTGCATGCCATTCCTAATAACGGAATTACTGAGATTGCCAGAAGTGGGCAATCCATTCTATGCTAACATATTTGATTGGATTTTCTCACCCATGCCCATCTACTGTTTAAGTAGAAGTTTCAGGTAAGAAAAGTCGTATATTCATTTCTTTTGTACTATTTTACCTTGAATCCGTACAGTAGAATATCTACTTTAGCGAGGTGGCAATATGGTAAAATTTTGCGCTATCAAATATTTTTATAACTTGTCTCTAGCCCTAATCCTAGCCTATATGAAACTTTGTCGATACATTTTCAATATTTTTTAATTATTTCAAATCCCATCGCATCCTGAAGCCTTTTGCTTTTCAACGTTTACCGTAGACCAAATATTTGCAGTTTTTTTTTTTGGTTTCTTTGTGTGGCGAAGAAATAATACAGATGGAGTGTCGCGAACAACACATTGAAGCAGAAGAATCCAAGTCGATTTGTGTAGTACACGCGAATTTCCGTGTACTTCACAAATCAGTGTTATTTCTTCGACTGAGGTCTAAACTTCTTTAAGTTTAGAGCAGGGGTTCCCAAACTTATTTTGTCTACTGCCCACTTTGAGAATGAATTATTTTTAGCGCCCCCATTTTTTCACCTACTTAAAAACCACTATAACTTCAAATTAAATTAATTATAGTGAGCCAGCCCCTACACAACGCCCCCATTTTTTTTCTTTAGGCCTGCAGCGCCCACAAGCGTTATTGCCCACTTTGGGAAAGGCTGATTTAGAGAATAAGCAGTGAGTTAGCGGTCGTAGAGTCCACTATTGCTCCTTCAGTATGTTTGTTTTTCTTGCAGGGATATGAGCGTATCATCGTTTGCCCTGCTCGCGTGCGACGGCCTGTGCGTCGAGCTGAGCCTGCAGAACTGCACGCGGCACACCATGTGCCAGCAGTTCAACCTCTCCCTGTGTTGTAGTAAGTGAGTCTTGTGAGTGAGTGTCAATGTACCATGCTATCGTTACGACTGTGCCGTTGTAATCATTACTGTGAGCAAGAGATATGCTTGTGATAATAGAGTGACAGAGATCAATATAATTTTAGTTGTACCGTCTTTGCTATCCGCAGAGAGATACTGGTATTGGTGGCTCTTTCAGCGCTTTCGATTTGCTGTAGACAGGATTATTATTAGTTTTCCGTGTAAAAATATCTTTAGTACTTAAATAATTTCGCTTTTATGGTTACATCAATAAGAGTGTTGACGAGTAATTTCTGTTTTTAGTTGACGACGACCCGTTTCTCAAGTGGAGTGAGCCCGGTATCGGACGGTATCTATTCATGATGTCGTTGGTCGGCATCGTCACGTTCTCCATCTTGCTCATCAAGGAGTACGAACTGCTGAACAAGGTAAAACCTCGACTACTAAATTACTTGCCCATTTTTCAGACGAAACTTCAAGTGTACGGTCCCAAATTAAGAAACGCTTATGTTATGGGTACCGTGCAATGTACTGGGAGCGATCCCAGTATACAGGCTGATACAGAAAGCGTATATGTCATCAATATGTCGATACAAAAAAAAATGTTCCCAACAAAAGGACAATTGTGATTTTTTGCGAACAAATATATATATTTTTATTGACATATCGAAATTTTTACTTCAATCAATGATAACAAATGCATTAAAGAAGCGCAGATTCAAGGCTTAGTATCCCCTCTCTGAATCTTTCTGTATAAACGAGTACATGACTCTGATATAAACATACGAGCACGGGACCCTCGGTACTGTACCACTGCCAACGGTGCCCATCGGTTCGTCAATGCTGGCTGGTGTATTAAAAATTGTGTTTAACTTTAGGTGTTCTACTCATCGAGGGTGCAGCCGCCGCCGGAAGTGACGATGGAAGACAGCGACGTGGCGGCCGAGCGCGCCGCCGTGCACGCGCTGACGCGCCAGCAGCTGGCACAGCACAGCCTCGTGTGCAAGGACCTCACCAAGTACTACAACAAGCTGTTAGCCGTTAACAGACTCACGTTTTGTAAGTCAGCAATATATCATATCTACTATCTTATTAATAGACAATGTCGTGTTAGTTACACCATTCATAACTGAAGATCGGGTGGGCTAATTTGAATTATCTTGGATTTTTTTAATATGTCTTCGCCCCATTACAAAAAAAAAAATACCAAAATAAACTAATAAAGATAATTAATCTTCTCATAAGTACATTTGATTATTGGGCGGTCTGATTGGCACAGTTGTTAGTGACCCAGCTTTCTGTATAGTGTCGTGGATTTTATTCCCAGTAGGGACAAACCTTGTGTGATGAACACGAATATTTGTATCCGAGTCATGTATGTTAAATATATATATATATTCTCATAAGTATTTATATACTATCTACCCCTAATACAAGCGTCACTTAGTTTGGGTCCGTAGTTTGTGTATTATAGTTCATGTATTATAGTTCATTTTCGATTGCAGCTGTTCACAAAGGCGAGTGCTTCGGGCTGCTGGGGATCAACGGCGCGGGCAAGACGACGACGTTCAAAATGCTGACGGGCGACGAACACATCTCCGCCGGCGACGCTTACGTGCACGGACTATCCCTTAAAACGCAAATTCAGGACGTCTACAGACATATAGGTGAGTCTCTTTAGAATAGTTTGCTTTGCAAGAGGCTTACCTCCAAATTTGAAGATAGTTTTACAAAACCATTTAATTAATTTGATTTCATTAAAAATATATTGTTCTTCATTTACAATAGCATTACAATGTACTTTCCTTTTAAATAGGGCCTTGTCATGAAAGTGAAATAATTTATTTCGTATAGGCTTACGAGGGTAAGCCTATAAAACGGGAAAAATAATTTGTAAGTGTAAATTATTTTTCTTGTTTTACTATAACAACTATCTTAAAAATACAACCTTTTGTAAATCGATTTAAATTTCTATAAATTTGGGGGTGCATTTTGAAAAGCGAGTCATTAAATTATAATGTCACTCCTATCGTAAACTGATGAGCTGACTTGGAGATTGGTCCGCTCACCCTACGCAGTATCACGCATTATTTTATAGAAAAAGCCAATTTCATTTGCGCTACGGAACTCACCACCTATTGTTTTAAAATAATAAAAGAAGAATGATGTGAATGAGTAATCACAATTGCGTCTGTTGATTATAATGATTGTTGTGCGGCAGGCTACTGCCCTCAGTTCGACGCACTCCTGGACAAGTTGACCGCGCGCGAGACGCTGCGCATCTTCTGCCTGCTGCGCGGCATCCCGGCCCGCGTGGGCGGCGCGCGCGCGCTGCAGCTGGCCGCCGCGCTCGGGTTCATGCCGCATTACGACAAACGGGTGGGTACAGTGGACTGTGACGTCATACAAGCATATACAGCGTTATTCAGAAAGGGTATACTATGCCTTGAAACTGCGCTTCTTTAGCATTGGATAATTATTATATGAAGTATACAATTTCGATATGACAGTTTAAAAAAAATTACTCACAAAAAAGCACAATTTACATTTTATTGGGTACAAAATTTATTTTTAAAATCGCCATATCGAAACTTTGACTCCACATAATGGTTACAAATGTAATTACTAGTATGAAAATAATATATAACCATTGAATGCTTGCTTGAATTAGTTGGCCCCAACGTCTCGAGCCAGTAACTTCAGAGCCAACATGCCTATTAATAAGGAATCTTGATAAGGCGTTATCTTGCCATGTTTAATCGCACGAAATATAGTAGTAATTTTTGGTTTGTCTCATAGGTACACGAATGCAGCGGTGGCACGAAAAGAAAAATTAGTACAGCAGTCGCGTTTCTAGGAGATGCGCCTTTGATATTCCTCGATGAACCTACAACAGGTACAGATTGGAACAACTTCAGTAATATTTGTGATGCACTGTGTTTCAAGCCGCATCTCCTGTTACGAAATTTTCGAAAAACACCTCATACACATTTCCCCCCGCGCGGCTAAAGTGGGGCATGGTACAATCATGTATTGTATCCATGTAAAATGTTATGTACTTATGTGTTGTTGGCTGTGTGTGGCAAAATATGCGCAGGAGACGCGGCGTAATCTGGATCGGAATCAGTATACTTTTATTCATGTTAACCATTACAGTACTTATGAATCTTCAAAAATGTCACAAAATCCTATGCTATGAATTTACCACCCGTGCCGAATAGAAACGGCTATGGAGAAGAACGGTTTAGAAACTCCGTGGTTGCTCTTTTAAAAATAATCTAATACATTTTGTGTACTATGTATATTGTCATGGATATGTGAGAACAATGTTGAAACAGCTAGGCGGGCTTGAGTAGCTGGTTAAAAAGTACTAACCCTAACTCTATAATTACAAGTTAATTGATACATGGTTCCCACATTTACAAATTACGTTTGTAAATGATGATAAGAAGGAAGGATTCAGTGCCGTGTGGTCCAATTGCAAATAGGGTTTTCACAATTTGATTGGTTAAGTGATGAATGTTTTAAGGCATGGATCCCGCGTCCAAGCGACTGGTGTGGTCGTCGATAAGCGAGGGCGTGGCGTCGGGACGCAGTATAGTGCTGACGTCACACAGCATGGAGGAGTGCGAGGCGCTGTGCTCGCGCCTCACCGTCATGGTGAACGGCAAGCTCCACTGCTTGGGACCGTTGCAGCATTTGAAGAGCAAGTTCTCGCAAGGCGAGTGGAACTATGACGTCATATTTCATCACAAGTATACTGCCCTAGACACTCGTTGGGCTGGGCTCGGCTCGGCTAGTGGGATCTGAAAACCTACGGGGATACCCTGGTTTAAGTTCCAGTTAACACGTTATAAATTCAAATCTACTGCATATCGATAATAAAGTTAAAATGTATGTGATAATTATTTATATATATTTAAATTTAAAAACCCAGCTAATAAACTGTCTAGTCTCTTTGACGACCCCATTAGCTTAGTTAGTAATGATCCTGCTTTCTGTCCCGAGGGTACCGGGTTCAAATCCCGGTAGGGGATGTAAGATTAAATCGATTTCACTATATTTCTTACAGGTTATACTTTAATAGTGAAATGCAAGACAGGCGAAAACCGAGATATCGACATAGTTAATATAAAGAATTACGTCCTGGAAAATTTCAAAGAGGCCAAGCTAATGTGAGTATACTAATATAATATTACTAGCTGTAAACCTTAAGTGCGCACACGCAGAGTAATATCCGTTCTTAGCGAGCATCTAAATGCTAAGAGACGCCTATACTACCTGTACTCTAGACATGAGCGTACACATACGATAAACCATAACAAGATTAGTCGTTTTAGCATGTAGACCTAAGTATTGCTTTGCGAAAATCAGCTTTAAGGTATCTAGGCATCGATGTTCCCTATAATAGAATACCTTTATTCTGCGAGGTCGGCAAAACGTGTTTTTTCCCTCCGCTCAACCAGCTATCTGTCAAGTTACACCACAAATTTTAAGTACTTTTTCACACAATCCACTTTTCTTTCTCAAGAAAAAATAATGTTTCGTGTTAATGTAAGTTTAACTCTGTTTTCCAGTGAAACATACTTAGGAATAAGTACTTTTTACATCGACGACGTGGACCTGCCGTGGTGGCGAATCTTCCACGTGATGGAGGAGGCTCGCAAGGAGTTCCCCATCGAAGATTACTCGGTCTCACAAACCACCCTCGAGCAAGTGTTCCTTAGATTTACTAGGATATATGGCAGTAAGAAATAAACATCATTTGTATTACTGACATATAGTGTAGGTCATAAATAAAATATACCAATGAGCGCTGGTTTTACATCTACAATTAGCTATGCGCACGCGCAAATAACGAAGTAAATGCTAAAGTTTTTACATGTAATGATCGATTTCAACATTTTGGGACTGATCCCACAGTAATTGTTGTAAAATTTATAATACCTTAATGTAAATACATTTTTATTTTCATTTTACAACGGCTACGCACCTTAGTTATAGTAACGTACTATAAGGATCGTAGGTGAGAGCGAACAGTCCTATAAAAATAATTATGATCAAAGCGTTGCGTTTTATAATGTGCGTTAGTTATTTTTGCTTAATAACACTTATAACGGCCTAGTTGCTTCATATCCGTTGTGAGTTTGGCGATACGGGTTTTTCACTTCATGTGTTATGTTAGAAGGTAGGCTGTGTCACAAGATAAACGCAGCGACAGTAATTAACAATATATATATATAGAGTGAGATTACATAATACAATGCGAACGCCCGTTTTTATAAAATGTAAAGACATACCTAGCACATAAAATATAATCACTGAAATACATAATGTTATCTATCGAGGAAGTCTAAGTATTCTCAACAAGATCTGAATATGATAACATCTTCGAATTTTGGTACATAACAACCATGTACATATAAGTACTTATTATTTTAGATAATTAGTGTTGAATGATCAGTATTTTATATGTAAATTCAATGTTTAGATAAATGTACTTACCCACTTATTGTTAAATGTTGTTGACGTTGATGTCTATTCATCCGTGCAAGTAATTTATTTATTATAGTGTAATAAAAAATTGTGAACGACACTAGTAACATTATTTGCCGTTATGTACAAAGTGTTTTATCTTCATAGACTTTCATAGTACAGAAGATCAAAATTATTGTATTTATCCTTGCGTGCCTTTTATATAAATTTAAATGATTCAGTAAAATACAATCTAAATCGATAAAATGATGGCAATTATTTACTTATGTTGGGAAACCTACTTAAAATAATATAGTGTTACGTTTGACAATAAGGATAACGGAATACTTCATTTTATTCAACAAACTTACGTCGTGATTTTGTTTATTCAAATAGTTTCATATTATAATATAGTCAAGATCTGAGTTATGTGATAAATATGTAACTTAAAATTACCTATTTTCATAAATGTATTAATTTTATTGTAACAATTTATTTGTGTATTATAAAAGTATTACGTACCTTATTGCTTTATAAAAAATATTTATTTGTCAATTATGTATATAGTTAAGTAAACATATAAATATACAGACAGGCCTAATTATTAAAGAAAGTTACCTACGTAAAGGAAAATTTCAAAAGAAAATAATGAAACCGATATGATGAGAACAATGCTAAGTGGTGCCGCCTACTCAATAATTTTAGTTTTTTTTATAATGGTGCTTGACCTTGGCGTTCGATTGCTTGTGAGCAAAAGAAGAAGTGTTGAACATAACACTAAACATAAAAAGGACCTAAAAAGGAGGTATTATTAATTTAGAAATACTTATTAAAACCCATATTCTGGTTCGGTTCTTATTTGAATACTAACGTATAATATGGTTATGGTTAGATAACAGTTTCTGCTTGCGGACTGCTAAGTGTTATAACAAAAGTACACTTTCGTTAAGTTAAATGTTTCGCCATATAGGATTTTATATTTTGTGTGATATGATTTTGTGATTTATTATCTATTTATATTGCCATTAAATTAATAGAATGTTATGTCTTATTTCGGTATTCTTGCAGTACCCATATATTTACTGTGATGTTATATAACAAGATGTTGCTATTTATGTTCCTATGTTTATTGATCTGCTTGAGCCATACTCGAGTGTTAGTTAATTTATAGTTCAATTTGCAAGTACATTCTAATTATACACGCGTTGTAAGGATTGTGAGATATCTCATATACTTACAACTGCCCTACCTATAGGTAGGTTAATTATACATTCAAATATCGTATTTATTGAACGCTAATATAACCGGTATTGCCATACCGCAGGTACCACTAAATGTTCTATATTTGCCTATTTTTAAGAAGGTGTTTGTATCACGTAGTGTTTATAGTCATTTTTTAATAAAACTAAGAATATTTTATGTAATCTCTTTTATTTCAGTAGTCTCCCATATTTCATACATTAGTTACAAGAGCACATGCGTTTTTCTTAAAGTATAAAATTAAAAAAGTACACGAAGACAATGAATAAATATTATTAACACAACTTACTAAATATCCTACAGACTAATAATTGTTTTATCAAATGGCAATATAATTCTCACTTAAGGTTTCATGGGAAGCTTTGAGGGCTAGGGTGGGAGACACGGGTCCCTCCAACATAAGGCCTTTCACGATTTATATTTTATAATATTAGTCGTGGTAAGTAAATCGTGACGTTGACAACCAGGCTACCAGGTCAGTCAGGATGATAAAACATACCGCATATTACCATGTAACTTAAGTTTAAACTAACCCCAAAATGTATAGACGGTATATAACATTATCAAACGTATTGATTTCTTATATTAACGCGATAGCAAAACTATCGTATGCCGTTTGATAAAGTAATAGAATGTCAACAAATTTCTAGACCTGACGGTGAAAACAATTTAACTAATAGGTAAAGTGGCGTATCTGGCGACATTTTTTTATTGTTTTTGCGTCAGAAATCTCGTAAGCACTCCAATTCAGCAGTCAACAGTAGCGATAGTGGCTATCAGCTAACCACAATATCACTTGTACCTATAACGTTTCTAAGAATATATATATATGTAGAAGATACAAAGACTTAAATATTCCATGGTAGGTACCTACTATGAATCATAGACGTGACTACTAGATCTATGTCGGATAATCATGTAATATCCCCTAAACTAATGTACTTTTCATGGTCCTCATGTTAGTACAATAGCATTATTATAAGTAATCAACATTTTAGTCGTAATGCCACTGCGTGCACGCACGCGTATAGAGCAGCAATAAAAAAACTGCGTAATATGTACACAACATAATAATTATTTGTCTATAACGTCAGTATTTTGTCTGTGGCTATCGCCCCTCTTTCTGGTACTTGGTGAACTGCAGGAATATCTGCTCGAGTGTTGTCTGTGCTATGCTGTAGTCCTCGACGTCGTAGTCCCGCGTGGCGCGCTCCATGACCCCGAACATCTTGGACCAGGGCATGCTGCGGTCCGGCAGGTAGTATGTCAGTAAACCCTGATATTCCTCCCTAGCAAATAAAAAAAACAAGCTATAAATATAAGAAAGATTGAACGTAGGACACATTATGTTCGACTGAGAGTATGAATACGCCACATTTGCAATATGGCGTATGTCTGTGTGTTAGCGCATCACGGAAAATCACTGGACAGATTTTGGTAAACCTTGGCATACTGGTATATGACAACATATAGTATAGGATAGTTTTTGTTCTTAGATAGGCGAAAGGTAGCTGTCCGTGCGATAGCCAAAAAAACTAAAGTTCAGACGTACAAAGTCGCGGGCAGTGCTGGTATAGATAGGTGCTTAATAATAATGTATTCTTTAAGGTTGCACATCTACTGTTCATAAAAAACATGTGTTCATACTTACTAGATTATAACAAATAACAGGTAGGCAGGTAGATACTCACATTATCCTGGGATTTGTAAAATTTGCATTTACATAATTTTTTACTGCATCCATTCCCGCGTTACTAACACGAGTCGTCGAAGCTGTGTTCTCCTCTACTTTTAGTTTTATGGTTAATGTGAAACCTGAAAATAGGTTTTCAAAAATTACGTAGATAAGAATCTTAAAGCACCGTTCATGTCATAATCAACAATATTAGAGGGACTTTGCCAAGTAAAATGGCCAAAAGGCTCACTTTCAATAATACCTTGTACATTGTCACCCAATGGGCCTACCCATTACATACATACGAATGGCAAAATGTAAGTGTAAATTCAATCTTTAGGATCACCGGTGTACGCTTGTAGCGACCTTTTCAACCTCGCTACAAGATACACAGATGGCGCTGATGAATTTCCATACAATTCTGAAACGCGCTATGAGAGTTTTCGGAGCGCGTAGCTTATATATAAGACCCCGACAATATAAAACCATCGGGGCATAGCGGTCAGTCCCGCGAGACCTATCATTGGCCTGACTGAAAGATCTTCCCTTTTCCGCTAAAGGCTATGCGTTATCTGTCAGTCATGCAATAGTTGCATGTCATGTCATGTTAGTGATGCACTTACCTTGTGAGAATTTATTCTTGAGATGCTGCGGCGTGCCGAGGCACTGGAAGCGTCCGTTGACCATGATGGTGAGGCGGGAGCACAGCGCCTCGCACTCCTCCATGCTGTGTGACGTCAGCACCACGCCGCGCCCCGCGCGCTGCACGCCGCGCACCGCGCGCCACACCTGCGCCGCAACAATGATGCAAGCCGAACAAGGACCACTTCTTTAGACCCAAGTACTTTAATGTACTATATAGCTGACCAGACAGATGTCCTTTTCCCATATAAAAAAGCTCTTTAAATTTTTTCGATAAATTTTGAATTTTTTTCCCTCCCAACAAACCTGTTTATTGGACTATAACGAACATTAAAAAATTGCCAAATCGGTTCAACCGTTCTCAAGTAATGTGCTTACAACATTTCATTTTTATTTATATGGTCCAAAACTAAGAAATGTTATCGTACAGTGGATTGGGTATTAGCAACACCCTGACCAACGGGGTTATTTTAAATCATTCGAAATCGACAACGGATTTAATACTATTCTGTAACGACATATCTCACGCGTGAGTCCGAAAGTGAGTAAATTTGCCAATTTGTCGTTACAGAATAACACTGCAACTGTCAGATCAGAAATTTCCGACCGCCGAAATATGGTGTGCATTTACGAAGAATTTATATAACGAATGCGGAAATCCGTCTCACGAAGTTTTCGATTCCGTTTCCGATATCGATTACGAATTATTTAAAATAACAGGGCAAATTACGAAACGTAATGTAACGGTATCATCGAAGAAAATGCTTGCCTGACAATTCGTCTTAGCCTGAGTGTTACTGAAATCACCCCCAGTCGATACCTATTATATAAGTGTTGCCCCTTTGGGAACAATAGCTGTATTCGTCAAGTGGTATTTTTGTAGCATGGAGTAACGTTACAGTGCTTACGTGTCGTTTGGCGGCCGGGTCGATGCCAGTGGTGGGCTCGTCTACAAACACAAGCCGAGTCCGTCCCAGGAATGCTATCGCTGCATTCAGCTTGCGTTTCGTGCCGCCCGAATACTGATCAACCTGACATATACAAATATTGTTTATGGAGAGTGCCACTACATTTATCTGGATGATTTATAAACACACTACGTCCTAATGGGACATGTAATCAGACAGACGGTGACAGAGTTAATAAGAGACTGGTAAGAGATAGGTGCGGAACGGCCGCTAGTCGTAATTAAAAAAAAACCAAAAAACTTAGAATGTGAAACCTCATGTTTCTTCGTGTAGTAGATTTATGCACCACATGGTGGTCCTTGAGTCTAGAAAAATGTTTGAGGATCAGATATCTATAATCTATGTAGTACACACTTCCAATTACCCTTTTGTCGAGATGTTTTAAGAATCCAAGAGCATTAGCCAAAGCTTTGGCTCTGTAGGAGACCGTCTCCGCGCGCAAGCCTCGCATGAGCGAGAACACTCGCAGCGTCTCGCGGCCGGTCAGCTCGCCGAACAGCGCGTCGAACTGGGGACAGTACCCTGGCAACAACACACAGAGCTTATTTGTACATACAATATCTGGCTAAATAATAGGGGTTAGAGATTAGGAAAAGAAAGGAGAATGTTCCGCATGTCATAAGGCTACGGAGTTAGCCAAGAATTGGACCAAACGAAAAACCCTGCACCGACACCGTTGGTATACGCTAGTAACTGACCTATGTTCTCGTGTACTTTATTAAGCTGCTTTTGCACTGAATACCCGCTGACGAACGCCTCGCCGCACGAGATGGACTCGTCGCCCATGAGCATTTTGAAGGTGGACGTCTTGCCCGCCCCGTTCACACCCAGCAGACCGAAGCATTCATCGTCGCTTACGCCTGTTGATAAACCATTTATACAATCACTAATATAATCATATTCCTGTAGTGCCGAAAGGGTACGCCAAGGTGCACTCTAGCTTATGATATTGGCCAGAGCGAATAGGTTTTCGTCAGTCAAGGCTGCCATTCGTTCGAACAGTGATTATTGGCCGTTCGAATCCCTGCACTTAGGTAGTGTGTTTGCCAAAAGATTTTGGAGCCAATGTGTATCCATTCAATTATTAGCCAAGCTTGGATCCAAGTCATAAGCCAATATGTGGCACCGACGTAATAACGAGCGATCCGAGAAGAAACCGGGCACACACTCCACCTTCTCATGTTATCTGCCCCAATAGTGTACTCACTGAACGAGATCTGGTCGACGGCGAGATGCTTCCCGTAGTACTTGGTAAGGCCGCGCGCCAGCAGCGCGTGGTCGGCGCGGCGGGCGGCGCGCCGTGCCAGCCGCGCCGCCTCTGCCACGTCCGCGTCCAGCGTGCTCTCGTCTAGCGGCGGCGGAGACTTCTTCCATCTCAGTATCTGGAAAAATGGAGTAAGTCTTAATGCCTCACCCGCACTGGACCAGTGTGTTAGGGTTCAAACAACAAGTTTGAAACGGTAAAATGTGTTACAGATGAATTTTTAAGTGAGCGTGGGTGGCCAAATCCGAAACTATAGGGAATATCTAAAAATGCTTAATAGACTCTCGAGACCGATTCTGATGCAAACAAAAACTACATCATTAGGTATTTGAAAAAATAATTTCCATTGAACCCGTTTTGAAAAAAAAACAGCCTGTATTATTGCACCATCTGATAATGTCGTTTGTAAGGTTCAAGTTCAGGAAAGTATTTTGGTTTACTTCCACTGAGGTACAGCTTGGGAAGTATAGTGACATACTTATAGTTCTACAAAAAGCTATGTTCGTGCAATACACGTACCTTTTGGAACAGCCTGTACTCGACGATCATGAGTATCCCCCAGAGCACGGCGCAAGTGAATACCATGGCCAGCAGGTATCGCAGAATGCCGGGTTCCTCCCAATCAAAGTACGGGTTTTCACGCACTAAAACATCAGATTACTATTAGGTACAGGAAATTCTTTAACTAATTTCCCTCAACGACCAAAAATTCCTCCATCAATGGCATACCTTTTTATAATAGGACCTAAATTGAACACTAAACAAAATTCCCAATTCAAAAATCAAAAAGGACTATGTAGAAGAAGAATTTGTATTCAGGTGCTTACCGCAGCAGGTACTCGAGTAGTTCTCACACATGGCCTGCATGGTGCACTCGAGGTTGGGAATCACCGCTTGTAAGTACTCGCAGCCCTGCATGCAAGTGTGCTCGCGCATGCCGATCTGGTTCAACCACCTGCACATCACACATTCACACATCATCACGCCTGTAATCCTTGAAGGGGTAGGCACCCACACGCCTATAGTATTTGGTGTTAATGTACTCAAAAGGAGACGAGCTGTTGTCATTATTCCGAGCACACTCCAAGTGGGGAATCTGGCGTTGATGGGGACTCCCATCAATATGAGGGAAATTCGAGCCATGTCCTCAGACGCTAGCCCAGAGAAAATAAGAGAAATTTTCATGAGTTTATAAAGTCGTGCAAGTTATTGCAAGATGTTCGTCTTCTCAGTGTGATAATTATCAATAAAATAACATCCACATAGAAAATCCTCATTGTGCGAGAAAGAAGTAAATATCAGTAATTATGATTGAATATATCAAACCAAACTTAAGACAACGAAAATAATAGTATAAGGGTGGGAGGCTCGTGCCCAACAGTGGTACATTAAGGGGGCTAACTATGATTATCGATTATTTGGATGTATTAATTACTAAGCACTTATAGTGAAACAAGTTGGTATGTAAGTAATGTTGTGCTAGAGACCTACTGCCTTTACATTTTATAGTCCTTTATATAATAATACCTGATAGCGGTTATGAGGCTGTACAGCGGGTAGAACTGCAGCGTGGCGTCGAGGCCGCTCGCCACCGCCGCAGTATCTAGTATCGGTGATGAAAGAGCGTCCACTATTTGCGACCCCAGTATACCTGATGCAAGCAAGTATGCAGCTCCAATTATTAGCTAACCAATTTATAACAAATAAAATTCACTAAACCTTTCATGCCACAGAAGCCATTAATTAAACTGGTGATTCAGATTATTCTACATCATTGACAGTAATTTCGGACAAAAACGCGACATTAAAATTCTAATATATTGGTTTAACCCTTATTTTGCTGGTTGGCTCGCTTATAATAGAGATAGAAAGGTGGCTTACCAAGCAACACGTTGATGAAGAACATGGTGACGAAGCCGAGAGACGGCCCGGTGAACATGTGCGACAGGAGATAACTAAGTGGCAGCATTGCCGCACCATACACCATTATACAAAGGTACATGCGCCCTGTGGATAGTACATGAATAATTCAACCACATATCAAAATATATGTCTAATCATATGAACGCAACAAGACTGCTTACCTAATTCCTGCACAGTCGACAGGCCGACCACGTTAAAAGCGACGCAGGAGATGACAATAGAAACACAGATGATGAGGAACCACAGCCAGTCGAACACGGCTGCGCTGCCCCAAAGAACTGCTGGTTGAACACCAGCTGCTTTTTGCAATAACTTGGCACCGGAAATGCGCTCCTAAGCATCGACAAATAAAGTCTACATAGCTTATCACAATAAATAGTTAAGCCAATGAAGTAATGAGGAGGAACTTACTACTAGCTACAGAATGACTGCTCTTGGACTCTACCTTAGTTTGGAGGGCTAATTGATAGGTATTTACATACCTTAATATAGAACATGATGAATACTGCACTGACGATCCCGATGCTACTGCCAATACCAGATGCGAGTTGCATTGATAGCATTGTCATCATAATTTGCAAGTCAGTCTGAAAAAGCAATAAAAAGTCTATCAAATACATCTCGAACCAAAAAAAAACATCTTCGATTTAAGCGAAATAAGTTAATTTTATTTACTAAAAGTTACAATAAAAATTACGTTATCCCTGTAAGTAGCTTCCAATGGATGGTTGTATACGTTGAACTCAATGGAAGAGTTCCATGCTTTCAACAATGCGGTATGCACAGCGGCGAGAGACGTAGCCACGTCGTGATATGCGAAGTTGCTGAACCAGGCCGTTGCAGAGTCGTCCTCGAAGGTTGAACCGATCAGTATACGGTGGCGTAGAGAACCCATCAGGACTGGAGTGTGTGTCTGGCAATAAAACGTCACCCTTTATGTTAAGATAAACAAACTGAGAGGAATAATCATCAACCAAGCTTGTTCTATTGATGCCATTAAATTAACTTCGAATCAGGAGATCACTACAAAAAAGACAAGCCCGCTGAGTTTCTCGCCGGATCTTCTTATTTGAGGTCGCGTTCCGAACCAGTTGTAGAGTTAAGAAAAAAAAATGTAAATGACTATTTATAAGTGCCCCCGTAGGCCCTATATGAAATAAATCATTTGACTTTGACTTTGACTCTTTCAGGCTAGTTAAAGCTAAAATAATTACATCATTAACTCCCACCACTCACCCTATTCAGGTAATATTGATCAATAGACAACACCGGGTCGACTACGGTAAGCTCCATGGATCGAACGCCGGATGATTCGAACATCGCCTTGTATGCCGCAAACGCTAACGCACCAATCCCTGTAGAGGAATTGCCCGTGTAACTCAGCAATGTCTCTGTACTCGTATACCTGTAATCATGTGCATGTTACAGACCTACTGTTTAACAGTGAGAGTAGAAGCGACGTTATGGCGTCTCTGCGAGGTTATTTTAAATCATTATAAATCGATATCGGAAACGGAATCGAAAATTTCCCGAGGCGGATTTCCGAAATCGCTATATAAATTCTTTGTAAACGCACACCATCTTTCCGCGATCGAATGTTTTCGAACTGTCATCTGACCGTTATTTAAAATAGCATTTTGACAGCTCGACGGGAGCGACATTGTAATGTTGTATGGTAATAATAGGTACCTAAAATCAGGATTGAGGAAATTAATATATGTATATGATGTATGGGGAATGACTCAAATGCAGGCCAATAATTAATCCTGCGCCTTCTTGAAAAACTAGCAGTGCTTTATTTCGTACATTAGCCTAATGGTTAGCGGGACTGCCCTCCCAGCCGAGACGTTGAGGGGTTCGATCGACACCCAGATTCCACTCCTAGCAAATTTTAATTTATTGTCATTACGCTTAGTTTATGGGCCTAACAAGAGTTCTAATAAAGTTTAGGCCACATGATAGTTTTCAATCTTCAATATAAAAAGAAGGTTATATTTCTATTAGTATCAATCAGGATATCAATTAGTAGTAACTTCGTACCCATCAGCGAGTGACAAATGTCTGTTCTGTATGGAGTGCGTGAACGACATCATGTACTGCAGAACGCCGAGCGTCGCGTTGATCAGGAATATTGGCACGAGGAACTGGAGCAGCACCAGCCACCACGAGCGCGCCCACACCAGCGCCAGCTTCAGCCACACGGCGGACACGTGCTGGCGGATCAGTCGGAACCCGGTGACGTTGCCATCATCCTTGTCCACTGTCAAGTTATAAGGTTATTGATAGGGAATCCAGCCAGACGATAGATAGATAAACGCGATAGATTATAGACGATAAAGACGATAGATAAAGAAACCATAGATAGTCATGAACTGATTAGCTCAGTGGGTAGTGACCCCGCTTTCTATGCTGCGGGTCCCAGGTTCGAAACCTGGTAGGGACAAACTTTCGTGGGTGCGTCGTTTTGAGATAGCTAGACTAATTAAACAGAGTAGCCCTGCGCAGCCCAGTCTTGTGGTGCCATTTCCGAACGCAAAAAACGTATCTACGTCTTTCTTAAAGACATCGATGGCTGCGTTGGCTGCAGATAAGTAATTACTTTCACATCTGTCATAAAATGTAATGAGCTATTTCACAAATGCACAAGCGGGAAGGTAAGTCTAGTAAATTCGAGTACGTAGATACAAAACACCTTAAATCCTTAAGGCACTTAGTGAATTAGGCCGTCTAACATCAGCCTAACGACACTCAGGAAGGAGTAAGACACGGTCGTACTATCATGAGTCGCAATAAAACTCACATTGCTCTAGCGACGAGTCAATTTCGTGTTTGAGTGTGTCATCGCTCAAAGAGTCCGTCGTGGTCGCGGCGTCGTCGTTGTCCAAGCTGACGGGAGCCATGTCTGAGCCCACGCTGTAATAAAACAATGAAGCTGTTACATAATACACGTCATAACCTGCACACATCCATCCGCATTCTTACCACTGAGTACCTACGCCTATTCTAATTTTCTAATTTGTGAATCTAGCACGATGTAAGGCGATCTGTCTGAGGCTATTACGACGCTGTTGCTCTTTATTAAACTAGGTACCCACTAGCATATGGTCTCCTTCTGCGAGTATGTTATGTCGCAGAAGGAGGCCGCGGAAAGGACCAGGGAGGAGGAAGCCCTGGCGGACCCGATCCGCAGAGCGAGGCGGGGTCGAAGAAGGGGGCGATACGCTCGCCTCCTGCCCCCGTCATAAGAGGTTCGGGCGGTATGCGTAAATGTATTTTATAAGCAGAAACAAAAAAAGGCACCCGTAAGCATTTGCCTTTGGACTATTCAAGTACCTGTATACCTACCAATTTTCATTAAAAACCGTTAAGCCGTTATTTGGTGCTCCTCTTTGAAACTAACACATCTTCGCATATGTAAAGGTAAGAATAAGAATAACGTAAAAATGGTGCTGTCTTTTTGGCGTTAAAAGCGGTCGGTAAATACTTATGTCAAGAACCTTCCTTCCAGAAACCTTGAAACTGAATGTGCGAGAAACAAAATGAGTGCTATTGAGCCCAAGAGTTAAATGCATTAAATCATTTTACCGACCAATTCAGTTCCTACGCTAAAATTAGGTACGTGTCTTTCATGTTATTTCTCCTAACCCAGCGATCCCTACATAAGCAGGCTGTAAAAAAAATAATGGACCTTTGCAAGTACCCACCTACCTCATGAACACATCCTCCAAAGTCGTTGGCACGAGACCGAAGTTCTTGAATTTTATGTTAGCAATGTTTCTCTCCATATCGTTAAGCATGTCTTCAAATGTGTACGAGTAATTATTTAATAAGCCGTAGGCTATCTCGGTGCCTAAAATGACAATGTCTTTTACAATTATCATCTACCTATTGTAACAAATACAATATCAATAATATAATTAAGCAACAGGGAATAAGTAAATCACCTAAAGAATTCAAATCCAATCTATCTTATTGAAACCGAATTATCTCTAATGCCAATCGTGTTTTGTTTTGGTATACAAGCTGGAAACCTGCACACTTTGTTTCCAAAGCGAGCTTGCAACCGACTTAACTATCAGAATATATACCTACTCAAGTAAATTTGAATTTTAATACGTACACTCAGCAGAACCAGATTATATCCACTCACCGCGATCCTCTTTGATAGTAGTACCCGGGATATACTTATTTATAAGTTCCGTGCAAGCTTCGTATTGGAAGTCCTCGTCTTTTACGACGACGAGTGTGTAGCCTACACCGTAGTGGCGTTTGAGGAAGTAAGGCGAGCCGACACACTGCAGTCGGCCGTTCGCCATGATCGCCACGCGGTCGCCGAGCACGTCCGCCTCGTCCATGAAGTGAGTCGTCAGGATCATGGAACGACCTACATCATACAAGGTTTTCAGAGGAAAATCCCAGATGTGCGAGCCGGGGTTTCAACCGCACATTGTTTAAAATACGAGGGGTCTACCAACTTGGCTATTGCTGCGTGGATCCAGGAACAACGTTAGATTACCCGCTTTAATAGGACCTCAATCATATAATTTAGTTAATAGGAATTATTATGGATCGATCATGGTCATTGTCAGAACCACCATCCTGCTATTCCTTTTACTTCTTTAATCTCGCTGGTCACACTACAACATGCATATCGACTCTCATACAACCACCTGCTCTTCTTATGTATTCATCTACATTAAAATTCATCAATGATGAAATTGAGTGGGTAGTTGAGTATTATTTAGTATTATTATTCATCGAAACCATATAGGCTACCTCCTACCTCCTCACTATCGATTCTTGTAAATTAAGACAAAGCAACAGTAACACATAAATTCAAAATAATGTTTGTGTTCATTAAAATATCATTTCATCCTAAAAAAAAATACTTTGTTGCTTGTTTGCTATCATCGAAATTCCTTAAAAATTGAGAACGTTTCAATATTTCATAGAATTCCGCCAAATAGTAATTTTATCAATTACGTCAGTGAAGATGAATTACCATGTTTCTCTTTCTGCAATAAGTCCCAGAGCGCTCGCCTCGAGGAGGGGTCCATGCCCGAGGTGGGCTCGTCCAGCAGCACGACGCGCGCCGCCCCGCTCAGCGCTATGCCCACGCTCAGTCTCCGCTTCTGACCACCGGACAGCCCTTGCGCTTGGTAGTCACGCTACGAAATCGATAACACTAAGTATAAGGCTAGAACCTAACAAACCGTTGAGCCACTTAAAAGAATCACTAGGCCAATTAAATGTATGATTGAGTCACTTTAATGGGCCATTGAACCAATTAATGGACCACTTTAATGGACCATTCAGGCTCATGACTCGATTCCCTGGCCAATCATATTGCCGTTTTTAAATTAGGTACTTGTCAATTAATACGGCTATATTGATCGACAAAAGTCACGTTCCACAAAATTAAAATACACAAACCTAATATAATTCCCCTTTTCAATAGACGCAATTGATTATCTTACTGACCTTGTCCTGTAGTTCTAATTTCTCAATGAGCGAGTCTATTTCAGTGTTAAGTTCTTCGCCACTGAAGCCCTTTAGCCTGGCGAAGAACTCCAAGTGCTCCCTGACAGTGAGCTGGTTGAACAGCACGTTGTGTTGAGGGCACA
Source organism: Pheosia gnoma (assembly GCA_905404115.1). Classification (NCBI taxonomy): domain Eukaryota; kingdom Metazoa; phylum Arthropoda; class Insecta; order Lepidoptera; family Notodontidae; genus Pheosia; species Pheosia gnoma. Next base: position 5,189,003 of record FR989906.1, on the reverse strand, counting down.
AGCCGATGTGTGCTCTAGCTGACTCGGTCTGGTTGTACATGTCGTAGCCGGCCACGGTCACTGAGCCGCGCGTTACTGCCAGATTTCCTAGACAAGAATAGTAATAAAATCTTCATACTTCAAACACCCCAACTGTACGGTCTCACACGTAACACTTTTATAACTGGTACCGTACAATAGAGTGGGGGCGGTCCCAATATATTTATAATTACTTTTATAGATATTATCTATGACTCGGGTACAAACATTTCTGCTGATCACGCATAATTTTCGAAATAATTATAATTATATCGGGTTCGAACTTCGGAAATTAATCATAATTTCCGAAATTCGAACCCGAGGCACTCAGTAAGAAATCAGGATCAATAGGTACCAACTGTATCGATGGGGTCTACGTATAAATGTAGGTACTTTATTTAAAGGAATACTAAAGTAAATTTGTTGTGCTACGCTATTGGTCTGTTATTATTTCTAAGTAGGTATGTTGGGAACGTCCAGCATATTCATGATGGATCGACAGCGTAAGTTAATGGGACCTAGGTCGGAAGAAACCAAGTTTTTACTAACCTTCGTTTTTCAATCAATATAGGGCAGTCTATGTTGGTATTGGTTCAAAGTTGTGGCATGTGTAGGTTGCCTACGGCCTTTTTTTTTTTTTTTTTTTTTTGTTGACGGGTGGGAAATCTTCGATAGATACCCGGCCTCTGTGTGGGAGAGGGCCGGGTTATGTGGGATTCTTACCCACTAAAACCCCCCCGGTGGCCGCCTTCGACACATGTTGGAGGGGCTCCGGGATCTCCAAACGGAACGCACCGGTGCCCCTCTTGTGCCTCGCCCCCTTATGGGGGCCCGTCTCGGGGGAGCAGATGTTTGCTCCCCCTGCGCCCTCGCTGCGCACGGCGGCGGGGAGCCACGCCCGCCGCCGTCCTCCTCAGGAGTCGTCATCGTCACCGGACGTCCGGGGCCCACACCCCAGTCGTCCTCGACCCCGAGGGTAGCCCGTTATTTAAGGCCCTGGGCATCAGGGCCGGGGGGGCCTCGACGAAGCGCGACTCGGCGTCTTCGTTGGCGGCGAGCGGGATCGGCTCTCTCGCGATCCCGCTCGGCTGACTCCTTCTGGGACATAACAGTCTCACAGAAGGCAGTCATAGCCCCCCACGCCGCCGCTTCCCCGGACAGCATAGCCGACACTACGCTGTCGAGGGAGAAGGTTGCCTACGGCCTACGTCTACTCTTTCATAAATCACATTTCCTATCCTAATATGTTGAGGTATAATGACGCTAACAAACCTGTCAGCATAGCAATAGTTGTGGACTTCCCAGCGCCGTTATGACCCAATAGTACAGTTATTTGATCATCGTAAATGTTCAGCGATAGGTTGTTTACAGCAACATTGGCTCCATAGATTTTCGTTAAATTCTAAAAAAGAAAATAATATAAACCAAACGCCCCAAAAGAAAACGTACCTTGATATCTGACTGCGGTTTTGAGCCCAGTCGTAATTTAAGGTGTTTTAAAAAAAAGAAAAAGATCATTTTTGGTAGCTGTCTTTTTGCGCATCACGGTAAAACTACTGAACGGATTTTGATGAAACTTAGCAAACTGATAACTTTTAACCCGCAACAAAATACATACTATATGTTGGATGTCTTTTCTCGAGAAATGAATGAAAAGATTACATGGCGGATTTCACTGAACATGACATTTTATGTATATGTATAGCTTACAAAAGTGTCACCCATAAGAAACTAAGAAGGGTTTCCCTGGGATAGCCGACACCGAAAAACTGAAGTCTGTGTTTACTAGTGAGTCGCGGGCACAGTTTGTAGGACCTACATACGACCTACCGACACTGGAGCAGGTGTAGGTAAGTACGTGATCAATCGCTGCGAACTCGGCAAAACAAATAATTATACACTTACATTCATCTGGACTCCCACAGGAAGGTCAATCGGGTCTTTTTCCTTAATTACATTCTCCCACTCACTGTCATCAGTGCTAATAACAACACCGACTTTATTAGTGGGCCACCAGAAACTCTTATGGAAGGGAAAGTGCCAGGGTTTGGGAGTCCCAAAGGGCCCCGGTAAAACTTGTTCAAGGTACAGAGTAATCAACATGAAGACAACACAGTCCACCACTAGCATGATGACCACGTGACCAAACACGAAGCGGGTACTGTCAGTTGCCGGTGACATCATGAAGTCGCCCCACTGTAGACCTGACGAATAGATCAAGTCAGACTATTTAGAGTACTTACATAAAACAAACGTTCTTTTATACCTATTTAATTTGAATCTTTCCATCACCACACGTTACTACTATATTTCGAAATAGGAATTATTACTAATATGCTAATACTGGCGTTGCTAGGGAATATTGGCGTAAAAATGATAATAGTCTTTCAACAATGTTATATCGTGCATTTGGAAGAGAAAGAAAAATAAAAATAAAAATATAACAAAAAAGGCGGGAACATAAAAAAAAGTTATAAGTAGATACACTGCTATTTTGCTCGTTGTTCTAAATTCAAATAATTTTAAGCGCTCATCTTGCTAGTACTTCTATATTCGAATTTCTAACTTTACTTGAAAAGGCGTCGGTGTAAACTCGAACTCTGTAGTCACCTTGGCCGTCCCACGAATCGTTTAGTTCCACAGTCGACTAGCACTAAGTGGCTATAGATTTCGATATTATTCAGCGTTCAATGTCTTATTCTGGGCTTATGACCGCCAATAATCGACAAACATATCCGTCTTTTGTTTTTCATAAAACTGAACTAAAACTAAAACAAATACGGAAAATCGCCCAATATTATGTGGGAGTACGCTATCCGACTTAAGAACATCAGCTTATAAATTGTTAATACACATTCTTATCGTTATCATGAACAGGTGTGTAAACCCCGCAATTAGTATTAAAAACAAAATTAGATAAATAACTAAATCCATAGAAATGAAAACGTGAAAACTTGTTCCTTTTTTATATTTTATCATTAAACAGTACTCTATGTGTATAGTGTGTATCTAGCCTTTGTATATTACCTATAGCTCTCTAGATTTTGGATCATAGCTTGAGGCATATATCAGTTTGCTCCTCGAATAATCGATCACAATTATTATAGTGTTACGTATATTTAAATCCAATTCCTTTTTTTTAAGAAGATAATAAAAATAAAAAAATAAAAGACAAACTAATAACAGATATCTAATAATAGTAATCGACCTAAACAAAAAGTTTCTAATGACATTTATAGATAATCTCTATTGCAACATAACGTATAAGACTACTCTAAAAACTTATGTGCCTACCTAAATACATGTTTTAATAATAGATACATAGGTATTAATTACTAAAAACTTACCTCCGACGCTTTCCCTAGCAAGCATGAGTTGAAAGCCGTAAGACATGGCGGAGTTGATGCTGAGGCACGTGAATATCTGCGTCGCAGTCGACATGTTGACTTCCATCGACAGAAGGAACGCGGGTATGTAGGTCATAAACCAGAGCACACCCATGAACAGAGCTGCCGTGCTTCCTAGACAACAATAAAATAACATAGTACTAATAATGTTTAAATCCCCATTAGACGGATTACTTTGGCAATTAGTAGAAAGTTATAGTCTGGACTACACTGTCACTTATCAGAGTGGACACAGGACTTGACTATCATCTACCATATCACATACAAGTAACAACGACATCGTACCTTTTGAAAAGAATCCGCTTATCATGAAAGCAAAGAATATCATACTGATCAAATACAGTAGTATGTAAAAGAATAACACTGTCCAGGGTGTGTTGGTGAATACTGCGTACTCGCTGAAGCCTTGTTCATTAGTAAACCAGTTTATCTAAAAAAACAGAGAGGACGCAAGTATGTTAGTAAGTACTACTACGACACTCATGTCTGTCGTAGTACATATTTGAAAACTAGACGTAGATCTCACCTTAAGAAGCACAACAATAAGACTCGCCGTTACAACCAGAAATAAAAACTGCTTACAAAACCATGCCGTCCAGTGCAGCCATGTCGGGAGTCCCATTATTTTCATCGTTTCCTAAAAAAAGAAATATGAAAACACCAAACACAACAGCAGAAGAGTTCGAAGCATTGTGGAATGCAAGATAAATGAGTATCTATGAATAAGTATAGGTTCTATAGCGAAGCGTTAAAAGAAAAGCGGTACCTATATGCTAAAACCACCTATACCTAAAAATCTGAAGTGATCTGAAATGAATTTGGGAAGCTGATAAGTCCAGTCCTAATTAGCGCTTGAGTCCAGCGTAGCGATGGAGGCCTACATTTATTACCTTCAACTGCAATTCCTTTTCCGTGGTAACAGCTCTGACAATGTTAACAGCTGTATAACTAAAGCTCAGCATGATAAACATTGGGAACAAAAGTTGGAGCGCCTCAATGGCCAGGTCTGTGACGTATGCGGGGTGAGGATACCGTTGAATGTTCACTCTGAATGATCGCAAGTCTGGGTTTTCCGTCACTCTTGATATCAATTCAGTTGATATCACTTGTTGCAGTGCTATGAACATCTCGTTTACGTAACCTGAAATAAAAAGTGGTTAAATTATTCGATATTTTGTGTGAATGGCGTTGTACATTGAGATGATTGGATTGATCTTGCTATCATCCCAAGTTCATTATTTTAGCGTAACTGACGCGCCTTGCAGCATGTAATGTCAAGGTAAGACTGACTGGAGGTATAACAACACCAGAATATTGCAGGTTTATTGGAATATCTATCTTTCCAATAAACCTGCAATATTCTGGTGTTGTTATACCTCCAGTCAGTCTTACCTTGACATTACATAACTCGGTACAATAACATCAAATTTCCACATTTACCAGGATCGTTTCCACCTTCCCAAGAGTACGGAAATCTAGGTCCAGGCAAGTCGAACATCGGAAACACTGCATCAGTTCTCCAAGTGCGGCCCCCGCGTGAGTAAAATGAGTTCAATCGTGGCCTCTCAGGGAACCTCAGCGCATAAGATAAATTACTCGATAATTCATTGGCACCTGAAAAGACGAAGTACTACTATATATCTACTTGTGTTTTTAATTCTCTTTAATGTTTACTTTCAAATTCAAAATTAGTAAAAAAAATAGTTTACAGGCTCCCCACTAATTAGGAATACTTATAGCTTAGTCCAGATATGAAAATTTAAATTGCAAGCTGTTTTGAAATTGATCAATGTTCACTTGATGGTGACTTAGATGATTTGTACCATATCCAAATTGTACTGACCAAAAAGGTTATCATCAAACTCAACGGCAGCGAGGACTACACGAGTCGTCTCTTCATGGATGTACATTCCTCTTAGTTCAAAACTATTGTTGTATTCTTCGACGTTAATACGAGATTTTATGAACTCATATATCGCAGTCGAGTTTATATTAATGTCAGGAGGTATTACCAATTCGGGTAAACCTGGTATTGAATCAATGATATCTGGAAGGATATCCCGCGCGTTCTGTGCGAGCAAATTCGCCATAGCACTTCTTACGACGTCCTCTAGAACAGGGCTCTTTGGAGAGTAGGCGATTGATATATCTGTTACATTAGTCATACCAGCTCTGAAAGAAAATTAAGATGTGTTAATACAGTGGTGCATAATGGATACGGAAATAATCCCTGGACATTCCCGATATTCTGATAATGCACATGAGACACAACCCCTTGTATCTAGATTTAAAGCCCAATATGGCACTGTAAAGTTTACTTAACAGTAACCTTGGTATCCAACTTTCTTCTCTACTTGGTGTTCGTGAATCATTGTACGTCAGCAGGCTGAATGTGATAAGACGCGCCATGCGCACTGATAAGTTCGACCAGCATAGCCAAATGTCGGACATTATTGTTAAAAAAAATGGGTGATAAAGATCATTCAGTGAGATAATGTTACACCGTGTGTGTTAAATGCTCAGAAGTACCGACCACCTTCACCGCCACGTGCATGCAAATCTATAATGCTCATATTGCTTTCTTATATTTACGCAAATACTACACTAATTTTGCGGATTTTATCGCGTTTATTTTATGTTTCTTACGCGAAAATTTGAATCCGCAAATTTCGTTTTTTTTAATCGATAATGCTCACTTATTTATATTGATACAATTGGATAATCACATGAATTCTATCAGTTCTGTAGCTATTGTATTTAACTTTGCAATAACCGTTCGGTTAAGCGTATTAGTTAAGTGATAACTCGGTTTAAATTAAGTCACAATAATTATCGACGCTGTATTATTCTGCATCATATTATTGGGAAAGGCCTTACGACTGTAGAAACTTCGCTAATAACTCACAATACAGTCATTGAGTAGTTCAGAGAGTGTGCCGGTATCAGCGGGTAAGGCCTCGTGTCCACCGTCGACGGCTCTATCTGCCATCGGAGTAAGAGCACCAATGTAGCAGTGAGCACTGGAAGCAGTAGCTCCGTTATTGTCTGTTTCCGATGCCTCCATTGCTGCAGGAAGTTCTTCCACATCAACAGACGGAACTTCGTCCAGGAGCTCGCCGGCCGCGCCTCCCGTCTCGCTCGCATCGTCTTCTGCGTATTCAATTGAACAGTTAAGTAGGTACTTACTTTTATCGGTTCCATATTAATAAATATAATAGGACTGTAACTTAAAAGTGTCTGTCAATATTTATAAAAAAAGAAAAAAATCGATAAATAGGCGGAATTCCCCATTTTTAGAAGTTTTGTCTGACTGTTATCGAGCCACGAGAAATCTACTAAACCGATTTTGATAAAACTAGATATGGTGATAGCTTACAACCCGCTCGACATCAGGATATATAATTTGTATCCCGAGAACTGGATGGGTGGTCCAAATATTGTAAATCAAAATCCACTGTGCAGATTTTAATGAATCCCGACATTGTAATAGATCATAAAAAGATCAGCATCTGTGATAAGTTTTATCCCGCAAAAGAAAGGGTTTCCTCAAGATATCTGAAACAAATTTAACGCGTGCGAAGTCACGGACACTTCTAGTAGTTATTCTTTATATAGGTATACCTACCCCTACCAACCTAAATAGCCTTGTAAAATATTTGCCAATATGTAGATTAGTAAAGTAACACATAAAATAACCCAGATAAACATAATTAAGTAGGTACCTATATTGATTAGTATTTTATTTTGGTATCATTATCAGTATAAAGCGATATACGATAAACGATATCTGTGCTTGTACTATACCTACCAGGGGTTAATTAGTACAATTATGTACGTCCTAGCAATTCTATACGTCCTAGCAATTCTATACGGCCTAGGAATTCTATACGTCCTAGCAATTCTATACGGCCTAGCAATTCTATACGTCCTAGCAATTCTATACTAAGAGCGCTTCAATTCTAAGAGCGCGCTCGGTACGCGCTTCCGCATTTTGGTCCTGCAAGAATCTAACAATTGATAACAGCGGTGATATTAGAATTGCTTACACAAACCAGTTCACTTGCACTAGCACTGCACCGAGTTAAAGCAATTATGGATCTATCAAATGCTTCACTGGCCACTTTCGTAATCTCAAGTGTATAAGTAGTAGGTCTCTACAACGACTGACACAGACATTTGTACCTGGTATCAGGGACACTATTGCCTGGGCATAAAATACTTAGTATACCTACTAGTGAGACAGGCTCGTGGCACATCTCCACCTAACGATCCTCCATACCTTTCGATCCTAATTATCAGATGAATACTGTATAAATAATACCTCCTAATTTAAGACATCCGATTGCCCTAACATTATCCGATTTCATCCGATAATCTGGATAGGATCAGTGAGGATCGGAAGGTGTGGAGCGTGCTTAAAAGAAATGATTAATTAAGTAGGTACTTAAGCATATAGTGACATATATAAATTAGCTGTAACGGTAAAGATATATGTACTTACATACTATATTCCTGGGTTACACTAAGTAATTATTTCTAATATCGAGTAAAAAAGAAGTTACACCTTGCACCTACGTTACCAACGGTACGGTACCAACCTTAGTTAGGTAGTTTTATATCTGTATCCTGAATTAATTCAACAATCCACACAATAAACACAAAAACTGTTCCGCGATCGCAAATCAAAATTGTACTGAAATGCTATCTCGATGATAACAAGCCTACTAAACATCGATATCAAAATCTATATTATGTAGATACGGTGCGCACGTCACCGCACGGCTCACATTATTGTAGATAGATATATAAAGATTGTTGTAATCATTTTAAATAAATAATGTGCCACCAATTACGATTATATACTTCAATTCCTGGTACCTACGAATTAATTTGTTCAATAAGATCGGGACATGTTGGTTGGAGCTATTACCAACCAATTTTCATGAAAATCCGCGCAGTAGTTTTCGAGTGATGCACATATAGACGTACAGAACAAAAATTGCGGATTCGGCCTGTATTATTTCTTAACAAAAACGACCACGACCGGCGTACGGTTTTAATAGTAACAATATCGCCAGACGAACAAACCAACTAAACGGTCTCAATCGAAGCAAGGCTTACATCATGGGTACCGTACAATGGACTTGGGATGAACCCAGTATATAATACTTATATAGATATTAAACATGCATACCACGCCAGGATTCGAACCCGGGACACTCGGCGGAGAAGGCAACAACACTCGTAACAACCAACTGAGCTAATCAGATCATCATCTTATTGCTAGATCTTTATTATTTTCGATATGCACTATTAATAACTGAATTAGACTTCGCTGAGTATATCAGCATCACACGTAGCCCTTTTTTTAATTATTTTTTCTGTATTGGCGTTGGTTTCCCATGATTTGGCTGATAACCGATATTTAACACCAGAGCCCTTAGTATGGATTTTGAACGTAGATATATATCGAGTAATCGATAATTAAGCTGCACAATTCCGTCGTTACGAAATGTAATGAAAGGTTGAGCATTCGATCGGTATTGATCCAAAGTCGTACTAAGCTCCCTTAGACCGCCTTAGACCGAGCTAGTGGGAATACCGGTAGCCTCGGAGTCCTAATTATACGACCCACACACAATTAATGCCAATAGTGCCACCCACAATATTGGTCAATGCCGGCTGTATAGTGGATCGTTCTTTTGATTTGCACCCTACATGGCACAATTACCGCCAAATAAGTTTTCGTCCGTGAAATATTCACGACACACAATGATTTTAGGTATCTGAGAACTCAGAAGGGTGTTGCAGCTAAACACAGTTGCAAACTTATTTGATGAAATATTACGATTCAAATTAAGAATATATATCATGTAATGTATGTACTTACCAAATTATTACAATATCGCTACCAAAATTACCGCGTATTTATAGTAAACCTAGTTACGGTAGTTAACATGCAAGTACCCTAGTACGCCTAAGTATACGATACTACCATCTGATAGATACACTAACACTGTATTAGTCACCAAGTCACGGCCTCTATTCGGGTACTGCGCACAGAAAGAAATAACACGAGAACCAGCACAAACTCGGTGAACCTCTTAACAAGCACGAGGATACCTACACCAATCTTTATTTATAACTGGCTGTAATTTTTCTCGGTTCGTGACCTTATGTCTAATAACATGAGAGATCTCATGTAATTTACATCTACATAGCAACCCACATTGACTTACATTTGTTTTTTTAAATAATACCTTAACAATAATTAATAATTAGTTATGATTATGATTGTTATATTTAGTAGTTAGTACATTAATTATTATGTTATATTAGATAAGACAGGAATTTACCTGTGTAACATATTCTTTTGCAAATGCAGCGATAACATCACATTGACATTTTTACTTTTATTGCTTTTCATTTACCACAAATAAAACAATTACATGGCATAGACTACAATTTATTGTACAATTTTAACACACGTATTTTGTCAAGCATGGCTTGCAGAACTAGGTCATGTGGATTTTATTGCCATCTATAGTGTGCATAAGCCCTATTTGCTTCACACTGCCTGTGCAAATCTTGTTTCCTTTTCACTACTTTTCCTGTGTTGTTTGCAGCATCCAAGACTTCCCATGCAAATTGCTGTGGGAAGTGCACTGTTCGTTCCTTCTCATTGGATGCATCTAAAAGCCACTTAATTGCCAAGAAGAGGGATCTCTTTTCAGAGATAGGTCCTGGTACCTGAATAAGAAGAATAGGTTATTGTTATTTTAGCGTCATCAACTAGCGATTCATTGGAGTGAATGAATCATTGCATACATTTCACAGAACCGACCCTAGCGCATTAAGATTTACTGGTAAATGTGTGGCAACATGTGATCACGCAATTGATATTCAAAAATGTTTAAAACTCATACTAAGTGTTCTGATTTCACGCAAGGCCTGTCAAGTTGTCTTGAGTTTGATTCATGCTCATTTAGATTTATTATAAAAATAATCATATTGAAACAGCCCACAGTTTGGAGATGTACTTGGCATATTTTTAAGACTAAAAAATTGAATTGAATTCATTGAGCAGATGCATAAGCCGTCACTAAGCTCAGATTCATGAAGTTCTGGCAAATTGAGACATAGTTTTATGGCTATTCTACTAAAGCCCATAAATTTCTACATAAAGAGTATCCTATTTTATAAGGTTACCTACCCTAATGTACCCAGGATATAAGCTATCACCATAACAAGTCTCATAGATAGTTTACCTTGATATGCGAACAAACAGACAAACAACATTTCAAGAACTACTTTTTGAAGGCAATAAAAACATGATACACAACCAATGATAATTTTGTAAATTATGAAATTTAGGATCTTACAATATGTAAAGACTACTCAAAATTTAAGTAATACAAACCTGGTATGTGATACCACCTCTCTTGATAGGAGTCAGCTGTAGCAAGGGTTTGGAGTTTACAATGGCTTTGTGTAGTAATACTTTCGGACTCAATTCAATGTTGGCTTTGGCTTCTGGAGTTGATGCCAAATGGTAGCGTTCAATCTGTGTTCTTTTTATATTTTCAAATGCTTTTTCAACAAGCTGACGAGCCAACTTCTTTTTGCCCATTTCCATCACATGATTTATTACTTTACTAAAATCATAGAATAATAATTTTTATTCATACTGCAACTGTACAAAGTATAGTAATTATGATATAATATACATGGCTTCTTCTCTATTATTTATATTATATCTAGAATGTTAAAAAACAATGCCAGAATTTATGTTTACATAAAATTAGTTCTCACTTTACTAAAGGGTCGTGATAGACGGAAGAGGTTTCATATACAGCAGGTGGCTTCACAGGAAGTGCAGCGATCTTAGAGAGCTCTGAACTCTCAATCAACCTTGATTGGTCTTCCTTTCTAAACACTGGATTTTGGAAGAAATCAGGAAAGCTGGTTGCTCTTGCATATTCTCTAACTTGTACTAATGAAAATCTGGAATTTGTAGAACGAGTAGTCAGAAATCCGTTTGGTAATAATTAGGTAGCAAACACTTACTTAAGTACATCAATGGTTATAAAAAATAAATAAAAATACCGTGGAAACAAATACACAGCTGCGTAAGGAATACACTTATTTATATTTTTTATATTAATCGCCATCGTTACCCAAAAGTAAGACTAATAAAAATAAACATAACCTCACTAATCAATTTACTCCATAACACTAGCCATAGACTAATTAGATAGCATAGGTTATAAAAATAGAGTTTGACATAGACTAACCTATATAGAATAAAGCTTGCGATACACATGCGAAGGCTAGTGTTTAATATGGCAGCCTAATCCGGAGAATTAACATCTGGAGAAATATATAAATAGAACCGCTGCGTTATATTGTTCTTATTGTAAGGTATTGTTGTGTAGGGTGATAGATGAAACCGTCTCCGCGCACTTATCACAGGAGATATACGTATTTTCGAGTGGACAATAGCCGCACAAATCCCGGATGCCGCATTCGAGCTGGCTATTGGCAGCCTAATACACAGGAAACAAGCAGAAAATCTTTGGGTTATTTACAATGCCGCGAAAAAGACGGAAGAAGAAAATTTCAGGCGCAATTAAAATTTGATATGTATGTAATGTACGGAAAAGTATAAATTAGACCAAAATGGGTGTCGAGCGCGTCTCCGCGAAAACTTCAAATAATTCTCTAAGATTGCCGTCGGCAATGTGGAAGGACTCGTATTGTACGTTAAGTAATGAACATAGTTTCAATTGCAATGTACAATTAAATTTGCTTCACCTTTTCTTTTCTGCGGCAATGTGAATTGACGTTGTAGTTATATTTGTACTATCAACAGATTTATCTTGGAATAAAAAGGAGTTAAAATAAAATAGTAATTTATATTCAATAGAACTCCAAAATATTACAATCAGTAAAATTTTAATTTCATAGTATGTCTCGTTTGTGTTTTTTATTTGGCTTATGAATAGTATCCGCGTGCTTATGATCTGGATCAATAGGCTTACTTTGTCTCTTAACTTTGCTGTTGTCCATGATACTGTTCTCACTTTCAACATGTTTTGCTTTTGAGTGTCCAGATTTTCCATTTACTGTTAGATGTTGATATACTGCTGTTGGAGAACCACTTTTCAATTGATGTTTACCAGAATTTGATAATTTTGCATTGTTTTTAGAAGTTTGTGGCAGTCCATCTCCAATTTGCTTCGGCATATTATAAGGTTTAGTTTTATCAAAGTCAACATATGACACATTAATAGGATGTTTTGGTTTATCTTCAACTTCATCATCATCTCCTTCAGGACCTAATTTCACACTCCTGGAAAAAAATACATTAGTATCAGTAATTATGGAATATATTAGTGGAATTGTGAGTGTTCTGCAAGAATTAGTTACCTTTCATCAAGCTCTCCTCTTATGTATGGCAGTGCTCCATATAAGTCTAGGACGACTATTCTAAATGTGACTTCTTGTCCCTCTTCAATACTTGACCCAACCCATTTATTTCCTGGCTCTTCAGTTGGCCGTGGTATGACAACATTAAACACCCTAAAACATTTAATATAATTATGTAACAGATTGAATTTCTATTATTTAATGTTACACTTTCATAATTTGTGCCTATTAATTGTGGCTTCAGATGAAATATTACCTGTGTACAAGGATACCCAAATGCGTGACACTCTTTTTGTTAACAATTCCAGTCAATGTAGCCCCAACATGGGGTCGAAATATAAAGTAGTCTGCTTGCACTTGGAAGTGAATGTCAGCATTATCATTTCTTATAGTACCAACATTCTGCAGGATTCTTAAGTTTTTGTAACTTAACAGAATTCCATTAAATCTGTAATAATCAATCATAATTCAGAGGCAGGATAAGAAAAAAATCTAAAAATACAGAATTCCCTTGATTTTAATTTGACACATACTCTTTGTCAAACTTGCCAATTTTGTAATCCAATAAATTTTTAATTGATTCTTTCAGGTTTCCGAGGCACCATGGTTGTAATGCTAGGTTTTGGGTCACTTTCTTTTCCACAACACAAGAATTCTTATCGCTGGCTAATTTTTTCAGTTCTTTTGAATCGAACTTAATAATAGTAGACATTTTTATTTCTTCATCTATGTATTCAGTAAAATATCTATAAAATTAATTATTTTTGGAAAAAATATTTTGACATCAAATAACCCCAAATAAAACCAAATGATTATTTTTTGTTTTTCTTTTCCAAACAACTAGAGATGGGAAATGATCGCTATCTTTCCAAAGCGATGAAATAAATCCATAGGTTAAATAAAAGTTTAATATAATTTATTACTCTATGTCTTTTCTGTTTATATATGGTTCTAGGTTCTAAAAGCAAGAAAGTAGGATATACAGGCTATAAGTCGCTTTCTAACGAAAACTTTAGTAAAGGTTACACTATGTCTATAATAAAATGATAGAAATCATTTATGTCGAAAATCATGGGTTACTGTTGTAGTTTTTGACAGTTTTAGGTCCAAATTAATCTTGGATTCCAAACCAAAAATTGCAGAGCTGTCAGCGAAACAAACTGTCATTTCTTTTCTTTCACCTTCAATTGTCAAATGTATAGTTCAAGTTGGTTGTCGATTTCTACGATGCATTTGATATTTTATTTACATCGTATAATATGAAAACGTGACCAATATCGTTATTTAAATTTACAAATGGCGAAATCAGAAACTGTAATTTGCACCAAATATTAGTGTAACAGTTCAATAAACTATTTCGTGTAAGATAAAAATGTCGAAGAATGGCGAAGTGTCATCAAGCCAAGGTAAGAGCAAATGTAAATGTTCTACGAAAAATATAATGGACTATGTTTACTTTTGTCTACTACCCCAGTAAAATGAATATTGCACTGCACCGTAGCTTTAAAATAACTACTGCCAATTATAATTATAGGCCCAAGCAGACCGACTATGCCTAAACCGGAGTTGAATTTGGGTATAGAGAAGCGCAGAATTTTGAACCTGCAGATAACTGGTTCTTCGGACGATGGTGCCGCTTTTATGCCGTTTACCTCAAATTCTGCACCAGTACAGAGGCCCAGAGTTCCGGCACGCACTATCAGAGATGTTCTTCCTGAAAACACAAGGTAGGATACCAAATATTTCACTTAAATTCTAGTGTCATTCATTTTTCTAGAGAACCTCGCAATAAATATTCTTGTGGACACTACCAACTAGTGCTCTATTCTATGTTTCAGGGATCGATGCAGGATATATCCATCCATGCAATCGTCAGGCAAATTGCAACTGTCTGCCACAGAAGTGTATGACTTCACAGCTGATGACTTGCAGGACCTCGGTGAAATAGGGAGAGGTGCATTTGGAGCTGTAAATAAAATGGTCCACAGAAAGTAGGCCATTTTTCTTTATGTATTTTAATGTTATAAGTGTATCTGTAAGATAAGAATAATCAGTCATGTATCTTCAACACCCTCAAAGTAGCTTCGAAGTCATACGGTGAATGCATTGTAGGTTACCCAAATCCTCTACTAACTGGCTTTACACTACAAATATGATCCAGAGACT
The DNA here is from genome assembly GCA_905404115.1 of Pheosia gnoma. Taxonomy (NCBI): domain Eukaryota; kingdom Metazoa; phylum Arthropoda; class Insecta; order Lepidoptera; family Notodontidae; genus Pheosia; species Pheosia gnoma. The sequence goes on along the minus strand of FR989906.1, from coordinate 5,173,983 downwards.
GATGAGGGGATAAAATTAATGTCCACAACAACTTCATAATGTTCACTCCCCGTTTTTATGGTGATTTCCTCACCCAATACACTGTTGTAGTGACTGATGGGCAAAAAAAATAATATATAAAATACTACTGAAATAATTATGTGCCTATATTACATTTACTCTGGCAGCTAGTTCTATCTTTCAACTTATATTTTCGGTCATATGCCTCCTCTAAGCTTTGATCATAGTACACCAGGTTAGGGGCATGTGCATGTACTATAATAATTGTGGTCCAATGCATTAGTACCTACCTATTGAATTTATAACCACTTGATGTTCCTGGAGCATAGTATTTGTATGTTACTGAGGTACAATATAAATTATCATTTTTTACCCTTATTAGATCAAACCGTGTCATGGCTGTGAAAAGAATTCGCTCCACTGTTGATGAGAAAGAGCAGAAGCAACTATTAATGGACCTTGAAGTGGTAATGAAGAGCAATGAGTGCCCATACATTGTTCAGTTTTATGGAGCACTTTTTAAGGAAGTGAGTTTTGTGATTTTGGATTTAATTTTGTGTTGGCTTTCTTGGTATACATTTTAAAACTTTTCTAAAGAAAGCCATGATATGGTCTAATTATATCATTATTTTCAGGGTGATTGCTGGATTTGTATGGAGTTAATGGACACTTCATTAGACAAATTTTATAAGTTTATATGTGAAAGGATGCAAACTCGAATACCTGAAAATATTTTAGCTAAGATAACACTGGCAACAGTTAAAGCTTTAAATTACTTAAAAGAAAAACTTAAAATAATTCATAGGTAAGTAATTCCATGCACAACTTCCCATAAAGAATGGGATTATGAATATATCATTGGTTATATGTTGTGCTTTTTTTTCAGGGATGTAAAGCCATCCAATATTTTACTGGACAGAAGGGGAAACATAAAACTTTGTGACTTTGGTATATCTGGTAAACTAGTGGACTCGATAGCACGCACGCGCGATGCAGGATGCAGGCCATACATGGCGGTAAGTTCTATTCATGAATAAGAGTAGATTTATGAAACCACCTTATAATTCTATCAATATGATAGTAATACAAGTTGTCTCCTGCCTTTTCCCCATTTAATTTTGTATCGGAGTTGGTAGAAGCGATTACCATCTGCACTCCAAGACCAAACTAGAGGTACCATGTACCCTTAACTTTAGCATGGATTTATTTGTCAATATTTTTCTGGCTGCTGACTACCTTTATTCACATGCTAGATGTTCGAATGACAATTGGGACTACCAGTTTTAATGTGGTGGGTGAGATTTTCTAATATCACTCATGCAGGACAAAATCAAACCAACCAACACACATGGTTTTCAATATTATTAGATAGTGTAACTAGAGGTGGCAGCCTTTTTTTGGTAAGCTTGCCACCTCTTAGTGTATGATCCAATTGTTATGAATATCTAAGTGTGAAGCTTCCCGCAGCCCGAGCGCATCGACCCGGGGCGCGCGCGCGGCTACGACGTGCGCTCGGACGTGTGGTCGCTCGGCATCACGCTCATGGAGGTGGCCACGGGCGCCTTCCCCTACCCGCGCTGGGGCTCCGTCTTCGAGCAACTGCAGCAGGTCGTGCAGGGCGATCCGCCGCGGCTCACTAACAACAACAACGCTTTCTCCAACAATTTCGTCAACTTCGTCAACACTTGGTTAGTATTTCATTAGCTACTTATAAATTAATATCGTCAAACCCGGGAACTCCAATTGACATATTATCAAACAAAGGGTGCTTTGTTTAATTTGTCAATTGATGGTCAACCTTGGATGGCTGCAGTGGTATGGAGCGACCATAAAACTCATGTATCGCAACACCTGTATTGTGGAAAGCCTACAATTAATCTGACTTCTGTCAAGTTATTCTCTTTTGCAAACATGATATAAATAATTTGCAGACAACATGACTGTCTGTCACTGACATTTCCAAAACCCCAAAATTCACATCTTCCAAAATATTTTACTTTCTGAATGTTGTCTAATATTTATAGCCTCATCAAAGAAGAAACCCAGCGTCCAAAATACAACAGGTTATTGGAAAATCCATTCATCAAGGGCATTGACCAGAGTCGGGCCGAAGTGGCGATGTACGTGTGCGAAATGTTAGAGGCCATGGAGCGCAATGGAGTCAGTCCATTCACCACAGACCAACCCGCACAAGCGTGGGTGGACTAAACACTGACCGAGCGTGTGAGAAACACGTTCTCCTATGAATAATTTGATACATGCAATATTTTACCATAGATTTTTAAAGTACAGAATTGGTTGGGGCATAAATAAATAATCGTGTAATATATACCAATACTAATAATCTACAATTTCCGCAAGAAATTCTCAGTACCTCCGCCACGGTACCTCGATGAAACACCTATAGAACTCGGGGATATCGTAGCTCCCTGTTATATGGAAATTAATACCTACATCCAAACCTACAAGCTAACAAATATTAGTATAAGTAGTTAAACATAGTAGGCAACTATTTTATTGTTTTATATATGGTTCTTTATTGTAGGATGTAACGAAATAGTTTGGGAATTGGAGAGAAAATAAAATAATTCTCAGCTGTCACTAGGGAATTCATTGCCGCTAGTTTAGATATGCTACTATAAAATTGGTATTATTTTAGAAAAAAATACGCGATGTTTGTGTTTGCCTCGATCAATCTGTATGTTAGGGACAAGAGTTGTTACAAAATAATAGCACCTAAACACTTTATGAAATGCTGTAGTGCATGGTTAGGACAAGTAGGAAAACTGTTCTTTGCTATGATATTTACCAGAAAGTAATGTATACCTATGTCTGTCTTTTGTTTGGTCAGTTTTACAGTCACGCAGAGGTTCGCGTGATCGTGCGCATCAATGCGCTAAGCGATTGAGCTGTATAAAATCGTTTTACTATCAAGCGTCATTTTCTAAGTATTCGCAGTCGTGGATCGGCGGGAACGTAAAATTGGCCTCATGGTGTACACAAATGGTATTTTTTTGTAATGTACTACATAATGTTATGGACAGTCTTAAATTATTAATTATTCGGGCAATATAGGATTGAAATTGTGCTAAGAGTATTACTAGGAAATCTAATGGAGATGAATTCATAACAGTATTTCAAAATGTTTTTTACCTAGGAATTTCCGAAACTATTTAGGTATACTATACTATTTAGGTAAACTATAGATCTTGCCAAAATGTTCTGAAAAATTAATAATCTCTAATTGTTCTATTTGGGACTTCTATTGCGAGGCGCGACGAGCAACATTCCCGAAAATTGCAAATTGTATGGTCTCAGTAGCCTGCTGATGGCATTTCATTTCATTATTGCGTTAGCTTGTCAAACAACTTGGGAATGAAATTTCTGTTTAAATGAAACAAAGAAAATTCAATCCGAAACATTACTTTTAGTTCTGTCTCAGTTCTAAGATACAAGAATTCGCCTAATTTGAACACCGCAGTTTTGGTTGGTTGGTTTCATCAGTGCAAAATTCAGTACCTGAGATTTTTGGAAATTCCTATGTTCTCCCCCATCTGGAATAACGCCTTAAGACTTGGTTATTTTTGTGACATACCTTTATCTACGTAGAATTATCACAATGAATAGATAATTTGTCTGAACCATATTATAAATTGTGACTTTTGTATATGTTATGTTAATTTGTAACTAAAATATGTAATTAAATAGCTGAATACAAGAATAAACTAACAAGGTATTTAAATTTAATAAGTTTATACCTATACAAACAACATTGCTGCAACTGTCTAGGTATACTTATGGTAATGTTATTTTACCTTTAGAAAATTCGAACTTGGAGGAGTTAACCAATGGCATTCCTTATTTTTAAGTAAATAAACTTATTGATCTGATTTTTTTCCATAATGTACCTACTTACGATAAAATGGGCAAGCTTTTAAAAGTGATTCTATCTTAGTACTATTAGTATACATGATTAAATACATTTAATAAAGTATCATTAATTTAAAAGAACTCGAAGTATAACTTATTACCGCAAGTTCGACGCGTTGCTTAACTTACTGTATAGGTATGATGATTTGACTATTTGATTTTTTTTATAATTTTTATCTTGGTAACTACAATAAGTAAAGATTTTTACATTTATATTAAAGGATATAAAATATTGTCTATCTGAAACCAACAAGTTGTCAAATGTGCATGATTTCACCCTGTAGGTATATGGATTCAATCATAAAGAAATATCAATAGGAGATCCTAAATAGAAGGTTGTGAGCTTGTGGCAATGTGACTAACTTATAAAAAAAATACATTTGTTATGAGCCTCAGCCTATATGTTTCATTCAGAAAGGATTTAAACTTACAGTATATATATTATATACTACTATATATACTAATGTAATGTATGTATAGTTGCCTACAGGACAGGCTCAATGAGCCACAATCATTCATAGTCACATACTTTAACTGGGCTGGTTATAAGTACCTAAATTATTTATTTATTTATAAATAAATTTGTTACAGCTATTATACATTGCAACTGCTCCATCTTAAGTAATATTTGAAGATCGTTTTTTATGTATTTCAATTTGAATGTTTGCTTGTAGCTTAGTATGGTTTAGCTGGCTGATGTTTGGTTTAGAAAATGGATAGGTAATTTATATATACCAAGTAAATAATTAAGTATTATAAATATTTTATGTTTATTTTTAATTATGTAATGTTAACCCACTGTTTGTTGTTCAATAATCTTAATGCACAGGTATGGTAGTGCATAAATGTAATACAATTTTCATTCTTATTATTTAAGAAAATATTAAAAAAACTTTGTATTATCATTTACTTTGCCGAAAATAATACATATGAAAGGCTGAATAAATAACATGTATTATTACATTATGCACTTACTATCTAAAACAAGTCTTGTCATCTTTAACATTAATGAGTAACACTTGATTACTTTTGTAAAAATATGCTAAAAACCACAATTGCAATAACTATGTTAGTATCTTATATAAATTTCACCTAAGCATTATAAGTTTGGTTCTTAATACTACAACTTTATGTTAAGGAGTAGATTGATAATATTGACTGTGGTTTCTTTTATATCCTCCTATTACTTGAATCACTTACTCTAAAACATGGCCAATTTTAGAAGAATTCAGCACATTTCCAAATTTCACAAACCATTTATACTTTGTTCCATCTGTAAGTTGGGGTGTGAAGTAAACAACATCAGTTGTCTTGTTTTTCATGTCAAGTAATGGGATCCAAGCATCAACTGAAACTATTTTATCTTTTCGACGGCCCCAGAAATCCATTGATGATATTTTAATAAATTTATTATCTTCACTTATGTATAAAAATCCAATTGTGTTGCGAAAAGGTAGACTTGCCAGTGAGAGTAATACTGTCCCAGTTACACCTGTAACATTATTATAAAAAAGTTACATAGGTAAAGTATTCCAAACTGCTAAGCTGCCAATGTAAACTAACACCTCTTGTCACAATACCTGTGTGAAATGTGTATTTATATTGGCAGTAAATTGATCTGGAATAGGATTTAATGTACCTGCCATAGTATAAATAATTCAGCACCTACACCTAGATATTTTTAATGTTTGCAACAAAACAAGGCCACTCAAGTGATTTTTTCAATCTCTCGGAGCTTTAAGATGGATAATAATATCTTTGAGTAGGCAAATATGTCTAAGAATAATATTTATAAAAATAAGAATTAGGCCACTACACCATCATAGGGTGGTGGAGGGTGTATGCAAGCTATAAGAAAATAATATTTAGCTATTATAGGTACTTACTGCTATCTTTATTATCATGGGGGAAAAGTGGATGTTCCATTTACTCAACTAAACAAGCATGTATATATTATGTAGGTAAGCTCTCACCAATATATGATGCCGTATAAATACTTTGACTAGGCAGAATATTTAACATTTCCATTATACCACAGCCGGGGACGATCAACGAAGTTCCAACCATTTGATAAACTTTAAGTCTATTCAGTAATGAAACATATTTAATAAATGGAAATGAAAACACCGTTTCGAATTTAATTTCAGATTGTTTGTCCACATTGTGTGCCCCCGTAGCGAAACCTCTTAAGTTTCTTTTTATAATACTTGTATTTTGTGATAAGAACTTTAACATTTCAAGAACTATTTCACCTTTAATTACTATATTGAATTTGACAATATGTATAAGTAACTCTCCTATACCATAACCTTACTTTATTTATAAGAGCAAGCAGGAAGGATCACCTCCCTCCCTCCCTCTCTGATTATATATATTACCAAGGCCAGTCTGACTTTTTGGCGGGAAGTTTAACAGTGAAATGGTCAAATTTGTCTTATTTACCAAAAAATATGTTTAATTGATCAATAATGTGTAATATTAGGGGCATATTAACTATTGAGTGTTCATAAAAATGTACATGAGTGAAGGAAATGAAAATGAAATAGTATAACTTGACTGTTCAAATTAACCCAATATGTCCTGTAAATTTTCACATCCGGTAGATCCATAGTTTTATTTCCGTAAAGACATATTATGATCTATCGGTCACAGACGAACTCGAGTTCATCGGTTCGTATTTACGGTCGCCTATATTTGGGCCTGGAACCCGGTAAGACCATAGCGTTGTTTGCTCTATAAGTAGGCCTATCCATCTACAGTTCGTATTAAATTGGGCCTGGAACCCAGTCATACGACTCTTCTTGGCTTAAAGGTAGTATATGGATGGATGGATACATGGATACCCAAAGTCAGAAAACAATTTATTTCAAAAATAGCGTTAGAAAAAAAGAATGTAAATGTTTGTGGTTTGTAGACTACTCTACACTTCTATCGTCCTGTGCCTCTACCTAGTCTGTGGTGTGTTGTGGATGATTTAAATGCCGATTAATAATTTATGTAATAATTCATAATAATCTAAACTCAATTCTCTTGCTCTTTTATTCGGCAACTTACGAGTTAATTATTTTTTGACACGTTTTTTATTTGTGAATGACATAATAATAACTGAGTGTTAATTGGACAACGCTCGTTATAGCTACAATATTTTTTAAGAACATGAACAGCATATTGAAAGAAATGTAAGTGTTATGAGCATTATTCTATTTATATATTTATTTAATTAAATACACCTGATCATTGCAATATTTATCATTATAATTTTATACGTGTTTCGTGCTTTCACTATCACGTGTTTGTTTGTCAACAATAACTAAATAACCTAACTTTTCGTGTTTCATACTCACACGAAGTATCGTAAATAACATAGCACAAAAAACAAAGCCGATTTGTGTAGTATACATTATACACGACCCTTGTCTGAATTACTTATTCTTCTTTTTCCAAATAAAATTAGCATAAACGAATTCTTCCATTTCAATTTTGAAATCGTATCAATATTCTGTGAAGTTTTTTTTATGCATAAAGAAATTAATTTTTAATTTTAGATATGAAAAATCAGCAGAGTACACAGCATTCTACACAGGCGGCGATATTCAGTGGACCATAGATGGAGTACATCTTCTCTGCCACTGTAACGATGTCATCAAAGTGGTTGATATCAATACATTTGCCACGACTAGAGTCATTGGGGAAACAGATGAAGATGCTGAACCTGACCAAATCTATACATTTGCAATGTCCCATAATAACAAGCATGTTGTCACTGCTCATAAAAGTGGGCTGATGAAGCTATGGGACCAAGAAACTGGTGAACAACAGAAAACTTGGAGAGCTGGTCACAAAGGACCAGTTGCTCGCTTGACATTTGATTACACAGATGATAATCTAGCTTCTGGAGGTTCTGATGGTAACATAAGATTATGGGATTTATCTCACCATACTTGTACCAGCAGTTTGCGAGGTGCTATGGGTGTATTCTCTGTTCTGAAATATCATCCTGATTCATCCAAACAATTAATTTTTGGAGCGGCAGATGATACTAAAATCAGGTCATGGAACTCCAAAACTGGCAAAGATCATTTGATTTATTCTGGACACTTCAGCAAAATAACCTCTTTGCACTTCACACCAGATGGAGAATACATGGTCAGTGCTGGTAGGGATAGAGTGTTGATCTTATGGAATTTGAATGAGAGTAAGGCACTAAGAGTTGTGCCTGTATATGAAAGTATTGAATCTACTATACTTTTGCCTTCAACATTTAAAATCCCCAACTTCAAAAAGAAGTTAGAAACTGAAGGTATTTATGTTGCTTGTGCTGGTGAAAAGGGTGTTGTTAAAGTCTGGAATATATTAATGAGCCGTCTTATGTTTGAACAAACCAATAGTCTTGTGTGCCCAGCAGCTGAAGAGGGTGGATTAGCTGTAACTCATTTACTTTTCAATGAGTTGCGGAATGTTTTCTCTGTAGTCACAGCAGACCACAACATCATCATACATGATTTTGAAACATTTGATTGTATAAAGCAATTGATTGGCTTCACTGATGAAGTCTTGGATATTATATTTGTTGGAAAGGACGAAGCTCATATTGTGGTGGCTACAAACAGTCCAGACTTAAAATATTATGATATTGATAGTATGAACTGTCATATAATTAAAGGGCATACTGATATTGTTTTGTCTTTAGCATGCTTTCCAACAAAACCTGAATTATTTGTCTCTTCAAGTAAAGATAATAGTGTAAGAATGTGGCTGCAAAGTGCTCCAAATGTAATTACCTGTCTAGGGGTAGGATCTAGACATACAGCATCTGTAGGTTCAGTGTATACTGCTCAGACATCCAATGACTTCTTTGCTTCTGTGAGTCAAGACAACTGTTTAAAAGTTTGGACAGTTCCAAAAGAACTAGAGACTTCTGATCAGAAAATCAAATCATCTCACACTGAGCTTGGACATCAAATGGACATAAATTGCGTTTCAGTATCGCCCAATGATAAAATGATAGCTACTGGCTCCCAAGATAAAACCGCGAAGCTGTGGAGTGTAGATTTAACATTATTAGGAGTACTAAAAGGACATCGCAGGGGAGTGTGGTGTGTGAGATTTTCACCTGTTGACCAGGTTGTATTGACGTCGTCAGCTGATTGTGCAATAAAATTATGGTCAATAGCAGACTTGAGCTGCTTGATAACTTTTGAAGGTCATGAGAGTTCCGTTCTCAAAGTTGAATTTCTCAGTAAAGGTCAACAAATACTATCAAGTGGAGCTGATGGACTTCTGAAGCTATGGAATATAAAGTCATCTGAATGCAAAATGTCCTTAGATAATCACGAGGGTAAAGTTTGGTCATTGGCGATAACGAAAAGTGAATCAATCGTAGTTACTGGGGGTTCCGATTCTAAATTAGTGAAATTAAAAGATGTTACAAAGGAAAGACGAGAGCAATTAGCTAAGGAGAGAGAAGAAATGATATTACAGGAGCAGGAACTGATGAACCTGTTGCATGATAAGCAATTGATTAAAGCTCTGAAGCTGGCATTGCGTATGGAACGCCCATTACATGTTTTAAAAATAGTGAATGAAGTTTTAAAGGGAGGCAATGAAAAACTTTACGAAACACTTAAAGAGATAAATCATACTCAAAAAGAGACTTTACTAAAATTCGCAGCAGAGTGGAACACAAATAACAAAAATTGTCATGCTGCTCAACTTGTATTTAACATATTAGCGCCAGAAATTATCTCTGGCAATCTGAAAGTACCTGCGTTATCGAATTTCATTGAAGGAGCACTACCATACACAGAGAGGCATTTTGAAAGATTAACAAATTTACTACAAGACCTAAATTTTATTACATACACTGTAAATTGTATGCAACCTCATACTGTTAAAAATGTATAAGTAATATGATAATAAAATTTTAATACCCCTTGTGGCAAATGTTTGTTTTACAAATCAAACTTTGTTTAGGTGTATTTACATGAAAACAATATTGCTCAGCGGTTTTTGCCAATGACTAACAAAGTTATCTGCTGAGATGTACCTACTGTAGTTCAACCTGTGACGCACGATTTTTTTTCTTCAAACAGCTTGTGAGTTTGTTCGGTCGTAGCGTATGTAAAAGCTCAGATAATTCATAGCGTCAATGCCTTGTATACAGCCTCTTTCCGTAGTCGCCGGAAAGCAAGTTCTGCTTGCGTGCACGCAGTAGTTGTGAATCGATCGCGCGAAGCGGACCGATTGCGGATCCGCGCGAGTTTTCCGCGAACCGCGAATGTTTTATGTTAAATCATGGAAATAAAAATATCAATATTTCATACCATACTAATGGTAGTATCCATAAATGCACTTGGAGAGAAAACACAAATGTAAGTTGACTGTGTTGTTGCTTTTTACTTACGAACATGAGAAGTAATTAAATACAATTAAATGGTTATTTTTTTGCCATTGGTGCCTAACAAGCTGTGTTATTATTTTATTAGGTTTAACATAGTTAACCGTACGCGTTATTTCCCCGGTAGGTTCCAATTATATATTTTAAACAAACATTCAAAGAGATTGCAGACCTCACTGTAAAAACCATTAACTTAGGTACTAACTAATACTACTGAACCTACTATTATATAGAAATCAAAGGTAAACACACTATCCAAATCTGTTCAGTGGTTTCTGACTTTGCGCAGTTCATACCGACACATAGACTGTGATAATAATCATACATACTTAACAAGCGTGTAATAAACTCTAGAGGTGTTCACCACGTACCAAGAATTGCCTATTTAGTCACAAATATGTACCAAACTATTATTTTTTGTTGCACAGCCAGTGAGAATGAGTGTTCCGTATTTTTCGTTCAACATAGCTCAAAATATTTTCAATTTGATATACGAATCAAATTTCAAATGAGCGAACAATGGGCACTAGAGATACATATAAGTCCAGCTATTTACCAGTAGGTCTATACAGGTCCACTCTGTAATTTGCAATCAGATACCTGTAGTTTGTACGCAACTTAGGTACCAAACTACTTATAAGAATGTTTATGTTTTGATCTCGTGCTTACTGATATTGAGTATACCTATCTTTATCTTTTGAAAGTAGCATATTAGGTAAACCATAACAAATATCATAGGTACATATCCATTACAAATAGGTTAAGATTCAAAATTAAATTAAAAGTCATGCTCGGGAATTAACGTGTGTGAATTGAGTGATGAGGCGTGAATAAGTTAGGTTGTATTTAGGATTCCTGAGACGTAATACAGAATTAAATGTCGTCAACCAGCCTTGGCCGCGGCCCTCGACCTAACTTCAACCTCGATTGACCAATTCACCAGTAACTAATCGGACATAACAATTTGTAAGAAAATAATAATTTATAAATGTTAGTGCTATACTTATCTTCGTTGATTTTAATAATTGGATAACCAAATTCCTTTTAAAAATCTAGTTATAGCGTCCATGACTTTTTATATTATAAACCTACTTCTTAATCAGTCAAATCATAATATTTATGTTTGCTATTTAAATGTGCGATTTTTACGATTTATTTAACTTAAATTTAGTTAGCAGGTTGCCTAGCAAAATGCAAGATTCAATGTATTTTTTATTAGAAAGCTGATTCAATCGGGATGGTTCATAGCCATATGTTTAGTAGAAATCGGTTCAGTGCGCGTATCACAGCACAGCTGGTGTAGGACTAATTATAAATATAAATTTTCCAATTTGAAATCAGAAGTATATAATTTAAATAACGCAAAACCATTGAACCTGCAATATAATTTGATCATAATGCCATTGATTCACATAAGTGCTATAAAACCTATCCAGAACTACACAGATGGCTTATACAAATTAGATTATATAAGTATTAGATAGAGTTTATCAGAACCTATATTTTTCTACCAAAAAACGTTTCATATGATGCCGAACCGGGAACCGAATCTAGAAAAACATAATCAGTGAAGCGCCCTTGCAACCGTTGGACCAATGATGTTTGCAGTTTGTTGCTGATTATTAACTGGTAATTGATAATGATAAGATAGCGCAGTAAAAATAATTTAATTTAATTAAAAAGGTACGTTAGTTGGTACATCGACTAATATCGATAGTAATACTAGCCCCCAAAATATAAGTTTTAATCAATTTACAAAGCATTACAAAAAAAATATATTTATCTATATAGAGCCAAGTTTAGGTATTGTAGGTATTTTCTGAAATGAGGTTCTGTTTGGAAAATAATTTAATTTTATATAAAATCAAACGACACTATTACAACAAATCAGTAGCGGTGGTTTTGTATCTATAGCAGCCGGATTTTATACAAAGCGGCTCGGCGCCTTACAAAACACCTCAGTTCTGTAAAACGGCTGGTTAATGTTTAGGCGGAATGTTGAATTAATACTTACGTTCAACAAAACAGCTGCCAACGTTTAGGCGTCTTGCAAATAGATTTTGATCTTAATTATTTGAAACTATGACACTATTCCTAATTCATCTCGAAGCTTTTTTAGTGAAATGGCTAGGTTGACGGAGCCCCGCTTCTCAGGTATCCTATTTCTGGGTGTAAGTTCACCAGGAACCTAACATGAAGGGAATGACGGGGTTTACTGAGCGAGCGAATAAGCCCTTGGAACCTAAACCAGCCAAGTCGTGGTGCCCCAATTTCACGAACTCCATTCGCTCGCTAACACCTGTCCGAACCCGTTAATAATTGGGGCGCTGTATTGCAATTCGGCTGAACGTCAAAACGCTGCATTACAAAAAGGGTGTACGCTAATCAGCCGCATATTAGAACGCAAAACGCCATTTCAATATGGCTATCCACATCACAATCCGCCTAAACACTAACCAGCCGCTTTACAGAACTGAGGCGTTTTACAAAGCGCCAAGCCGTTTTGTAAAAGAGCGGATTGTACAATCCGGCTGCGACATATCGATTACCGCGTCGTATATACGTGTAGTGAATAACTTATTGGTGACTTTGGTCTTATCCGCACCAGCAAACTATGCTGGAGGACGATCCCTAGGTAATGGTTATATCGTGATTCGTTTTTTACGCCGTCAAATAGTTTATGCTCGATTCTAGAACAAACTCGAATCGGTAGGAAGGTATTCATAACTAAGTTCCTTTATCTACACGAGGCTTATAAGGCTATGTTATATATTTAGGTAGTATATATAGATAAAGCAGTCACGAATACCCTACTGCTCATTACCAGACTCATAATGGATAGGTATATTACCAGTCCAGTAGAATAACACTAATTCAAGCGTCATTCTTTACATTTTCCTGTAAGTCTATGGTAAACGACATTATTTTAAATTATTCTTCTGCATATTGTCCTGTCACGTACTCGCAAGTGTCTGCGCCACATGATAAGGTGAAGTTCTGTTCTGAATTTTTATCCAAGGATTAATTTCTCCGCTAGTTCAACAGATTATCAGTGTGAGCGTCATACAGTGCGATAAGCACTTAATTACCTACCTGCGCCGACGTCGGCGATTACCAAAACGTTTTTTTGTCTACGATGTCACTGTGTAGGTATCTACATGATTCTCAGATTCAAGATATAATCCTAGCTTGAAACAGTTAAGTTGAAATGCACGTAAGTAGAGAAAGATAAAGCAATTCTGGCACTCGACGGTGTAGTTTATAGTACCTACACTTTTAAGTGAGTTTATCATTCTGGAGTTAGTGTAAGTTTTGAATGTAACGCCGATCGAGTCTGGAATGGAGTGATGGATATACTTATATAGGGCTACTTAAGTATTCTTGGTACGCCCCCGTACCGCGTACTTAATATGAAATACTTAAGTATAATTTATAACAGTACATACCTACTTAGAGTTATACAGGCTGATTCAGAAAGGCTATACTAACTAAGCCTTGAACCTTAGCCCATTTGTAATTATTTACAGACAGAATTACGATATGTCAACTATTAAAAATAAAATTTGTTCCCAATAAAATGACTGTTGTGATTTTTTGTCAACTTTTTTTATGCCTGAATTCATTGACAAGGTGTTGACCAATTTTGATCAACAACCAAATCGCCTCAAGTTTCAAAAATAATCTGTATATTTTACATTATAAGGGGGTTCTACTTCTAAACTATGTTAGGTAACAAGTATCGTTTTATTGTTGGTGATATATTTACATAAAACTCTATCAATAGTACATAATTATATCAAAGTTTTAGCTTTGCCGATTTCGGAGATAAGGGTAATGGATAAATTATATTTTTTGAGATGTTTTAATCATAACTCAAAAACTATACGACATTAAAATAAATTAAAACTAGTTTTGGAAAGTTCATTCAAAGTCGTTTTGTGTGATACCCCACCCGAAATTTTGACCGCATATGGGCATTGGAAACAAAGGTCGCAGCACGGAAGTTTTGGATTTACGAAGGGTTCGGATAACAATATTAAATACTCCTGTAGGTAGGGAGGTCCCTGTAACTAACTACCTTGTTTCCCGATTGCTATAGTTCTTATATTTTTTAACATAGATTATACCTAAATAAGAAAGAGTGAAGAAGTAATACAATCACTGTAAGAAGATATTTTATTATTATTAGTTGTTAGACAAAAAAAGTTACAAGAACGTCTGCTGCATAACACGGTCTAATAACTCGCCGTGACCGAGTGCTCGATGAAATTATTGTCTATTCATTTCCGTGTTTCTAAGAACAATATAACCCGATTAATAGTGTTAAGATAATGCACGTTTAATTGATTGACAATGAAAATGCCTTAAGACAATACGCCACCCTTATATCGGCTTTAAGAGTAGGTATTTAGATATGTGATCGTTGTTCCCCAATTGCCCCAATTCAACGTTAAGTTTATGAATACCTGCATAACTTTGCAATGCTGTAGATATGTACCCAAGAAACTAGCTATGCTAGCTATGAATATACGTAAATGTTAAGGATAAAATATCCATTCTCACAATCATGGATTTTTAGATTACCCAGCTTGTACATAATAGCTGTGTAATAAACGCGAGCGTATGGAGATAAAGCACATGCATGCTCCTACGTCTCCGATGTAGGTAGCTACCTATGTATATATAACTATGTATATCAAGTAGGTACCTTTTTTTTTACTAAAATATTAAAAACTAAGTGAAGGAAATCTTTAGTAAGCTATAGGGTACATTCCGTTGTTCAAGAGCAATGGTGGACCGAGCATAGCCCAATCCTGAGCTACGAATTATCCAGATTATTGTCAACCTTTTGTCTTGAAACTTTCACGCATTTGCGCCAATTATATAATAGTTTTTGTAAATAATAAAATCGATTAAACTCCCAAGTGATTGCCGCGATAGATCGAGGAAGCTGTGATCTGACCTTTTTCTATGTTTTTTGTCGCTCAAGGCGGCGATTTGATGGATTGCTTGTGAATCACTGTTTTCCATCGACTTAAGTCAAACGACTTACCAATAAAAGTCCTAAAAATTAACCCACAAAATAAAATATTATCGTCTATTTATTGTGGCATTTCAAAACACTTTATTTTCAGAAAAAAGCCCCAATTGATTGAAACTCATAACTATGGCAATAAATGTATAGTGGACTCGTAGGTATAATACATATTTTAAGCATAATTATGAAGCATGCTAATAGCAATGCGGAATTCACGTGATGTCGAGGAAGATAGATAGATGCGGATTACGTCTACCAGTATCGCGTAATCTAAATAAAAGCTGCTTCAATGACATTCTTGCGTTGATACATCCACTTATTTCTAAGAGGTCATTAATATTTTCAACGCCATAACATGACTAGCGAACTAGAATGTTTAGTCTAATATTTTAGGATCACATAGCTATCTATTGTTTCACAGGGTCTCCACACAATGTCAACTGCAGTATTATGCAAACTATGTGTGACCATATATCATGTTAATACCCGTGATTACATGCTATAGTGCCGCCTAACCTCATTTAACCAACCCTTCAATGCCTAAGGACCCATTAATGATTGCCCTTGTATTATTTTAATAACAGTGTTTGAATAAATGGGACACGGCAATGTTGCCAGCAAATATATAGTGAATATTTATAAAATATTGTACAGTACGATTACGTTGGCACTATTATTAGAATCCTAAATCTAAGACAGAATAAAACGGAAGGCGCGAGGAAGTGGTAAGTATACATTAATTTATATTGGGTTAAAAAAAGACCCGACTAAAAAGTACCTGCACCCGCATCATTATCATAGATTTACAGAGTGATTCAGATAAGGTAGGTAAATAACCTTTAAATCTGCGCTTTTTCAGCTCATTTATAGGTAATCTTTATGTGAAGTCAGAATTTAGTTTTTTTTTTAATTTGCTCACAAAAAATCAGAATTCAAATTTTGGTGGACTCCCGATCAGAAGAGCTGTTTCCCGCCCACTAAAACCCCCGGTGGTAGGTACCATCCTTCGCCAATAGCGGGGGAGTCACGGGATCGCGCTAGCATTCCACGCGACTGCTTTTATACATCTAAGCTTAAAATTGTTACGTTTCATACATGAAATTTTAATTAATTAATCTTATACAGTACAGGGATAGGCATACGAATTAATTAATGGGTCAAATGTAGGATGTATGTATAATATTTAAATACTTCTTATCGGTAAGGTTTTCGCAAAGATGAATGGGCGTTAAATGATTGAATGGGGAGCGTAGCATGACGCTGGTTGCGCCGGCGCAGCGCGACGGCGCGCGCGGCAACCGCCCCCGCGCGCCCCGGGGCTAACAGTCACATGACTCACGATTCAAGGTGGACCAATCTTCGCCAATTAAAGATCACACTAAACCAGTTACATCAACAATTATTTTCATATACGTACTTAATTATATTTCCGTATAGCAAGAATCTTAAATAAATAAATAATATTGCCGGAGGCACAGCTTTTATTATGGGTACCGTACTATAGACTGGAGGTGATCTCAGCCAAGGAATTGTTTATAGGCTTGAAATAATTTAAGTAAAAACAATTAAATACAACATATCCACTGAACGTAAGCTTCATCGTATTGCTTGCTAAAACAACTCGCAACATAAATTCAAAATTTCGGTTCTCATGTTTCAAGAAAAAATGCAACATGGATGGGTCTAAATTTTTTTTAGTGTTTAGCAATTGTTAATAATAGTTAAACATCGAGATTAGCATTATACCCACAGATATATTAGAGGAGATATGTTATGAAAGCGGTGGGCTTGCGCTCACCTTATGCCAAAATTACGCTAACATAGAGTTTTCGCCGTCAGTCGACTGCAACTGCACGTCGGTATCGGAGCTCTAACTTTTTTTTTAAATGCCGTGTTATTCCGTGGTTGTGTGCTAAAATACTAGCAGCAAAGTGAACTACGCGAAAGATGGAATCTCATTTCACCAGCCAGTATTAAGTATTTTATTTATTCGTCTTTAAAATCATTAAAAACAACAAATCAAAAAATATTTAATGCCTTTATTATGTTATTTTAGTTTTCATGTAGCACAACGACTTTTTTATTTTTGTACAAAATACATGGCTCTTTAAGTACCACCTATGTTCGCTACTGAGTGAATGTACGAGGCAATGGATAGATCGTCTAACGATACTTTGAATAAACTGGTGCGTCGCGTGGTACGGCCGCTGTACACGGCGACGACGCAGCACGCACCGAAGAGACTTCGTATTGGTTGGTTTTAGCGAGTGGTGGGAAACAAAACGGAGACAGCGAGTTCCCATACATTTTGAATCGCGCGGCATATCTCTCGTGATCTGTGATTATACCTAAAATCGGGAAATCTCATTGGATGCATGGCGGTATTTGAACCTCAACCTTTTTTTCATAGGGGCTACCAACACGTGTAAGTCGTGAGGTCACGGGCCTCAAAAAAAATAAAAATAGGTAATGATTTCTTAGGTTGTCACTATTGTAACAAATTGAATTAAACAACTATGAACGGATTCATAGCGGCTCGGCGGTGTTATGTAGAACCTATTTACTCAGCGCGCTCTCAATTTTTCTTATGGGCGCGAAATAAGGTTAACACCACATGGGCCCACCACAAAAGCCCAACGGGCCGCAGTTTCAGTATAGCTGATTTAGGCCATAGCCTAACTCAGTGGCTGTGCAGATTGGTGAACTCCACACGACTTTCGACAAACTTGCAGGTTTTCCCACAATGTGTGCCTTCACCGTACCGCAAGTGATATTTATTATCAGTATAATCTTTACACAATAACGTCTGTTTTAAGACAATGAGGTAGCGCAGTGTACTTTGATGCAAATCGACGTGTGTTTCGCACGCAAATCCGACCTTATCAAAGCCTCACAGCACGTCATGACCACCTGTCTATATCTACTTACTATGTAAACAAATGAATTCAATGCACCTATTTGCAAATCGAATTTCCTCTATCGATAACCTTGCATTTAAGGTAAAAGATTGCTAGTGACTGACTATATCCTTATTTATATGCCCATATGTAAATATATACCTACTAAACACAAAGGTATGTCATGTACCTAGGTATCTGTTTATCTACATAACCATAAAACTTTAATGAGGCATTGCCGGTACAGTTTTGGAAAAACTATTGGTAGGTAGGTGAAATCGAAAACATCGCTGCAGCGGTGCCGGGCAGTGTGAGGATCACAGATATATGAGTCAGGATGCTAGAAACTTTATAGCATTCATCAGATAGTTTTGCTCCCTGTTAATACCTAGGTACCTACACCATCAGGCCTCGTGCTGACAAAAGAGCAGTCACGGTTTTGTTTTACGCGTTCTTTGTGATGTAGACCCAGGGCACCCTACCATAAGGGCAAAAGGAGCGGCCGCTCCAGACGCCAAAGTCCCAGGGAGTGCTTCAGTGAGCCAAATTAGCTCGAAGCTTAAGATGTTGTCGTCGAGATATACCTTATCAATGCCCGCACGCACAACTGGTATATATTAGGTGCAAGGGAAGGGGCGCCATAATTGGATCCAATTATGGCGCCCAACCATACAGCAGGCAGCCCAAAGCAGGCATTTTAGGCTTACCAATAGGTTTGAATAACGCCCGCAGCAGGTGGTCGATAGCCCTTTCATCTTAAGGAACGTGAATTGCAAAACGGAATGCTGATTGCTCTGCTGCGCGGCCTTAATGACGATCTCTAGGAATCTGAATAGGTAGGACGACTACTTCTAGTAGAGTCTGAGCGTAGTGCATGATTATTATGTAATTGATAAGTATACTGCGCCTATTTCTGGCCTGCGAATATAACCAAATGTTGCAGTAGGTATATACTGCGAGTGTGTGTAAAATATTTAAATAATAATACCTACGTCAATACCTTATTATGTTGCTGCTAATTAATGATAATATGGGAGGTGAATATCTAATAAACTATTTCGTGACTAATAAAGCGTGACTCTTTGCTAATTTATTGTGACTTATTTGATTGCTATATTATCGGTTATTAGTGTACAAAAGGGTATAGGTATATATCATGATACAAATATTGTAGGTACATATTGAATTCCTGTCATATGTAGGTATGTTGGGAAAATTGCTTATGAATTGTGTACAGACTAGTTCCTTAGTCGTGACACGTTGATTATACAATTTGGACACATCATCCTATGGCCGATGATAGAATAGGTAGTTAGAGGTATTTATATATACCCACTACATATCATACCCATATACCTAGGAAGAATCTGCCTACGTCAGAAAAATAAGATAAGTAAATAAAATCATCTAATCCTATCAACAGCCACCCTTTAACCTCTATAAATGCTGCAGCTAATTTAGCAAGTAGGCAGAAATATTTAATCACCTATAAATAAACTCATACATACTACCCTTACCTAAATGTAAGTACACCAGTTGCTTTTAAACTAAAAAAAAACCATCTTGATTCTTATCTATAGTTACATAGGTAGCATGTAATTAAAATATGTCAAGATTAGGATTTTATTATAAAACTGATCTATAGCATCGGTAGCCCAATGAAGAATCGCGATTTATGAATAGTTTTCGGGCAAAGGCAAACTTTTCAGGCAATGGTGTACGCGTAGCTCACTTATGTAATTTTATGGTGTTTTCGGGGCTACGCAGGGCGATAACGTCATTTTGCTATCCAAACAAATGAAGATAAATTTTATGACGTTAATAAGTGTACATAACTTACATAGGAACGTACACTGTGTCAATATTTTAATTAGTTTAAGATGACTGGCTAAACCAATAGAAAAATTTAAAAGAAAACAATTCTTATCAGTTGTCGTCATTGCGATATTTATTGACAGACACCTACCTAAGTCCGAAAGTATTTGTCGGAGTCGAAGCACACCAATTTGTATCGCCCGACGCTGCCACACATAGCAGGTACACCGAGGATAGATGGTTCCTACTCTGAATTAACAATGCCTACCTAAGTACCTTTATTTATAGCTTAAAGATAAGTTAAAAATAACTCGGTAAATAATTTCAGCTTTTCTCAGACCTACCCATAGGTAATATATTCTATTTGCTCTGACTAATTAACCGCGTTAGCAAACGGTAGTTTCTGATAAAATGTTAATTATCTTTGCTGATCACTTTGTTGTTATTCGCGATAAAACTATTTATTTAATGTCTCATAGTAATTTTCAATTCATCGAATGAGGCATGCCTAATAAGTTTATTTTGTCTATTTCATCTAATGTGACTATCTATGATACTTTTCAATTCGTATTCAAAATACTCGTAATATCAACGTTTATTTTTCTTTAACCCAGGACACCTTCCACCAGGACCTATCAGCAGAGCCTATTTAAAAAAAAAAGATATTTTTTCTGGAAATGGAAGGGTTCCCCGGAATAGGTATCCGGGACTTTTTTTGACTAGGTAGTCAAAAAATTTGTCTCGCGTGGGTTGCGGGTACTGCTAGTATAGAACAAAAATTGTACCATATGTAGAGGTATATATAGAGTACACTATTAATAGAGATTAAGTAGGTAATTACTTACTTTGTCTTGGATACAAAGTAAGTAAATAGGTTCTAGTTGGTACAATAAGTCTTGCTTGTGGTAAAGTATAAATTGTTAACATTTACCCCTATGTTAGGAAAATAATCCCATTGGGAATGTAGCGACGTCCCCTATTTAAATTTCCTATATCTTTGTTACCTATTAAGTATCTATGTCATATTTTATCCATGCACTCATTTCGATATTAGGGTTCATTATATATACCCTAGGGTCATTTTTAACCGACTTCAAAAAGGAGGAGGTTCTCAATTCGGTTGTTTTTTTTAATTTGTTTTGTTTTTATCACTCAATTTTATTCATATGAGTATATTGGTATAACCGCTATAAATTCGTACCTACCTAATAAAATATCGGATGACGATTGATTATTAAAGGGTACGTATATAGGTATACCTAACACCTACAAAGGTATTCATAGATATCATTTGTCACGGCTGAATGTCGACAGTCATAAGAATTCGGTGCAGTGCGGTAATCATATAAACTATCGATATAGTACTCACCGAAATGGAGTAATTTTAATAAATAACTAAACGCTTGAACATATAAACCAAACCGACCTAACATAAAGGTAACTATCGGCAGTAACTGATATGTCGTCTCCATTTAAAATCCGAATTTCAGTTAATTAGTACGAGTTTATGTACAACGGGCGAATGATGTCAGTCAACATTAGGTATTATGGTTACACATTTTAGAATAATGAATAAATAAGTTCACTATAACTGCATAATAGGGTAACCACGCGTGTAGGTATCTTCGTAGGTAATTATAATTTTTACAGGCACACTAACCGCTCACCTCGTCTGCGGAGACCGCGTCCTCTAAATACAAACAAGAGAACTTTACCACGATAGTTTGCCAGAGCTAAAATTCCATGGTCGAATGTTTTATCTGTTATCAAAACAATTTTTACAACTTGCTTAAGTTTTCAGATGATAACTACAGATTATCAAAGGGCGGGTATGCGAGGTAAACGCACGTGACCTCTGATGACGACGTGATCACGTGATCTAAGTTTTAAACCTAAATTTGCAACAATACGCCAATAGAATATGCCTGCGTAGGATTCAAATTTAAAATAAACGACAGCCTGATTAGCGTAGTTGGTAGTGACCCTGCTTTCTCAAAGTCAAAGTCAAATCATTTATTTCGTATAGGCCTACGGGGGCACTTACAAATTGTCATTACATTTTTTTTTTCTTAAGTCTACAACCGGATCGGAACGCGACCTCTGCGCCGAGGGTCCCGGGTTCGAATCCTGGTAAGGACAAACTTTGTATGATGAGCACGAATGTTCGTACCCTAGTCATGTATGTTTAATATTTATATAAGTACACGTAATATATACTGGGTTCGCCCCCAGTCCATTGTTCGGTACCCATAATACAAGCGTTGCTTAGTGTGGGACCGTATAGTTGGTGTATTCGTCTGGCGATATTCATTTATTATATTTATAACAGTTTTAAAAATTCGTGTATAAGTAAGTATTAAGACTTGCTTACTTGAATAGTCTTAGTTGATCGCAATTGCAGCACACCTAAAAAGTTATCCTGGGTTTTGCTTAGTGCGCCGGACTTGTGCTTTCAAGTTATTAAACATTTCTGTCAGTGCACCGACTTACTTTTCCCGAGAGTTTAAATCCATCTTGTCCAATAATTTGAAGACATGACTTGACCCTTCTATAGAGAACAATGCCTACCATGAAATATATAGATACTGGTATAGAGGGTAAGTACCTAGTCGACTGAATTTAAGAATTTATCACAAAGATCTAAGTAAATATTAACATTCTCAATGCAGTATAGTTGAATAAGAATGTAAAACATATTTAAAGTAGGTATACGTAGTGTGCGGCTTAGCGGTAATCTAAGAGCAAATCTTGTTGATATCTCAGAATTGGTTCATAGTGTTATCAGGCACCACAAATATTAGCATTGTTGTCGTTAGCAGCTCCTACACCGACCTTGCCGTACCGTGAATCCATATATTAAAGTGATATAGCGCCTCATGCAAACAATTATATATTCTTATTGAAAAGAGAGTTGTTGAGGCACGCAGTCATTGTCACGGCACGCACACGTGACGGAGCATAGATAAAATTACTTATGAGATGCATAATAACCACTTTGTTGCGGCTAATATGAAGCATTACAAATTTAGATGGATAGACGCATCTATTAGGTGTATTATCTGCTTGCTCGTGGCTAATTCGTTGCATCACCGGGACGGGAATGTGTCTGCCCGCATATCATCACCTTCCTTCATAATGTCTATTACAGAGACCCTGAAATTTCAGTTGCAAGTCGAAACTGTTTTTTTAACAATGGTATAATCTATTACAGCTCCCGTTGTAGCTACTTCTTCATTGTTTCTTAGAATTAAATAATTAATTATAATGTATTGCGAAACTTATTTCGGCGAGGTTTTTGACTTCAGACTTTTTTTATAGCTCTGTGTTTGAAATATATATTACGCTTTCAAAGGATCCACTTGTTTCCGCAAAATTATCGGCATTATATTGCTTTGGACGAAACCTAAAATTGATTCGTTGTTTACTGAATCTTGGAGGTTCGGCTGACTTATGCTAAAATAACACTATAGATATCAATTACATTTTTTTTATTCTAAGCTACCTAATTGGGTTATGATAGACATACCTAACAACATTTTACCCATATAGCTTATTTTCGTTCCTTTCCCGTGAGCCATATCGTGACAAGCAAACTCATTGCGTATTCATAACAGATCCGTTACTTAGTACACATTATCATAACTATCACTTATTATGTACCTATCTTATAGGTACTCACTACATCCATCGATATACCAAGAGGTAAATAGATTCACCTTTAAGTGATTGTTATTTATAGATACAATCGTTTAGACTCCTAATGGTCCAGGAACCGATTGAGGCAAGGAAAACTATACACCTAGGTACCTATTAGTTCGATTCCAATGATAGGTAAGATGTTTTCGCGTGTTACCTTCAACTGAGGCCGCTAATGGCGTGCGTGTTTTTAACAGTGGATGAATTGATACGTGATAAGACCGCGAATGATGTACCTATTGTTCTTTCTAACAGTAGGTGATCGTAATTTTGTTTTCATTGCAGACAGAGTGTAGTACCCGATTGCCCTAGTCTAGATAAGGGGGACAGCTACACGCAATCCGAGTTCCTGTCGCGGTTGGCCAACGAGTGCCGGTATGATCGTCTGCTGCTGCCCACCTACCAGACCGGCGACGTGGTGTACGTGCATGCCAGTGCCTATGTATACTTCATACAGCCCGCCGAGGCACACGACCTGGTGAGTGACCCACCGAAGCATACGGCTTTGCCGCGCAGCCGTTTCATTTTTATTGTTCTCTTTACAAATATGCTACCAAAAAATGCACAGCTTATATGTAAACAAAAAATATGTTGATTACGTCTTACGAATAGCTGCAACCAACAAGGGCCGCTCTCCTTATGTTGGGTGGTTGGGACGCATTGCATTGGTGGAGTATACTGGCCTGTTAATCGTATAATAAATCATTGCATTCAAAAATAATTTAAGCAAAATCGGCTCTAAATGCCAGTGCAGCGGTTTTACTGCGCTCAAATATTGCTAAAATAATACTAACGACGGAGTATTATTTTAATAATGTTTCCATTTAAAAATGGCTTGCAAAAATAAGTAATGATGTGTTTAATCTACATACGTTTGAAAATATTAAGGCAAATAAGTAATATTGATTATTTCAGAATTTTAAACTGCATTTTCTTCTTCAACTGCGATGGACTGATCCACGATTAGCATACGCTTTGTACTCGCCGGAACGATCGAGAATTATTGGAGAGAGTGATCTGAGGCAACGCATATGGGTTCCACATTTATATATGTCAAACGAACAGTCGTCGAGCTTGATGGGTACCGACAGCAAGGACGTCCTGATATCGATAGCGCCCGACGGCGAGGTCCTGTTCAGCCGACGGATGCAGGCTGTACTCTACTGTTGGATGAATCTGCAGAAGTTTCCGTTCGACGATCAAACATGTTCCATGAATTTAGAGAGCTGTAAGTAAAAAGTTCTATCATTGCCTTTAAGCCATGAATCACGTGTTGCGGTGAAATTAAAACAATGACGTAATGCGCAACGATTTTCCTTCAACACAACTTTTTATAGGGAAATACAACGCGTCCATCTTGCGGCTGATGTGGGAAAAAGACAATCCAGTTCGTTTGTCATCGGAGCTGCACCTCACCGAGTATTCGCTGCTCGATTACTGGACGAACGAGTCTGTAGTGCGTGGAGACATTGTCAACATGCGCCTCGGGGAAGGTACTCTAATTATATATATTTCTGATGTCTTTAAAATAAGATCGTTCACTTGACAAGCAAGTAAAATACAATATTTTTTACAGTTCAAAATTACAGCGCGCTCAAATTCACTTTCCAACTTGGTAGGGACGTTGGCTACTACCTAATGGGTTACTTCATCCCATCCATGATGATCGTCGCCATGTCGTGGGTTACCTTCTGGTTGCGAGCTGACGCTTCTGCACCCAGAATGACTTTAGGTAAATATGAGTTTTTATTCTAACAAAATATCTATTTACAGCTGGAAGCTACAGCGCGCTGAAATTCACTTTCAAACTTGGTAGGGAAGTGGGGTACTACCTTATGGATTACTTCATCCCATCGATGATGATCGTCGCCATGTCGTGGGTCACCTTCTGGTTGCACCCTGACGCTTCTCCACCCAGAATCACTTTAGGTAAATATACGTTTTATAAAGGGAGAAGGAAATGGAGTAGGTACATTTAGAGATTGCTATGTGTGGTGCCTATAGCTTTGTTATGTAGATGCTGAAGAGGTTTGCTTGTCTGCTTCCTGTACCAAAAATTTCTCAGAAACTGTACCAAAAATTTATAAGTCTGTAAACTTGACGATTCAGTTTAAGTTTTAATTGTATCTGCCGGGGCTGAAGCCGAGTCGAGCCGCTATGGGTTTGTATATGTAACTTGCTTTTGTTTTTCCGAGATTTCGTTGTGAGTAATATGTATTAAACAAGCTTTTATGACGTTGATAGTGTAGCCGTGTACTAAGACGTTGTCGGACGGAAGGCAACCGCGGGAATCCTAAGATAAATAAGGCAAAATCTGCATGAAATATTATGTATTTATATTTATTTACATGTTCTATGACGATGTTAGTGGCATGCAAGACGTGTATTACGTAACCTAATAGCTTTATAGATAGGTATATATTCATCCGACGAATTGCATGTATGTTGAAATGATAGCTAGGTATAAGCGAAGGTTTTTCAAAGCAAGTAGTAAGTAGAAGAAATACAAGAAACGCTTACCTGGCGATCCTTATTGTCATTAAAACATCAGCGAGGCTAGATGGAGAAATAGCGACCAAGAAAGAAGAATTAAGTAGACTGGTTGTTTCACCGGGGTTTCATAAATCCTGTCTTACGCAACATCACTTGTATACTTCCAGGCACAAGCACGATGCTGTCCTTCATAACGCTGGCGTCCTCGCAGGCGAAGACGCTCCCGAAGGTGTCATACATTAAAGCCAGCGAGATCTGGTTCCTGGGCTGCACTGGATTTATCTTCGCAGCACTTGTGGAGTTTGCCTTCGTCAACACGATTTGGCGTAGAAAGTAAGTTTGTTTGTGCATTTTTATTCAAAAAGGTAGTGATGAAAATGAAATCTCGTCAAAAAACGGCCCATACAATGATTATTCTGTACTACATGTTAGTCATTCTAGATGCGCTTCATAGGCAGTATGTTATTGGCTTTGGCATAATTAGGAGGATTATAGTAATGGAAGTTATTAATTAGATTTTAAGGTGTGTGTTCATCTTCACCAAGTAGGTTAGTACTAAATAATAAACGTCCGACTGTGTACAGGAAAGCGGTGAGCCTAAAGAAGGTGAACAGCAAGTATATCCTGAAGGGCACGCTGACGCCGCGGCTGGCGCGCAAGGAGCTGCAGAAGGAGCTCCAGGAGTCGTCGCCGCAGCTCTCCAAGTCGCGCTCCTGCACCTCGCTCAGCCGGGAGACCAGCAACGACCCCGCGGGGCCCGGGTACAACAACTACCTCACTGTGCACGTAAGTGTCGCAATTACTATTCGATACAAAAAATTACCCCCAAATTTATAGACAGTTATAATAGCATTATAACGAATTTTTCAGAGGAAAAAGTGCCTTATAATAGCTTTATAATCCATTATAACTTACTATGAATTTGAGGGTACGTGTCCTTTAAATAATGATAGCCTGGTGCCGGCGATCTCCGGTTGGAGTTATACCTAGTAATTCCTTGTGCGCGCGATTGATGCTCGTTTAAATATATTACTTACCTATCCATGTCACATATTTTAATTTAATTTTAAAATAATAAAAGGCATATTATTAAGACACTAAGAATGAAAAGTTGTTACCCACTTACCATAAATCTTTAAATGGGACTTTGAAATCAAAGGTATCTTTGAATATCAATGACCTGCGATGCCTCAATGGCGCGGATAATTCTATTAACAGCAATAAACGGACGACGACGTAGTCATATAATATAGTAGGTATATATACCTACTAACACTTCATTCAGACCTATAGGCAGCAATAAATTATTGAGTTAACACTTGGTAACTAATATAATAGATATATTTTATTTATTCTAACGCAACATCAGATGAGGTGACAAGGTAAATTTATTTATATTACATTAATGCTAATAAATTCCGCTATTTACATTAGTTTGTTATACTTACCCTTTATGTCTATGTGAATAGTAAGTTTAAACTAATTCCACAAAAGACTGCGACTCAATCTATCTATACTTATAATAAAAATGTAACTGATCGCTGTCTGTGCATGGAAGATATATGAAAAAAAAAACTATTATTGGGGGCCTTTATCAATGCAATAGACCTCAAAACAATGATTGTTTGATTTTTGTCTGCTTGTCTGCGCGTTTGTGCGCGCTAATCTCAGAAACGGCTTGACCGATTTGAGTGCAGTTTTCGCTTATGTATTGTGGTAAGCTTCACTTATAATTTATGAACTGTTTGTTTGATTTAAATCAGTTCATAAATAAAAAGTTATATCAATTTAAAGATACGGACGAAGACACGGGCAACAGCTAGTACTAATAGTTAATATTAATATTTGGTAAAGAGTGTTCCCGCAGGAAAGGTTTAATCAAACCACTAAGTTAACATATTGATAGACGTACGTACAAGCATTGTAAATGCTAGCAATAAATGCTATAAATAAGTATAGATCTTACTTATAGCAAATCAGGATGTGCTAAATCCTTCTTATTATGCAGATACGACACAGTGTCAACCGAAGGCTAGTCATAGATCTAGGTGAAAAATCCCGCAAGGAATATGATGTACCTACTGATGTCCTTTTCGATTATTACTCAACGTTTACCGCCCACAGGGTAATACTTCGTGATATATTATCTAATAGGTACCCTTACTACTGCAGCAACGCCTACCTGCATGCAGTTTTCTTTATCATTTGTTCGCATATATAAATTCTAGCTGCGCCCCGAGGTGTTACCCGCGATAAAAATTTTGCCTATGTCATTTTCTGACCCCTAAACTACCATGCAAAAAATCGTATCGAATCACTATGCAAAAAATCGTATCGATCCTTTGCTCTATGAAAAATTAATACAAATCTATCCCACGGGAACCATATATTTAACCGGGATAAAAAGCCTATGTGATATTCCAGACTATAATCTATCTCTGTGCCAAATTTCATCCAGATCCGTTCAGCCGTTCTGGCGTGATTGAGTAACAAACATCCATCCATCCATCCATCCAAACTTTCACATATATAATATTTGTGGGATTTGTGGGATTAAGAGAATTGCCGCTCGCGAATTACTCTGCAACCAAGCCTTTCGTTGGATTTTTAACAACTTAAGTATAAAATTTATTCGCTATTATCACAGCACGACATTATGCATTATTCCAGAGTTTCCCAGCTGCGATGAACCTGCCAACGATAACCACGCAGAGCTTCGACGAGCTGATCGGGTCGGGCGGCAACAGGAGCCAGCGCAGCACCGGCAGCGAGGGCTCCGACGAGCCCGCCAAGCCGCACACCTGGACCACCATGACCCCGCAGGAGATCGCCACGTGGATCGACAAACGATCCCGCATCCTCTTCCCTCTCATGTTCATATTCTTCAACATCCTTTACTGGACTTTCGTCTATTGCCTATAGTACGTATGTTGGTACGAGAAATTTACGGCAAAGTCTTACCCTTTCATAGTTAGTCAAAGGATCAACTTAAAAATCTGCCCGCGTGGGTGTTAAAGTTTGAAAATCAAATTTAATAGCTGTCCAGATAGACACGTAGGTATTTAATATACCGAAAAAAATATAAAAGCCATACAATTTTTTTTGGTTACGAAAAATTTTGCAACATGGCTCTGATGTTATAATCAAATATAATCATGCCAATATGTATTTCGCGCACATTCGGTCAAGTTGACACCTTGTGTAAAAATCTACGGGTAGGTACTTTAAAATAACATACCACCATTTGAGCGGTCGATGAGACAGACTACAGTAATGTTTCACAGTGAAACACCGGCAGATATGAGGAAAGCAAAACATATTTTGCGGTGTTGCTGGTGAATCATATAAGATTTAATTCTTTAGTGGCCATAATAATGTATATTTTGATTGAAGTAGCTAATAGGTAGTGAACACTGTTCCTTTTTTTCAATACACGAACCTTGCCGGACGGCAAATCTAATGTTGTGATGCGATTTGTAATATTCTAAGTAAAAGTAAGTACCTATATTAGTACTTAGTTATTGTAGTGTTCCATTTCTACTCTGCCATATTAAAAGGAATAAAATGGGTACCTAATCTCGTAAATCTGACGTGCGTTTGGTAACTTATAATGTATTAAATAAACCCGGGTAGCGTTAATTCTTGGTTTACATAAGGATCGTAAAGCAAGTAACGAGTAGCCGAATAGTAATAGTAGTTAAATATATCGAAGTCATTGTCCACTCTGAGCTGTTGTTTACTTGTGTACTGACCTCGTGTAAGCCAGACAGTAGGTCGGGATACCAGTCTCGAATTTTCAGTGCATTTTTCATGTATACTTAAGTAGCTACTTATAAAAAATGTTATATAGGTAAGTAAATATTTGTAAAAAATATTAGGTAAAAGCATACAAATTCCATAAATTACCTAAAAGGTAAAAAGTAACAAAAACTAAGTACTTAAATTATTTTGTAAAATACAAAGTAACTAGGCAATTGTTGGAAACCTAATTATAACTATAGTTATCAAACCATTGAATTAAATAATAAAATCAGAAAATATAAGTTTTACGTGACAGTCATTTATTACTTGATTGTTACTCGTATCGTAATGTTTGACCCAGTATAGTAGGTAGGTAGTCAGCGTTTCTGAGTTAGTCGAAAGAGATTATTACGACTTTAGTCAACAAACTACGTGTTTAGAGGAAAGTAGATATCCAATAAAACATAATAATTATGTTTTTAGTATTACACTTACTTATTTTTATTAAAATTTGTAGTTGAACTATTAGTGTTATATACACTTATCTACCTACTTAAATAATGTATAACTGTTAAATTTAAGTAGGTAGGTTGTCTAATAGTTACAAATAAGCATAATAACCATTAATTTATTAATTATTAGAGTTTAACCATACGATTGGTTTCCTGTGGTTTTATTAAACAAACCTTACATATAATATACTTTTTCACCTAAGTATCTGCATCCATGTATTGTTAACATAGGAACATATCATGGTTGTGTTTCGGTTTTAGCTGTGTCAGAAACCTATAAGTGGGCTTAGTACCAGGTGATTGAATATTTCCATACATTTTACGCCAGCGCCCCTAGCGGAAACGTCAGCTTTACTAGTAAATGAACGGAAATTTCGATCGCAAAAGGTAACTATGCTTATTTGTTAACATTAAATTCAATCGAGGTTTGACGTTTTTATCATAAATCAATAGTGTACATAGTGGCTTCATATTTATTTATATTATATAGGTTGTATTGTTTTATATTAAAGAGTGCCTTAAAGAGTGATTTTAAGTAGGTAGAGTAAGATAATGTGTGTAGAGCTAGGTACTGTGTTAGTTCCATACTAAGGTATTGTTTGTAATCTCAATATAAACTCGAATCATCGATTTGTATTTATTATATCTCCCTGTTTTCCCCGAAAACGCCGGTGGTGCACTGCAGGGCACCCATAATCCCATCAAATGGTATGGAGTCTCTATGTAATAGGGGGCGCCTATTGCCTTAATACCGGGCATTCTCTTTATCATTGGGAGTCTGCCAGCGTAGCCTAGCAACCCGTCTTGTTTTTACTATTTTGGCAAAGAGAGTCTAGCCCCTATGATATTTTATACTACTACCGAATCCGTGCCGTATATTATTTGTTTGCCTTTTGGGATTAATAAATTAAGGACAATTAGGAACGTCGGTGATGAACACAGTAAATTACTTATTTCAATATTTCCACAACATATATAATCACGATTTATTTCCATAATAAAACGTACACATATACGATAAGTAGTTCTACATTTTCGCAGACTTCGAGACATTGTTTGATTTGCCTCGAAGTTCGAGCCGAAACGAGCAATCAACAATAACAGTTACACTTATATTGGCAATAACAATAAACCAAACAAAAAAAACACACTCTACGTAATTTTAAAGCCCGTCTCGCTTTTGGTTTTCATTGTTTTGTTCTATAACCATCCATTTCGTCGGTATTACAAGGTCCTAAAGGCTTAGAAGTCACAGTGTAATGAAACTACCTTATAATATATGTTAAATCATAAGCTATCCAGCAGTGAAAACCCCGTTCAAATCGGTCCAGTAGTTTCTCAGCAATGCCAGTCTCAAAAGTCCAGCTGGATCTCACTCGGAAGCTGTATAGGTACCTAAATAATATTCTCCCAACGATTCCAACTATTATATAACTCTCAAAACACCATAAACTCTAACGTTTTAAAAAACATAGCAGACTGGAAGCCGACTCTAATATGGAAAGAAAATACCGAAAACATTACCCTCCTTCTAGAGCAGTCGGGTAAAAATCTAGGAATAAGACCATAGATATAAGTTGCAATCTGAGAAAAACAATCAGTTAAAAGTACTTTCCTAATTGACTACTACAGGTATCTAATACGATCATCATTGCAAACTTTTTAATTCACAGCCTTTTTTAACAGACATATGTATAGATCTGACAACCCCATGTTCATGACATCAGAAGCTGGCAGCACCGTCAATACGCTCAAGCACAGAATGGCTCGAGGAAGGATTCATGACACATTACATGTGCTCTTGCGAGTCAAGGCGCAGGTGCGCCGGCGCCGCTGCGATGGACCGCCATCACCAGGCTATCGTCACTGGCGTAGCGCTTCAGTGCTGATCCACCAGTTTGGCTATAGAATTATAAGGTTTTTAGGGTTTCTGCTTCAACCAGAAAGTCTTTTATCGATGGTCATATTTCAAACATCATCGTTCCTTTTCTACAATGTGTTTTTATTAAGTTCAAAGAATTGATTAGCATAGTTGGTAGTGCCCCTACTTTCTGTGCCAAGTGTTCCGGGTTCGAATCTTAGTGCAATGAGCACGAATGTTTATACCTGTTTCATGGCCCCCAGATGGACTGGTCCATTGCATGGTACCCATTATACAAGCGTTGCTTAGTTTGGAACTATACAAATGTTGTTCGTCTGGTGACACATATATGTATTCGAAATCGGTTCACCATCGCTAGCGAGGCAGATGACAGATGAGAGCGCTTGGGCGAAAGCTGTCGCATGCTATAAAAATACTACACGAAAACGAAATATATATACTTATTTGTCAGTCCGGGCTGTAATCTCTACCAAGGCTGTGGCTATCGCTGTGTTTACCTGTATCTGGTCCGCGGGCGCGGCGTGGGCGCGAGGCGCGGCAGGCGGGGCTCCGGCGCCAGCGCGCCGCCCGAGCCCGAGCTCGAGCCGCGCCCCGACCCGCTCGAGCTCTCCGACCACGCCAGCTCCGACATGCTGCAATACCGACATCATAACAACGAACTATCCCTTGACACCATCTTCAAATATCTTCTGTGACTTAGAAAATATAGGTAACCAACATTCTTACAACCAATTTATCTATTGTAATAAGACTCTTATATTTAGTCGAGTTTGCACAATTCATAGGTCATTGGAACAAAAATAATCGTTGCAATATTGGGGAGTATCGAAAGTAATGTATCACCAAAAAATCTTCTGCATAAAATGCCGCAGCTTTGTGTACAATAATTTTCATTTCTGGAAAAGAAAACCAGAGATACCTATAAGTCTTGAATTGTTGTTCACCTCATATAGACTAACCGTGAGACAACTGAGGGCCTAGTGTAAGTTTTAGCACCATCGATTTCCATTTCGATATCGAACCCTCCCACATACATTTTACCAGCAGCGCCATCTACCAGAAACGTGCAGTTTACAACTTTTTTCTACTCTCTTATTGTACTAGTATGAAACTCACTGAATGCAGAAGTGAATTTACCGTGATTCATACCATGAATGAAAGCAATATATGAGATATATTCCACGAAAATGTGATAAATCCGTAGTGTTACGTTACCTTGAAGAGATGGGTGGCAGACGGTATGGCGGGGTGTAGACGTCGTTGCTCTCAGTGTAGGTGGAGGCGTGTATCTCTTGTTGGTATAACTCGTACAACTGCGCCAGCTCGGGAGGCATACCGACACCAACTTCTATATACACACCATATAATCACTCACATATTAGTCATTAGTATAGTAGTAGTAGTTAGTATTAATAAAATATCTAACATTTAAATTTCTCCAGAAAGTGATTTTTATTAACCGGACATTACAGTTGGTGTGTCCGCCTGGCGATACTAATTTTATACAATTATTAGGTACTGATGAATAGTAGGTACTTATATAGGAGGATAGGTGGGTAGACATCACGCCTGTGATCCCCGAAGGGATTGTCGAGGTGCACTGTTATATAATGTAAGTTGCTTGTCTGGCGCAGTACAAGATAGTAATGATAATGAGATACAGGCAGTCGTCTAATTGGCCTACTGCAATTTATTCTACCCGATACTTTACCTTCTAACGCGCGCCTCTGCCTGGTGATGATCTCGTCGGAGAGGCGGCGCTGCGCGTCGCGGCGCTGCAGCGCGAGGTCGCGACGCCGCAGCTCGTGCGCGCGCGCCGCGCGCTCGCCCTGCAGCGCCAGCTTGTCCGCCTCCAGCTCGTGCACGCGGCACACCAGCGCCAGCACCTCGCGCTCCGGACCGCTGCTGATCGTCGCTGGCAGCTCCTGGGTACAGTTAAAATAAGTTTCAACTTCCACACGGCAACGATTAGTGCTGCGTAGATAAAGATTGTGCGTGGACGTGGTTGCGGACTTCAAACGTAACGTCAAAACTTTTTGCTGATGATTATTGATCAAGCCGCACGTTGTGACACTTTCATTATTTCATTAGTATTATACTTTCTGTGCTGGACGCACACGCTTCCAACAGATTTCTTCGACGTTTTTGAGAGAATCTACAGCCGACAATGTTGACTCTTGTTAATCATTTTAAAACCTTTCTGCCGTAATAACCGTCGGTTTTGAAAACTACCTACGATCCGAATTTCAGAACGTACCATACTATTTCATAGTTTCCTAATTCGAGTATGGTCCCTACCTGTTCTAGCTGCGCGCCGCGCAGTCGCACTTGTTCCAGCTGTCGCTCGACTCGCTCGCGCTCACTCCGAGCGGACTCCTGCTCCCGCTCCACGGCAGCCAGCTCGCTCCAAGCTTGTTCCACTGCCACCTCGGCTTCTGCCCGCTCGCTGCTGGTTGAAGACATTCCTGTACCACCCCTATGATATAAAATCAAACTCAATTAATACATTTCTCTCGTCATCCGTTATTATCGTTAAATTGGAAAAGTTACCTGAAAAAACGACCTTTTTTGGATAGATATATGTTTTATAGTAAATACGACTAACTTGGAGTCATACTAATATATTTACGTGGAAAGACGACGTTTATTATTGAAACATATCTTTACCTGTAGCTTTGCTGCGTACTAAGTCTAGATCCGGGCACGTTGATTGGCTTATACAGACGGTTAAATCTCGCCTCCCAATGAGAAATAGCAGCGTGTTGCCGCTCCGCGTCCAAAGCCAATCCCAACAAATGGCTGTCCAGCTCCATGAGCCTTCTCCGAAGCCGCATCTGCTGTTTGAACGTGGAAACTATTGCCTCCCGTAATGATTTCAAATGAGCCGCGTTCTCTGCTATATCTCCTTTGTCCACTTCTTCGACCTGTTGGTATTCCTTGGGTTTGCTACAAGGAATAAGAATGAGGTTACGGATGGAAACATTAACCAAACCCTACGTCACAATGGAAATACTCGTTTGAATAAATTATAACAAAGACTTAACAAAAAACTTTACCTAGACCGATCGTCCTTCATCTTCAGTTTCAGTCGAGCGATCTCCTCGCGAAGATCGGTTATGACTGTCCGGTACTGCGAGAGGTGTTTTGGAGTTTCCACGAGCTCTCGTTCAACCTGATTGTAATAAATTAAATACTTGCACTAATAATACTTAGGTATATTTTAGTAGGTACGAAATATGATGTGTTATATGCTTAATGTGGGTTTTTAACGCGATGGCTGGAATTTCGATCTCATCTTTTCAGTAACGCTAGTTAGAGACATGGTATTTTTCAAAAGATTACGTTAGTTCGGTATAGTTATATCAAAATAACTATAAAAATGCATTTATTTTTATATATTCTTTGGCTTTTATGTACATATGTTGCTAATATTTTCACGAGTTTTTATTTACGAATCAAAATGTTAATTCGCGTTCGTGAATTCCTGCTTTCACTGATAAATTACCCTGTTAGTGATAGCGGCGGCCCTCTGCGCGTAGTGCAAGGTGGAACGCGTGGTGTCGCGGTGGCTGCCACCGGCGGCCACGTGCGCCACCATCGCGGTCCTGCACCGGCCCCCCAGCACCTCCCGCAGCAACCGGGTCAACTTCGAGTCCCGGTAGTTTACATACCTGCACGTATCACCATCAGTGGCTTAAGCACAATCTATTCACGTAACGTTACGTAAAGGAAGGTCTGTCCCACACACATAACAGATTTCATAAATGTGAACGACAGTGACAGCATGTTTTTTTGACACTGTCAGGCCCTATTTCATATTCACTAACACAATTGAATGACGATTGCAACGTAATTGTCACTTAACGGGTTTTGCATTGTAGAAAGAAAATTGTCAAGGTTTTCCGAACATAAAATATTCAGTATTTATCTATTAATGCGTGTATATATATTTCGGTCAACGGATACCATCAAATATTTATCACTGACCTAGCCCCGCCAGAAAGAGCCATGATGCAGTTTCCTAGTGCGAGTAGGGATCGGTTGATGTGTGCTCCTTCGAGGCGGCGCGCGCGCAGTCCCGCTCGCTCCGAGCCCGCCAGGTCGATCAGAAACAGGCGCCCGCGCTGGGTACCGCCCTCCACTTGCCGACTTACTGTCACACTGACCAACAAAGATTGTGATAAATAATGTGTAAGAAAATGTAACAGAATGGATGGAGTCTGGTTGACGCGGTGAGCGGAAATATGAAGAAATTCGACGGTTTCATTTCTTGTATATATGTCACTCTTGAATGTAAAATTAATGTAACAAAATCTTAAAAGAAATCAGTTTTCAATGATCTTGACGTATGATAAAGTGTACCTACATACATATCTTTATAAATAACTGTATGAGATGTGTCTCTAATATTTATGAGCGTGGGATCTAACTTTCTGCGCCAACGAGCCAACCCAAGATTAGTAACTATACAATAGCTACAGTTTAGTAACTATTTAAAAATAATATCACAAAATTCGAAGGTGTGTAGGTATATAACGGCGGCGTGCGTGACGCAGATTCGTCTAGTGTGATTATGTTTGAACGACAAAATATGACGTCGTTTTGCTAATCCGAGGATTACGGATAGCAAGTTAAGGCAATTAATAAATTGACTTATCAACGTTCCATTAGTCCGTGTAAGCCTTGGGCAGACTTGGATACGAGTTGGTTTTTTTTAACCTATGAAAGAGGGGTAATGTTTGGATCTATTGGGTTCACACTCTGGTGCCAGAAAAGTTAGAGACAACCCTGATAGCTACCTAAGTAAGGCATGGCCCCGTGAGGAGTGTTGGTTGGCATGCGTGGCCTCCGCGGTGCGGGCTCGGTCACCTCGCGCCAGCAGCTCGGCCACGTGCGCCGCGCTGGTGGCGCGCTGCTCGCTGAGCCCGGCCACCACGGGCGCGCCGCTGCCGCCTTCGTCGCGCAGCTCCAGCGGACCCGCGCCGGGGTTCAGGAGGTCGCGGATGTTCTCGTTGTATATCTCTATGTATGACATTTTCACCTGCACCAAATATGTTATAGAATACAAAACTGGGCACTATTTGAATCCTACGTATATCGTAAATCCATATGGTACCATTTCATCCTACATATATCATAAATCCTCAGTACCCACCTATCTACTCTTTCTAATTGGGTAGTTGAGTGGTGTTTTCGTATTACTGGATACTTACCTTGTTCAATTGTGAAGGTCAATAGTTCTACTTGTGTAGCTAGTGGAACTTAGGTATAGTTTCAGATATAACTACGAGGTTATAGCTAACAGTCGAAATTGTTTGGCAGCGGTAAAAATCTTTTCATTCAGTGTACCGTGCCGAATTTGTAAGTTATATTTGGTTTCCTAATTCTATTTCTGATACATTTTTATATTTTGCTCCATTATTTTACCAGGCGCTAACTTAAGTTAGGTATAAAAGACCAAGTGATGAAAAAAAAGAAAGCATTTGTATGAAATAGATACGTTAGTTATAATACAATAGATATGCCATGTTCAAAACATACTGAATTCGACTGTCTAATATACAGACACGGTACCTACATTACAATTTACAAAACCCACAGATCATTAGCCAGTCGTTATTCATCAACTTGTGTGCTGAGCCCACCCACACTTATTGATTCACGCTTTTGACGTGCCCACAGCAAACACCCATTGGGACTCCATGAATATGAAATGTGTGAGCACAGTATAATGTAGATGGGAAATTAAGGTTGTAGACTTTATGGTAAACATTATTTATTGTTGACAAATCAACGATTCTAAATTGAAAATGTTGCTATATTTTTACCACGTTTGCATAGAACTTGGAATGTATCGAAATCAATTCCGGACACTTGTTACCTTGCACTTGCTGAGCTGTTTACTGGAGGTAAACTTGATTAGGATTTAAATAATATAAAATGCTATATACACATAATTAAAATAATAATATACTTGACACAAGCACAGATTAGGTAATACACGAGTATAAACCTATCTACAGAGATAATACACAAGTATCTACCTACCTACGTACCTAAGTACCTACCTAAGTAATTGACATTAACCCGTATCAAATCGCGGGCCACGCCAAACCAGGCCTCAATATAATCATTTTTCTAAAAACCAATTGATTAAAGACATACTCCTGCGATTAAAAAAATCATACAGACAAACACATAAATATAATAAAAAATAAAAAAAAGTAATTGACATTATCTAGTGTATTAAGACTGCGGTGCACACTGCAGTGTTCTACCAGCAGTTTTTTAAATATACCTAGGTACTTTCTATATTATGTAGGTAAGTATCCGCCTGTTACGATAGCCTCGGCATTGCTGCAGTGTATAAATTAAGTCCATTTGCAGTATTAATGTTCAGGAATATGCGAAAAGCTTAAAGCCCGGCTAGTGTTTGAACGCGGCTATGTTTATCAGATGGCGCGCACAAGCCCGCCATACCATCGTCCCAGCCTTTTAACGTAGGTAACTACGTAGTTTACAGGTAGGAAGTATTGTTATT
This sequence comes from Pheosia gnoma, assembly GCA_905404115.1. Lineage (NCBI taxonomy): Eukaryota > Metazoa > Arthropoda > Insecta > Lepidoptera > Notodontidae > Pheosia > Pheosia gnoma. The sequence goes on along the minus strand of FR989906.1, from coordinate 5,135,041 downwards.
ATATCGTTTCTTTATTTATCAATCTATGCTATTCTTACGAAATATATTTTCATGCCCTAGGCGGTTCTAATCAAAACATATGTTGAATTTTATAGTTACATAATTATTCTAGTTACTATGATTTTAGGTGGGTTTACCTCGTTTACCTTTGATGTACTATTTGCCTACATAATTTCTCTGCAAAGGTACCATTAATAAGGTTGCGTTTACGTACCGTTTCATGAATGCTAGCGACTAAGAAATATATGGAATAACTTATTTGGGTTAATCCTTTAAAACAATGCTATAATAATTAAAATCACACGATCAGTGCTCGCTAACTCGCCTAACTAGGTAAAGGCCGCATGGAGTCTAGCTGGTATTCGAATACTATGTGCTGCTCAAAAATAGCGAACTAAACTGTGCTAATGGCCAAATGAGAATAATTAACATGAAATATTTAATCTAATTATGAAGGGTGCTGGTTAATACGAGCGTTCCTTCATGTTAACAAATGTTACTTATTTGTGGAATACGTACGCATTGAATACAAGTAGCTCAATTGTGTAGTTATCAACGAAAAAAAATAAGAAGAAATATCGCGCCCATTCATAATTCGTCACCTACCAATGGTTATACGGTAGCCTTGAATTTATATGATCCTTTCTTCGATGGATACACGTGCGTCACCCGACATATTAGGATAGGATTGCAGAATCCAGGAACGAGATGTTGTAATAAGGATATCTACCCAGGTGTTACCCGACCCGACCTGACCTGCCACCCTTGGGTCGTTCTTACCTTTCATAAATATAGCTAATTTATTATATACCTATGCCTAAAGACTGTTGTATTTATAACATTGTAATGAAAGCATAAGCTTGTAATATATTTAAACATAATCCATAGTTTATCCATAACTTATCTAAAAGTTGATCGTCATGGTAATGTTAATCACGCGAGCCGAGCATCGCGCCGCGCGCCCCTCGGCCATGACCTTGCTCGAGGGTGCCGCGCGCCGCGCCGCGGCCGGTGCCTCCACCAACTAGTTATAGAATACCTACGATACTCGAACACCACCTCAGTGTTGATGCATAACGAACGTCATGTCCCTTTCGCTATGGTTGAAAATTTGGATCATCTTTTTTTTTTTTTATTACATTATAGGCAAGTAGGTATTTGATCTCGATCTCACCTGATCGTAAGTGACGATGAGATCTACGATGGAGCATACTTGCCTAGAAGGTACCTGTTCACTCTCGAATTGACATATTGTGTGAGTGTGAACAGGCAGGAAGGCGGCAGTAGATCGAGACGCTACATTCACTAGGCACATGCAGCGCAACTGATCTGACCCGCCATCCATGAATGGCAACACCGAACATCATCTCAAAGTTCTCAGTCTCAGTATCTCAAATGTTACCCATGTTTAGTTTATTCTGCTATTCGGGGCGGAGACAAATAAAAAAAAACAAAGATCCTTAGATAAACTTAAAAGGTGCACCCTTTTAAGTTTATCTAAGCAAAGATCATAAAAATCGGCCCACTAGTCCTTGAGTTATAAATGGTTTGACTAACACGACTTTCTTTTATGTAATAAGCTAAGTAAAGAGAAGAAGAAATAAATCAATGGTTGTCTATATTCAAGGTAGGTAACCAAGTACCTAGTTAACAGGTAGTTACCTATTTACTAAAACTAAATATTCAATAAATAACTGTAGAAGTGAATTTAATAACAGCGTTTTCAGCTGGTAATCACATTCTGAATGGAAATTTAAGGTACTCTATACAATCTCGATCGGCTGGGGTAAGTTGATGGGCATTTAAACAACCCTACATATTGGAGTGTCGAACACTTATCACACTAATCGATACTGATATTGTGGCGTTTAGATACATTTATGTGGATTCACGTTATTGTATAGGTAGCCTATGTATTGAAATTAAAAAGCTACAGCGCAGGAGGCAACGAGATTATGTATCTTTATTCGTAGGCAGGAGGCATTTTTATGAGTAGTCAATAATAACCAATCCGACTTTATTGTACGACAATGTTCTGTGAACAATGTTTTGAGACTACTGATACTTTATGAGTTAATAATAAGTTCACTATATACGATACATACATCTACATACATACATACATATATACTACCGCCATATTAATTAGTTCCAAATTAGTTCCAAATAAGTTTAATAGATGGCACTGTACGTTCGCCATCGTATTTTAACTCGCGGTGTTAAGAGTTCTACCCGTTTAATGACTTCCTCCGCGAATTATACTACAGTTATCGCTTCTCGGCCTTTTGGCTAAGATCAAAGTGTAGTATCTGTTCTTTTCAGCTTAATATCTGAAAGTTCCCTCACTGAGGGACCAGTATATTAAACTGATTTTTGTAACCAGACGGGATGTTCGGGGCTCGCTCCACTCTCGTCACGGGTCGGCCCGGCATTGCAGTGCCGCCGGGTTGCAGTGCCGCCGGGATCGGCCCACATAAACTTGAGCCAAACCACCTTATCAGCCTTTGATTTGGTTACGTATAATCGTAAATTACGATTCGTAATTGATACCATTATCACTAAAACTACCTATCATAATTATTTTGTGTAGTTATATTATTTGGATTAATCTTCATATTGCCGAACATAGTCATCTACCGATATTCTTAAAAGAAACATATATCAAGTTTCTTGTACGTTTTTGTATGTAATTAAATTATGCAAAGTATGGAAAAAAAGAACTGCATATAACACGCTACTACGTCCGTCATGTTAGTTATAAGCGAACAACATCATGGGTCGCGCAATTTCAGCGTTATTCAAAGACCTATATGCATATAAGAAAATAGTTAGCAGTTTCGTTCGGTCAAGGTTCGCGGTAATGCCGGCACAAGGAGGGGGGGGGGGGACCGCGCCCATTTACATATCTCTCCACCTCCTTACTTGTTTTCACACGAGCGAACTTTGGAAACAAGAATGCTCACGGAACAATAGGAATGGACAACCATCATAGGTACCAGTAGAATCGAAATCAATCTTGGCTTTTTATAGACTGCATGGGTATCCTGAAAGCTTTCGGCGTCATTGATATTATTTTCGAGTTTTGCAATTATACCGCAAACGACAGTTATTGGCATATATGCAAATTTAAATCATCTTTAATTCTTTAGGGACACGACTTCAAACGTAACAAACATAAAAAAAATCTAGCTAAGACCAAATTGGTACTATGTTTGGGCTTTGTACTTTTGATAATACCTTCCTAATTATTTACTATTTGTAAATGGAACCTACATAAGTATTTAGTTGTCTATTGATTGTAAAAATGAAGGTATATAAGATAGGAACCTTGTAGTCAGTATATATCATAGGTATCTATGCTAAAATAACGTAAACCTCAGAATAAAACAAATACTTAAGCGAATGACGTTTGCACATTTAGCTTGTCTTGACGTATAGGTAGTTAAATAAAGTACCTACCTACCTAGCTAAATTATTGTGAATTGTACGTGACTAGCCAATTAAAGTAATACCTACACGGACGAAAACATGTTACAGGATAGGACTCAATAAGTACGTTATGAGGAGAGCAATGTACCTACCTACCTAGATACTAACCACAATGTATAACAATTATAATAAATGTATAATATAATAAATTTACCTATTTCACATCTACTCAAATTGTTGAGTAAACACTGTTTCACTTCTTTTTTACATAATGAAAAAGTAGCGCTTATTATTTTTTCCAATCGTTGTCCTATCAGCTATGGTCTGTGGATACTCTTATCAAGATTGTTAGGCTTGCCAACAGCAAGATAAAACTCACTACCTTATACCTATCTGCGTATATCAATGATTCGAACGATAAGTAAAATTACATTTTGAAAATCACCCTAACTAGCTTAGCCTATCGCTAAAAAAAATACATGATACAAAAACAATGAAAATTTTACAGCCTTTATATAGCCTATAGCGGTTTAATTATTACCTACTCAGGCTACAAAAATAAGGATAATTGGCGCACGTAGAACTTCGAAGTGAATCCTGCCAAAGGATAATGGAAATAATACCATTTCTGGCGAAGTGTTTCGAAAGCCGCGATTGGAACATGTTGGACCTTCACAAGTTATTTTGATTTTATTATGCCTTACTGTGTGTGTAGTTAGACCCATATAAACAGTTAAAAGCATTTCATCTTAACACAAAACCAATGCCTACCTACTGGATTTGATGTTCCTTTAGCGAGCTTCATCGTAGATTGATAAATTGGGCGATTTATTTGATAAGTAACCTCCTAATGGTGATGTGTGTAAAAATCAACTATGTCAGCGCCAGGTAATAGAGATTCGTGGGAAGGCCGCGACCGCGAGGGTCTTCAGCACTCCGACAATGATAGTACCACGTGACCTCGAGCAAGCTCTAATAGTCGCAGAAGCTATAGAAAGTAGGCTTTGATGACTTGCATGTGTTCATAAAACATCCCTACAATAATTAAGCCTTTGTGTTGGCTATTGTCGCCAAATAATAGGATATTGAAAATAATGTAATTATCCTGTCAATACGTCAGATTAATGAAAACATCGGTCCTTCAACCACTGTTCTACCAGTATACCTATCTGAGTCATCAGTAGGTACCTAGTTTCTTTTAAATGGCAGAATCCGAACTAGGGATTTCGCGTTCCCGGCCTTTTTTCTGCTCGAATTCCTGGGGATTCCCGGGTACCCGGGAACAAAACCCTAACCCGCACCTTCTTTGACTAACTTCCTATGTGATTTAACTTAATTTTACCTCGAACTCGACTCACCTCGAAGGCCCGCGGTTGGTCGCTTTCAGCAATGCTGGCAAAGAGGTGGCTGAGTGCCCGCGACATGAGCCCGGTCATCGTGTGCGTCTTGCCGGCTCCAGTCGCCCCGTATGCGAACACGGCGCCAGCGAAACCTCGCAGCGTGTCACCGACGAGGGATGAGCAAACCGCGTCGTATACATCTTCCTACAAAATATTATAATAGTAGACATACGATGGAAAGCACGTTCACAGGGTAATTAAGAAAGAGTATACTAAGCCTGGAACATATCTAAATTCTGACTTCACATAATTATTATAAATGCGTTAAATAAGTGCAGGTTCATAGTAGGTATACCTTTTTTGAATCACCTGAATAAAAGTACCTTCTTAGTGAAGACATAGTAAAGGGGCTTCTTTCATTATGTTCTCAATATTACATCATTTATTTCACCTAACTTACGTGTTGTTGGCATTTGGGTAAACCTAGAATATGCGGACTAACATTGTCTTATTGGCTTGTTTACAAGGTGCGATGGTATCAAACTTTTTCCGAAGCTTATAACGTAGCTAAATTCCTATAACCTACTAAAGATTTCGGCAAACATATTATTACCTACCACTGTGTACGAAGCGTTTCTACACCTAGGTATAACATCACATAAATCTCACACTGAATCCCTAGTCGCAAAGATGTGGTGTTTTATGGTTCCGTACCAAAATGGTAAAAACGAAACCCTTATGGTTCGACGTATGCTTAGTACATGGTTACTAAGTTCCTTAAGATGCCTTTTTTCGACATACAAAAAACTAGTGGGAGTGTTATTTAACTTCGCAGGGGTTCATCAGTTCATTGAATAATTGCCAATATAAGTAACTTAGTAACGCACCTGCGTGCTGTCCTCCCCGAAGACACGGTCGTAAACGTAGTGCTTGTCGTTGATCCGGCGCGTGCGCAGCACGTCACGGCGGCTGTCCGCCTCCTCCTCCAGCACCAGCATCTGATAATCAGACCGTATGGGAAACTACGTACTATATAGCTAATAACACCAACTAGCTAGGCTAAAACAACTACCAGTATCTATGACATACTAATGGATTAACATCGATGTATACAACGTAACGTACGCCGAGTAAACAACGTAGGTATACGGAGCACTGTTTACACCGAGCACTCGGCCGAGAGCATGTCTCGCTATTTTACTCATTACGTGTAATCAAGGCTAAAGTGAGTGCCGATATATTTACTCACCTATAAACATAATAGTAAAATCAAACAGGATTGTGTAACCTTATCGCTGACGACGTGCACGATGCGAGGACCTTCGTCAGCGCGCAGCGGCCGCACGCGCACCGCCACCTGCCGCACATTGCACCGGTTACACTACACCTGCTCTAGGCTATGATCTATTTCTAGGTGCAGAGGTCGATTGTACTATGTATTGTATACCTAACTATTACCTGTTCAGTGGGATTTTGTAGAAGGTTTCTATAAGGTCAAAGTGTGGGCGAGAAAACTTTTTTCCGCTAAATTTACGACTTGCGTGCAGCGGTAAACTGATTTCAAACACCTTCTTAAATTGATCTTGAAATAGGCAGTCCGGATAGTCTTCGTGATTGAAAAAAATTGGCTATCCGCGGCAGGTTGTTCGAGTTCAATATAAAATAGCTTGAAGGTAAAATACGGTCGTGCTCATGTGATTACACAAGATTCTCATATTTATGCGTATGACTTGCATGGTTCACAGATTTATCAAATGCCATATTGTAGGTCTTGATCATTCCTGACTATGTATTATATAAATATTATAAGTAGGGTAGGAGGTACTACTCACGTTAATTCCTAATTAGCGTCTTATAGCTATCTTTATCTGAGTTTTTTTAGCTATCCCTGGTTGATATACTAACTTATTATTTACTTACTAACTCATATTGAATAAACATTAATTTGACTATAGTATACCTCACTTTGCACTTTATGTAAGAATAGGTGATCGTTGAATTTGTTACCCACCAATAATTTAATGGTTTAAGCCCACACTGTTTGTGGCAGATATGATATTTATATCCATAGCAGTTTGCAGATTATGACCTACCTTTAAATTAAATTTTATTCAAATCCGTTCATCCGTTCTTGCGTGATGTTTAGTCAAACTTACAAACAACACAACTCAGTTATAAATCAATTAATAATTGATTAATTGTGTAGGTACTTAGGTAAATACTTCGCAATCTCGACGAAATTAATTAAAGTTACCATCAGCTTCTCCTCGGTGACGGCGTTGACGCCGCAGCCGTGCGGCCTATCTGGAGTTGTTAGAGTGCTCTGAGTCATGGCATCGCTTTACACCCCATGCACGATAAAGTACTCCAACAGGCGTGTAGGTGAGACAATAGGACTTGTCTAAATATTACACTAAATGTAACTCCACAACTGGATTCGGAACACAGCAATTAACATCGTTTGGGAAACAAACGTTACAGTATGTTATTATTTGGACAAATAAATATGAAATTTAAATTGTTTAACATGGTGATAAAGAAAGTGCGAAATGGAACGGCCCGCGTCGGTGACTTCACGTGGACTGATTACTGGTCAAAATAGAGCCTTCGCGCTAAGGCCCGTTGCTGGGGCAACAGCTAATCACCACAAATAAAACATTCATACGCCATCACATAGGCTAAGTTTTATTAATTACGCCTATACTGAAATTAACCTCTGAATTGGAGCCGATGTATAGGTAGACATTTTACTCGAAGGAGCGAGATGATCCTAAGCGTGTAGCTGCTTCAAAGATTAATACATAGTTTGTCCGTATTGGAATACCTAGCCGGTCTACTGATAAGTACAATTAAGATTCAATAGATTATTAATTATCTATTGAATCTCCATGTATACATGGAGATTCAATAGATACCTATTCGTCTCTGTCTCACATCATTGGTTACAGAAACCAGTGGTATCAAAAGTTGAAAAAAAGTTAGGAGATTATTTTGTTCAGAAATGTCGCTTAATATCAGATTGGGTTACTATTCGGAAACTTTTCGTTACCACAACCAAGATATAAATAGGAGATTCCCTTTATATATCGTAGCCGCGATGCCGGTATTTAACGAATCAACTAATTCCGCTTCGAAGGTTACTACTACTTTTTCGCAAACATGTATTATGTAGAATTCTTGTCTGTGTGTCTGTCTGATTGTTCAAGTATCAATGAAAAACTACTGGACCGATAGCAATTGATTTTTTTACTGCTGGATAGCTTATAGTTCGACAAAGACATTAGTGTAGTATCATCACGCTCTGAGCATTGGGGGTTGAGCAGCAGAGCAAAAGCGATGGCTGCGCGGGCAGAGCCGTAGACTAACGCTAGTATTCCATTTTTTAAATTTGCTACTAGTTCAATTACCTTTCATGTAAGCAAATTTATGGACAGAATTTGCAAGGTGTTCATTAATACAGGTATTAGTATAGATCATTAGTACCTACCAGTGATACTAGAATAAGTTATTTTTCTTGAAAGGTGATACCTACTACTGTCGTATTGTATATCGTGTCAGTAGTGGTGAAATATTACGACAGTAGGGTAGGTAGTTTCTGCTAAGTTTGGATATAAAATTATATACATATATTAAAATCATATACATAGTTTATTTAAACTCACTACAAAGTATAAAAAAAACTTTGAATTTATTATATTATGAATTATAGTTACAACTTTATTTAATATTAAGTACATAATTTTTACAATATGTACAACACCCAGAGGTCATATTCATTATTTCTGTAATTTAAACAGTTCCAGGAGCGAGCAACTTTACGCCCCTGTCAAACAGCTTAAAGAGGTACCGAGATTCTTTCATATTCATTGTGTATAAGTGCTCATCATCAAACTTCAGACCCGGGTGTTTTATTGTGAGGTGTCCCGACACATCAGCACTCCAACCCGATGCCAGGCTTTCAACCTCAAACACTGTGAATGCTTTGTGACACAGTAAATTTGACATCACTTGTGTGACATCATGCTCATTTGCTTCATTACAGTGGAAAAGTACAAATGAGTTATTGCGACCAGTAACTAACTCAATTAGGTCCTTGCAAAATACATTTACTTCCCTCAGTGAATAGAACAAATCAAACAAGTGTGAAACCCCATCCAGAATCACATCCACCTTATCAAACTTCTGCTGCTTCAACGCTATTTTTTCTCTCACTGTATTAAATAATTGTGGCAATTTATTGTTTACCAAAAGACTATTTACACAATATTCTCCCAAATTAAAAAAATCCACCAATCCAGAGTCAATATTTTTTTGTACATTACAATTCATTTTAAGGCCTACATTATGATAGTGTTGCAGAGAGTTGTGTGTTGATACTACAACCACAGCAATTTTATTTTTAATACAGTGGCTTAGTAGACAACTTGTAACAAATGAACTATCACACTGGTTAATTTCTTTCACAACAACAACACGGCTTGAGAGAACTGTATCCAAGTAGAGAAATGACATTATATCTGACGACATCCTGCAACAAAATTAAATAAGTAATAATATAGGTATACAACTTTCAAAATTATTAACACAACATGCAATCAACAAACTTCAAAACTTCAGAATTTGTCAGCTGACTGTATGTACATACAACTGTGTGAAAATGATAATTCCCGTTTCGCTAAAAGCCGTCATCAACAGCGGATGATAAGCGTCACGGAGTTATTAGTGGTTGGGTGTTCTAAAACACACGTCGTGTGCACATATCGAAAGGCGAACCCGCTCGCGCGGCCTTAGTCCGTGCTCGTTGGTTTACCGGTAATAACATTTCTCAACTGATATTACATAATCAAATAAGTTGCCGTTATTTAGTGCTCGGTAAAAAGCCGTCAGAACTACATGAGCGAACATTTTAATTCGAGAACATTATATTTTTATCGGTTATATTTTGTGCAAATACCTACTGAGCAAATAAAGTAAGTACCAACTTGAATTTACTTATACGGTCTCCGGTAAGAATTAGTTTGTCATCAGTGAGATTTATTATATTTACGGAAGACAGGGAAGTCTGCCAAATATATTATTTTAGAACAGCCTTGACATCAGTCTCAAGAATTAGCGTAGCTGACTGTTTGACTTTGAAGGTTAATTTTGTAGGTTATGTTTTTTCAGTCATATCATAGAAGTATCATAGACTCTACAATGCAATGTTACAAGTAAGAAAAAAACACCAACGATCGATGGAACCGGAGCCATAATATAAAAGTTGTTGAATTTTAGTTGTTGACTATAACTCTACTATGAATGGAGCATAATATATTTCATTCATATACATTATACATACATATTTTGATATTAGCCAATAGCCATAGGTAGGGTAGCAGTGATAGCCAAGTTGGTAGAACGCTTGCCTCGGTAACAAGGATCGCAGGTTCAAACCCCGGCTTGCACCTCTGGGATTTCTTGATTTCATGTGCGAATCTCATTTTCAACCATGATTAGCACTTGCTAAACGGTGAAGGAAAACATCGTGAGGAAACCTGCATGTCTGAGAGAAGCCCTCGAAAGAGTGTGAAGTCCGCCAACCCGCACTGGGTCAGCTTGGTGGACTATGGCCTAATCCCCCTCGCATTGAGGGGAGGCCCGTGCCCAGCAGTAGGACATTAAAAGGGCTGGTATTATATATAGGTAGGTAGGCGTCCGAAGACGATCTAAACCAGAGTTCCCCAAACTTTTTTGTGTCGTAGACCCCTTGCCATGTTTTCCGTGTTGGGTAGACCCCCTACTTACCTGATATTGATTTCCTGTAAATTTCTAACTGTAGTGAAGTTTAGTGTTAAAAACTTAAAGTAAAAACACATGTTAATTTATACATTTATTAATGAATTTAAATTAAAACTACTCAAAATAAAATTTTGTATCTGTTATGTAAAATATACGTAGCATTAAAATTTTATTTATAGTTTATTTTATGTTTATTTAATGATTAAATATAAAATTTAATGATTAAAGAAAAAATAACATAAGCAATAAGTCAATATTTTTAGTAAAAAATTTATTATATATGTTTATAAAATTGTGTAAGTTGTAGGAACATCCTACAACTTACACAATTTTATAAACATATATAATAATTCTTTTACTTCATAGGTACTTTTATAAAATTTATTCATTTCAAAACATATACATTATTTAATAATGTATATGTTTTGATATTATAAGATAGTATGATGTAAGTAAATAGGCAGTGTTACCAACCCTACTGTTTTAACAGTAGATTTGCTGTTTTCACATTTATCCCCCTGTTTTCTGTTTCATTCCTAATTTTTACTGTTTTTCAATTAGCGTTATACTATACCTACACTATGAAAATATTTTTTGATATCTACTATGTAATAAAACGCAATTACACTAGAGGGCAGTATCTACTCTTGTCGAGATTCAAGGGATTTCCCACATGGTGTGAATTGGTGAAGAAACTTTTGTGGCTACCACATAGCAGCCCACCGTGGAAAGATTATTTTCAGCTATAAATAATATGAAAACTAAATTACGCAACAGAATATCGACATATTGCACACTAAATCCGAAATAACCTAGTGCTACTCATTTTAAGCCACAGAAAGGCAAATGAAGAAATTTAACAAAAATATGTATGGTTTTAATTAGGAAAATGAGTCTGAAAATACTGAAGATGAGGCAATAGAGGATGAAAGTGGACAATAATTTTACTTTGAATTTTTTTTAAATATGTTGTGATCAATATTATAATATAACAATGTATGTGAGTCCTGGTAACTAATAAAAGTAGGTGATTGTTTTAATTATATCAGGAAATTATGAAATCTGCCCTTTTTAACTTTAACTACTGTTTTCTCCTGTTTTTTTATTGGTGAGCTGCTGTTTTTTAGTTTCTTGGGGTTGGCAACACTGTAAATAGGTACTATCAGTGTATGTGTTGAGATCCACTATCGTGGACCCCCATTTTCATTTCATGGACCCCCACATTTTTTTTCGCTGACGTAGACCCCTTGCAGGTTGTCATAGACCCCTAGGGGTCGATATAGACCACTTTTGGAATCACTGATCTAAACAGATGCAAAAGTTGTAGAAAGAGAATCCTAAAGTAAATTAAATGTACAGATTTCATTGAATTTTAACCAGCTAGCAAGGAGTTTATCACGGTAAAGAGCATATTATAATCATTAATCACTACTTTATCACAGAATCAATAACGTTTCTTTGGTTACATTACAAACGCCTATGATCATAGATAATACATAATATAGGAGACCTATGATTACGGTATAATAATGGTATAATACCTTAGATAAACTTAAAAGAGGTTAAAGTTTTAAGTTTATCTAAGTATAATACAAATATAAAATTTAAAAATTATACTCCCACCCAGCTCCATACCTACGTAGTATTTTGTGCCAATATCGGATATCCTCTTATAATGTTATGGGTCTGTATCTGCGAAATATGTTATACTTACACGGTACTCCCTAGTACGCCTGCGGGTTTCAGAGCAAACTCACAGGTATTGCCCTACAATATCAATGCAAATATTGTTTCAGGTTATAACATGTCTATAACCAACAAAACGAAGGAAATTAAAGTTTCAAAATGGTATTTTGGCGGGCTCGCGTCTGCCGGTGCGGCCTGTTGCACGCATCCACTGGACTTGCTCAAGGTACAGATGCAAACCCAGAAAGGAAAGAATATTTCAATGTTCCAACTTACAGGCATTGTTGTGAGAAATCAAGGTAAACATTTAAATATTATACTATGTTCTGCATAAAACATAATAATGACAGCCTTCGTTATATTAGCTACAAATTTAATTAATAATATTCGTGCATCTATAAACTTATTTGTATAATATGTTTGTAGGAATCATTGGCCTTTATAATGGAATATCAGCCTCACTTCTACGGCAGTTGACCTATTCAACTGCTAGATTTGGTATATATGAGATGGCTAAACAACAACTTGCTCCAAAAGATGTGAGTACATATATAAACATTAAAAACTAAATCTCCACAATTTTGTTTCATAAAAGCATAAGTAGGTACATGAGCTGTGTGGTACATAATATAATAACCTTTTTCTAGGGCAAACCTATACCCTTCTACATGTCTGCATTTCTAGCGGGACTTGGTGGCTTTGCAGGAGGATTGGTGGGAAATCCAGCGGATTTAGTCAATGTGCGGATGCAAAATGATGTTAAACTCCCCCCTGAACAGAGAAGAAAGTAAGGGTTTACTTATTGATAAACATAGCTGTTATCTAATATATAATAAGTTAAAAGACCATCAGTAACAAAACATACATGAAGTAGAGTAAAAGTTATTGTTACCTACCTATGATATTGTTAATGCTTATGACTAACGCAGTGATAGCCAATTTGGTAGAACGCTTGCCTCGGTAACGAGGATCACAGGTTCTAACCCTGGCACGCACCTCTGGGAATTCTGGATTTCATGTGCAAATCTCATTTTCAACTACGATTATCACTTACTAAACGGGGAAGGAAAACATTGTGAGGAAACCTGCATTTCTGAGAGAACCCCTCGAAAGATGTGTGTAGTCCGCCAACCCGCACTGGGCCAGTGTGGTGGACCATGGCCTAATCCCTCTCGCATTGAGAGGAAGCCCGTGCCCAGCAGTGGGACATTAAAGGGCTGGAATTATTAGTATATTATGAAATTTACTTATTGAGTTATTACCTTTACAAGCAATGCAAATGAATGTAATTTTACTTTAGCTACAAGAATGCTGTTCATGGCTTATGGAAAGTGGCATCAACTGAGGGGGTGCTGCGATTGTGGGCCGGAGCTTCCATGACCTGCAGCCGTGCAATCCTCATGACTATTGGTCAATTGGCGTTTTATGACCAGATCAAAGAATTGCTCCTAGTATCACCATACTTTGGAGATAATGTTATAACACATTTTACCTCCAGTTTAATAGCTGTAAGTAATTTACCTATTGATATTTTATACTATACATGTATTAACATTTCATTTATGTTTAAAAAAAATTCACTGGCTCTACATGTAAGCATTCACATGCCACTTTACATAGAGATTCAAGAATCTGCCAATACCAGCAGCATGCTCAAGATTAGGTGAATCACTCCACAGTCGATCTAATGGAGTGTGAGCCAAATTAACCATATGTAATCTTATGATGTTTATGGCTAATTTCAGGGTGCAATTGCGACAACTATGACTCAGCCTGTAGATGTCCTCAAAACTCGAGCAATGAATGCAAAACCAGGCGAAGTGGCAAGCATCTTGCAACTCATCACCAGCACTGCCAAGGAGAGTCCACTCGCCCTCTTTAAAGGATACGTTCCAGCATTTGTGAGACTGGCACCCCATACTATTCTAACTTTCGTATTTTTAGAACAACTTAGGATGAGTTATGGCGAAGTAAAATTAACTTCCTAAAAGTACACGTAGTACATACATCCTTACTACTATGTAAATGAGGTGTTAGTTTATTAGTGTGACTGAGCATCACACAACATCTGAATGGATTTTAATGAAATTTGGTATAGCTGTGTGGTTTAACTTGGAATAGGCTAGATTTGGATCAGAATATGTAAGTATCCCAAATAGGGTAAACAAATTGATAATTGCGATTCATTTTAGAGGGCAATATAGATAGGTAGGCAGTGCCTATGATAATTGAAAATTTGAATTATGGTGATGAAATATTACAAATGTGAAATTTCGGATTATAAAATTCAATGTAGCGAAGGCAATACCTTATCTACCTAACTATGAGTTAGTTCGGTCGGTTGACCGGAATGCCAAAGGTCATAACGCGGTCCCGCGGGTAAAGATAGTGAGTAATATTTTTTGAGAGATTTTGTTTGAAGTAGTGTAGATTCAAATTTCGACTGCGTTTTATTTGTTACTTAGATCAAAATAATTTACACTAGATCTAGATCAAAATTAGTTGGGTTTATTGTTGCATTGCTCATACAGGTATTATGTAAATAGTTAATTCATATTATTTTTAAAAAATCCATAATATGTAAGTAATATTGAACACATCGTACCGTGATGTGTGGAAGTCGTTGGGGGAGGCCTATGTCCAGCAGTGGACGTGTATATCGGCTGATAGATAGATTGAACACATTATTTATAATCATTATTGTTGGATGTTGGGATATACATTAATAACATTGACATAATAAATCAATAGCCGCCTTTACACGTACTCTCTTCACCGCGTGAATCTTGAGCGCGCATCTAAAGCTGTCTGCGCGTTACACAAGAATAATGCGAAATCACGTTTCCCGCGCCAACGGACACGACTGTCTCCCGCAGAAGTGTTTAGCCTTATCACAGACTTTCAACTTTAAGAAAAAATAAAGCAATCGTGGGAATAGAATTATCTCTTAGAGAGCTTTTGCGGGTTCAATCCCGTACACTCCGATCACGTGTGAAAGGCAGCTAATGATGAACAAAGAGAATAAGGATGAGCTTGAGAGCTGCTTGGGTATGATGTGCAACAGCCTTATCTCTACCAGTCTTCCTGTCTTAGACATAATGTGGTGGGGTGGTTATTCGTAATCATTAATTCCGACTTGTTATACAATTTCATTTAGAAAACATTACAATAAGTGTTCAGTCGAAAACACTTCTTATTTTTGGGAGAACAACGTACGAATTCCTATGCCAATTTTCAGGCATAGGGCGATATTACATTATTATTTATCTATGACATAGATCTAAGATATCCTATTCATACGATAGTATTATTTATACATTGTTTATGTCTATGGTAAAATGCCAATATTTTCGAAATCAATTGGTCGGTTGTAAAGATCATATTCCTCCTAAAATATTTCACACTGTTATTGTTTCTCCGTTTTATGATCCAAGATCTATGTCATATATATATGATACTCTAAAATCCACTATAGGATGACACTATTCTAATATACGAGAAGTAACTTTATATTTCCGAAGTAGCATTTTGTTTTTTTATTTTTTTTGTACATCTGTAATCAGTCGTAGACTATGAACAATGTTATAACATTTTTATTTTATTTTAATAACATTAATTAGAAATAGTTCTTAGTAAATGAACAAAATCATTATTGATAACATAAAAAAAAGAATATATAATACTTAAACATGAAATATTATCATGTATATCTATAAGTAAACTTGCTGGATGGCAATTCTTTTATGTGATTTAATTTTATTGATCTGAATTACTATATTTTTTTAAAACTTTATTACAAAATACAGGTAGGTGCGCCTAAGTGCCTCCGTAAGGTGGAGATCCAAAGGCCTACCTACATTGTAATCACGAGACTAGCAATAATATTTTTGTGCGGTTTATTAAATGAACCGCTGACTTCACGGCTGTGTGTTTATTAATTATTATGTTTACAATGTGCCAACTTTGAAGTTCAAAATACCACAAGAATGTAAAACAATTTATATTTTATTTTTTGATGTACTTATTTTTTTCTATTGACGAGTTAAGGTTGTCGCACACATATCAGAATGGCACCAGATAAGCATCGACGCAGCTCAAGCGCAAGTAATTCAGAATTATTTCATTGTGAACGAGCTGTCAACCAGCTATAGCCACGCGTCCCCCACCCATATCGCGGCGGTAGCGATCTGGTGCTCGGCTGAATGTGCGTCAACCTTTAGGTCTCAGCCTCGAATTTTGAGGGCAGCGGGGCGGCGGCGACGGCGGCGCGGGAGCGGCAGGATCTTATGCGTATAATCAAATGGACCCGTTCTCAAAAACAGCGGCGCGGGGGCGGGCAACGAGCGGTGCACTCCAGTCAAGCGGTGACCCGCGCCCGCGCTGCGCGTCTGCATTTGTTTTTGCGACGTGTCAAAATATATCGAGCGTTAGGAATAAATTTGAATCAAAAAGATGTTGTCGCCGTTTTTCAGCGCCGCCGCCGCCGCCGCCCCGCTGCCCGCAAAATTCGAAGCTGAAGCCTTATGCATACATTCCTCTGGGATCTATATGACACAATGTATATAAGTGTTCACTATTTATAACGTTTTGGAGTACATATTCAGGATATAGACGATTAATGTAAGATTAAACATTAACCGATAACTAGGTATATTTACCTACATGTCTCATTGAAATGTAATCGTATTTTTATGTACGTATAATTAATGAATAGGTACCTACCTATATCCACAAGCAAGAACAATTCTATAGAATGATAAAATTATATACATAAAGCCTAACGGTCCATATAATTAATTCAATATGTGGGGTACTTATGTAATCTTATGTAGATGTATTTAAACACATATACTAACTTTATTAGCTCTGAGCTTTCAGTTATCACTCTGCCAAACAATTCTTGTGATTATGCTAGGAACTATTGCAGGACAATTGTTTGGACTGGCTGGTGATCGATAATTTTAATAAATTATTCTAGGTAGATACACAGGCGATAATCTGAAAGATATTATTGTAGTCCAAATTGTGCAATATATAAAATACCTTTGAAAATATTTAAACCTGTTAGTTTAGTAGTTATTTATCTTTTAACTGTTTTTGGGAGATTATAAATGTTAAACATTCAAATGTTTCAATGTTATTTTATAAAATAAAATAATATTTGTAACATTATTGTATAATTATATGATAGATAATAGCCGTTAGTAAATATGTACCTACCAAAGGTACCTACTCTCAATAACGTTTGACATTCGATTTAGTCATAATTGTGTTCCTTATAAAACTTTCCATTAACATTACCATCGTTACATATTACTCTGTGTTCAATTTGTCATAAACTTGTATTGTAATCACTAATTGTTTTCTGTTCCCTTTGTTGTTTTGCGTATCTTTACATAACTTGGGCGAATTGACTGTAGTTGTTAGGCATTGACTTTATCATAATGCATAATGGTCTTCTAGAAAAATATCCAAGAGTTATTCACAAGCTTTCTGTATCTTCCACACTCTATCTACCCCAAGTGTTTGAAATGTGTCCAATTAGTCAACTAGGACTCTATGTATAAGTCATTGTGTAGTGGTTAAATGATTATTTTAGAATTCCATAGTTTATTATTGTGATTGTATATTAAAATTGTTGTCATTAAAATTTATTTTATTTTCCCAAATAACACCAAAGCCCAGAAAATAAGGTTTTCGTCTGCGTCTGTTTAATGGTACTTGTAGTATTTATTGTGGCAATTATTGTCTGCCAACAAGGGTGTGTGCCGTCTTGGGTAGGTGAATGGCGACTTGCGGAGGTCAGCATTAATTACACGGAGTAACATGGCGCAAGTGCTCGGTAGGTATAAACAAGGTTTATACGAAGCACTTGATGGAGAGCACTGTCTCTCTAATTTACTCGTTACGTGTAATCCAGGCAGAACCGGCAGACCCGGTTTCTACCTAAGCGGTGCAGAGAGATGTGGCAAATTGATCGATCAGAATACTTAAAAAGAATCGCTTGGTAACGAGCGGAGGATTAAAACAATCAAGATTTAAAAAATCTTATTGGTCCATTCCGTACACCTCTCCGCTATGCTTTGGAAAAAACGGGCCCAAAGTAATACATGGCGTATACACATTTATAGACAAGGGATAGAAAGAAAGAAAAAAATGAGGCTTAATTAATTTGAGTATTATTTTTTGTTCTATAGACAATGCAACTGCATCAATAATTATATAATTGGCACTAACTATAGTAACTATTCAATTTGTTACCGTATTTTTTAATTCATACTTTCATCTATCTAAATCATCATGCATGCTACGTACACATTAATAATAAAGTGCTATGGAACCAAATAAGATTCAAAATAGTGCGCACCGCTTTAACAACATAGTAGACGATTAATCATTCGTCCCTACGAGCGTTGGCGCGTAACATTAGACTTTGTCCCGCCGGCTCAATGACTATTGTTGCAGATCCTTGCATCCACGGCTCTCCGTCCACCTGCATAGCACACGATCCCTCTAGCTCGATCTGAAATAAGTGGTTTTTTATACCAATTGCCGATAATTACATAATTTATGGGTATTCGCAATGTAATGAGTAAGTAATTACCTTGAGACTAGACGCTTGAGTAAATCGATATGGCTCGGCTAGACCGCACTGTAGTCGCGCGATATGGAATGACGATGATATACCAACTACCTGCAGAATAAATGTCAATGTAAATTTTAATATTTCAATTATAATGCAATACAAGTCTTACTAGACTTTTCCCATTTGTTTTTGTATCGTGGTGACCTCCCAATTAGCCCTCATATCTCCAACACACAAGGAGCAAAGCGATACAATATACAAGTTAAATTACCTCTAGTTTTCCATCACTTATACTTTGCTCTCCCACCTCTCCATCGTGTCCCATACCTAATAAACAGAAATAATATTTGCTTTCTTAAAAACGATTGTAATCTTTATTATATATTATATTATACTAGCTGCGCCCCGTAAATCATGTCAATCCTTTGCTCTATGAAAAATAAAACAATTATATCCCACGGGGACCATACAATTTACCAGGATAAAAGTAACCTATGTGCTATTCCAGACTTTAATCTATCTCTGTGCCAAATTTCATCCAGATTCGTTCAGCAGTCCTGGCGTGATTGAGTAACAAACATCCATCCATCCAAACTTTCACATTTACAATATTAGTGGGAAGTGGGATAGATATAAGGAAGGATTTCCAATGCAAGTATTTACAGCTCTAGCAGCTGGTGCTCACGCTCGATGTCGTCCCTGACGGGGACCGGCACGCGTGCCCCAAGTATTCCAAAATGCCCGAGTGGAACTTCGGGCATGTGCGACTCAGTCGGTCAGATCCACCTTGTATATACTACGTCGAGTAAAAAAACTTTCGAAAACATTCCGTGATTCATTTTTAATACAACTTGTTACGGGAGTCCATCTTCTGTGTGCATTCCCCTTTATCACAACACAGTAGTTCCGTAAGTGTCTAGCTCGGGGGCTCCCTAACTTATGTTGTCTACTGCCCAATTTGGGAATGAATTATTTTTTCCACTTAACAAAACCATTTTTTCAACTACCTAAAAACCACTATAACTTCAAATTAAATTAATTATTGTAAGCCTCTACACAACGCCCCCATTTTTTCTGGGTCTTTTACCGCCCTTCTTTAGACCTGCAGCGCCTACAAGGGGGCGTTATCGCCCACTTTGGGAAAGGCTGGTCTAGCTGAAAGCTTTGATCATTTGACCGATCAAGAGACAGTAGTAGAGGGCAGAGGGCTCACTCCACAAGTCGACGCCGGCGCCCCAGGAGGGGATGTTGAGCACGACGAGCGCCTGCAGCGGCGGCAGCGGCAGCGGCGCGCCGCGCGGCTCCGCCCACACGCGCACGCGCCGCTCCAGCCCCTGGCAGCCGCCGGCCTCCAGCGCGCGCCCCACGCCAAGGAACGCGTACGCCATCTGCCGCGCCACCGCGGAACTAATCATTATATCGCCCGACGAACACACCACCTGGGGCCCAAGTCTGCTAACACAATCGAACACCAACCGCATAGTAACTCACTTTTGACAGATATTGTATGGGATATGGGATCGAATGAAGGTAATCCCAGTTCATCATATTTATGTAGATATAAATTATTCATGAATCGGGTAGGTACAAACATTCGTACTCATTACACAAATATTGTCCGAACCATGTTTCGAAACCGAGATCCTCGGATCAGAAAGTAGGGTCCCTACAACTGAGTTAATCAGGTAGACGACATTAGGAGTTCCTGCTTGCCCTGCAGGAGCTCCCAAAATGCCCCCCAAAATTAGTTTTAAGATAATCAGTTCAGGCGTCATGTGTCCAAACTTACACACCAAGAAACAGATCTATAAACAGAACCCTAATGAGCAGATGCACAGGTGGACTCTTAACTTACATAATTGAGCGTCCGACTAGCATATCGGTACAGGAATTGTGTGCGTGCGTAATGGAAGTCGAGTGCGACTTGCGCGTCCACGCCAATGCTCGCGTAGTTGTACGCGTAGAGCACGCGGGGCGCCCGCAGCCGCCCCAGCCGACTGCGTTTAGGTGTTATTGTGATCTTCCATCTGCGAACATTTAATCACGCTTCCAGTGCCGGCCCGAGGCAATTTTATGGTGGAGCGTGATCCGATTACGGCGCCCCCATAGAACAAGAGAGAACTTGGAAGATCTCGTCAACATTTGTGCAATTTGTTTCAATGAGCCGGCCTCTGGGACTTAGCGCCTGCAGCAGCCGCTCCGTTAGCCCTACCCCATGGTAAATCCGGCCCTGCATGTTTCCTAAGACACAGGCAATACACACTTAGTTTAGGAGGCACAGCATACCCCTTTTTGCCCTACCCTTAAATCCTTTGTCATTTTTAGATATTTAATTCACTTCAATAATGTTGTAAATATATTATTATTATGCCGTTAAGGCCTCACATTGATTCAGAGTTTAAACGCCGTCGTTTCGTCTTTGGAGCGGAGCGAGACGTCGTATTGAATGAAAGATTATGTACTACATATAAATTTGGGTTCGCTATGTTGATATGACAATATTAAATTAGGCGTTTTGATGCCACGTCAACTTTCTCATTATTTATAACATTCCAAATTACTTGATGTAAATAAAGTAATATATGTACTATACAAATTGAAATGCCAAATTACTGCAATTGATCACTACATAAATACTACCGATCAAGTGGTTGCGGGGTGGACTGTTTGATGGCGCTGATGATGGAATGTGCGTCGAGGTGCGAGCTACAACCGGGGCCCCATCCTAGCACGCGAGATAGGTCATTGCCGGTTCCCGTTGGTAATATTGAAACTGCTGCCTAGAACGAAATAAATAGTAACGATTAGTGACTATGATGTCATAATCACATGAGTTGGTAGTAATAAGTATAATTACACGTATTTATGACCACTGGTGGTGTATTTAACAAACTAAATCTTACAAATATTATGGGGCTGACTATTGTTGATATTATTGTTCTAATTCAGCTAATATTAAGAAAACATAGTAATATTGTCTAAGTAGCTGTGTTATTTTGTGGATAAATTAAAATGGCATACCTTCACATGTGGTGTGGAGAACAACGCGTTTAATACCCAAGCTACAGTTCCATCTCCCCCAGCGACCAAGAGGCGACACTTTGTAGGCAGCCATTGCACCACCTTTTCTGGAGTAGTCATACTGATATCCACCACCTATCAAAGATCTATGAGTTTCAGTAATGGGAAGAACTATGTATTTGGAAAATTAAGAAATTTATTTTAGCAATAGTCAAATACAAATTGCCTTAGATACATAGCATGCAGCTGCGAAATATTTCAGATATGGTGCATTTTTAGAGGTAACAATGTAATGATTTACTTGAATGGGATTCAGCAATCCCCTGAACATTGATAGTACTTCATCACTCCTGTTGCTGCCAGATTTCGGGTTTGCTGGAAAATATTCATAAAATAATTTGTTTGAACTATAAAAAAGTATTTGTTATTATTAGTATCAATATTAAAAACATACCTAAAATTATAAGTGGTTCCCATTCAACATTACATGGTGGTTCTATTTTAGGAATATCTCCTTTGTCTACCTGTACACATGCAGGTGGGATTATAATATTCCTATATTTTTGAAAATCACATTGCTGAAAAATGTCATTGCACCATGAAAAAAATAAAAAAATAAAATTGCCTTAAAGTATTTAAAAAAAATATAAATATCTTTAGCCATCATTTATTTTATAACAATAAAAAAATACCTATATTCTTATATTCGTAACATCTTACCTGGGAATCATTAAATGGTGATGTGTGCCACACTTTTGTTCGTTGACACCAACAGCAGAAATATTTTTTGTATCCTTCCTCATTATGATCAACATTCTCATTATGTGTTGTCCCAACTATAAATAGATTTTATATGTCCCTTTAAAATGGTCATGAATCAAAATCAAGTTTTTAAAATCTCATAATAATTACATCAAAGTATACTATGTAAATAATTTAAAACTCAGTTTGCGTATACCAGTAACCCAGTGGTGATAAAATGGTTTGTCGCTAGGCCAACTAATCTGCTTACACCTCAGCTTCTTGTCTATTGCTCTATGACATCTCCTGCAAGCGCTCACTGCACAGCACTCACAGAAAAGTCCAACCACTGGCAACATAAGCTTTTCACAATTTGTGCACTGAAATGAAATTATTATTGATTTGGACAGTGCACTAACTTTTGTTCAAATTATATGACCTTAATATAGTCATGGGTATTTTAAATTTATGTAAGAGTTTAATTCTATTAGATACAAGGATTGTATGAAGGTTCTTACGTGAATATTGTACGGTATTGAGGTATTGCACTGTATACTTCTCCAAGTATGACCCCGCCTTTTGTATTGTGTCTGCATATAATTATTATCATCCAAAAGCGAGTATAGAATACGAAAAATTAAATAACTTAAAAATAATCCACCTATCAAGAAATAGTGATTGAAAATAACATCATTCAAATTAATTAAAGTTTCCATTTAGCACACTATATATAGCAATTAAATGTGGAGTATTTTTAAACGTTTAAATAGTGAAATAAAGCATTTTATTCAAATTCCAAAATCACAAACAAAATCGATAAACAGTATCTTGTTTTGATAAATGTCAGATACAAACAACAAAACAAGCTGACTGACGTCAGGCCATTTAGTTAGTAACATGACACAAACAAAATTGGCACAGAACGAGTTGACACTGGCAGAATACCTAAACTGGTGACGCCATTGTTTTTAAAAGATGGCAAATGTCAATGACTAACAGTGTCTCCAACCCTCTTTGTCAAAATTACGGTGTTGCCTGGTCTAAAAATACGGTAGATGGTGGAAAATTACGGCAGACCAGTGTTGCTTATTTTGCAATTGCAATAAAATACCCATGCAGTGGGGATGCGTAACGTAAAAAAAAAAAAGGTCATTCTGCTGCTTCTTCCAAACAGAAGCAGCAGGAATGACCTTTTTTTTTTTTACTTTGCGCATCCCTGCTCTTACAAACTGAAGCAGCGGAATGACCTTTTTTTTTTTACGTTATGCATCCCAATGCAATGTTGCCGTTATGAACTAGTATTATTTTGCTAAATCAAGTGCTGTCATTATAGAAATATGGACACGGATGAAATTACGGTAGATTTTGACATGTCTACGGTAGGTGGTAGATCTAGAAAAATTACGGTAGATCTACCGTAATTACGGCATGGTTGGAGACACTGATGACTAAGGTGGCCCATTGATTGAGAATAGGGGCGGGCCGATCCATTTCATCATCGTCGTCAACATCTTCATTATCAGGGGTACATATAATGTTATTACAGTTTTAAGAATAATCGAAACTGGCAAAAATATCACTATTTTGTAGCTATCTAAAAAAAAAGTGCATCGCGTACTTTTACGCGGGAAGTTAAACCGTGAAGTTGTCAATTTTGTTTTATTTTCCAAAATATGTGATTGTGTGTTCATAAACATGCACGAGTGAAGGAAATCGGAACAAACTAGTATAACTTGAGTTTTCTAAGTCTCCCAAGATGTCCGGTATTTGTTTTAGTAAAGTAGCCAGTTACTTATCAATTTCGCAAAAATGACCATTTTGTAGCCGGCTGCCAACCTTAAAAAAAGACGGGTGGCGGCCTATAAACAATCTAAAATTAGTGTATGTAAATAATTGGATAGTGGGTTCTTAGATTATAGGTTTCATGCCTTAGGCATTAGTACACAGAGTACCTTGTATGTATATAAAGCATTAGTAAGAATCAGCATGCATAGATATATAAGCTATGAATGATAATATAATTTTCCCCTATGGTATGGCGTAAGCTTGAAATAACCATTCTTTGAAATCTTAAGTATTATGTATAATATGTTTATTTTATAATGCCGTTGCCCCAATCATTTTTCAGTTATTTGGTCCAGTAACAGAATTCATAAGTTAACAAACCTGATGATGTTAAATCAAATTCTTTATTCTATTATAGCCGATAACATCTTCCTAAGTTTTACAGAACACAGATCTAAAGGACTTTTCTTCTCTTTGTTTGCTAATTCAGTACTTGCACCTGCCTTAACTAACATGCATGCCACAGCTTCTCTGTCTTCTTCACAGGCAAGATGTCTGTAAGAGATATAGGTATAAATGTAAGTATTTTATTTTATTATATTCCAAAAAAATCTTCATTTAAATTATTTGAGTTATTAGTTACTATAAGTATACATAATAGTTACTATAAGTATAAATAATCCTAGTTACTAACAGTGGTGTAGAGCCAGTAGAATCACATAAGTCCACTTCAATTTGAGGAACAGTCAGGAGAAGCTCTACAATGTTATTTCTACCCTGTGCTGCTGCTCTGTGCAGTGGTGTCGCTCCTAAAACATCTGCATCATTCACATTTGCTCCCATGTTAATTAATAACTTTGAAACCTGCAAAACATAACAAATTCAATGTGCAATAAAATTAATTTACTATGTTAATATGAAAACCCATTTACTCATACCTCATAATGTCCTTTAGAACATGCATATTGTAAAGATGATTGCCCACGTGTTGTCTTATGATTTATGTTTGCATCTTTGTGAAGCAGTAGTTTAACTACTTCAAGCCTTCCTGCGGAGGAAGCTAACACTAAAGGCGAAGAGTTTGTATCATCCACTGGGTCTATTAGACTTCCCAGGTTAATTAAAAAATCTACTAGATTTTCATTTCCTCCTAATGCAGCCCAGTGTATTAAGAGACGTCCATTCTGAAAAATATGAAAATAAAGAAATTAAGTTCATACCAGGGCTAGTGCTCACTAATACGAACTGATAAAAAAATATTATGTGAGGCTTACAGAATCAGGGGTTTTTAATAGAGAATTATTTTCATCAATTTTTACTTTAACTTGATTAAAATCGCCTTTATAAGCAGTTTCATATACAGAACCTATCGACATAATTAAAATTCTTAATATTTCCGTTATACTGGTAATAAAATCTGTTTATTGACTATTGAATTCAAGAATGACAGACAAAAATTCAATTCATTTTATAAACGGCTCTACCGATCTGCGGTGATTTTGCCAGTGTCAAGGCACGGTAAGCATAGCTTTATAGGTAAACCTATGCACGGGTTTTGATTGGGTTTTTGAACGACTTTACTGCTATCAGATTTGACTTGGATACTCATTCACTTTAACTTTTTTCGTACTATGTGTCTAAATACGTAAACTATAAATATAGCTCTAGTGATGGGTTTTCTTCTTTTTTTTAGGTTCGCAATCAGATACAAAATAGTGCCATTTTTGCCAGCGTCAAAGACTTTTATGGATTTTGTGTGAGAAACTGAAGCCAAGTTTCGTCGCTCTGTTTCAATTACCTACACTCGTGCACTTTACCAAACCCATAATAGGTAATATTCCACTTATATCACTCACTATAACTCGCAGGAACACTAGTTTTAGAAATTAAATCATAACTGATGACGCCATGACTTTTCAATTTCCCGCCAAAAACCCTAGTGATGGGTTATTAGCAAAGAAAGACTGAATTGATTAATGCCAGAAAGTCGACAGGCGCAAATTTTCTGCATTTATGTATTTTAACCTTTTTGGTATTGGTATGTAGTTTACTTACAAATAATCTCGCACTTGACGTCCTGGTCAATGCTGCCATGCAGTCGATTTACATACTATTATTTCAATAACATCCGTTTTAGTCCATATTCCCACTGTATTTTTAAACTTTTGGCACCACCTGTTAGGTACAAGATCTGTACACGCGCCATTTTATTCACAAAGAAAGAACGTAATCTTTCTTCCTGAAAATATTTATATTTCCTGACAACATAGATTGCAATATGATTGTCACACGAAAAGTGGGTTAGATTAACGGAAATTTCCGGGATTGTAATAAAAAATAACTCCTTCCGTCATTTCGCGGGAAGAGTTTTGCACAAGATGAATATCTTCACTTCGAAAGTTCAGGTAAAATATAAACGAATGTCCTGAAATAACCATTTTACTGTTTTTTTCGGTAATTTGCTACTTTACAGTTTAGTAGGGTAGTGATTACTTTCCCCGTCGTAGGGTTGGCAGCACGGTTCTGCTTCTGTCTGTCGGTCGGTCGTTGACGTTTATTTCATGCTATTATGACGTTTGAGTGACAACGAATCCAATATAAATAAATTGCTTTTCTTGCTAACTTGCATACAATATTCTCGTCGCTGTTGTGTTGTACGAAGTTTGTATAAACCAATGTACCTATTTAGCAATTACGTATACAAAGTGTCCATCCAAGGTGTGGTAATTATTGGACGAGAGCTGTGAAAATACAAAGTAAATTGTTAGATACGTTGATAAGCCATATCAACCAATAAAGCTAATAATGTGTTTCATGTTCAAGATTTATTACGATTGACCCATTGACCATTGTTGCTGAACGGTCTTAGGAATTATTATACGATAGGTAAGAATAACATTTACATGGTGCAATGTTTCAGGAATAATGTTTTGTAACTATATAGGTAGATTCTCATATCCTTATCTTTTGTTGCAGCTAACAAGGCTCCATCAGGATGACCTATCATGATTTTTATGATGGCAGTAAATTATTTTCATTTCTTTCAAGCGGAATTGGTCTTCCTATAGATTTAGTAAGTATTTTCTATAATGCTATATCTAAACCATCCTAAACAGATTCGGCGAAATCTATGTATATAAAATAAAGTCGTGTTAGTTTCACCATTTATAACTCAAGAACGAGTGGGCCGATATTTATGACCTTTTTTTGGTTTATTTTGTCTGCCCTGAATAGAGTAACTATTAAAACATGGGAAAAAGTAATAATAGAGATAATTCATTTTCTCTTACATTTGATTCTGAGTAATACAAAGTTACGAAGCTCGCCAGGACAGCTAGTTAATTATATAAAGTGAACACAATACATAAATTATACATAAATTATCTTAATTTATTAAATTATATTGTATAAGGAAAGTATGATCCTAGAATATGGCAACTCATAACAATTGGAAACAGTATTGGAAAAATATGTTTAACTGCATTGCTTTCATGCCAGTGGGATAAGTGATGAGATTTTTGTTTCATATTCCTGGCCATGAGTCTCATCTCAACAACTCCACAGCCTCTGTGACAGCAACTGCGATTGAGTCTTTTAATCACAAGCAATTTCACAGAGCAAGTGAGAGATCAATTGGCAAATGTCTATTGTTACTATTATCATTCCATTTGAGGCAGGGCCTGCATTGTATGGAAACTAGCTTGACTGTTCAAACAGGCAAGCAGTTTTTGACGGCGACAGTGAGGCTTTAGCATATTGTCTGCTAGCTTGTGTCAGACTGGGAATGCCATGTATTGATATTTCGGGAGGAAAAGAAAAATCGGGAGAGCCGTTTTTTTTACTAAAGACCCTAGGCGGCAAGCTTTTAAAAATAGGCTTGACAATAATAATTTTTTCCTTACTAGGTAAATTTTTTGATTGCACAAGTAGCTGCGCTATGCCTGGCGATGCTGTTCCGGAAACCGTTGAAGTATGCTTCATCAGAATTTCGGCATACCGTGTGCCTTATTATAGGGTTAATAATGGGCTATTTCTGCTTTGGAAGGTAATTTATTTTTTTACCATTCAACTAGTAAGTTTTGCTCCTATTTTAGTACTGTAAAGTCCTGAACTTGATTAAAACGCATTGTATCTGTGGATCGCGTAATCTGCTAGGTAGCCATTACAATCAATTGTGTCGTTGTCATAATGTTATTCATCTACCCACTTAATTCACATTATTTATTAATAAAGTAGAAAGGTACCCTACAATATATTTATATTAAACTAAGTACACGATATATCTATCACGATCTATCTTTAACATATGACAAGTACCAAACCATTGTTTTTCTCCTTATTATATTACAATAATGATTCTGAATATTTTATTGCGTTGTCAAAAGTAATCGCTTTATGTAAGTTATGACTGAATTATGATGAATTTACACAACCTTGACCTGTAGGTGTTGATTATGTATTACTTACAATGAAGTTTACACATATCCAGTGATGAAAATTAATGATTTCAGGCAAGCAATCCATTTGTCGGTGATGCCCATGTTGAGTTACACATTGCTTAAAAGCGTTCCACATCGTATAATGGGCAAGTAAGTATCAAGATACTACCATAAGATAATGAAGATGTTTTCCAAACAAAGGCGGACTAGCCATCCTCTGATGTTTAGTAGTTTGTAGTTTAGTAGGTGTGCCACCTATAATATCTGACTGCCCTAGGCCCGGGTCAAGTCAGACGGATTTGTGGTTAAATTATCCTTGGTCTGGAAGAATGCACTAAACATGAGATCCACTAAACCAATTTGAATGCAGTTTTCACTTACATGAGCTACATTTCTTTAGGAAGGTATTAAAACAATGCGGGCTTGGCTATATATTTATATACCGAAACCTTTTCTTTTATAGATCTGTAAGTACAGCAGTTTTGTTTGTTTGCAGTGTTATATTGGCTGCTTCTATGCTATATTTATCGTGTGTCCATCTGCATCGACAGATATACCACACAGCTGACTATACTTTGGATATTACAGGTAAATGCTATTCAGGCCCCAATTCTGCTAACACAGTTGGTTTGTAATGGTATGAAAATGGCATTGTAGTTGGCACTTTTGATAGTTTTTATATGTGTCAAGTGACAATTACGATGTCATTGTCATTCAGTCATGAGTCAATTGTGTTAGCAGACTTAGGGCCCTGTATTGAAGGTAGCTATAATCGTATATACATCATGTTAGTGAATGAATGCAAACCCTACAGACACCCCAATTAATTTTAAGCCTATTTTTATGCATTGTATTGTAAAATATACTTGGAGTATTTATAAGTATCATAAAAGTTCTAATCAATAAATAGGTCTATGGTTATTTAATGCGGTTGCGGTTTTGAGTGCGCGTGCACTTGCTGCGATGCCGAGCGTACGATAGAGTTTATTAATCGTAGAAGTGGCGCCACGATAGTATTTTTTTATATACGTAGTTACTTTATTTAAAAATAGTGCAACTGATTCTGAATAAACTAATGACAGGTTTAGCTTTAATTTAAATTTTTCATACTCTAATCCGGTATCCTATTATTTTACAAAAAGCTTTTGACAAAATTATTTTAAGTATTTTTGGTTACTTTCAGTAACGTTACGTTAAGTATTTTTCGTTTTTTGGGTAGTTTCACGTATTTTGGTAACAGGTTCTGGCGTTAAACTTAATTAAGATAGCGAACGCAATGTAAACATTTTGATAAAAGCGATTTGATTACTTATGTTTAATTTTCTATGTTTATTGATTATGAAAATGTTTGACTAAAATCACGTAAAAACGTCGTGAGTTGATTTGGGTAACATTTTATACTTACATGGTATCAGTATTCTGTAATAACACAAAGGCTACCTTTAGTCTTTAAGTTCACTTGGTAAGGACAGAGTTTCTTATTTTTAAAACAACAGTTTTTTTCTACCGCTTTGCGTATTAATTTGTACGTAACAAATTAAGTACCGACATTTTCAAACGAATTGATTGGTGAAATAATAATATTTTAAAAGATATGTAACATTCAGCACATTGGCAAAGTAAAACATTTACAAATTGAGTATTTGTCAAATGATCGTTTATAAAATGATATTTTTGTGGAACACAATGTTGGTCAACTGAATAGTTTTCGAAACGTTTTGTTGTAAAATGATCTTTTGTCAAACGTTTTTATGTAACGATAGAGAACCCTATAATCCATTTCTACTTTACTTCTAGGTCCCTTAATGGTCATAACGCAAAGGGTGACGTCGCTAGCTTACTCGCTACAGGACAATTTAGTTACAAAAGAAAATAACAATTCAAGCGTCGCGTCGGTAGAACAGACGAAATTTAAGAAGATCCCATCGCCGCTCGAGTATTTTGCATATACTTTAGCTTTCCAAACCCTAATGTGCGGACCAGTTGTGTTCTACTCTGATTATATCAAGTTCATTGAGGGTGCCCGTATTGATGAGGTAAGAGAAGCAACGGGACCCAGTAAAGAACTAGAGCGGCTCAATTCTTCCCATTAACTGTTCCCGACTGTTAAAGTCTCTATGTTCCGCATTAACATTTATTATTTGTTTCATGTGTGTATCAATCATGACACTAATTCAATGGTGTAGTTAGGACCGACATTGATTACCATACGTGGACTTTTGAATTCCTTTTTTATTAACTCTACCTAGGTAAGTAGTACAGTTATGAGTAAGTACTAAGTATGAGTATCTCCTTTTTACAACTTTCAGGATGAAAAAGACAAAGAAGAGCCCTCGCCGCGTCGCGCTGTATTTTACAAAGTGGTGGGATCCGTGTCAGCCGCTTTGCTGTATTTAACACTTGCGAAGAAATATCCACTTACAGTGCTTGAAGGTCCGTATTCACCATTTAGTTTTTGCTTTATAAGCAGTCTAGTGAATAGGCTTAGCCTTAGTTTGGTAATTGCGTAATTATATTATGTTGAGTATGATTACTCATGGTCAAATAATTTTGGAAATAAGTCTTAAAAATTACAAGTATATATATGATATATAGATAATGTTTAACTTTAGAAAAAACAAAAACAGTGTAATGCTGCAGGGCTGTGATGTCACCACCATTTGTCAGCGCGTGTGCACAAGAGAAAGTGCACTGCCTTACCCTTCCCCCACTACTTGCTTTCCAATAGTAGAATAGCGACTATCCTTGTAATTATGTAACAAATATAGGCATTTAGTTCGCTATAACAAACGCTGTTCATGTTTTTTGACATGCTAGTAGGCATATAAAGCCTTATTTATTTATTTTTATTTATACTCGTATTAATTGAAGCTGCTCATATTATTACGGCGAGACCTCACTTGATAAATTCGTTCGGTCTTATCATTCATATAATGATTTGTAAAGTGATACGCTCATCGACTGATAGCGGCTCAGGCAGGTGTGATATCCAGACTTTTCTAGCTTAAACAGCCCTTCTATTAAAGAAGCTATTAAAGCCAATTATATTCACATAGATAAAAGTATATATAGTATGATAATAAAATCCCATTCAAACCGCTGTTGAATATTAATATGGCCTTTGGCATTACAAACAACTAAGTGTATACATTTTATGTAGAGTGATAGGTACTCAATGTAGTCGTCGTTCTACGTAAAAAAAATCCGTGTAACATTTGTATGTGGCGTACAATTTATAGAATAGAACTACTTTTCCGTTAACTGATACCGGGCGATTGTAGCTAATTGAATTTGCACAATTAGCGTTTTGCCGCGTTTTTCGGCCCAAATGTATGCTTCAAGCGCCCCGCAACATTACTCACTGCTATAGATCGGAAAATAATGTTTATCTATCAACAAAAGAAATCATAAAATAAACCACCAGACGATGCATACAGCTTAAAAATATTCCTATTGTGATTGTAGGAAGATACTCAGTTAATTTTATTACGTGGAAAGTTGGTACTCAAGGCGGACTATACACGGAGTTCCACGTATTTCCTAGGTCTCATAGACTTGTGATGATGTTACGTATAGCTACAATAGTGTTACGTGTAAATGAGGCATGAGTATGCTCCCAGCCCGGCGACATTGCTGGGGAATTCAATCGATGTTATTATTTCCATTGTGCTCGGGTCCAGACGATCTCGATCTGCCTACTTACATACAAATTATGTGGACGTGAATACCGACGCGAACTAGTCTCAGGCCGCTGTGTAGTTAATCTACCTTTACTTATTACAAGCTTTTATTATATTACTAGCTGACCCGATAGACGTTGTCCAATCTACTAAATCCTATATAAAAGCACCTTAGTTTTACCGATTTTCCAATTTTGTCGAACAACTTTTTCCATTGTTTCTTTCCGTATATACCTTATAAATATTAAATATTTTCCAAATCGACCATGTTCTTTTATAATTTCCTACTGTGTGTGTGTGTGTTTGTATTAGGTATGCTCGCTAACTTCCTTCGTGTTTTGAATAAATCTGAGCGAGTTTTAATTTGATTAGTTTGGTACTGCTTTAATAGTATTTTATACTAAATATATTCATGTATTTACCTACTACCCTATAAGGATCATGATTTTTTTTGTTTTTATTCATAGCTTCTGGCTATTGGTCTTTAAAACTGTAGCCAGAGAAACGAGCCGATTAAAAGAGCCTCGCATAAGAGCGTGTCCTTGTCACGCCATTCTTTCATTAGTTACACTAGCTTCTAGGAGTCGAGCGTGAGGCTTATTTTTGTGTAACAGGGATCTATCCTGATAAATAGGTTGTATGTAAATCCATGAATATACCTAAATCATATTGATACGCATTTAAATTCGTAGAACTAACCGACCCAACATCGGAGGTGTCTCGGTCGTGGTCATCATTATACCTGTTGTGGTACGCGTACCTGTCCACGCTGGTGGTTCGCTGCAAGTACTATCATGCATGGCTGCTGTCCGAGGCTATCTGCAATAACTCCGGCATGGGCTTCAATGGATACGACAACGATGGCACACCCAAATGGGACAAGATGTCCAACATTGACATCTTTGGGTTTGAGGTAATTTGAATTCTATTGTTTGGTTGATTAAAAATGGTTTTGCATGTGTTTCTAAGTATCTTAACAAGGTTATAGCGGGCTCGCTCAGTTATTATGTTGTTGCGAGCTTTTGCTTTGGGCAAGCCACGGACTGTAGAGCGAGAATCCAAAGGAGCTTCGCGGCTGCCTCTCTCAATCAATGTACGGCTATTTACCAGTTTATTTTAATGCAGTGTTCTCCGATAGTGTGACGTTTTGTTTTGTTGATTCGAGTGTATTCTTCATAGAACTGATGACTAATCACTGGAAAGTGATTCAGTTATTACTATCGTTATCAGCATTGCATTTTGAAGACAAGAGACTGATACAGCATCGGTCAACATCCGACATATCGAAGTGCGCACTAATCGGAAATTCGAAAATATATTTTTAATTTTCGGATTATAATTCGGGCTATGAGATTTTAAAACGGAACAAGAATAATTAGTATCATTGATATCTACAAATCTTACAATATCGATGTCACCTTATGAAATAGATATTTTAATGCATGTTCCCAAGCAAGCCTTTCAATGCTCCGAATATAGCCCAAGCGTGTGAAAGTATAGTAGATACTAATAATAATAGTATGAATTAACCTACCTGTGTCCCACTCAATTGTAACAAAGTTATATAAACTAATTATTCTTCATATTCTGCGTAAGTAGGTATTTGATATTCGTATTTGTGAATTATGCGTGTGAGCGGGACGAGTTATGCTTAACTACGTTAACGTTACGCCACGAACGTAAACATATTTTGCTCGGGTCACTGATTTAACTTTCAGTCATAAAAGTAGGTACTTAATTAATATAACAAAAATATAATCAAGTAGATACGTATTTAATACGACAAGAGTCAAATGGCTTAAAATGTATTTGCAGTTTTCGCAAAACTACCGCACCGCGGTCGCGTGCTGGAACAAGAACACGAACGCGTGGCTGCGCGGCGTGGCGTACTCGCGCGGCGCGGGCGGCGCGCGCGTGCTGCTGCGCACGGCGCGCGTGTACGCGCTGTCCGCCGTGTGGCACGGCTTCTACCCCGGCTACTACCTCACATTCTTCGCGGGCGGAATATTCACTATCGCTTCGCGGAAGGTGAGCAATACCTACACCCGTAGCGAAGCCACTATACGGCTAGGCGGAGCACTGCCCCGGGGCCCCTCGGTCTCTATGAACGACGTTCGAAACACCAACATTGGAAATTATCTGCTGCGTTACAACCTACACATATCACTTAGTAGCAACTAGTTTTGCTTTATTACCCCCTGCAATGGGCGATAAGGAGCTGATGATGAAGTAGTTTTGCACCGTTTATGTATTAAGTTTAGTTTAATGAGGCCCCATTTCCATTATGCCCTGGGGCTCTTGCTACTTACTGCCTACACTTTCCAACTTATATTACACCCTTGGATAGCTTATGGTTAGACTCCAAATATATACATATCATCACGCTATGACCATTGAGGGTCGAGCTGAAGAACAAAATCGATGGTCGCATAAGCGGAGCTAAGGACAAAAGCGGCAGCAGTGATAAATCAGCCGACCAGCAATTACTAGCGTGTTGTTTGTTGCAGATACGTCACGTGGCGCGTCCGATGTTCCTTGGCAGCAGACCTAAGAAGTGGTTCTATGATTCGCTGTCGTTCGTCACTACCCGCGTTGCGATGACTTACACCACTGTACCTTTCGTGCTGCTGCACCTCGCGCCCAGCCTCGCTTTCTACGGGTTCGTTGATTACATTCACAGATTTACCCCCAAATTAATTGAAATTATGAGAACTTATTAGGTACCTATATATTTAAAGGTTAATTTTTAAACATTTTGATAAGTATCATGGTTTATTTTTATTAATTTTGTTTCAGGAGATTTTATTACTCCCTGCATTTTATAGCCTTGGGTGCTTTGCTAATACCCGAGAAGTCCAAGCGCATTTCGATATCTTCCCAAACCCCCGAGCTTCCGCAAAAGTCTTCCGTAAATAATAAAGAAATCTTACCGACGACAGAAATCACGACTAATTTTAACGGCAAACTGAAAATATCATAAACTACGCATCTTGTTTGGCTGAGCCTGCTATTGTGAGTGACATTGTTCGGGAGACGGATGAAAACAATAGATACCTATATACAATTCACTGTCATGTTTACAATTTTGTACTAAGTAGGTAATTAGATTTGGTTTCACTTTTAAAGTCTTTTAAGTATATTATATTAATTACCTACTTATTTTGACTGTTGGTTTTCCATTGTCTTTAGCTTGTGCTACCTAATTTGCATTTAATATATATATATATATATACTAGCTACGCCCCGCGGTGTTATCCGCGATTAAAAAGTTAAGTTTAAAAAAACACGGTTCCTGTATGCTATCCCATAGGAGCCATACATTTTACCGGGATAAAAAGTAGCCTATGTGCTATTCCAGACTATAATCTATCTCAGTGCCAAATTTTATCCAGATCCGTTCAGCCGTTCTGGCGTGATTGAGTAACAAACATCCATCCATCCAAACTTTCACATTTATAATATTAAATGGGATATATATATATAAATATTTTATAAGAACTAAGAAAACTCCGTTTACGGTAAAAAAAACTGTGTTATTGGAATTAAATTTAGTGTCTCTTTAATGCAATTTAAGAGGATCATGCTGGTTCTGAGGTGATTTAAAATTAGGAATACACGTTCCGTCCATATTGCAAACATATCGAACTTTATTTCATGTTGTTAGGTATACCTAATTAACGTATCAATAAAATTGATTTCTGATATTTTAAATATGTATCAATGTGTCATGAATGCCTGTTTATAAATCGGTAGTATTATATAAGTACCTACTATATAGCAGTTCCCGCGACATCGTACGCGTGAACTTTTGTTTTCGGATATCCCGCGGGACCTCATTTCAATGACTGCCCGTGATACAAAGTATCATATACTCCCAGGTAATGTACCCACTTTCTTTAGTTTGTCGTATATCATTACTTCACAGAACTTGATCCTTATTAGCGACATTATCGGATCGTGCAATAATACGTTGTTTTTTTTTTCAAAATCAGGTTCAATACTTTTTTTAAAATCTAATGATGCAGTGTTAGTTTACATCAAAATC
This sequence comes from Pheosia gnoma, assembly GCA_905404115.1. NCBI lineage: Eukaryota > Metazoa > Arthropoda > Insecta > Lepidoptera > Notodontidae > Pheosia > Pheosia gnoma. The sequence goes on along the minus strand of FR989906.1, from coordinate 5,098,511 downwards.
GGTCTAGAGAGTCTTAAGCATTTTTTCATATTCCCCAGTTTCAAATTTGGCCATCCGCGCCCACTTGAATATTCACCGTGTATAGGTAGTTCGATCTTTTAGATTGACGTCTTACTACTTTAAAATTACTACATTGTGGTCGAGACCGATGCCGCGATGCCTGTACTCAAACAGACAAGGCCGTGCATGTAACAAAATTATTTCTACTATCTGCTACCTATCTTTTTTACATGTTAGTTGTTTTCAGCTTTTTATTAAAGAAATATATACATTTTCATCTACAGCAAACATGGCTGCTCTTAATGGATAATTAAAATGATGGTTCTAATTTTATTGTAGCCATGGCCATTTTATAACACAAATAATTTAAGTGATACCAGCTATATTATGTTTGCTTTTATAGTTATAGAATTAACTAATAAGTTCGTTAAATACCATTCAATGTTAAAGTTTATTTTATGTTTTAATTACAATGTATTATAACATTTACGAAGGTCTGCAATTGGTTGTAGGTACCTACATCCTTTGGTACCCACATATTCCAGTACATAATGTATTATTTAACTTTCGTTGGCTATGTAACACAATCTTGTAAGTATTCTTTATTAATAGTAACTATTCCTGTTAATTGCCTGTATTTATTTTGTTATTTCGCACGTAACGTTTCATTTAGGGTATTTGTTAATTTATGTTGTTTACTGACTATTGTTAATGACTAAAACTAAGATGCCTCGTCTGGCTTTACAAGTTGCTTTTTATTTTCAAGCACAATGAGGCATTGCGAAACAAAAAATTGGTCTGATTTAGTAAGTATTAATAAAACGAACGTGTCCATTGTACATTGTGAGTGATGTATGTTTGTAAAATTCTATGTAATTTGGTAAGTTCTGGTAATTTAAATATTTACATGCTGGTAGTGATTGTATTTTGGAGTATTTAAGTATTATATAATCTCAGATAAATTCTCAGGGTAATTATCCCAACCATTGATTTTCTATATTTTTATACCTATCGTGCCTGCTATTAAATAGATATTGTGCTCAAAACACTTAACAGTGTAACATTTTCGTTGGAAAACTCGAATGAAGAATTATTTTACATACTTATTTATTTTAGGTTTATTGAATTAAAATACTATTGCATTGGCAATACAAATTTATTATTTAGAAAACCAGTCAGTTGAGTAATGAAATATGGCTTAATCCCAGTCTTCCAAGATTTGTCATATTATGTAAGTATGATTATAAGCAATGGATAATAATATACTTAGGTCTGTATTTACCTATACTTCTACGCACATATTAAGGCTAACTGACACTGACAAAGAAGTTAAGATATAGACCAACTGCATGCAACGCAAAAACAATGCAGCTACCGAATTGCAGTTTGTATGCAGACAGTGCAGTGCAACTCAATGACATTCAAAGCGGACCTGCCAACTTGACAACTGCTTTCAGGCGCGGATACAGAATTTCGTGTAAAGCAGGGATTCCCAAACTTATTTTGTCTACTGCCCTCTTTGAGAATTAATTATTTTTAGCGCCCCTTTTTTCCCCTACTTAAAAACCACTATAACTTTAAATTAATTATTGTAATCCTCTACACAACGCCCTCATTTTTTTTGGGTCTCTTACCTCCCTTTATGCTTGCAGCGTTATCGCCCACTTTGGGAAATGCTGGTGTAAAGGGATAAAATTCGTTGGGGGGAAATTTAGTATAATATAAATATAAGACAAGTTAAATCGGTTAAAATATAATACCCACGCCGTGAGTCAGGGGGGGCAATAGCACCCTTCACCCCCTGTATCTGCGCCTGACTGCTTGTAATTTTACAGTTAAGTTTCAGTCTGTCTTAGCCCTATCGGGCTTGTTCAAGCGGGTCCATTTTATCGCTATATAATGAAGTAGGCTAAGAATTTCATATAACCAATAATAATAAACTAAATACATACCTATAAGTAATTATGATGTGCTGCGTTCCCGAGAATATTTTTCCAATATTTCTGGGAATAGCATATCTCTACCTGTAATAGTATCATGTACCGACAAGGCGCTATCAAATCATCTGTTTATAGTAGCGAAGTAAAATAAACTCCACGATATCGATTGGTTTATACATTGACAATGAGATATAAAACTGATTTTATTGATGACTAGCTGTTGCCCGCAACTTCTTCCGTGTCTTTAAATTGATATAACTTTTTAATTTATGAACTGATTGAAATAATACTCTAAATTATAAGTGACACTTACCACAATAAATGAGTGAAAACCGCATCCACGTCGGTTAAGCCGTTTGTGCGATTAGCGCGGACAAACGCACAGGCAAACAGACAAAAATTCTAAAAATCATTGTTTTGGGTTTTATTGCGTTGATAAAGGCCCCCAATAATAGGTTTTCTCATATATCTTCCATGTACCGACAGTGATCAGCAACATTTTTATTATATGTATAGATTTATATCCAGACAGATTTTGTACTTGTACATTTATAGCACTACGAAATAAGGCGCCTTGGCAATCTGCGCCTATTTATGAAATTGCAATTAACAATTACAATTCCATATATGTATATTTATTATTATAAATGCAAAATTGCGTTGGATGTGACTTTGATGGATATGATGCTATTATAATTATTAATACCTCAACCACAGAATTGTAATATTTTTGTTACAAATTAATTTTATATTATACTTTATATGGTTAATAAATATAACTATTTTATTATGTTTTTGTAGTCCTTATTCCTTTTCTATGGATCATAAATGTTAAGTAGGTACATTCTCTCTTAGGGAACTACTTGGCATACATTGAATCAAGAACAAAGAGGTCACTTTGTGTTCGTTTTTTTTACTATCCAGGGCAATACCGCCCTGAGACCCATTGCTTTTATAAATCGCAACACGTAATACGATCAAAGATAGTGACCAACTGTAATTCTCGTTTTAATTCTCCGACCCTTTAGCACGCATTCCTCCGAGGCTTTGTGCCTGTTAACTGCTGGCATTTTGAAAATGATAATGACGAGACACTTTGTCAGAACATAAAAATGTTTTTATTAAATCTATACTTACATTATATTGTATTATTTCCAATAAATCGTTAAGTCCATGGTCATTACAAAAAACATATTTGCAGACAAAATTAAAGGTTACTAAATTTATCCTTAGCAGTTAGCCCCTAAATCAATATTTATTTCTGGTATGAATATTGGATATAAAACAATTTGTTAGAAATAGATTTTTCATTTTTTATTCAATTTCTTAGTCATAAAAGCTGATCTTATGCAGCAGAGTGCTCCTGGAACATCATTGGTATCTTGCAACCTTCGCTGTAGCTCCTTGAACATGTGGAGATCTGGTGTGGCTTCCAATACTGATGACAAAAAAGACAATACTATTAAAGGAGGTGCAGTACATTAATATAAAGTGTACAAACTCTATGTATTTGTGTTTCCTAGCAACTGTAAAAAATAACTGTGGTGTCAGAGTAGTGAAAATAATATGGTAGATTAATAGAAATGGTGATTTCATTATAAAAGGTCTTTCACAAGTATTTGAACTATCTCAGAGCTTTATGTCGGCTTATTCCACATCTCACATGCGTAAACTACAATAGGTTATTCGGCCAAGCACGAGTTTGAACAAAAGTTTTTGAGATGGAACATTTCACATCAAAAATTCAAATCGGTCAGCTTGAAGGCAGTAAGAACTGGGCAACATGGAAGTACAAAGTTTCAATTATGCTGCGAGGTACAGAAGGTGCTATGGAAGCAGCTGAGGGGAAACTTAAGAAGCCCATACTGGGAACAGGGGATGGTGCACTGATGGCCTATAATACAGAGGTACTGAAATATAGGAAGGCAGATAGCAACGCCCTGCTCATCCTTACAAGCAACATGACTGAAGAGACCTTGATGAAAGTCATGCGCTTCGAGACAGCTCATGAAGTCTGGCAAGAGCTTCATCGACTTTTTGACGGACAGTCAGAGGACAGAGTATATACTCTCTGTATGCAATTTTTCAGCTTTAAAAACAATTCCGGAGATGATGTTTCAACAATGATGTCTAAATTAAAAAACATTTGGAATAATTTAAATGCAGAAATTCTCAGAACTGATCCGAACACGAAGCTACCAGAGCTCTTTTTAATTTGCAAGATTTTAGATTCCCTCAATGAAAAATTCTTCAATTTCAAATCGAGTTGGATGCTGTTGAGTAAGCAAGAACGAACCATAGAATCACTAACGACACAACTCTGTGGGTATGAGAGAGCGCTAGTGGGGCAAAACGAAGAAACCCAAGAAGTGCTCGCCTCTACATCCAAGGTGCAGACTAAACCGAAAAACAGGGATGAACATTTGAAATGTAGATATTGTTCGGAGATAGGCCACCGGATTAAAAACTGCAGAAAGTGGATTAACGATGGCAGACCGAAAAAGACTACAGAGTCATCCGTTAAGCAGCAAGTTCAGAATATTACTTTAATGGTATATAGTACTTGTTCAGAAGAGAAAGATTTACATAATTGGTATGTTGACAATGGTGCTACAACGCATGTTACCAACAGGAGCGATGTTTTTGTAAGTTTTCAAGAATTTAATTCGAACCACACTGTCACGACGGCAGATGGGACTGTAGTTCCTGCGAAAGGGAATGGTTCCGTGGAGGTAGAATCAAATGTCAATGGGAAAAAGATGAAACTCACTCTATCTGATGTCTGGTATGTGCCAACACTGACCAAGAATCTTTTTTCGGTATTAGCAGCACAAGATAAGCTGCAAGATAGCAGTTTTATATCTACTACTAAGGAATGCAAGCTAGAATTCAATGGTGCTGCAATTGTAGTAGGTAAAAGACAGCAGAACGGAGGACTGTACAAGCTACAGTTGAAAACAGTCCTGACCGGTCATACTGTAGAATTGAACGCTGTAACGCCAACGAGCCTAATTCAACTATATCATGAGAGATTTGGTCACCAGAACAAGAGGTATATTAAAGAACTTGTTAAGAGGGAACTGGGAATCGACCTGAATCCAGACGATGATATACAATGTAAAGGATGCATTTATGGTAAGGCGAAGCGATTAATGTTTGGCAAGAGAGATAGAGCTTCAGTGCCTGGAGAGCTCATACATGCTGATGTATGCGGACCATTCCCCGAAAGTTACTCGAAGTATCGCTATTATGTTTTTTTCAAAGATGACTACTCCGCGTTTCGACACGTTTATTTCATCCGTAACAAGAGCGATGTTAAAGAAAAGTTGCGTCAATTTTTAAACGAAGCAAAGAACGCTGGTCATGTCGTAAAAACACTACTGAGCGATAATGGCGGTGAATTTGCGAATAAAGCCGTCAGCGAGATACTGAACCGACAGGGAATAGTACAACGACTTACAATGCCATACACCCCTGAACAAAATGGGTGTGCTGAGAGGGAGAATAGGACTCTTGTAGAAACTGCTAGGTCGTACATGCATTCAGGAGATGAGTTTCCACAAGCCTTGTGGGCAGAACTAATCAACACAGCTGCTTACGTTCTTAATCGTACAGGACCCACAAGAGAAGAAGGGAAAGTACCTTACGAGCTATGGCATGGTAGAAAGCCTAAGATCTCACACTTGCGCGTAATTGGAAGTGAGTGTTACTTCCACATTCCTAAGCAAAAAAGGAAGAAGCTAAATAAAAAAGCTATCAGAGGGAGAATTATTGGTTATGACAATGATGACGGATATCGTATCTGGGACGGGAAACAGACAACTAGATCCGGAGATGTGATTTTTAGTCCTGGACTGGAATTAAGAATCCCAACGAAGATACCAGATTTTCAGAGGGAGATCACTCCAGAGTCGCCAAGCCAAGAGGCAGAGGGAGAGATTATTCCAGAAATGATAGATCAAGATACAGAGGGAGAGGTCTTTCTAGATGAAGACATCCCGCAGAAAACCAATTCTCCTAGACAGCTAGAACAGCAAAGGGATAAGCCTGAACGTGCTCTGGAGGGAGAATGTGCAGCATCGGCTGATAAACCTGCTGTGACATCAGATCAAGTTCATGACTTCGAATCAGAACAATTCTTAGATGCTCAAGAATTTGAGATTGGAGAAGATGAAATTGGACCCAGATACAATGTAAGACTCAGAGAAACTCTTAGGCCCCCACAACGTTTCAAGGACTTCTTTTGTTTGTCAGAATGCAACAATTATCCAGAAACATACAGAGAAGCTATGGAGAGAGATGATAAAGACGAGTCGAGACGAGAGACTCAAAACGTTGTGTCGTGTCAACTCCGATGGAGAAAGAAGGTGTTCAAGCAGGGAAAGTTGACACCTCTAAAAAGAAAAACAATTTCCCTATAGATAACCAGTAGGTGCTCTCGCCTATGGAAGCTGAGATTGTTGCCGCCAGCGAGGCTGCTAGAGAACTTATATGGCTCCAAAGAATCTTTGATAGATTATCTGACATGGAAGACAAGCCATTGTTGAAAGTAGACAATGAAGCTGCCATAAGACTCGCACACAATCCGGAATTCCATAAAAGAACTAAACACATTCGAGTAAGACATTTCTTTGTGAGAGAAATGGTACAAGAAGCCAGCCTCACAGTTATAAGGACTATTTCAGCAGACCAGTTGGCTGATGTCCTTACTAAGGCTGTCCCAAGATCTCGGTTGATGGATTTGAGGAGTAGGATTGGACTGCGCCTAGCAATCCTGTCTTTAAATTAATGAGGGAAAGTATTAAAGGAGGTGCAGTACATTAATATAAAGTGTACAAACTCTATGTATTTGTGTTTCCTAGCAACTGTAAAAAATAACTGTGGTGTCAGAGTAGTGAAAATTATATGGTAGATTAATAGAAATGGTGATTTCATTATAAAAGGTCTTTCACAAGTATTTGAACTATCTCAGAGCTTTATGTCGGCTTATTCCACATCTCACATGCGTAAACTACAATAAATACAACAACTATATTTTTCACAATGCTACTTCAGTTTACTATAACACTGCTATGCTAGTAACAAACTTGAATAGAAGGGAAGAATTGTAGTATTTTAGTTTTTTTTTATAGTTTGTAGGACCGAAACTTCAGCTTTTAAGTGAACTGAACCATGTGTATGTGCGACTGACTATGCCATAAGTTAGACAAAAAGTATGCTGTTTGCATAAGCACCATTAATCCTATAAATATAAAGAGCTACATGGTAGATTACAACAATACTTACACTCATAGCATCCTGTCTTGGTGTGTCTAAGCAACCGAAGCGAATAATTTTCAGACTCTTTTTTAGCCTCTGTGAAAAACTGTAAATAAATTCTTTGTGTACTTTCCTTCCTTGATTCAATTGTGTAGTACACTTTTAAGAACTTTTTATAATATTTTTTGGCCATTAGAAAGGCTTCATGTGTCTCTTTTATCTCATGTGATAAAAGTTTCTGATCTGAAAATAATAAGGAAAAAGGAACTTATCAAGAAACTACTGCTAGCGAAAGTTCAAAAATATCACAAACACTGAATGCTGACCTATAAAGTAGATATATTTAGTTAATATGAGCCTAATATTCTGCTACCTACCTTTTTTGTAATTTTCATACTGTATTTTCTTTTGGGACAATCTGATCAATTTCACATCTATATCATTTTGAATTTGCTTATTGCACTCTATCAAGTTCCTCAGTTCATCATCGTACGATTGGGACATATTACCACTGCAATTATATTTATGTATTTTGAAACTATCTTCTATTAGTTTAGAAATATATTCATGTAAACTTTGTATTTCATTTTCAAATTCTTGGAAATAGTTATTCTCAATTGTTTTTATGCAGAATTCATAATCCCAGTTTTCTTCCAAAACACTCATTTTGGTCACAGCTCACAGTAATTCACGACACCACTTTTAAAAACAATTTCAGTTGGCTTCGTTAGTGGAAATTTAACTAAACACAAACACCCCGAGACATTCGTTCCTTCATAGGAAAAAAACGGTTTATTGAACTTTCAAATAATCAAATTATGTATGTATGGCAAATTCAAACTTTACATGCTCTGTGGTCAAATCATAGAGAATAGAGTTATTTTTCATCAAAGGCCAAAGGCTCAAAGAATAATAGATAGTACAACAAGTACATAAAGTGGGTTATGTGAGACGTTTATATGCCTAAGCTGAAGGCGCGGGTAGAATTTAAGTCGAGGATAAAATTGCAGATTTTGTGAATGATGCGCGCCTCACTCCTCCGCTCGTCAGTATGATTCTGTCAAATCAATCTGAAAAAAATCAAAACTGGAAAATTCAGAATGTGTGATATAGATCAGAATTGTATGCGATTCTGACCGTTTTGGTTTCATGTTTCATAAAATGAAATTCACATAATTAATGTTTCATGTGGAAATTATAGTATCATGGTAGAAACGATAGACACTACCATGCAGACCTATTCTCTGCCGGTCGCTGTCGACATTTCTACGCGTAACCATAAGTCAAATATAACAGCAGTAAGTCGTTCAGTAACCCAATCAAAACCCGTTCATACAGAGGTTTATTGGGTTCCGGCTTCTGCTTGTTTTTGTTCCTAATGATAAAATCACCGAAGAGCTGTGGAGCCGTTTAAACCAAAAATTTAATTCCAATTCCATTTAAAAACTATAATTGTCTTCATTTTTGCAAGAATGAACGTCGTCTTTTGCCGACTTGTCCTTGTGTCAGGTGACAGTTAGTGTCGACCCTGTCAGTCAGTCAAAAAATTGTAAAATTATTATTTTCTCTGTGCGTCAGTCATGAAGATCGTGAACATAAAATTAATTTGATAAAATCTCATTTACAAAAGAAATTGGCCTGAGTGATTGTGCTGACATGCAAAAATTAAAGCTTCCTGCTACTAAATTATTAAATTTATCCTTGAGCAGAATTGTAAGTAAATACGTACACAGTACACGATTTACAATCTAAACAATACATATAAATAAAAATGATGGAGTTTACTATTGTATAATGCATCTACCTACCTATTTGTTTAATTCTGTATTAGATTGATTTTTTCAGGTTATTGGCCAATAATCTCGAAAAATTATATCAACAGAGTGTTTTTTTATCATTATGGTTTATAGCATATATGATGAAAAACTGATAAAGTTTGTTTATGTGAGTAATATTTTTAAGACTCTCAAGATATTTACACAGAATTTGTCCAATGGGCCATTGTCTAAGCTGTTTCAAAAATCAAGCTAATGCTGATATTAACACATCACCTCACAGGAAAAAAGATGGTATGTATGAGCAATATTGTTAAGTATATAAGTAGTAGTGTTGCTGGAGGTATCAAAAATTTTTACTCTATGAAACTTTACATAATTCATTATTCTTATTTTCAGAGGTGACAGAAATTGCTGTTACAGTGTCAGTATATCCTCAAGAAGAACCACTTTTACATGACAATCAAAATAGTATTAACAACTATAGAAACACTAGTTCTTTACAAAACTCTTTTGCTATATCGGAAGAGGCATGTCCCAGAGAATTGAGCAGTGCACTGAAGCCTAATTTAGTTCCTGAGAAAGCACCCAAAACATTTTACCAGAAATTGCCATCAATTCCACGAACAATGTCATCTTTGGGTCCAAGTGAGCCTCGAATATCTGAGCCTAAAATTAATCAGTTGTTTGATCATTACAAAGAATCACTTGAAGAAGCTATCTTGGCTGAGGGAATTGAAAACCTCTGTAATGATTTACAGTTGAATCCAGATGATTTCAAAGTTTTGGTTTTGGCTTGGAAATTGAATGCTAGTCAAATGTGTCGATTTACAAAGACAGAGTTTATACAAGGTTTGAAGGATATGAAAACAGATTCTATCAAAGGAATACAGCATAAATTGAATGAGCTAACAAGTGAACTCAAAAGAGATACGGAACAATTTAAAGATTTATATAGATTTACATTTAAATTTGGATTGGATGTGAGCACTGGCCAGAGAATTCTGCCAACAGATATTGCCATTCTATTGTGGCGTCTAGTCTTCACCAGTAATGAACCCCCCATCTTAGACAGATGGTTAATGTATTTAGAAAAGAATCCCCATATTAGAGGCATTCCTAAAGACACTTGGTACATGTTTTTGAATTTCTGTGAGTTTGTGGGGGATGATCTCAGCAGCTATGACGACACGGAGGCTTGGCCTAGCCTCTTTGATGATTTTGTTGAATATGAGAATGATCAAATGAATCAAAATGTTAAGAAAAATGAAATCACTATACAGGATTGAAGTCCATTGCCAAATTCTAGCTACTATAGGTACTTAATTAAGATATTGAGACTGATAATTAATGTTCAATGATGTTAGTCTTGTATCTCTTGGATGGGTGATGCAAAAATATACAGTACATTTGGTCATGGGCTAGCAATAATCTAGCATAAAGAACAAACTAGTTTAATTGATATAACTATTAGGGGTCCAACCCTACAATATCCATGATGCTTGGGCCACAGACTTGCTAGAATAATCTGATAACACATGGCATATGATAAAAGCAAAGCCTAAAAACGATGGTCTACAATTTAAACAATGTGCTAGACCAGTTTTTTAGGCTTCACTTTTAGTGTATGCCGTGTTGTCTGAATATTCTAATAAGTCTGGCATGGGCTCGATCGACGTCCAATTTAACACTTTAATTTTATTTATCTAATAATATAACCAAACCTAGTAATCAAGTTGTAAAAAAGTATTGCTCAAACTTTATTCTCAATAAGATAAATGCTATACTTAAATTTTAAGCTGCATTCTTTAAGTGTTATATAAAAACTCAATTCAATTTGTTGGCTGTTGGTTATTAACTTTGTTTGAAAACAAACCCCTTTATAATGTAATAATAAATACAAAATCTACTTGTTTATAGTAGAGCCAAAATTATGTTATAACCCAATCCAACAAAAGAGCAATGGACCCCTACTTGTGTTCTTGTAAATTAAGGGTCTAGTCTTGGAGCTAACCCATTATCAAATAAACTTTATATGAATGTATTTTTTAGAGTGTACTACTTACTGAACAAGAATAAGTAGGTAGTGTAGGTACATGTGAGATTTAAAATGTACATAAAGTACTACATATTATATTTTGTAACTGTATATCTATAAGTTTTTTTAAATTATTATAACATTCCAGTGATGGAATTAGGTAATTGTGTAAATAATTATTATTCTTAGTTGCATCAGAAGTACCTTTATGTTGTATCTATATTCTTTATTTTCTTCATTACTATTTCATCTTGCACAAACTGAAAATTGTCTGATATGAATTATAGGAAATAATCATTATAATGTAGTTTCATTACCTGCATAGAAAACGGAAATTTATGTAACAGTTATTCTATAGGTATATTGACTTACAGAGCAGTGAATATTTATCTTTGCCGTACTTAATTTTTTAACCACGTAAGAAGTGCCGCTGCACATTTCAAATTAAGGTCCGACAATCTTCGTGATAGAAATGCTCCCTTATGTGTGTACATACTTATATAGATTCCTTTGTACCTACATACCTATCGCGTACATGTCTCGCGCGTTCCGTCTGCCTATTATTTTAAAATCCTTCCCCCATTACACGAAATCCAGACTAGAATAATTTAGTCACCCAAAGATAGGCGTAGTGGCATGATCTTTTTGTATGGAGCGTCTGGCTATTAGTTTAGAACTTTTGGGCTGGTTAACACCGTCCCCCGGCATATCTCGAGCATTATTATTAGAATATATTCATATGGGTAGTTACAATTCTTCCATACCACGAAGTCCGGTGAATTGCGCGGCGCGAGATTTATTCATACGTATCTGCACACTAATAGCAGCTTGAAGCATTCCGACAGCTATTAGGGATAAAAATGCCCTGTCATGAAGATAATGTACCGTCATGATTAACACTAATTGATGTATATGTATAAATAAATATATCGTAGACTGATAAGCTATATTTATTTTGTAAAATGATGCAGGTAGTCTGGCCCCACAGAACAGCACGGATCAAACTACATACTTACATTTATTTCACAGGATTCTATATTGTGCTTTGTTCCGCGGTTGGTAGGTATGTTTCAGCTATCCTATCAGTTTAAAAGTGAAGTAAGTTATTTTTCCTGCAGTTGTTTTATGTCTTGATTCGTTAGGGAAGTGTGAGCGACAGATTTGTTATTCGCCTTACCGGTGCACCTGTTCAGCACTCAAATTCAGATAGTTAAATGTTTGTTCTCGTCACGTGTGAAACGATCACAGAGTCGACGCCACCATCGTTGCTCCGTGCTGTCTCGCCCTTCAGTCAGCAGTGGTGTGAACTAATGACAGTTGTCAAGATCGCGCTCATGGATAATCCTCCACAATATTTAAATCGCCGAATTAGGGTTCACCTCTTACCTCCAAAAATATAAGTACAGTAAGTATTAATAAAATTTTATTTTAAACAAAATAATATAGTCGCCTGCCAGTACTCGCTCGGCGTCGAGGCGCGGCGAGGCGGACGCGGCCCCGCGATGAAGGCATGCTCCCCGCCACTACGAGCGAGTGCGAGCAGAGCGGACTGAAGCGCGGGTGAACCGGGTCGGGGGGCTACGTGCGCCTCACGTCTTGTCCACTGATATACACAAAATATTGATAATATTATACACTAAGCTAGATGTATATCTGATTATATTAAAAAAGCTGACAATTTATAAATTCATAATATACATTATCGTAACGATCCGGAGGTTAAGCCGAAGTTGGACTGACATCGCGCGGCGAACCCCTTTACATTATCATTCCATAAGTACTCTCATCGTATCCCTACGTTAAATACTTTATATACGAGTTAAAATCAGACGGGCGCTCCGACCGATCGTTCGACGTGGTACATTTTATTGAAATTCGTTCGATCATAAAAGTTTAATGGTACAACCGACTTGTAGCTCGTGTTGTTTATGCAAGACGGCGAACGCGCCCGAGTGAGACCTAGCACGGCCACCGTACATGTATATGGCTGAGTTCCACGATGACGAATCGGTTCGCTTTGTGTCGCCTGTGTATAGGCCACGAGGGCAATAAATTATAATCTATTTTATCATATGTCGATAAAATATTGCAGGTATAAGAAACATTAAGACATATGAACGATACTAACTTCATTATACAAATAAGTCCAGTTTGTACTGAAACAAGCATATTATTAAAAACAGTGTACTGTAATTATAGCAAACCATTTAAAATAAAACGTAATTTCGTTTTTAAAATAGGAAACAGTACTATAATAACCATTATATCCATAATATGTGAAAATATTATAATCACTAATATATTATAAATAGATGTTAGGGCTATCATCGCATCGACAGTACACTTGTGGATTGGCGAGTAGTTATTTAGTAACATTAATATGCCATTTCATAAAACCATTAGTCACTAGGACTGTGCAATACACTCGACCGTCCCTAAGTGGCTGATCAATCCAACAATTTACATGAGAGCCTCATCCATCGAAAACCGCATACCTTTAAGTGTATCAGAAAACAATAACAGCTATTGACCAGGCAAGTAAATGGGAGTGTAATTATCAATCACGAGAATACAATTGGTTCGTATCTGCGTATGTATACTAAAATTCTACGCGACGCTCGAGAGATGACTTGTACAATAAAATAAAAATGTAAGGTGTTGTTGTGTAAAATAAAGCAAATTGATTTTTTTTCTAATACGGCAAAAATTGAAATAGTCTATTATATTTCCATAAAGACCAGAAGCATAGCTTAAAGATTAAACGCTTACATAGTTTGAATGAATCAGAACTAAAGGGTAAACAGAGCATCGTGAAGAATTCAGTATATATCGCATGCGATTGTGTATTTTATGAAGCCTAGCTGTTCTATGACATTAAGAATTAGAAAAATTATAAGTTTAAGTGATGATGAAGCATACTCGAGCTCTCCCAGGATACAGATCCCAATCTTCAGGTTACATATTACATGCACTCTCTGTTGTTGACATAGGTTCGGAAAGGCCTATTCTAGTTAAATTACAATTGTAGTGCCAAGTTACTCGACCACCTTTAGGACTTTACCAATAGCAATAGTTTTATCTGAAACAAACAAATGGAACAAATTAGTAACTCAATATAGGG